>JASDDO010000006.1:384621542-386042948 GCA_030015575.1 Agapanthus africanus | reverse complement strand
ATCGTAATTACCTGCCCCTGTGGTTGTAAACTTGGAAGGGACATGATTATCAAGTAAATGGAGTTAGTTGGATTAGGCAACTTGCTCACTCGGGCATCATCTACACGGCCTTAATTGAGATGCTAGATTCTATGAAGAGTTGAATTTTCTGTCTTGTATTCAGTTTGTTTCTTTGAACCAGCTGGATCTCAGTAACACGTTATGGTTTCCGAATTAGTATTCTTAGTAGTTTCATGGGTTCTCCAGGCTCAAAGGTGGTCCTCATGGGCGAATCTATGTGCAAGGTTGAGGGGGAATGTGCCCCCTCTGGATTTGGGAAAAAGCGTAGGTAAGGACTATTAAATTTTAGAAACCAAATATTGATAAAAAAAATTGCCAACTATAGATTGGTCCCCATAATTGGTTAATTTAGGTGAGTACATAACATTAATCATTCTTTGTTATCTGATTAATTGCAAGAATCTGATCAAATAGAAGATTAATAAATACCTTAGAATAAATATAGAGCTAAAAATGTAAGATGATCTTGATTAGACAACTAGTGATTTCCACCAAAAAAGTAACTATTGATAGGTAATTAGCCTAATTTCACTGTACTACCAAAACTATACCTTTTTTCTACTAATCTGTTAAAACTTTGTAAATTTATTGATAACTACCAATCCATTTACTGAGCTAAAAGCATGCATACAAGATTTTTGGTTTATATAGAATTTAGATCATGTGTATTTATTGTGGACTGTGATCTTCCAAAAAATAGTCAGAATTGTAATTTTTTTTTGCCCGCCATAGGAAGATATTCCTCCAAGCCAGTGGAGATTCTCATATATAAAGATATTTAATGGTTTTTAACGATTTTTATGCCATCAGATTATCTTTTTTTAATTATCATGACATGAATTTGAGAGTGTTACAAAAAAATCGCAATATTATTATATATACTAAAGTGCTAAGAGAACATATTCCTAAGAATATTCTAGCTCTTTTTTGGCACCATATGGATGAATAATTTACTACAACCCCAAGTTTCTTCGGCAAATTGCAGATAACCCCTTCTACACACTTTAAAAATGTTGGAAATACGTTAAGCCACATCTTTGCTATATGCACAGGAATACTATAGCTGTGCTCGATCATTAAGTTTGGGCCCTTAGGAAATTGTTGGAAAATTAATTGTGACCCCTCGTTAATGTAGTATTTGATCAATTTAATATATAATTACATTTGTTGTCTATCGGTGTCTTTCTTTATCCGGGAAAGAAATTATTACATATATTTCCTGTATAAGAGACTACAGCTAGATCTTCTACAATATTTTTTAATAATCGACAAGTATATTTTTAGGTGATAGAAATAATTTAATTATAAATATTAATGGTTTTAGTGCTAATTAAAAATCTTATGCTCAATATATTACTCATACTTCAAATCATTATTATGAATTACTTAATCATGTCTACTTAGTCATACTTTGATTGCTTTGGAAATATTTCTTACTCCATTAGTTTGCTACTTTCAGGAAAAAAAAAGAATAACAATTATATGTGCATGAAAGACAAAGAACCATATTTCTATAGTTATTACGGTCCAACCTTGCAAGCAAGCTAAATTTAAGTTCAATTGTATATTAGTCTATGGCTCTGGTTGTGGCGACTAAACCAGTTTGTTGTCGGCTCATGATCCATTGAAGTTAAATTTCAAAATTTTGTCATTTATCTTGAAATTTTTGTGCAGTTCACATCATTTTTGAGATGCTATAATAAAATGGAAAGTCATGAGAAGAAACTACATAAATACAAGATATTGATTTTTGCTGCTTTTGTTCTTTAACATCATTTGTAATGTCTAATTTATCCTGCTTGGCATGCTGTTGTGAGAAACAGGATCATAAGATACTGGTAATTTATGTGAAGGTTGTAGATGGATAGGAATAATGAGAATTTTGATTTAATTGAAAAGTGTGGCGACTGGTGAGCTTTTTGGGGTTAGTAGAAACTCTACAATAGAGTACGAGTCTTTTTTTGGTTTTACAAAAATATAACGTGCTTAATCAATGCAGGATCTTATTGTTGGGATGATATTGTACATCACTCTTGATTGCTGGTATATTGTTTTTGTAATAGAAATATATTTATTATTAATTGCAATTTTTTCCCGTGCATTTGCACGAGGGTCACTTGCTAGTATATTAAAATACCCTAAGAAATTCATGGTGATATTTTTATATTTTACAGAGCATTTAGTTGGATTTGCTAATAGACCTAATCTTGTGCCCATATGACAGAAATTTTTGTTACCACCCTTGTTTGGTCCTACCGTGTATTGGAGCGAACTCTTGACCTTTACTAGATCTTGAGTGAGCAAATTGTGATCACCACTCTTTTTTTTAAAATTGAAGAAACTTATTTTTTTTTTATCTTCATGCTGTTTGATAGCTTTTCTTTGCTTGTATCATGAAATCTGGCTTGTGGGCCTTGCTTCGTGATAAAGAAACTTGCTTCTTAATTGTTTTATTGATCACTGAGACTATTTGTTGTTAACAAAAAGATTACTCTTTATATTCTTTTCTTTGGATACAGACGCAAAGAAATATAAGTAACACCCTGCAGTTTCATTAATTGCAAGATACAAGGAAACATAAACATTTATGGTATTCATTTTTGTCATTAATAATGAATCTACATATCTGCTTTTGAACTTTTAATGAATTTTGCTTCCACTTTACTTTTGCTTTTTCTGTATTTCAAGTTTTTTCCCAGTTAAATGATCAGATTATGTTATTTGCGACCTTTTCTTTTGCTAAAATTTGCCTGATTTTCTACAGCACCATTACGGCCCTCAACTACCATAAATCGCCAGGCGGCAGCACGGTTCATTGAACATTCTATACCTGATTTAACGCCAGGTATAAGATCATAATATCTTTATGTTTTGACTGCTTCCTTCTGCTGTTTCCTGTTACATGGCATTGTTTTTTTGTTCCCTCTCAGGACAAAGGCAAAGTATGAGAGAAATTAGTAGAGGAAAGGGAACGGTGAGTAACTTTTTTTATGAGAATCACAGGGCCCAAAAGAAAAGAAAACATTCATCATCGGAGAAACAGTCTGCTCGTGCTGCTGCAGAGGAGTTTCTTGAGAAAGCAGCACGTGAGCTTCTTGGCTCTAGTGATCATGGAGTGAAGGGTCCTTTACGGAATGAGATATCTGATGAAGAGGGTGATGAACGTGCTGGCTGATTATCTTATTCGTTGGTTCTTCAGGTAAACATATCCCTGACCATTTTCATTATTCCTTTGCTGATATCTGCAACAATACATGCTTTTATATCCATATATCATAGCAGTAGGGTTTTATACCTTGTTATAACTAATAGCTTCAGATGCTATCATTATTTAATTCTGTTCGGAATTTTGTATTGGATGGTTTTAGAAGAATTTTATTTCAAGTGGCTTTTTGAACTGCTTGAAGTGGTCTGATATGTGATTTGAGCTGCTTAAGGTATTGTGTTTCTCATAGTACCAGATTGCATATCTCAATTTGTGTCTTTGTTTGAGTTTTCCAGGATCATTGCAATTTTGAGACATTGTACAAATTACCTTATATACATCAATATGCTTTAATGGATGCTCTTCATAATTCCTGGCTGTGTGGCTTTAATTGATCAACTCCTTAAGATTGGGGCGCAAATAATATCCTAGAGCATATCTAATGACAACTTTTATAAGGTCAAGACACAAAGCAGAATACCTTCCAGGAAAAATAACATGAAGACAAAATCAAGACATTGAGTTGCTACATTCCAATCAAAACACTAGATTTCTGTTATGAAGCACAAGAACGATGTGTCTACTATCTACTACTCGTTGAAGTGTGTGTGTGGTGGCTGAGCAAGGTTTTTCTTATGCACGAGCACAGAATAAGTTGAGGGATAATTTACCAAAGTATGATTTGAAGTGGATTTTTGAATGAACTCTCAAAATCAGATCCAAAGAAAAAAGGAAAAAAAAGTGAGCAAACAATCACCTCTCTCTCACTCACATGGCTACAACTCAAAACAAACATCACACACTAATCCTCAACACACACACATGCTCCCTTGTCTAAACCCTAAAAGGGTACTTGCATGTTTTGGCAGCTTTGCTAAAACTATCCAAACTACCCCTACCAAAATATTCATCTGTGTCTGGGATAAGCAACCTGGAATCCGACACAAACCCAATTACTGCATATAATGTACTAAACCCAATTTGATTTTCATCCCAGATTTCATCAACTCGTCGTTAGGCTTGTTTCATTATATTTTTGTTCTCTTAGAAAAGAGAAGCTCCTACTTGTAGGTTTGAAACTTATAAAAGATCTTAAATCTGCTCCTGTTAGATCCATGATTTAGAGATGTTGCAGATACTTTGTCGCAACATTTATATAATTTGTGGCTGATTGAGTTTTTTTTCTATTTATTAGGTGCATTCTCTAGGTGGAGGATAGGCTATGAATGAATGTGAGAGTTATGGTTTTTGAAGGTTATGCTTTATAGAAGTAAAGTGTCATCAGTTAATAAGTCAAAGATTTAAGTATAATGTGGATTAGTTATATATCAATACGTATTATTGTCGAGATAGAGACTAATTACTTGTTTTACAGCAATCGGAATAAGAAATTCAATTAGGACAATGTCCGAATTTTTATTTGCACTATTTTCTCTAAATTTCTCTGGCCCACAGTCTCCGACAATTGATAAAATCGGATTTGAGGCATGCAGATATTGAATTTCAGCTCAATTTAGATATGTCATCTCTTACTTTAAGGTATTTTAGTGTAACATAATCACTTTAAGGTATTTTAGTGTAATCAAAATTGGTTAAGGTATTTCAGTGAAAAGCGGACCCCACAGTCTTGGGAAAAAGGCTTGCTGTTGCTGTATTTTAATGGAAAACAACGATGGTCGAGGGTATTTTAGTATAATTTACCCTAAAAGAAATAAGTGATTTTTCTTTATTTGATCTCTGCATTGAACTTGCTCTGGTAATCTCTATTGCTTTTGGATCCGTTTAGGTTGTGTATTGCATCACATGGCCATATCAGAATATATTAGTGGCAACTGTCGATTTCTTATCTTGCCGTCCTATAGAGATAGAAGACTTTGTGATTCTTACTTCATGATGGATTTGTGTGTTATGGCATGTTGCAAACTTCTTTCATAGGCTCTGTATTCTTAAATAATCCATAGTGTGCTAGACTTATTTCAATTTGAATTTCAAATACCATTTAGTTTTCCTCCATCATCAATCAACACCGACAGAAGCATCTTATTCTGGAACAGGTGCTTAATCTGATGCCAAATTGAACTTTCTGATGGAATTTTCAATCGAAACAAAAGCAGGTTCTTCATTTGATGTGCTTCGTGCAGCTTTGCTTGTATGATTGTTCAAGTGATAATCTGTAATAATTATTTGAATCGTTGTGGATGTTTTAGGACAGTTTTTTTATGGAAATTTTTTGAGCTTCAGTTTGATTTGTATGGGGTACCAAAAACCATACATCATGTTCTTGGTCCTTTCTTATGGTAAGGGTTTTCTGTTAAAACTTTGTTTTCTTTCAAAGATGGTGGGCGTGCCCGAATGTTAAAGTCCAGCTGTTGAGCCGTTGCTTTCAGGTCGTTTCAGGGACCGTGACTGGTTGCAGATGTGGACCCGACAGCAGTGAAAAAATTGTTCTAGGTGTTTGGCCATGTATGTTCGGCCATGTGAAATAAAGATATAAAATCACATGATCCACTATGCTATTAGAAAGGTGTTTGAAATGTTTCCTTTCTTTTATTCTTTCTTCAAGATGCGGTGCTTCCGGTATATAGAATAATTTATTCCACACGCACTATTTGTTTTGCATTTCTGCCCATTACTATTCCCCACTTCATTAGTCAGTTGTAAAATATTATTAGATTCAAAATTTCAAATACGAACATTAGTTATAAAATTTTGATTATACATCATTGATTCTATTCTGTATATTAGAGGTTCCTATTGTTACTAGATTCATTTCTCAATTTTAGAAAGAAACAGATCACATGCAGCCTATACCATTGTTGAGATCCCCTCCCATTCCTGGAGCCATTGGCTCCAATTGCGAGGTCTTCAGCTTTCAGAGCCTTCAGGGTCAGGGAGAGCATCGTCATGGCATATTCTTATATATTTACCAAAATGTCCCTTAAAAAAGGGTTTTGGTGCAGGTCTATTCTGCATTCTACTCCCTATATACTTGCTGAGTGGGCCATCCTATTCGTAAAACCCAGGAACCAAGGATAGTGGAAAAAGAAATTTTAGAAATATTGATAGTCTTTAGGGAAATCCTTTTTATCTATTTTTTGAGATTTAAGATCCGATAAAAAATCGGTAATTAAAGACTAACTGTAACTACATAAAATACTGTCAACGGCCGGCAATATAACGTGACGCATCGACATTAACATTTGTAGAAACACAGGTAAAACAATTGCTTATCCAAAAACACAAAGAACTCAAAATTTTCAAGTTTAGCATAGAACACATTGGATTGAGATCAGAGGGGTTTTTAATAAAAGAAAAAAGAGCGGCCTACCAAAGAAAGTATGAACAAGGACATGTTGGTAAATTCTTCATGATGATGGAGTTGATGAAGGTCTCTTTCCACCATCACCACCACAAGATAACAAGCAACAGTTGCAGCACAAGAGAGGCATTTGCCACCTTCCTCTGCCCTTTTTCCAGGAAACTCCATCCCCCTCTCTCTCTCTATACATCCTTTTCTCTCCTCTCGCCCAAATAAAGAAGAAACAAAAGGAGTAGAGAGAAAAAATATTTAACTCTACCTCCAAACCTAGAAGGCCCAAGTCACCCATCTCTTTTTAATGGCCCAGGTGGACCGGACTCATACGTACAATTTGCAAAGGAGAAGAAAGAGAGAGGAAAACGAAGTTGGGAGGTGATGAGAGAGAGAGAGAGAGAGAGAGGGGGGGGGGGGGGGGGAGGAAAAGGAAAGGATAGGCGTCTTAAATATGTGGTGGATGGATCTTCCCAACCAAAAAAAAGAAAAAAAAATGGAAACCATTGAACCAAAACCAAAACAACAGCAAACACCACCTCATCATCTCTACTCCTACAACTCCTCCCAAAGGGAAGGGATGAATTCAAAGAAAAGAATAGGGGGTGCTCTCAAAAGCTTGCCACAAATGCCCTTCTCTCTCTTTCTCTCTCTAAAAAATCAATCTGCTGCAACAAAAAAAATCTACATACCTCCATCAAAACAAAAGGAAATAACTCCTCTCTCTCTCTCTCTCACCTGTGTGTGTTGATGATTCCCAATTTATATATAATGGGCCTCTTTGTGAAGTTTTGTCTTGGTCAGCAGACCCTTCTACAAAGAGAGCCCTTTCTCTCTCTACCCTTCTTTATTTCTCCATTATCTCTTCTCCCTTCTGCTCTCTCTCTCTCTATATCTTTATCACCTCTCATCCTTTTCCACATCTGGGTCTTGTTCCTTTTCTCACATAGAGATCTCTTGTTCCTCTTCCTCTTCCTCTTCCATTCTTTGAAAATCTTTGGGTTTGAGGAAGATGATGAAGAAGATGGGGAAGTTTGTGATGGATCCATGCCCATCTTCTTCCTCCTCCTTTGGTTTTGGTTTTGGGGAGGAAGCGAGGGTGCGGTTCAAGCATCAGGCTCTCTTGCAGGATTACGAGGAGTTGCTAAAGGTGAGACCTTTTTTTCATTTCTCTCTCGTATTTTGATTTAGGGCTAATTTTGCTTGATGGGTTTTTTTGGGATCTACGGTTTATTGTTTTTTGTTTGATGGGTTATTGAGATCTAGAGCTCGATTTTATTTTGATGGGGTATTGGGATCTAGGGTTTCTTTTCTCTTGCTTGATGGGTTATTGGGATCTAGGGCATAATTTGTAATTAATGGTTATATGGATCTAGGGCTTCATTTGCTTGATGGGTTATTGGGATATAAGATTTTGGAAATTTATTTTGCAAGATGTATCAATTTGGGGATTGAAGATTTGTGGCTTTATTTTTTTGCAGGATGTAGGAATTTCATAATTATTGAGGACTTCTTAGATACCTGGTTCTTCCTCAGCTCTAAAATTTAATGTATTAAAATCATTGCTTTTGTGATCTTAGGGTTTTTTTTTGCTCTGAAGGATGAGGTTTTGCCCTTTTGTTTCTTTGATCGGGGTTCACTAATTTGATTACGTGATTCTAGGGTTTATATGCACTTCCTCTTTGTTTCATAATTGTTATGTGACCCCAAACACTAATTAAGAGATAGGTCCATGATGATTTTCCTCAATTAGTGTTTGAATCATTTCCGCGGCAATTATTATCTTAGCTTAGAGAAGATTTGTAATGTCTGAGAGAAGAGGTTGTAGCTCCTCTTTGGGTCTTCTTCTAGACTAAAGAAGAATAATTGTTATTATGCATCATGCAGGAAACCGAAGCAAAGAGGAGACAATTGAAGAAAACAATCCAGAAGAAACTCGTGTTAACGGCTGAAATCAAGTAATTACTGATTTCTTCTGCTTCGTTTCTTTATTTCAAACTAGTATTTTGAAATACCGCTTCCCTGCATAACAACCTTCAACTATTATCTTCCAGCTCTTAAACCTTTTTCTTATTTTTCAGGTTCTTACGCTCAAAATTCAAGTCTTTCACTAGAAACCAAGCTGAAGAAACCCCATATCTGCTAAAGAAGTTGGCTAAGAAAATGCCGCCGCCAACTACCCGCGTAGCTCAACATCAGAAAACAACATCACCAACTGTTCGGGTGGCTCGACCTCCAAATGGCACAAAAACTATACTTCTTCCTTTGCAAGATACGAATCAGAGATCAAAGGAAGCCGAAACCCCAAGGGCTTCTGTGTTGTTTGACTTGAACAAGGTTTCATTACCGGTAACTTATTAGAACTTCAGCGAGATTGCGAAGGAATTTGTATGACTATTTGCTAAACAAAGGCTTGTTCGCTCTTAATTTTGCAGAATGCTGAAGAGATGGAGGGGTTTCAACCGGAGTGGGAGCCACCGAAGGTGGAGGCATTGAAAAGGTGTTCGGTCGAACGAGAGGCGGTTGCTCACGATCTTAACCCATCCATCTTCAAAGATGTCGGCAACATCGGTTCTAGCGGTGTCGGTAAGAGGAAAATTTCATGGCAAGATCAAGTAGCTTTGAGAGTTTGATATCATCTCCTTCGGTTTTTGGTGACAACGCGAGATCTCGCTTTTGTTGAAGCAACTAGTTTGTTTAGCTAATTTGTAGAGGAGGAAAAAGCTTAAAGAAATACTCCATATTTGCTATTATACATGGCATTTTGTAAATATTTAAGAAATGATTGTGTCCATGTTAATGCACATTGTTATGACCATCTTATGTTTATGTTTGTGATTACTTGGATCTTGTTGCATATATATTGATGGTGATGGGTTTACTAGGTTGCCCTTTCTTTCTTTTTTTGGGTGGGTGACATTGTCGAGATGGAAGTTGAGCTTTGCAGCTTGCAAAATGGAAGGTGCAATACTCCATATATGCTATTATACATGGCATTTTGTAATTATTTAAGAAATGATTGTATCTATGTTAATGCACATTGATATGATCGTCTTATGTTTATATTTGTGATTACTTGGATCTTGTTGCATATGTTGATGGTGATGGGTTACTAGGTTGCTCTTTCTTTCCTTTTTTTTTCTTTTTTTGTTGTGGGTGGGTGACATTGTTGAGATGGAAGTCGAGCTCGGCAGCTTGCAAATTGGAAGGTGCACATTGCTTGACAATGTAGCGCTTCTTTTTTGGGTTCTTTGTTCTCGAGTTTCCATGAACCTTCATTACTTCTTCTCAGGTGTTTGTATTCAGCAGCAGCAGCATGGATAAATTTTGCTTTTCTTCTTCAAATTATTGCCTAGGCTTTGTTCTTGTGTTCACGTTCTCCATATGCCATTCATTGTTTGCTCAGATCAAACTGTCATGTTAGCTATAACAATTTTTACAAATGTAGACAACTGGTTTCATATTTCCCATAGTTTAAAATTATTATAAACTGTCATGTTAGCTATTAACAATTTCTACATATGTAGATAATTGGTTTCATATTTCCTATAGTTTAAAATTATTATAAACTGTCATGTTAGCTATAACAATTTCTACAAATGTAGATAATCGGTTTCATATTTCCTATAGTTTAAAATTATTATAAACTGTCATGTTAGCTATTAACAATTTCTACATATGTAGATAATCTAGGGAGCCTTGGCTTTTCTTTCTTCTCTCAATTGGTACACCCTTGATCAGACCCATGACATACAACTTATTAGCACCCGGCATCCTTGGATTAGTCGATAACCATGTTAAATTTGATATTCTAAAGATGATCATTCCTGATCTCAGAGGTGTTGAGTGCTGATAAACAACTTGAAGGGGTTATAATTACCGAATGGAGCATACATGATGCCTATTATGTGCAAATAACCATTTCATCATCATCATCATCATCATCATAGCTTTTTGCCATCCAAATAGGTCGGCTATGAAGGTGCTCCAATAAAGATCTGATGAAGTATTACAACATGTCAATCCTTTCCAGATAAATATCAAAATTCCTAGTTCAAGAAACCATGACAAGAGAGGGCTTGTTATAGTTCTAGATGACCAATTGACATTCTCCAAACTCTTATAGATCATCATGAACTCTAAAAGAAGAGGAAAAGGTGATATATCTGCTATGTGGAATTATATCAAACTCCAAGACACAAATTACCAAAGAGCAAAATGGAACACATTGCAGTTGCAAATAACCCTTTCTTATCCGTGTGGAAAATAAATGTTTCAAAACTTTACAAGTCTTGATTGATCAATATGGATGCACGAGAAATTATTCAACTTGATTCTGGTGGGAAATCTGGAATCAATACTCGCTTATAATCAACTTATTGTTGAATCCAAACTTGAATCCAGAGTTTGACATTATATGAGTTCGAGTAAATCGGCAATAACCAACTGATGAGGCTCATAAATGAGTATTCCTCATATCACGACACGTGGCGGATGACGTGTCATCCGCCAAGTCTGCTAGACTCCTGGGGCTACGGAGCTGGAACAAATATGATACGTCAGGGACATTCTTCGGCACCCCGCCTCCGAGGTTGCATCCGACCTTTCAGGGACACCTCCGGAGTACCTTCCCAATTTCGCCTAAACGACCATCCGACGGCTCTCCTCCGAGCAATCCTACAGCCGAGCTTTCTCGGCCACCGAGCTATCCACCGAGCTAAGCTTCCTCGGGTTCCCTGTTCAACCGAGACCACGGAGCCCAAGCGCTTCCATAACGGCTCCGTGTATCTCGTCACGACGAGATCCCCATCATTCCACGACCCGCATCCCACGCTAGCGTATCCCGCCGTTAACGAGCGCATCCCGCCGTTAATGGGCACGTCCCGCCATCAGTACGATCGTGGTGCAGAGGCGTAACGGGCGGCGAGAATATCGTGCCGGTCCACTTCATGCGACCACTATATAAACCCCATCCACCAGATGATCCAGGTAAGTTAAATCGATTCCAAGACGCCGCTACGCTGTCCCTATAGCTCGGTACTTATTTGATTGTCGGAGAGTCCTACGGTGGTTCCCCATCCCGCGACTTCCTTTGCAGATAGCCCAGTGTCAACTGCATCCAACAACCCATTGAGATCCACACGTTCAATTCTCACTCCCAATCACAACCGTTCAGAATCGCTTGCAGAAAAATCGACGGAGGACAACGACTGAGGGGGATTTCGACCTCCATCACCAACCTTGAATTCAAGTCAGATAAAGCATGATTTCTAGTTCTTGTATTAGCACATTATTATTTCTACGTGAATGAACTGAGATATATTGATATTTGTCCAGTTACCATTTATAAGCCATGTGTCATGTGTGAGCTTATATATCAGGGTCACTACTACAATATATATGGGGTTGCCCCTACGGATTTATCCGTAGGGACAACATCGTTGTCCCTACGGTGCCTTACGTTCTAATTTTTTGTTTGGCCCTACAGAGCCGCAAACGGTGGACCTACGGTGATGTCCGTAGGGGCATATAAATAGGTTATTAATATAAAAAAAAGCACAAAAAAATTATTCATCGTTCCCAAAATTTCTCTCTCTCACTCCCGCGCCTCGTCGCCACCGTGCTCCGCGCCTCGTCGCCACCTTCGTTGGTCGTTCCCACATCTTCGTCGACTTCCCGCGCCTCGTCGCCACCTTCGCCGATCGTCGTCGACCACCGATTTCTGTCGTCTCCTCCACCGCGCGCACGGTTAGTAATTAAATCTCAAATTATTTTTAATTTTGATGATGTAGTCTAGGGTTCAGGTCAGGTTCGGGTAGGGGTGAGGGTTTGGCATCGGCGTCGGCGTCGGCATCGGGTTCGGTTTGGGTTAGGGTTAGGGTTCGGTTGTGGGGTTCGGTTGGGGCTGGGGCTGGGGCTGGGCTTGGGTTAGGGTTAGGGTTCGGTTGTGGGGTTCGGTTGGGGCTGGGCTGGGGCTGGGGCTGGGGCTGGGGCTGGGCTGGGGCTGGGGCTGGGGCTGGGGCTAGGGTTCGGTTGGGGTGGGGCTGGGCTGGGGCTGGGGCTGGGGTTCGGTTGGGGTTGGGGCTGGGCTGGGGCTGGGGGATCGCAGCCGCGGTAGATGGTGGAGGAGCCGGGGCCGATCTTATGCAGGTCCACAATGTAGTCTATGACGATTTTGCACCAATTTCCATGGAGACATGACGAGACATGGGAAGAATTTGTGTCTTTCGTGTTGTAGTTTTTGGTGTGTTTAACCAAATATAAATAATGATAATCAGAAATTACTGCTCAACAATTACTACATACAGATATTATCTTCAGACCGCAGAGCTATTATATTAATTATGAAAATTGTATTGCAATGTAGGATGCTGTAATAACTCTTTTGTATCCCTCATGCATGAAGTCAGCAAGTTGACACATTGAGTCACAATTATCTCTTCTCATAAATTCAGCACAAATTTTAGTTGTACAATAAAAAATAGCTCAATATAATTCCTTATATCTCTTTGTAGATAAGTTGTTGCAACTATAGTGCCATCAATCAACAGGAGTAACTATTTTCTAGTAATTGAATTCTCAATTGAATCTATAAATTCTAAATTTTTGCAATAATTTAACCCGAAATCTCAACCCTAACTCAAACCAAATCAAAACCTGTAGGAATTGTCAAATTTGAAAATAATGAAACAAAATTCGAAAAAATTTCTTAGAAAGCCGATAGGTTTTCGTGAACATTGAAAGTGTAAGGACGTTCTTTACCTTCGATAGGGTTCGGTTGGGGTGGGGCTGGGGCTAGCTAGGGCTTGGGCTTCATCATCTGATATAGCGAAATACAAAGCGTACTTCAGTACACCCGACATCATTGAGTTTCCTATTGAAGTTCCCGGTCAAACGGCATATGCATATTTTTATTCGCCATGGAATCCCAATTATTAAGCTACCGAGGAAGAAAAGCCACCTTTGTTAGTCGAGAGTCATGGTAATAGACTTGTCATTATAGATCATAGTCAATTGTTTTTCCTATCATTTTCTTGATCCAGATGCTAATCAACTTGTTAATTAGTTACTGTTTTTATGACGTATTTGTCTATATTTGTTGACAGCGGCCTTTCTTTTGGATGAACATGTTTTTTTGATGCATGTTTCAGTCATGTGAATTCATATGTTGCATATAACGCTTTATGATATCAGTATCCCACATTTGTAGTTTTAATTGTTGATTGTTATAGATGAATACCATTGCAATAATAGTTTTTGGTAGATGAATGCCATTGCAATGTAGGATGATCAGTTCTATCAATCTTGATCTCAATGGTTTAAAATCATGTTACACATACAACACGAATGCACAACAAATGCATCATTAGAGAGTGATTCAAGATGTTCAAGTTAAAACCAATATATGATACTCGATGATAATATGAAACCTTCATATTCTCATCGATACTCATATATGAAACTAAAAGCGCCACTTAGTCCCCGTCTATTGGTTAACATACGTGCGATATTCGTCGTGATATAGAACTATACGAAGGTTGTTAAATATCGAATGGTATAGCTCGATACTAACAACCGTCGTATAGTTTATGCGACGAGAAGATTCAATCGTATGGTAACCGATAGATTTGTCCCGTGTGGACAAGTTAGGAATGCACAAAGCAAACACCTTCATTCACTTGTGTTTTCATCCGTTTCGAGATATTTCGTCGGTACCTTTCCGCTGGTTCTCCGTGTACAAAGATAGATTAGATGTTCATTTCAACGTTGTTTCACAGCTTTGAAATGATTATCTATTCTATTACAGTGTACTCGGAGAACAGCGGGGAGGTGCTGCCGAAATTTACTCGAAACGATTGAAAGCACAAGTGATGGGTGTTCGCTCTATACATTCTTAATGGGATAGAAGCCTTACCCCCGACAGCCGGAACACACACATACAACAAGAATACACAACAAACGCATAATTAGAGAGTGATTCGAGATGTTCAAGTTAAAACCAATATATGATACTCGATGATAATATGAAACCTTCATATTCTCATCGATACTCATATATGAAACTAAAAGCGCCACTTAGTCCCTGTCTATCGGTTAACATACGTTTGATAATTTATTCTTTTCAACGACAAACGTACACACAAAGCATATACATGGATTTTCTTAATTATAGGTGGTGCGTCCATATCTGACGCAGGGGCCACTCCTGCCATTTCCGTACCCTCCGCATCGTCTGTAGGTTAGTATGAATAAATATAAAATATTTATTCATTTTACATATACTCTATAGAATAAATATGAACTTCATGGAAATTTAGCGCCAATGTTTATTTTCTAGTTGGAGGGGATGCGTCCGCATCCGGGACATCGGCTGTTCCTCACCGGAGGAACTATCATCCCGCTCGTGCTGCTGCCCGGGCCCAGGCTCGTGCTTTAGTCACCGGAGGTATATATCACACTTCAATTTTCGTTTAACCTTGATTTCTTAATACAACTTTGTCTTAATATTGATTGTCTTGATATTTCTTGCAGATGCAGGGCCTCCCCATCCCCAGAGGGGGACTTGAGGCCCGAATCAGTCCCATAGGCTGAGGCCTGACAGAGCTAGGGGGAGCCAGCATTCCCCCTCTTTTTTACCCTTGACTATCGCTATACCGGTCCTCATGCCGAGAGGTTCGGCCGGTATATGGAGGATGAGAGCCGGTTCGTGAAGAACTATCCACTTCATGTTGAGTGGGGCGAGCAGCACCGGCGCTCATTCGCCCTCTTCTTTGATCAGGCTCGGGTATTAATATATATTTTCATTTGATTTATCCAATATATTTATTATTAACACTTGCAATCTAATAACAATGTTTTTTTTGTATTTTCAGTTGGATTACGATTTTCAGCCTGTACCCGACCATGATCACCCTGGGAGGGTGCTCGACCTTCATGCTCTGTACAATGGCCTGATGAAGAACATGCAGACCAAGGTCCGATACAACAGGAATGAGCTGAAGGCCGACTGCTACTCCCTGTGGATGGCAACCCCCGAGGCAGAGAGAGCGGCCTTCCTATCTACTCCGGCGTTTGCGAGAGTCGACGTAGAGACATGGCCTCTATTGTGCGAATATTTCGACTCTCAACGCAAACAGGTATGTATTTTAAATGTAATTCATTGTTTTGGATATAATTTATTTTTTTGTGTTCCTTAATTAGAAAACTAAATGTGAATGCGTTGTGCAGAAACAGGCCGCTCAAAATATAGAGATAAGGAAATCGACGATGAGGGGTCGCCCCACTTACACAGGTGGCTCGAGAAATATTACTCGAGCCATAGAGTTATCGGTAAATTATAATAGACCGGCCTTTGTGATATAATGCAATATTAAGAGTTATTTTCTAATATATATAATATTAAGAGTTATTTTCTAATATTGCAGACAGCTCAGACCCTGGCGCAAGGTGGTACACCGAGCGTGCTGTCCGCATATCTTGCCGTCCACGGCACCTCGACAGATCCCGCCACGGGCGAGCTTCGATATCCCGACGTCGCTACCCAGGAGTATTGCGTAAGTGTTAATATTTATTCAACCCATATTTGAAATTTTAGTTTTGGAAGGTTCAAATTTAAATTTTATACTTATACTTTACTGCTTAATGTGGGTGTAGGAGCGGGTGGTTGAGCAGGCCGAGGCCTCGGGGATCGATTTTACCGGACAGAGCGATCCGAGACTGCTGACTCCAGTTCTGGACGCCGCACACGAAGGGCACCACGGAGGTTGGGAGAGAGGCCGGGGACTAAGCCCTAGCAGGGCCCATATGAGGTTGGGCTCCACCCCGGCGGTTACTTCCTCCGTCTCCAGTGAGCGACGTGTCCAGCAGGAACTGGAGAGCTTGAAGGCCACCGTTCAGGAGTTGAAGGAGATGCTGGTATGTATACTACTTAATAGTAAAATATCATGTCATATTATAGATATCAACATATCCAATATTAGTACGTAGCCTGAGCTTATTTGGTTGTAGACTTAGGTTTGATTAATCATACATACATATCTAATTAAAATAAACTACGGTTTTCCAAACTAGATATCCAAATGGGGTTTCGAAATAACTTGATAATGATACGAATTCGAATAATACACAGTTCTGACATGCTTATTACACACGTTAGGTCCTGACACGACAGGGTACATCGGCCGAGCCTCTACAGGCATCTCCTTCGGCTGCGGCTCCGCAAGCCACTACATCGGCTGCGGTTCCGCAGACAGCTCCTATAGCTCCACCGCCCACTCAGACTCCCGCAGCCGTGGCTCCGCAAGCCACTACCTCGACGGCGGCTGCGCAGACCACATTTCCAGCTCCACAGCCCGCTCAGACTCCCGCATGCGCCGAATTGCATGATTTATTGACCGAGAAGCAGGCGCGCCGGATTCTAGCGTTTATCAGAGGTGGAGCTGGACCGAGCTAGGGTAGCTTTTTGATTCTTATTTTTTGAAACATGTATTTATTTATATGATACATATTGTATTATATTTTGGACGATATTGATATTGGTGGTCCTACGGTGTTTATATTTATATCATATTCTGTTTTTTGGTTTCTTTTGTATATTATATGCGTGAGATGTGATTATGAATACTGCAATATATGTTGTGTGATGATTAATTTTATATTTGATTGATGTATATATTATTGTGCAAAGGGCGAGAAAAAAATAGGTAGCCCTTTTTTTTAGAAAAAAACTGATAATATGTACCTACGGATTAATCCGTAGGTACACACGTTGCCCCTACGGATTAAACCGTAGGGGCAAAATATCAGAATAACTGATATTTTCCCCTGTGATCTCAGTATCATGGGGTTGGGATTGCCCCTACGGCTATATCCGTAGGGGCAAACAAATGCCCCTACGGAGTTATCCGTAGGGGCAAAATATCAGGATTCCTGATATTTTGCCCCTACGGATATGTAGCTACGTATATATCCGTAGGGGCTATTAGTTGGCCCTACGGATACATCCGTAGGTACAAGTAATCTATTTTAAAAAACCGTAAATAAAATAATTTTTTGCCCCTACGGCCTACTCCGTAGGGCAAACGGGACCTACACAGAACTCCGTAGGGACAATTTTTTGTCCGTAGGGGCAAGTTCAGGGCTTCAACTTGCACCTACGGCATTTGTACCTACAGGGTATTTTCTTGCCCCTACGGCTGTATCCGTAGGGACAGTGGTTTGCCCCTACGGATAAATCCGTAGGGGCAACCCTTATTTGTAGTAGTGGGTATTATATGTCATATATGATTTAACATATTTTTGGAGGATTATCGTATTAGTGACGCATTGGTGGAAATCGCTGTTAATCTCAAAACAATAATAATAGTAATAATGATTTTGAAGCAAACATGAGTCAACGGCGAATTTGAAGAAAATGTATGAAATAATATCTATCTAATTTAAAACTACTTTTTTAAATGAAAATGAGAAACCCCTTTTTCGGTAGTCCTTTTTCTATTCTTGTCCTTATTTTATGTACACAATTTATTATAGTAGATTAAAATAATTGTTATTTAATTGAGAAGTGTAACTCACAAACTGAAGTAGGAATATAAATTCAAAAAGTTTTAAAGATAATATGGGTGATAATATCATTGATATATTGACGTCAGGTTTTTTGGAAAAATCTTCTTTACAAAGGCTTGCAGAGAAATTTCTCTACAAGCCCTTTGCAAGACTTTAGATGGATTTTGAGATTCGTGTAAGGGAGGAGAGAGAGTGCAAAAAAGATTTGAAAGAATCTCAAATCCCATTCAAGGGCTTGTAAGAGGCCTGCAGAGAAATTTTCTCTACAAGCCCTTGTAGAGAAGTTTTTTCCAGATTTTTTCCCGGAATTTATACTATTTAATAATTATTGAAAAGGTAAAGTGAATGTAGCATAATTGGTTATGATGTTATGTCCTCTCTAAAATATTTGAATTTAAAAAGTGGGAGGTTAGAATAATTATTCCTCTTTCACTTTTTTCATAAACACCCTCTCCTTTCATTTTCTCCACTTTTCATCTTTACCACTCTTTTTCTCTGACATTTTCTTTATCTTTTTGGTTTAAATGGTATAGATTTTTGAAGTAGAAGCCTTCGTGTCTTGGGCATTTTAATTAATGCAACACACGAAAATTCTTTAATCCTAATATTGATGTTATTTATTGTACTCATCGGTTTTATGGAACAAAGGTGTCAAACTCTTTCAATAAACTTTTTTTAAAAAAACTTTTAGTTTTGATGTTATCATCACTTGTTCTAGCTGTGTAATTTTTTTTCTTCAACAAATGTGTATGAGGAAAATAGTTGTTCTCTTATTCTTGTTGTGTATTTTCTTGCTATCTTAAAATCTTTTTCAACAAAGATGCATGATGAAAATATTTGTTCACTTAATCTTGTTGTGTATTTTATCTAAAATCTATCTAAATTTAAAACCCCTCTACTAAATGAAAATGAGGGATCAAGTTCAACAATTCTCTTTTATATTCTCACTCTATTTTTTTCTGGTATTCTATCTGAGAGAGTGCCCAAAAGTCGTTTACATAATAAATATATATCAACAAATGGGGGTAAGAATATAACTTTTGTTTTCTATTTCCTTTGTTATTATTTATTTGGTATCCAAAAATTAAAAAAAAAAGAAGAATAATACAACTAAAATGGATGGTTGCATAGTTGAACAGATGTCTTTTACAAGGGATCGGATGATATGTGGTGGTGTGTGAATGGGCGGTTGGTTTTTATTCGTTTTGTTTCAAGGATTTTTTTGTAACGAAAAAAAATTAGAAGAACAAAAAAATTGAAATAAATAATTAATCCTGTTAAGATATCCTGGACCTGCTGTTAAAATTTAATCCTAAGGTCTTAATCAAAAAATTATTTGAATGTTGTAAATTATTTGAATATTGTTAAGATATCATGTCTTTAATATATGATTTATTTATGTATTTCTCCAAAATTGTACGATCTCTTTTTTCAGTTTCTCAACTCCTCCCCGTTATGGCAACTACATCATCTTTATTACCTTTCTGATAGTTTTCTCTTGTTATTAATCTGTAGAAAAGTTGAGAAAGAGACCAAAAATTTTCTCAAAAAATCCATCCCGCTCTTCTTGGTGATACTAAATTTCATGCGAAAAATCGAGCTCTCTTTTCATGTCCATTACGCAGGTGAGTTTTGAAACCCTAATTTTGTTATCTTGGCTAATTTTCTTTATTAAACAAAATTATTAAATTAACCCGTTATCTCATTTTCTTATTTGTTTTTTTATCAGGATGTTTAATTCTTGTTAATATTTATGTTTATATGATTGTTTCATATCTCTTCTTTATGCTTTGATGTATTATATCATTGAAAACGGCTGAGGCTGTTCTATTTTGATAGTTAACCTTTAGTTTTACATATGTTTAATTCTTGCACCTGCGGCCTTTGCACCTATGGGGGGATTTATGTCCCTACGGACATATCCGTAGGGGCAGTGGCTTGCCCCTACGGCTAAATAAAATATGTAAAACTAAATCTACAACCAAATAAGCTCAGGCTACTAATAATTAGCCTGAGCTTATTTGGTTGTAGACTTAGTTTTGATAGTTAACCTTTAGTTCTATTTTGATAGTTAGCCTGAGCTTATTTGGTTGCCCCTACGGAGTAATAATTGCCCTACGCCTTACTCTGCAGGGACATAATCTTTATTTAATTTATTTGTTTATAAAATAAAATACTTGCCCCTACGGATTTATCCGTTGGGCCTGATACTTACCCCTACGGATTTATCCGTAAGGCCTAATTAATCCCCCTACGGATTAATTCATAGGGGCAAGTTTTATCCCTGTTACTGAGTCCATAGGGACAAAATATCAGGTATCCTGATAATTTGTCCCTACGACGAACTGTGTAAGTCCAAACATTGCACCTACGGATTAATCCGTACGTGCAATAGAAGGCCCTACGGATTAATCCGTAGGGACAAAATATCAAATTTTTTTTATAAAAATGGGCTTTCTGTTTCCCCCCCGCATTGTGCATAATAATATATACATCATATAACCAAATACAAAAATATTCATAATCAACATCTCACGCATAATATATAAAAGAAACAAACAAATAGAATACGATATCAATCTAAATCATCATGAACAAGCAAATAACCACCAATATCGTCCAAAATATATACAATATGTATCAGATAAGTACATACATCCTCAAAAATATAAAAAAATCTAACCTAGCTCGGTCCAGCTCCTCCACCTCTGATAAACGCAGTAATCTGACGTGTCTGCTCCTCGGTGCAGCCCTAAGTCGTCAAAAACTCGACTAATGAAGGAGCGGACCGTGCGGGAGTCTGAGCAGGATGTGGAGCTGCAGGAGTGGTCTGCGCAACCACAGCCGAGGTAGTGGCCTGTGGAGCCACAGCCGAAGGAGATGCATGTGAAGCCGCAGCCGAAGTAGCCTGTCGCATCTGTTAAATTTTGTGTGTAATAAACGAGTAAGAACGGTGTATTAGATTTTAGTCGAATTCGTATCATTATCAGGTTATTGCGAAACCCCAATCTAAGAATACATAGGGATTTAGGCCTCGTTTGGGAAACTAGTTTGGAAAACCATAGTTTATTTTAATTAGATAATTTTATGTAAGTATGATTAATCAAAACTAAGTCTACAACCAAATAAGCTCAGGCTACTAATATTGCATATGTTACTATCTATAATGTGATATAATATTTTACTATTAAGTAGTATACATACCAATATCGCCTTCAACTTCTTGACGGTGGTCTTCAAGGCGGCAACATCATACTCCAGACATCGCTCACGGGGGGTAGGGGAAGAAACCGCCGGAATGGAGACCAACCTCATATGGGCCCTGCTAGGACGCAGTCCCCGGCTTCTCTCCCAACCTCCGCGGTGCCCTCCGTGTGCAACGTCTAGGACTAGGGTCAGTAGCATCGGATCGGTCTGTCCACTAAAATCGATCTTCGATGCCTCCGTCTACTCCACCACCCGCTCCTACACCCACGTTAACCATTAAAATATAAGTATATCATTTAAATTTGAACTTTTCAAAACAAAAATTTCATTCGAATTAGAATAAATATTAACACTTACGCAATATTCCTGGGTAGCGGTGTCGGGAAATCGAAGCTCGCTCGTGGCGGGATCTGTCGAGGTGCCGTGGACGGAAAGATACGCGGTCAGCATGCTTAGTGTACTACCCTGTGTAACACCCTAGTTGATTTATACCAATTCCAGTTCCCGTATTTACTTATTTATGGTATTTTCTTGATTTATCGTGTGTTGGATACGAATGGTATTTTACATTTTACATTGCATTCGACCCGACCCGCTTGCTCGAAACTTGTTTGATTCATATTTATGAATTATCTTGACTTGTTACATAGACATGTGAACTTTCATGAAAACTGCATATTAGCATTTTATCTGGCATTGCTTCTTTTACCATATAAC
This sequence comes from Agapanthus africanus, assembly GCA_030015575.1. Taxonomy (NCBI): domain Eukaryota; kingdom Viridiplantae; phylum Streptophyta; class Magnoliopsida; order Asparagales; family Amaryllidaceae; genus Agapanthus; species Agapanthus africanus. The sequence continues at coordinate 386,020,884 of JASDDO010000006.1, read as the reverse complement.
ATTTTAAGTCACGTAAAATATTTTAAAAATATATTTCATGGCCTGCCTGATACCCCTAACCCCATGATAGCATCCGCGCATTTTGTTCTCGTCCCGTTCAGTGAAACGGACGTGTTTGGATGGCTACGCGCACGTACGTGCATCCGTTCTTGGGGGTATGCATTTTCGTTACCCGGATAACCTATTTTGATTTTTTTTGACACGTATATTAACCGTATTTTCAAACCATAATTTTAGACCCGACCCGGGTGTATTTTGGACTATTTTTTGTATTTACCAAAATATCAAATTTTATTAATACTATATTTTAAATATTATTAACCGTTAACAAATTTTATTAACAAAAAGATTTTTAAAATTTTATTCTAAACCACTAAAAAACAAATTCATCTCTCCTCTCGATCTCTCTCTCTCTGTCTCTCTCCTCTCTCTGTCTGTCTCTCTCTTCTCTAATCTTCTCTCTTTCTCGTGGTCTTTCTCTCTCTCTTCCAGCTATCTCTCTCTCTCCCCCCCCGTATATTTATTATTGTTATTTTTTTACCTAATCATTTTAAAAGCCCACAGTCTCTCCTCTTCGCCTCTCTTTCTTCCTTCCTCGCGACGAGAACCCATGCCCTAACCCTAGCATCGCATAACGTTGCAGTCGCCCTCAACGTCCTCGCCTTCATCCCCTCATCATCTCCTCCCCTCTTCTTCCTCTCTTTTCCTTCGCCTCCCGCTCACGAGAACTCCCACGAGAAAACCCAACTCCCGTGAACCCAAACCCTACCACCTCTACCCTCGTCGTCGTCACCATCTTCTCGCCCCCGCGACCACCATCTCCGCCACCTTTCTCTCCTCTCCACTTCCTCCTTCACCTCGACCTCGACTTCACCCCGATATACCCCTGCACCCCAAGTTTCCGGCCACTGCACCCATCTCCGTCTTATCCCGCCTCGCTTTCTCCGACCTCCTTGTCACCGCCCTCATCATCAACTCCGACTCCTAACACCACCACCACCATCCTCGGCTCTTCCCTGCACACCTGAACTTGATCCGACCCCTGCAAGAACCCGACCTACTAGCCTCATCTGCACACTTGCCGGAGTCCGATCCATCGCCGTCGTCGCCCCCTTGTCACCTCCTCGGCCCATCACCCCAGACCCCAGGACACCATCACCCATTTCCTTTCTTCTCCCTCTTCTTCTTCTTCTTTCTTCCTTTTCTTTTCTTGAATTCTTGATTCCGGTGATCGCCGGAGCCGTGACAGCCGCTGCCGTTCCAGTCGACCCAGTGGACGTACCTTACCTGCGTGATCACCCTCTTGCATTGCTTGGACCCGTCCTGTGTACCGTGCGTGCGTTGTGACGTTTTACCGACGTCGGACGTGCCGTACGCATCCGTATCGTGATCCATCGAGGCAAGTTTATATTGCTACATGCTACATTACTTTATATATATCTATTTTAATAAATATAATATTGGTATTTCAAATCATGCACTCCATGTTTACTTTTACATTTTTTCGACATCCGTCTTCATCCGTACGTGTTACTTTACATCTAGCGCATACAAACTTATCTTGTTACCTACTATACTACAATATACTGGATCCAATGGAATATTTACATCTCATATTGCTTAGTTGTACATCCCACATTACCATTGTACAGTTTTACTGTTTTCGGATACCCGTTTGCATCCATCTAATTTAAAATATATATAACTGCATCTATAAATCACATTAATACATAATACCGTGATATTAACACCCCATGTTTAATAAAGTGCATCCTAATTAGTATTGGAACTATAAATGTAACCCTAATCGATAATTATGCATCCATATCATTGATTTTATATCGATTTGCATACCATGTCACATTATTTCATTTTATTGTTATATTGGTACTCCATACTTGATTTTGTGCACCCATACTTATTACAGATTGATTATGAGCACCCACTTGATACTTGTGCACTACCTGACATGACCTGATACATCACTACTTGACATGACTTACTACCTGTGCACTGCTTGACATGACTTGATGCATGTACACCACCTGACATGACCTGATATACTACTGCTTGACTGGATACCTGATCTTGTTACTAATGCCGACGATCTTGACCTGTTGTCCCTACGGACATATCCTGTTGTCCTTACAGACAAACTTGTACCTGCTTGATACTGTGTTTGCATTAGTCCCAGATTTATTCAATACCTGACTTGAACACATAACTTGGGGGTATTGGGAAATCAAGAATGTAGTTGAACGTAACTCAAAGGGCTATTATATCATTTTACCGTGGTCCCGTGGGGAATGAACGGGACATAGACTCACAGTCTATTATATCATTTTACCGTGGTCCCGTGGAGAATGAACGGGTATAGACCGATGGGTTACGCTGAGGATTACATTAATTGATTTCGAATAACTTTAGAGTAGATAACCCTGTAGCACAGTTTAGACTACTCACCGCACTTCACCTGTATATATCCTGTTCACTGATCTATATATTCATGTTACTGGTTATTTCGTGATAACTTATTACTGTTCATACTTCATGCCTGCATATTTCATTACATCATGCTTGCTTAATATTATTGATATTATGACGCACTGACGTCTGGGTTTTGCATGGCCCAGATCCATTATCCTTGTCGCAGGCAGTCCAGGAGTATTTTGATCAACAGGCCGAGCAGTGAGGACCTGTTATTAGTTTAGTTTAGTTTCCTTTCAGTATTTTCATTCCTGATGTGAGCCCGCATTATGGGACGTACATTCCAGATTATTATTGTACTTGGATCTTTTGCTTCCGCATTACTTTATTTCATGACTCGTTTATTCTGGCTTATGGACATGTGATAGATAGTTTATTACTGTTCTTGATATCTCTACAGCCGTAATGTGTCTGTGGAGGGATATTTCCTATCCACAGGTAGCATGGTTGGCTCTGTCACGTGCCTATCTTAGCGCACTCTGGGAAGTGGGACGTGACAGGGTTTGTTTGGTATCAGAGCCATAGGATCTAGGTTAATCGGGTTTGATTCTTTTGTATTTGGGTATTGGACCCAATACACGAATCAGAATACTCGTGATTAGGAACATGTCCTGCCACTTTACCATCTTGCCTTTCTTGAATCTTAACTTCTTCCTGATCCTTACCTTGACGATATGCAAACCTCTTTGCATCTCGACTTGAAACTTTTGGTTCCCTATTGTTTATGTTTAGGATTTGGGCGACTTGAGTGGAGTTATGTGATTGTAACTATGTACCGCGGCATGGTTACAATGCGGTACTTTATTTAAGTAACTTAGAGTTCTAGTCTTGATTCATATCCTTGATTCATGATCATCATTCATCGCCAATTTTGAATCTTGTTCATCATACTAATCCTCTTTGGTGTATTGGTTGCAGAATCATGACGGACAGAAATTTGAAGACGTACCAGAGGCGTGTGGATGACGCCATCTTACTTTGAGTAATTCGTGGCTTGCTAGAGAACCAGAAACGGCAGACTGAGCTGAACCAGCGGAAAGTCGAAGCTTTTCAGGAAGGTTTGCGGACCGTCCAGCAGTCCGTAAACAATGTTGTAGCCAAATCAAAAGAGCGTGTGGGTACCATGGCGGATTTCAGGAAACTTGGTCCGTCCGTTTTCGTTGGTCTGGAGGAGCCGTTGCCAGCAGAGCAGTGGCTAGTCGATACGGAGAATTTGCTCGTTGCAGCACAGATTCCAGAGGACAAGAGAGTGGATGCGGTACGCATCCAATTAGTGGACTATGCCCGTGAATGGTGGCTTGTGGAGGAGACCCGCTTGCCCAAGCCGATCAGTTGGGCAGATTTTTCGAAAAGTTTCTTGGAGAAGTTCTTCCCGCAGACTGCACTGGAGGAAATGGAAGAAAGGTTTAGCAGTTTAAAGCAGAATGACAGATCCGTGGATGCACATGCGGCTGAGTGGACACGGTTCAGTCGATTCGCTGGATCTTTGGTGGCCAAAGAAGCTGATAGGGCACGAAGGTTTATGCGCAGTTTGGACGTGGAAATACAGAGGCACATTATATCTCTGGGATTGACCACTTTCTCTGTCATGCCCCACTCGTTAGATTAGGAGCTCGATGATTGGCTAGGCAAAATTCAAAAGGAAAAATTGAAAGGATTTAACGGTTAAAGAAAAATATATTCGTATATATTATAGTTTTATGATATTTAATTAAATGGGCCTTTTTGGCGCTAAATGAAACATTTCCAAATCGCGCCCGGGTTGCGCCCAAATGCTCCAAATTCAAATTGTAGGATTTTAAGTGGGTTCCAAATTTTGAAAAGAGGTGTTTAGTGATTAAAATGCATGCCCCCAAGTCGGACACTTGTACGCGCGCGTAGTCGTCCAAACTTGCCCGTTTAGCCAAACGGAACGGAATCTCGACACGCGGACGCTACCACGCGACTAGTGGCGACGAGTAGGCCAACATGGGCATCTTAAATTTCATTTTAGGAGTTAAAATTTGTTATGTGCCAAAATGACCTAACCGGTTAAAATTTAGCAATAAATCCCAGAAAAACAGAATAATTGGAAATGAGCAATATATAACCCTCAACTAGTAATATAAATAGTATTATTGGGCTCGGGTGTTACATCATACCCAACTACAAAAAGAATTTCGTCCTCGAAATTCCAAGAATACAAGATAGCTAACTACTGGAAAAGGTGAGGGAATTTCTGCCGGATCTCGTCTTCTCGCTCCCAAGTGGATTCTCCATGCGATCGATTACCCCAAGAAACTAGCACAAGAGGGATAACCTTGTTCTTAAGAACCTTTTCTCTCCGATCCTTGATTTCAACTGGTCGCTCTTCAAAAGTCAGGTCCTCTCGCACAGTCAACTCCGAATGATCCAAGACATGAGTCTCATCTCGGACATAACTCCGTAGTTGAGATACATGAAACACATTGTGCACTCCAGCCAATGACTGTGGTAACGCCAAACGGTACGCTACCTCTCCAATACGCTCCAATATCTCGAAGGGTCCAACGAATCGAGGACTAAGCTTTCCCCGACTTCCAAAGCGAATCACCCCTCTAGTCGGTGATATCTTCAAGAATACCAAATCACCCACGGCGAACTCTAGAGGTCTTCTTGACGTGTCGGCCCAACTTTTCTGTCTGTCTTGAGCTGCCTTCATATGCTTCCTGATTGTATTCACCTTCTCGACTGTCTGTACCACCAAATCTGGTCCTAGTAACCTTCGTTCACCAACATCATCCTAACAAACCGGTGAACGGCACTTACGACCATACAACGCTTCAAACGGAGCCATCTGAATAGTCGCTTGGAAGCTATTGTTGTATGAAAACTCCACCAGGTGTAGATGATCTTCCCAAGAACCTTTGAAGTCCAACATGCAAGCTCTCAACATATCTTCAAGGGTCTGGATCGTTCTCTCTGATTGTCCATCAGTCTGAGGATGATAAGCTGTGCTAAACTTCAATCGAGTCCCCAAACTTTCTTGTAAACTCCTCCAAAAGTGCGACAAGAACTGAGTGTCCCGATCGGACACGATGCTTATCGGCACTCCATGCAATCTGACAATCTCCTGCATGTATCGCTCTGCCAAAGTCTCCATCGATTGACCAACCCGAAAAGGAATAAAGTGAGCTGCCTTGGTCAATCGATCGACAATCACCCATACTGCATTGTTGCCCTTTGGACTCCGCGGTAAAGCCGTCACGAAATCCATGGTTATATGTTCCCACTTCCACTGAGGAATCGGAAGTGGTTGCAACAAACCAGCAACCCTTTGGTGTTCAGCCTTGACTTGCTGACATACCAAGCACTTAGCCACGAAGCGAGCAATTTCCCGTTTCATACCTTCCCACCAGAAGTGTTGTCGAATATCTCGGTACATCTTTGTCCCTCCTGGATGTACAGAGTAAGCTGAACTGTGTGCCTCCGTCATAAGCTCTTCACGCACATCTCCTTTTGGCACACACACACGGCTACCATATCTCAACGAACCGTCTTCATGGTTCGCAGTCCGGCTTCAACCTGCTCCCGAAACCTTTGCAGTCTAGCATCCTGCGATTGCGCCACTTTAATCTTCTCAACTAAGGACGACTGTACTTGCAACTGCATCAACTGTCCTGTAGCACGTGGAAGCACAACCTCCAAGTCAAATCTCTGAAAATCCGCAATGATCTCCCTTTGTGCGGTCAATACCTGAATTGCTGGTAACCGACTTAGCGCATCTGGCACGACGTTAACTTTTCCCGGATGGTACTTAAGATCAAGGTCGTAGTCGGCTATCAGCTCCAACCATCTGCGTTGCCTCATGTTCAACTCCTTCTGAGTGAACACATATTTCAAACTCTTGTGATCTGTAAAGACTTCAACTCTCTCGCCCAGAAGGTAGTGTCTCCAAATCTTCAGGGCGAAGATCACGGCTGCAAGCTCTAAGTCATGAGTCGGATAGTTCTTCTCATGAGTCTTCAGTTGTCTCGATGCGTAGGCGACGACTTTCCCATTCTGCATCAAAACACATCCCAATCCCTTTCCGGATGCGTCGTTATGAATCACCAGTCCTCCTGAATTATCCGGTACGGTTAGGATAGGGGCGGTTATCAATTTCTGCTTCAACGTCTCAAAGGCCAATGCACATCCATCCGTCCAAACAAACGGTACCTCCTTACGCGTGAGCTTGGTTAACGGCTCAGCTAAACGAGCGAAGTTCTCCACAAATCTCCTGTAGTATCCGGCGAGTCCAAGGAAACTTCTTATCTTCGCAACATTCTTTGGAATAGGCCAATCTCGAACTGCTGCAATCTTTTCGGGATCGACGGCGATTCCATCGCCCGACACGACATGCCCCAGAAACTTCACTTCCTCCAGCCAGAATTCACACTTACTCATCTTCGCAAATAACTTCTCTTGTCTCAGCGTTTGCAGTGCGATCCTTAAGTGCTCAGCATGCTCCTCCGGACTCCTCGAGTACACCAGAATATCGTCAATGAATACCACAATAAACTGGTCCAAGAACGGTGAAAAGATCCTGTTCATCAAATCCATGAATATTGCCGGCGCATTAGTCACTCCGAAGGGCATCACTAAATACTCGAAATGCCCATACCGAGTTCGAAACGCCGTCTTGCAAATGTCTTCTGCTTTCACTCGGACTTGATGATATCCTGATCGCAGGTCCAGTTTCGAGAATACCCTCGCGCCACTAAGCTGCTCAAAAAGTTCTCCAATGCGAGGGATCGGGTACTTGTTCTTAATAGTCACCCGGTTCAATTCTCGATAATCAATGCACATCCTTCTCGTGCCATCCTTCTTCTTTACTAAAAGAACTGGAGCTCCCCAAGGTGAGTTGCTGCTTCGAATCCATCCCTTCTCGAGTAATTCACCAACTTGTTTCTTAACTTCTTCCAATTCCACCGGTGCCATCGGATAATAAGATTTTGATACTGGCGCTGCACCAGGAATAAGGTCAATCGCAAACTCCACATCTCGCTTCGGCGGTAAGCCCGAAATATCTTCAAACACATCCATAAAGTCGCGGACAATTGCCGGCTCTTCATTACTATCCACTACCATAGCCGCAAGAACACTGTTCGTTGGCCTAGCCCTAAGCTCGACTGGCCCGACAGAACTGCTTCCTCCAATGAAAGTAAACGCAGGGTGTCCGGGAATCTGGAAAATTACTTTCCTTGCCCTACAATCAATGTGTGCGTGGAAAGTTCCAAGAAAATCCATTCCCAAGACTACTTCATAACTGCCCGTATCAATCACCAAGAAATCTGCAAAAAGCTCCCGTCCACAAACAACAACCGTACAATCTTTACATTCCTTACTAGCTATGATTTTCCCATTCCCAGTGTGTATGTCCCAGAAACTAGACAGGGTCGTGCAGGTGATCGAGTGTGTAGTTATAAATTTGGATGACATAAAACAGTGGGATGCTCCGGAATCAAATAATGCCAATGCGGGAAAACCACGAACGAGTACAGTACTTGAAACCACTTCTCCTGATGCCTTGGCTTCCTCAGCTGTCAAGGTGAAAGCTCGACCCTGGTTGGGTCCTTGCGTCAGCTGCTTCTGCCCTTGGAACGGTCTCTGCGGAGGCTTCCGTATATCATCTCTCGTGCGAAGCTTCGACGGACAAGCACCAACTGCGTGATCGGCTGCTCCACAAACCAGACAAAGTCCCAGTCTCCTTCGACACTCCTTCTGCACGTACCCAGGTAATCGGCAGTAATCACAAGTCACGCTCTTCCTTCGATCAACGATCACAGGCTTTTTCATTGGCGCTACACCTCGACGGTCCACTGGAATACCTCTGCGCCCATGATCTCGGTTAGGTACGAATGCAGGCTTCCTGGCCGCAACTGCTGTCTGGTGAAGGTTCCCTTTCGATCCTGATAAACTCTGCTGCTCTCTGGCTGCCGTAAGAACCTGCGAGAAAATGGTCAAACCCAGGGAGACAATCTGCCTCTGGATTTCCACATCCAAACTGCGTAAGAATCTTCGCGCCCTGTCTGCCTCCTTGGCGACTAAGGGTCCAGCGAAACGGCTGAGTCTTGTCCACTCCGCTGCATGTACATCCACAGCTGCTCCATTTTGTCTCAGCCCAAAAAATTTCTCCTCCATTTCCTCCCGTGCAGTCCGCGGGAAGAACTTTTCCAAGAAACTTTTGGAGAAATCCGCCCAACTGATTGGCTTGGACAAGCGGGTCTCCTCCACAAGCCACCACTCTCGGGCGTAATCCACCAGCTGAATGCGCACCACATCAACTCTCTTGTCGTCTGGGATCTGTGCCGCAATCAGTAAATTCTCCGTGTCCACTAGCCACTGCTCGGCTGGTAACGGCTCCTCCAAACCAGTGAAAGTAGTAGGACCCAAACGTCTGAAATCTGCCACGGTCCCTACTCGGTCGACTGGCTTCGCCACAGCGGTGTTTACAGACTGCTGAATAGCCTGCAAACTCTCCTGAAATGTATCCGCTTGCTGCTGGATCAGCTCAGTTTGCCTCTTCTGATTTTCCAACATCCCACGTATCACTCCTAACATGGCGGCTTCATCCACACGCCTTTGATACGTCTTGAAATTCTTATCTGCCATGGTCCTGAAATCAAAACAACCAACATTAGCATGATGATAGATTCAATATATAAATCAAGGCTAGAACTCCAAGATACTTAAATAGAGTACTGCATTGTAGCTATGCCGCGGTATCATAGCCGCAATTACTTAACTCCACCCAAGTCGCCTAAGTCCTAGAGATAACAAGAAGTTAGGTTTTCGAGTTAACAATGCAAAGTAAGTTTGCATGTCGACATAATCCGGAAGAATGATTCAAGGATGGTAAAACGGTCAAAGTGGCAAGACATGTTTCTAATCACGGGTATTATGATTCGTGTATCGGGTGCAATACCCAACTACAAAGAATCAACCCAATTAACCCATCGCTCTGATACCATTCTGTCACGCCCCACTCGTTAGATTAGGAGCTCGATGATTGGCTAGGCGAAATTCAAAAGGAAAAATTGAAAGGATTTAACGGTTAAAGAAAAATATATTCGTATATATTATAGTTTTATGATATTTAATTAAATGGGCCTTTTTGGCGCTAAATGAAACATTTCCAAATCGCGCCCGGGTTGCGCCCAAATGCTCCAAATTCAAATTGTAGGATTTTAAGCGGGTTCCAAATTTTGAAAAGAGGTGTTTAGTGATTAAAATGCATGCCCCCAAGTCGGACACTTGTACGCGCGCGTAGTCGTCCAAACTTGCCCGTTTAGCCAAACGGAACGGAATCTCGACACGCGGACGCTACCACGCGACTAGTGGCGACGAGTAGGCCAACATGGGCATCTTAAATTTCATTTTAGGAGTTAAAATTTGTTATGTGCCAAAATGACCTAACCGGTTAAAATTTAGCAATAAATCCCAGAAAAACAGAATAATTGGAAATGAGCAATATATAACCCTCAACTAGTAATATAAATAGTATTATTAGGCTCGGGTGTTACATTCTCACAAGTGCTTAAAGCAGCCAGGGAGCAGCAGAGCCTATCAATGAAGACTGGAAGTACGCAGCAGCCGACAGTTGTGGTACGGAAGCCGGCGTTTACGCCAAATCGAGCGCTTATACGCAGAAATATTCCAGTGGACAGGCGTGGCGTTACACGAATGAAGAAGCCGGTTTTGCCCGAGCAAAAAAGAAGGGTGTTGTGCGATTACTGCCAACGACCGAGTCATTTCTAGAGAGATTGTCGAAGGAGACTTGGACTTTGTCTTATTTGTGGATCAGCTAATCATACTACTGATACTTGTCCGTCGAAGCTTCGCATGAAAGATAATGTTCAGAGGCCAACGCAGAAGCAGTTTCGGGAGCAAGAGCAATTAACTCAGGGATCTAATCAAGCTCGAGCTTTTACCCTGACGGTTGAAGAGGCCAAGGTTTCAGAGGAAGTCGTTTCAGGTATCCTACTTGTTCGTGATTTTTCCCGCATTAGCATTATTCGATTCTAGTGCATCCCATTATTTTGTGTCGTCCAAGTTTACTGCTACACACTCGATTACTTGCACGACCCCGTCTAGTTGTTGGGACATACACACTGGGAATGGAAAGATCATAGCTAGTAGAGAATGTAAGGATTGTTCTGAAGTTACTTGCGGACGGGAGTTATTCGCATATTTCTTGGTGTTTGATAACCGGAAGTTATGAGGTTGTCTTGGAAATGGATGGTCTCACTTTCCACGCTCACATTGATTGTAGGGCAAAGAAAGTGATTTTCCAAATTCCCGGACATTCGAAGTTTGTTTTGCTAGAAGAAGCTGTTCTGTCAGGCCAGTCGAGTTTAGGGCTAGGACGAAAAACAATGTCCTTTTGTCGATGGAAGTTGATACAAGTTGAAGCTGGATTTTGAACGGACTTGTTTATTCATAAAGATAGTTCGTTGCGATATGGTAGCCGTTTGTATGCCAAAAGGAGACATTCGTGAAGAGGTTATGAAAGAGGCACACAGTTCTGCGTATTCCGTACATCCAGGAGGCATGAAGATGTATCGTGATCTACGACAGTAATTCTGGTAGGAAGGCATGAATAAGGAGATCGCTCGCTTTGTGGCGAAGTGCTTAGTGTGTCAGCAAGTTAAGGCTGAACATTAAACGATTGCTGGTTTATTGCAACCAGTTCCGATTCCTCAATGGAAGTGGGAACATATAACCATGGATTTCGTAACAGCTTTACCGCGGAATCCAAAGGGCAACAATGCAATCTGGGTGATTATTGATCGATTGACCAAGGCAGCTCATTTCTTACCATTTCGAGTTGGTCAATCAACGGAAGCGTTAGCGGAACGGTACATGCAGGAGATTGTAAGATTGCATAGAGTACCGGTGAGCACCGTGTCCGACCATGACGCCCGTTTCTTATCACATTTCTGGAGTAGTTTACAGGAAAGTTTGGGGACTTGATTGAAGTTTAGCACGGCTTATCAACCTCAGACAGATGGCTAGTCGGAGAGAACGATCCAAACTCTTGAAGACATGTTGAGAGCTTGCATGTTAGACTTTAAGGGTTCGTGGGAGGATCATCTACACTTGGTGGAGTTTTCTTACAATAACAGCTTTCAGGCGACTATTCAGATGGCTCCATTCGAAACATTGTATGGTCGCAAGTATCGTTCACCTGTTTGTTGGGAAGATTTTGGAGAACGAAGATTGTTGGGACCGGATTTGATTGTGCAAACAGTAGAGAAAGTTAATACTATTCGGAATTCACATGAAGGTAGCACAAGATCGGCAGAAGAGTTGGGCCGATACATCGAGAAGACATCTAGAGTTCGCTGTTGGTGATCTGGTGTTTTGAAGATATCACCTACTAGGCGAGTGATTCATTTTGGGAGTCCAGGCAAGCTTAGTCCTCGATTCGTAAGGCCTTTCGAGATTTTGGAGCATGTTGGAGAAGTGGCTTACCGATTGGCTTTATCACAATCTTTGGCGAATATTCATGACGTGTTTCATATATCCCAACTCCGAAGGTATGTTCAAGATGAAACACACGTGCTGGATCATTCGGAGCTGACTGTAAGAGAGGATTTGACCTTTGAGGAACGACCGATATCGATTGTTGATCGAAGAGAAAAGGTCTTTAAGAACAAGGTTATCCCTCTCGTACTTTTTTCTTAGAGGAATCGCTAGCACGGAGAATCGACTTGGGAACGAGAAGACGAGATTCAACAGAAGTTTCCACACCTATTCTTGTAGTTTCTTGATTGTTTATCTTTCCTTATTCTTGGAATTTCGAGGACGAAATTCTTTTGTAGTTGGGTATAATGTAACACTCTAGTCCATTTATACTAATTCCAGTTCCCATATTTACTTCTTTATGGTATTTTCTTGATTTATCGTGTTTTGGATACGAATGGTATTTTACATTTTACATTGCATTTGGCCCGACCCGCTTGCTCGAAACTTGTTTGATTCATATTTATGAATTATCTTGACTTGTTACATAGACATGTGAACTTTTATGAAAACTGCATACTGGCATTTTATCTGGCATTGCATCTTTTACTATATAACATTTTAAGTCACGTAAAATATTTTAAAAATATATTGCATGGCCTGCCTGATACCCCTAACCCCGTGGTAGCATCCACGCATTTTGTTCTCGTCCCGTTCAGTGAAACAGACGTGTTTGGATGGCTACGCGCACGTACGTGCATCCGTTCTTGGGGGTATGCATTTTCGTTACCCGGATAACGTATTTTGATTTTGGTTGACACGTATATTAATCGTATTTTCAAACCATAACTTTAGACCCGACCCGGACGTGTTTTGGACTATTTTTTGTATTTACCAAAATATCAAATTTTATTAATATTATATTTTAAATATTATTAATCGTTAACAAATTTTATTAACAAAAAGATTTTTAAAATTTTATTCTAAACCACTAAAAAACAAATTCATCTCTCCTCTCTCTCTCTCTCTCTCTCTCTCTGTCTCTCTCTCTTCTCTCCTTCTCTCTCTCTCTCTCGGTCTTTCTCTCTCCCTCCTAGCTATCTCTCTCTCTCTCCCCGTATATATTTATTATTGTTATTTTTTTTACCTAATCATTTTAAAAGCCCACAGTCTCTCCTCCTCGCCTCTCTTTCTTCCTTCCTCGCGACAAGAACCCATGCCCTAACCTTAGCATCGCGTAACGCCGCAGTCGCCCTCAACGTCCTCGCCTTCATCCCCTCATCATCTCCTCCCCTCTTCTTCCTCTCTTTTCCTTCGCCTCCCGCTCACGAGAACTCCCCTGAGAAAACCCATCTCCCGTGAACCCAAACCCTAGCCACCTCCACCCTCGTTGTCTTCACCATCACCTCGCCCCCACGACTACCATCTCCGCCACCTTTCTCTCCTCTCCACTTCTTCCTTCACCTCGACCTCAACTTCACCCCGATATACCCCTGCACCTTAAGTTTCCGGCCACTGCACCCATCTCCGCCTTACCCCGCCTCGCCTTCGCCGACCTTCTCGTCACCGCCCTCGTCATCAACTCCGACTCCTAACACCACCACCACCATCCTCGGCTCTTCCCTGCACACCTGACCTTGATCCGACCCCTGCAAGAACCCGACCTCCTAGCCTCACCTGCACACTTGCCGGAGTCCGATCCATCGCCGTCGTCGCCCCCTTGTCACCTGTTCAGTTGATAAAACTGCACATTTAATATGACATTTTTCCTACTATTTCTATACTAGAAAAGGTGTTTATTATAATATATGATACATATGAGGATTTATCTGTAAAAATACTGTTTTCATGTGTTGATATATTATAATTAATATTTGGTAGGAAAATGTAGGCAAAAATACCATTGACCAAATCTTAATATTGAAATTAATATCTCAATAAAACAAACTCTACTAATATTATTTGTTGAGTTGTTGTGCAGAATTTTCAGGGCTAAAATCAAGGGAATCAAAGTTGTTAGTGCAAACCTGCCTAATTAAGAAAGCAAACTAAGAAATCAAGTCTGGCAGTAACTACGAGAAGATTTTCAGTTTTCTGAGATTCAAAAGATCGCCACGTGTCACACAGATGAAGCTCAGAAAACTAAATCAAAGGATCGAACCATAGGGCCGTGGATCCGCGGCCAAACCCACCTGTTGGCAGCGGATCCGCCGCGTGCCAGAGGAGTTGTGTGCTGTATTTTTGTTATTAGGATCTAAACGACTGGCTTCCAATTTAGAAAGCTAGGGTTATGGTTTTGGGACTATAAATAAAGACCGAGAGCCCCTTGGAAAAATCATCAAGTCGACGAGATCACGAAGTCCAAGACGGCTCACGCATCCAGGCTGATCATCAATGGTTCATCTACCTCCTTAGAAGAGATCGAGAAGCAAACTAGTATTTGTAATCATTTTCTAAGAAAACAAAGTGTAAATGAGTTTTGTTTATTAATAAAGGTGGTTCTTTTTCTTATTCTATTTCTTTGTAGTTTCATTATGAATTCTCTCTCCATCTCTTCTTCTTCCAACATACGCGAGTAATTCTCCGCTTGTTAGGGTTCGTTGGATTAGGGTAGGTTAATGGATGATGAAAATCCTTAAACTCTTTTTACGTCCTATAAAGTTTATAAACTTTATCAAAAGAATCATTAACATCCTAAACGGGCGCGCTACCAATTCATTGTTAGTCTCGACCGCGATTAGAGATTAGATTAATGATTGTTTTGGTAAAGGCTAGATATGAACAGAGTTCCATGTCGAGATAGGGGTTAAGAGTGGGAACCCTTTTTCCTCCAGAAACCCTAATTTACATGCATCACTGTCGTTCTAGTTTTAAATCTATTAAAGGATAAAAAGGGTAATATTTAATTAATCATCCATAACTACTAAATCCTAATGAACCCTACAAGCCCCCTTTTCATATAAACTTATCTCCGAAGTTAATCTAGATTTATATTTTGCATCAGTGTTTAACGTAGATCTAGATCCTACAACCATTCTTCAATATTCTTTATCCCTCCTCTCTTTTTCACCACATCTAAAGTAAGAATAAAAGATTCAACGTTTCCCAGAGGACGACCCGTACTCATCTCGGTCTAGCTACACGCGACACCGTTATTGATTGCAGTTAACTACAAACACATAGATCATATCAATCATCACCTCCTCGGCCCAGAACCCCAGACCCCAGGACACCATCACCCACTTCCTCTCTTCTTCTTCTTCTTCTTTCTTCTTCTTCTTTTCTTGAATTCTTGATTCCGGTGATCGCCGGAGCCGTGACCGCCGTTGCCGTTCCAGTCGACCCAGTGGACATATCTTACCTACGTGATCACCCTCTTGCATTGCTTGGACCCGTCCCGTGTGCCGTGCGTGCGTTGCGACTTTTTACCGACGTCGGACATGCCGTACGCATCCGTATCGTGATCCATCAAGGTAAGTTTATCTTGTTACATGCTACATTACTTTATATATATCTATTTTAATAAATATAATACTGGTATTTCAAATCATGCACCCCATGTTTACTTTTACAGTTTTTCGACATCCGTCTGCATCCGTACGTGTTACTTTACATCTAGCGCATGCAAACTTATCTTGTTACCTACTATACTACAATATACTGCATCCAATGGAATATTTACATTTCATATTGCTTAGTTGTACATCCCACATTACCATTGTACAGTTTTACTGTTTTCGGATACCCGTTTGCATCCATCTCATTTAAAATATATATAACTACATCTATAGATCACATTAATACATAATACCGTGATATTAACACCCTATGTTTAATAAAGTGCATCCTAATTAGTATTGGAACTATAAATGTAACCCTAATCGATAATTGTGCATCCATATCATTGATTTTATATTGATTTGCATACCATGTCACATTATTTCATTTTATTGTTATATTAGTACTCCATACTTGATTTTGTGCACCCATACTTATTACAGTTTGATTATGAGCACCCACTCGATACTTGTGCACTACCTGACATGACCTGATACATCACTATTTGACATGACTTGATACCTGTGCACTACTTGACATGACTTGATGCATGTACACCACCTGACATGACCTGATATACTACTACTTGACTTGATACCTGATCTTATTACTAATGCCGACGATCTTGACCTGTTGTCCCTACGGACATATCCTGTTGTCCTTACAGGCAAACCTGTACCTGCTTGATCCTGTGTTGGCATTAGTCCCAGATTTATTCAATACCTGACTTGAACACATAACTTGGGGGTATAGGGAAATCAAGAATGTAGCTGAACGTAACTCAAAGGGCTATTATATCATTTTACCGTGGTCCCGTGGGGAATGAACGGGACATAAACTCACAGTCTATTATATCATTTTACCGTGGTCCCGTGGGGAATGAGCGGGGTATAGACCGATGGATTACGCTGAGGATTACATTAATTGATTTCGAATAACTTTAGAGTAGATAACCCTGTAGCACAGTTTAAACTACTCACTGCACTTCACCTGTATATATCATGTTCACTGATCCATATATTCATGTTACTGCTTATTTCGTGATAACTTGTTACTGTTTATACTTCATGCTTGCATATTTCATTACATCATGCTTGCTTAATATTATTGATATTATGACACACTGACGTCTGGGTTTTGCATGGCCCAGATCCATTATCCTTGTCCCAGGCAGTCCGGGAGTATTTTGATCAACAGGCCGAGCAGTGAGGACCTGTTATTAGTTTAGTTTAGTTTCCTTTCAGTATTTTCATTCCTGATGTGAGCCCGCATTATGGGATGTACATTCCAGATTATTATTGTACTTGGATCTTTTGCTTCCGCATTACTTTATTTCATGACTCGTTTATTCTGGCTTATGGACATGTGATAGATAGTTTATTACTATTCTTGATATCTCTACAGCCGTAATGTGTCTGTGGAGAGATATTTCCTATCCACAGGTAGTATAGTTGGCTCTGTCACGTGCCTATCTTAGCGCACTCTGGGAAGCGGGGCGTGACACCCTGCGTCAGGGTCTGAGCTCTCTGCATTTCACCGAAAAATTACATATATTTTAAAATAACTCTTAATATTGCATTATATCAAAATAGATCTATTGTAATTTACTGATGCTTCCATGGCACGAGTAATGTTTCTCGAGTCACCTGTATAAGTGGGGCGACCCCTCTTCACCGACTTCCTATTCTCCTTATTTTGATTGGCCTATTTTTGCACAACACTTTCAGATTTGGTTTTCTAATTAAGCAACACAAAAAAATAAATTATACACTAAATAATGAATTACATGTAAATTACAAACCTGTTTGCGCTGAGAGTCAAAATATTGGCACAAGAGAGGCTATGTATCTACGTCGACTCTCGCAAAGGCCGGAGTATTTAGGAGAGCCGCTCTCTCTGTCTCGGGGGTCGCCATCCATAGAGAATAGCAGTCGATCTTCAGCTCGTTCCTATTGTATCGGACCTTTGATTGCATGTTCTTCATCAGGCCCTGGTACAAAGCGTGAAGATCGAGCACTCTCTCAGGGTGATTTGGGTCGGGTATAGGCTGAAAGTCGTAATCCAACTGCAAATACAAAAAAATAATGTATATAAATTGCAAGTGTCAAATAATAATAAATATATTGGATAAGTCAAATGAAAATATATATTAATACCCGATCCTGATCCCAGAAGAGGGCAAATGAGCGCCGGTGCTGATCGCCCCACTCAACGTGAAGTGGATACTTCTTTAGGATGCGGCTCTCATCCCCCATATACCAGCCGAACCTCTCGGCATAATCGCCAGTATAGCGATAATCGGGCAGAGAATCTTTTCTAACATGATCTTATTATGTGCGTGTGCAAATTCAATGAAAGCAGCAACTCCTGCGATAAATTTAGATTGCATGCGTTGCTGCTAATCCACGTACATCCAGTCCTTAACTCTGATGTACTCATGGGCTATGTTAGACTGTATAATATATAAATTGTAGGTTATGGTGACTATATTGAGAAATCTAAGAATGAGATGGTTACTGACAAAGAAGAAAATCCGTAGAGGCAAGTTTGTCGTTGAAAAGAATAAATTATCGATAAATAAAATTAGATTTAAAGATACCCAAGTATGAGTTGTATTCTGTGTATGCGTGTTTTAATTTATGATTTCGCTTAAATGTAGGGTTGTTAGTGTGTATATGCTTTGTGTGTGCGTTTGTTGTGTATTCGTGTTGTATGTGTGTGTTTCGGCTGTCGGTGGTAAGGCTTCTATCCCATTAATAATGTATAGAGCAGACACCCATTCGCTTGTACTTTCATCCGTTTCGAGTAAATTTCGGCAGCACCTCCCCGCTGTTCTCCGAGTACACTGTAATATAATTGATAATCATTTCAATGCTGTGAAACAACGTTGAAACGAACATTTAATCTATTTTTGTACACGGAGAACCAGTGGAAAAATACGGACGAAATAACTCGAAATGAATGAAAACACAAGTGAATGCAGGTGTTTGCTTTATACATTCCTAATTTTTCCATACTGGACAAATCTATTGGTTATCATACGACTGAATCTTCTCGTCATATAGACTACACGACGGTTGTTAGTACCAAACTATACCGTCCGATATTTAACAACTTTCGTATATTTCTATGTCACGACGAATATCGAACGTATGCTAATGATAGAAGGGGACTAAGTCGCGCTTTGATTTTCACATATGAGTTTCGATGAGAATATGAAAGTTTCATATTATTATCGAGTATCATATATTGGTTTTAACTTGAACATTTAACATGAATATGTTTACGTTTACGTTTCGTTTTTAAGGGTTCGAAGTTTATATTTTAAGGTAAAGTTTTCTTACATTTACGGTAAAGTTGTACATTTACGTTATCATCGAGTATCCTACTGAAAGAACTAGTACACCCTAAACCTAATTAACCCAAATTAACCTAATTAACCCAAATTAACCCTAATCATTACCCTAACTCAAATTATCCCTAATTAACCCAATTAACCCAAATTAACCTAATTAACCCAAATTAACCCTAATCATCACCTTAACTCAAATTATCCCTAATTAACCCAAAATTAAGCTAATTAAACCACATTAACCCTTATCAACACCCTAACACAAATACACACTATTTTACCTAATTAACCCTAACCCAAGCCCTAACCCAAATTAACGTAACCCTAATTATCACCCAAAACCCAACCTAAATTAACCCTAGCCCAAACCAAAATTAACCCTAATTAATCTAATTAACCCTAAACCTAACCTTAATCATCACCAACCCTATTTTACCTAATTAATCCAAACTAACCCTAACCCTACCTAATTAACCCAAATTAACCTAACCCAAAACCCAGTCCTGTTTTATACGACAATGCCCGTATTTAAATAAAATGGTAGTACAATTAGTTTACCCATTTTAATTTCTCCTTTGTATTCTAATTATTTTGTTTTCCTACAAACCTAACCCAAAGCCCAAGCCCAACAACCCAAAATCCTCCACTTCAACCAACAAATATTTTTCCCCATTTCAAAATTCAAAAAAAAAAAACATTCTCATCAATTTCAAATAAATTCCCTTAAAACCTAATAACTATTGAAATTAAATCCCAAATTAAAACTAAGTTATTACATATTAATCCCCTCCCCACGTTCACTCTCCCACCCCTATTTATATTTTTATTCGTTTTAAATCCCCCCCCACGTTCACTCTTTTTCCTCTCATTCTCACTTCTCTCTCTCTTCTCTCTCCCCCTTGTCCTCGCGTTACCGTCTCGACGCCTCGTCGCGAACCCTCGCCTGCATGCTCTCGTCACCGCGACCACGACTGCCAGCTCCAGCCACTGCCAACGAGCTTCGGCCGACCCCATCACGCCGGCAACCTTCTCCCCATGCATCGACCTATCACCCCCTTAAGTTCCTCCTCGTCTCATCTCCCGAGCACCTACTCCGACCTCCTCACACCACCGTGACCCGCCCTAAGCTCCTTCGGCTCACCTCAACGCTGCCTGAGCCATCGCTGCAAGCCACCTCCTTCTTCCCTCAAGCCACACACGAGCTCCCCACGGCCCTTACGCCCGAGCTCCCCTTACCATCGACAGCACCTCCGATCACCTCAACGTCGGCGCCACCTTGACCACCACCTCCGGTCGCCCGTCGCTTCACCACCTCTGGTCGCCCATCGCTTCACCACCCCCTTTCACCAACCAACGACCACTCGAGCCCGCAGCTGCCACTGCCGAGCCGTCAAGACCATGCCAAGCTCGAGCCGAGGTCGAGTTGCTGTGTCGCGCCTATCCGTGCTTGCATCATGATCGTGCCGTTGCCATTGCAATAGATCACCACTATTGCCGCGTCGCTGCTGTATCGTCTTTGATACGCCGTCAGCCAAGTTCAAATACTTGCTACATGCTATAGTATATTCATTTCGGTTGCGAATCAAATGTTCATATAGGTGCTCGATGCAAACCATAATCTAAAAACTCTCTTAAAATGATAGAACTTAGGAATAACGGATTACCCTAGTGATAATGAATACTGTGTTAAGAGTTGGCTCGAAAATACGGACCTTAATACCGTGAAATGTCATCCCCCTTTAGATCCGTCAAGTCTGAAAATTTCCGTACTTGAATTTTATGAAAATCATAGTAAATTGGTTACACACCGGAATGTTGTGTTCAAGGGCTTTTATCAAATCCGACTCGACAATATAGAACCCCATATAATTTATATTTTATTTCTATTTTGTAACGGTGACGGAAACTGTTCGGGAGTGCGGCTCTGGATTGCAGTCTAGAGCAGCACTGCTTGTCGACACTTGATTTGAAATGCTTTTACATCTCTGTGTGAAAATGGTATTATGAGGAACCCTATACCGTAGTGAAGATAAATCTGTTATCTAACTATTGAAGGTGTTTTCATTCGTTTTTACCATTGTTTGCTATTTTAAATATATTTTAAATCATCAGTATATACTGCAGTTCCAATCAGGGACAGAACGTGTATCCCGATCATAGATAATGTATAACTCCCAGTACACAGTGGATATTATCGATCCGTATGGTGCGTTGGAAACTTGACTGATAAACCTAAATATTATCCAACTGTAGAGTCAACTAATTTTGAACTCAACAGGGTGAAAACTGTGTTACGAAATGGACTTTCAGTTCAGGAACTGAATTTCCAGCAGAGAACACTTAAAAATAAATGACCGTAATTTGTGAACTCGAAACCCGATTGACTTGAAACCAATTTCGTTGATTTTATGATTAAATTTACTTCTTACCCCTTTTGTATCATTTTAGTAAATTTGGAACGTACGATTTAATGCGATTTTTCTAAGTTCATACGACGCTTAATGACTTGTATTGCATATAATTTGTGTAGCGGCATGATTCACATTTTTACCCGACTGCAATACCTCTAGCGATAGTGAGTGTCCTTACTAATTTTTAGTGTATAATGTATTATCGAGCGTGAATGGTATCGGTTTAGATATGTCAAGTATGCCAGAAAAAGTGAGTGATTCATGATAACAAACAACCTAGTGAATAGTGATTAGAGCGGTGTTATTGGTGCGTACTTGTACATAACTAGCCCATACTCATAGATAGTGAAATCTGGGGAAAAAGGGGAAATCGAAGTGGAAAGCAACCTGTATTTAGCGAGGTCAGTTGTTTCCCCCAATCAGAGCAAAACTCTGTTCAAATTTTGAAATTTGAAATGAAGCGGCGCTTCATAAAAGCGCTGGCGCCAAGAGCGTCAACGTTAAGAATCAAAGACTCTGAGGCAGCGCTCACGCGCAAAGCACGAGAGCACTAGCGCCAAGTGCGCCAGCGCTAAGAGTCAAAGATTCTGAGGCAGCGCTCACGTGCAAAGCACGAGAATGCTAGCGCTAAGTGGGCCAGCGCTAAGAGTCAAAGACTCCGATGTAGCGCCCACGTGCAAAGCACGAGAGCGCTAGCGCCCACGTGCAAAGCACGAGAGCGCTACCCACGTGCAAAGCACGAGAGCGCTAGCGCCCACGTGCAAAGCACGAGAGCGCTAGCGCCCACGTGCAAAGCACGAGAGCGCTAGCGCCAAGTGCGCCAGGGCTAAGAGTCAAACACTATAGGCAGCGCTCACGTGCAAAACACGAGAGCTCTCGCGCCAAGTGCGCCAACGCTAAGAGTCAAAGACTCTGAGGCAGCGCTCACGTGCAAAGCATGAGAGCGCTAGCGCCAAGTGCGCCAGCACCAAGTGCGCCAGCACCAAGAGTCAAAAACTCTGATGCAGCGCTCACGTGCAAAGCACGAGAGCGCTAGCGCTGGAACGAAATGTTCCCCACCCTTGGATCAAATATCCAACAAAGATGACTAAAAATCATCATATTACCTCCGAAAATTAGAGCACCGTTGGATCAAAAATCCAATGGTGATTAAAAATCACCAAGATACAGAACAAGTTCTGTATGGGAAAAGATTTTCCCAATCTTGTTAAAAACAAGAAGATTGCCTTCTGTAAAACAGAAGCCCTGAGATAAAAGATCCAACCGTGGGAACATCCCCAAATCAATTAGAGAAAAGATCTATTCAACTGATTCAACAAATCAGCCTCCCCTATATAACGGACCGAAGAATTCAAGTCTTAAATAGAGGTACCCCACCATAAACTTTGAGAAATTTCAAATAGAAGAGCAAGCTCTCGGAAGAAGAAGAATTTCTTCAAGGTAAATAAAACAGAGAGATAAAATCATCTCATAAGAGAAGAAGAACCTATTTCTTTTTCTAGATCATAGATCTATAAGACCGAGGTCTTTCACAAAAGAGATCATAGCATCTCATCATAAAATGTGAGGGGGAAGAACTTAATTCTCTTCAGATCATAGATCTATAAAATAAAGACGAAGTCTTTCACAAAAACAGAAGAGATTGTAAAATCTCCTATTAAATTAAGAATGTAGTTCTTAGATCTATGAGACAAAGTCTCCTATGAACGAGAATTTAATTCTCAGAACGCAGAACTGATCAAAGTTGCCTAAAAAGCGCCTCAGCGCTCCAATTTAAAGAAGCGCCTCAGCGCTCCAAGACTGGCGCACAGCGCCGCATCGCACCCAGCGCTCCAATGTAATGAAGCACCTAGCGCTTCAAGGTTGGCGCTCAGCGCCAAGCATACCACGTGCTCCTCACGTGTGCACTATTTCATAAAGAGCGCTCTGCACTCATTGACTGACGCTCAGCACCAAGCGCACTACGTGTTCCTCACGTGTGCGTTATTTCATAAAGAGCGCTTTGCACTTATTGACTGGCGCTCAGCGCCGAGCGCGCTACGTGCTCCTCACGTGTGCGCTATTTCATAAGAAGCGCCTTAGCGCTCTAAGTCTGGCGCTCAGCGCCAAGCACGCCACGTGCTCCTCACGTGTGCGCTATCCCACAGGAAGCGCCTTAGTGCTTTAAATCTGGCGCTCAGCGCCAAGCGCACCACGTGCTCCTCGCGTGTGCGCTGAGGGAACATAAACTGTTCTTTAAATAAAGCCCCAGAG
The DNA here is from genome assembly GCA_030015575.1 of Agapanthus africanus. Classification (NCBI taxonomy): domain Eukaryota; kingdom Viridiplantae; phylum Streptophyta; class Magnoliopsida; order Asparagales; family Amaryllidaceae; genus Agapanthus; species Agapanthus africanus. Next base: position 385,997,358 of record JASDDO010000006.1, on the reverse strand, counting down.
CTATATTGAGTGCTCAACATTTAATAAAAGACAAAAAGTTGTCAGAACCCAAACTAATGCTCAACATTGTTAAATAAAAAGGACCGAGCCTAATTAAATGTTCAACATTTTAACTGAGTGGGCCGAGCCCAAGTTGGACACAGATCCCTCATTTAGATTAATTGAGACCATATGCTCATAAATCTTTTTTTAACTGATCTTAGTCCCAAATATGACTACAGATCTCCCAACCAATATTAGTTCAAGGGTACATCTCTTCATACCTCTGATATATGTCGTTGTAATTCTTCAACGTCTTCAGAGAGATGGAGGGTCCCAATAACCAATCACTTTTGGAACATCCCCAAACGGTTGAATCAAAATCACACAGACTATGATGTTTTTATTCTGGACTATGATGTCCTTAAACTTTACGAACTGTGGGGTCCTTAAACTCATAGACTATGATGTCCTTAAACTTTATGGACTGTGAGGTCCTTAAATTTATAGACTATGATGTCTTTAAATTTTACAGACTATGACGTTTTTAAACTGTCATGGACTATGATGTTCTTAAACCCAATGGACCGCAATGTCCCTAAACTAAAACAATAGAGTCCAAATGCTCTTTTGTTGGATCTAAATGATCCTGTTGAGTAGATTTTAGTCTAAAATTAGACTAACGTATCCTCAACAAACGTTTAAGTTGATCTTAATCTCAAATAAGACTAACGATCCTTAAACCCAATCCAAACCCAAATCTAAGAAAATACGGATTTGGACTAATCCACGCCCTACGGACGACAACATAAATTAGTCTCCGTATACAATCCACGGGCAACCAAAAATAAGACAAACACACACTGCACGAAGTGACCTTCTAGAGCAGGAGAAACTGGTTACCGCGATGCGGTAACATAATTAACTGCAAGGTCTTGCGCCTGCAGGGAAGAGCGTCTCCACAATAAAAAAAACCCTCACAATGAGGGGGAATCTGACGAAGTCTGCTACATCGGCCGCATCCATCTAAACTTCCGAGACATGGTATCATAAATCAACTTAGCATCTTCGGAGAGGTGGACGGATAAAACCAAATAGCATCTGCCCCCAAATTCAGGCAAGACGTTTGTCTTCCTGGTTTTCGGCGGCGAACAGATTCTGGCACGCCCGGTGGGACCTCGTTTCCTCTTTCCACTCCACATTTCGTGCGTCGTGTTTCGCGAACGAATCGCGGTTTGCTATGGTTGCCCCTGGATTCTAGGTACTAAGATTTGGTGTCTTGCTATGTGCAGAAAACAGAAGATCAATGGCTTTCAACTGCACAAACTGCAACAACTGCAACAACTCCCACTCTGTCCTTGCTGGAGGAGTGACTTATGGGCCTCAAGCAGCCTCCGTTTCCAAGATGCCAGTGGAACAGGTGACGCAGGCCACCACTGGGCTGTTCTTTGGGACTATGCTCCCACCCATGAGCTTCAACGCCCCACTGTCGTCGCAAGAAGCTCCGAAGAAGTCGGTCTTTGATCGGCTTACGACTACCGCAGCCCCTCTCAACGGGTTGCCCAAATCCAACGCCTCAGTCTTTAACAGACTTGGCTAAAACTCCAATGGGCCCGTGAAGAAGCCCGCGATACCTGAGGGGGTTATCCCGAAACGTATATTTATCCCTGCTCCAGTGAACGAAGTCATCAGAGAGGCTTCTCCTACTAAGGGATCAGTTTTCGCTAGACTGTTCGCTCCAACTCCCGCTTCGGGAGAAGTCACCAAGGCTGCTTTCCTTGCCCAAAGGCCAGTCTTTGACAGATTGAACGTTTCTTCTCAACGGACGTCAGTCTTCAATAGGCTAGCACCAACAACAACCCGTCATCAGAACAAGGGGCATAAGGGAGCCACCCCTGCAACTGAGCCAATACCATCTGTAAGACATGCTCGACGTCGCCACTGGCGCCGAGTGAGGAAGGCTAGGGCAGTTCCCCTTCTAGACTTACTCCGCCGTCTCCAACGGTGGAAGTCGATGCTGCTGTTCCAACTGGGAACAGCTTTGAACAACTCAGGAGGGTGCGCAAGAACTCTCCGACGACCGTGCCAAAAGGATCTCCTCCATCTATGGAGAACGTTACAAAGGTGAAGCCAGAGCAGCCCCCTCGACGGCTGTCCTCTAAAATTCATAAGGTCTGGCGACAGGTCCAAGACTCGGTGATCAACCAAGACCACTCCCGCCGACCAAAGAAGATGAAAGTTTGGCAAGAGAAGGACTATCCTGTAGTACCACAGAAGGTGTCGTCTACTTGGGTGCCCACACTGCAACGACCCCCTCAACTTCGACCGCCCACAAAAGGAGAAGGCCGGAGAAAATCCCCGTGTCTGCGACGAATCTTAAGGGCACTGAACCTAAACGCCCCAAGTCTGGAGGCATGGTGGTGCACACTATTTATATGGCATCCGAGAAAGAGAATAGCCGTATCTCCACGGGCCATCGAACTCTCACCCGATCAGTAACAAAGGCTCAGGAGCAACAACAGCAAAAACTCCAGGAGATGCTAACACAGATGGCCGCACTCATTGGGCCAAAAGAAAGCCCGAAGATGTCGTCAGAGCAGCGTCAAGAACAGGAAACCAATGCTGAGTTCCTCCGCAGAATCCTCGAGAAGAGAGACAGAGAGGCCGCGGAATAAGCGACCAACATAAAAAGAATAGCGCTTTTATTCCAAGATATGGTCGGGATGATGATACAGCCGGATCCTCCGGCTGAAGACCCCCCGATTATCCTTGAAGACGACAGAGGGGAGACATCGAACCCTCTTTCGGCTCTATCAGCAGCTAAAGAGGAGACAATTTTGAAAGCTATGATCGATGATTATATAGCTCAACAAATACGAGATCATCAAGCGAACGAAGCTGCTGGCCAAGTCGTCAGAACGGGGCGACCATATCCCAGCTGGTATGATCAAATTAAGTACCTGCCAGGATACACAATCCCTAAATTTCATGTATATAAGGGGACAGGCAACCATCACCAGCATGTCGTCCAGTTCAGGGCTTTGTGCGGCAACACTGGAGGTGGAGATAAGCTATTGCTTCGCCAATTCTTCGGCAGCTTGGTGGAGATGGCATTCGAATGGTATTCATAGCTTCCCAATGATTCCGTCAAGACCTTTACGGAGATGGAGTTGCTATTCACCTAGCGTTTCGCAAGCGCTAGCGAACGCACCCCAATCACGGCATTGATCAATGCCAGGGTGAAGTCTGGTGAAACATGGGTTCAGTACGCGATACGGTGGCGGAATCTATGGTCGAAGTGCGAACAACGCATAGAAGAGGCTCCTGCAGTAGGCATGTTTGTGGGAACCCTCGATTCGCAGGCGACCATATCTCAATTCATGATGTTCTTCAAGCCGACCACCTTCCAGGTCTTGATTGACAATCTGGCCTAAATGGATCAGATGGGCCATATGCCTTCCTCTTCGAAGTCGGAGCCGTGGAGTGAAAAGGGGAAAGGGAAAGCGACCTTCGTCGCTAATGCTCAGCAACAACCGACTGGTCCAAAACTAGCTGATCGCTAAAGAGATAAACAACGATTCCTCAACGAAAAGTTAAGACGTCCTTACTCGTTTCCGCAGGAGAAAACAAAGAGATTGTTTGAACTGGCGATACGCAACAGGCTCATCAATCTGCCAGATCCAAGACGTCCATTGCAGTCCGGTGATGTCAACAGTCCCAATTATTGCTCCTATCACCGAGTAGTAGGCCATCCAATCGAAAATTGCTTCGTCTTCAAAGGCTGGGTTGAGGACCAATACCAACAGGGCAAATTCACGCTGTCCGAGAATTGGAAAGTAAGCTTGCCCCAGCCGCACGCTCCTAAAAAGGTGGACACACCAGAGGCATCGTGCTCTTTTATAGAAGAAGCTCCATGGAAGGTCTCTCTTTCAGCCAAAACAAAAAGAATGCTGAAGGATCTGCAAACATGCCCGGCGATTAGGTGGAAGAGCCCGCTGGAACAAGAGATTATTGAGGGGATGCTGAAACCGCGCCCAACATCAGGAGTTGATAGCGAAAGGAAAAACACCCGGGCCCAGTCGTCGAAGTCTTCGAAGAAAAAGAAGAAGGACAAGAAGCCCGCACAGCCTGACGACAAACGCACAGAGCTGCAAAAGCATATTGACGCGCTAGAGGAATACAACCAGAAGGCGCAGATCCCAGTCACACTCCATGAGTTTCTCAACCATATCCTTAAGAACAGAGGAAATGACAATGACGAGAGAGACGACACGTTAGAAGAACCCGAGGATTACGTGGCAAGTGGTCACATGATTGTTCCCCTCCGAACGGCGGCCAAGACGACGACGTGAAGACGTCTTGCCTGAGATTCGGGGCAGATGCTATATGGTTTTATCCGTCTACCTCTCCGAAGATGCCAAGTTGATTTATGGCACCGTGTATCGGAGGTTTAGACGGATGCGGCCGCTGTAGCAGACTTCGTCAGATTCCCCTTCGTTTGAGGGGTTTTTGATTGTGGGGACGTTTTTCCCTGCAGTCGCAAGCCCCTGCAGTTAATTACGCTACCGCATCGCGGTAGCCACTTTCTCCTTCTCCAGAATTTCACTTCGTGTCGTGTGTGTTTGCTTTGTTTGTGGATGCCCGTGGATTGTATACGGAGACTAAGTTAAGCCGTCGCCCGTAGGACGTGGATTAGTCCAAATCCGTATTTACTTAGATTTGGGTTTGGTGTTTTAGTTTAAGGATACGTTAGCCATATTGAGGCTAAGATCAACTTAAACGTTCGTTAAGAATACGTTAATCTGATTTGAGACTAAGATCAACTTAACGGGATCGTTTGGATCCGACAAAAGAGCATTTGGGGGCTCTATTGTTCCAGTTTAGGGACGTAGTGGTTTGTTTAACGTATGGCCGTCGGGACCCGTCACTTCTCTGACGACGTTGAAGGATTACAACGACAGGTGTCAGAGGAGTTCGGAGATGTACCCTTGAACCAAAGTTGATTAGGGAATATGTAGTCCGGTTTGGGACTAAAGTCTGTTTGAATGTTTAAGGATACATTAGCCGTGTTTGAGGCTAAGATCAATTTAAACGGGATCATTTAGATCCGACAAAAGAGCGTTTGGGGGCTCTATTGTTCCAGTTTAGGGACGTAATGGTCCATAGGTAGTTTAGGGACATTGCGGTCCATTGGTAGTTTAAGGACATTGCGGTCCATATTCCAGTTTTAGGGACGTGGTGGTCTATATTCCAGTTTAGGGACATAGGGGTCCATATTCCAGTTTAGGGACATAGGGGTCCATAGGTAGTTTAAGGACGCTTAAGTCCGTGGGTTTAAGGACCCCACAGTCCGTGTTTTAGTTTAAGGACGCATAAGTCCACGGGTTTAAGGACCCCACAGTCCGTGTTGATATGTTGTTGTCGGGACCCGTCGCCTCTCTGACGTCGTTGAAGGATTACAACGATCGGTGTCAGAGGAGTTCGGAGATGTACCCTTGAACCGGATGTAAATTGATTTATGAGAGCAGCTGTGCTCAGTCAATTTAATTTGAGGACTTACGGCCATGATTGGGCTAAGTCCAGTTGAAAAATGTTCAACGCTTTTATTTGTTTTTGGCCTATTTGGCCTATGCTAGGGGTTTGCCTATGTTTAAGTAATGCATTGCATTACTTTATTTTGTTTGGGCTCTGCCCATTTATAAATGATGCAGAGCATCAATTTTGTTTGGGCTCTGCCCTTTCATTGCACTTTATTTTGTTTGGGCTCTGCCCTTTTATAAAAGATGCAGAGCATCAATTTTACTTGGGCTCTGCCCTTTTATTGCATTGCAATTTGTTTTGGCCTACTAAGCCTTTTTGATTTGGGCCTGGCCCTTTAGTGAACAATGCATTGCATTTGTCAGGTGCTTTGCGCCAATTACTGAGCGCAAGCGCTTGTGGTGATGACACGTGTCACGCAAGCGCAGTGCGCTGTGCCAGTGTGCTGCGCTTGCGCTGCTGACACGTGGCGCGCTTTGGTGAGTTGCGCCAATTTCAGAGAGTAAGGCTCTTTCTTAAAAGCGCATAGCGCAAGTGATTCAGATGCTGACACGTGGCGCTCTCTGGTGGTTTGCGCCAACCCAGAAGCGCAACAGTGCAGTTTTTGTAAGTGCAAGGCACTATTTCAATGATCTTGAGAATCTTTAAGATTCAAGAACCAATGGTTCATAAAAAAGTGCAAGGCACTGTTTGATTTCTTGATCCATTTTAGATCAAAGAAATCAAGTTTTTTTTCTTGTTTTTCTTGTTCTCAGAGAACCAATGGTTCATAAAAAAGTGCAAAGCACTTATTATTATTTGAAGATCATTGATCTTGTTCTTAGATCAATGATCTATTAGAAGAAATTCTTCTATTTTGTGAAGGTTTTTTTTTTTTTTTTACCTTTTTCTTGAACTTTCTTCAAATTTTTCTCTGTTTTGAGGTTCTTAATCTCTCACAATATTGATTATGATGAATTGGGGTCTAGGGGCCTTTATATAGTGCACATAGATTTGTTAAGTTTGTTAAAGAGATCCTTCTCTAAGTGATTTGGGGAATTTTCCCCACCGTTGGATCTTTGATCCAAGGGCTTCTGTTTTACAGAAGGCAATCTTCTTGTTTTAACAAGAACAGAAAAATCTTACTAGAATTTAATTCTGTTTGGCGCAAACGCTCCAGCGCGTGACACGTGTCAAGCAGCGCAGAGCGCAGCGCAACTGTGCTTGCGCAACTGCGTTGACACGTGTCGCGCAGCGCACAGCGCAGCGCAACTACGCTGACACGTGTCGCGCAGCGCACAGAGCAGCGCATCTGCGCTGAAACGTGGCGCGCAGCGCACGGCGCAACGCATCTGCGTTTGCGCTAACACGTATCGCGCAGCGCAGCGCTTGCGCAACTGCGCTGACACGTGTCGCGCAGCGCAGCGCTTGCACAACTGAAGCGTTGCTTCCTTTAATTTTGTTTTAAATAGAGCCTTACTCTGATTGGGCGCTCTGCCTTGGGCACTGCGCTGGCGTATCAGCTTTTGACACGTGGCGCGTTGCGCGCAGCGCAAAGAATTTGAAGCGTTGCTTCGAATTTTGAATTTTGAAATTCAAACAGAGCTTTGCTCTGATTGTGGGAAACAAATGCCCCCCCACCGTTGTGCTCACGTGGCGCGCACGTGAGTGCAGCGGCGGCAAGATTCTGGCCGTTGGATCAACTCAGGAGTTGAAGGGGCGCAAGCGCCTTATAAATAAGACCCCTGGCCCTTAGAAAATCTTCACCATTTTCCAAAATTTTGATTTTCAGAGTTTTGCTCTTGCTTAAGAACTTCAGAGCTTTGCTCTTGTTTCCAGAACTCTAGAGCTTTGCTCTCATTTCCAAAGTTAGAAAACTTTAGGTAAAATTAATTTTAAATTAATTTAAATCAATCTTAACCAACAGAACCTTGCTCTCATAGATCTTTTGATCTAAAGAAATCCCCTTTGGGGTTTCATAAACAGAGCTTTGCTCTCAAGAATTTGTTTCAGGGTTTCTTAATCCATGAACAGAGCTTTGCTCATTGACAGAATATAGATCTTTTGATCTTCTGATGATGAACTCTTAAGAGTTTTTTTTATATGGATCTTTAAGATCCTAGAACTTTAATTTTTAGGAATTAACTAATTTTTTTTCTTTGATGAATTTTTATCATTATTACAGAGCTAGGCTTTTTTAAAGAATCTTATTCGCCTGAGACCAGAGTTTGACAAGTGTCTCTCTGTGACAGAGCTTTGCTCTGAAAGAGGAGATTTTTTCCTTGTCTCTAGGGATTTTTTTATATTATTAATGGGAATATTCTTTTGGGGATTAACTGACAATCTCATCCAATGATGGGGTTGTCTTATTAACTGACGTATTGTCATCCAGATTTTGTGGGTCCCCCTTTGGTCTCCTACCCACTACACTGCCGTGCAGTGTAATTAATTTTAATCTAATTTTAATTAATCTTTAATTTAATTAATTAATTAATTAAAAAAATTTATACGCCAAGCGTTGGAATTGCAACACTAACGGCTAATTTTGTTCCCTTGCAGTGACCATGTCTCTCGATACTTCATTCCCGTTCGCTCGTTCGGAGGAAGGGTTTCCTGAAGCGCCCTTGGACCGTGAAGTCCTAGCCATGATCAGGGACCAAGACCCAGAATATAAGAGTCTCCACCTTTGGGGGTCGTGGTACAATCAGATTATCATGGGTCGACGGAGCTTCACGTGCGCAGTACCGTCAGAACCCTTTATGGCGATTCATTATGCCAGCCCACCCCCGGTGCAGTATGCCGTGGAGATGGTTGATTGGACCTCGAAGGGCTTTCTTCATCCCGCCATAGATGCAATTTCGGTTCAGCGTCCCATGGTTTTGGATATCCTGGGACGCCGTATCTGCCAAGGCGAGGCGCGACCTTAGGGGCAATCATATAATATAGGTCTGATCCCCCGCCACCCGATCGGCTATCTTCCGTGGGCTCGCTATATCCTGTCGGCAAAGAAGTCGCAGTTGATAAGGTTAGGGTTGTACACTGCGGTTTACGTCTCCCTCTTCCAGTATCCCACGCTTCCCACCTGGTGGTTCAGGTCTTTCTTGGAGCAGTGGAACATTCCTACTCACACTTTCCTCGCAATTGACCGGGAAGTGTCAATTTCTCTGGAGGAATTTACAGAGGTCTCCGGTTTACCGGTTATAGGGGAGCACTATGAGGAGTTGCTTCCGACAGACGAGTATGTATTCGGTGCTAAGCTGGCGATAAGGGGCCTCACTCCGGAGAATGCTGTTCAACACCAATTCCCAAGTTTGATCAAAGTGTTGAACATCTATGAGGCCCTTTTCATCGAACGTGGGAGTCGCGGAGTTAGCTTTGAGGATTTCATCGCTCGGTTCCTTCACCCAAACGTCCTCTCGGCAGAAGCTGCCAATTTTGCCACCCTTGATGACCCTTTCGGTCTAAGTTTGGATAACCTGCTGGCGAAGGAAATAGGCCAAGAGGGTTTTTTCCTTCCTAACTTCCCGACCATGTCTTTTGCGGAAGTTGCAGCCCCTGGGATGGACGAGGAGGCCTTCTTCTTAGGATTTCTTAGGCTATGGCTGAGTTGGTTTGCGCTCCCGATGCATTCTCGCCATATGCGGCCCTCTGTCTTTTACCCGGCTCACCGGATGACCATCGGGGTAAAAGTGGCCGTTGGGATCGCCGGCTTGGCACACTTGTATCACGGCCTCAGTCGAGCGGCGGATGCTAATGAGCCTGGGGTGCTGCACGTGATCTTCCCGATGCACTACTTCGTATCATGGCTCGAGCTACACACATCAGGTGTCTTCGGTATGCACAAAAGGCCCTCGTTCTATGACAGGTGCAGCTTCCCTCGCATCATACAGTTGATTGGCGCATCAATCGTGACTCCATCGCCACGGAATGCCAAAGGTTTACTCCTTCGCCCCCACACTGTTGAAGACGGGGTGTCTTTCATCGACAAGGTGTTGATTATTGGAAAGGCATCTACCACTGCAGTGCGGCCGTTGCAAGACACTTTCAAGGATGGAGCCTCAGTTTTGACGGCCCGGGAGACCCTCCATTTATATTTTATCAGACCGGGCTTCCTGGTGTTCAGGCAGAACGGTGCGGCGATTTTCATGAGATACAACCCGTATCGTTTCGCCCAACAACTGAGCTACAATCAAGAGGTACCACTGGAGGCTTTCCTTTCGGAACCTGCTGCTACCGAAGAAGGGATGGAGAGTGCGCTGCATCACTTCATGCGTCTGAATACGGGCTCCCACTTCTTTATCAGTGAGCCGGCTTGCGCCCCACGACTCCTCAAGGTATATACAGAATGGTACAGTCATTCGACGGGAGCCGTCATAAAGGAGGAAAAGCGATTGCTGGTTGACCGTAAGGGTGTGCCTCCAGGTAGCGACCGCAACGCTCCTTTAGTGCTAATGACCCTGGTAGTTCCTCCTCTTAAAGATGCTAGAGCCGGACCACCGCGTGCGCAGAGTCCTCCACGCGGATTGCCGCTTCTCGATATTGCGGATGCACCACCGGCGCCCTGTGCTCCAGTGGAGACAGTGGTTATAGCCTCACCGGAGTCTGGTGTGGGTGCGGACATCGGGACCCGCCACCCCAAGGTGCCTGCAAAGCGCAAGTCGATTCCGGGTGCACCTAGGGTAGGTGGGCAGAAGAAGAAAAAGAAGTCGCTCTTCGCTGCTGACGTCGCGTTCGGTCAGGAACCCCACGCTCCCTATGGTGAGGGCCTGAGTGAATACGGGACCAACAGGGGGTTAGTCATGCCGCCGGATGACACGGACTTGGAGGCCGCTCTCGAAGCTTCAGAGCGGTTGGCGAGGTGCGACGCGTGGCTAGCTAAGCTTGCGCAATCAGGTAACCACTAGTCGCGTTTTCTTTTATTGTACTATATCTTTATTATTTCCCTTGACTAACGTTTTTTCCTTCTTTTCTTCCAACAGGCATCACTACTGAAGAAGCCATTGCTGCTTCCCTCAAGACTTTCCAAGAGAAGGAACGCCTTAGAGCGTCCTTAGGCCTTAGTGAGTTTCAATTCATCAAGTTTTCATTTTCCTTGTGTTATGGTCGATCTAACCTCTCCCTTTTTATCGCAGGAACCACAATGTCGATCCCGCCAGGTGACGCGGAGACTCTTCCCGGGCCAGCCGCCGATGTTTCTGCCTCCTCGGGGCTACCACGAGAGGCCCATCTTGAAGAGCCGATGAGAGATGCCTTAAAGGCTCTGGAGGCATCTCTGAACGAGGACGACGACGCCTTGATGAAGGAAGCGTCGAAGAGGTCCATCGCGACAGCCCGGGAGGAGAGGAAGCGGTTGAGGCGCGAAGCGAAGGCACGCAGGGCTGCCTTGGCCATTGGAGCGGGCCCAAGCACTGTCCCTCGTGCCGATACTCCATCAGAAGAGCCCCCGGTCGCCTTGTCTACAGCTCATAGACAGGCGGTGCGCGCCAATAGGGAGGCTAACGATAAGTCCACCTCAGGTAATATTCTTTTCAGAATTTTGTTGTAAGAATTATAAAGTTATCGGTTCTTATATATTCTATCCTGCAGGGCCAAGTCCAACCAAGGGGGAGGCGGAGACTGTCGAACCTGAAGGGCTAGAGGGAGAGGTATTGGTCGAAGCCGAGACGATGGCGGATGACACAACCGGGCTTGCTGGGCCCGAGCTAGTGGCTGACGAAATGGTTACGTCCACTATGCCTGAGCAAGTGGTTGATGTCGAGCCTGAGGTAGCAGCGGACGGAGCGTCTGAGACCGACCTCATGGCGACGGTGGACGAGACAACCGTGACTGCTGAGCCCGAGGGAGTAGCGGGTGAGGTGGACATGATTCTTGAGGATGAGCCAACCGCTCTTTCTCAGGAGTCTGGCAATGCTCCGGTCATATCTCTCCCCGCCTATGGCCCTCCGCCGTCTCCTGGCCTCGCGGGCACGACGACGACCCCCGTGGAATCTGGGGATGAGGTCACGGGTGGTGGACTTATGTCGATGGTGGAGGGAGACGCCTCCGTCTCTGCTGGAGGCTCATCAGGTAAATTTTGGATTACCGTCCCCTCTTTTTTTTATCTTGCAATCTTTCCTGACAGGTTTACCCTTGTTTTTTAACACAGGTGCGGCCAGTGCCGATGCTCCATTGCTTGAGGGAGCGCCGTCAACTACTGCTTTGGCGGTGGTCACCTCTCAGCCCTCTCTCGTACCGTCGAAGATATTGAAAGGTATGGGTTTGCAACTCATGAGTCTTATTTTTCAGACGCATAATTCATGTGCTAAAGTCGTACTGTTGTGTCTTTTTCAGGAGTGCTTTTTGACCATCTTTATCAGGTGTTGCTCCCACACTTCTCCTTCCTATCTGAGCTCGCTTCTCCCTCTGGTGGCGCTGGTAAGTATAACTTCCAATTGATGTCTTTCTTTTTTTAGTAATGGAATTATTTCTAATTTTCCCTTGTCCTGATTGCAGTGCTACAAATCGAAGGAGGAGACGAAAGATCGGTCGCGTCACCGACCATTCCGGCCTTGCCACCTGCTGCAGCTGGTATAGTAGACTATCTCATCAATGACTTTTTCATATTTCTTGAACTGTTATCTGATCGTATCTTATTTTTTCAGCTGTCGTTCCGGTCTCGGAGCCCTTCGAGCCTCGCATCACAGTACCGGCAGGTCCTTTCCTGAGACGTCCGTCCTTGAAAGGCGTCGCGAACAGTCTGCGTATGTTGAGCGACTACATCGAGGAGCTCGACGTCGAGACTCCTACGTCTGTTGCGGATTGTGCTACGGCGGTTAACCCGATGTTGGTGATACTCGTAAATTTCCATGACGAGGGCATCATCGCGTCTTGGGTTAACCATTGCAGGGAGATCGAGGCTCGCCTGCATCAGCTGGAGTCGATGCATCCTGCCCCTGAGGTTTTGGCCGTGAGCACTCAACGGGCAGCATGGCTCGAGCAAAGCACTTCTCATTTCCGCCATTTGGAACAAGAAGCAGCTTTAAGGCTGAAGGAGTGTCACGAGTCTTCAAGCGAAACTGCTCGCCTACGTGCCGAAGTTGAGGCAAACGCTGCCGAGGTGAAGGCTATCTTTGAGGGCCTCCTAGAAAGCATCTCTCATGGGCTAAACTTGAAGCGAAAGCTTGATGTCGCCGAGCGTGACACCCCAGGCCGTGAAGCTGCTCACCAGGCTGTTAGGGAGCAGCTTGCATATGTCTTGCAGCAGCGGGCTCAAGTAGAGGCAGAACTGGCGGTGGTGGTCGATCAGGAGAAAGCATGGAAGGAGGTGTGCGAACAATTGCTAGAGCTATGCAAGACGCTTCCTTCCCATTAGTTCCCCTTGTATCAATACAATTGTAAATTTTTTTTCTTTTTTCAAATAATATGTATCCATTCTTTATTCTTTTGTACGCTTCACCTTGTACTTGATTAAATTAATAAATAAAGATACACATTTTTCTTTGCAATGTCTTGTACTATTTCTTTGCTTTCTCCCTTCTCTTATTATCAACATGTTGTCTTGATAAACACAATTGACAGATAATAGAGTAAGCATCTAGATTTCTCCAAGAGATAGCGATGGCTTAGGCCGCAGGTTCAGATCTTCTGCCTAAGACTTTTCAACTCTATGAGCCGTGAGGGTCTCATAGAGATTTTTCTCCCTACGGATCGAGAGGATCTCATAGGTGGATTTTCTCCTTAGGAATCGTGAGGATTCCTAAGTGTGTTTTCTCTTATAAATCGTAAGGATCTTATAAGAGAATTTTTCTCCCTTACAAGTCGAGAGGACTCATAAGTGGTTGGTGAGTTGACTTGTTTCCGGGTCGAAGTATTGCTTTGACGGGGAGGTCGTTGGCTGACTTGTTTCCGAGACGGAGGTCGTTGGCTGACTTGTTTCCGAGACGGAGGTCGATGGTTGACTTGTTTCCGAAATGGAGGTCGTTGGCTGACTTGTTTCCGAGTGTTTCCGAGACGGAGGTCGTTGGCTGACTTGTTTCCGAGACGGAGGTCGTTGGCTGACTTGTTTTCGAGACGGAGGTCGTTGGCTGACTTATTTCCGAGACGGAGGTCGTTGGCTGACTTGTTTCCGAGACGGAGGTCGTTGGCTGTCTTGTTTCCGAGACGGAGGTCGTTGGCTGCCTTGTTTCCGAGACGGAGGTTATTGGCTGACTTGTTTCCGCGACGGAGGTCGTTGGCGACTTGTTTCCGAGACGGAGGTCGTTGGCGACTTGTTTCCGAGACGGAGGTCATTGGCCGACTTGTTTCCGAGACGGAGGTCCTTGGCTGACTTGTTTCCGAGACGGAGGTCATTGGCTGACTTGTTTCCGAGACGGAAGTCATTGGCTGACTTGTTTCCGCGACGGAGGTCATTGGATGACTCTAGGTTATCTGTGAACCGTAGAGTCTTGGAACTGGGGACTTTGCCATGGCTCCGACGGAGGTCGTTGGCTGCCTTGTTTCCGAGACGGAGGTCGTTGGCTGCCTTGTTTCCGAGACGGAGGTTATTGGCTGACTTGTTTCCGCGACGGAGGTCATTGGTTGACTTGTTTCCGCGACGGAGGTCGTTGGCGACTTGTTTCCGAGACGGAGGTCGTTGGCGACTTGTTTCCGAGACGGAGGTCATTGGCTGACTTGTTTCCGAGACGGAGGTCATTGGCTGACTTGTTTCCGCGACGGAGGTCATTGGATGACTCTAGGTTATCTGTGAACCGTAGAGTCTTGGAACTGGGGACTTTGCCATGGCTCCGATTGGTGATGTCACGTTCGTGTCCTGCTGGAATGAGGAGGAACGCCGCTGTTGGTCTCCAGGCTATAAATGTGGTCGTCGAGATCTGAATTCTCTTTAACGCAGCCTGGTGGGGAAATATAGTCCCCTTTTTGTTTGTGCCCTTGGATTGTATACAGGGATCGATGTGATCTCAACTGTAGAGCAAAAGTTTTATTCTTTTTTATTGTTTTATTTCCGCTATGCTTTATCATTTCAGCTTTTATATCGCGAAGGTCGCGATTGCCCAATCATTTCGGCTATTTTTCGCGGTGCCCAATCATTTCGGCTATTTATTTTATTTTTACTCGCTTCTTTTTATTGCAAGTTGCCCAATCATTTCGGCTGTTTTATATGCATACGTTTTTACTTGCTGCTTTTTATTGCAAGTTGCCCCATCATTTCGGCTGTTTTATATGCATACGTTTTTACTTGCTGCTTTTTATTGCAAGTTGCCCCATCATTTCGGCTATTTTATATGCATACGTTTTTACTTGCTGCTTTTTATTGCAAGTTGCCCCATCATTTCGGCTATTTCGTATGCATGTGCGGCCTACCGGCTTTTCACCGTAAACCTGAAATTAGACACCGGTTTCGGCATCAGCACTGCTACAACTGGGATATTGCCAGGAGCGAATCATCATTTGCCTCTGTCGATGTCGAACAAAGGTTTCTTAGCGAGCAGGGTTAAGGTCCTGTCGACTAAGGCTTTTAACTTCATGAGCCGTAAGGGTCTCACAAAGGTATTTTTCCCTACAAGTCATGAGGATCTTGTGGGTGTGTTTCTCCTTAGGAATCGTGAGGATTCCTAAGTGTATGTTCCTCTGTAAGTCGTAAGGATCCTACCAGAGGGTTTTCTCCTTGTAAGTCGAGAGGGCTTACAAGGGTTGTTCATCATGCGTACATATTCCCAGTCACGGATGAAACTTGGTTAGGGAAATGTTTATTCGCGCCCGTGGATTGTGTACAAGGGTCAGTATTGAGCCACTTGTAGGGCAATATCGAAAGTTGTGGGGTTTGCTTAAGCACAGGTTTAGGTCTCTGTAACTTAAGACTTTCAAATCTTATGAGCCGTGAGGGTCCCATAAGAGAGTTCTCCTTACGAGTCGTGAGGATTTCGCAAGTGTATTTTCTCCTTAGGAATCGTGGGGATCCCTAAGTGTGTTGCTCTCTTGTGAGTCGTAAGGATCTCACACATGTGGTTTCTCCTTACAAGGTCGAGAGGACCCTATAAGTGTCCTTTAACGAGGTTGCGCCTTCTCAGGTTTTCACAAACACTCGCCGGTAGTCCTGCTGTTTTTACTCACGGAGCCCTTTCGGGTTTTCATCCGTGCCCATTTTGCTTCTGGACATACCGTTTTTTTTATTCTTTTTATTCTTTTTTTTACGAGGTCGCGCCCTTTCAGGTTTTCACGAACACTCGCCGGTAGCCCTGCTGTTTTTACTCACGGAGCCCTTTCGGGTTTTCATCCGTGCCCATTTTGCTTATGGACATACCGTTGTTTTTTTATTCTTTTTATTTTCTCTCTTTTTTTATGAGGTCGCGCCCTTTCAAGTTTTCACGAACACTTGCCGGTAGCCCTGCTGTTTTTACTTACGGAGCCCTTTCGGGTTTTCATCCGTGCCCCTTTTTCTTATGGACATACCGTTTATTATATTTTTTCTTTTTATATATATTTTTTTCCTTTTTTTTATTGATCTCGTCAGCCTGAAAATACTGCGGTAGTAGTTTAAAGACGTTTCGGTCCTTCATTAGTTTAAGGACGTTTCGGTCCGTCATTAGTTTAAGGACGTTTCGGTCCACCATTAGTTTAAGGACATTTCGGTCCGTCCAGGAGAAGGCTGGCTACTGCTTATAAAGTTTGAGCTTAGGAAGATAGCGAGCGGACATAGTCGTCGTCATCTATCATTGACCTAGGCAATAACTCGCTAAGCGTAGTATTTCTTTAGGAATCGGCCATTTATTGGCCTGTAAGGCCTTTCACTGTGCATATCCATGAGTAGATAGGCTCCACCTTGGTAGACCTTATCTATGATGTACGGGCCTTCATAGTTTGGCTCAAATTTTCCCCGTTTGGCGCGATTGGGGATCATAGGCCTTTTGACCACTAGCACGAGTTCGCCTTGGCAGAATGTCCTCGGCCGGGTCAATCTTTCATATGAGCGCGTCATTTTTGCTTTATAGGCCTCCAGATTTTGTTGCGCTATGAGCTGGGTCTCATCGAGGGCATCAAGCTCCTCAAGCTGAAGGTGAGCATTTTCTTCGTCCGTCAGCTCGTAGTAGACCGCCACTCGTAGAGAGGGTAACTCTATCTCGAGAGGGAGTACTGCTTCTGTACAGAATACCAACGCATATGGCGTTGTGTTTGTGGCTGTCTTGAACGTAGTTCGATACACCCAGAGAGCTTCTTGCAGCCTCTCATGCCAGTCCTTCTTATTTCGGGACACTGTTTTCTTCATGATCTTTGTCAAGGTCTTGTTGAAGGCTTCGGCCAGACCATTAGCTCGCGGATTATAAACTGAGGAATATCTCCAGTCTATATTATGCTGCTGCGCGAAGCAACTGATCTTGTGGCTTCTGTAAGATGGTCCGTTATCGGAGATGATCCGTCGCGGAGTTCCAAACTGATATATGACGTGCGTCTTGAAGAAATGGAGGATATTCTCCGTCTTCACTTCTCTTAGCGGTACTGCTTCTGCCCATTTGGAGAAGTAATCAGTCGTTGCCAGGATGAATCGATGTCCCCTGGACGATGCTGGTTCGATAGGGCCGACTATATCAGTTCCCCACATTTCGAACGGCCAGCTAGCCACCGTTGGATGTAGTGGATTTGGATGCCGGTGGATGAAGTCCCCATAAATTTGGCATGAGTGACATTGCTTCGCATACTCAAGGCAGTCTTGAATCATCGTGGGCCAATAGTAACCCATCCGTTTAATCTTCAACTTCATCTTCGGGCCTGCTTGGTGAGAACCGCAGAGTCCGTCATGAACTTCCTGAACGACTCTTTTCGCTTCGTCAGGTCCCAGGCATCTCAACCACAAAGAATCGAACGGCCTATTGTACAGAGTATCATTGACGAAGGTGAAAGACAGAGCTCGTTTCATAAGCTGATGTCTTGAGGACGCATCTTCGGGTGTTCGACGGTATTTGAAGTAGTTTATAAAGACTTCTCTTCAATCCTCAGCCTTTTCCCGATCTTTTATTTGCAGGGTCGTCTGCTGAGTCGCTCCCTTTTCTTCGGATGATTCCGGAGATATTTCTGCTGGGGCAAGCACGCGACGGCTTTGTACCATAATTCTTACGTCATCGAGGTTCTCATCAGCCAGTTCCTTAGCGAGTTTGGCCAATGCGTCCGCTTTGCCGTTTTCCGCGCGCGGTATGTTTTCCAAAGTATAGGAAGGGATTTGGGTCAACAGTTGCTGCACCTTCTCGCCGTACTTCACCAACTCTGGTTTGCACGTTTGATAGTCGCCGTTTACTTGACTAACGACCAACTGGGAGTCTCCATATATGAGGAGGTTTTCAATTCCCTTGTCGATGGCGATCTCAAAGCCTGCTATCAGAGCTTCGTATTCGGCTTCATTGTTTGTCCTCGGCTCTGTTAGGGAGAAAGCAAAGCGCATTATCCCTCCTTGTGGAGTTACAAAGATGAGTCCTACCCCCTATTTGATTATAGGGGTACTTTGTTTGCGCTTCTTCACGGAAGATGCTCCATCGAAATAAAGCTCCCATCGGGTATCACCACCGTCGATCGCATCAAACGCATGTTCGTCTGGAAGATCGAAATTCAGAGGAGAATCGGCGAGTATCGGATGCTCAGCGAGGAAGTCGGCGATGGCCTGGCCTTTCACTGCCTTGAGAGGTTGATATATTATCGAGAACTCCATCAAGAGCATGGCCCATTTAGCGAGTCGCCCCGTCAATATGGCCTTTGACATTAAATATTTAAGAGGGTCTACCTTCAAAATGAGACGGACCTTATGCGCCAACGCATAGTGCCTGAGCTTTGTTGTCGCGAAGATCAACGCCAGGCAGTGTTTTTCAATAGGGGAGTAGTTGCCTTCTGCCCCCAGTAGGACTCGACTTAAGTAGTAGAGTGCTCTTTCTTTCCCTTGGTCGTTCTCTTGCGCCCATAACGTGCATAAGGAACCTTCGAGGGCGGTTGTATAAAGAACGAGAGGCTTTCCCTTGACCGGAGCAGCCAATACTGGCGGGTTCTGCAGGTATTGCTTGATCTCGTCTAGCGCGCTTTGGCATTTTTGGTCCCAGACGAACGGGGTTCCCTTCTTCATCAGGTGGCTGTAAGGACGGCACTTTCCTGAAAGGTTGGCTATAAATCGCCGTATATACGCGAGCTTCCCTTGGAGAGACCGCAGCTGTTTGAGAGTTCTTAGCGGAGGCATTTCCATGATCGCCTTGATCTTTGACGGATCTATCTCGATACCTTGGTGTCGGACGATGAATCCCAGGAATTTGCCCGAGGAAACTCCGAATGCACACTTGAGAGGGTTCATCTTCAAGTTGTATTATCGAAGTCGTTGAAATACGGTCTTCAGATGCTCGAGATGTTCCTCATATGATTTGCTTTTAACCACGAGGTCGTCGATATAACATTCGACAATTTCAGGTATAAGGTCATCGAAGATCTTCGTCATGGCCCTCTGGTAGGTGGCACCGGCGTTCTTTAATCTGAAGAGCATCACCTTATAGCAGAATATACCCAAAGGAGTCCTGAAGGCAATGTGCTTCTGGTCTTCGGAATGCATCTTTATCTGGTTATACCCTAATGAGCCGTCCATGAAGGAGAAAACATCATGAGTGGACGTGTTGTCTATCATCAGTTCGGTGACTGGCACTGGGAAATCGTCCTTCGGGCAGGCTTTATTGAGATCCCGGAAATCCACGCATATGCGCACTGTCCCATTTTTCTTCATCACGGGGACGATGTTGGCGATCCATTCAGGATATTGAACCTCCTGAATAAAGCCGGAGTCGATCAGCTTCTTGACTTCGGCGTTGATGCTCATCTCAAGCTCGAGCCGCATTCTTCTTGGTGCCTGCTTGACCGGCTTGACGTCCGGGGATATTGCTAATTTGTGCATAGCAATTTCTGGATCTAGTCCCGGCATTTCAGAATAGTTCCATGCGAAGCAATCTTTATGCTGCATAAGCAGGTATTTTAATGAAGCCACCCTTTCTTCAGATAGCAGCTCACTAATGAATTTCGGTCGCGGGTCGTTCGCCATCCCCAACTCAATTTTCTTGAGGTTATCTACAGTGGTATGTATTCTATCTTCCAGCTCTTTCGGTGCTGGCGGAAATTCTGAGATCACCTCGTCGCTATTGTTTTCGAAGCACCAGGGAAGGTCATCCACGTTCTCGGGCTCTTCTTTTGATATTGTTATCATGTGACAAGTACGAATTCGCTTCCAATCCCAATGTGGAACTGGTTCTTCTTTCATAGCCTTGGGTTCGTGCTTCTGTGGCGGCGCTACCCTCCAGTTGTCGGACAGAGCGAACTTGCCAAGCTGATACCATAGTCACATAATTCGCGAATTATTCGCCGAATTCGCGAATAATTCGCGAATTTTTGATCAAACGAATTAATCTCCGAATTAATCGCCATTGCCAAACTGGCCGAATAATTCACGAATTATTCGCGAATAATTCGCGAATTATGTGAAAAACAGCGAATAATTCAAAAAACAGCAAATAATTCACAAAATCAAAACCTAGCGTCTCATATATTAATTTATTGCTCGAAATCCTTCCCGAACATTTCCCGAACACTTACCGAATCTTTCCCGAATACCTGCCGATTTTTTCCGAATAGTTTTCCGAATCCGAATTTTTGACCTTGCCGAATTATTCCCGAACGACGAATTTGTGACTATGGCTGATACTGATCCTCGACCCAATTCTTGAAGGTGAAGCAGTCTTCGAAAGGGTGCCCTATCACTCGGTGATAAGGGCAATAATCCGGGTAAGAGACTTCGCCGGCTTGTTTGGGGTGTTTGGACTCCGGCAGCGTAAGCATATGATGTTTTAAAGCGAGGTCAAGTATTTTCTTCGTCTTGTCTCGAAGAAAAGAGTACGCCCGACCCATTTTTCTTATGAGGGATAGATCGGAACCGTTCGATTCCCGCTTGCGTGGCTTCTTAGCCCCGCTTCGTTGCTGTTGAGCGTCTTTTTCGCGTTTCGACTTGTTTCTGCCTCTGCGTCGAGCCTTCTTTATAACAGGTTAACAAGGAGCGGCATCTTCATTTTTCACAGCCTGTTGGAGGAGGCGTTGCGTTTTGGCTTTCTCGTAGATGGCCATTTCGCGGTTATGGTCGTCTCAGACTTTTTGACCAGCTTCCCTTATAAGCTTGTCCATTTGTTCTTCGAACGACGGATTGGGCACTTTTGCATCTGGAACTTTTACTGGTTCAGGATTAGCATCTTCCCATTGAGCGTCCACTTCTTCATCGAAGTTATGCACGACGTAGCAACCATGGAGCAGCCCTCGTTTCTTGGACCGAATGTATCCAAGCCCGATTGTTTCCATTCTCCTATTAGGCAGCTTGTGTTGAGTCCCGGGAACGTTCCAGACCCTGTCATAGAATTTGGCTTTTCGAGCGGTCTGTTTGAAGGATATCCCCTGGCGTTTCAGCAACCTCTTCAAGCCTTCTGTATAATATCTGGGAAGACGGATGGGCTGAAGCCTGTCAAGCGTAGGATCCGCATCATGCCAGATTTCTTTCTCCACTTTGGTTTCCTCCGAGCGGTAGAATAGAATTGCCTTTTCGTCTTCTCGCCTGGGAGGGATATAGAACGTCCGCAGCTCCTCTACACTGTAGATATCAAGTGCATCTAGTTCTTTATGGTGTTTAAGTGGAACCATGGCGACTTGCAAACTTTGCTCTTCGTCAGCAGACGTTTGTATTGAAGGTCGAGCAGAGAATACAACATGGACCTCGTCTTCTGAGTCGCTACCAAAGATCAACGTAGGAGCGGACTGTCCCGGCCTGTTGTGTTGGGACGGACCCGAATAAACTATCTCCTCCTCCTCCTCGGTATCATTGCCGAAGACAGGGATGGTGGCGTTAGCTTTATTCTCCGGCTTGTGACACCTCTCCGTGTCTTCGAAATCCGGTAAGAAGTATTTGGCATCTTCATATTTGCGGACCTCGTTCACAGAGAATGGGTTTAGTTCTCCCGTCACGGTATACTCGAAACCATCCTTAAAATACTTCATACACTGATGTTGTGTAGAAGGGATGATGTTGTAATCATGTAACCATGGTCGGCCGAGCAGAGCATTGTAGCAAGTCTTGGCATCTATGACGCGGAACTTAATGTCCGTGACCAGTAGCCCGAAACGTAATGTCAGTATCACAGACCCAAGAGTTCTTGATGACTTGGAGTCGAACCCGGAGATGGTGATTTTGTCCCGAGCAAGGTGCTGGACGCTCATGCGGATTTCTTTTAACACCCGCACATTGAGGAGATTAACGGAGGATCCATTGTCGATCAGGATTTTGCCTATCTTTATATCGTGGCAGTATCCCGAGACATAAAGGGGGCGATTGTGTTCGCACGTCCCAAGGAGAAGGTCTTCATCTCCAAAAGTGATATCGGCCGTGTGCACTTCCTCCAATTCATCCTTCATCTTTTCTTCAGCCAGGAAAGCTTGGAATTGTTCCGGCTCCTGTAGTGCCTTGATTGACGAGTCTCTCGCCTCCTTTGATAACAAAAGGGCGTCAAGAATGCTGAGCTGCGAGGGTAGTTTCCTCAGATGCGCTAAGACGTTGTAATCCACTTTATTTCTCTTCGGCGGGTCCTTGGCAGTTAGTTCCTCCACAACTTGGTCATCCAGGGTGATCTCCTCAGGGACCTTCTCTTTCCCTTTATCTTTTTTATTTGAGGGTCCGAGATTCTTTTCGGGTAATGTACGATTACGCAGCCGGATATTTTCACAGACCTTCTGCTCTTCTTCTTTTCCCGAGGTGGACTCTTTAAAGAGAGGGCTAAGAGCCAGCTCCTCGTCGGAATCGCTCCCGAATGTAAGCACTTGTGATCCCCAGGCGTTAACCATGCGACAATCACCAGTAGTTCTGTTAAGCCCTTCGATCGTATTTTTCCGTTCCCGACGAGTTTTGCGCTTCTCCCGCTTAAAATTTTGTCGATGAGCAACATATCCTTGTCACCATCTATCGAAAGCTTTGCACTCTTCAGTGGGGTGCGAAATCTTCTGATGATACAAGCAGTAGGAGGGGTGCATTTTCGCTTCACCAGTAATGCTTCTTTCAGATGAAGGTAGCTTCATGCCCATTGATATGGCCTTAGTGAACCTTTTCCTCGTCTTGAATTTGCTTTTACCCGCAGAGGATGTATTTTGCTCTAGTGGGAGTGTCTCAGCTCTTTCGTCAAGTCGCTGGCGCTTGGCCCTTTCAAATATAGCCGTCTCGCGTTCCCGATCAGCTTTACTTTTTAACAGAGCCTCGTTGAGGAATGCGTCAATTACTTCATCCGATGGCCCCAGAATTTTTGGTTCAGGATCTGCCCCCAGCTTTTCAGTGCAAGGAGTCTCCTCATCGTCCGTAAACGAATGGGAGATCATATGGCAGCTCGCCACATATTCCTCAGACTCATCCGACGAACTTTCTCCCTCATCTTCCTCTTGAAAGACGTGGTTGAGAAACTCTTGGAGTGTAATGGGAGTCCGTGCTTTCTGGTTGTATTCCTCCAGCGCGTCAATTTGTTTTTGTAAGTCCGTGCGCTTGTCGCCAGACTTCACGGGTTTCTTGGATTTCTTCTTCTTCTTCTTCGAAGATTTTGACGGCTAGTTGTGAGTGCTTGGGCCACCACCATCAGTCTTTGGAGTTGGACGTGGCTTCAACATCCCCTCAATGACCTGCGGTTCCAACGGGTTCTTCCACTTGATCGCTGGGCATGTTTGAAGATCGTTCAGCATCCTCTTTGTCTTGGCCGACAGCACAACCTCCCATGGGGCTTCTTCGACGAGAGAGCACGTTGCCCCCGGCATATTCATCCTTTTAGAGGCGTGAGGTTGCGGCGGATTCACCTTCCATCTGTCGGATAACGCAAACTTGCCCTGTTGGTACTGGTTTTCAAGCCAATTTTTGAAGACGTAGCAATCTTCGATCGGATGACCCAGTACCCGGTGATAGGGACAGTAGTTGGGCTCATTGACATCATTTGGTTGCGACGGACGTTTTGGCTCCGGCAGATTTATGAGTCGGTTGCGCAACGCCAGCTCGAATAATCTTCTCGTTTTATCTCGGGGAAACGAGTAAGGACATCCTAGTCTCTCCTCAAGGGGTACCTGTGGACGCATATTATTTTGACGAACAACCGGCTTCGAGTTGCTTGGCTGTTGTTGAGCATTAGCGACAACGATCGCTTTCCCCTTCCCCTTTTCATTTCGGGAGTTCGGCTTTGGAAGAGGGGGTCTATGGCCCATCTGATCCATTTGCGCTAGTTTGTCGATCAGGGCCTGGAAGGTAGTCGGCTTGAAGAACATCATAAATTGCGAGATGGTTGCTTGCGGATCAAGGGTTCCCACAAACATACCCACTACAGGAGCTTCTTCAATGCGTTGCTCGCATTTTGACCATAAATTCCGCCATCGTATAGCATATTGGACCCATGTCTCGCCTGGCTTTACCCTGGCGTTTATCAGTGCCGTCATCGGGGTGCGTTCACTGGTGCTTGAAAAATGCTGGGTAAACAGTAGCTCCATCTCCGCGAAGGTCTTGATAGAGTCGTTAGGGAGCTTAGAGTACCACTCGAACGCTGTATCTGACAAGCTGCCAACGAACTGACGAAGCAGCAGTGTGTCATCACCGCCGGTGTTGCCGCAGAGTGCCCTGAACTGGGCAACATGCTGGTAGGGATTGCCCGTCCCCTTATAGACATGGAACTTGGGAATTGTTTAGCCCGGCGGGTACTTGATCAGGTCGTACCAGCTCGGATATGGTCGTCCTGTTTTTACGAACTGGCCGGCTGCTTCAGTCGCATGATGAATCCGTATTTGTTGGGCTATGTACTCGTCCAAGTCAGCTTTGGAGATTGTCTCCTCTTTAGCTGTTGACAGAGCTGGTGGAGGATTCGATGTTTCTCCCCTATCGTCTTCAAGGACGATCGGGGGATCTTCGGCCGGAGGATCTTGTTGGATCATCATCCCCACCATGTCTTGGAACAGGAGGCCCATATGCTTTATGTTGGCTGCTTGCTCAGCAGCCCTTTTATCATTCTTCTCCAATATCCGACGAAGGAATTCGGCGTCAGTTTCTTGCTCCTGGCATTCATCCGAGGACATTTCAGGGCTTTCTTTTGGCCCAGTGAGTGCGGCCATCGCGGTCATCATTTCTTAGAGCTTCTGCTGTTGCTCCTGCGCTTTGGTCACCGATCGCGTGAGCGGTCTATGACCTGTAGATGCACGGCTATCCTCTTTACCAGACGCCATGTAGACGGTATGAACTACGATGCCCCTAGAGTTATGGCGTTTGGGTTCACCACCTTTGATATTCGCCGTAGGCGTGGGGACTTTCTCCGGCCTTCTTCTCTTGTAGGCCGTTGAAGTTGAGGGGGCCATTGCTTTGGGCACCCAAGCGGTCGTCGCTTTTCGTTGCTTGACCGGGGAATTTTCTTCTTGCCGACCTTTCGACTTCTTGTGTTGGCGAGAGAAATTAGGATCAATCATAGATTCTCGGACTCATCGCCATGTCTTGTAGATCCTGGAGGATAGCGACTGAGGAGACCGCTCCGGCTTTTCTGCTTCCATGGCGCTCTCTATCGGTGGAGGAGATCTTTTGAGCACCGCAGTTGGCGAATTCCTGCGTACCCTGTTCAGCAGGTCAAAACTGTTCCTAGTTGGAACAGCAGCATTAACTTCCACCGTTGGAACTGGCGGAGTTATCCCAGAGGGGGAGTTGCCCCCAGTCTTCCTTATCCGGCGCCAGTGGCATCGTCGGGAGCGACGAGTTGTTGGTATTGGTTCAGAGACAGCTTCTTCTTGCCCCCTGTCCAGGTGAGGGACTGTTGCCGGTGTCAGCCTCTCGAAAACTGACGTCCGTTGAGGAGTTGTGTCCAAGCGGTCAAAAGCAGATTTCTGAGTAGGAGTGGGAATAGCCAGCCTTGCAAAGACTGACTCTTTGACAGGAGAAGCCGCCTTGGCGACTTCGGGAGCAGCCGTCTTCTTTGGGATGACCGCCTCAGGTGTTATGGGCTTCTTGATAGGCCCTTTGGTGCTCGAGTTCATCCTGGTGAAGAATGAAGAACTGGACGACCTGTTGAGAGGGGCCGTGGAAGTAGCAAGTCGATCGAAGACCGACTTTCTTGAAGCTTCCGGTGCAGGCATAGGGAAGGTGAAGCTTGCTGGCAGGATCATAGTCCCAAAGAACAGGCCAGTGGTGGCTTGAGTCACTTTCTCCACAGGCATAATAAGGACGGAGGCCGCTCGAGGCCCATATGCTACACCTCCAGGTGAGACGGAGCGTCTGTTGCATTGGCACTTCGAGCAGTTTGAGCAGTTAGAGGCCATCGATGATTGATTTCTGCGCCAGGTAAAAGACCAAATCTTATTAACTTGAATTCTAAAGGCAACCATTAACAAATCGCGATTCGTTCGCGCAGACGACACACGAAGTGTGGAGTGGAAAGAGGAAAAGGTCCCACCGGGCGTGCCAGAATCTATTCCCCTCCGAACGGCGGCCAAGACGACGACGTGAAGACGTCTTGCCTGAGATTCGGGGCAGATGCTATATGGTTTTATCCGTCTACCTCTCCGAAGATGCCAAGTTGATTTATGGCACCGTGTATCGGAGGTTTAGACGGATGCGGCCGCTGTAGCAGACTTCGTCAGATTCCCCTTCGTTTGAGGGGTTTTTGATTGTGGGGACATTTTTCCCTGCAGGTGCAAGCCCCTGCAGTTAATTACGCTACCGCATCGCGGTAGCCACTTTCTCCTTCTCCAGAATTTCACTTCGTGTCGTGTGTGTTTATTTTGTTTGTGGATGCCCGTGGATTGTATACGGAGACTAAGTTATGCCGTCGCCCGTAGGACGTGGATTAGTCCAAATCCGGATTTACTTAGATTTGGGTTTGGTGTTTTAGTTTAAGGATACGTTAGCCATATTGAGGCTAAGATCAACTTAAACGTTCGTTAAGAATACGTTAATCTGATTTGAGACTAAGATCAACTTAACGGGATCGTTTGGATCCGACAAAAGAGCATTTGGGGGCTCTATTGTTCCAGTTTAGGGACGTAGTGGTCTGTTTAACGTATGGCCGTCGGGACCCGTCACCTCTCTGACGACGTTGAAGGATTACAACGACAGGTGTCAGAGGAGTTCGGAGATGTACCCTTGAACCAAAGTTGATTAGGGAATATGTAGTCCGGTTTGGGACTAAAGTCTGTTTGAATGTTTAAGGATACATTAGCCGTGTTTGAGGCTAAGATCAATTTAAACGGGATCATTTAGATCCGACAAAAGAGCGTTTGGGGGCTCTATTGTTCCAGTTTAGGGACGTAGTGGTCCATAGGTAGTTTAGTGACATTGCGGTCCATTGGTAGTTTAAGGACATTGCGGTCCATATTCCAGTTTTAGGGACGTGGTGGTCTATATTCCAGTTTAGGGACATAGGGGTCCATATTCCAGTTTAGGGACATAGGGGTCCATAGGTAGTTTAAGGAAGCTTAAGTCCGTGGGTTTAAGGACCCCACAGTCCGTGTTTTAGTTTAAGGACGCATAAGTCCACGGGTTTAAGGACCCCACAGTCCGTGTTGATATGTTGTTGTCAGGACCCGTCGCCTCTCTGACGTCGTTGAAGGATTACAACGATCGGTGTCAGAGGAGTTCGGAGATGTACCCTTGAACCGGATGTAAATTGATTTATGAGAGCAGCTGTGCTCAGTCAATTTAATTTGAGGACTTACGGCCATGATTGGGCTAAGTCCAGTTGAAAAATGTTCAACGCTTTTATTTGTTTTTGGCCTATTTGGCCTATGCTAGGGGTTTGCCTATGTTTAAGTAATGCATTGCATTACTTTATTTTGTTTGGGCTTTGCCCATTTATAAATGATGCAGAGCATCAATTTTGTTTGGGCTCTGCCCTTTTATAAAAGATGCAGAGCATCAATTTTACTTGGGCTCTGCCCTTTTATTGCATTGCAATTTGTTTTGGCCTACTAAGCCTTTTTGATTTGGGCCTGGCCCTTTAGTGAACAATGCATTGCATTTGTCAGGTGCTTTGCGCCAATTACTGAGCGCAAGCGCTTGTGGTGATGACACGTGTCACGCAAGCGCAGTGCGCTGTGCCAGTGTGCTGCGCTTGCGCTGCTGACACATGGCGCGCTTTGGTGAGTTGCGCCAATTTCAGAGAGTAAGGCTCTTTCTTAAAAGCGCATAGCGCAAGTGATTCAGATGCTGACACGTGGCGCTCTCTGGTGGTTTGCGCCAACCCAGGAGCGCAACAGTGCAGTTTTTGTAAGTGCAAGGCACTATTTCAATGATCTTGAGAATCTTTAAGATTCAAGAACCAATGGTTCATAAAAAAGTGCAAGGCACTGTTTGATTTCTTGATCCATTTTAGATCAAAGAAATCAAGTTTTTTTCTTGTTTTTCTTGTTCTCAGAGAACCAATGGTTCATAAAAAAGTGCAAAGCACTTATTATTATTTGAAGATCATTGATCTTGTTCTTAGATCAATGATCTATTAGAAGAAATTTTTCTATTTTGTGAAGGTTTTTTTTTTTTTTACCTTTTTCTTGAACTTTCTTCAAATTTTTCTATGTTTTGAGGTTCTTAATCTCTCACAATATTGATTATAATGAATTGGGGTCTAGGAGCCTTTATATTGTGCACATAGATTTGTTAAGTTTGTTAAAGAGATCCTTCTCTAAGTGATTTGGGGAATTTTCCCCACCGTTGGATCTTTGATCCAAGGGCTTCTGTTTTACAGAAGGCAATCTTCTTGTTTTAACAAGAACAGAAGAATCTTACTAGAATTTAATTCTGTTTGGCGCAAACGCTCCAGCGCGTGACACGTGTCAAGCAGCGCAGAGCGCAGCGCAACTGTGCTTGCGCAACTGCGTTGACACGTGTCGCGCAGCGCACAGCGCAGCGCAACTACGCTGACACGTGTCGCGCAGCGCACAGAGCAGCGCATCTGCGCTGAAATGTGGCGCGCAGCGCACGGCGCAACGCATCTGCGTTTGCGCTAACACGTATCGCGCAGCGCAGCGCTTGCGCAACTGCGCCGACACGTGTCGCGCAGCGCAGCGCTTGCGCAACTGAAGCGTTGCTTCCTTTAATTTTGTTTTAAATAGAGCCTTACTCTGATTGGGCGCTCTGCCTTGGGCACTGCGCTGGCGTATCAGCTTTTGACACGTGGCGCGTTGCGCGCAGCGCAAAGAATTTGAAGCGTTGCTTCGAATTTTGAATTTTGAAATTCAAACAGAGCTTTGCTCTGATTGTGGGAAACAAATGCCTCCCCACCGTTGTGCACACGTGGCGCGCACGTGAGTGCAGCGGCGGCAAGATCCTGGCCGTTGGATCAACTCAGGAGTTGAAGGGGCGCAAGCGCCTTATAAATAAGACCCCTGGCCCTTAGAAAATCTTCACCATTTTCCAAAATTTTGATTTTCAGAGTTTTGCTCTTGCTTAAGAACTTCAGAGCTTTGCTCTTGTTTCCAAAACTCTAGAGCTTTGCTCTCATTTCCAAAGTTAGAAAACTTTAGTTAAAATTAATTTTAAATTAATTTAAATCAATCTTAACCAACAGAACCTTGCTCTCATAGATCTTTTGATCTAAAGAAATCCCCTTTGGGGTTTCATAAACAGAGCTTTGCTCTCAAGAATTTGTTTCAGGGTTTCTTAATCCATGAACAGAGCTTTGCTCATTGACAGAATATAGATCTTTTGATCTTCTGATAATGAACTCTTAAGAGTTTTTTTTTATATGGATCTTTAAGATCCTAGAACTTTAATTTTTAGGAATTAACTAATTTTTTTTCTTTGATGAATTTTTATCATTATTACAGAGCTAGGCTTTTTTAAAGAATCTTATTCGCCTGAGACCAGAGTTTGACAAGTGTCTCTCTGTGACAGAGCTTTGCTCTGAAAGAGGAGATTTTCTTCTTGTCTCTAGGGATTTTTTTATATTATTAATGGGAATATTCTTTTGGGGATTAACTGACAATCTCATCCAATGATGGGGTTGTCTTATTAACTGACGTATTGTCATCCAGATTTTGTGGGTCCCCCTTTGGTCTCCTACCCACTACACTGCCGTGCAGTGTAATTAATTTTAATCTAATTTTAATTAATCTTTAATTTAATTAATTAATTAATTAAAAAATTTTATACGCCAAGCGTTGGAATTGCAACACTAACGGCTAATTTTGTTCCCTTGCAGTGACCATGTCTCTCGATACTTCATTCCCGTTCGCTCGTTCGGAGGAAGGGTTTCCTGAAGCGCCCTTGGACCGTGAAGTCCTAGCCATGATCAGGGACCAAGACCCAGAATATAAGAGTCTCCACCTTTGGGGGTCGTGGTACAATCAGATTATCATGGGTCGACGGAGCTTCACGTGCGCAGTACCGTCAGAACCCTTTACGGCGATTCATTATGCCAACCCAACCCCGGTGCAGTATGCCGTGGAGATGGTTAATTGGACCTCGAAGGGATTTCTTCATCCCGCCATAGATGCAATTTCGGTTCAGCGTCCCATGGTTTTGGATATCCTGGGACGCCGTATCTGCCAAGGCGAGGCGCGACCTTGGGGGCAATCATATAATATAGGTCTGATCCCCCGCCACCCGATCGGCTATCTTCCGTGGGCTCGCTATATCCTGTCGGCAAAGAAGTCGCAGGTTATAAGGTTAGGGTTGGACACTGCGGTTTACGTCTCCCTCTTCCAGTATCCCACGCTTCCCACCTGGTGGTTCAGGTCTTTCTTGGAGCAGTGGAACATTCCTACTCACACTTTCCTCGCAATGGACCGGGAAGTGTCAATTTCTCTGGAGGAATTTACAGAGGTCTCCGGTTTACCGGTTATAGGGGAGCACTATGAGGAGTTGCTTCCGACAGACGAGTATGTATTCGGTGCTAAGCTGGCGATAAGGGGCCTCACTCCGGAGAATGCTGTTCAACACCAATTCCCAAGTTTGATCAAAGTGTTGAACATCTATGAGGCCCTTTTCATCGAACGTGGGAGTCGCGGAGTTAGCTTTGAGGATTTCATCGCTCGGTTCCTTCACCCAAACGTCCTCTCGGCAGAAGCTGCCAATTTTGCCACCCTTGATGACCCTTTCGGTCTAAGTTTGGATAACCTGCTGGCGAAGGAAATAGGCCAAAAGGGTTTTTTCCTTCCTAACTTCCCGACCATGTCTTTTGCGGAAGTTGCAGCCCCTGGGATGGACGAGGAGGCCTTCTTCTTAGGATTTCTTAGGCTATGGCTGAGTTGGTTTGCGCTCCCGATGCATTCTCGCCATATGCGGCCCTCTGTCTTTTACCCGGCTCACCGGATGACCATCGGGGTAAAAGTGGCCGTTGGGATCGCCGGCTTGGCACACTTGTATCACGGCCTCAGTCGAGCGGCGGATGCTAATGAGCCTGGGGTGCTGCACGTGATCTTCCCGATGCACTACTTCGTATCATGGCTCGAGCTACACACATCAGGTGTCTTCAGCATGCACAAAAGGCCCTCGTTCTATGACAGGTGCAGCTTCCCTCGCATCATACAGTTGATTGGCGCATCAATCGTGACTCCATCGCCACGGAATGCCAAAGGTTTACTCCTTCGCCCCCACACTGTTGAAGACGGGGTGTCTTTCATCGACAAGGTGTTGATTATTGGAAAGGCATCTACCACTGCAGTGCGGCCGTTGCAAGACACTTTCAAGGATGGAGCCTCAGTTTTGACGGCCCGGGAGACCCTCCATTTATATTCTATCAGACCGGGCTTCCTGGTGTTCAGGCAGAACGGTGCGGCGATTTTCATGAGATACAACCCGTATCGTTTCGCCCAACAACTGAGCTACAATCAAGAGGTACCACTGGAGGCTTTCCTTTCGGAACCTGCTGCTACCGAAGAAGGGATGGAGAGTGCGCTGCATCACTTCATGCGTCTGAATACGGGCTCCCACTTCTTTATCAGTGAGCCGGCTTGCGCCCCATGACTCCTCAAGGTATATACAGAATGGTACAGTCATTCGACGGGAGCCGTCATAAAGGAGGAAAAGCGATTGCTGGTTGACCGTAAGGGTGTGCCTCCAGGTAGCGACCGCAACGCTCCTTTAGTGCTAATGACCCCGGTAGTTCCTCCTCTTAAAGATGCTAGAGCCGGACCACCGCGTGCGCAGAGTCCTCCACGCGGATTGCCGCTTCTCGATATTGCGGATGCACCACCGGCGCCCTGTGCTCCAGTGGAGACAGTGGTTATAGCCTCACCGGAGTCTGGTGTGGGTGCGGACATCAGGACCCGCCACCCCAAGGTGCCTGCAAAGCGCAAGTCGATTCCGGGTGCACCTAGGGTAGGTGGGCAGAAGAAGAAAAAGAAGTCGCTTTTCGCTGCTGACGTCGCGTTCGGTCAGGAACCCCACGCTCCCTATGGTGAGGGCCTGAGTGAATACGGGACCAACAGGGGGTTAGTCATGCCGCCGGATGACACGGACTTGGAGGCCGCTCTCGAAGCTTCAGAGCGGTTGGCGAGGTGCGACGCGTGGCTAGCTAAGCTTGCGCAATCAGGTAACCACTAGTCGCGTTTTCTTTTATTGTACTATATCTTTATTATTTCCCTTGACTAACGTTTTTTCCTTCTTTTCTTCCAACAGGCATCACTACTGAAGAAGCCATTGCTGCTTCCCTCAAGACTTTCCAAGAGAAGGAACGCCTTAGAGCGTCCTTAGGCCTTAGTGAGTTTCAATTCATCAAGTTTTCATTTTCCTTGTGTTATGGTCGATCTAACCTCTCCCTTTTTATCGCAGGAACCACAATGTCGATCCCGCCAGGTGACGCGGAGACTCTTCCTGGGCCAGCCGCCGATGTTTCTGCCTCCTCGGGGCTACCACGAGAGGCCCATCTTGAAGAGCCGATGAGAGATGCCTTAAAGGCTCTGGAGGCATCTCTGAACGAGGACGACGACGCCTTGATGAAGGAAGCGTCGAAGAGGTCCATCGCGACAGCCCGGGAGGAGAGGAAGCGGTTGAGGCGCGAAGCGAAGGCACGCAGGGCTGCCTTGGCCATTGCAGTGGGCCCAAGCACTGTCCCTCGTGCCGATACTCCATCAGAAGAGCCCCCGGTCGCCTTGTCTACAGCTCATAGACAGGCGGTGCGCGCCAATAGGGAGGTTAACGATAAGTCCACCTCAGGTAATATTCCTTTCAGAATTTTGTTGTAAGAATTATGAAGTTATCGGTTCTTATATATTCTATCCTGCAGGGCCAAGTCCAACCGAGGGGGAGGCGGAGACTGTCGAACCTGAAGGGCTAGAGGGAGAGGTATTGGTCGAAGCCGAGATGATGGCGGATGACACAACCGGGCTTGCTGGGCCCGAGCTAGTGGCTGACGAAATGGTTACGTCCACTATGCCTGAGCAAGTGGTTGATGTCGAGCCTGAGGTAGCAGCGGACGGAGCGTCTGAGACCGATGACCTCGTGGCGACGGTGGACGAGACAACCGTGACTGTTGAGCCCGAGGGAGTAGCGGGTGAGGTGGACATGATTCTTGAGGATGAGCTAACCGCTCTTTCTCAGGAGTCTGGCAATGCTCCGGTCATAGCTCTCCCCGCCTATGGCCCTCCGCCGTCTCCTGGCCTCGCGGGCACGACGACGGCCCCCGTGGAATCTGGGGATGAGGTCACGGGTGGTGGACTTATGTCGATGGAGGAGGGAGACGCCTCCGTCTCGGCTGGAGGCTCATCAGGTAAATTTTGGATTATCGTCCCCTCTTTTTTTTATCTTGCAATCTTTCCTGACAGGTTTACCCTTGTTTTTTAACACAGGTGCGGCCAGTGCCGATGCTCCATTGCTTGAGGGAGCGCCGTCAACTACTGCTTTGGCGGTGGTCACCTCTCAGCCCTCTCTCGTACCGTCGAAGATGTTGAAAGGTATGGGTTTGCAACTTATGAGTCTTATTTTTCAGACGCATAATTCATGTGCTAAAGTCGTACTGTTGTGTCTTTTTCAGGAGTGCTTTTTGACCATCTTTATCAGGTGTTGCTCCCACACTTCTCCTTCCTATCTGAGCTCGCTTCTCCCTCTGGTGGCGCTGGTAAGTATAACTTCCAATTGATGTCTTTCTTTTTTTAGTAATGGAATTATTTCTAATTTTCCCTTGTCCTGATTGCAGTGCTACAAATCGAAGGAGGAGACGAAAGATCGGTCGCGCCACCGACCATTCCGGCCTTGCCACCTGCTGCAGCTGGTATAGTAGACTATCTCATCAATGACTTTTTCATATTTCTTGAACTGTTATCTGATCGTATCTTATTTTTTCAGCTGTCGTTCCGGTCTCGGCGCCCTTCGAGCCTCGCATCACAATACCGGCAGGTCCTTTCCTGAGACGTCCGTCCTTGAAAGGCGTCGCGAACAGTCTGCGTATGTTGAGCGACTATATCGAGGAGCTCGACGTCGAGACTCCTACGTCTGTTGCGGATTTCGCTACGGCGGTTAACCCGATGTTGGTGATACTCGTAAATTTCCATGACGAGGGCATCATCGCGTCTTGGGTTAACCATTGCAGGGAGATCGAGGCTCGCCTGCATCAGCTGGAGTCGATGCATCCTGCCCCTGAGGTTTTGGCCGTGAGCACTCAACGGGAAGCATGGCTCGAGCAAAGCACTTCTCATTCTGCCATTTGGAACAAGAAGCGGCTTTAAGGCTGAAGGAGTGTCACGAGTCTTCAAGCGAAACTGCTCGCCTACGTGCCGAAGTTGAGGCAAACGCTGCCGAGGTGAAGGCTATCTTTGAGGGCCTCCTGGAACGCATCTCTCATGGGCTAAACTTGAAGCGAAAGCTTGATGTCGCCGAGCGTGACACCCCAGGCCGTGAAGCTGCTCACCAGGCTGTCAGGGAGCAGCTTGCATATGTCTTGCAGCAGCGGGCTCAAGTAGAGGCAGAACTGGCGGTGGTGGTCGATCAGGAGAAAGCGTGGAAGGAGGTGTGCGAACAATTGCTAGAGCTATGCAAGACGCTTCCTTCCCATTAGTTCCCCTTGTATCAATACAATTGTAAATTTTTTTTCTTTTTTCAAATAATATGTATCCATTCTTTATTCTTTTGTACGCTTCACCTTGTACTTGATTAAATTAATAAATAAAGATACACATTTTTCTTTGGAATGTCTTGTACTATTTCTTTGCTTTCTCCCTTCTCTTATTATCAACATGTTGTCTTGATAAACACAATTGACAGATAATAGAGTAAGCATCTAGATTTCTCCAAGAGATAGCGATGGCTTAGGCCGCAGGTTCAGATCTTCTGCCTAAGACTTTTCAACTCTATGAGCCGTGAGGGTCTCATAGAGATTCTTCTCCCTACGGATCGAGAGGATCTCATAGGTGGATTTTCTCCTTAGGAATCGTGAGGATTCCTAAGTGTGTTTTCTCTTATAAATCGTAAGGATCTTATAAGAGAATTTTTCTCCCTTACAAGTCGAGAGGACTCATAAGTGGTTGGTGAGTTGACTTGTTTCCGGGTCGAAGTATTGCTTTGACGGGGAGGTCGTTGGCTGACTTGTTTCCGAGACGGAGGTCGTTGGCTGACTTGTTTCCGCGACGGAGGTCGATGGTTGACTTGTTTCCGAAATGGAGGTCGTTGGCTGACTTGTTTCCGAGTGTTTCCGAGACGGAGGTCGTTGGCTGACTTGTTTCCGAGACGGAGGTCGTTGGCTGACTTGTTTTCAAGACGGAGGTCGTTGGCTGACTTGTTTCCGAGACGGAGGTCGTTGGTTGACTTGTTTCCGCGACGGAGGTCGTTGGCTGACTTGTTTCCGAGACGGAGGTTGTTGGCTGACTTGTTTCCGAGACGGAGGTCGTTGGCTGCCTTGTTTCCGAGACGGAGGTCGTTGGCTGCCTTGTTTCCGAGACGGAGGTTATTGGCTGACTTGTTTCCGCGACGGAGGTCATTGGTTGACTTGTTTCCGCGACGGAAGTCGTTGGCGACTTGTTTCCGAGACGGAGGTCGTTGGCGACTTGTTTCCGAGACGGAGGTCGTTGGCTGACTTGTTTCCGAGACGGAGGTCCTTAGCTGACTTGTTTCCGAGACGGAGGTCATTGGCTGACTTGTTTCCGAGACGGAGGTCATTGGCTGACTTGTTTCCGCGACGGAGGTCATTGGATGACTCTAGGTTATCTGTGAACCGTAGAGTCTTGGAACTGGGGACTTTGCCATGGCTCCGATTGGTGATGTCACGTTCGTGTCCTGTTGGAATGAGGAGGAACACCGCTGTTGGTCTCCAGGCTATAAATGTGGTCGTCGAGATCTGACTTCTCTTTGACGCAGCCTGGTGGGGAAATGTAGTCCCCTTTTTGTTTGTGCCCTTGGATTGTATACAGGGATCGATGTGATCTCAACTGTAGAGCAAAAGTTTTATTCTTTTTTATTGTTTTATTTCCGCTATGCTTTATCATTTCAACTTTTATATCGCGAAGGTCGCGATTGCCCAATCATTTTGGCTATTTTTCGCGGTGCCCAATCATTTCGGCTATTTATTTTATTTTTACTCGCTGCTTTTTATTGCAAGTTGCCCAATCATTTCGGCTGTTTTATATGCATACGTTTTTACTTGCTGCTTTTTATTGCAAGTTGCCCCATCATTTCGGCTGTTTTATATGCATACGTTTTTACTTGCTGCTTTTTATTGCAAGTTGCCCCATCATTTCGGCTATTTTATATGCATACGTTTTTACTTGCTGCTTTTTATTGCAAGTTGCCCCATCATTTCGGCTATTTCGTATGCATGTGCGGCCTACCGGCTTTTCACCGTAAACCTGAAATTAGACACCGGTTTCGGCATCAGCACTGCTACAACTGGGATATTGCCAGGAGCGAATCATCATTTGCCTCTGTCGATGTCGAACAAAGGTGGCTTAGCGAGCAGGGTTAAGGTCCTGTCGACTAAGGCTTTTAACTTCATGAGCCGTAAGGGTCTCACAAAGGTATTTTTCCCTACAAGTCATGAGGATCTTGTGGGTGTGTTTCTCCTTAGGAATCGTGAGGATTCCTAAGTGTATGTTCCTCTGTAAGTCGTAAGGATCCTACCAGAGGGTTTTCTCCTTGTAAGTCGAGAGGGCTTACAAGGGTTGTTCATCATGCGTACATATTCCCAGTCACGGATGAAACTTGGTTAGGGAAATGTTTATTCGCGCCCGTGGATTGTGTACAAGGGTCAGTATTGAGCCACTTGTAGGGCAATATCGAAAGTTGTGGGGTTTGCTTAAGCACAGGTTTAGGTCTCTGTAACTTAAGACTTTCAAATCTTATGAGCCGTGAGGGTCCCATAAGAGAGTTCTCCTTACGAGTCGTGAGGATCTCGCAAGTGTATTTTCTCCTTAGGAATCGTGGGGATCCCTAAGTGTGTTGCTCCCTTGTGAGTCGTAAGGATCTCACACATGTGGTTTCTCCTTACAAGGTCGAGAGGACCCTATAAGTGTCCTTTAACGAGGTTGCGCCTTCTCAGGTTTTCACAAACACTCGCCGGTAGTCCTGCTGTTTTTACTCACGGAGCCCTTTCGGGTTTTCATCCGTGCCCATTTTGCTTCTGGACATACCGTTTTTTTTATTCTTTTTATTCTTTTTTTTACGAGGTCGCGCCCTTTCGGGTTTTCACGAACACTCGCCGGTAGCCCTGCTGTTTTTACTCACGGAGCCCTTTCGGGTTTTCATCCGTGCCCATTTTGCTTATGGACATACCGTTGTTTTTTTTATTCTTTTTATTTTCTCTCTTTTTTTATGAGGTCGCGCCCTTTCAGGTTTTCACGAACACTCGCCGGTAGCCCGGCTGTTTTTACTTACGGAGCCCTTTCGGGTTTTCATCCTTGCCCCTTTTTCTTATGGACATACCGTTTATTATATTTTTTCTTTTTATATATATTTTTTTCCTTTTTTTTATTGATCTCGTCAGCCTGAAAATACTGCGGTACTAGTTTAAAGACGTTTCGGTCCTTCATTAGTTTAAGGACGTTTCGGTCCGTCATTAGTTTAAGGACGTTACGGTCCGTCCAGGAGAAGGCTGGCTACTGCTTATAAAGTTTGAGCTTAGGAAGATAGCGAGCGGACATAGTCGTCGTCATCTATCATTGACCTAGGCAATAACTCGCTAAGCGTAGTATTTCTTTAGGAATCGGCCATTTATTGGCCTGTAAGGCCTTTCACCGTGCATATCCATGAGTAGATAGGCTCCACCTTGGTAGACCTTATCTATGATGTACGGGCCTTCATAGTTTGGCTCAAATTTTCCCCGTTTGGCGCGATTGGGGATCATAGGCCTTTTGACCACTAGATCCGACAAAAGAGCATTTGGGGGCTCTATTGTTCCAGTTTAGGGACGTAGTGGTCCATAGGTAGTTTAGGGACATTGCGGTCCATTGGTAGTTTAAGGACATTGCGGTCCATATTCCAGTTTTAGGGACGTGGTGGTCCATATTCCAGTTTAGGGACATAGGGGTCCATATTCCAGTTTAGGGACATAGGGGTCCATAGGTAGTTTAAGGATGCTTAAGTCCGTGGGTTTAAGGACCCTACAGTCCGTGTTTTAGTTTAAGGACGCATAAGTCCGCGGGTTTAAGGACCCCACAGTCCGTGTTGATATGTGGTTGTCGGGACCCGTCGTCTCTCTGACGTCGTTGAAGGATTACAATGATAGGTGTCAGAGGAGTTCGGAGATGTACCCTTGAACCGGATGTAAATTGATTTAAGAGAGCAGCTGTGCTCAGTCAATTTAATTTAAGGACTTGCGGCCATGATTGGGCTAAGTCCAGTTGAAAAATGTTCAACGCTTTTATTTGTTTTTGGCCTATTTGGCCTATGCTAGGGGTTTGACCATGTTTAAGTAATGCATTGCATTACTTTATTTTGTTTGGGCTTTGCCCATTTATAAATGATGCAGAGCATCAATTTTGTTTGGGCTCTGCCCTTTCATTGCACTTTATTTTGTTTGGGCTCTACCCTTTTATAAAAGATGCAGAGCATCAATTTTACTTGGGCTCTGCCTTTTTATTGCATTGCAATTTGTTTTGGCCTACTAAGCCTTTTTGATTTGGGCCTGGCCCTTTAGTGAACAATGCATTGCATTTGTCAGGTGCTTTGCGCCAATTACTGAGCGCAAGCGCTTGTGGTGATGACACGTGTCACGCAAGCGCAGTGCGCTGCGCCAGTGCGCTGCGCTTGCGCTGCTGACACGTGGCGCGCTTTGATGAGTTGCGCCAATTTCAGAGAGCAAGGCTCTTTCTTAAAAGCGCATAGCGCAAGTGATTCAGATGCTGACACATGGCGCTCTCTGGTGGCTTGCGCCAACCTAGGAGCGCAACAGTGCAGTTTTTGCAAGTGCAAGGCACTATTTCAATGATCTTGAAAATCTTTAAGATTCAAGAACCAATGGTTCATAAAAAAGTGCAAGGCACTGTTTGATTTCTTGATCCAATTTAGATCAAAGAAAACAAGTTTTTTTCTTGTTTTTCTTGTTCTTAGAGAACCAATGGTTCATAAAAAAGTGCAAAGCACTTATTATTATTTGAAGATCATTGATCTTGTTCTTAGATCAATGATCTATTAGAAGAAATTCTTCTATTTTGTGAAGGTTTTTTTTTATACCTTTTTCTTGAATTTTCTTCAAAGTTTTCTCTGTTTTGAGGTTCTTAATCTCTCATAATGTTGATTATAATGAATTGGGGTCTAGGGACCTTTATATAGTGCCCATAGATTTGTTAAGTTTGTTAAAGAGATCCTTCTCTGAGTGATTTGGGGAATTTCCCCCACTGTTGGATCTTTGATCCAAGGGCTTCTGTTTTACAGAAGGCAATCTTCTTGTTTTAAAAAGAACAGAAGAATCTTACTAGAATTTAATTCTGTTTGGCGCAAACGCCCCAGCGCGTGACACGTGTCGCGCAGCGCAGAGCGCAGCGCAACTGCGCTGACACGTGTCGCGCAGCGCACAGAGCAGCGCATCTGCGCTGACACGTGTCGCGCAGCACACGGCGCAGCGGAACTGCGTTTGCGCTGACACGTGTCGCGCAGCGCAGCGCTTGCGCAACTGAAGCGTTGCTTCCTTTAATTTTGTTTTAAATAGAGCCTTGCTCTGATTGGGCGCGTTGCCTTGGGCGCTGCGCTGGCGTATCAGATTTTGACACGTGGCGCGTTGCGCGCAGCGCAAAGAATTTGAAGCGTTGCTTCGAATTTTGAATTTTGAAATTCAAACAGAGCTTTGCTCTGATTGGGGGAAACAATGATCTCTCATTCGCCACTAAATGATGACGAAGCTCACTCGGCGTTAGAAGATAACATAGAGGAGTTAGGGGCAGAATCGGCACCAAAATCCTTGGAACCGTCCGATGAGCTGATTGACGTGCTGCTAAACAAAGCCTATCAGAAGAGCAAAGTTGATTGAGAACACAAAATGGTCATATTTGAAAAATCCAGGCGTCGACGTCAAGTGGAAGAAGCCGCGGTAGGGATGGATCACAAAACACCCCAACCAAACCAAATCAAACCCTTAATGGGTGTATCCCACTTTATCGTTGTGTATCCTGTCACGTGACAAATACACGTGCATACATAACGAACAATAGTCCGTAATGTCCTTAAACTAGCAACGGACCGAAACGTCCCTAAACTAACAATGGACTGCAATGTCCTAAAACTAACGACTGATCGAAACGTCTGTAAACTACTACGAACCACAACATCCTAAAGCTGACGCAAAAAAAAAAACGGTACGTCCATAAGAAAAATGGGCACGGATGAAAACCCGAAAGGGCTCCGTGAGTAAAAACAGTAGGGCTACCGGCGAGTTTGTGAAAACCCGAAA
Organism: Agapanthus africanus; assembly: GCA_030015575.1. NCBI lineage: Eukaryota > Viridiplantae > Streptophyta > Magnoliopsida > Asparagales > Amaryllidaceae > Agapanthus > Agapanthus africanus. The sequence continues at coordinate 385,957,042 of JASDDO010000006.1, read as the reverse complement.
GGACGCAATCTCGTTAAAAGACACTTGCAAGGTCCTCTCGACCTTGTAAGGAGAAAATACCTGCGTGAGATCCTTACGACTCACAAAGGAGCAACACACTTAGGGATCCCCATGATTCCTAAGGAGAAATTACACTTATGAGATCCTCACGACTTGTAAAGAAAATCCTCTTATTGTAAGTCTACGTTGCCCACCCCGGTACTTACGGGGAGGCGGAAAACGGAATAAAAATCAAATTTTTATGAGCTTAGGCAACATGGACTAGCTATGAAGGATCTTTGCTAAACAAAAACAAGCTAAAGCTAACTAGAAACTAGCTAAGTGCTAGAAAGGTTATACCTTGGGCTTTATGTCCTTCTCTCCTTGCTCCTTGGAGTGGTGGAAGGAGGTCACCTTAGTCGTCTTCTCACGTCGAAGAAAGATCCACCCGAAAGCCTCGACCTTTGGCTTCAACTCCAAGCTAGAAGTAACTAGGGTGCAAGAAGTGCTAATCCTTGAACCCTAGATGAGAGTAGAGATTATCAAGAGAGGGTTTTTCTCAAGCTCAAGTGTTTCTCAACACATGAGAGGGGAGAGCTTGAGGGAGAGGAAGAACAAGAGAGAGAATGTGAATAATAGAATGAGAGAATAATATGAAGCATTCTCTCATATATGTGAATTATTGTAATTAGATAATTAGTGAGATAATTGTCATGGCTAAATCAAGACATGACCATTATCATTTCATTTTTAATGCAAATTGCAAGGATCAAAGAGCATCTTCCAAATGAAATGATGATGGTCAAAGTGTCAACCAAGGTCAACAAGTCAAGAAGGTCAAATGGTCAACAACCATAACCATGCACAATTATTAAACTAATATCAATTAACAATAATACATACATAAGCATTAGGGTCAATAAAATGACAATAGTCATTAACCCTAATCAAAGTCCTCTCTCTCTGTCTCAAGCAACTGTGCATACGCACTCGTATTCGTGATCCGAGGAACACGAATACAATGAGAAAAACCAATCCCAAATCATATACTAGGATCCGGCTTAAACCAAAGCCCGCTAGTATAAGCTGTCCGGACAGCAAACGTGCACAAGTGCGCGGATGTGAACGAACCCCGTTGCAAAACCATGTGACCTCTACTCATTTTGCCTAAAGGCGAATAGCTCTCTGTGTGGGACTCTAAAGACTCGACACTACGCTGGCAGTGGGTTTAACCACAGACTGCAAGCGGCACTAGCTGTACGTAACGGTCCCCAGGTAGATGTCGATAAGAAGACTGACGAGGTGAACCCCATCTGAACTCCTACTGAGCCTGTATGTGACAATCTCCGTACAGTCCGGTCTGTTCGTCTGATACATCGCATGGCGGGCCTAGGGGGGCGGTGAACGTCAGTCCCCTAATAGCGGTACAAGTCATGTCGGAGTGTAGCCCAGAACACCCTGAGATAACACTGGAATCCTACCAGTATATCTCGCTTGCCCTGGCCAGGGACTACTCGTGTAATGGCTCTCCTGGACACAGCGCGATGTCAACCCCCAATACCGGGAGAGACGAATCCTGTCTAACCGTCACTGCCTCCAAGTGCTTCAGGACTGCACCCAAAAACTACCTGTTTGCACGACTCCTTTGAGCCGTGGTAGGGTAGCAATCAAAGTGCAGTGGGAACACACTCGAGGCGAAGTGACAGTGTCAAGTCAACGGACTAAGCTGTACTCATGTCACCTGGGAACTGATAACTGACGATAGGTATAATACCAACCAACAGTTCCTGACGAGTCCTGTCCAGTATACTCGTAACCTAACGAGCACCCGCATACTATCTCAAGTACGACGTACTGACGGCTGTGGGACAGACCGTCTCCCACGCTGGGAAGAGAAGCGCATACGCTAGTCTACTCCGGAGTATCGATGCCCCGTCTCGATAGTCCAACGACTAGGGACCTGTATAAGGATGTGCTTATAGATCACCCAGCTCCCACGAGTGTGAGCGCCATCACAACGCTGGTAATCAAGCAAAGATCCTAAGGGCTCTACTAATATGTATATCAGCAATATGCTAAAAGAAACACATGCACATATTAAAGCAGAGACAAACCAAGTAGCATACTACCATTTCGAGCAAGATTGTATATACAACTGTGAATATCCCAAGCTTCCATTAAGTAATATACAAACTAGTATGATACAGTAATGGCCTCTAGGGCATATACACTAACAATCTCCCACTTGCACTAAGGCCATGTACTGGCGTATCGAAGACCTATCATCTCGATCAGCCGCTCGAACTGAGTCTGGGGCAAGGCCTTGGTGAATGGATTTGCTGTGTTATCTTCTGAAGCAACCCTCCGAACCTCGATCTCCTGGCGATCTACGATCTCCCTGATCAGGTGATACCGCCTCAAGATGTGTCTGGATTTCTGATGGGACCTGGGTTCCTTCGCTAAAGCTATAGCTCCGTTGTTGTCGCAATACAGAGGTATTGGGTCAACAATGGACGGAACCACCTGAAGTTCTCTCAAGAACTTCCTCATCTAGACAGCTTCTTTTGCGGCATCAGATGCAGCGATGTATTACGCTTCCATAGTCGAGTCAGCAACGGTTTCCTGTTTGGAGCTCTTCCAACACACCGCCCCTCCATTGAGGGTAAAGACAAAACCCGATATAGACTTGGAATCATCCTTGTCACTCTGGAAGCTGGAGTCAGCAAAGGCCTCAATCTGCAGGTCTTTTCTGCCATACACCAAGAACATCTCCTTAGTCCTTCTCAGGTACTTGAGAATGTTCTTTACTGCTATCCAATGTTTCTCCCCAGGGTTTGACTGATACCTGCTTACCACACTCAGTGCATAAGCCACATCCGGTCTGGTACACAACATCGCATACATTATAGAGCCTACCGCAGAAGCGTAGGGTATAATAGACATGCGATCCCTCTCCAAATCAGTCTTGGGAGACATCTCTTTGGAGAGGGTGATCCCGTGACAAGCCGGTAGATTACCGCGCTTGGAATCTTCCATACTGAATCTCTTCAGTATGGTGTCGATGTACCTGGACTGCGAAAGTCCTAATATCCTCTTGGATCTGTCACGGTAGATCCGGATACCCAGAATGTATGAGGCATCACCCAGGTCTTTCATGGAGAACCTGTGTGACAAGAACCCCTTGACAGATTGTAGCATAGGAATGTCATTTCCTATTAAGAGAATGTCATCCACGTATAAAACGAGGAATACTACAGTTCTCGCTACAAATCTACAATAGATGCATGGTTCATCTGGATTTTTGATAAAGCCAAATTCCTTGACCGTCTCATCAAAACAGATGTTCCAACTCTGCGATGCCTGCTTTAGTCCATAAATGGACTTAAGCAACTTGCACACCTTTCCGCTGCTCCCACTCTGAGTGAAACCCTCTGGCTGATCCATATAGACACACTCCTCTAAATGTCCATTTAGAAAAGCTGTCTTTACGTCCATCTGCCATATCTCATAATCGTGGAAGGCAGCAATAGCAAGAAGGATCCGAATGGATTTTAGCATAGCTACTGGAGAAAAGGTTTCGTCATAGTCCAAACCAGGTCGCTGACGAAAATCCTTTGCTACCAGTCTAGCTTTATAGGTCTCAACCTGTCCATCTACACCAATCTTCCTTTTGAAGATCCACTTGCATCCTACGGGTTTTACCCCATCTGGAGCAATGTCCAACGTCCATACTTTGTTGGTGTACATGGACTCCATTTCGGTCCACATTGCATCCAGCTATTTTACCGAGTCGACGCTCTGAATGGCTTGTTGGAAGCTAGTAGGCTCATCAAAGTCTATGATGCAATCCTCTCTATCCCCGTCAATAAGAAAACCGTAGTATCTCTCGGGCGGATGAGACTGCCTACTACTCCTGCGGAGTGGCGTGGGAATGTCCTGATCTTTCGAACCCTCTGGTTCTACTAAGCTTTCAGTAATAGCTCGTGGTTCTGGAATTTCTTCCAGCTCTATTGCGCTCCCACTTAATTCTTTTTCTATGAACTGGTGTTCTAGAAAGTGGGCATGGCGAGAAACAAACACCTTTTGTTCCTCTTCGCAATAGAAGAAATATCCCTTGGAGTTCTTTGGATATCCCACAAACTTGCACTGTACTGAGCGTGCCTTGAGCTTGTCCGCATGCTGCTTTTTTACAAAAGCTGGACATCCCTATGTCTTAATGTGATTAAGATAGGGTCTCTTCCCACACCACATCTGATATGGTGTAGTAGGCACAGTCTTAGTTGGAACTCGGTTCAAAAGGTATGCAGCTGATTCTAGCGCATATCCCCAGAACGATCGCGGCAACTCAGCGTTACTCATCATGGACCGTACCATATCCAATAGGGTTCGGTTCCGTCTCTCCGATACACCGTTATGTTGCGGAGTGTATGGAGGAGTAAGCTGAGAGAGAATTCCATTCTCTTTTAAGTAACCCAGGAACTCGGCACTCAAGTATTCACCACCTCGATCAGATCTCAGTGCCTTGATACTTTTGCCTGTTTGTTTCTCTACTTCATTCTTATATTCCTGGAATTTTTCAAAGGCCTCGGATTTATGTTTCATTAAGAAGACATAACCGTACCTTGAAAATTCATCCGTAAAAGTAATGAAGTAAGAATAACCGCTTCGCGCATGTGTAGACATTGGACCGCACACGTCGATGTGTACGAGTCCCAAGAGCTCGCTCGCTCTTACTCCGTGTCCAGTGAACGGAGTCTTTTTCATCTTTCCTTTGAGACAGGATTGACAAGTTGCATACGATTGATATTCGAATGAATCCAAATATCCTTCTGCATGTAACTTAGTCAACCTTCTCTCATTGATGTGACCCAGTCTACAATGCCATAAGAAAGTTTTATCGATTTCTGGAGACTTTCTTTTGTGTGTATTCTGGACATTGAAAATCTGTGGCTGGTTTAATACGTATATACCGTTGTTCAATGTACCTGACCCAATCAAAACTTGATTAAGGTGAATGTTCACTACATTACTTACAAATGCAAATTCATAACCTTCTTTAGATAATAAAGATACAGAAATGATATTACAGGTTGCATTTGGTACATAATAACAACTACGTAAAACCAAAAAGTGTCCATCAGACAATCCCAGGTGATAGTCCCCCACGGCCTCAGCATCCATGCTAGCACCGTTTGCAACTCTGAGGGTCATGTCACCTGCCTTCAAAACTCTACGCTTTCTCAACGCCTGCAAAGAATTACAGATATGAGATCCTGATCCGGTATCCAATACCCAGGATGTAGAGTTTATTGATAGACAGTTTTCAATAACATACACACCTGAAGCTGAAGCTGCAACTCGCTTCAAATCCTGTGTTCTGGCCTTCCAAGCCTTGCAATCCTGTTTCCAGTGACCACTTTTGTGACAATAGAAGCATTCTTCCTTCCCCACCAGCTTTCCCGCTACCTTTGTTGCTTTTCCTTTTCCCTTCGTATCCACTTTACTGACACCGCCTCTTGGTTTGGCGGGGGCTTTCTTCTTCTTGCCCTTGGCTTTCGCCCTAGACCTAGAAGAGGAAGATCCTCCTACAAACAAAGTGGATGTCTCCCTACCCTTCTGTAGGGTGCCCTCAGCACTCCTCAACATGTTCAGAAGTTCGGAAAGTTCAACCTCCTTTCCTTGCATGTTGAAGTTAAGAATAAACTGAGCGTAAGTGGAAGGAAGGGACTGGAGAATCAAATCAGTATAGAGTTCATTCTCCAACGTGGTCCCAAGGTCCGCGAGCTCCTCAATGTAGCCAATCATCTTAAGCACGTGTTCCGCTACCGATGATCCGACGGCCAACCTTACCGAAAACAACTTCTTCGACACTTCGTATCTTGCGATACGAGACTGCTCTCCATACAGTTCTTTTGTATGAAGAAATATGGACTCTAGGTCCATATTCTCGTGCTTCCTCTGATGTTCGTTGTCCATCGAGGCTAGTACGAGGCATCTGGCCTTCGCGCAATCTATTTCCCAGGTCTTGTAGATTTCCCTATCTACGACACTGGTTTTGGGACCTGGGACAGGGGGAGCTTTGGTGGTAAGGACATACCCCAACTTGTCGTAAGTGATTGCCATCTTGACATTCCTGAGCCAATCTTTATAGTTTGGCCCTGTCAATATGTTTTTATCTAGTAATAACTTAAGTCCGGTCATGTTGAATGGTCGCTGCAATTAGGAGAGAGAAAAGAAACACTTTAGCATGATGCTCTTGCAAGTTTAGAGTGGTTTTTAGTTTGTCTAAACTGGATGGCTCCCACTGTCTCTCGAATCCCTTCTCAAACCGTAAAGAAAGGATTAGTCAGGATCAATCTCACCGTACAATACTTGCTTAACCGTTCAGCCAGGCCAGTGTCGGTACTTCGAGGGAGGTTTTCCAACGCTTTCGCGAAGTTCCTTAATTAAGTAACCTCTTTTCCCTGTGGGCGTAGCCCCGCTAACACCTTTCTAGACACCTACTAAGTTTATAGCATTGATCGTTAAGTGAGAGTTTTCCCGAGGAATAGCATATACTCACAGTAGGATCGGGATCCAAATATCATCGCGTGATAAAACCGAAAGAATCCTACCAGAATTATCACACTCCAAATGGTATGCAGCGCTAGCAAGTTTCAGTACTTATGAAACTCCCGATGTGGATTTCTGCCCCATGCTCTTATGACCTTGACTTTGGCCAAAATATCATAAGTCACATGTCAAGTTCTACCCGTCATTCTCCTGGTTAATTTGGACCCACCCGTACCTACCCTTGACTTTGGCCAAAATGGCAGCACGACTGTCCCAAACCAACGCATCTATCTATGCTGCACATGAATACCCAATAGTTACCAATCACTATGCCTTGACTTTGGCCAAAATACATAGCTTGAATACTTTTTGACCATTCATGTGGAATGACGGAGGGCTACGAATGGTTTTGGCGAAACCGTGAACGTAGTGAACTTGATATAATCGATGGAACGAGATAGCTTTTAAAAAGGAGTGGTTCAAGCTCCGCATTTAAAAGTTTAGTTTTGAAAAGAACCGAGTGGTTTTCAAAGTGTTCCAATCGACTTTTACTTGGTTTATTTTTTTGCATTAGTTCTTTTAATGCGTCCCATCATTTAATCCTACCATTGCAGAAAACAACCAAAATATGACGTACGCTTATGCCATTCGCATTCGCCACGGAGCCCCGTCATCACCCGTTAGGTTACTTAACTAACGACAGAGCGGGGGCTGCTCTAGCGCGGCTGTAAAACATAAGCAACGCCTAAATAGTTATCATATATAAATATATAGCAATGATAGACATTACAGATCACAGATGAATACATTGGATATACTAGGAATCCGTAATCCGTTCGAGCCTGCAACGAAAAGCGGATTACACGGTCGCGGTGAATAGCCAATACCCCACCCAAGACCCCTACGGGTGCGGCAAACTACCCGCCAAGTACCCGAAGCGAAGCAACCTCCCTCACCACCGTGAGTAGGCCACTCGGCACTTCGAGATACCCGGTAGTTTGTGCACCCCCTCTATGGGTCTATCCTAGGAGCAAAAACAGTAAAAAGAATTATACAATGACGGCTACAACCCCGACCCGGTTGTGCGGCCAAACAAATAATAATATTACATCAATTTACAAATTACAATGAATGAAAGAAAAAGCAACACTCATCTCACATCCACCCCGGCTATTCATCCGCGACAATCCAACCCATTCATATACACATACCATCATCAATCACAGATCACAGATATGTATAACCCCGACTAATCGACATATAGCGATTAGCCGACGTTCAATACATGTAAACATCACAGATATAACCTTTTAGTCAAAGTGTATTGAAGTTCGGAAAAAATACGGATTTATAGGCCCCCAAAAACAAATTTCTATTCTGGAAAATCTGGGCACATATAAACCATCTTAAAAATCCTAAAACCAAGCCAGAAATACACTGCACCAAACTCGACCCAGCGAAGAGCCAAGACGGCCGCGGTTGCGCGGCAATAGCTTGCTATTGCCGCGGAACCGCGGCTCTTTGGTCGAATCACTGGATCGTTTTTGGTGGCTTTCTTCACAAAACCCTGAGATGATTTTTGGAGTACAACAAATTTTATTTTGAACAGAAAAAAAATTTAACAGAAACTTAGGGTTTTGAAAACTCGTTTTTTTCGATTTTTCCGATTCGAACTTCGATACACTCTACTACCTAGCTAGTTTATGTTTAGTTAGGCTCTGATACCACTGTAAGTCCACGTTGCCCACCCTGGTGCTTGCGGGGAGGCGGAAAACGGAATAAAAATCGAATTTTTATGAGCTTAGGCAACATGGACTAGACTATGAAGGATCTTTGCTAAACAAAAACAAGCTAAAGCTAACTAGAAACTAGCTAAGTGCTAGAAAGGTTATACCTTGGGCTTTATGTCCTTCTCTCCTTGCTCCTTGGAGTGGTGGAAGGAGGTCACCTTAGTCGTCTTCTCACGTCGAAGAAAGATCCACCCGAAAGCCTCGACCTTTGGCTTCAACTCCAAGCTAGAAGTAACTAGGGTGCAAGAAGTGCTAATCCTTGAACCCTAGATGAGAGTAGAGATTATCAAGAGAGGGTTTTTCTCAAGCTCAAGTGTTTCTCAACACATGAGAGGGGAGAGCTTAAGGGAGAGGAAGAACAAGAGAGAGAATGTGAATAATAGAATGAGAGAATAATATGAAGCATTCTCTCATATATGTGAATTATTGTAATTAGATAATTAGTGAGATAATTGTCATGGCTAAATCAAGACATGACCATTATCATTTCATTTTTAATGCAAATTGCAAGGATCAAAGAGCATCTTCCAAATGAAATGATGATGGTCAAAGTGTCAACCAAGATCAACAAGTCAAGAAGGTCAAATGGTCAACAACCATAACCATGCACAATTATTAAACTAATATCAATTAACAATAATACACACATAAGCATTAGGGTCAATAAAATGACAATAGTCATTAACCCTAATCAAAGTCCTCTCCCTCTATCTCAAGCAACTGTGCATACGCACCCGTATTCGTGATCCGAGGAACACGAATACAATGAGAAAAACCAATCCCAAATCATATACTAGGATCCGGCTTAAACCAAAGCCCGCTAGTATAAGCTGTCCGGACAGCAAACGTGCACAAGTGCGCGGATGTGAACGAACCCTGTCGCAAAACCATGCGACCTCTACTCATTTTGCCTAAAGGCGAATAGCTCTCTGTGTGGGACTCTAAAGACTCGACACTACGCTGGCAGTGGGTTTAACCACAGACCGCAAGCGGCACTAGCTGTACGTAACGGTCTCCAGGTAGATGTCGATAAGAAGACTGACGAGGTGAACCCCATCTGAACTCCTACTGAGCCTGTATGTGACAATCTCCGTACAGTCCGGTCTGTTCGTCTGATACATCGCATGGCGGGCCTAGGGGGGCGGTGAACGTCAGTCCCCTAATAGCGGTACAAGTCATGTCGGAGTGTAGCCCAGAACACCCTGAGATAACACTGGAAACCTACCAGTATATCTCGCTTGCCCTGGCTGGGGACTACTCGTGTAATGGCTCTCCTGGACACAGCGCGATGTCAACCCCCAATACCGGGAGAGACGAATCCTGTCTAACCGTCACTGCCTCTAAGTTCTTCGGGACTGCACCCAAAAACTACCTGTTTGCACGACTCCTTTGAGCCGTGGTAGGGTAGCAATCAAAGTGCAGTGGGAACACACTCGAGGCGAAGTGACAGTGTCAAGTCAACGGACTAAGCTGTACTCATGTCACCTGGGAACTGATAACTGACGATAGGTATAATACCAACCAACAGTTCCCGACGAGTCCTGTCCAGTGTACTCGTAACCTGACGAGCACCCGCATACTATCTCAAGTACGACGTACTGACGGCTGTGGGACAGACCGTCTCCCACGCTGGGATGAGAAGCGCATACGCTAATCTACTCCGGAGTATCGATGCCCTGTCTCGATAGTCCAACGACTAGGGACCTGTATAAGGATGTGCTTATAGATCACCCAGCTCCCACGAGTGTGAGCGCCATCACAACGCTGGTAATCAAGCAAAGATCCTAAGGGCTCTACTAATATGTATATCAGCAATATGCTAAAAGAAACACATGCACATATTAAAGCAGAGACAAACCAAGTAGCATACTACCATTTCGAGCAAGATTGTATATACAACTGTGAATATCCCAAGCTTCCATTAAGTAATATACAAACTAGTATGATACAGTAATGGCCTCTAGGGCATATACACTAACACTTATGAGACCCTCATGGCTAATAAGATCCAAAAGCCTTAAGCTACAGGGATCTGAACCTGTTCTTAAGCCATCACCTTTCCCAGACCGCCCTACAAGCAGTTCAATGCTGACCCTTGTATACAATCCACGAGCATAAATAAACACCTCCCCCACCAAGTTCCACCGACGGCGCGAGACGTCCTCACTTGGTGGACAACACTTGTAAGTCATCTCGATTTACAAGGAGAAAACACTTTTGCAAGATCCTTATGACTTATAAGAGAACATACACTTAAGAATCCTCACGATTCCTAAAGAGAAATCGCACCTATGAGATCCTCACGACTCGTAGGGAGAAACAACTTTATGAGACCCTTACGGCTCATGAAGTCAAAAGCCTTAGTTGACAGGATCTTAACCTTGTTTGCTAAGCCACCTAATGATGATTCGCTCCTGGCAATATCCCAGTTGTAGCGATGCTGATGCCTAAATTGGTATCAGATCCCAAGTCCCATACCCGCGGCAAGAAATCAGCGAGCCATAAATGCATATGAAATAGCCGAAATGATAGGGTAACTTGCACAAAAATCAGCAAGTAAAAGATATGCATACAAAAAATAGCCAAAATGATTGGGCAACTCGCAATAAAAAGCAGCGAGTAAAAAAAAATAGCCGAAATGATTGGGCACCGCGAAAAATAGCTGAAATGATTGGGCAATCGCGACTTTCGCGATATAAAAAGCTGAAATGATAGAGCATCAGGAAAAGAAATAAAAAAATAAAAGAATGAAACTTTTGCCCTGCAGGTAAGTCCATACCGACCCCTGTATACAATCATGGGCATAAACGAAAATGGAAACACATGTCCCAACAAACTCTGTCAAAGGGAAAGTCAGATCTCGACAGCAACATCTGCATCCCAGAAGACCAGCAACAACGTTCCTCCTCATGCCAGCAGGATACGGACGCGACATCACCAATCGGAGACACGGTAAAGTCCCCAGTTCCAAGACTCTACGGTTCACAGACAACCTAGAGTCATCCAATGACCCCGTCGCGGAAATACGTCATCCAATGACCCCGTCGCAGAAATACGTTAGCCAATGACCCCGTCTCGGAAATACGTCAGCAAATGACTCCGTCTCGGAAATACATCACCAAATGACCCCGTCGCGGAAATACGTCAGCCAATGACCCCGTCACGGAAACACGTCAACATATGACCCCATCGCGGAAATACGTCAGCAAATGACTCCATCTCGGAAACACGTCAGCAAATGACCCCGTCTTGGAAATACGTCAGCACATGACCCAGTCGCGGAAATACGTCAGCACATGACCCCGTCACGGAAATACGTCATCTAATGACCCCGTCGCGGAAATACGTCAGCACATGACCCCGTCGCGGAAAAACGTCATCCAATGACCCCGTCTCGGAAATACATCAGCAAATGACCCCATTGCGGAAATACGTCAGCACATGACCCCGTCGCGGAAATACGTCATCCAATGACCCCGTCGCGGAAATACGTCAGCACATGACCCCGTCACGGAAATACGTCATCCAATAACCCCGTCGCGGAAATACGTCAGCATATGAACCCATCGCGGAAATACGTCATCCAATGACTCTGTCTCGAAAACACGTCATCAAATGACCCCGTCGCAGAAATACGTCATCTAATGACCCCGTCAAGGAAATACGTCAGCACATGACCCCATTGCAGAAATACGTCATCCAATGACCCCGTCGCGGAAATACGTCAGCAAATGACCCCGTCGCGGAAATACGTTAGTAAATGGCCCCGTCGCGGAAACACGTCAGCAAATGACCCCGTCACGGAAACACGTCAGCAAATGACCCCGTCGCGGAAATACTTCAGCACATGACCCCGTCACGGAAATACGTATCCAATGACCCCGTCGTGGAAATACGTCAGCACATGACCTCGTCGCGGAAATACGTCATCCAATGACCTCGTCTCGGAAATATATCATCCAATGACGCCGTCTCGGAAATACGTCAGCAAATGACCCTGTCTCGGAAATACGCCAGCAAATGACCCCGTCGTGGAAATACGTCAACCAAATGACCTCCTTGTCGGAGCAGTGCTTCGACTCTGAAAAAGGCCAACTCATCGATCACTTACAAGTCCTCTCGACTTGTAAGGGAGAAAATTCTCTTGTGAGATCCTTACGACTCTCTAGGGAAAGGGCACTTAGGAGTCCTCACGACTCCTAAGGAGAAAATACACCTACGAGATCCTCACGACTCGTAGGGAGAAAAAAATTTATGAGACCCTCATGGCTCATAAAATTGAAAAGTCTTAAGCGGCAGACCCGAACCTGCTTCCTAAGCCATCGTTACCCTACAAAGAGTTCAAGATGGACATATATATATTATCTACAAGCCACACTTGCCAAAATTACATGACGTCGAAATTGAGGTGCTGCTCAAGAGTACGTAAACTGCTTTGCGCCAAGTCAAAACAAAAAGGCATAACCCACGGACGTCGATCACATATTATGCATGGCAATAAGGAGAACATTTGATTTACATCCAATTGAGCGTCCGACGCATACCCACTCATGTATGTGCGAAAAGGATAAAATAAACGCATGGAAAGGAAAAATTTGTTATTTATATCTCAGAAAGTTCTTACATTGATGAAAATAATAAACAAAAGCATCATTAAAATGTTTACAATAGCAAAACATTGAATTCGGGACACAGATTAAGAAATTCAAAAGTGAGGCCGTCTAGAGTGTTTCTAGCCTTTCTGACCATTCTTGTGTGCATCCTTTCACGATCACAAGCGTCAGGATCTTCGCTGATATCCTCCAGCCTCTGATAAGCAACGATTATCGTCGTCTGTTGGAAAGTTTGATGCAAAATATCAATGAGATTATCTCGCCGCTTCTTCGACATCAGGCCCATCAGATACACTGAGTGCACCTTATCTTCAGCGTCATCCAGTGGATTAAGCGGCATGGCTTTATAAAATCCAGGAAGTGCTCTCCAAATTGCTATCACTATAATCTTCAAGAGAGCGGAGCGATGAGGAAGTAGTCGACCGTTGTGTGCATTGAAACGATTCATAATTTCAGCACATTAGGCGTTTGTAAGCTCCTGGTTTTGACAACGGCCTTGTGCGCGAATGTCCTCATAAGAAATGATTTCGTTAAGACAGTACAAATGAGCGGCCATAGCGTCTGAAAATGAAAATCAGTGAGAGTTTAGTGGACGGACTGATCAAGAAAATGCTTATTGAAATGGATACGTGGATTTAAAAACTCTTGATATCCGCATGAAGAAAACAAGTGCTAATTAAGACACCCAACAAATTCAAATTTGTGCAATTAAGGAGGGAATCCTAAAATGATTCTCATTTAATGAGAAACTCCTTAAGAGCAGCGCTCTACAACAGATATGACATCTATCATAATTAATGATGAAGGGAATAAAATCCCCCCCAAAAATTCTAAAGAGCAATGCTGTGTGAAGAAGATGGAATAATCCATCCAAAAATCCTAAAAACAAAGCTTTACTGAGTTAAGAACTCTGAGATCTTTAAGATCTGCAAGATGAACTCTAAGAGTTCTTTAATGGGTTAAGAGACCCTAAGAAAGATCTCTTTAGATCTATGATTTCAAAAGAGCAAAGCTCTGTTAAGAAAACCCTAAAAATTTCTTTAGATCCAAGATCTGAAAAGAGCAAGGCTCTGTTAATAGGTGAATCCCTAGATTATGAAGTAATCCCTTCAAAGATTTAATTTTTACTTAAAATTTTCAACAGGGTTCTGTCTTTAAAAGAGTTCTTAAGACAAAGAGCTATGCTCTGAAAAAGAATTAATTCTCAAGAGAAAACAAGAAGATGAACATAGGTCATCTCAAGGGCCATGTTAGACTGTATAATATATAAATTGTATGCGTTGTTGCTAATCCACGTACATCCAGTCGTTAACTCTGATGTACTCATGGGCCATGTTAGACTGTATAATATATAAATTGTAGGTTATGCTGACTAAATTGAGAAATCTAAGAACGAGATGGTTACTGATAAAGAAGAAAATCCGTAGAGGCAAGTTTGTCGTTGAAAAGAATAAATTATCGATAAACAAAATTAGATTTGAAGATACCCAAGTATGAGTTGTATTCTGTATATGTGTGTTTCAATTTATGATTTCGCTTAAGTGTAGGGTTGTTAGTGTGTATATGCTTTGTGTGTGCGTTTGTTGTGCATTCGTGTTGTATGTGTGTGTTTCGGCTGTCGGGGGTAAGGCTTCTATCCCATTAATAATGTATAGAGCAGACACCCATTCGCTTGTACTTTCATTCGTTTTGAGTAAATTTCGGCAGCACCTCCCCGCTGTTCTCCAAGTACACTGTAATATAATAGATAATCATTTCAATGCTGTGAAACAACTTTGAAACGAACATCTAATCTATTTTTGTATACGGAGAACCAGTGGAAAAGTACCGACGAAATAACTCGAAATGAATGAAAACAAAAGTGAATGCAGGTGTTTGCTTTATACATTCTTAACTTTTCCACACTGGACAAATCTATTGGTTATCATACGACTGAATCTTCTCGTCACATAGACTACACGACGGTTGTTAGTACCAAACTATACCGTCCAATATTTAACAACTTTCGTATAGTTCTATGTCACGACGAATATCGAACGTATGTTAACCGATAGACGGGGACTAAGTATCGCTTTGATTTTCATATATGAGTATCGATGAGAATATAAAAATTTCATATTATTATCGAGTATCATATATTGGTTTTAACTTGAACATTTAATTTGAATAGGTTTTACGTTTACGTTTCGTTTTTAAGGGTTCAAAGTTTTTAGTTTAGGGTAAAGTTTTCTTACATTTACGGTAAAGTTGTACATTTACGTTATCATCGAGTATCCTACTGAAAGAACTAGTGCACCATAAACCTAATTAACCTAATTAACCCAAATTAACCCTAATCATCACCCTAACTCAAATTATCCCTAATTAACCCAAAATTAACCCAATTAACCCAAATTAACCAAATCAACCCAAATTAACCCTAATCATCACCTTAACTCAAATTATCCATAATTAACCCAAAATTAAGTCAATTAAACCACATTAACCCTTATCAACACCCTAACACAAATACACACTATTTTACTTAATTACCCTAACCCAAGCCCTAACCCAAATTAACCTAACCTTAATTATCACCTAAAACCCAACCCAAATTAACCCTAGCCCAAACCAAAATTAACCCTAATTAATCTAATTAACCTTAACCCTAACCCTAACCTTAATTATCACCAACCCTATTTTACCTAATTAACCCAAACTAACCCTAACCCTAACCCTACCTAATTAACCCAAATTATCCTAACCCTAAACATCAACCGAACCCTAATCCTAACCCTAAAATCAACAACAATAACACAAAAAAGCATTATTATAAGCTCAAAATCGAAACTAACTCGCCTTAGTAGTCACCGGTCGATGGCAAAGAGCTCGACGAGGTGAAGGAGGCTGGGGATGGAGATCGGCGAGACTGTGGTGGCGGTAAAGAGCTCGACGAGCTCGCGGCGAGACTGTGGTGGCGACGAGGAAGTCGACGACGATGGGTGTGGTGGCGATGAGGAAGTCGACGACGAGTGTGGTGGAGACGATAAGCGCGCGGGTGATCGATCGGGAGTTGGTGGGAAATTTTGGGGATGGTGGGAAATTACTTTGTAATACCCAGTCCTGTTTTATACGACAATGCCGGTATTTAAATAAAATGGTAGTACAATTAGTTTACCCATTTTAATTTCTCCTTTGTATTCTAATTATTTTGTTTTCCTACAAACCTAACCCAAAACCTAAGCCCAACAATCCAAAACCCTCCACTTCAACCAACAAATATTTTTCCCCATTTCAAAATTAAAAAAAAAATCCTCATCAATTTCAAATAAATTCCCTTAAAACCTAATAACTATTGAAATTAAATCCCTAATTAAAACCAAGTTATTACATATTAATCCCCCCCACGTTCACTCTACCACCCCTCTTTATATTTTATTCGTTTTAAATCCCCCTACGTTCACTCTCTTTCTTCTCATTCTCACTTCTCTCTCCCCTCCGTCCTCGCGTTCCCGCCTCGATGCCTCATCGCGAACCCTTGCCTGCATGCTCTCGTCATCGCGACCATGACAGCCAGCTCCAGCTACTGCCAACGAGCTCCGGCCGACCCCATCACGCCGGCAACCTTCTCCCCGTGCATCAACCCATCACCCCCTCAAGTTCCTTCTCGTCTCATCTCCCGAGCACCTCCTCCGACCTCCTCACACCACCGCGACCCGCCCCAAGCTCCGTCGGCTCACCTCAACGCCGCCTAAGCTATCACTGCCGGCCACCTCCTTCTTCCCTCAAGCCACACCCGAGCTCGCCCCAGCTCGCCTCACCATCGACAGCACCTCCGATCGCCTCCACGTCGGCGCCACCTTGACCACTAATCCGGTCTCCCATCGCTTCACCACCTCTGGTTGCCCGTCGCTTCACCGCCCCCTTTCACCAACCAACGACCACTCGAGCCCGCAGCTGCCACTGCCGAGCCGTCAAGACCATGCCAAGCTCGAGCCGAGGTCGAGTTGCCGTGTCGCTCTTAACCGTGCTTGCGTCGTGATCATTTCGTTGCCATTGCAGTAGATCACCGCTGTTGCCGCGTCGCTGCCGTATCGTCTTCAATACGCCGTCAGGCAAGTTCAAATACTTGCTACATGCTATAGTATATTCATTTCGGTTGCGAATCAAATGTTCATATAGGTGCTCGATGCAAACCATAAGCTAAAAACTCTCTTAAAATGAAAGAACTTAGGAATAACGGATTACCCTAGTGATAATGAATACTTTGTTAAGAGTTGGCTCGAAAATACGGACCCTAATACCGTGAAATGTCATCCCCCTTTAGATCCGTCAAGTCTAAAAATTTCCGTACTTGAATTTTGTGAAAATCATAGTAAATTGGTTACAGACCAAAATGTTGTATTCGAGGGCTAGTATCGAAGCAGACTCGACAATATAGAACCCCATATAATTTATATTTTATTTCTGTTTTATAACTGTGACGGAAACTGTTCGGGAGTGCAGCTCTGGATTGCAGTCCAGAGCAACACTTCTTGTCGACACTTAATTTGAAATGCTTTTACATCTCTGTGTGAAAATGGTATTATGTGGAACCCTATACTGTACCAAATATAAATCTGTTATCTAACTATTGAAGGTAGTTTCATTCATTTTTACCATCGTTTGCTATTTTGAACATATTTTAAATCATCAGTACATACTGCAGTTCCAATCAGGGACAGAATGCGTATCCCGATCTTAGACAATGCATAACTCCCAGCACACAGTGGATATTATTGATCCGTATGATGCGTTGGAAACTTGACTGATAACCCTAAATATTATCCAACTGTAGAGTCAACTAATTTTGAACTCAACAGGGTGAAAATTGTGTTACGAAATGGACTTTCAGTTCAGGAACTGAATTTCCAGCAGATAACACTTAAAAAGAAATGACCGTAATTTGTGAACCCGAAAGCCGATTGACTTGAAACCAATTTCGTTAATTTTATGATTAAATTTAATTCTTTCCCCTTTTGTATCATTTTACTAAATTAGGAAAGTACGATTTAATGCGATTTTTCTAAGTTCATACGACGCTTAATGACTTGTATTGCATATAATTTGTGTAGCGGCATGATTCACATTTTTACCCGACTGCAATACCTCTAGCGATAGTGAGCGTCCTTATTAATTTTTAGTGTATAATGTATTGTCGAGCGTGAATGGTATCGGTTTAGATATGTCAAGTACGCCAGTAAAAGTGAGTGATTCATGATAACAAACAACCTAGTGAATAGTGATTAAAGCACTGTTATTGGTGCGTACTTGTACATAACTAGCCCATACTCATAGATAGTGAAACCTGGGGAAAAAGGGGAAATCGAAGTGGAAAGCAACTTGTATTTAGCGAGGTCAGCTGTTTCCCCCAATCAGAGCAAAGCTCTGTTCAAATTTTGAAATTTGAAATGAAGCGTCGCTTCATAAAAGCGCTAGCGTCAAGAGCGCCAGCCTAAGAGTCAAAGAATCTGGTGCCCACGTACAAAGCACGAGAGCGCTAGCGCCCACGTGCAAAGCACGAGAGCGCTAGCGCCAAGTGCAACGCAACAAGGGTCAAAGACTCTGATGCCGCGCTCACGTGCAAAGCACGAGAGTGCTAGCGCTAGAACTAAATGTTCCCCACCCTTGGATCAAAGATCCAACAAAGATGACTAAAAATCATCAGATTACCTCCGAAAATTAGAGCACCATTGGATCAAAGATCCAATGGTGATTAAAAATCACCAAGATACAGAATATGTTCTGTATGGGAAAAGATTTTTCCAATCTTGTTAAAAACAAGAAGATTGCTTTCTGTAAAACAGAAGCCCTAGGATCAAAGATCCAACGGTGGGAACATCTCCAAATCAATTAGAGAAAAGTTCTCTTCAACTGATTCAACAAATCATCCTCCTCTATATAAAGGACCGAAGACTTCAAGTCTTATATAGAGGAACACCCCCATAAACTTTGAGAAATTTCAAAGAGAAGAGCAACCTCTCGAAAGAAGAAGAATTTCTTCAAGGTAAATAAAACAGAGAGATAAAATCATCTCATAAGAGAAGAAGAACTTATTTCTTTTTCTAGATCATAAATCTTTAAGACCGAGGTCTTTCACAAAAAAGATCATAGTATCTCATCATAAAAAGTAAGGGAGAAGAACTTAATTCTCTTCAGATCATAGATCTATAAAATAAAGACGAAGTCTTTCACAAAAACAGAAGAGATTGTAAAATCTCCTATTAAATTAAGAACGTAGTTCTTAGATCTATGAGACAAAGTCTCCTATGAACGAGAATTTAATTCTCAGAACGCAGAACTGATCAAAGTTGCCTAAAAAGAGGCTTAGCGCTCCAATTTAAAGAAGCGCCTCAGCGCCCCAAGACTGACGCACAGTGCCGCAGCGCTCCTAGCGCTCTAATGTAAAGAAGCGCCCAACGCTTCAAGGTTGGCGTTCAGCGCTAAGCACACCACGTGCTCATCACGTGTGCGCTATTTCATAAAGAGCGCTCTGTACTCATTGACTAGCGCTCAGCACCAAGTACACCACGTACTCCTCATGTGTGCGCTATTTCATAAAGAGCGCTCTGCACTCATTGACGGCGCTCAACGCCAAGCGCGCCACGTGCTCCTCACGTGTGCGCTATTTTATAAGAAGCGCCTTAGCGCTCTAAGTCTGGCGCTCAGCGCCAAGCACACCACGTGCTCCTCATGTGTGTGCTATCCCACAGGAAGTGCCTTAGTGCTCTAAATCTGGCGCTCAGCGCCAAGCGCACCACATGCTCCTCATGTGTGTGCTGAGGGAACACAAACTTTTCTTTAAATAAAGCCCCAGAGCTAGAATGAGTGCTCAACACTTAATAAAAGACAAAAAGTTGTCAGAACCAAAACCAATGCTCATCATTGTTAAATAAAAAGTACCGGGCCTAATTAAATGTCCAACATTTTAACTGAGTGGGCCGAGCCTAAGTTGGCCACAGATCTCTCATTTAGATTAATTGAGCTCATATGCTCATAAATTTTTTTAACTGATCTTAGTCCCAAATATGACTACAGATCTCCCAACCAACATTGGTTCAAGGGTACATCTCTTCATACCTCTGATATATGTCGTTGTAATTCTTCAACGTCTTTAGAGAGATAAAGGGTCCCAATAACCAATAACTTTTGGCACATCCCCAAACGGTTGAATCAAAACCACACAGACTATGATGTCTTTAAACTGGACTATGATGTCCTTAAACTTTATGGACTGTGGGGTTCTTAAACCCATGGACTATGATGTCTTTAAACTTTATGGACTGTGAGGTCCTTAAACTCATAGACTATGATGTCTTTAAACTTTACAGACTATGACGTCTTTAAACTGTCACGGACTATGATGTCCTTAAACCCAATGGACCGCAATGTCCCTAAACTAAAACAATAGAGCCCAAATGCTTTTTTGTTGGATCTAAATGATCTTGTTGAGTAGATCTTAGTCTAAAATTAGACTAACGTAATCTCAACAAATGTTTAAGTTGATATTAGTCTCAAATGAGACTAACGATCCTTAAACCCAACCCAAACCCAAATCTAAGAAAATATGGATTTTGACTAATCCACGCCCTACGGGCGACAACATAAATTAGTCTCGGTATACAATTCACAGGCAACCAAAAATAAGACAAACACACACGACACGAAGTGACCTTCTGGAGCAGGAGAAAGTGGTTACCGAGATGCGGTAACGTAATTAACTACAGGGGTTTGCGCCTGCAGGGAAGAGTGTCCCCACAATCAAAAAACCCCTCACAATGAGGGGGAATCTGACGAAGTCTGCTATATCGGCCGCATCCGTGTAAACCTTCGAGACACGGTGTCATAAATCAACTTGGCATCTTCGGAGAGGTGGACAGATAAAACCAAATAGCACCTTTCCCCAAATTCAGGCAAGATGTTTGTCTTCCCGGTTTTCGGCGGCAAACATCAGTGATTTAGAGGATGATCGTTCGAACAATGACTCTTATATATATTAGGTTTAAACCTAGCGGTCCGGCTGACAGGGTTATGTCCCGGACAACAGTGGGCCGTAGTCTCGGGTACGTACGAGACCCTCGTTAAACATGATCATTCCTTTCCGCAACTCGATTTCGAAAGTGACTTAGAGACCGATAGGGACACAGATCATACATTGCATCGTTTATTAACATATTGATTGCCTGCATTTATTATCTCCACCATTATTACTTTTATTTTCTTGCCTCATTAATACTATTATAATATTGCTATTGCGTCGCCCTGACGACCTGAGTATGCATGCTCAGAGTTTGAAGATGACCGAATTCAGGAGTCAGACTTACCATTTGAGCTTGCAGAGATCTAGACAGTCGCTCCTTCAGTGTGTAAGGTGTTTTTCGTCACCCAATTGAGATGGGAATGCGCGCACGCTTTTCAGGCGCATTACAGATTCCCCTGCCTAGGGTAGGCTGGGGTTTATTGATTGTGGGGATCCGAATCTTCGGCAGCCGCGAACTAAGCTGCCGTTAATTACCCCTCGCCTTTGGAGCGAGAGAACTTCCGATTGATGGGTCAAACAGGTCATGCGGACTCAATGTGCAGTGTTGTGTAAAATGGGGGGGAAATGGCGTCCAAAGGACGCGTGGGTGCCAGCGCCTCGCGTGCCTAGCACAAAGGCACTGGGCGCCTTACGCGCTTGGCACGTGGGCGCCGGGCGCTGACGCCCCACGTGCCTGGCACGCAGGTGCTGGCCGCCAGAGCGCCAGCGCCCCACGTGCCTGGCACGCGGGTGCCAGAGCGCCAGCGCCCCACGTGCATGGCATGCGGGCGCTGAGCGCCAGCGCCCCATGTGCCTGGCACACAGGCGCTAGGCGTCAGCAGCAAAAGGGATTTGGTCCCTGCACTAGGAGCTGTGCTCCTGAAAGGAAATATTTCTTAGTGTGTGTGTGTGTGTGTGTGTGTGTGTGTGTGTGTCTTTGAGGAGTTGAACTCCTAAGATATTTTGGAGCTTATGAAAGGGGCTTCTCCCTTGAGCCCTGGATCTTCCCCAAAGTGGGATTCTTGGAAGTGGGTCTCCTTCTTCCTCCTTTGTTGGCCGGATCTTGAAGAACAAGAAGTATGAGATTTAAAAATCTCTCCTTTTTGAGATCTGATGGGAGATATGAGTTCCCATTTGTGGGTTTTGTGGTGAAAAACTATTTATTTTTGGAAGAAGAAGAGTAAAACTCTTGATTTAATTCAAAAGGGGAAGAAGGTTTTAGAACCTTGAGGAAGGAGAAGGAAGCACAAAAACCCTAGAGTTTGAGAGAATGAAAAGTGTATCCTTTATTCATCATCATGTTATCTTATATAGGCTTAAACATTTACATATAGCCCCTTGGGCTTTATAAAATGGCATTTTGCCCATCCCATGTCTCATGTGCTCTTTTCTTTTGCACATGAGCCATAGGTTTTACAAAAAATTAGCTTCATGCCCATTTTCTTACATTCATGCATAAACAAAATTACATCAAAATTATTTATTACATGATTTTTTATTTCGGCATGGGGGAGGCCGGCCGCGGGGCTCGACTTGGGCATGGGCCCACTTGCTTGGGATTGGGCCCGCTTACTTGAGGTTGACCTTGACTTTGACTTGGTCAACTAGGGTGCAGATTTTGACCCCAACAAAGTGCCCCATCAATGAATGCACATCGCACATGTGGGTCGTGTACATGAAATTGATGGATCTTCTTTCACGTGGAGGCGACTTGCTTTGGTTCCCACTTTTTGGGATGCACTGCCCTTTTTACGACATGGACGGTCGACGCTTGACGCATCTTCGAGACGGAGTGTCCGTAGTAGACGTTTCCCCGGCACGGAGTGATTTGGTTCCCGCTTTGTAGGAAGCCTGCACTGCCCTTTTTACGACATGGACGATCGACGCTTGACGCGTCTCCGAGACGGAGTGTTCGTAGTAGACGTTTCCCCAGCACGGAGTGATTTGGTTCCCGCTTTGTAGGAAGCCTGCACTGCCCTTTTTACGATATGGACGGTCGACGATTGACGCGTCTCCGAGACGGAGTGTCTGTGGTAGACTTTTCCCTGGCCCGGAGCAATTTGGTTCCCGATTTGTAGGAAGCCTGCACTGCCCTTTTTACGACATGGACGGTATACGCTTGACGCGTCTCCGAGACGGAGTGTCTGTGGTAGACTTTTCCCTGGCCCAGAGCAATTTGGTTCCCGATTTGTGGGAAGCCTGCACTGCCCGTTTTACGACATGGACGGTCAACGGCACTGAGTGTCGCTGTTCGACTTGTCTTCGGCACAGAGTGTCACTGGTCGACTTGTCCCCGGCACGGAGTGTCGCTGGTTGTTCGACTTGTCCCCGGCAGGAGTGTCGCTATTCGATTTGTCCCCGGCACGGAGTGTCGTTGTTCGACTTGCCCCGGCACGGAATGTCGCTGGTTGACCTGATTCCGAGGCGGAGCATGATTCCGACAGGGAGGTTGCTGGTCGACTTGTCCCCAGGGCAGAGTGTCGCTGGTCGACTTGTCCCCGGCATGGAGTGTCGCTGGCTGTTTGCCTTGTCCCCGGCACGGAGTGTCACTGTTCGACTTGTCCCCGGCACAGAGTATCGCTGATTGTTCGACTTGTCCTTGGCACGGAGTGTCGCTGTTTGACCTGTCCCCGGCACAGAGCATCGTTTTTCGACTTGTCGCCGACACGGAGTGTCGCTGATCGACTTTTCCCTAGCACGGAGTGTCGCTATTCGACTTGTCCCCGGCACGGAGTGTCACTGTTCGACTTGTCCCTGGCACAGAGTGTCGCTGGTTGACTTGATCCCGAGTGTTGGGTTACGGCAGCGCCCCGGCCATCAAACCGTGGCCAAATGCGGAACGAAAATTTATTAAACTGGCGCTACCATTACCCGATTTCCGGATCTACCTTAAACCCTAAACTAGCAAGCTATATTAAGGAAGTTAGATGGTTATACCGAGTTAATCCGTGTCCTTCGATCTTCAACCATCACCCCCAAGCTTCTAGAGGCTCCTTGATCAAGCTTGGTCGCCGGTCTCCCTCCATCGATGATGATCCACCTGAGAGATGTAGTTGTGGCTCTAGCTTCACATAAAGGATGCAAGTGAAGCAACTAGGATTTCTAGGATGCTACTCTAGAAAGCCTAAGATGTAGTGAGTGTGATCAAAGTGTTAACTATCTCAAAACAATGAAGGTGGAAGCAACCATGGAAAACTAGAAAGGAATGAAGAACAAATGGTGAGGAGAGCGCTCAAAGCTCAAGTGTAGAAAAACAAGCATGCACAAAAAAATGAGCTCACCCATGAAAGAGAAAATAGCATGCTTGGTTTTGTAAATCTTTTGTTTCATTTTAAAAATCCTCCCATGCTTGAATAGTGAACACAAATGAATTAACAATTCATTTGTGTGCACTATGCAAGCATGGTTCTCACCATACTCCATCATGCCAATATCCACCCCATTTACCATTTTCGATAAATGGTCAAATCCAAAATTGAGGTGGCCACCTTCTAGAATGTTTTTCGGTAAAAAATACAGATTACATTCTACTGTATATATATCTGCATTCGTACCGAAATACGAATACCCAAAGAGATTAAAAAACACAAAGAACACAATACTAGAATATACGTATCGAAATACATATACGTAAATTATTAAATCAATACCTGATTTAATAATCCGGCTCAAACCCGAGCTGGCTAGTATTATCAACTGTCTGATCGAAAGTCCGGGTACAAAGTACATCAATTGATCGGAACCCTGCAAGTATCCAATACGGCTACTACATCATTTCGCCAGAACCAGGGAAACCCTCTGTGTGGGACTCTAAAAACTCGTCAATACGCTGACAGTGGGTTTAATCACAAGTACGTCAGCGGCACTAGTTGTACGTAACGGCTTCCCAGGTATTGAGCGAAAGGGAGGCCGATGAGCAAACTCATCCTAAACCCCTACTGAGCCTGACCGTGACAATATCCGTACAGTCCGGTCTGTTCATCTAAGAGTATCGCATATCGAGTCTAGGGGGTGGATAAAGTCAGACCCCTAACAATACGACATTTAGTGTCGGCATGAAACCCATCACCACCTGAGAAACTATTGATCTTGGATCGGTAATTCTCGTCCACCGTGACCACGGATTTCTGGTGATGGCCACCCGTGCATAACCCGATATCAACCCCCAATACCGGGAGAGACGAATTCTCGACGATCCGATCACTGCTTCCATGTGGCTCGGGACTGTACCCAACTAAAACCTGTTTGCATGACTCCTATGAGCCATGGTAGGATAGTAATCAAAGCATAGTGGGAACTCACACGAGACAAATGACGATCTCAGGTCGACAGACTAACCTGTACACATGTCACCTGGGAACTTCTATCTGACAATAGGTATAATACCAACTAGCACATTTTCGGCGAGTCCGTCCAGTGTACTCATAACCCAATGAGCACCTGTATACTATCTTAGGTGAACAAACTAACACCAATGGCTTGTGAGACCTGGCCACCGCCCCTCGTCGGGGTCTCAATCAACATACACTAGTCTACACTGGAGTATTGATGCCCAGTCTCGATACTCCTATGACTAGGGACATTTAATGATGTGCTTATAGACCCCCAGCTTCCACGTATATGATCTCCATGTGCTCTATCAACATGTATATGATGATAAAGACAAACCAGATAGCATACTATCATCTCGAGTAAGACTGTTCTACCGGTATAGGTCCTCCCTCAATCATCATAATCACCTGTCCGCGACTATGATAATTGCCTTGAGGGCACTATAGCCAACAATCTCCCACTTGCACTTAAGGCCAATTATTACGGTGTCGCATACTCACAGCTCGTGTGATACCGAACACCCAACTTCTCTACTAATCAATTTTGCAAAGCCCGTTTGCGAAACTACTGCATTCGAGAAATAGCCTCAGTAAGAGGATCCGCTCCAATGTTTCTTTCTGTATCTCTCTATACCTCAACTTCGCGGAGAAAACTATCTTCCGAAACGAGCAATACCTGTCTTAGAATTTGTTTGGATATCTGATGGGACCCAGTTCACAAATGAACTCCAAATCCAGCAAACTTCTTAGACTGTATCATACACTGAATTTAATTAGTATCCCGCCCCATGCCTTCCTCAGTATCCGCTTGGACCACCTGTTCAACATACTGTCCCTCAGAAGAGAGAAAAACTATAACTCAGATAGCCACTATGTCATCCAGGTCAACTTGGAAGCATGAAATGATAACCGTCTCTTGAAGGAGGCTGTCGTTACCATATTCCAAGAACATTCACTTATATTCATAAACTGCTTCCCTTCATTTCTCCAGGATAGGATTAATATATATTTATTGCAGCTAGTGCAAAAACAACATCTGGTGTGGTACTTGACAATTCATGACTAACTCAATTGCCTAAGCAAGTGATATGCTAATCATGCAGATCTCTCTCCCCTTTAGTCTGTAAGACACGTTTAGAGAGGGTGACTCCATCACCTGCAGATACACCACCATGCCAGGAGTCGTCCATTCTATGATCCCTTTAGAATAATGTCAAATTACCCAGATTAAGATTCTTCCTAAATCTAGATCTAAAACCATAGATCTAGTAACCAGAATGCCTGATGTTTTATCCATATCCTATGTGGAAAAACCACTGTGTGACAACCACAATATAACCGATCGTAGTATGGGAATATCTCTTCCTATCAAGTGCATGTCATCCTAATACCTGGACATCACACCCTACTACCTTCTTACCAGATCCATCTCCTACTCTGATGAGGTCAAAGTATATGACTGTCACATAAAAAATAGATGATCTATTTCTGCTATATCTTCTTTAGTCTATAAATAGACATAAGCTACCTGCCCACCATGCTTCCGCTGCTCCCACCGACTACAACAATCCTTTGGCATAGTCATATACACGTGCACTTCTAAAGCTAGTTTAGAACGACGCTATACTCATCCTTCTGCCGGGTCTTATAGTCTAGAACAACAGCAATGGCAAGTCGGGGTAAACCAGAACCTCCCTGTCACCGTCTCTGAGAAGACGGAAGTACCTCTCGGGTGTCCGAGATTCCCACCAAATCTGCGCAGTGGCTAATGGAACGTCGAAAACAATTGAATCCTTTGGCTCTATTAAATCTTCAGTGATCGTTTGTGGTTCTGGAATCACTTCCAGTTCTACCATACTCCCACTTATGTTTTCTGAAAAAGTCCATTTTACTAAAACTGTGGCAAGTCAAGAACAATATAAATATTGATCTTCCTGATGGTAGAAAGTTAACCCTCGTCAAAGCCCGGGATAACCCACAAACAGCTATCACTGAAACGTGCCTTGAGTTTATCCGGATTCTGATTTTAAGTATCAGCCGGACAACTCCCTATATCTTAACATCGTTAAGATATCAATTGATTCTATATACCATACAGAAACAAAGACACTAATTTAATTGGAACCAGATTCAAAAACATACAGCTGTCTCCAGTGCATATTAACCAAATGGAAGGATGCCATTCAGCATTACTCATCTAGGAGTGCATCCATATATGAGTGACCTGAAAGAGAAGCAAGTTCTCAAAACCATTACTATCAACGGAATACCAAACACAAGTACCTCATCGAAGAATCCTGATACTTCCAACAAATGGTTCTCTACTTTATTCTTATACCTGTAATTTCTAAAAAACTGAACCTTGTATTTCAACGAAATACTTGTCTAGAACTAGAGAAGTTATGAGTAAACAGAATATAGTACGAGTACTAACCTCATTGTCCTAATGGACACTGGACAACATACAATACTATGTATAAGTCCCCTGAGTTCAATAACTCAAACCCTGTGCGTTGTAGGTTGAAACTGTACTATGGTTAAGAAGAATTACACCGCTATTGAATGCACCTTACCTAATCACCAACTGATATAGGTAAATATCATAGACATAATATCAAAAAGTTATATCTTACTTTATAAAATAAACATACAGATATATCATTTTGAAATTGGTACATAACAGCGGATATTCAAAACCAAATATTTGCCATCCGGCAAAATCCAGATGATTTCCTCAAATATCACCAATTACAACAAATTCCGATATAATGAGGATCTAACCACCCAATTCCCAATATCGTACTCCCACTCATCATCTGTAATGCTATACAGATTTGAAAAACTGATCTGGTAAACACATACCCTGAAATTAGATTCCAATTGGGAAAACAGTTTTCAATTAATATCGCACAGTGAAACTGAAACATGAAAATGTTTCAAAAGGGGTTAACTGGTATTCCTAGTAACGCCTCTTCCACTATCCTGATTCATGACAGTAACCATATACTTACCTGCCCTCATTCCAATCCTTTATTATGTTTTTACTTATTACCTTCTGTACACCCGCTTTAGGCTAATTGATTTTCTTCCTTCCCTATCCTTCGACACCAGCCTAAGGTTTGGAAGAAGACTATCTAATAAGCGCAATAGGTGTACTCTCCTAATCGTAGGAGCTTTCGCAACCTGAAAGAAGGTAAATGGAAAAGATATCTGAATAATCCTATTCTATTTCTCCTGAACCGGAAACCATCCTCGAATCTGGAACGAATTCCTTCAAGTTTTTATGTAACTATACGATGGCATATCCAATAGGAGTGGATATCCGTAGTAATACGGAGTGTTATGGAGAAATCCAAAGTGGATGTGGGAATGGCAGGGGTATACGCAATTTTGTTGTAAATGATGGTGGTCGCAATTTTCTTTGCCGTTAATCTAATCCATTTATATGTCTTTACTTATTACCTTCTATACACCACACTTAGGCTTAATTGGTTTTCTTCCTTCCTTACCAATCGGCACCTGCCTATGGTCTGGAGGAAGACTATACAATAAGCTCAATAGGTGTACCCTCTCCTAATCCTAGGAGCTCTCGCAAGCTGAGAGAAGGTAAAGAGAAAAGGCAACCAAATAATCCTGTTCAATCTCTCCAGAACCAGAATCCATCCTCGAATCTGGAAAAAGTTCCTTCGAGTTCGTATGTAACTATACGATGGATTTATCCAATGGAAGTGGATGTTTGTATTGATACGGGGTGTTCTGGGGAAATGCAAAGGTGATATAGAAGTGGCAATGATATATGCGACACCGTGACATTCCAAAAACCAAAGTGTTTTTAAGAAAGTTCGGTTAACTTGGTTCATGAGTTTTAGTCAAGGGTCGGGCCATGGTCACTGCCAAAAAGAGAGAGAAAAGAAACACTCAGCATGCACTCTAACCTAGATCAGAATGGTTATTTATTTATCTAATCAGGATGGCTCCCACTGTTTCCTCGAATTCTCCTCCAAACCCAAAAAAAGAATTAGTCGGGATTATCTAAAATCACCCAAGGAGTAATCCTACTCATCAGTGGGAATCGGGATCCAACTATCATCGCATGATAACTTGATGGAAGCCACTCAAGATACCACACTACAGAAGGTATGCGTAAGCCTAGCAAATTTCCTGTATATTTGAAACTCCCGATGTGTGTTTTTACCCCTAACGACTTCATAGCTTTAACAGAGACCAACGTGCTATAAGTCGCTAGTCAAGTTCAACCCGTCATTATCCAAGATTGATCTAAACCCACTTGCATAAGCCCTTGATAGAGACCAACGTGATTATGCGGCTGTCCTAGATAATCGCATATCTATACTACAGACACGTATCATGTAGCTACCGAACAATATGCCTTGATAGAGACCAACGTACATAGCACGAATACTACGAGATACCTATCTGAAATGACGGAGGGCTACGGCTGGTTTTTGGCGAAAAACCTTTAACGTAATGAACTTGATATCGTTGAAGGAACCGAAGTGGTTTTAGAAATATATAGTGGCGAAAAATTTTGCTAAAGAGGTCACTCCTGATGAAGGGATCTCGGCTCTTTCCTCGTCGAATGAGGTGCAGGATATTCCAAAATGAATACCACGATGCAAAGAAAAAATAATTGACTATAGTGAAGTTATTACGTTGACGCAAACTTTTACTCAAGGGGTCACTCCCGATGAAGGGATCTCGGCCCTTGCCTCGTCGAATGAGGTGCTGGATATTCATAACCGAATACCTCTGTGCAAAGCAAAAGAGAACGTCTGTAATTTCAGTTTTTAAAAAACTTGGTTCCAACAACATCATATAGGTTTGTTTTATCCTTGCATTGATAAGAATCAACGCAGTCCCATCAATTAATCACACCAGAATAGAACGAAAATATGATGTACGTATATGCTATCCGCATTCGCCACTGGGTCCCGCCATCACCCATTAGGTTACTTAACTAACGACAAAGCGGGGACTGGACTAGCGCGGGTGCAAAACATATACAATATCTACTAGTATATATAAATATATATAACATTCGTCCCAGGCATGATATAAGCAACATCACAGAAACATCATAAAAATAACACAGAATGGTGGATAATCCTGGAGCCCCGGGTTTCACTTGAGCCGCAAATGAGACCCGACATTCCCTGTCGTGTGGATAGCCTGTGCAATGAAACCTAGACCCCTACGAGCGTGGTAAGTTACCCGTCAAAATCAGAAGCAAGGCAACCCCCTTCAACAACGTGAATAGGCTACCCAGCACTTTACGGAATCCGGTAACTTGAGCACTCCTCCATGGGTCAACCTATACCCCTACGAATGCGGAGAATAACCCGCCAATTCTAGAGTAAGGTCCCCTCGGTCTCAACGCCATGAGATACGAACCCGTTTCCCTCTAGAACCCGGCTATTCGTGCACTCCACCGCGGGGTAATCCTAGTACAGAAAAGAAAATAATATATAAGGGTGACATCGACCTCAACCTGTCGTACCCCAAACGAATAATATACAAACTTGCAGTGACAGCAATCCACATGTCGGACGCTCGCCCCGCAATATCAAATGTAAAAATGAAACTAAACTGTACTAACATTGCACCCAAGCTATCCACTACGACGATCCAACCAACATCACAACACAACACAGAACATCAACATGAATGTCACGTTCGCAAACCCGTCTAAAAGAACATATAGTAGTTAGACGGGTTTACCGATCAAATGACATTCACGGTCGCAGATAGTAATGCATATACTATTAAACGCACACTTAAAATATCGATCGACTAAATTTCCCAAATTGGCCCCAAATGCAAATCCAACACTCAAACAGAAAACTGGGCCAAAACCATATATGTCAAAAATCATAATTCCATTTAACTGGGCTACAGAAAAAAATTGGTGCTCCGTTTATACTAAATGACCGCGAAACCGCCGCAAATAGGGGTCAAATGCGGCGGTTCCACGGCTCTTTAGAAGCATCATGAGCTTAATTTTTTTGTGTACTCCTAAAAAAGCCTGCACGGATTTTTAAGCCTCTGGAAAATATTTTTTGACCACATTTGAAAATCGGCAGAAACTTGAAAAACAAAATCGTGATTTCGGAAACTTTCGTCGATCGATCTTGTAAGCACATCTAAACAAGCTAGTAAAGGGTTTAAAGGCTGGCTTTGATACCATGTTGGGTTACGGCAGCGCCCCGGCCATCAAACCGTGGCCAAATGCGGAATGAAAATTTATTAAACTGGCGCTACTATTACCCGATTTCTGGATCTACCTTAAACCCTAAACTAGCAAGCTATATAAAGGAAGTTAGATGGTTATACCGAGTTGATCCGTGTCCTTCGGTCTTCAACCATCATCCCCAAGCTCCTAGAGGCTCCTTGATCAAGCTTGGTCGCCGGTCTCCCTCTATCGATGATGATCCACCTGAGAGATGTAGTTGTGGCTCTAGCTTCACATAAAGGATGCAAGTGAAGCAACTAGGGTTTCTATGATGCTACTCTAGAAATCCTAGGATGTAGTGAGTATGATCAAAGTGTTAACTATCTCAAAACAACGAAGGTGGAAGCAACCATGGAAAACTAGAAAGGAATGAAGAACAAATGGTGAGGAGAGAGCTCAAAGCTCAAGTGTAGAAAAACAAGCATGCAGAAAAAAAATGAGCTCACCCATGAAAGAGAAAATAGCATGCTTGGTTTTGTAAATCTTTTGTTTCATTTTAAAAATCCTCCCATGCTTGAATAGTGAACACAAATGAATTAACAATTCATTTGTGTGCACTATGCAAGCATGGTTCTCACCATACCCCATCATGCCAATATCCACCTCATTTACCATTTTCTATAAATTGTCAAATCCAAAAATGAGGTGGTCACCTTCTAGAATGTTTTTCGGTAAAAAATACGGATTACATTCTACTGTATATATATCTGCATTCGTACCGAAATACGAATACCCAAAGAGATAGAAAAACACAAAGAACATAATACTAGAATATACGTATCGAAATACATATACGTAAATTATTAAATCAATACCTGATTTAATAATCCGGCTCAAACCCGAGCTGGCTAGTATTATCAACTGTCCGATCGAAAGTCCGGGTACAAAGTACATCAATCGACCGGAACCCTGCACGTATCCAATACGGCTATTACATCATTTCTCCAAAACCAGGAAAACCCTCTGTGTGGGACTCTAAAGACTCGTCAATACGCTGACAGTGGGTTTAACCACAAGCATGTCAGTGGGACTAGCTGTACGTAACGGCTACCCAAGTATTGAGCGAAAGGGAGGCCGGCGAGCAAACTCATCCTGGACCCCTACTGAGCCTGATAGTGACAATATCCGTACAATCCGGTCTATTCATCTAAGAGTATCTCATATCGAGTCTAGGGAGTGGATAAAGTCAGCCCCCTAACAACGCGGCATTTAGTGTCGGCATGAGACCCATCACCACCTGAGAAACTATCGATTCTGGATTGGTAATTCTCGTCCACCGTAGCCACGGATTTCTGGTGATGGCCACTCGTGCACAACGCGATATCAACCCCCAATACCGGGAGAGACGAATCCTCGACGATCCGATCACTGCCTCCATGTGGCTCGGGACTGTACCCAACTAAAACCAGTTTTCATGCCTCCTTGGAGCCGTGGTAGGGTAGTAATCAAAACACTGTGGGAACTCACACGAGAAAAATGACGATCTCAGGTCGACAGACTAAGCTGTACACATGTCACTTAGGAACTGCTATCAGACAATAAATATAATACCAACTAGCATGTTCCCGGCGAGTCCATCCAGTGTACTCATAACCCAATGATCACCTGTATACTATCTTAGGTGAACAAACTAACACCAATGGCTTATGAGACCTGGCCACCGCCCCTCGTCGGGGTCTCAATCAGTATACACTAGTCTACATTGGAGTATCGATGCCCAGTCTCGATGCTCGCACGACTAGGGACATTTAAGGATGTGCTTATAGACCCCCAGCTCCCACGTATATGATCTCCATCATAATGCTGGTAGTCAAGCAATAATCCTATGGGCTCTATCAACATGTATATAATGATAAAAACAAACCAGATAGCATACTATCATCTCGAGTAAGACTGTTCTACCGGTATAGGTCTTCCCTCAATCATCATAATCACCTATCCGCGACTATGATAATTGCCTTGAGGGCACTATAGCCAACACCGAGGCGGTGCATAATTCCGGCAGGGAAGGTAGATATCCTGCGGCGAACCTTGATTTCGACACTAGGTAAATTCTGGGACGAAGTATGATTCCGCCGCAAAGGTTGTTGGTTTGATTTGATTTGGGTTGACATCAGTATTGCTACATTGGAATATGGTACCAGGAGAAAATCATCATCTGTCATGAGAGGATTTAGGGATTTGGTTTTGGTTTGGCATCTGCACCGCTATACTGGAATATGGTACCAGGATCGAATCATCATTTGCCTTTCCCTGTTAGGATAGAAGACAGGTTTAGATCCCTATCACCTAAGGCTTTTCAATTTTATAGGCCGTAAGGGTCCCAGAAAAGCATTTTCTCCCTACGAGTCGTAAGGATCCCGTAGGTGTATTTTCTTCTTAGGAGTCGTGAGGACCCCCAAGTGCGTTTTTCCTTTGTGAGTCGTAAGGATCCCACGAAGACGTTTTCTTACGAGTCGTAAGGATCTCGCAAGTTTTATTCTCCTCATGCATCGTTAGGACACATGAGTGGATTTCCCTCGTTCCCAGTTTAATGACTTAGGGGTCATCTGTTCCCAGTTTAACGACTTAGAGGTCATCTGTTCCTAGTTTAAATACTTAGGGGTCTATTATGCCCAGTTTAACGACTTAGAGGTCATATGTTTCCAGTTTAACGAATTAGAGGTCATCTGTTCCCAGTTTAACGACATAGAGGTCATCTGTTCCCAGTTTAAAGACTTAGGGGTCTATTATGCCCAGTTTAACGACTTAGAGGTCATCTGTTACCAGTTTAACGACTTAGAGGTCATATGTTCCCAGTTTAACGACTTAGAGGTCATCTGTTCCCAGTTTAAAGACTTAGAGGTCTATTGTGTTCCCAGTTTAAAGACTTATGGGTCTATTGGATTGGAGTTTGGAATTTTGGGGTTAGGGTAGGCATCAGCGATGCTAACACTGAAGCACATGTGCCAGGAGCAATTCATCATTTGCCTTTCCCTGTTGGGGAGCAACGGCTTAGGAGACAGGTTTAGGTCCCTATCACCTAAGACTTTTCAATTTTATGAGCCATAAGGGTCCCATAAAAGCATTTTCTCCCTACGAGTCGTAAGGATCCCGCAGGTGTATTTTCTCCTTAGGAGTCGTGAGAACCCCCAAGTGTGTTTTTCCTTTGTGAGTCGTAAGGATCCCACGAAGGTTTGTTCTCCTCATGTATCGTGAGGACAAATGAGTGGGTCTTCCTAATATACCATAATTCCAAGGGAAGAGACCAGCCGCATAACTGGTGGTTGTGGTGGGGCATGGGCATGATGAGAATTATTTGAGCCCGTGGATTATATATGGCAATCAAATTGGGGACCAACTGTAGGGCCGGGAGAATTTTGGGAAATTGAATTTTTGTTGGCATCTACATCGCTGCAGCGGAATATGGTACCAGGAGCGACTCATCATTCGCCATTGGGACATCCAGGGATTTGAAAATTTGAATTTGGTTGGCGTCTGCATCGCTGTACTGGAATATGGTACCAGGAGCGACTCATCATTCGCCACTTGGGGATTTGGATTTTGGTCGGCATCTGCATCGCTGCACTGGAATATGGTACCAGGAGCGACTCATCATTCGCCGTTGGAGGTTTTTTTTACCACGGTTGCTCTATCATTTTAGCTTTTCTTATCGCGAAGGTCGCAATTACCCTATTATTTCGGCTATTTACTCGCGGTTGCCCCATCGTTTCGGCTTTATTTTCATCTTTATTTTTACTCGCTGACTTTTATTGCGAGTTGCCCCATCATTTCGGCTTTTTATTTATTTATTTATTTTTTTATTTACACATTTTTACATCCCCAGTTTAACGACTTAGAGGTCGATTATTCCCAGTTTAATGACATGGTGGTCAGAGGTTCCCAGTTTAAAGACTTAGCGGTCATCTGTTTCCAGTTTAAAGACTTAGGGGCTATTGTTCCCAGTTTAATGACTTAGAGGTCATCTGTTTCCATTTTAACGACGTGGTGGTCATCTGTTTCCAGTTTAAAGACTTAGAGGTCTACCGTTTCCAGTTTAACGACTTAGAGGTCATCTGTTTCCAGTTTAACGACTTAGAGGTCCTCTGTTTCTAGTTTAACGACTTAGATGTCATATGTTTCCAGATTAATGACGTGGTGGTCATCTGTTTCTAGTTTAAAGACTTAGAGGTCTACTGTTTCCAGTTTAACGATGTGGTGTTCAACTGTTTCTAGTTTAACGACTTGGTGGTCATCTGTTTCCAATTTAACAACTTAGAGGTAATCTGTTTCCAGTTTAACGACGTGGTGGTTATCTGTTTCCTGTTTAATGACGTGGTGGTCATCTGTTTCCAGTTTAACAACTTAGAATTCATCTGTTTCCAGTTTAACGACTTAGAGGTCATATGTTTTCAGTTAACGACTTAGAGGTCCTCTGTTTCCAGTTTAACGACTTAGAGGTCATTTGACGGGGAGCTTAGAGAAGAAACTCGATTGAGCAGTTGTCAGGGGCACCGCTGGAGCTTGCTTAAGACGCCTTATTGCTCTATTGGTGTTGATGGCCTTGCCCCCGGCTGGGGAAAAGGAAAGTTGTTCAAACACCGATTTGCATTTGGGTTGGGGCGCTTTCGAGACCACCACATTTGGCCTCTTCCCTTTTGAGGCCGGTTTATCAGTCACCGGGGCTTGAGGAACAAGGATGGCGTTAGCTGACACGAACAAAATAGAGCCAAATAGTAGTGGCGGCTCCTCCTATTGTCACCCGAGACTGTCCGGGAGGACCGTCCTGGTGTCCTTCTTCATCGTGTAGGAGATGAGAGCTGTGTTGAGAGCTAAGCTTGTCCTTGGAGTCATTTTTGCTGCGTTCGAAGATTGCAGTCGAAAGTCGTTAACTTGCAAATAGAAGCATGATTTCAGTACAGATAATCAATGTATATGTTGATTGAGTTCGTATGGATATTTAACCCGAAATATGGGAGGAGAGATAAGTCCCACCGGGCGTGCCAGAATCTGTAGGGTGTTTTTCGTCACCCCATTGAGATGGTAATGCACGAGCGCTTGTCAGGCGCATTACAAATTCCCCCTATCTACGGCAGGCTGGGGTTTATTGATTGTGGGGATCCGAATCATCGGCAGCCGCGGACTAAACTGTCGTTAATTACCCCTCACCTTTGGAGCGAGAGAACCTCCGATTGACGGGTTAAACAGGTCATGCGAACTCAATGTGCAGTGTTGTGTAAAATGGGGGAAAAATGGCGTCCAAAGGACGCGTGGGTGCCAGCGCCTCGCACGCCTAGCACGCAGGTGTTGGGCGCTGGCGCCCTACGTGTATGGTATGCGGGCGCTGAGCGCCGGAGCCCCACGTGCCTGGCACGCGGGCGCTGAGCGCCGGCGCCCCACGTGAGACTTGGTCCCTGCACTGGGAGCTGTGCTCCTGAAAGGAAATATTTCTTATTTTGTGTGTGTGTGTGTGTGTGTGTGTGTGTGTGTCTTTTGAGGGGTTGAACTCCTAAGATATTTTGGAGCTTATGAAAGGGGCTTCTCCCTTGAGCCCTGGATCTTCCCCAAAGTGGGGTTCTTGGAAGTGGGTCTCCTTCTTCCTCCTCTGTTGGCCGGATCTTGAAGAACAAGAAGTATGCAATTTTAAAAATCTCTCCTTTTTGAGATCTGAGTTCCCCTTTGTGGGTTTTGTGGTGAAAAATTATTTATTTTTGGAAGAAAAAGAGTAAAACTCTTGATTTAATTCAAAAGGGGAAGAAGGTTTTAGAACCTTGAGAAAGGAGAAGGAGGCACAAAAACCCTAGAGTTTGAGAGAATGAAAAGTGTATCCTTTATTCATCATCATGTTACCTTATATAGGCTTACATATTTACATATAGCCCCTTGGGATTTATAAAATGGCATTTTGTCCATCCCATGCCTCATGTGCTCTTTTCTTTTGCACATGAGCCATGGGTTTTACAAAAATTTTACTTCATGCCCATTTTCTTACATTCATGCATAAAAAAAATTACATCAAAATTATTTATTACAAGATTTTTTATTTCGGCATAGGGGAGTCCGGTCGCGGGGCTCGACTTGGGCATGGGCCCACTTGCTTGGGCTTGGGCCTGTTTACTTGAGGTTGACCTTGACTTTGACTTTGTCAACTGGGGTGCTGATTTTGACCCCAACACAGTGCTTTTACTGCTTTCTATAAATCAACCTTGTATTCACACTTGGTTAGTAATTTATTTTCTTTCATTCTATTGTAAACTGTGAACAATGAAAGTTGTTGTAATAAACTAGTGATGTGTTTCCTTTACTTCTGTACTGTGATCACTGATTACCATCTAATACTAGAAGCCGAAGTGTGATTATGGCAGGATTGTTCCCTAAGCGTAGGAGTACGGCTGGCCTAGTCGTCTCCCGCATTCCGTATTTTGGGAAGCTGGGCGTGACGTGGTTTTGTTGGTATCAGAGAGCCAGGCTTTAGTATTAAGGGATAACATTAACTATGCTTTATTATATTATTTTCACTTCACTATTTCTCACTTTCATCTTTGTATTTAATCATATCCGTTCATTTATCCAGCGACATGACTGTTGGGGTAAAAATTTACACCCCCGTTGACCGAGTCAAAGTCAAGGTCAACCCCAAACCAGGTGGGCCCAAACCCAGGTCAAGCGGGCCCATGCCTAAGTCGAGCCCGCGGCCAGCCTCCTCCATGCCAAAATGCAGATCATGTAATAAATAATTTTTATGTAATTTTTTATACATGAATGTATGCAAAATGGGCATAAAGCCAATATTTTGCAAGCCCATGGCTTATGTGCAAAAAAGAAATGGCACATGAGCCATGGGATGGGCAAAATGCCATTTTGCAAAGCCCAAGGGGCTATATGTAAATATGTAAGCCTATATAAGGCAACATGATGAATAAAAAAAGGAACACTTTTTCATTCCCCCAAAAACTAGGGTTCTTTGTGCCTCCTGCTCCTTCTCCAAGGTTCTAAACCTTCTCAATTCTTTTGAATTAAATCAAGAGTTTTACTCTTTCTTTTCTAAAACTAAGTAGTTTTCCACCACAAAACCAACAAAGGGGAACTCGGATCTCCCATTAGATCTCAGAAAGGAGAGATTTTTAGATCTCACATCTCTTGATCATCAAGATCCAGCCAACAGAGGAGGAAGAGGAAGAATCCCTTTCATCAACCAAAACATTTTAGGAGTTTAACTCCATATATTTACATATATATATATATAATAATAATAATAATAATAAATATCTCCTTTCTGAAGCTTAGCTTCTGATTCTGGGACTAAAAGTCCCTTTGTCTTGCCAGCGCCCAGCGCTCGAGCGCAAAACGCCCACGTGCCGACACGTGGCGCGCTTGCGCTCAGGCGCACTACGCTCGAGCGCAAAGCGCCCACGTGCTGACACGTGGCGCGCTTGCGCTCAGGCGCACTGTGCTCGAGCGTAAAGCGCCCATATGCCAACACGTGGCGAGCCTGCGCTCGAGCGCAAAGCGCCCACGTACCGACACGCGGCGCGCTTGCGCTCAGGCGCACTGCGCTCGAGCGCAAAGCGCCCACGTGCCGACACGCGGCGCGCTTGCGCTCAGGCGCACTGCGCTCGAGCGCAAAGCGCCCACGTGCCGACACGCGGCGCGCTTGCGCTCACGCGCACTGCGCTCGAGCGCAAAGCGCCCACGTGGCGCGCTTGCGTCTGACCGCACAGCACCTAAGCGCACAGCGCTCTAGGCGCTGGCCCCACGCATCCTTTGGATGCCTTTTCCCCCCTCTTTCCTTTATATATATATACATATATACATATATATATATACACACACATATGTATAAATATTTACACACACACATACTCCGCGACACTGTCCCTGTTAGAAAAAATTTCTAACGGGGTGCTGCCCCGCACCCCGCAAGGGGGCTGCTAGCCCCCTTGACCCCCAGCTCGCTATCCGGGTAGCGGGACCCCCGTAAAAACTCTGCGTGGCTCCCGATATATCCAAACCTCCCCTTTCAAAACACAACACACGTACATTGCACGTTGAGTTCGCATGACCAGTTTAACCCGTTAATCGAAGGTTCCCTCGCCCCAAAGGCGAGGGGTAATTAACGGCAGCTTAGTCCGCGGCTGCCGGAGATTCGGATCCCCACAATCAATAAACCCCGGCCTACCCTAGGCAGGGGGAATCTGTAGTACGCCTGACAAGCGCGCGCGTATTCCCATCTCAATGGGGTGACGAAAAACACCCTACAGATTCTGGCACGCTCGGTGGGACCAATCTCTCCTCCCATATTTCGGGTTAAGCATTCATGCGAACTCAATCAATATACATACCTGTATTTATACTAAAAATAATGCTTTTTCATGCAGATTTTCAAGCGATCACCTTCCGACGATGTCTTCGATGATGAACTCAGCTCCCGTCTCCTACACGATGAGGATAGACTCTAGGACGGTCCTTCCGGCCAGTCTCGGGCAACAATGGGAGGAGCCGCTGCTACCATTCGGCTCTATTATGTTCATGCCAGTTGGCGCCATCCCAGCTCCT
Organism: Agapanthus africanus; assembly: GCA_030015575.1. Taxonomy (NCBI): domain Eukaryota; kingdom Viridiplantae; phylum Streptophyta; class Magnoliopsida; order Asparagales; family Amaryllidaceae; genus Agapanthus; species Agapanthus africanus. The sequence goes on along the minus strand of JASDDO010000006.1, from coordinate 385,916,954 downwards.
CAAGCCCCGGTGGCAGACAAACCGGTCTCGAAAGGCAGGAGACCAAATGTGGTGATCTCAAGGGCGCCCCAACCCAAACACAAGTCGGTGTCTGAACGACTTTCCTTAGCCCCAGCTGGGGGCAAGGCCATCAACACCAACAAAGCTACAACGCGTTTCGAGCAAGCTCCAGCGGTGCCCTTGACCACTGCTCGATCGGGTGTCTTCTCTAAGCTCCCCTCTGATCAACTCATAATTGCTTCCCGGGTAGCGGATGCCCGCCAAGCCTTCAAAATCGAGAAGCTGAGGGAGAAAAGGCTCAGATATAGAGCCAACAAAAGGGCTAGGGCTACTGCCAGGCTAAACCTCATGAGGTTCGAAGAACAGGGTTACCCCGCTAAAGATGAGGGGATGGCTGAATGTGTTATCCACACTGTTTACGTGGTGGGCACACGCAGCAAGAGCAAGGACGGGGCCACCACATCTCAAATCCAATCTGGCTTGAATGTGGTTGCCACTTCCCAAGAACAGCCGCCTCCGCTGGATAATGAAAACCCTCTCGATGAGGCTGATAGGCAGAGAGAGCCCTCAATTCATGAAGAGTTAGGCTCGGAAAGCGAAGATGAGCCAACTTTCCGTCCTAAGACCGCAGAGCATCAACTTCTCCAAGAGCTCCGAAAACAGCTCAGAAGCAAAGATAAGGAGATGGCCAAGCTCTACTCAAAGATCGACGACTTGACAAATGTCGTCTTACGGCTTACGGCCCAACTTGCCTCTCAGCCGCCCAATCAAGCACAGGGCTCAGCTCATGAACCGGGAAACGGTGTCCCGAGACAGCCGACGCCCGTTCCCTCAAATCCAAAAGTGGGCGTACCGCATGAAAATCAGTCACATCCTATCTCAGCAAATGTCTTGGCTACCGATGACAGTTGCCCGCTAACTCAAGATCAAATCATGGATTTGGTTGCCAACAAAGTCAAAACCTTGGTAGCCGAAGCCGAAGCGCAAAAAGATATCAGCAGTAGTGGGAGACCATATCCTGCTCAGTATGATCTGGTAGAATTTCCTAGCGGCTATGTCATCCCCAAATTCGGAAGATTCGATGGGACGGGAAATGCGAATCAACACATCGCCCACTTCAAAGCCTCATGCGGGAACACTGGGGGCAACGATGCGCTTCTCCTCCGCCAGTTCGTTAATAGCTTGACTAATGTTGCTTTCGACTGGTACGCGAGCATACCGGATGGCTCCGTCACAACTTTTGTCCAAATGGAGTCTCTGTTTCGGCAGAGGTTCATGAGCGTCAGCGATAAGATTACCATTGCCGAGCTCGTAAGGACCAAGCCCAAGAGCGACGAAAGCAACACGGATTTTATAACCCGATGGAGCAATCTCTCCGTCAAATGCGAACTGCCGATAGAGCAGGACCAATCTGTCAGTCTCCTCGTCGGAAATCTCAACAATTGGATGGCCCCGTTTTTATGCACCGCGGGTCTCAAAACATTCCAAGAGCTGACCAGGAAGGTCCAGATGCTGGAGCGCTCAAAACAGGAGTCCTCCTCGGATTCTCAAAATAACAATAGGTCCTGGAGAAACCGAAAGGACGATAATCGCAAAGGCGGAAACTCCGATGATTCTGGATCTTTCAACATTTCGGCTAACCGAAATAAGCAAGGGATGAGCGGGCCTAGCGCCAACCAGCCTCGGAAGCCAGTGTTCGGAGAAGGTGGAGAATCTCCACTGAAAGAGAAGCTGGATAAGGTCTATTCCTTCAAAAGAGACAAAATCCGTAAAATATTCAAAGACGCCCTGAAGAACGGTCTACAACTGCCAGAGTCAAAAAGACCGCAGGAAGCGAATAGGACCGACGACCCCAAATACTGCCCCTATCACAGAGTGATAGGTCATGCCATTAAGGACTGCTTCGTCTTCAAAGATTGGGTTGAAAAGCAATACAAGGCAGGAGAGATAGAGCTGTCCAAAGGCGTGTTAGTAAACAGTCAAGATGCGACCGCCAATTTCATACAAACGGAGAACGAAGTTCTTCGTGAAACTGATTCTCTCAGACATCTGCCTTTCTCTGAAAACAATCGACCACCACGTCATTAAACTGGGAACAATCGACCATCACGTCATTAAACTGGGAACAATCGACCACCACGTCATTAAACTGGGAACAATCGACCTCTAAGTCGTTAAACTGGGAATGTAAAAAACAATTAAATAAAAAAATGTGTAAATAAAAAGAAAAAAAGAAAAGCCGAAATGATGGGGCAACTCGCAATAAAAATCAGCGAGTAAAATAAAGATGAAAATAAAGCCGAAATGATAGGGCAACCGCGAATAAATAGCCGAAATGATGGGGCAATCGCGATCTTCGCGATAAGAAAAGCTGAAATGATAGAGCAATCGCGGTAAAAAAAAACAACAACAAAAAAAAGAGAAAAGAAAAAAAAACGGCGAATGATGAGTCGCTCCTGGTACCATATTCCAGTGCAGCGATGCAGACGCCAACCAAAATCCAATTTCTCAAAATTCTCCCGCCCTACGGCCAGTCCCCAAATTGGCTGCCGTATACAATCCACGGGCTCAAATAATTCTCGTCATACCCATGCCCCACCGCAACCACCAGTTACGCGGCTGGTCTTCGCCTTTGGAATTATGCTCCATTGAGAAGACCCACTCATGTGTCCTCACGATACATGAGGAGAACAAACCTTTGTGGGATCCTTACGACTCATAAAGGAAAAACACACTTAGGAGTCCTCACGACTCTTAAGGAGAAAATACACCTGCGGGATCCTTACGACTCGTAGGGAGAAAATACTTTTATGGGACCCTCACGGCCCATAAAATTGAAAAGTCTTAGGTGATAAGGATCTAAACCTGTCTCCTAAACCATCGCTCCCCAATCCCCAATGGCGAATGATGAGTCGCTCCTGGTACCATATTCCAGTGCAGCGATGCAGACGCCAACCAAATTCCAAATCCCATACCCCAACGGCGAATGATGAGTCGCTCCTGTACCATATTCCAGTGCAGCGATGCAGACGCCAACAAAGTGCCAAAATTTTTTATGGCCCTACGGTCTGGATCATACATCCTGCAAAACCGTATACAATCCACGGGCGTAAAACAATCCCAATCTCTCTAGAAAAAAAAATAAATAATAAAATAAAAATAAAAAAAAGGTATGTCCACAAGCAAAATGGGCACGGATGAAAACCCGAAAGGGCTCCGTGAGTAAAAACAGCAGGACTGCCGGCGAGTTTGTGAAAACCCGAAAGGGCGCAAACTCGTGAGAAAGAGATGAAATGCACTCACAAAGTCCTCTCGACTTTGTGAGGAGAAAATTCCCGCGTGAGATCCTTACGACTTATAAAGGAGCAACACACTTGGGAGTCCCCACAACTCCCAAGGAGAAAATACACTTACGGGATCCTTACGACCCGTAAGGAGAAAATGCTTTGTGAGACCCTTACGGCTCACAAAATTGAAAAGTCTTAGGTGATAGGGATCTAAACCTGTCTCCTAAGCCATCGTTTCCTAATAAGCAAATGCAAATGATGATTCGCTCCTGGTACTATATTCCAGTGTAGCGACGCTGATGCCAAACAAAAAAAACCAATCCTCAAATCCTCTCATGACAAATGATGATTCGCTCCTGGTACCATATTCCAGTGTAGCGATGCTGGTGTCAACCCAAATCAAATCAAACCAACAACCTCTACGGCGAAATCATGCTTCGTCCCAGAATTTACCCCGTGTCGAAATCATGCTTCGCCTCGGGATATCTACCTTCCCTGCCGGAATTATGCTCCGCCTCGGAATCAAATCAACCAACCAGCTCTGCGTCGGAATCAAGCTTCGTCTCAGAATGTGCACACCGTGTCGAAATGATGCTTCGCCTCGGTGTACCTGCCTTCCCTGTTGGAATTATGCTTCGGCTCGGTATCAACCAACGACCTCCTCTTCGGAATGATGCTCCGATCCCCTGGAATGATGCTCCGCTCTTCGGAATGATGCTCCGAATCCTGGAATCATGCTCCGCTCACCGGAATGATGCTCCGATCCTTGGAATCATGCTCCGCCCATCGGAATGATGTTCCGATCCCTGGAACCATGCTCCGCCCATCGGAATGATGCTCCGATCCCCTGGAATGATGCTCCGCTCTTCGGAATGATGCTTCGAACCCTGGAATCATGCTCCGCTCTTCGGAATGATGCTCCGAACCCTGGAATCATGCTCCGCTCTTCGGAATGATGCTCCGATCTATGGAATCATGCTCCGCTCATCGGAATGATGCTCCGATCCCCTGGAATTATGCTCCGCAAATCGGAATGATGCTCCGACCCTGGAATTATGCTCCGCCCTTCGGAACAATGCTCCGATCTTTGGAACCATGCTCCGCTCATCGGAATGATGCTCCGAACCCTGGAATGATGCTCCGCCCTTCAGAATGATGCTCCGATCTCGGGAATCATGCTCCCCGGAATGATGCTCCGATCCTGGAATCATGCTCCGATCTCTGGAATTATGCTCCGCCCATTGGAATGATGCTCCGAACCCTGGAATGATGCTCCGCCCTTCGGAATGATGCTCCGATCTCGGGAATCATGCACCCCGGAATGATGCTCCGATCTCTGGAATCATACTCCGCTCTCCGGAATTATGCTCCGATCCCTGGGAATCATGCTCCCCGAGGGATACTCCGCCCCTGGAATGATGTTCCACCTCGAAGTCCAACTTCAAGATCCATCAATTTCATGCACACAACTCAAATATGCGGTGTGCATTTATTGATGGGGGGCACTTTGTTGGGGTAAAAATTTACACCCCCGTTGACCGAGTCAAAGTCAAGGTCAACCCCAAACCAGGTGGGCCCAAGCCCAGGTCAAGTGGGCCCATGCCTAAGTCGAGCCCGCGGCCAGCCTCCTCCATGCCAAAATGCAGATCATGTAATAAATAATTTTTATGTAATTTTTTATACATGAATGTATGCAAAATGGGCATAAAGCCAATATTTTGTAAGCCCATGGCTTATGTGCAAAAAAGAAATGGCACATGAGCCATGGGATGGGCAAAATACCATTTTGCAAAGCCCAAGGGGCTATATGTAAATATGTAAGCCTATATAAGGCAACATGATGAATAAAAAAAGGAACACTTTCATTCCCCCAAAAACTAGGGTTCTTTGTGCCTCCTGCTCCTTCTCCAATGTTCTAAACCTTCTCAATTCTTTTGAATTAAATCAAGAGTTTTACTCTTTCTTTTCTAAAACTAAGTAGTTTTCCACCACAAAACCAACAAAGGGGAACTCAGATCTCCCATTAGATCTCAGAAAGGAGAGATTTTTAGATCTCACATCTCTCGATCATCAAGATCCAGCCAATAGAGGAGGAAGAGGAAGAATCCCTTTCATCAACCAAAACATTTTAGGAGTTTAACTCCATATATTTACATATATATATATATAATAATAATAATAAATATCTCCTTTCTGAAGCTTAGCTTCTGATTCTGGGACTAAAAGTCCCTTTGTCTTGCCAGCGCCCAGCGCTCGAGCGCAAAACGCCCACGTGCCGACACGTGGCGCGCTTGCGCTCAGGCGCACTACGCTCGAGCGCAAAGCGCCCACGTGCCGACACGTGGCGCGCTTGCGCTCAGGCGCACTGCGCTCGAGCGCAAAGCGCCCATATGCCAACACGTGGCGAGCCTGCGCTCGAGCGTAAAGCGCCCACGTGGCGCGCTTGCGTCTGACCGCACAGCACCTAAGCGCACAGCGCTCAAGGCGCTGGCCCCACGCATCCTTTGGATGCCTTTCCCCCCTCTTTCCTTTATATATATATACATATATACATATATATATATACACACATATGTATAAATATTTACACACACACATATTCCGCGACACTGTCCCTGTTAGAAAAAATTTCTAACGAGGTGCTGCCCCGCACCCCGCAAGGGGGCTGCTAGCCCCCTTGACCCCCAGCCCGCTATCCGGGTAGCGGGACCCCCGTAAAAACTCTGCGTGGCTCCCGATATATCCAAACCTCCCCTTTCAAAACACAACACACGTACACTGCACGTTGAGTTCGCATGACCAGTTTAACCCGTTAATCGAAAGTTCCCTCGCCCCAAAGGCGAGGGGTAATTAACGGCAGCTTAGTCCGCGGCTGCCGGAGATTCGGATCCCCACAATCAATAAACCCCGGCCTACCCTAGGCAGGGGGAATCTGTAGTACGCCTGACAAGCGCGCGTGTATTCCCATCTCAATGGGGTGACGAAAAACACCCTACAATGACCTCTCCGAACGACCTCTCCTCGGACTCTAGTTCTCAGGATCGCACAGAGAGGATCCTGAATGCACTAACGACCCTCGCAGAAGCCCAAGAGAGAAAGACAGACCCACTTACTGAAGAACTCAGGGAAATTACTGCATTAAGGGGATCCACCACTCTCATTACCGCCCCCGAGGGCACCGCTACACCAGCTACTTCTGCCAGGACTGGTACTGTGTCGGATTTCCGAAGGTTACACCCAGCTGTGTTTACGGGACTAGCCGAACCACTCAAGGCCGAACAATGGCTAGTCAATGTGGAGAACCTACTGACGGCCGCACGGGTCCCTGATGAAGAGAAGGTGAATGTAATAAAGATCCAGCTAGAGGACGAAGCCCGTACTTGGTGGTCCGTCGAAGAGAGCAGACTTGATGGACCGATCGAGTGGAGCAAGTTTAAAGAATGCTTCTTCAACCACTATTTTCCCTCCACCGCCAAGGCAGAGATGGAAGAAAGATTTATCTTACTGAAGCAGAACGGCCGTCCTGTTGACGTATATGCGGCATAATTCAACCGTCTAAGCGGATTCGCTTCATATATGGTAGTTTCAGAGGCCACCAGGGCCAGACGTTTCTTGAAGGGACTAGACTTTGAGCTGCAACAGTTGATTGCGTCACTCGAGTTGCAGACTTTCGCGCAGGTGCTCAACGCTGCAAAAATTCAGGAGAAGCTAATCAGTAAATTCAGGAGGCCCAACTCGAGTGATAGGAGGCCTCCAGTTGTTCCGACGCGTACTCACACATCGTCCCAATGGGTCATACCAATTCACAGGCTAGGGACGACACAGATGAAGAGTCCCTTCATGCCCCAGCAACATCCACAGAGGAAAGCCTTAGTCTGCGGCTACTATCACAGGGACGGGCACACCCAGAAGGACTGTCGCCATGCCAAGGGACAGTGTTTGATTTGCCGATCCAACCAGCACCGGGTTAGTGGTTGCCCTCAGCGAACAGAGTTAAGGGAGGGTCTGGACCGCAACAGCAGAGGTTACTAGAACAGAGGCAAACCAACACAGGCCGCGGTCAAGGGCGGGCTTTCACCCTGACCGCCGAGCAGGCAGAGGCCTCAGTTGAAGTTGTTACAGGTATTATACTCGTTCATTCTATGCCAGCTAGAGTACTGTTTGATTCTGGAGCATCACACTGTTTTATATCTGCACATTTCGTTGATACACACTTCATACCACATGAACCATGGACCAAGGGATGGGAGATACATATGGGTAATGGTGTTATATTATCTAGTCGAGAATGTAGATCTTGTCCGGTTGTAGTGTGTGGTAGGGAATTATATGCGAATTTCCTTTTAATCGGAACAGGCAGCTATGACGCAATTCTCAGGATGGATTGGATGAGTACATTCCATGAAATTATTGATTGCCGAGCTGGGAATGTGACTTTTCACATTCCCAATCACCCAGAGTTTGTTTTTAAAGACGGAAGCGAGTCTTTGGAGCCAACCAAGTTTAGAGCCAAACCGAAGATATTGACGGCTATAGAAGTTGATGAAAACCCCGCACCAGAAATCGTTCGGGATTTTCTTGACGTGTTCCCTGAAGATTTACCAGGTCTACTGCCTCCACGCGTCTTAGCATTCTTGATAGATTTGATTCCAGGTACATCACCAGTTTCTAAGGCACCGTACAGAATGGCACCAGTTGAGTTGGCAGAATTGAAGAAGCAAATTGGAGAATTTCTGGAGAAGGGATTTATTCGCACAAGCATTTCGCCATGGGGTGAACCGGTCTTGTTGGTGAAGAAAAAGGATGGATCGCTACGGATGTGCATAGACTACCGTGAGCTGAACAGAGTAACGATAAAGAACAAATACACCATTCCACGTATCGACGACTTATTTGATCAGTTGGGTAGTGCCAAGATATTCTCGAAGTTGGATCTTCGTTTGGGCTATCACCAGATCAGAGTAACGACCGAAAATATATGCAAGACGGCTTTCAGGACCCGATACGGGCATTATGAGTTTCTTGTGATGCCGTTCGGTGTTACGAATGCTCCAGCTATATTTATGGATCTGATGAATAGAGTATTTGCAAAATACTTGGACACGTTTGTCATTGTATTCATCGACGACATACTAGTCTACTCTAAAACTCAAGAGGAGCACGCCGAGCACTTTCGAACGGTACTAAAAATTCTTCGGGAAGAGAAGCTATACACAAAATTGAGCAAGTGTGAGTTCTGGCTCGACAAAGTGCAGTTCTTGGGACACATTGTTTCGGGCAAAGGCATCTTAGTGGACCCAGCGAAGATAGAATCTGTTAGGGATTGGCCGACACCGAAGTCAGTGGCCGAGATCAGAAGCTTCCTCAGATTGGCAAGATATTATCGGCAGTTCGTTCAAGACTTTGCACGAGTCGCTGACTTTGACAAAGCTGACACGGAAGGAAGTACCTTCTGTATAGACAGACGATTGTACTCAGGCTTTTGAGGTACTGAAGCAGAAGTTGACCACGGCCCCTATTCTTACAGTGCCGGATAATTCAGGGGGTTTGGTGATAGACAACGATACTTCAGGGAAAGGCTTTGGTTATGTTCTGATGCAGCACGGTCGGGTAATTGCTTATGCCTCGCGACAACTGAAGAATCACGAAAAGAACTACCCATCTCATGACTTGGCAGTGGTTTTCGCCTTGAAGATCTGGATACATTACTTATTAGGAGAAAAGCTGGAAGTGTACACGGATCACAAGAGTCTGAAATCCGTGTTCACTCAGAGAGAATTGAACATGAGACAACGCCGATGGCTAGAACTAATGGCGAACTACGACTTAGACTTACAGTACCATCCGAGAAAAGTAAATGCCATACCCGATGCTCTTATTCGCAAGCCAGCGGTCATGATGTTGACTAGTCAGAGGGGCATCATTGAGGATTTTCAGAAGCTCGAACTATAGGTTGTTACACCGAATGCAATCAGGCAATTTTGGCAGTTACAGGTGCAGTCTTCACTTGTAGATCGCATTAAGGTTGCACAAGCTGACGATCCTCGATTGTAGAAGTTCAGAGAGCAGGTGAAAGCCGAACTAATGACATACTTACTCATACATCGAGACAGTTCTTTATGATTCGGTAGCAGACTCTGCGTTCCCAAGGGGGATGTTCAAGAAGAAGTACTAGCTGAGGCTCATAGTTCAGCTTATTCTGTGCATCCGGGAGGTACGAAAATGTATCGAGATCTGAAGCAACACTTTTGGTAGAACGGGATGAAGCGAGAGATTGCATGGTTTGTATCCAAGTGCTTAGTATGCCAGCAAGTAAAGGCTGAACACCAGAGAACAGCTGGACTGTTGTAACCGCTTCCGATACCCGAAATGGAAATGGGAGCACATCACTATGGATTTTGTGACTGCTTTATCGCAGAGTCTAAGAGGCAACAATGTCGTTTGGGTTATCGTCGATCGTCTTACAAAAGCAGCACACTTTATACCTTTCCAGGTGGGACAGTCGACAGAGTCGCTGTTCCCCCAATCAGAGCAAGGCTCTGCTTGAATTTGAAAATTCAAATTTTGAAGCAACGCTTCAGTTCCCGTGCGCTGCGCGCAACGCGCCACGTGTCAGAAGTCGACACGGCAGCACAACGCCCAAGGCAGTACGTCCAATCAGAGTAAGGCTCTTTAAAAAAAACATAAGCAACGTTCAATTGCGCAAGCGCACGGCTGCGCGACACGTGTCTGCGCAGTTGCGGAAGCACAACTGCGCAAGCGCACGGCTGCGAGACACGTGTCTGCGCAGTTGCGAAAGCACAACTGCGCAAGCGCACGGCTGCGCGACACGTGTCTGCGCAGTTGCGCAAGCGCTGCTGCGCAAGCGCACCGCTGCGCGACACGTGTCTGCGCAGTTGCGCAAGCGCACCGCTGTGCGACACGTGTCTGCGCAGTCGCGCAAGCGCTGCTGCGCAAGCGCTTCACTGCGCGACACGTGTCTGCCGCTGGTGAGTTGTGCAACAACTGAGTGAAGATTTAAGGATATTTTTTCTGTTCTTGTTTAAACAAGAAGATTTCTTCTGTAAAACAGGGGCCTTTGGATCAAAGATCCAACGGTGGGGAAAATTTCCCAAATCACTCAGAAAAGATCTTTTTAACAAATTTAACTGATTTTTGAGAACTATAAAAAGGACCCCAGACCCCATTTCAAAGATATAGACAATTGGATTAAAAAAAAATAAGAAGAAGAAGAGAACTTCTTGAGAACACAAAGAAGAAGGTAAAAACCTTTGAAATAAGAGAAAATTCTCTTAGGAATAGATCATTGATCTAAAAGACAAAATCAGTGATCTTCAATAAATAAATAAATAAATAAAAATAATAAAAAAATAGTGCCTTGCACTTGCTAGAGAACCTCTGGTTCTCTGAGATAGAAAGAAAGAAAAGATTTTTCTTCTTCTCTTTGATCTAAATTTAGATCAAGAAATTAAAAAGTGCTCTGCACTCCTTTCCTTGAATCTAAAAGATTCTTGGTGCTTTGCACAAATGCAATGCATTACTTGAAGGGCCAGGCTCAAATCAAAAGACCTAGCAGGCCAAAATAAATTGCAAAGCAATAAAAGGGCTGAGCCCAAATAAAATTGATGCCCTGCATCTTTTCTGGGTAAAGCCCAAATAAAGAAATGCAAAAGCAATGTTGGACATTTTTTTTTACTGGACTTAGCCCAATCATGGCCATAAGTCCTTAAATTAAATTGGCTGAGCAAAATGGCTTTCCTAAATCAATCTACATCCGGTTCGAGGGTACATCTCCGAACTCCTTTGACATCCATCGTTGTAATTCCTCAACGACGTCAAAGAGGTGACGGGTCCCAACGGCCACACACCAAATATCGGACCGAAACGTCCCTAAACTAATAATGGACCGAAACGTCCCTAAACTAACATCGGACCGAAACGTCCCTAAACTAACATCGGACCGAAACGTCCCTAAACTAATATCGGACCACCACGTCCCTAAACTGGCACAATAGAGCCCAAATGCTCTTTTGTCGGATCTAAACGGTCCCGTTAAGTTGATCTTCGTCTCAAACTGGACTAACGTATCCTTAACAAACGTTTAAGTTGATCTTAGCCCCAAACACGGCTAACGTATCCTTAAATATTCAAATGGATTATAAAACTCCCAATCAACTCTGGTTCGAGGGTACATCTCCGAGCTCCTTTGATACATGTCGTTGTAATCCTTCAACGACGTTAGAGAGGTGACGAGTCCCGATGGCCATACATTAAATTAATCACTACGTTGAGTTGATCTTAGTCTAAAACAGGACTAACGTATCCTTGACAAACGTTTAAGTTGATCTTAGCCGCAACGCGACTAATGCATCCTTAAACTGAAAACACCAAACCCAAATCTAAGTAAATACGGATTTGGACTAATCCACGTCCTACGGGCGACGGCATTACTCAGTCTCCGTATACAATCCACGGGCAACCACAAACAAAATAAAAACACACGACACGAAGTGAAATTCTGGAGAAGGAGAAAGTTGTTACCGCGATGCGGTAGCGTAATTAACTGCAGGGGCTTGGGCCTGCAGGGAAGAGCGTCCCCATAATCAAAAACCCCTCATCCTGAGGGGGAATCTGACGAAGTCTGCTACATCGGCCGCATCCGTCTAAACCTCCGATGCACGGTGCCATAAATCAACTTGGCATCTTCGGAGAGATAAACGGATAAAACCAAATAGCATCTGCCCCGAACATCAGGCATGGACGCCAAGTCCTGGCCGCCATTCGGAGGGGAACAGATTCTGGCACGCCCGGTGGGACCTCTTCCTCTTTCCACTCCACACTTCGTGTGTCGTCTTCGCGAACCAATCGCGGTTCGTTAAATGGTTGTCTTCGGATTTCAAGTTACTAAGATTTGGTCTTTTACCTGGCGCAGAATTCAAGATTCAATGGCCTCTAGCTGTACCAACTGCTCGAAATGCCGCTGCAACGGACGCTCCACCTCACCAGGAGGTGTAGCATATGGGCCCCAAGCGGCTTCCTTCCTTACTCTGCCGGTAGACCAAGTGACCCAAGCCACCACCGGCTTGTTCTTCGGGACTATGATCCCACCTGCAAGCTTTTCTGCACCAATACCTACACCGGAAGTGGGTAAAAAGTCGGTCTTCAACCGGCTCACTGTTCCGACAGCCCCTGTCAACGGGTCGCCCGCTACTAAACCGACAGCCTCCGTTTTCACCAGGCTAGGTCAGAACTATAAAGTGGCCGTCCCAAAGAGGGCAACGGCCGCTGCTTCGGAAGTCGTTAAAGCGGCTTCTCCCATCAGAGAGTCGGTCTTCACAAGATTGACGGTTCCCACTCCTCTCCCAGCTGGTCAAAAGGCATCAGTCTTCGACAGGCTGACATCGGCAGTTACCCCACACTCAAACAGGGGGCAACAAGAAACCATCTCGATTTCCGAGCCAGTCCCAACGACTCGTCGTGCGCGACGTCGCCATTGGCGACGAGTGAGGAAAGCCGGGGGCAACTCCCCCTCAGGGATAACTCCACCCGCTCCAATGGTGGAAGTCAACGCTGCTGTTCCAACTGGGAACAGCTTTGAACTACTGAGGAGAGTGCGTAAGAACTCTCCAACCGCTACCTTGAAAAGATCCCCTCCACCTGCGGAGAGAGTTCCAGAAACAAAACAAGAACAGCCCCCTCAACGGCTATCGTCAAAGATATACAAGGTTTGGCGGAGGGTTCAAGACTCTGTGATTGATCCAGATCACTTTCATCGCCAGAAAAAGGCAAAGGTGGAAAAGGACAAAACCCGCCCCGTTAAACAGCAGGGGGCAACAATTGCTAGCAGGCCCATTTTAACGGCTCCTTCAACCTCGATGGCCCACAAAAGAAGGAGGCCAGAGAAAGCTCCCGCGTTAGCGGCAAAGTTTAAAGGCGGTGAACCTAAACCTCCAAAGTCAGGGGGCATAGCAGTTCATACGGTTTATATGGCTTCTGGAAAGGAAGAAAGCCGCACTTCTACGGGTCACCGACCGCTTACCCGATCAGTGACCAAGGCTCAGGAGCAGCAACAAAAGCTCTAGGAGATGATGACCACAATGGCTGCACTCACTGGGCCAAAAGAGAACCCTGAGGCGTCCTTAGATGAGCGCCAGGAGGAAGAGACCGACGCCGAGTTCCTTCGCCGAGTACTGGAAAAGAGGGACAAAGAGGCTGCTGAACAAGCGGCCAACATACAGCGGATGGGCCTCCTCTTCCAGGACATGATAGGGATGATGATACAACAAGATCCTCCCGCTGAAGAACCCCTAACCGTCCTTGGAGATGATAAGGGAGATACATTAAATCCGCAGCCCGCTCTATTAACAGCTAAAGAGGATACAATCTCTAAGACTGATCTGGACGAATATATAGCCCAGCAAATAAAGGTTCATCATGCGGCCGAAGTAGCCGGCCACGTCGTAAAAACGGGGCGACCATATCCAGGCTGGTATGACCAAATCAAGTACCCGCCGGGTTACACAATTCCCAAGTTTCATGTCTACAAAGGGACTGGCAATCCCCATCAGCGTCGTCCAGTTCAGGGCGCTTTGCGGTAACACCGGCGGCGATGACAAGCTTTTGCTCCGCCAGTTTATCGGAAGTCTATCACATACGGCGTTCGAGTGGTACTCTGAACTCCCTAATGATTCTATTAAAACCTTCGCGGAGATGGAGCTGCTGTTTACCCAACGCTTTGCAAGTGTCAGTGAACGTACCCCGATGACGGCACTGATTAACGCTAGGGTAAAACCCGGCGAGACATGGGTTCAGTACGCTATACGGTGGCGTAATCTATGGTCAAAGTGTGAGCAGCGCATAGAAGAAGCCCCTGCGGTGGGAATGTTTGTTGGAACCTTCGATCCACAGGCAACCATCTCACATTTTATGATGTTTTTCAAGCCGACTTCCTTCCAGGCTTTGATTGACAAATTAGCGTAAATGGACCAGATGGGTCATAAACCCCCTCTCCCAAAGCCAGATTCCCGAACTGACAAAGGAAAGGGAAAAGCGATCATTGTCGCTAATGCTCAACAACAACCGAACGACTTGAAGCCGGTTGCTCGTCCAAACAATACGCGCCCTTACGTACCCCTTGAGAATAGGATGGGACGTCCTTATTCCTTTCCCCGCGATAAAACGAAGAGGTTATTCGAGCTGGCATTACGCAACAGACTCATAAATCTGCCAGATCCAAAACGTCCGTTGCAACCAAGTGACGTCAACGAACCTAATTACTGCCCCTATCATCGAGTGCTAGGCCATCCGATTGAGGACTGCTACGTTTTCAAAAATTGGCTTGAAAACCAGTATAGACAGGGAAAATTTGCGTTATCTGACAAATGGAAGGTGAATCCCCCGCAGCCCCACACCTCTAAAGGGACGAATACGCCGGGGGCAACATGCTCTGTCATTAAAGAAACTCCGTGGGAGGTTGTATTATCTTCAAAAACGAAGAGAATGCTAAATGATCTTCGGACATGTCCGGCGATCAAGTGGAAAAGCCCATTGGAACCGCAGGTCGTTGAGGGGATGTTAAAGCCACGTCCAACTCCAATGACCAATGATGGGGGTTCAAGCACTAGTAGCCAGTCGTCAAAGTCTTCGAAGAAAAAGAAGAAGGCCAAGAAATCGGTGAAGCCTAGCGATAGGCGCACGGACTTGCAAAAGCAAATTAACGCGCTGGAAGAGTACAACCAGAAGGCGCGGACTCCCGTTACATTGCAAGAGTTCCTCAACCACGTCTTCCAAGCAGAAGATGAGGGAGGTAGTTCGTCAAATGAATCTGAAGAACATGTAGCAAGTTGCCATGTGATTTCCCATTTGTCCACAAGCGATGAGGAGACTCCTCGCGCTGAAAAGCTGGGGGCAGAGCCTGCACTAAAAATCCTGGAGCCGTCGGATGAAGCGATTGATGCATTCCTAAATCAGGCGTTTTTAAAGGGCAAAGCTGATCGGGATAACGAAGCGGTTATCTTCGAAAAGGCCAAACGCCAGCGCCTCGGCGAAAGAATTGCGGTACTCCCGCTAGAACAAAATACACCCACCACAGATAAAATCAAGTTCAAGATAAAGAAGAGATTCGCTAAGGCTGTGTCGATGGGTATGAAGCTACCACCCTCCGAGAAAAACATTACGGGTGAAATGGAAAACCACCCCTCCTATTGCTTGTACCATCGGAAGGTGTCGCATCCCACCGAAGAGTGCAAAGCTTTCGGTAAGTGGTGGCAAGGATATGTTACTCACCGGCAACAGTTTAAGCGAGAAAAGCGCAAAGCCCGCCGAGAGCAGAACGGAATGGTCAAAGTGCTTGATAAAACTAGCAGTGGTTGTTACATGATTGACGCCGGTAGATCACAAGTGCCTACATTCGGGAGTGATTCTGATGAAGAGCTAGAACTTGCCCCTCTCTTTAAAGAGTCCGCTTCAGGAAAAGAAGAAGAACCGAAGGTCTGCGAAAATATCCGGCTGCGAAATCGGACGCTGCCTGGAAAGAACCTCGGACCCTTGAACAGAAAAGATAAAGGGAAAGAAAAGGTCTCTGAGGATATTACTCTCGATGACCAAGTTGCGGAAGAGTTAACCGCTAAGAACCCACTAAAGAGGAATAAGGTGGATTACAACGTTTTAGCACATCTGAGGAAATTGCCCTCGCAGCTCAGCATTCTCGACGCCCTTTTGCTATCAAAAGAGGCAAGAGATTCATTGATTAAGGCACTCCAAGACCCGGAACAATTCCAAGCATGCCTGGCCGAGGAAAAGATGAAGGATGAGTTGGAGGAAGTACACACGGCTGATGTTACTTTTGGCGATGAGGACCTTCTACTTGGGACTTGCGAACACAATCGCCCTCTCTATATTTCGGGATACTGCCATGATATAAAGATAGGCAAAATTCTGATCGATAACGGGTCGTCTGTTAACCTACTCAACGTGCGGGTGTTAAAGGAAATCTGCATGAGCGTCCAGCACCTTGCTCGGGACAAGATCACCATATCCGGGTTCGACTCCCAATCGTCAAAGACTCTTGGATCTGTGATACTGACGCTACGCTTCGGATTACTCGTCACGGACATTAAGTTCCATGTCATAGATGCCAAGACATGCTACAACGCTTTGCTCGGCCGACCATGGTTACACGAGTACAACATCATCCCTTCTACACAACATCAGTGTATGAAGTATTTTAAGGATGGTTTCGAGTATACCGTGACGGGAGAACTGAACCCGTTCTCTGTGAACGAGGTCCGCAAATACGAAGATGCCAAATACTTCTTGCCGGATTTCGAAGACACAGAGAAGTGTCACAAGCCGGAAAATAAAACTAACGCCACCATCCCTGTCTTCGGCAGTGATACCGAGGAAGAAGAGGAGATCGTTTATTCGGGTCCGCCCCAACATAACAAGCCAGGACCGTCCACTCCTACATTGGTCTTTGGTAGTGACTCGGAGGATGAGGTCCATGTCGTATTCTCTGCTCGGCCTTCAATACGGGCTTCCGCTGATGAAGAGCGAAGTCTGCAGATAACCATGGTGCCGCCTAAACATCATAAAGAACTGAACGCACTTAATATCTACAGTGTAGAAGAGCTGCAGACATTCTATATCCCTCCCAGGCGAGAAAACGAGAAGGCAATCCTATTCTACCGTTCTGAAGAAAACAAGGTGGAAAAAGAAGTTTGGCATGGCGTGGATCCCACGCTCGACAGGCTTCAGCCTATCCGCAGATATTATACCGAAGGTTTGAAGAAACTGCTGAAACGCCAAGGGATATCCTTCAGACAGACCGTTAGAGAGGCCAAATTCTATGACAGGGTCTGGAATGTTCCCGGGACCCAACGCAAACTGCCTAACGGGAGAATGGAAACAAAAGGGCTTGGGTACATCCGGCTAAAGAAACGAGAGCTAGTAAATAGCTGTTATGTCATGTATGACTTCGATGAAGATGCGAACGCTCAATGAGAGGACGCTAATCCTAAGCCAGTAAAAGTTACTGATGAAAAAGTGCCCGGTCCATCATTTGAAGAACAAATGGACAGGCTTATAAGGGAAGCTGGTCAAAAAGTCCGAGATGACCACAATCGCGAGACGGCCATCTATGAGAAAGCCAAGACGCAACGCCTTCTCCGACAGGCCGTGAAGGATGAAAAGGCCGCTCCTTGTCAACCTGCTACAAAAAAGGTTCGACGCGAAAGCAAAAACAAGTCAGAGGGCAGAAAAGGCGCTCAACAACCACAAGGCAGAGCTAAGAAACCACGTATCCGAGAGTCGAGCGTTACTGACTTAGCCCTCATGAAGAAAATGGGTCGAGCATACTCATTTCCTCAGAACAAAACAAGGAAGATATTTGATCTTGCTCTAAAACATCAAATGCTTACGCTACCAGAGTCCAAGCACCCCGAGCACGCGGGCGAGGTATTCAACCCAAATTATTGCTTTTACCATCGAGTAGTAGGTCATCCTCTTAAAGATTGCTTCACCTTCAAGAATTGGGTCGAAGATCAATATCAGCTTGGTAAATTCGCTATGTCCAACAACTGGAGGGTAGCACCACCACAAAAGCACGAGCCTAAGGCCACGAAAGAAGAACAAGTTCCACATTAGGATTGGCAGAAAATTCGCACCTGTCGTATGATAACGATATTAAAAGAAGAGTCTGAGAATGTGGACAGCCTTCCCTGGTGCTTCGAAAACAGCAATGATGAGGTGATCTCAGAATTTCCCCCAGCTCCGAAAGAACTGGAGGACGGCATACATACCACTGCGGATAGCCTCAAGAAAATTGAGTTGGGGACGATAAACGATCCGCGACCGACATTCGTCAGCGAACTGCTGTCCGAGGAAAAGGTGGCTGCGTTAAAGGACGTCCTTGTACAGCATAAAGATTGCTTCGCATGGAACTATTCCGAGATGCCGGGACTAGATCCAGAAGTTGCTGTACATAGACTGGCAATATCCCCGAGTGTCAAGCCGGTCAAACAAGCGCCGAGAAGAATGCGGCTTGAGCTCGAAATGAGCATCAACGCGGAAGTCAAAAAGCTGATAGACTCCGGCTTTATCCAAGAGGTTCAATACCCTGAATGGATTGCTAACATCGTCCCAGTGATGAAGAAAAATGGTATGGTGCGCATATGCGTGGACTTTCGGGATCTCAACAAAGCCTGCCCGAAGGATGATTTCCCAGTACCAGTCACCGAACTAATGATAGACAATACGTCCACGCATGAGATTTTCTCATTCATGGACGGCTCATCCGGATATAATCAAATAAAAATGCACCCTGAAGACCAGAAACATACGGCTTTCCGGACTCCTCTGGGAATATTCTGTTAGAAGGTGATGCCCTTCGGTTTAAAGAACGCCGGTGCAACCTACCAAAGGGCCATGACAAATATTTTCGATAACCTTATACATGAAATTGTTGAATGCTATATCGAAGACCTCGTTGTTAAAAGCAAATCATATGAGGAACATCTCGAGCATCTGAAGACCGTATTTCAACGTCTTCGACAATACAACTTGAAGATGAACCCTCTGAAGTGTGCATTCGGGGTTTCCTCGGGCAAATTCCTGGGATTCGTCGTTCGACACCGAGGTATCGAGATAGATCCGTCCAAGATCAAGGCAATCATAGGAATGCCTCCGCCGAGAACTCTTAAACAGCTGCGATCTCTCCAAGGAAAGCTTGCATACATTCGGCGGTTTATAGCCAACCTCTCACGAAAGTGCCGCCCTTACAACCACCTGATGAAGAAGGGAACCCCGTTCGTCTGGGATCAAAAGTGCCAAAGCGCACTAGACGAGATTAAACAGTACCTGCAAAACCCTCCAGTGTTGGCTGCTCTAGTGAAGGGAAAGCCTCTCATTCTTTACACGGCCGCCCTTGAAGGTTCTTTGGGCGCATTATGGGCACAAGAGAATGACCAAGGGAAAGAAAGAGCACTTTACTATTTAAGTCGAGTGCTGCTGGGGGCAGAAAGCAATTATTCCCCCATTGAAAAACACTGCCTGGCGTTGATCTTCGCAATAACAAAGCTTAGACATTACGCATTAGCGCATGAAGTCTATCTCATTTCAAAGGTGGACCCTCTCAAATATCTAATGTCAAAGGCCATATTGACAGGACGACTCGCTAAATGGGCCCTACTCTTAATGGAGTTCTCGATAGCATATCGACCACTCAAAGCAGTAAAAGGCCAGGCCATCGCCGACTTCCTTGCTGAGCACCCGATACCAGCCGACTCTCCTTTAAACTGCGATCTTCCAGACGAACATGCGTTTGATGCGATCGATGGTGATAATACCCGATGGGAGCTTTATTTTGACGGAGCATCTTCCGTGAAGAAGCGCAAACAAAGTACCCCTATAATCAAATCGGGGGTAGGACTCATCTTTATAACTCCACAAGGAGGGATAATGCGCTACGCGTTCTCCCTGACGGAACCGAGGACAAACAACGAAGCCGAATACGAAGCTCTGATAGCAGGCCTCGAGATCGCCATTGACATGGGAATTGAAAACCTCCTCATATACGGAGATTCGCAACTGGTCGTTAGTCAAGTAAACGGCGATTACCAAACATGCAAACCGGAGTTAGTAAAATACGGTGAAAAGGTGCAACAACTGCTAACCCAAATTCCCTCATATACTTTGGAGAGCATACCACGCGCGGATAACAGCAAAGCGGACGCGTTGGCCAAACTCGCTAAAGAAATGGCTGACGAGAACCTCGATGACGTTAGAATCATGGTACAAAGTCGTCAGGTGCTTGCCCCCGCAGAAATACCTTCGGAATTACCCGAAGAGAAGGGAGTGACTAGACAAGCGACCTTGCAAATAAAAGAACATGAGAAGGTTGAGGATTGGAGGGGAGTCTTTATAGACTACTTCAAGTCCCACCAAATGCCCAAAGATGCGTCCGCAAGACATCAACTCATAAAACGAGCTCTGTCCTTCGCCTTCGTCAATGATACTCTCTACAAGAGGTCATTCGATTCTCTGTGGCTGAGATGCTTAGGACCGGACGAATCGGAAAGAGTCGTTCAGGAAATTCATGACGGAATCTGCGGTTCTCACCAAGCAGGTCTAAAGATGAAGTTGAAGATCAAGCGGATGGGCTATTACTGGCCCACGATGATTCAAGACTGCATCGAATATGCGAAGCAATGTCACTCATGCCAGATTCATGGGGACTTCATCCACCAGCACCCAAATCCGCTGCATCCAACGGTAGCTAGCTGGCCATTTGAAATGTGGGGGACTGATATAGTCGGCCCCATCGAGCCAGCATCGTCTAAAGGACATCGTTTCATCCTAGCGACGACTGACTACTTCTCTAAGTGGGCAGAAGCAGTACCATTGAGAGAAGTAAAGACGGAGAATATCCTCCATTTCTTCAAAACGCACGTCATATATCGGTTTGGAACTCCGAGGCGGATCATCTCCGATAACGGGCCGGCCTACCGAAGTCATAAAATCAGCCGCTTCGCACAGCAGCATAACATAGACTGGAGATATTCCTCAGTCTATGATCCACGAGCTAACGGTCTCGCCGAGGCCTTCAACAAGACCTTGACGAAAATTATAAAGAAAACAGTGTCCCGAAATAAGAAAGACTGGCATGAGAGACTGCAAGAAGCTCTTTGGGCGTATCGAACCACGTTCAAGACAGCTATAAACACAACGCCATACGTGTTGGTGTTCGGTACGGAAGCAGTACTCCCTCTCGAGGTAGAGTTACTCTCTCTATGAGTGGCAGTCCATTACGAGCTGACGAACGAAGAAAATGCTCATCTTCGGCTTGAGGAGCTTGACGCCCTTAAAGAAACACGGCTCATAGCGCAACAAAATCTGGAGGCATATAAAGCAAAGATGATGCGCTCATAAGAAAGATTGACCCGACCGAGGACATTCCACCAAGGCGAACTCGTGCTAGTGGTCAAAAGGCCTATGATCCCCAATCGCGCCAAGCGGGGAAAATTTGAGCCGAACTATGAAGGCCCGTACATCATAGATAAAGTTTACCAGGGTGGGGCCTATCTACTCATGGACATGCACGGTGAAAGGCCTTTCAGACCAATAAACGGTCATTTCCTAAAGAAATACTACGCTTAATGAGCCACAGCCTAGGTCAACGATAGACGACGACGACTATGTCCGCTCGCTAACTTCCTAAGCTCAAACTGTATAAGCAGTAGCCAGCTTCTCAATAGCGGACCGAAATGTCCCTAAACTAACAGCGGACCGAAATGTCCTTAAACTAACAGCGGACCGAAATGTCCTTAAACTAATAGCAGACCGAAACGTTTTTAAACTAATACCGCAGCATCCTTAGGCTGACGAGATAAAAAAAAATAAAATAAAAATAAAATATGAAAATAAAATAAAATAAAAACGGTATGTCCATAAGCCAAAAGGGGCACGGATGAAAACCCGAAAGGGCTCCGTGAGTAAAAACAGCAGGGCTACCGGCGAGTGTTAGTGAAAACCCTAAAGGGCGCGACCTCGTAAAAAAAAAAGAGAAAAAGGAAATAAAAAGAATAAAAAATGGTAGGTCCATAAGCAAAATGGGCACGGATGAAAACCCGAAAGGGCTCCGTGAGTAAAAACAGCAGGGCTACCGGCGAGTGTTTGTGAAAACCTGAAAGGGCGCAACCTCGTTAATGAACACTTACAAGATTCTCTCGACCTTATAAGGAGAAACCACCCGCGTGAGATCCTTACGATTCACAAGGGAGCAACACACTTAGGGATCCCCACGGTTCCTAAGGAGAAAATACACTTGCGAGATCCTCACGACTCGTAAGGAGAACGCTCTTATGGGACCCTCACGGCTCGTAAGGTTTGAAAGTCTTAAGTTACAGAGATCTAAACCTGTGCTTAAGCAACCCCCACAACTTTCGATATTGCCCTACAAGTGGCTCAATACTGACCCTTGTATACAATCCACGGGCGCGAATAAACATTTCCCTAACCAAGGTCCATCCGTGACTGGGGATATATTCGCATAACCCTTGTAAATCCTCTCGATTTGCAAAGAGAAAACCCTCCTGTAGGATCCTTACGACTTACAGAGGAACAAAACACTTAGGAACCCTCATGATTCCTAGGGAGAAAATACACCTATAAGATCCTAACGACTTGTAGGAAGAAATAGCTTTGTGAGACCCTTACGGCTCATAAAGTCAAAAGCCTTAGTCGACAGGACCCTAACCCTGGTCGCTAAGCCTCCTTTGTTCGACAATGACAGAGGCAAATGATGATTCGCTCCTGGCAACATCCCAGTTGTAGCGGTGCTGATGCCAGAATCAGTGTCCAAGTTCAGGTTCACGGCAAAAAGCCAGTAGACCGTACATGCATACGAAATAGCCGAAATGATGAGGCAACTTGCAATAAAAAAAAGCAGCAAGTAAAATTATATGCATGAAGAAATAGTCGAAATGATTGGGCAACTCGCAATAAAAAGCAGCGAGTAAAAATAAAATAAAAAGCCGAAATGATTGGGCACCGCGAAAAATAGCCGAAATGATTGGGCGATCGCGACCTTCGCGATATAAAAGCTGAAATGATAGAGCATCGCGGAAATAAAACAAAAAAAATAATGATGATAAAATTTTGGCCCTACAGTTAAGATCACATCGATCCCTGTATACAATCCAAGGGCGTAAACAAAGAGGGAGCCATACTCTCCCAACAAACTCCTCGACTCACGGATACAAACACTCCTTGACGAGAGCCTCCTGATTCGCGTCGACCTGCAGAGCCACCAGCGCCTCCGTGGGAATCCTCGACTCGTTTCAAACCCTAAGGAAATAAATAATCCTTGGCGCTCGGGAAACAAATAATCCCTAGCAAATCCCTCGACTCACGGATACAAACACTCCTTGACGAGAGCCTCCTGATCCGCGTCGACCTGCAGAGCCACCAGCGCCTCCGTGGGAATCCTCGACTCGTTTCAAACCCCAAGGAAACAAATAATCCTTGGCGCTCGGGAAACAAATAATCCCTAGCAAATCCCTCGACTCACGGATACAAACACTCCTTGACGAGAGACTCCTGATCCGCGTCGACCTGCAGAGCCACCAGCGCCTCCGTGGGAATCCTCGACTCGTTTCAAAACCCAAGGAAACAAATAATCCTTGGCGCTCGGGAAACAAATAATCCCTAGCAAATCCCTCGACTCACGGATACAAACACTCCTTGACGAGAGACTCCTGATCCGCGTCGACCTGCAGAGCCACCAGCGCCTCCGTGGGAATCCTCGACTCGTTTCAAACCCCAAGGAAACAAATAATCCTTGGCGCTCGGGAAACAAATAATCCCTAGCAAATCCCTCGACTCACGGATACAAACACTCCTTGACGAGAGACTCCTGATCCGCGTCGACCTGCAGAGCCACCAGCGCCTCCGTGGGAATCCTCGACTCGTTTCAAACCCCAAGGAAACAAATAATCCTTGGTGCTCGGGAAACAAATAATCCCTAGCAAACTCCTCGACTCACGGATACAAACACTCCGTGATGAAAGTCTCCTAACTCATGTCAACTCGCAGAGCCATCACCCTCTCCGCGAGCAAATTCCCGATTCGTCCCAATTTGTAAGAAGAAGTCTCAGACAGCAAGGATTGAAAAACTTGCTTCTTGAGCAATGGGGCCCTGCAAGTCAATCCAAAATGGTCTCTTGCATACTATTCACGGGTCTCACTCTCCGAAGTCGAATTTTGACGAGGAGGGAAACAACCGCTTACGAATTCTCTCGACTCGTAAGAGGGAGAATTCTCTTATAAGATCCCTACGACTTATAAGAGAAAACCACACTTAGGAATCCTCACGATTCCTAAGGAGAAAATCCACCTATGAGATCCTCTCGATCCGTAGGGAGAAAAGCCTCTATGAGACCCTCATGGCTCATAGAATTGAAAAGTCTTAGGCGGTAAACCTGAACCTGCGGCCTAAACCATCGCTATTTCCTGAGGAAGTTGGAATACTCGTTTTAGACATCCATCAACCATGATTATTAAGACAGCCTACTGACATTAAAAGAAAGAAGATGACAGAAAGAATATCCATTCTACATTTGATCTGGCATGCGTGACGCATTCATTTATGCATGGACAGAAGACTCAGGACGAGAAATAAGACAAGCTGAAATAGAAAAGGGGAGGGTTTTCATTCATACCGCCAAAAGTTTTTTACAAGCATAAGAATAATGCATAAGAAACATTGTTCAAAATATTACAACGGTATAACCTCGGATCCAGGGCACGGATTGAGGAAATCAAAAGTAAGGCCATCCAGAGTTCTTCTGGCCTTTCTAATTATTCTTATGCGCAGTCTTTCGCGCTCCTCGGTGTCGATATCATCGGCAAGCCCTTCCGGCCTTTGATAAGCAGCAACGATCGTCGTCTGCTGAAACACTTGATGCAGGATGTCAACGAGGTCGTTCCGTCTCTTCTTTGAGATCAGCCTTGTCAGGTGCACTGAATGCACCTTGTCCTCGGCATCATCCAGCGCATTGAGTGGTAGGGCCTCGTGAAGACCCGGAAGTGCCCTCCATATTGCTCCCAGCACGACTTTCAAAAGAGCCGAACGCTGAGGCAACAGCCAACCACCGCTTGCGTTCAGACGACCCATAACTTCTGCACATTCGGCGTCTGTAAACTCCTGGTTTTGTTGACGACCCTGAGCGTGGATATCATCGTAGATAATGAACTCGTGCAGACTGTATAGATGCACCGCCGCCATTACGCCCGGAGAAAATATTACAGGGAGATCAACAATAGAAAAGCAATAATATACATAGATGACTAAATTCCTAGAGAGCAAAACTGTGTTCAAAGATGAAACCCACTAGACGAGAGCTATGCTATTTAAGATTGATCTAAGAATCGATTTTACCTGAAGTTCTTCTAAAAAACTTTTAAAAAAAAGGGAGCAAGGCACCGGAGTTCTTAAAGGCAAGAACGAAGCTCTGAAGTCTTCAGAAATGGAAATCTGGAAGATGATAAGTATCTGGAGGGGACCAAGGGTCCTATTTATAGGTCTCAAGTGCCTCTTCGACTCCCAAGAGTCGTCATGGCAGTTTACCCTAATTGGAGCGAATGTCCGTTCGAATTCCGAGACAGGAGATAAAGCAACGCTTCATCCTTCCCCGATTAGAGCAAAGCTCTGTCTTGAAGAAGCGACGCTTCAGCACGGAAGCGCTAGCGCAGTTGCGTTGCGCTGCGCGCTGCGCAACACGTGTCCAGCGCAAACGCATCAGCGCAGCACCCCAAAGCAGCCACCCAGCCAAAGCAAAGCTCTGTTTCAAGCAAAACCAAGGGAAGCAACGCTTCAGCGGCGTATGCGTCGTGCGCTGCATGACACGTGTCGGCATAGATGTGCTAGCGCAGTTGCGCTGCACTGTGTGCTGTGCGACACGCGTCATATCCTGGAGCATTCGCGCTAAACAAAAAGGTTCTGAAGAAATCTTTTCGGTTATTGTCTTCTGTAAAACAGAAGCCCCTAGATCAAAGATCCGATGGTGGGGGAAATCCCGCCAAATCTTTCAGAAAAGGGATTTCTTCAACAAATTGAACTTGCTTCTTAATCTGTAAGATGAAGTCTCAGACAGCAAGGACTAAAAAGCTTGCTTCTTAAGCAATGGGGCCCTGCAAGTCAATCCAAAATGGTCTCTTGCATACTATTCACGGGTCTCACTCTCCGAAGTCGAATTTTGACGAGGAGGGAAACAACCGCTTACGAATTCTCTCGACTCGTAAGAGGGAAAATTCTCTTATAAGATCCCTACGACTTATAAGAGAAAACCACACTTAAGAATCCCTACGATTCCTAAGGAGAAAGCCCGCCTACGAGATCCTCTCGATCCGTAGGAAGAAAAGTCTCTACGAGACCCTCACGGCTCATAGAGTTGAAAAGTCCTGGGCGGCAGATCTGAACCTGCAGTCTAGGCCATCGTTATCTCTGGGAGAAATGAAGTTATCTGTCAATAAGGTGTATTAAATATGTCATGCTGAAAAGAATGAAAAAGGCGAAGAAATGACACAGGACGTTACAAAAATGTATATCTTTTATTCATGAACATTGACTGGGTACAAGATACATTGTACTAAAGAATAAAAAAAAAATATATACATATATTTTACAAGTACAAATGATACAAGGAGAAATTACTGGGAAGGAAGCGTCTTGCATAGATTTAACAATTGCTCGCATACTTCCTTCCACGTCTTCTCTCGATCGGCTACTACCGCCAGCTCTGCCTCCACTTGGGCTCGCTGCTGCAAGACCGACGCAAGCTGCTCCCTGACGACCTGATAGGCAGCTTCCCGACTTGGGGTATTGCGCTCAGCTACGTCGAGCTTCCGCTTCAAGTTTAGCTCATGGGAGATACGCTCCAAGAGACCCTCGAAGATAGTCTTCACTTGGGCAGCATTTGCCTCAACCTCAGCGCGCAGATGGGCCGTTTCGTTCGAGGTCTTTTGGCGTTCCCTTAGTCTTGAAGCTGCTTCTTGTTCCAAGTGGCGGAGGTGCGAAGTGCTTTGCTCGAGCCAAGTTGTGCGTTGGGTGCTCAGAGCTAAAACTTCGGGAAAAGGGCGCGTCGACTCCAGCCGATATAAACAGGCCTCGATCCCCCTGCAGTGGTTAACCCAAGATTCGACGACGCCTTCGTTATGAAAATTTACGAGCGCCGCCAACATCGGGTTAACCTCCGCAGCAAAATCTACGGCAGAAGGGAGAGCGTCCATATTGAGCTCTTCAATGTACCCGCTCAGCATGCCCAAACTCATCGCAGCACCCTTGGAAGATGGACGTCTCAAGAAAGGGCCTGCCGGTGAAAGGACGCGAGCCTCAAAGGGGACTGGAGCCGGAACAATAGCTGCAAAACAAAACATGGTTAAACGATGGTTCAGAAGATGTTGAAGGGTTACCAAAAAAGGAAATTTATTATACCAGCTGCAACAGACGGTAAAGCCGGAAGGGCCGGTGGCGCGGCAGGTCTTGCATCCCCTCCTTCGATTTGTGGCACTGCAATAAAGAAAAGGAAAAGTCAGAAATTATCCCATTGCTAGAAAAAAGGGGGTAAGTAAAGATATTATAGTGAAGGTATACTCACCGGCGCCACCAGAAGGAGAAGCGAGCTCGGATGGGAAAGAGAAGTGTGGGAGCAACACTTGATATAAATGATCGAAGAGCACTCCTGCAAAGGCACAATGGTATAACGTTAGTACAAAGCTACATTTTTGAAAAATTAATGCATGATTCGTGAATCCATACCTTCCAACATCCGTGATGGTACAAGGGAAGACGGGGAGGTGACCACCGCCAAAGCAGTAGTCGACGGTGCCCCCTCGAGCAAAGGAGCATCGGCACTGGCCGCACCTGCAAAGACAAGCTTGTTAGAAGAGATCGTAAGATATATAAAAAAAGGGGGGAACGCTGGTGACACAAAAAAAAATTTACCTGACGAGCTACCAGCAGAAACTGAAGCAATCCCCTCATCCATCGACATGAGACCACCCCCCGTAGCCTCATCACCCGACTCGATGGGAACCGTTGTTGTGCTCACGAGCCCAGGAGACGGCAAGGAACCATACGCGGGGAGGGCTATGATCGGAGTATTACCAGATTCCTGAGAAAGAGCGGTTCGCTCCTCCTCAGGAATCGTGGCCGCCTCACCCGATACTCCCTCGGTTTCTGCGGTCACGGTTGTCTCGTCCATCGGCACCGTGAAGTCTCCAGCCTCAAGCGCCTCGACTTCTACTGCCTTCGGCTCGACAATCATCTCATCTGCCGCCACTTCAGACGCGGCATCAATGACCTTCTCGGCGGCGGATCCTTCAACTTCTGTTTCAGGCACCGTGGCTCCGACGACGGTGCCCACCGTCGGCTCAGGTTCGGCAGGCGCCGCTTCCGCCGTTTCCTGGGGGCCAACGGTCTCCGCCTCCCCCTCAGTCGGACTTGGTCCTGCAAGATGGAATGCATATGAGCTAATGGCTTTATAATAATTCTTACAACAAGGTTCTGAAAGAGATGCTACCTGAAGGGGATTTATTGTTTGCACTTCGGGCCGCGCACGCCACTTGCCTATAAGCAGTAGACAGGGCGACAGGGGCCTTTCCAGAAGGAGTGTCAGCGCGAGGAATGGTACTGGGACCCGCTCCCGCGGCCAAAGCAGCTCTACGCGCCTTTGCTTCGCGTCTCAACCGCTTCCGCTCCTCCCGAGCCGTTGAGACGGATGCCACTAGAGCTTCCCTAATTGAGGTGTCCTCGTCCGTGAATAGGGAAGCCTCTAAGGTTTTCAGGGCATCCCTCGTCGTTTTGTCAAGCCGAGGCTCTTGCGGCAACTTCGACGAAGCCGGGACTTCAGTAACAGGCTCGGGAAGAATCCCCGCATCAACTGATATAACCCCTGCTAAGAAACGAAAGAAGGTTAGGTTGACCATCATAAAAAGACAACAAACTTTCCTTATAAAAGAGAAAAGGGTGAAACATACCAGCGCCTGCTAGGGCACGCTTCTCCTCCTCCTCCTGG
The DNA here is from genome assembly GCA_030015575.1 of Agapanthus africanus. Classification (NCBI taxonomy): domain Eukaryota; kingdom Viridiplantae; phylum Streptophyta; class Magnoliopsida; order Asparagales; family Amaryllidaceae; genus Agapanthus; species Agapanthus africanus. The sequence continues at coordinate 385,888,096 of JASDDO010000006.1, read as the reverse complement.
AAGGTTTTCAGGGAGGCAGCAATAGCCTCTTCAGTAGAGACACCTGTTGAAAATAGAGCAAATGTTAGTTAAATATAACAATACAAAGTGCAATAAAACGAAAAATAAAGCGTCTGATGATTACCGGACTCAGCGAGTTTGCTTAACATCGCTTCAAGCCTCGCTGATCGCTCCAAAGCTGCAATGGCGGCAGCCAAATTGGTGTCCGCAGGGTCTACCACGAAGCCCTCATTGCTGCCATACTCACATATGGCCTCGGCAGGAGGAGCCGCAGGCTTTAAGCTAAGGATCGCGTCGAGGGATAGGGTGGACTTCTTCTTCTTCTGTCCGCCAGCTTTAGATCTACCCGGAGCAGCTTTGCGCTTGGCAGTCACTTTTGGGCGGCGAGTCCCGATATCCGTTCCTGCGCCAGACTCTGGCGATACCACTTTAACCGTCTTTGTGGGAGCACGGGGCGTCGGTGGTGCATCCACCGTAGTAGGCAGTGGCAATCCACGCGGGGGGGCCAACACGCGTGGTCGGTCAGCTCCGGCATCTTTCATCGGGAGGGTAACCTGGATCCTTGGCTGCAAGGGAGCCTTGCGATCACCGCCAGGAGGCGCACCCCTACGGTCAACCAGCAAGCGTTTCTCCATTAAAATGATTGGGCCCATAGCATGCGCATACCAGGCTACATACGGATGGATTATTTTAGGGGCACAGCTAGGCTCACTGATAAAAAAATAAGAGCCTGTATTGAGCCGGGTGAAATGCTGCATAGCATTCCTTATTCCCCCTTGGTTGACCGCGGGTGTTTCCAGAAAGGCTTCCATCGGGATCCCTTGATTGTAACTCGATTTTCGGGCAAATCGATGTAGGTTATAACTCATAAAGAGAGCCGTCTCATTCTGCCTAAATACTAGGTAGCCCGGCCGAATGGAGTAAAGGTGAAGGATTTCCCGAGCCTTCAGTACAGAAACCCCGCCCTTAAAGTCATCACGCAGCGACACCACTGACTTAGTGGTCTCGGAGCCTATGGTGATGACCTTATCCACAAAAGAGGTCTTTGCTCCGACTAGATGTGAACGCAGGAGCAGTCCCCTAGACTCCCGCGGAGGTGCAACCATAATTGAAGCCCCGACCAACCGCATGATTCTTGGGAGTCTGTATTTCTCAAAAAACGGAGGAGCCTTATGGGCACCAAACACCCCTCGCACATGCAGCTCCATCCAAGAAGTGAAGTAGTGCATCGGGAAGTTAGCAGGCTGTACCCCAGGCTCATTAGCATCCGCCGCTACGCTAAGTCCATTGTAGAGGTAAGCCAGCCCGGCGATCCCTACTGATAACTGTAAACCAGCCGCCATTCGATGCGCCGGGTAAAAGACAGAGGACCGCATGAGGCGTGGGTGCATGGGAAGCGCGAAGCTGCATAGCCATAGACCCAAGAACCCTATGAAAAAAGTCTCCTCGTCCATGCCAGGAACGACGATCTCTGAGAAAGGGACGCTGGCAGTGCCGGGGAAATAAAAATCCCGCTGGTCATTTTTCGATGAAGGTCGGCGGTCCAAGCCGAAACCAAAGGGGTCAGCAAGCTGAGCGAACTTCTCGCCCTGCTCTGATAGGAACTCCGGGCGGATAAAACGAGCAATGAAATCCGTGAAACTGACGCCCCGGTCGCCCGATTCCAAATGGAGTTCCTCATAAATCTCCAACACCTTCACCAAGCCCGGGTGCTGATGCTGAATGGCATTTTCCGGAGTTAAGTCAAATACAAGCTGCTTGGTGGCGAAGACATACTCGTCAGGAGGAAGCAGCTCCTCGTAGTGTTCTCCCCTCATTGGCAGACCTGAAATCTCAGCAAACTCCTCCAGAGAGATGGAGACTTCCCTATCCGCTGTCAGGAAGGTATGGATGGGGATATTCCATTGTTCGATGAAGGCCTTTATCCACCACGTCGAAGGAGAGGGATACTCGAAGAGAGAGACGTAGACAGCTGAGTATAAACCAATCGTCGTCAGGAGAGCCCTCTTCGTCGCCAAAATGTAATGGGCCCATTGCAAATATTCGGCAAGCGGCCGCGGGATCAATCCAATGTTATAAGCCTGTCCCCAAGGGCGTGCTTCACCCTGACAGATTCGCCTCCCCAAGATATCTATAGCCGGCGGCGGCTGCACCGGAATGGCACCGATTGCAGGCTGAAGGAGGTCGTCGGCATTCCAATTTTTAACCTCCACGGCATACTCCACCGGGGGCTTGTCCGCATAAGGGATCGTAACTATGGGCTCAGAAGGCGAAGCGGAGCTGAAGCTGCGACGGCCTTGGATGATTTGGCTGTACCACCTTCCCCACAGGTGAAGTCTCTTGCACTCTGGATCGTGATCTTTAATCAAGGCGAACACCACCCGGTCCACCGGCGAATGGGGGAACCCTCCTTCCGAGCGAACAAAGGGGAAAGATAAGTCGTCAGACATGTTTCCTGTAGAAAGATAAAAATAACCGTTAGTGTTCTGACACTTGGCATTTTGAAATCTTACTCAACACTATGATGTAATGGGTAGGGGACAAAAAGAGGGACCCACAAAATCTGGATGACGGTACATCATTTAATAAGACAACCCCATCATTAGATGAGACTGTCAATTAATGAAAAGGTCCCCAAAAGAATATCCTCACTGATGGGAAATCCCTAGAGACAAGGAGAAATATTCTCTTTCAGAGCAAAGCTCTGTCACAGAGTGACATTTGTCAAACTCTGGTTTCAGGAAAACAAGATTCCTTAAAAGAGCATAGCTCTATGGTAATGGTGGAAAGATCCATCAATTTTATCTTTAGAGTTTTGGAATCTTGAAAAATCCATGAAAACTTATAAGACAAAATTTTTCTCCGTTTATCAGATCTAAAAAGATCTACATTTGATCTAAGAGCAATGCTCTGTTCATGGGTTAGAACCCATGGATCAGATCTCTGTAAATCTGTAAATTTTTTGAGAGCAAAGCTCTGTTGAAGAAACCCCAAAAGGGTTTTCCTTTAGATCAAAGATCTATAAGAGCAAGGCTCTGTTAATTAAATTTAATTTAAATTAATTTAATTTAATTAATTTTACCTAGAGTGATTCTAAAACTAGAACTTTGAAGTTCTCACAAGAGCAAGGCTCTGGAAGTTCTTAAGCGAGAGCAAGGCTCTGAAATTCAAATTCTTGAAATTGGTAAAGAATTACCAAGGACCAAGGGTCCTATTTATAGACGCCTGCGTCTTTTCAACTGACCCCCATGATCCAACAGTCAGGATCTTGCCACCGCTGCACTCACGTGCGCGCCACGTGAGCGCAACGGCGGGGGGGGGCATTTGTTCCCCCAATCAGAGCAAGGCTCTGCTTGAATTTGAAAATTCAAATTTTGAAGCAACGCTTCAGTTCCCGTGCGCTGCGCGCAACGCGCCACGTGTCAGAAGTCGACACGGCAGCACAACGCCCAAGGCAGTACGTCCAATCAGAGCAAGGCTCTTTAAAAAAAACATAAGCAACGTTCAATTGCGCACGTGCGCTTGCGCAGTTGTGCTTGCGCAACTGCGCAGACACGTGTCGCGCTGCCGTGCGCTTGCGCAGTTGCGGAAGCACAACTGCGCAAGCGCACGGCTGCGCGACACGTGTCTGCGCAGTTGCGGAAGCGCAACTGCGCAAGCGCACGGCTGCGCGACACGTGTCTGTGCAGTTGCGCAAGCGCCCCGCTGCGCGAGCGCCTCACTGCGCGACACGTGTCTGCGCAGTTGCGCAAGCGCTGCTGCGCAAGCGCCTCACTGCGCGACACGTGTCACACGCTGGTGAGTTGCGCAACAACTGAGTGAAGATTTAAGGATATTTTTTCTGTTCTTGTTTAAACAAGAAGATTTCTTCTGTAAAACAGGGGCCTTTGGATCAAAAATCCAACGGTGGGGAAAATTCCCCAAATCACTCAGAAAAGATCTTTTTAACAAATTTAACTGATTTTTGAGCACTATAAAAAGGACCCCAGACCCCATTTCAAAGATATAGACAATTGGATTAAAAAAAAATAAGAAGAAGAAGAGAACTTCTTGAGAACACAAAGAAGAAGGTAAAAACCTTTGAAATAAGAGAAAATTCTCTTAGGAATAGATCATTGATCTAAAAGACAAAATCAGTGATCTTCAATAAATAAATAAATAAATAAAAATAATAAAAAAATAGTGGCTTGCACTTGCTAGAGAACCTCTGGTTCTCTGAGATAGAAAGAAAGAAAAGATTTTTCTTCTTCTCTTTGATCTAAATTTAGATCAAGAAATTAAAAAGTGCTCTGCACCCCTTTCCTTGAATCTAAAAGATTCTTGGTGCTTTGCACAAATGCAATGCATTACTTGAAGGGCCAGGTTCAAATCAAAAGACCTAGCAGGCCAAAATAAATTGCAAAGCAATAAAAGGGCTGAGCCCAAATAAAATTGATGCCCTGCATCTTTTCTGGGTAAAGCCCAAATAAAAATAAAAGGAAATGCAAAAGAAATGTTGGACATTTTTTTTTTACTGGACTTAGCCCAATCATGGCCATAAGTCCTTAAATTAAATTGGCTGAGCAAAATGGCTTTCCTAAATCAATCTACATCCGGTTCGAGGGTACATCTCCGAACTCCTTTGACATCCATCGTTGTAATTCCTCAACGACGTCAAAGAGGTGACGGGTCCCAACGGCCACACACCCAATATCGGACCGAAACGTCCCTAAACTAATATCGGACCGAAACGTCCCTAAACTAATAATGGACCGAAACGTCCCTAAACTAACATCGGACCGAAACGTCCCTAAACTAATATCGGACCACCACGTCCCTAAACTGGCACAATAGAGCCCAAATGCTCTTTTGTCGGATCTAAACGGTCCTGTTAAGTTGATCTTAGTCTCAAACTAGACTAACGTATTCTTAACAAACGTTTAAGTTGATCTTAGCCCCAAACACGGCTAACGTATCCTTAAATATTCAAATGGATTATAAAACTCCCAATCAACTCTGGTTCGAGGGTACATCTCCGAGCTCCTTTGATACATGTCGTTGTAATCCTTCAACGACGTCAGAAGGTGACGAGTCCCGATGGCCATACATTAAATTAATCACTACGTTTAGTTGATCTTAGTCTAAAACAGGACTAACGTATCCTTGACAAACGTTTAAGTTGATCTTAGCCGCAACGCGACTAATGCATCCTTAAACTGAAAACACCAAACCCAAATCTAAGTAAATACGGATTTGGACTAATCCACGTCCTACGGGCGACGGCATTACTCAGTCTCCGTATACAATCCACGGGCAACCACAAACAAAATGAAAACACACGACACGAAGTGAAATTCTGGAGAAGGAGAAAGTTGTTACCGCGATGCGGTAGCGTAATTAACTGCAGGGGCTTGCGCCTGCAGGGAAGAGCGTCCCCATAATCAAAAACCCCTCATCCTGAGGGGGAATCTGACGAAGTCTGCTACATCGGCCGCATCCGTCTAAACCTCCGATGCACGGTGCCATAAATCAACTTGGCATCTTCGGAGAGATAAACGGATAAAACCAAATAGCATCTGCCCCGAACATCAGGCATGTACGCCAAGTCCAGGCCGCCATTCGGAGGGGAACAGTCGCTTACGGAAAAATACATGCAAAAGGTAGTGTGACTTCATGGAGTTCCGGTTAGTATAGTATCAGATCGAGACACCAGATTCGTTTCGCACTTTTGGAAGAGTTTACAGGAGAGTCTGGGTAGACATCTCAATTTCAGCACGGCTTACTATCCACAGACGGAAGGACAGTCCGAGCGTACTATTCATACGCTTGAGGACATGTTGAGGCCGTGCATGCTAGACTTCCAGGGTTCTTGGGAGGATCACATTCATCTAAAGGAGTTTTCTTATAACAACAGTTTCCAAGCTAGTATCCAGATGGCTCCATTCGAAGCACTTTACGGACGGAAATGTCGATCCCCTGTTTTTTGGGATGACGTGGGTGAGCAAAAATTACTGGGCCTCGAACTTATAGTTCAGACAGTAGACAAGGTCCAGATGATCAGACAGCGCATTAAGACGGCTCAGGACCGACATAAGAGTTGGGCCGATGCCAGCAGGAGAGCGCTAGAAATCAAGATCGGAGATCATGTGTTTCTGAAGATTTCACTCACCCGCGGTGTTATCAGGTTTGGAAGTCGCGGGAAACTCAGTCCCCGATTCATCGGACCATTCGAGGTATTGGAGCGAGTAGGAGAAGTGGCTTACCGTCTTGCCTTACCCCCATTGTTAGCGGGCATACACAACACGTTTCATGTGTCACAGTTGCGGCGCTACATTCGAGACGACAGTCATGTTCTCGATCATTTTGAATTGACCTTGGGTACCGATTTATCTTATGTGGAGCAGCCCACTTCTATACTCGATCGTAGAGAGAAAGTGCTGAAGAATAAAGGCATTCCGTTAGTCCGAGTGTTTTGGGGCGGTCGTTCACCTGGGGAATCTACTGGGAACGTGAGGAGGATATCCGTTCGCGGTTCCCATATCTCTTCGGGTAGCCATTTGTATCGCCCCTTTCTTTTTCGTTCTTTTAATTTCGAGGACGAAATTTTTATAAGGGTGGTATGATATAATACCCAGTCCTGTTTTATACGACAATGCCAGTATTTAAATAAAATGGTAGTATAATTAATTTACCCATTTTAATTTCTTCTTTATATTCTAATTATTTTGTTTTCCTACAAATCCAACCCAAAGCCCAAGCCCAACAACCCAAAACCCTCCACTTCAACCAACAAATAGTTTTCCCAATTTCAAAATAAAAAAAAAATATCCTCATCAATTTCAAAAAAATTCCCTTAAAACCTAATAACTATTGAAATTAAATCCCTAATTAAAACCGAGTTATTACATATTAATTCCCCCCGTTCACTCTCTCATCCCCCTTTATATTTTTATTCATTTTAAATCCCCCCTCGTTCACTCTCTCTCTCCTCTCATTCTCACTTCTCTCTCCCCCTCGTCCTCGTGTTTCTGCCTTGACGCCTCGTCACGAACCCTCGCCTGCACGCTCTCATCGCTGCGACCACGATCGCCAGCTCCAGCCACCGCCGACGAGCTCCGGCTGACCCCATCACGCCGGCAACCTTCTCCCCATGCATCGACCCATCACCCCCTCGAGTTCCTCCTCGTCTCCTCTCCCGAGCACCTCCTCCGACCTCCTCACATCACCGCGACCCGCCCCAAGATCCATCGGCTTACCTCAACACCGCCTGAGCCATCGCTGCCGGCCACCACTTTCTTCCCTCAAGCCACACCCGAGCTCCCCACAGCCCTTGCGCCCGAGCTCCCTTCACCGTCGACAGCACCTCCGACCGCCTCCACGTCGGCGCCACCATGACCACCACCTCCGGTTGCCCGTCGCTTCACCACCCCCTTCACCAACCAATGACCACTCGAGCCCGCAGCTGCCACTGCCGAGCCGTCAAGACCACGCCAAGCTCGAGCCAAGGTCGAGTTGTCGTGCGCGCCTAGCCGCGCTTGCGTCGTGATCGTGCCGTTGCCATTGCCGTAGATCAACGCTGTTGCCGTGTCGCTGCCGTATCGTCTTCGATACCTGAATTTTGTGAAAATCATAGTAAATTGGTTACACACTGGAATGTTGTTTTCAAGGGCTCTTATCGAAGCCGACTCGACAATATAGAAACCCATATAATTTATATTTTATTTCTGTTTTATAACGGTGACGGAAAATGTTCGGGAGTGCGGCTCTGGATTGCAGTCCAGAGCAGCACTGCTTGTCGACACTTGATTTGAAATGCTTTTACATCTCTGTGTGAAAATGGTATTATGCGGAACCCTATACTGTAGCGAAGATAAATCTGTTAGATAACTATTAAAGGTGGTTTCATTTGTTTTTACCATCGTTTGCTATTTTAAACATATTTTAAATCACCAGTACATACTGCAATTCCAAGCAGGGATAGAACACGTATCCTGATCTTAAATAATACATAACTCTCAGCACATATAGGATATTATCGATACGTCTAGTGCGTTGGAAACCTGACTGATAAACCTAAATATTATCCAATTGTAGCTTTGCTTAATTTTGATTTTAATAGGGTGAAAACTGTGTTACGAAATGAAATTTCAGTTCAGGAACTGAATTTCCAGCAGAGAACATTTAAAAAGAAATGACCGTAATATTTGAAACCGAAACCTGATTGACTTGAAACCAATTTCGTTGATTTCCTGATTAAATTTACTTCTTACCCCTTTTGTATCATTTTACTAAATTCAGAACGTACGATTTAATGCGATTTTTCTACGTTCATACGACGCGTAATGACTTGTATTGCATATAATTTGTGTAGCGGCATGATTCACATTTTTATCTGACTGCAATATCTCTAGCGATAGTGAGCGTCCTTATTAGTTTTCAGTGTATAATGCATTGTGGAGCGTGAATGGTATCGGTTTAGATATGTCAAGTACGCCAGTAAAAGTGAGTGATTCATGATAGCGAACAACCCAGTGAATAGTGATTAAAGCAGTGTTATTGGTGCGTACTTGTACATAACTAGCTCATACTCATAAATAGTGAAACCTGGAGAAAAATGGGAAATCGAAATGAAAAGGAACTTGTATTTAGTGAGGTCAGTGATTTAGAGGATGATCATTCGAACAACGACTCTTATATATATTAGGTTTGGACCTAACGGTCCGGCTAACAGGGTTATATCCCGGGCAACAGTGGGTCGTAGTCTCAGGACGTACGAGACCCTCATTAAACATGATCATTCCTTTCCGCAACTCGATTTCAAAAGTGATTTAGAGACCGATAGGGACACAGATCATACATTGCATCGTTTATTGACATATTGATTGCCTGCATTTATTATTTCCACCATTATTACTTTTATTTTCTCGCCTCATTAATACTATTATAATATTGCTATTGCATCGTCCTGACGATCTGAGTATGCATGCTCAGAGTTTGAAGATGACCGAATTCAGGTGTCAGACCTACCATTCGAGCTTGCAGAGATCTAGACGGTCGTGCCTTCAGTGCTTTTACTGCTTTCTATAAATCAACCTTGTATTTGCACTTGGTTAGTAGTTTATTTTCTTTCATTCTATTGTAAACTGTGAACAATGAAAGTTGGTGTAATAAACTAGTGATGTGTTTCCTTTAATTCTGTGTTGTGATTACTGATTACCATGTAATACTAGAAGCCGAAGTGTGGCTATGACGGAATTGTTCCCTAACCGTAGGAGCACGGCTAGCCTAGTCGCCTCCCGCATTCCGTATTTTGGGAAGCGGGGCATGACATGCTTAGCTTTATTTTTTTTATAAATAATCATTTGTTGCCCCTATGGATTAATTCGTAGGGCTTTTTTTGCGGCTCCGTGAGGCCAAATAAAAAAATACATTTTAATATTTTTTAATTTATTTATACCCCTACGGTGGGTACCGTACGGTCAAACCGACGGCCCTATGGATTAATCCGTAAGGGTAATAAAAAGTTGCCCTTAAGAATTCTTATATCCGTATGGGCAATCTCTCATTGTAGTAGTGGATAAATATCATAATATTTGTTTTATGGCTTTGTTTATATTTTATGATATTGTTATTTGGCGAGATTAGTCTTTTACATTTAAATAATGCTATAAGGCATATTACTTAATGTAAAATAAAAAATAAAAAATTGAAAAAACCTTTATGAAAAATTGTTAAAAGTTGGCCAAAAAAGTTGGGGATGTTGACAAAGGCATGTAGAAATGCAACTTGTACACAATCAATTCAGTAAGTTATCTACATGTATTATCTACTGAAATGATTTTGTTTCTTTAATTCAAACTAAATAATTTGCCAGCTTCATCATTTTCATCTAATTGTCTAGAGGTATTTGTTGAGGATAAAGGTGAAAGATGAAATTAGAGTTTTATGGATTTCAATGTTTGACAACAAAATAGAAAAATTATTTTGTTGTAAAGTTGGCGAACTACGTAAATTGAAGCTTAGATTTAAATGACAATTAATTAGAATTATTTAAATTACACATGATTATTATTGTAATATCAGTAACTTATTATTCTTATTCATGACACATGAATATGATAATCATGCCTTTATCGCTTTCAGAGAAAAATATCTTCAAAATAAATATTCTCTTACGATTAAAATTTCGGAGACTGAAGTATTCATGTTTTGAATATCAAAGCAATGAACGAGAATAATATATTAATATCAATAAATATATCAAATGCAAAACATGAGATATCGATATATTATTCGACATACACAAGATATAAGATATCCAAGCTAATAATCAAGTGTATGTAAGTTTAGCATCGATAATGAAAACAAAATAAAATATGTGACACTAAACGACTATTCATGTTTAAGCAATCATCAAAACAAGACAAGAATGGATAATGAAAATCCATAAACTATCACAAACGGTGACATCCCAATGCTGGCCTGATAACCGTTGTTATAAGCAAACTTGACGAGGTGTATGTGATTTTTCCATGATCCCCCGAAGTCAAGCATACAGGTCCTGAGTATATCTTTTAGGATCTGAATTGTCTGCTTGGACTGTCTGTCTGTTTGGGAATGATAAGCAGTGCTGAAACTCAAATTCGTGCCCAAACTGGCTTGAAAACTCTGTTAAAACTGAGATCGGAATCTGGTGTCTCGGTCAGAAACGATGCAAATAGATACCCCATATAGTCTCACAATCTCCTGCATGATTCATAGGTATCAAGACAAGTTGGATACATTCTGAAGGTTAAAATCTTAGTTTACATTTTTACTTACTTCCATGTACTTTCTTACCAAAATTTCCGTTGACTGGCCAACTCGAGATGGAATAAGATTGGCTGACTTGGTGAGTTGAGCTACAATAACCAGCAGCGTCATTATATATATAGGGTGTTTATTTTTCAAAACAGAGTGGAACCCTGCTCTCAAGTGGGTCCCCCCTGCCATGCTTTTGATCAAATAATTAGCATTTCTTATTGTATTATTTTTATTAGCTTTTTTAATATTATAATTAGTGCATGTAATTTGATTTAATAATCGATATCTTGATTTTTTGATATTTTGAAATTTCAGACCTCTGTGCTGCTCTTCCCCGCCAAATTGTTGTCATGATTATCGATCACACGTATGCATGGGGTCCTGAAAGAAACACCCATCATTGTTCATTGTTGGGGTTGATTTGATCCAAACTAATAGAAAAACACTTAGTACTTATAACAATCTTAATTTATGTACTCTTTGCTATAGAAATTCTTAACAACCATATCAAAAAATTATAAGAATTTATGAATATCAGAATTGAAATCAAATAAATGGATAGTAATGTTATTTCTTAAGTATTATTTTGATTGGATCCATACAACAAATAAAAGTTTGATTAAGCAAACAAATCAACAATTACAATGACAGACTTCACCGCCAGGAATGTTGCGTCTCCTTCTCTGCAGAAAAAACTTTGATACCATGCACTATTACTGTATCAGAACTGAAAGAATTAAATTCAACAAATTGCAAAGAGAAGAGATAATAACATGATTCACACAAGCATCTACGCTCACTGAGAGAGAAAGATTTATTTTTATTAGGATAGAATTTACAACGATAATCTCTGATGATGCTCAATATTGGCGATCTCCAAGATCAGGACACGTGGCAGATGACATGTCCTAGAACTCAGAATAAAGGGCCTACAGGTCCGGCTAGGCCATCCTTGTACCCTACCTGCAAGCACAAACTGGCTCTCCTCAGAGCCCCTGAAAATTGGCCTCCTCGGCCTCTCAGCTCACCCCGAGCTGCCACAGGACTAAGACTCCTCGGCCATCTCGCTCATCCCCGGGCTCCCCATCCGAGGCCATCTTCCTCGGTCCTCCGACCGACCAACTCCACCACTCACAGGCGTAACCGCCGCTCCGCAAATCTTGCCACGCGCAGATTCTCCGCCAGCAATGTCCCACGTTCCACGCCATCACGATCCCCATTAATGGGCGATCCGCTCTTTACGTGGGCGTGACGTCGGGAGCGTAACTGCCGGCGAAATTCTCGCGCCTGCTGCTGCGTGCTACCGCCACTATATAAACCCCTATCACAGAGGGGTCCAGTAAGCCGTTTTTTACTCCACTTAGCCGTTACTCTGCTAGGATCTAGTGCTAACTTGATCGTCGGAGGGTCCTCGGTGGTACCAAACCACCCGGGACTTCTTTGCAGGTACTCGACGCTAAACTCCTCCAAATCACCAATCTCCTCAAAACCCATTGAGACCCACAGGCAACAGGAGATCACCTCCAAAATCCACCGGGAGATCGACGGAAGACAACATCTGAAGGAGACCCGAAAAAGACCTCCATCAGTTGGCGCCTTCTGTAGGAACAAAAATTCCACAAAAAAACAAAGTTGACCTTCCGATCTCCATCCATATGGCAAGCAATCATTCTGAAGATCTAGGTACCAGCCGCCGCCTTCCCCTCACCGGAGGCGCAGATGAACCTCCTCCGGCGACCATCATCAACGCCCTCGCCAGCCGAATAGATCGGCTACAGTCCCTCGCGGAGGCGCTCGTCCGTGTCTAAACGGTCGGGCCAGGGGCCCAGATCGCCGCTCCTCCGAATCCAGAAGGCTCCGCCCTCGTCGGCACAGCTGACCACCGGCAGACTACGACCCTTGGCCACAGATCACACGGGCCGATACTCCCTGAGGCCCGCTGGGCGCCCCAACGGAACTCAACGGTCGCCCGCTCTCGCCCAAAAACTCGCTGCAACGCAGCGATCATCGCGCCTTCTCTGGCGGAATCGGAACGACGCGATCCTGGCGCTTCGCCTCCCCCCCACATTCAATACGCATGCTACGCTCACGTTCACCGTGACCGTTCCTGTTCCCCATGCCTGCAAATGGATGGTCGGGCGAAACCTCATGAAGAATCAACCGAGCAGCTACCCTGCTCGGTTATCCCTGGCCGGTAGCTTCCCCACTCGCTACGCCAGGGATCAAAGCCCTCGCCAAGAGGCAACCGCGCAGCTTCACTGCCCGGTTATCCTTAGCAGGCCTCATAAGGCCCCTCCAACGCTAAGGATCAAAGTCCTCCGTAGAGGCAGCCAAGCGACTTCCCTGCTCGGCTATCCCTGGACGGTAGCTTCCCTACATGCAACGCCAGGGATCAAAGCCCTCGCCAAGAGGCAACCGCGCAGCTTCACTGCCGGATATCCTTAGCAGACCTTATACGGCCCCTCCAACGCTAAGGATCCACGCCCTCACTGAGGGGCAGCCCAGCGCTACCCTGCTCGGTTGTCCCTGGCGGGTAGCTTCCCTACCGCAACGCCAGGGATCAGAAAGTCCTCCCAGAGGCAGTCGAGCCCGACCCTCGCTCGGCTATCCCTGGCGGGTAGCTTCCCTACCGCAATGCCAGGGATCAGAAAGTCCTCCCAGAGGCAGTCGAGCCCGACCCTCGCTCGGCTATCCCTGGCGGGTAGCTTCCCTACCGCAACGCCAGGGATCAGAAAGCCCTTCCAGAGGCAGTCGAGCCCGAGGATCCCTCGCTCAGCTAGCCTTCAGGACAAAAGCCCTCGCCAAGAGGCACCGGGCAGTAACCCTGCCCGGCCAAGGGTCCTTTGTAGGCTCCTTACAGCCCCTCCCACGCTAAAGACCAAATTCCTCGCAGAGGCAGTCGAGTCCTTGCCTGGCTATCCCCGGCTGGTAGCTTCCTACCACAACCGACAGAGATCAAAGTTCTCGCCAAGAGGCACTGGGCAATAACCCTGCTCGGTCCCCATCCTGAAGGATCAAAACCCTCGTAAGAGGCAACCGAGTAGCTACCCTGCTCGGTCATCTCCGGCTGGTAGCTCCCTACCCATGATGCCAGGGATTGAAGCCCTCGCAAGAGGCATCCGAGCGGCTACCCCGCTCGGTCATCCCAGGCTGGTAGTTGCCTACCCACTACGCCCGAAATCAAAGCCCTCGCCAAGAGGCAACCGCTCAGCTTCACTGCCCGGTCATCCTTAGTGGTCTTCTTACAGCCCCTCCAACGCTAAGGATCAAAGTCCTCCCTAGAGGTAGCTCAGCAGCTACCCTGCTCGGCTATCTTCGACTGGTAGCTCCCTACCCATGACGCTAGGGATCGAAGCCCTCGCAAGAGACATCCGAACGGCTACCCTTCTCGGCCATCCCAGGCCGGTAGTTGCCTACCCACTACGCCCGAGATCAAAGCCCTCGCCAAGAGGCAACCGCGCAGCTTCACTGTCCGGTCATCCTTAGTGGGCTTCTTACAGCCTCTCCAACGCTAAGGATCAAAGTCCTCCTTAGAGGCAGCTCAGCAACTATCCTGCTCGGCTATCTCCGGCTGGTACCACCCTACCCATGACGCCAGAGATCAAAGCCCTCGCCAAGAGGCAACCACGCAGCTTCACTGCCCGGTCATCCTTAGTGGGCTTCTTACAGCCCCTCCAACGCTAAGAATCCAAAATCCTCCCAGAGGCAGTCGAGCCCGACCCTCGCTCGACCATCCCCAGCTAGTGGTCGTTGCTCGCGACGCCAGAAGTCAAAAGCCCCCGCCAAGGGGCAACTGAGCATCTTCCCATTCATGCCCGGCACAAATACGGTGGACATCTCTCCGCCCGTCACATGCAAAGGATCCGAGGCCCCAATAAGGGGCATCAGGTCTATCCAAGGTTGAGCGATCCCCCCTAACTTTGGGGACATAGAGACGCCTCCTTCTCAGCAGTGCTTCAAAATCAACTCGACGAACGATCGCTAGACAGATAGCCGACTTGACATGGAAGCCCAACAGTGCAAGCAGAGATATTTTACGAGCATTCTTCACAAACAGAAGATAAAGTGCAAACCGATGAAATCAAAGAAAAGTTTTATTACCAAAGGCAAAGTCTTTAAAAAGGGTATTTTGGGCTCCCCAGTCTCACAAACTGCCCGGAGGCTTACAAAAATTCCAGAAGCAACAAAATAAAAGAGGAGAAAGACGGGGACTTTAGGCCTCGGGGCCAGGCGCGGCCTCGGGGCCAGGATATCCGCCACGAGACGAGCAGGGTCCTCGACGACTTCCTCGTTAGGAATCTCTTTCCCCTGCTCCTCGGCGTCCGCGAGGGGGTATTCGGCCCGGAGCTCTTCGTCGGCGAACTCCGGCATCCGGGCCTTAACGGCGTCGAGGGCCTCGTGCCAGATTAGGATTGTGGCCACGTCCAGGTCATCATAGAAGTCCTTCGACTTCTTGTAGCCCTCCACCGCTTTCACCGCCGAGAGGTCGGCCAACTTCGCCGCCCTCAGGTCGGCTGACTTCGCCGACTCGGCTGCCGCCCCCAGCTCCTTCCGGAGGGTTTTCACCGTCTTCTTCAGGTTGCCGGCAAGCACCTGAGTGTCTTCAAGCTTGGCCTCGGCAGCCACGACGGCCTCGCGGTACCGGGCAACCTCCCATTTCCCGGCCTCTACTTCGCCCTCCAGGGTGGCAACCCTCGCCATCACCGCCTCCAGCTCCCGCTTGGAGCTCTCTTCCAGCGAGACGAGCTGGCCTACAGCCTTAATCGCCAGGGCTATCACCTCGGCCTCCATGTGTAAGGCGAGGGCGACGTGCTGGAGAACCTTAAAGATAGGAAAGAGATCAGAAAGACGAAAGAGGAACCGAATCTCACAAAAAACCAAACACTTACCTGCACGAACTCCTGGGCGATGGACGCCATCTGGGCCCTGAAAGTCTCCCCGGGGACCCTACCCCCCGCCGATTTCTCTATCTCATGAAGCAGGCTATCCCCGACGGATAGCCCTGAAGGCACCGCGAACTGGAGGCCTCCTTCCTCCACCATGATCGGCGAGGGTGAGCCCCGGGAAAACCTTCGGGAACCCCTCTTAAGCGGCTCCGATGGAGAGCCGATCTCCTCCTCCGAGGCCGGGTCTTCCAGAATCCGAGCACGCTTCCGGCCCGACGCTCTGCTAGGCCCCGGGGTGGGATCCGCCCCCGAACGCTCACGGGACGCGACCACCGGAAGGGAGGGAGCCGGGGCAGGCTTTGCATGAGAAGAGCCAGCGCCCCCAGCCTTCATGACCTTCCTCGGCTGGCGCATGGAGGCTCGGAGCTCGCCCAGATCCATGGGTCCTGCACAAAACCAAATGCAAAGAAGTCAGCGACACAAGCAATACACAAGTCAAAAAGCAAGCTTAAATTTACCGACGGACACAACGGGGCTGAGCCCCGCCCAACTCAGGACCCTCTCAGACAGCAGCACGTCGAATCGAGGGATGGGCTCCCACGACGCCACTTTCACCGCGGCGGGATTACTGGACTGGTTCCCCGACAAGCATTTTTCTCTCGACCACTCGGTAGGCACGGGCCAGTCCTTGCCCTCGGGAGGGGAAACCAAGAAAAACTTCTTCTTCCAGTCGTGGATGGAAGAAGGTAGAGCCACAACCCCTGTCCCGGCGGTGCCCCCCTGTCACTTTCTAAAAAAGAGGTAGACCTATCTCGGGTCGCCCGCTCGACCCCCAGGATGATTTTTGAACACAAGCGAAGAATCAAGGAGAGAGAGGCTGAAAGGAACCGCCTGTAACTTCAGACGGATCAGGAACCCGAGGAGAATCCTCCACGAGTTCGGCACTAACTGGCCAGGGGCCAACCCGAAAAAGTTCAACGCTTCGACGACCTCAGGAGAGAAGGGCAGACACATTCCACCCCAAAAAGCTTCCAAGTACAGGACGATCTCTCTATCCCGTACTTGGTCTGCCTTCTCTCCCTCCTTGGCCAGACGGAGCGTATAACGTGAGGGGATGTGAAAGCGAACCCGAGCATTGGCGAGCTCGTCCTCATGCCTCACCCAACACGATGCACCGGGGGCAGCGTCTACCGCCTCCTCCCTGGGGACTGCCCCCGCCGCACGATCCCGGGAAGAGGATCCGACCCCTGCTCCCCGGGAGGACTCAGGCTCAACTAAAGAATCCCTAGAACCTACTCCTACGACATCTACTGACTCTACGAAAGAAGACATCTAATCTTGAGAAGAGGGGTCCTCGGGAAACGAAAGCGGAAGAAAGAAGACGAGTGCCGAGCAACCAGGACTTAGAACAGGGAAATATGAAGGAGTATGGGCCTTGGAGCGGGCCCCGCCCCTACTTATCACCGCAAACGACCTCATCCTATGGCGCCTTTCATCTCTTGCCGAAACGCCTCCTCGCGTCCAACGGCTCTGATTGCTCCATTTGTCGTCCCCACACTGGATCGCACCCCATCAGACGCCATAGGTCTGCACACGTCGTGTCGGCCAACCGACGCTAGACACGTGGACCGTCGCTTCAGTGGCAGGATGTTCGAATCGACACATCTTACTTAAATACAGAGATCTCGCTCTGATTCGCTGGCAGAAAAGACAGCAGACGGCCCGGGGACGCGTCCCGACGAAACCTTAGGAGGAGGCTCATCTCGGGCGGCCCGGCAGTCCACTCCCGACCCGACTCGCTAGCTGGTCGGGACAAGAGTGGGGGGCTAATGATGATGCTCAATATTGGCGATCTCCAAGATCAGGACACGTGGCAGATGACATGTCCCAGAACTCAGAAGAAAGGGCCCATAGGGTCCGATTAGGCCATCCCTGTACCCGACCTGCAAGCACAAGCTAACTCTCCTCAGTACCCCCTGAAAATTGGTCTCCTCGGCCTCTCAGCTCACCCCGAGCTGCCACAGGACCAAGACTCCTCGGCCCTCTCGCTCATCCCCGAGCTCCCTAGCCGAGGCCATCTTCCTCGGTCCTCCGACCGACCAACTCCACCACTCACAGGCGTAACCGCCGCTCCGCAAATCTTGCCACGTGCAGATTCTCCGCCAGCAACGTCCCACGTTCCACACCATCACGATCCTCATTAATGGGCGATCCGCTCTTTACGCGGGCGTGAAGTCGGGAGCGTAACTGCCGGCGAGATTCTCGTGCCTTCTGCTGCGTGTTGCCTCCACTATATAAACCCCCATCACAGAGGGGTCCAGTAAGCCATTTTTTACTTCACTTAGACGTTACTTTGCTTGGATCTAGTGCTAACTTGATCATCGGAGGGTCCTCGGTGGTACTAAACCACCCGAGACTTCTTTGCACGTACTCGACGCTAAACTCCTCCAAATCACCAATCTCCTCAAAACCCACTGAGACCCACACGCAACAGGAGATCACCTCCAAAATCCACCAGGAGATCGACGGAAGACAACATCTGAAGGAGACCCGAAAAGGACCTCCATCAATCTCTCTTATGATCTATCTTAATCACCTTTAGATGGCTGTTTTTTCGTAGTTTTCCCTGATTTAAATTTAAATATCCTTATATACCATGGAATATCCCAAAGTCGCTTAAAATTGTGGACTGTCACTTCAAAATTTGGGTATGCATGAAAAATGTGATAATACATATGACTTTTTGAATATGCATCAACATCTAACATAATATATTATTTGAACAAAATCTCCGAAGTTTTGACAGGAGTTAATGAATATCTCTACAATTATAACTCATGCTCCCGAGTGAATCCATACCCTCATTTTCTTTTTCATTTTCTAAAAATAAAAATCTAAAAAAGAGAATATATATATTAGTCCAACGTCCACATCTTTCTCTCCTTCCTTTTTTAGTAACCAAATTTTATTTAATTTAGGCTAAAAACATCCTCACTTTTGCCTAAAAGCAGAACCTCTTCATTTCATAAATCATAGCAGTGTCAATATTTTACATCCAAGAGATACTTTTATACCAAATATGTCCCTTTAATAGTTTTAATTGGCTAGCAGGGTGAGCAAATTTAAGAAGACCCCATTGAACTTTTAGGGCTTTTGAGAGAGCACCATCGAACTTTAAAAATGCCATAATCCTCCTGACAATTGTTCTATTAGAGCATTAGTTTCATCAACTTATTTAAGACCTGTAAGATTGAATAACCCTAAAATGATCTTATTCGTACCGAATAAACTAATATGGCATTTTAGAAAAATCTTGCACGGGGTATTTTCGGCTTATTTGGCAGCTGAATTGCCTTTCCCCCCTTTCTGCTTTACCAAATCAAAGCACCTTTAAATTTTGTGCTCCCTACTTGGAAGAGAGACGAGTAAGTAGATAACATTTGGAATTAGAGATTTTGAAGAAAAAATAGCCACCCAAAACGGGAATCAAAGGACTCATGAATATGCAGATGTGGACAAGCACATAAGATCCAACGAAAAACAATAGAAAATTTAAATTGTTTTAGGTCTTCCGGGTTCACAATCAAGTTGATGATTAATGTCACAAGACATAATGTTAATAATCGCACGGCTCCGAAAGTGTAAAGCATAACAATCTCAAAATCAAGCCAAAAACTTCGACCATTGAATCGGAAGAAGTGTTCAATTAGTTGAGAAATTAAATCCACTAATAAATTTAGGACAATTTTTTACAGTAAACAAAAAATAATTAATAATTATTAAAAAAATTCACTTTAAAAAATAATTACAAAAAGAAATCACTTTTTGCCAAGTAGGCGTCATGCCAGCGCTTGCGCTGAGCTGGAATAATTTTTTTATGCGGCAATTTCAAACCGCGTCCATAGCATTTGTATGGGGTGCATACAAATCATAACAAATGTATAGGACGCAGTTCCAAACTGCGTCCTATACATTTGTTATGATTTGTATGTGGTGCAATTTGAAACTGCGCCTCCTACATTTGTTATGAACGCATGAACTACGCCCTTTACATTTGTATGGGCACAGTTACAAACTGTGCCCATAACATTTGTATGGGGCGCAGTTTCAAACTGCGCCCCATACAATTAATAAATGCAAAATAATATGAATCATCGTTTTTGTAAGGACTTTGTTTTTTTTAGCGCAGCTGTAAACTGCGTCCCAAAAAGAAATATACTCATTCACGGGTGCGTGTTTTTCTATGATGCGGTTTGAAAGTGTGCCCCAAAAGGATACACAATCATTCACGGGTATGATTTTTTCTGGGACGCATATACAAACTGCGCCTAAAAAAAAGAAACATAATCATCCACGGGTCCGTGTTTTTTCTATGGCGCGGTTTGAAGGTGTATCCCAAAAGAAATACAATCATTCACGAGTAAGTGTTTTTTTAGGGCGCAGTTGCAAACTGCGCCCCAAAAAAAACCCATACCCATAAATGATTGTGTTCATTATATTAAGAGTTCAATCTTTTCCTCTCTATCTAGAATCTCACTATCTATACCGAGCTCTCTCACACTCTCTCAGATCTCATCGCCGTCACATTCTCTGTCTTTCTCGCTCTAAGTTTTTAGCCTCTCTCTCTCTCTCTCACAATATCGGGATCTTCATCTGCAGGATTGCCATCAATCGATGAAATTAAAATGTGCATCTCTTACACCGTGGTCAAATATGTATATACGATGATAGACTACTCTGCGTACGAAGGCAGTCTCTATCGATTACGAAGGGGTATGAACTGGCCGATGAAGATCGATCGTGAAATCCCGCGGCTCTTGCACTTAGCCATATTGGATGCACTTCCGTCTCCCCCTGAAAAAGTAACCCATGACCACCATGGATAAGCAAATCGTCGTCTCCACTTATTTCATTCTATGGCTCTTCTTTCAGGTCGGAATATCGAATACTCTGCAAGCTCTCTTTACCGCATCTTTATGCACGGTCGGACTTTGAACCACCTCGAACTCACTCGAGATACTGCGCTAGGTGATGAGGCCATTGATCCAATTACAGAGCGGATTGATTTTTTTACCGTGGAGCTAACTAACGTAGAGTATTTATTTTTGAAATTTTAGTAATGAATTATGCCGTTGTTACTGTTCTTTATATCTATTTTGTTTACGTCATTCTCGTGTATGTTGTGGATGGGTGTACCATGTGTGTGTAATATATTGTGTATGAACACGTGTTTGTGTGAGAGAATCAAAGTTTGAATTAAAATGAATTAAAGTGTTATTTTGTAAAGAAATAATCAGGAAAAATCGGACAACACCTCCTTTGTAAATTTTGAATAAAATTCATGTACAAGTATAGTAAAATAATAGCATCCATAGGCGGAGCTAACTCAACGCCCAAATGGTGGAGACACAATCTACGCACAATATACGACGCCCAAACGGCGAAGAACAATAAGCCGGAAACATTAAACAATGTAAAATAAATAACGAATTCATCGCAACACAATACAACACGAACACTCATGACAATCTAACGAAGTCGTCACACCATCCCAGGTGTCCTCCTATTCGCTACAGGACGTTGAGACTGTGACGGTCCGGCTTCATTGGCGGCAGGCGGCTGAGACGGCGTCGGCTGTCTCTGTCTACGCCGTGCATACGTGATAGGAATGGCAGGTATGGACACAGCTGGTGGAGGCATGGGTGGCGAGGGCACGGGTGGTGCAGGGACGGGTGGCGGAGGCACGGGTGGTACAGGGACGGGTGGCGGAGGCACGGGTGGAACAGACAAGGTTTGATATAAACTTAAAAAATCTCTCTCTATCGGTCCTCGAGGCGTATATAAGGTGGGCGGAGGGACGGCTGTGATGACGAATCTGCGGGTAATCATCCGATATCAGGAAAGGTACCGATCTATCAGTATACCTGACTGTATCACATCGGCTATGTGGTGTATCCGATCGTACCATCGACCTACCCAAATATGATACTCCACGAGTCAAACATCCCCAACTAGCGCTCCACCATGTCGCGGTGTCTGCTCCACCGCGCCTGGTATGTGCTGCCTCAAACCGAACTAGCAGAGCACATGGTCTGGCACGTGTATCTGAATAACATCTTTGCAGATGATCGGCATCCGTGCACGCCAGAAATTGGATCCTGCCAAACATAATGGATGTAGAGTGCCCATCAGGTCATGTGTGTACGGTGTCCACGTAACTGCTGCCTCCTCCATGACATCGAACTCATTGCGGTAGAAATGGAGGCTGCGATCCTGTGTCATATCCCATGACCTGGGCACATTCCACCTGCATAGAGATTACACACAAGTTAATATTCCAAAAAAGAATTGAAATTTGAAATATGCGTATAGTTTCAAATACTTACTGGCATCCATATGGCCCTTAGCCATCTAAAAGGAACCATGTCGTAATGGTCAGGCGACCAATAGAGAGATATGTTCATGACCATATCTGAAATACAATATGATAGAATTACGTTTTATATTGAATATCAATTTAATTACGTAAAATTAGTAGAATGCGGTTTTAAGTATTGTATACCTGAAGAAGATTCAAACAACCCCCAAAACTCTTCTGCTCCATCAATGCAGCGATCCTCAGCTTGCTGTAGAGGAATGACAGAACTGCACCCCCCCACAATAAAGTGGCACACCGGTCGAGATCAGCTAAAAGAGGCAGCCAGGCAAGACTAACTCTGCTCTTGCTCCTATCCGGAAACAAGCGAACCCCAATCTGATGTAAAATGGAAGCTCGTGCGTGCTTCTCGATCGCCGTGGGGGTAGCATCCAAGGCAGGCTCAGCACTAAATGCCTCTCGCAGCCAACTCAAGTGGATGCTACTGCCTCTCCTCTGGCCAACGGGTGGAATCCTACCCAACAAGCTAGGACACAAGTCTGACCAATCGTGGCTGTACTCCATAGCAACCACCTCTTTGTCTATAGGCAGACCAAACAGCATAGCGACGTCCTGAAGGGTGATAGTCATCTCACCAACTCTAAAATGAGATGTGTAGGCCTCTGGTCTCCATCTATCTACCAAAACCGTAATCAAGTCTCTATCCATATGTATATACTTTAATCTGGATAGAAGATGAAAACCAACCCATTGCAGCTTAGCTTGATATGTGCATCTTCAATTGGGATCCGGCTACTCTAGACTAAGTGGTCAATGCTGTAGGGTGTTTTTCGTCACCCCATTGAGATGGGAATGTGCACGCCTGTCAGGTATGTATAGATTCCCCCTGTCTGGGGCAGGCCGGGGGTTATTGATTGTGGGGATCCGAATCTCCGGCAGCCGCGAACTAAGCTGCCGTTAATTACCCTTCGCTTTAGAAGCGAGGGGACCTCCGATTGATGGGTCAAACTGGTCATGTGAATTCAATATGCTGTGTGAATGTGTTGTGTTTCGAACCTCGTTAGAAATTTTTTTTAACGGCACGTGGGCACTGGGCGACCGCGGGCCATGTGCAAGACGCATGGGTGCCGGGTGCCAGCGGCTCACATGCCCGGCACGTGGACGCTGGCCGCCAGCGCTTCACGCGCTCAGCACGTGGACGCCGGGCGCCCACGGGCCATATGCAAGGCGCATGGGCGTCGGCGCCTCACACGCCCGGCACGTGGGTGCTAGGGCGCCAGAGCCTCACACGCCCGGTACGTAGGCACTGGGCGCCTGCAGAAAAAAGGGGTTTAGCCCCGGGATCTGGAGTTAAACTCCCAAAAGGATTTGTTATTTTTTTTATTGGAGAGTTCAACCCTAAAATAATTTTTATTATGGATTTAAACTACAAAAGATTTTAAACAGAGTTAAACTCTTAAAATGATTTTATATGTGGAGTTAGACTCCAAAAGATTTTGAATGGAGTTAAACTCCGAAAGACTCCAAAAGATTTTGACAAATAGAGTTGAACTCCCAAAAATCTTCGGAGATGATCAAAGGGGACCCCTTTCTTCTTCCCTTTAGCCCTGGATCTTCTTTTGAGCCTTGGATCTTCCCAAAGTGGGATTTTTGGATATGGGTCTCCTTCTTCTTCCTCTCCGTTGGCTGGATCTTGGAGAAAAAGGGGGTGAGGCTTAAAAATCTCCGCTTTTGGAGATTTAATGGAAGATCCGAGTTCCCCTTCAAGGGTTTTATGATGAAAAATTATTTTTTTTGGAAAAGAAAGAGTTAAACTCTTGATTTAATTCAGAAAAGAGAAGAACGTTTAGAACTTTGAGGAAGGAGAATGAGGTACAGAACCCTAACTTTTGGAGAGAATGAAAAGTTGTTCTTGATTTTTTTCATCATGTTTGCCATTATAGGTTACACACTTTACATACAACCCCTTGGGCTTTGCCAAATAGCACTTGTGTCACCCCATGGCTTATGTGCGTATTTCTTTTTGCACATAAGCCATGGGGTTTACAAAATTTTGGCTTTCTGCCCATTTTTCATACATTTATTTCTAAAAAAAATGCATTGAACTAATTTATTGCTTCATTCTTGGTATGGAACCGGCCCCTTCCATTCTTGGTCTTGACTTAGTCTTGGGACCACTTTGCTTGAGCTTGAGCCCGCTTGGCTGGGGGTTGACTGACTTTGACTTGGTCAACCGGGGTTTAATTTTTGACCCCAACAAAGTGTCCCCCGTCAATAAATGCACACCATATATATGGGTCGTGTGCATGAAATTGATGGATCTTCTTTCGCGTGGAGGTTGGCTTGATTTGGTTTGACGACGTGCAGGTCGATGCTGCCCTTTTCGCGACGTGGATAGTCGGTGCTGCCCTTTTAGTGATGTGGACGGTTTGTGCTGCTCTTTTTGCGATGTGGACGGTCGGCGCTGCTATTTTGCCATGTGGACGGTCGGTGTTTCCATTTTAGCGATGTGGATGGTCGGTGCTGCCCTTTTTGCGACTTGGACGGTCGGTGCTGCCATTTTTACGACGTGAACGGTCAGTGCTTCCATTTTAGCGACGTGGATGGTCGGTGCTACCATTTTTGGATGGTCGGTGCTGCCCTTTTTGCGATGTGGACGGTCGGTGCTGCCTTTTTTGCGACTTACATGGTCGGTGCTGCTCTTTTTGCAACTTGGACGGTCGGTGATGCCATTTTTGCGATGTGGAATGTTGGTGCTAACATTTTTGCAACATGGACGGTTGGTACTGCCCTTTTGGCTACGCGGACGGTCGGTGCTGCCCTTTTTGCGACTTGGACGGTCGGTGCTGCCCTTTTTGCGATTTGGATGGTCGGTGCAGCCCTTTTTGAGACGTGGACGATCGATGCTGCCATTTTTGCGACTTGGACGGTCGGTGCTGCCCTTTTTGCGACTTAGACGGTCGATGCTGCCATTTTTAGGACTTGGACGGTCGATGCTGCCCTTTTTGCGATTTGGATGGTCGGTGCTGCCCTTTTTGCCACTTGGACGGTTGATGCTACCATTTTTGCGACTTGGACAGTCGGTGCTGCCTTTTTTGCATCTTGGACGGTCGATACTTCCATTTTTACGACTTGGATGATCGATACTTGATTTGACTTGCTCCGCTTCTTGCGGTGTCGGGATTGAAGTTTACTTGCTCCGATTTTTGCGATGTCAGGATTAATTTGTTTCCGAATGGAGTTTGATTCCACCGATGAGGTGATTGGTTGACTTGTTTGATTTGATTTATTTTTGGAGTACTCTACCCACCCAGCGAGACTTTTGAGCTTAGAAATGCTGCTGGGAGGGATATTGATTTGATCTGTTTGATTTCTGCCTTATTTGGCGGGATTTTTTAATTTGAGAGGAACTTAGAATTTGGATTTTGTTTACCATCAGCATTGCTACACTGGAATAATGCAAAGAGCAACTCATCATTTGACACGGGGAGACTTGGGATTTGGTTTTTGGGTCAGCATCAGCACCGCTGACACTGAAGCGTAGTGCTAGGAGCGACTCATCATTTTCCTTTGGGAAAAGTTGGGATTTGGGTTGCCAACTCGTGAGTAGAAAACATCACAGAGCAGAAATCGTATGTATGACTCAATCCTAGGTCAATACGATCATAATATATATCCTCAAATGATAATATGGCCTGAAGCATAATATAAAGGCAAGGGTAAACATCTATGCATAAGTGTAATCCCATGTGCTCGTGTCAGTGCCTCAGGTAGAAGTATATCGTAAATATGAGGTATAAATGCAATACGATGAAAACAGAATGCATAATGTATGAGAAAACCGTTTTCTTAATTTAGTAAGATTTCTGTATTTATAAATTTACATGTTATCAATGAAACCATCAGAAATCAGTGTCAAGCATCGACACAAAATATATATCTCAAAATCCCAGGCTCCGGCTATCTGGACTGGCCTGTATCATCAAATCTCAATATATCAGGCTCCGGCTATCCGGACTGGCCTGTATCATAAATCTCAAGACCACGTTGGTATCCTCCGGATATCCGGCATGTCATAATAAAATCACCGGTCAGTAGTGCACCCTTGTCTCAGGCTCAACGCCATCATCTGCGACCTTCTCGCCCCGGGGTACCGCACTGGGTCCACCATGCACCCACAGACGGTTCCTCCTCCTCCTCGAATCGGGTGTATGATATTGCTCAAGAGCCGAGAAAACTCTTGGCGGACATATCTCAAATCATAATATGAGAAAACTGCACTTTTATCTTTTAAAAATGATAAATGAGTTCATAAAATCTTGCGGTTTCTCCAAATCCAGAAATCTCATGGGAAATCCGAAATCCAACAATGAAAAGTGAATAATAACGAATACTGGGCTCCGACAATCCGGACTGGCCCTTATAATATTGCATGACAAATGAATATATAAATATGCGTAAAATATCAAGCAATGAATGCAATAATGAACTAGCATATGAAACAATAACATATAGGAACCATTAGCTAGTAAGATATGTCAATGAAATAATGTTCTCTAAGTGTACGTGGTATAGCAATTACTGATGAAGATGTGTGTGAGTAGGAAAACGAATGTACGTGGAGCATACGCATCATCGGTAATGGTGCTGGTGTCCTAACAACAAATTTCATCATTTCCAACGAAAATACATATAAGCATACAATGCAATGCGATAAGCAGAATAAATGGCAAATGAATAGTAAATGCAGAAATAAGGAAATAACATTAATATATATAAGTCGTACAGTTTTGCCATTTGAAATAACACGAATCGTGGTGTTTAGAAAGTAGGGCTACGGTGTGTTTTTAAGAAAATGTACTTTCTTTGAAATATCCGTAGAAACCCTTAGCCTGTCTTTAAAATACTCACGATTCGTTAGTTTTGAAATAGGTGTTATTCGAGTATAGTTTAACATCTATAAATAAACTACAGGACTAAACTAACAGATAAATCAAAAGGGTAAGGGAAATCATCTAAGTCTGAGTCGATATATATATATATATATATATATCTGTGTGTGTGTGTGTATAATAGTCGGTGATCCCGCCTCAATAGTATCACATACGATACAATATATATAATCTGACATCCTCGAGTCAAGAGTGCGGATCTATCATCAATACATAGCTCGTACGGTAAATCCATCGTACGGCATCCTAAATCTGGGTACGGGTTAAATATCACATTTATCTCATCATTTATCTGGTATCCTTATCAACATATCATGATCTGGGTACTGATATAACGTCTAGTACATACTGATACCATCTACACACACACACACACACATGCGTGTGTATGAAAACACATCGCCCCCAAAGATCCGCTATAATATCATGTCGTATCTCAAATACGAACAACGTCACATCACCGATCTCATGGCATCATACCCAATTCTCATCGACTCATCTCCAAATACCATATACTATCCTCATCATCTATGTATATGTATACGTATATATATATACATAGTCCCATACCTATGTGTGTGTGTTTGTATACACATATCCCCATATACGCACAAGTAATAAAAGTATGCAAGTGTTTGTGTGTGCGTGTATGCAAATCACTACTCTAGGGTTCGCGACTAATAAACTAACTAAACACTATCTTCCAAGTACACTTTACTAACCCAAAGTCATTTCATATCACATCCGTGTGTTTGTGTGTGTGTGTGTATATATATATATATATATATATATAATATAATATAATTACAACGCATTCGCGTTCTATACAACGAAACTGCGGGGGTGCTATACGCCATCCACCCGACTTTCCCCATAGATATATTTCTACTCACCTCGATTCTTGCTTGCCGAAGTCGATGACGCCACGTTCGTCCTTGTCTTTCATGTCCACTCCAGGTACCTACATATATACACATATAGCATCGTAAACGAAATCACGCACGAAAACCAAAATGTTGCACGAATCACCCATAGGTTAAAACCTATAGTCCGCTCATGCAAAAAAACCAAATAACTCTCAACATCGGCGTACAAACGCCGATTGATCGAGATAAAACCCAAACGTACCAATCGTGGTTTCAAAACTCACTAATTATATATGAAATAGGGTTTAAATCATCAAAACCTTAAAATTAATCAAATCGTTTTATTTCCCAAAAACCTAGAAAGCCTCGAATAACCATTTTTGTACAAAACTTGATGTTTAAACAAAACTAGTGGCCAAAATATACTCTAAATATCCTAACTAGATCATACAAACCATTACTATAATTTAATCTCATCATTTTTCATTAACCCCAAAATTCTAGTTTGCAAAATCAACCGATTTTAACAATTTAAAGTAACAATGCACAAAACAACAACTAGATTAGGTTTTGCATGATCTAAGGTGTTAAACTACAATTTATAATGTTAATGATGTGATGAAAACCCTATCTAGATTTTAATCTCAATTATATTCATGGTTTATAAAACCTAGTTTACAAATAGCATAATTAGAACAATTTAAATGTAACAACTAGAAATTTGAGAACTAGATTTCATTTTGCATATTCTAAGATATTATACTACACTTTCAAACCATAATCAATTTATGAAAACCCTAACTTGATCTCAAACCCCTTTCTTGAATTTTAGATCTTGAAATTAAAACCACAATAAATTTCCCAATTAAACTAGATTAAAGAAACAACCAACAATTTAACTATGGGTTATGGATTTATACCTCAAAGGTTGTAGATCAACATGAGAACTTAACCTCCCAAAATGCTAACTTTGCTCCAAGATCCAAGCTAGATTGATCCAAGAATAAAGGGTAAAGGTTTGATTAGGGATTAGTGTGAGTTTGTATGGATTTTGAAGCATTTTTATGGATTTTTGATGCAAAATTGTGTGGGATTTTTGGGGGAGGGACTGCTGTTGGAAGGGTAGGCCAAGATGGGGGGGAGAGGTGAGAGAGTGAGGTGAGGGAATGCCAAGTAAAGAAAAGTCCAAGTCAACCCAAACCCATACCTCCTTTTCTCTTTCTTTCTTTTCCTTTTTTTTCTTTTCTTTCAAAGCCTCATCAAGTGGGAAAAAAATTCGAAGGGGCAGCCAACGGTTCGGCCAGCAGTATAGGAAGGAGGAGATAGGGTGTGGATGAGTGTGGGCGGGGAAAAATGATAAATATTATACCCCAATTTCCATTACATTAATTTCACTATTTAAGCCTTTTTCTATCATATTTTCTAAAACCGTTTTGACAATTTCTTTTCATTTCAAAAAATATTATGTTACATCTTGGTTTAATGTGTCATGATGCACAAAACTTGTATTAGCCCATTCCAATTTATAATTATCCCTAGTTAAATGTATTAGTGAAGGCTTAAAATAATATTTAAAATAATTAATTTCGGAAAATATTTCAGTCAACTAAAAATTTTACAAGTGACTCAAAAAACACTAAATACTAGCAATTATGCAGCTAGAATAGGTATATTTGATTTTATGATGAAAGATAATTATATCTTGATTTTTACGGAAAATACCCGTTATTTTACCGATTCTCCGAAATTTCACCTAAACTATTTTCAAAGCGTTACAATCTTCCCCCTTAAAGAAATTTGGTCCCCGAATTTAAATTAAAAATCCCCCAAATACTAAAACATTTCAGCAAAACACTCAAATCGGCGGGGCTCCGAAATCATCAATACTTAAAATACATCTTAGCGCAATGTATACGCATGAAACCGAGTACATAACTCAAAATCAAAACTCTGTCAAGCATCACGCAATCATCGGAGTTATAGTGAAGACACCACTGTCAAAATCCAATACGAGAACCAACATGATATACATCAAACCATGGCATGTACATAGTACGCATCATCATAAACTCGTCAAAACAACTAAAGAAATACATGCCAAACCTTTTTCAAATTGCTGCGCGATGCGCATATCACAACACAAGTGACGGACGTTTATTATAAGAAAATAATTCTATATACATATATATATATATATATATATACATATATACACATATATATGAGAATAATGGAGAAAAGAGGCCATAGGAGGGGATTCCCTCCTATGGCGTCGAAAAAATACAACCCCCTAGTTTTTTTTCGACGATCGGCACCCATCATATTCATCGTCATCATCTAAGATATGGGTACACCAACTTTCATGTGATTCCACAACCCTTTCACCGTTGATTTAGCAATGTAAAAAGTTCTATTGTCGGTAAACCGTTAATTTTGAACCCACTAAATCAACGGTGAAAAAGTTGTAGAATCACATGAAATTTGGTGTACTCACATCTTAGATGATGACGATGAAGATGGTGGGTGCCGATCGTCGGGAAAAACAAGGGAGGGGGTATTTTTTCGACGCCATAGGAGGGAATCCCCTCCTATGGCCTCTTCCCTCCATTAATCTCCATATATATATACATATACATATACATATACATATACATATACATATACATATACATACATATATACATACATACATACATACATATATATATATATATATCTTTTGTTTAACATACGTCCCGCCATTTGGAAAAAAGAATTTAGAAGGGTTTCCTTGTAAAAAGTTTCGTGTCATCTCGGACACGTAGGTAAATACTGAGACTATAGCTCCCTTTTTGAAAATCCCTTCGATAACTATCAATGCATGCAAAAACATATTCAGGTACTGTCCTTTGACTAGTTATGCTCAGCCACTATACCAAATAGTAAATATCATAAAAATATACTGCTCAAAGAAAATCAATCCCAAAATGTGTATAAGAATGCCACGTGCGTCTGGTGCGCACAGAAATCGAAATCAATGAATGTGCCCTACATGTGCACAGAAATAAAATCTAAGTGCAACGGGTGTACACGAAACACCAGTCAAAGGCAACGGGTGTGCCTGGAAGCAATATCAGGTGCATCTGATATGCACGAAGAATCCCAATTTAGTGCATCTGCCGTGCACCAAAATCGCATCAAACGCGCCAAGTATGCACAAAATCCAACTCAAGTGCATAAGGTGCACAAAAACAAATATCGAATATCGCAATCGAAATCAACGGTATACAACAAACCTCAATTCAATTCAGGTATACCGTGGTATATAACCTCACAACCATGTGAATCAGCGTGCACAAAATCGAATCAAAATACTAGAAGTGCATGGAAACTATACCGAAAGCACAAGTCAAATCATATATATACCATAGGTATGAAATCAAAATCAACATCTCGAATCAAATCGAAGTCGAGTGCAACTGTGGTGCACAAAATCTCAATCATGCAAATAAATCGCCCAAAATATCAAAATCAAAGATGACGGAAGTAGTCCCGCTCTAGCACATTCTCTAAAGATCTCTGGCCAACTGTCATGGTCACTCATAACATATCTCGTCGACAATGCCGAACTCTGGCCTACTGGGTGTGCGTAATATGACCGATCCTGGGTCCAAGTCTTCTCGTATTGTACTCCAGAAAGGTTCTGTCGAAGTCTCCCTCAAATCTCGTTTCTGCCGAACTGCCCGGAAGTTATCACCCTTTACTAAATCCATCTCTTGTTCCGAAATGGCTGCATACTCATCGCGACTCCTTCTGGAAGGTATTTCCATATTCAACGCCTCTACATGCGCATCACATCTATGATGTCAGCGGAGTGGAACGTCATCTCATCAAAATCTTGTACGAACCTCTTACACCACTTTTCTCTAATGTAGACTGATTCGGACTCGTCTCTTCATGGCTGCATGGACTGCGCTCCAACGGCTATGCTCGTATCTGGAGTCTCCCAAGCAATGTATCCCATCACATGATATCCGAATGACGTCGAACCTTTCGATCGATTTGTCAATGTTCCATAATCCTCCAAGAGATCAATATCTTGAGTACAGTTTAATAGTATTCCAGTACATGCCATAGTACCTATGGACCAGCCGTAGAAGGGCAAACCCAAGCCTCATTAATGGCACCGCTGAACTGCTGTAAACCCTAAGGTTTCAGAGCGTTCTCATGGTCGTTATATCGAGTTAGGGTTTCATTCTTCTAGAGGGTCCACGGAATTACTTGCATATTTTTCCGAATACATTAAACTTGGAAAATGGGGTTTCTGACATTCGATCGTCTCTAGCGACTCTCAACGTACCTGCATGAAGTCGTCTCTAGCTAGAAACAATCAATCTGATGACCTCGCATCGGGGTAGGAAATGAATTACATGTCTTAGTCATTCCTCCTTGGGTGACTAGCGATCTTCTATCATATCTCGAAGTATAACTCATGCAGCATTAGCTTCAAACATCTGGGGCGATATCTCGTCAGTCGCAGCAACAATTGAATCTTTCGTCCACATGCTGAACTGTGCCTCAATCATCAAAATATCGGTGTATTGATGGTCATCACATTCTGGCCAGTCTCTAGTAGTGGCACAATCCTCTGGTGCTGATCTGCACGTCCGATAAATCTCGTAAAGCGATCCATCAAACGCTCATGGCGCGAAAACACAAATAAACGATACATCTATGCAATCATGTGTCCCTGGAATCATGCCCTAGTCAGTCCTCGTCCGTGACGAGCTCGTACTGACCACAACTCTAGCCGCAGCTCTCTCTGCCCGTGTAATCGTGGCAGCAAAACCATAAACTAATATCGATGAGGATAGATCATGAAGGAATATAATGTTGTGCAAGGAAATGTACATCCTAAGGCTTCTTAAGCGGAGTTGCGTAGCGTAAGTATGCCACAGAACATATACACGTTACGTCACTCTCCTTAAGCCACCTACTCCATCAACCAAGGTCAAGCTACGCGATGAAAGTTCGGGTCTAATACCCCCTCGACCAAGTCTAAGTTCCGTAAGGTCAAGCCTAGGTTCCGAATATATACAAACGCCCTAGGATCCGCATAGTCAAACATAGACTCGAACTAAGGTTAACCTAGCGCTCTGATACCAACTTTGTCACGACCCAAACTAGCACGTGACTGGAACTTGAATCATGTGAAGTCTATAGGACCACACCTAATTCAAGTAAGCCAAAAACCCAGAAATCTAAACCATTTTTAAGGAAGTGAAAGAAAAACTTGTTTAAAGCAAGTGGTTTAAATAACATGAATGTCATTAAACGTTAAAAAGCAACATCAAATTTTCCTGAAAATTTTGGCAGAGTCTCCTTTGTAAATACTGGCCCCAAACGGGTACAAACATGAATAATATACATAAAGGCATCCCCAAACGGGAGCTATCTCTTCGTCAATTGACGACCACAACCACGCAAGCAATATAATATACAACGCCAAGGGCGAGGATTAAAACTCAAAAGGAAACTCAAAATCATCAAGAAAACCTATAATAATACAACGCGCGACTCTAAGGTCGAAATAATAACAACTGGTTTTCTAAGCCTGAAATAATATACAAGTCTGGTTGATGGAGTTACTAGATACAACTGAATATAATAAATGTACGAGGGTGGTCATGATGCGAGTGAACCCACCTACCAAAGCAATCGCTCGGAATGGAAGAAGTGGGCCAGAAAGCCGCAATAAAACATGTACGGCAAAACCTGCAAGAACTGTGGCACAACGGGGGTGAGTTTCCAACTCGTGAGTAGAAAACATCACAGAGTAGAAATCGTATGTATGATTCAATCCTAGTTCAATACGATCATAATATATATCCTCAAATGATAATATGGCCTGAAGCATAATATAAAGGCAAGGGTAAACATCTATGCATAAGTGTAATCCCATGTGCTCGTGTCAGTGCCTCAGGTAGCAGTATGTCGTAAATATGAGGTATAAATGCAATATGATGAAAACAGAATGCACCATGTATAAGAAAACTGTTTTCTTAATTTAGTAAGATTTCTGTATTTATAAATTTACATGTTATCAATGAAACCATCAGAAATCAGTGTCAAGTATCGACACAAAATATATATCTCAAAATCCCAGGCTCCGGCTATCCGGACTGGCCTGTATCATCAAATCTCAATATATCAGGCTCCGGCTATCCGAACTGGCCTGTATCATAAATCTCAAGACCACGTCGGTATCCTCCGGATATCCGGCGTGTCACAATAAAATCACCGGTCAGTAGTGCTCCCTTGTCTCAGGCTCAACGCCATCATCTGCGACCTTCTCGTCCCGGGGTACCGCACCGGATCTACCATGCACCCACAGACGGTTCCTTCTCCTTCTCGAATCGGGTGTATGATATCGCTCAAGAGCCAAGAAAACTCATGGTGGACATATCTCAAATCATAATATGAGAAAACCACACTTTTATCTTTTAAAATGATAAATGAGTTTATAAAATCTTGCGGTTTCTCCAAATCCAGAAATCTCATGAGAAATCCGAAATCCAACAATAAAAAGTGAATAATAACGAATACTGGGCTCCGGCAATCTGGACTGGCCCTTATAATATTGCATGACAAATGAATATATAAATATGCGTGAAATATCAAGCAACGAATGCAATAATGAACTAGCATATGAAACAATAACATATAGGAAGTATCAGCTAGCAAGCTATGTCAATGAAATAATGTTTTCTAAGTGTACGTAACATAGCAATTACCGATGAAGATGTGTGTGAGCCGGAAAATGAGTGTACGTGGAGCATTCTCATCATCGGTAATGGTGCTGGTGTCCTAACAATAGATTTCATCATTTCCAACGAAAATACATATAAGCATGCAATACAATGCGATAAGCAGAATAAATGGAAAATGAATAGTAAATGCAGAAATAAGGAAATAACATTAATATATATAAGTCGTACAGTTTTGCCATTTGAAATAACATGAATCGTGGTGTTTAGAAAATAGGGCTACGGTGTATTTTAAGAAAAGGTACTTCCTTTGAAATATCCGTAGAATCCCTTAGCCTGTCTTTAAAATACCCACGATTCGTTAGTTTTGAAATATGTATGATTCGAGTATAGTCTAACATCTACAAATAAACTACAGGACTAAACTAACAGACAAATCAAAAGGGTAAGGGAAATCATCTAAGTCTCAGTCGATATATATATATATAATAGTCGGTGATCCCGCCTCAATAGTATCACATACGATACAATATATATAATCTGACATTCTCGAGTCAAGAGTGCGGATCTATCATCAATACATAGCTCGTACGGTAAATCCATCATACGGCATCCTAAATCTGGGTACGGGTCAAATATCACATTTATCTGGTATCCTTATCATCATATCATGATCTTTGTACCGATCTAACGTCTAGTACATACTGATACTATCTACATATATGTATGCGTGTGTATGAAAACACATCGCCCCAAAGACCCGCTATAATATCATGTCGTATCTCAAATACGAACCATGTCACATCACCGATCTCATGGCATCATGTCCAATCTCATCGACCCATCTCCAAATACCATATACTATACTCATCATCCATGTGTGTGTGTGTACACACACACACACAGTCCCATACCTATGTGTGTGTATATATATATATATACATATCCCCATATACGCACAAGTAATAAAAGTGTGAAAGTGTGTGTGTGCACGCGTGTATGCAAATCACTACTCTAGGTTTCGCGACTAATAAACTAACTAAACACTATCTTCCAAGTACACTATACTAACCCAAAGTCATTTCATATCACATCCGTACACACACACACACACACACACACACACACACACACACACACACACAACGCATTCGCATTCTATACAACGAAACTGCGGGGGTGCTATACGCCATCCACCCGACTTCCCCCATAGATATATATCTACTCACCTCGATCCTTGCTTGTCGAAGTCGATGACGCAATACTCGTCCTTGTCTTTAATGTCCACTCGGAAAGAACCAAATAACCCTCAATATCGGCGTACAAAGGGCGATTGATCGAGATAAAACCCAAACGTACCAATCGTGGTTTCAAAACTCACTAATTATATATGAAATAGGGTTTAAATTATCAAAACCTTAAAATTAATTAAATCGTTTTATTTCCCAAAAAACTAGAAATCCTCGAATAACCGTTTTTTTACAAAAGTTGATGTTTAAACAAAACTAGTGGCCAAAATATACTCTAAATATCATAACTAGTTCATACAAACCATTACTATAATTTAATCTCATCATTTTTCATTAACCCCAAAATTCTAGTTTGCAAAATCAACCGATTTTAACAATTTAAAGTAACAATGCACAAAACAACAACTAGATTAGGTTTTGCATGATCTAAGGTGTTAAACTACAATTTATAATGTTAATGATGTGATGAAAACCCTATCTAGATTTTAATCTCAATTATATTCATGGTTTATAAAAACCTAGTTTACAAATAGCATAATTAGAACAATTTAAATGTAACAATTATAAATTTGACAACTAGATTTCATTTTGCATACTCTAAGATGTTATACTACACTTTCAGACCATAACCAATTTATGAAAACCCTAACTTGATCTCAAACCCCTTTCTTGAATTTTAGATCTTGAAATTAAAACCACAATAAATTTCCCAATTAAGCTAGATTAAAGAAACAACCAACAATTTAACTATGGGTTAGGGATTTATACCTCAGAGGTTGTGGATCAACATGAGAACTTAGCCTCCCAAAATGCTAACTTTTCTCCAAGATCCAAGCTAGATTGATCCAAGAATAAAGGGTAAAGGTTTGATTAGGGATTAGTGTGAGTTTGTATGAATTTTGAAGCATTTTTATGGATTTTTGATGCAAATTTGTGTGGGATTTTTGGGGGAGGGTGCTGTTGGAAGGGTCGGCCAAGATGGGGGGGGGGGAGAGGTGAGAGAGTGAGGTGAGGGAATGCCAAGTAAAGAAAAGTCCAAGTCAACCCAAACCCATACCTCATTTTCTCTTTCTTTCTTTTCCTTTGTTTTTTTTCTTTTCTTTTCTTTCAAAGCCTCATCAAGTGGGGAAAAAATTTGAAGGGGCAGCTAAGGGTTCGGCCAGCAGTATAGGGGGGAGGAGAAAGGGTGTGGGTGAGTGTGGGTGAGGAAAAAAATGATAAATATTATACCCCAATTTCCATTTACATTAATTTCACTATTTAAGCCTTTTTCTATCATATTTTCTAAAACCGTTTTGATAATTTCTTTTCATTTCAAAACATATTATGTTACATCTTGGTTTAATGTGTCATGATGCACAAAACTTGTATTAGCCCATTCCAATTTGTAATTATCCCTAGTTAAATGTATTAGTGAAGGCTTAAAATAATATTTAAAATAATTAATTTCGGAAAATATTTCAGTCAACTAGAAATTTTACAAGTGACTCAAAAAACACCAAATATTAGCAATTACATAGTTAGAATAGGTATATTTGATTTTATGATGAAAGATAATTATATCTTGATTTTTACGGAAAACACTCGTTATTTTACCGATTCTCCGAAATTTCACCTAAACGATTTTCAAAGCGTTACAGCATCGAGCTCTTCGAGGCGAAAGAGGACATTTTCTTCCTCCGTCAAACCATGCTGGACAGCCATTCTGAGACTTGGAACTTCGACTTCGAGCGGAAGGATTGCTTCCAATCCGAAGAGTAGTGAGTATATAATGGAATGAGTTGGAGTGCGATTCGTGGTACGATATGCCCACAACGCCTCGTGGAGCTTGAGATTCCAGTCTCTCTTGTTGGCTGAAGCGTTTTTCCTCATGAGCTTGCATAGAGTCTTATTGAAGGCTATGGCTAGCCCATTGGCTCTTGGATTATAGATGGAGGAATATCTCTAGTCAATCTTGTGCTGAGTAGCAAACCTTGAGACTTTGAAGCTCTTGAAAGAAGGCTCGTTGTCAGATATGATTCTTCTAGGTGTACTGAAGCGGTATAGAATATTATGCTGGAAGAACGTCAGAATATCTTCTGTCTTGACTTCTTTTAGCGGAACAGTTTCAGCCCATCTGGAGAATTAGTCAGTTGCAGCCAATATGAACCAGTGGCCTTTGGATGACGGATGATCAATTGGACCAACTATGTGTAACAACCCTAAACTTTCTGTACAACTTTCTGTACAATTTTTCAAAAAATACAGAAAGGGGTATTTTTGCCTGAGCACAAGTTATAAGTTTGTTTTGTTTTTTAAATAGTAAGAAAGAGCTTGTAGCTCACTGGTAAAGCCTTGCACTGCTATTACAAAGCACCAGAGTTCAAATCCCATCCATCATATTATTTTTAATATTGTTTTATTTTAAATTTTTAGAAGTCCAAGGGTCTACACGTGCATAACTCGTACAAAACCCCACTACACATGTAAAACAAACTGGCCCAGGGGGTAGATGATGCGACGAGGGACATGTTGCACGCCTGAACCGGTCGGAATCGGCCGGCGACCCGGCCGACTCGGCCCGCCGCTGCCGGCCGGACACGGCCGGACCGCCGATTCTCCAACATGAAAGTTGTGCCTCTTCAACTCCCCATCACTCCTGCATAATTTAATTTCTTGGATCGGTTCCAGAACTCTTAAAAACCCCATTAAACCATATTTTTAATACAATTTTTATTACATTTTCAATTCAACTTTTCACCTACCCTAACCCTAACTTTACCCTATAAATACCATCCCTAGACACACCCCCTCATTCACAATTCTGTCCAAACCCTCAAGAAATTCCTCTAGAAATTTTGTGTACAAGTGGAGTTAGCGAAGGGCATAACTCCGGCGATCTTCCGACGACAACCTAGGAGCTCCCGGCGACGAAACGACGCACCGGAGCCTCCTACCGCTTCCTCTCCCTCTTCTCTATACTACAAACCCATAAGTCCCACCTCCCTCTTCTTTATTCTTTTCTAAAAACTCATATTACTAAAACCCGATGGAAGCGAAGTTAACTCCGACTTCTGATTCGGTTTTCTTTATAAAGTTCAATTTTCCTTAACACAACCATGTTAAACTCTAACATCTTGACTATTAATCATTTAACAAAACATGTTGAACAAGTTTCATACCAAAACATTTCATTTTGTAATTTTTACCGCTCTTTTTCACTAAAATACCACGTAGTTTACTTTCTACTTTAAAACATCATTAATCTTGTTATACCTTTAATTAGATCACGAGGTAATGACCTACCTCTTCACAACACTCATATAGAACATAGCACAATACCTTTCGGAAACATAGAATACGAGAAAACGAAACTTTACATATAAATACCACTAACTATTAAAAACGTTTTCTATAAGATTACGTATTTTTATAAATCTTTGTAAAGCGCCGCTACAACCCATTTTGGGGAACCCGATTGGGATGGTGCGGATTATCGCACATCCATGGGCTTAGTAGTGCGTGATGCAGACCTCCGCAAGGAGTATTCGGTCCAGAGAGATTTAAAATACAAATATCTTAAGAAAATGAGATTTCTAGAAAATAATAAATTAAAATAATATATATATGTATATATGTATATATATATATATATATATATATATATATATATATATATATATATGTATGTATCAACAAAATATCTATTTTTGATATATTATAAATATTCCAACTTTTCTAAATCAAAAGAACCACTTTACATGAAAATACCATGAAATTCCATATTCAACACTTTACAATTAAATACCATGTATTATGAAAAATAGGTTTAATTACTAGAAATATCACAAATATAAAATCTACAACCATGAAAACTCTAAAGACGATAAATAAATACTTGGGGTGTATTTTGAAAATTATATAAAAGTATTTTTACATATAACCCCCCCAAGTTTTATAAATTATAATAAGGACCCTATTAAATATAGGTTTAAGCGGGATCAGTCTCTTGAGCCTCAGGGAGCCGGAGATATGGGTGCTTGCCTATTTAAGGTAGATAACTTAATAAACGGTGTTATCAACACGGTAATCGTTTTTGAAAAAGACACAAATTCTGCCGTCCATGTGCAGCGGTTACCGATTACATCAAAACCTAATTCAGGACTTCAATTTCTTTTCTAATTGTTCTGACTCAGACTGAGTCTCAATATAATCAATTTGACTTGAATATGATTCAAGTACAATCTACAATATAACAATTCAATATGAATCCATATATTCAATCTGTTCAATCTATCCAATCTATATTGACTGAACCAAACCATGGATATACTTCCATTTACATGATTCTCCAGTTACATCCATGATTCTCCAGTTACATCCATTTACTGATATCATGGTTTCGGCAAATCATCCAATTATACAATCTATATTACAAGACAATACAAGTTGCAATACAATACGAACAATACAATCAAGACATCGCGGGGTTTAAGGGGTAGATTGGTACGGAAGGTGTTAGAAGTGGCACGGGACCGCAAGATTTAAGGCACCTAACTTGAATTCAATTGCCGTTGTTTTGGGTTGTATAACGGAGCCTTTTACTTTCATTTTCCTTTAGTCTCTGGTATATAGAGACTCCTCTCGTATACACTGGCATTCTTCTGTACCAAGCTACAAACAACATCGTTAACACTAAATACAACTTTAAAAGCTACTCTCTCTCTCTGACTATTCTACTTCTTCCTTATCTTTGGGATACCGAGCGATTTGTTCGCTGACGACATTCTCTATCTTTCTTCTTTGAATGTCGTCAGGTGATTCGTACCTTCCAGAGATCAAGCCTAGCACTGAAGACTTGGTTCAGTTTATTGAAGATCCCGAGCTGTAGTTACACTTGTACACATTTCATTTCAGTACTTTTCATTCCTGTTATGCTACTGTTTAGGCATTGCTTTTATTCAGATGTATTTACTTTTCCATGCATTGTATAAAACAATGTTAATAAATAAAGTTACTGTTCAGTTATTGTAACATTTCAAAAAAAAAATATTATTTTTGGGAATTTTCATAATTTAATATTAATTTTTAATGAATATTTTAATAGTCGGTATAATTAAATACCAATAAATGGGGAAAATTCCGGAGAAAATTTTGGAAATTCTAAAATAGGGTATTTTGAGGAAATATGTCATTTTAAAGTTTTTATGGTTAAGTATATGCTATTTTAGTGTTAATCGCGATTAAAAATCGCTAATTGGATTTTTGGCTTTTGTGCAAAAATGTGCACATAACATTTTCCACACTTGTTTCATGTTTTGGTCATGGTAGCCTAGGGTTAACCATGTCTAATTGGGCTTGATGGTTTAAACCTTTTGGTTATGTTGTTTTGGTTTGACTAAGGGTTTTGGCCTTGTCTAAGGGTGATTAGGGTTAGTTGACCTTGTGATGAGAAGAGAGAGCCATGATAGCTTTGTGTCTTGTGAGCATTGAGTTGGAGAGAGATAAAGGTGGCTATGGTAGTGTCATGTTAGCATTTGATGTTGAGTAACGGTGATGGGAGTTAATTCATCTCATTTCAAAATTTTTTGTTTACCTCTCAAACACTCGCATCTCTCTCACCCTCACACATCACAACCCTTAAGGAAAACCAGCAGCAGCAGCTGCTAAATCATTACTTCAGCCAACACTTCAGCCACCCAATTGACATCAGCACACACAACAGCCCCAATATCAACACTTCAGCCCCCATGTCAACACATCAGCAGCTACATCAGCCCACCATCAACACATTTCAGCCCCCAATTGTTCAACTTCAGCCACCAAAACTGCTGCAACAGCAGCTGATGTAACACATCAGCCACCATCAGCAGCAGCAAATGCATCAGCAGACTTCAGCAGCATCAGCTGCTGCTCAACAGTAACATCAGCACAACCCTATCAACAAACTCATAACCCCACACAACACCACACCCTCCCACAGCTACAAAAACTCCTGCTGCTGCAACCTCAGCAACAAAACAAATTCCAAGCAGCAGCAGCAGCCAAGGCAACAACAACAACACACTCAAAAATATTCATCAGCAGCAACAACTTCACCAGAAACAGCCCATCTGAGCTGCAACAGCAGCAAGAAACTGCCCCAGCACCATAGCACAACCACACTATACCACAACTTCACCACAAAACAACCTCACCAACAAATTTCAAACACCAGCCCAACCAAAGCATCAGCCACATCAACAAAACTACTGCTGAAAACAGCACCCGCAACTGCTGCACCCGCAACCTCAGTAGCAACAGAAGCAGTCCAGCAGCAGCACAACACCCCTCCTTCCTTCATCTTCCATTCTCCTTCATCCTAGGACCCTCTCGAGGTATAATCTCACAACCCAACTCTGTTCTTGCCCAGTTCTGGTTATAAAGCTGAATTTAGTGTTATATTTGTGATCTAGTGCTAGTTTTAGTGATTTGGAGTGAGATTT
The DNA here is from genome assembly GCA_030015575.1 of Agapanthus africanus. NCBI lineage: Eukaryota > Viridiplantae > Streptophyta > Magnoliopsida > Asparagales > Amaryllidaceae > Agapanthus > Agapanthus africanus. The sequence goes on along the minus strand of JASDDO010000006.1, from coordinate 385,845,774 downwards.
GGCCTAGCGATGGTTTTGAATGTTAGTGTAACCTTATTAGGTGCTGTTAAGACCAGTTTAACTAAGATACCCCAGATTCCCAGTTGGTTACCTGAAAGTTTCGACTTGGCGTATTTTAGCGATTTTGTCGATTTTGTGACCTTTCTGGTATCTGCTACAACCCGAGACCTCCTAAAATAATATTGACTTGGCAGTGAGGTATGCAGGCAGATAGAAACCAACACCCAAAACCCTAGCCCCAACCTCCATTTTCTGGCCGCAGATATATTCCATCTGGCCGCAATTTGCGGCCAGAGCTGTAGGAAACCCCCTCGTTTTGCGTGCACGGCTCTTTTACCTGTAAACTTGACCCTGGGTATGTCTAGTTTTGTCTGGTTCCAACCAGGGTAGAATCTGGGTTGATTTTCTTGAGTTGGCGCATGATTTACGACTTGTTTTCGTATGGATTTTAGTATTCGAGGATTCGTTTCTGTCAGGTTGCATTTGGACGCCAACGGCAGAGGATTATTGGCCGCGTTTGCACGCAAGGCTATAGGTTTTTACTTATAGACGTAGCGTGCACCATTTTGGTTTTCGACATGGTTTTTATGTTTTTTAGCGTGTGATATCCTTGTAGGTACTCCACATGGCGTCGAGGCGTTGGAGATGCAAATGGCGACATCAGCACCGGCACGCACAAAACTAGGTGAGTAGATTTATATCTACGGGGAGAAGTCGGGTGGATGGCATATATCACCCCCGCAGTTCGTAGTGATGTATACGGATGCGTATACACACTAACAAATAATATGTTGTTTGGATTAATTAGTGATGTTAAGATGGATATTGGTATGTTGGATTGGTGAAAGGTTACGAAACCCTAGGGTAGTGGGTGCACTACACATACATATACACACATAAATACTTGCATACATCCTTATTTCTTATGTGGTTATGGAATTCTATATTGTTATGTGGTCACATGGGTATGGGACTATGTGTTCACATACGGATTGAGGATGATACATGGGATTGAGATGAGTCGATGAGTCTGATCTGAGATTATGATATCGGTAATATGGTAAAATTCGTATTTGAGATACGTCTTGATGCTTTAGCGGATTTTGGATGACGACGACATATGAATAGTGATTTATATATATAAAATGATCGACATGTGATTACGTTACGAGATATGACATGATATGATATGACAAGATTAGTATGATAGGCCGCATTCGGCGATGTATACTCCTTGAGTTGATATGTGATAATGATATCGATTTATACGAGACTGTCGATCAGTAGTTAGATCATAATTATAGTGATGATATTAGCTTTGTACTAGACATAGGTCAGTACCCAGATTATGATATCTGATAAAGAGAGTACCAGATGAATGATATAATATGATATTGACCCGTACCCAGATTTGGGGATGCCGTACGACGGATTTACGTACGAGCTATAATTTGATGTTGATCCGCACTCTTGATTTGGGAATAACTGATTATAGAGACATGGTATCGGATGTGATATTATCGAGGCGGGATCACCGACTATATATGTATATATATATGTATCGACTCAGAGGTTAGGCGGTTTCCCTTACCTACTGTTAGCTTTAGCTCAGCCTTATAGTGATGTAGCTGTATGACTCTTATGACATTAGATGCAGTTCAGCTATCATTGTGCTTGGTATTCAGCTCCCTTACATTATTGTTGTTGCTCTGCATCGCATACTATTGTGATTCATATTTCATTATTGATATCCTGCTGTTAGGACACCAGCACCATTACCGATGATGCGTATGTACCACGTACACTTATTTGCCGGTAATTGCCATGTCACGTACACTTAGAGAATATTATTGCTTGATTTAGCTTGTTAGCTAGTAGTGACATGATATTAGTATGCTTGCCTTATATGCCAGCTTGACATTGTAGTTATTACTTGTCACATCATGCATACTGTTATTCATTATATGCTGCATTCATGGATTCTCATGCTTATATTCATGATTTCACATGCTATTGATGATTTGGATTCGGGTTTCCATGAGATTTTCTGGATTTGGAGGAAAACCGCAAAACATATATATAAACTGCTTTCTCTTTTTAATAAAAATGCGGTTTTCCTATGATGTATGAGTCGTCCACCATGAGTTTTGCTGATGGATTTTCGAGACCCGATTCGAGGAGGCGGATGAATCGTTTCGGGTACATGGTGGGCCCGGTGCGGTACCCCGGGGCAAGAAGATCGCAGGAGATGGCGTTGAGCCTGTGCAGGGGAGCACGACCGACCGGTGATATTACCAGACGCGTCGGATATCCGGAGGATACCGTCGTGGTCATGAGATGGATGGTAGGGACCGGTCTGGACTGACGGCGCCCTAGATATTGTGTTTGAGACATTGAGATTCTGAGATATTGAGGTACAGAGATTGTGATACAGAGATATCGAGATATTGAGATTTATGTTCTGTGCCGATGCTAGGCACTGTTTTATGCTGATTTCATTATGATACCTCATTTTAAAAATACAGAAATCTCACAAATTTATGAAAGCAGTTTTCTTCAGTACATGTATTCTGTTTCATGCATTCATATATCATCCATATGTTATATTGCTACCTGATGCACTGACACGGGCACATGGGATTATACTTGGGTTAGATGTTTACCCTAGCCATTGTTATAGGTTGCTGGTTATATATTTGAGGATTATATATTATGATCATATGACCTAGGATTGCGTCATACATGTGATTTTCTGTTCGTAGATCTTTTTCTACTCACGAGTTGGCAACTCACCCCCGTTGTGCCCCAGTTTCTCGCAGGTGTTGCCGTACAGGTTTCATTACAGCTTTGCGGGCACTGTTCCTTTCGGGTAACTTGCTAGTAGGTGGGTTTATTGTATCGTACCCATCACTGTACATTGTATATTATATTTCAGTTGTATCTAGAAGTTCCATCAACCAAACATGTATTTATTTGAGATAGAGACCAGCGATGTTTATTCTCTCGACCTTAGAGTCACACGTTATATTTCTCTGGGTTTCATGCTGTTGAGTTCCCTTTTCTGTTATGATCCTCGCCTCTAGGCGTTGTATATTATGTTGCAAACTGGTTGATTTACATATGGTTCTTCCTTCACTCCACTACTTTTTTTGGTTTGGATTTCTGGGCTCGGCTTATTTAGAGCACGTACGCCTTGAGACGTTCGTAGCCTAAGTGCCGGTCATGTTCCGTACTTTCGGGTCGTGACAGTTATACATACCGTCTTTGTCTCTTGTGCATTTTTATTTATATTGCTTAGATACGCTTAGCGTATTTACTTCAGAGTAAATACGTAGCGGCCAGTCACGTCCCCTGCCCGTATACTGGGAAGCGGGGCGTGACAGGTTTTGTTGGCGGCCCATGCAGGTCAGAGCTGTATGAAACAGTACCATGCAGTTCTGTTCTGCGTGAACAACCTAAGCAATATAACATAAGAACCAGCAACTAAAACATTCTTTACAATTCATATTTCTTGAATCTTATCATTTCATAAACTTTGAATCTGTCCTAACCCAAAATTCCCTTACCTCTTTTACAATCTTACCAAAACCATCGCATTATTTAGTTCCTTCACATACTTTTCATACATTGTCAGTACTTCAGTCACTAAACTTTTCTTGAATCTGTTACACTTTTCTGTTACAAATTTCGATGAAGAAATTTTTATAAGGAGGGTAGAATGTAACAACCTTAAACTTTCTGTACAATTTTTCAAAAAATACAGAAAGGGGTATTTTTGCCTGAGCACAAGTTATAAGTTTGTTTTGTTTTTTAAATAGCAAGAAAGAGCTTGTAGCTCACCGGTAAAGCCTTGCACTACTGTTACAAAGCACCAGAGTTCAAATCCCATCCGCCACATTATTTTTAATATTGTTTTATTTTAAATTTTTAGAAGTCCAAGGGTCTACACGTGCATAACTCATACAAAACCTCACTACACATGTAAAACAAACTGACCCAGGGGGTAGATGATGCGACGAGGGACACGTGGCATGCCTGAACCGGCCGGAATCGGCCTGATCGGCCGGCGACTCGGCCGACTCGGCCCGCCGCCGCCGCCGGCCGGACTCAGCTGGACCGCCGATTCTCCAACATGAAAGTTGTGCCTCTTCAAATCCCCATCACTCCTGCATACTTTAATTTTTTGGATCGGTTCCAGAACTCTTAAAGCCCTATTAAACTATATTTTTAATACAATTTTTATTAAATTTTCAATTCAACCTTTCACCTACCCTAACCCTAACTTTATCCTATAAATACCACCCCTAGACACACCCCCTCACTCACAATTCTGTCCAAACTTTCAAGAAATTCCTCTAGAAATTTTGTGTACAAGTGGAGTTAGCGAAGGGCAAAACTCCGGCGTTCTTCCGACGACAACCCTAGGAGCTCCTGGCGACGAAACGACGCACCGGCGACTCCTACCGCTTTCTCTCCCTCTTCTCTATACTACAAACCCATAAGTCCCACCTCCCTCTTCTTTATTCTTTTCTAAAAACTCATATTACTAAAACCCGACGGAAGCGAAGTTAACTCCGACTTCCGATTCGGTTTTCTTTATAAAGTTCAATTTTCCTTAACACAACCATGTTAAACTCTAACATCTTGACTATTAATCATTTAACAAAACATGTTGAACAAGTTTCATAGCAAAACATTTCATTTTGTAACTTCTACCGCTCTTTTTCACTAAAATACCATGTAGTTTACTTTCTACTTTAAAACATCATTAATCTTGCTATACATTTAATTAGATCACGAGGTAATGACCTATATCTTCACAACACTCATATGGAACATAGCACAATACCTTTCGGGAACATAGAATACAGGAAAATGAAACTTTACATATAAATACCACTAACTATTAAAAACGTTTTCTATAAGATTACGTATTTTTATAAATCTTTGCAAAGCGCCGCTACAACCCATTTTAGTGAACCCGACTGGGATGGTGCAGATTATCGCACATCCCTGGACTTAGTAGTGCGAGATACAGACCTCCGTAAGGAGCATTCGGTCTCGAGAGATTTAAAATACAAATATCTTAAGAAAATGGGATTTCTAGAAAATAATAAATTAAAATAATTTTTATAAATATATGTGTGTGTGTGTGTGTGTCATCAAAATAACTATTTTTGATATATTATAAATATTCCAACTTTTCTAAATCAAAAGAACCATTTTACATGAAAATACCATGAAATTCCATACAATTTCAACACTTTACAATTAAATACCATGTATTATGGAAAAATAGGTTTAATTACTAGAAATGTCACAAATATAAAATATACAACTATGAAAACTTTAAAGACGATAAATAAATACTTGGGTGTATTTTGAAAATTATACAAAAGTATTTTTACATATAACCATCTCAAGTTTTATAAATTACAATAAGAACCCTAGTAAATATAGGTTTAAGCGGGACCGGTCTCTTGAGCCTCAGGGAGCCGGAGATATGGGTGCTTGCCTATTTAAGGTAGATAACTTAATAAACGGTGTTATCAACACGGTAATCGTCTTTGAAAAAGACACAAATCCTGTCGTCAATGTGCAGCAGTTACCGATAACATCAAAACCTAATTCAGTACTTCAATTTCTTTTCTAATTGTTCTGACTCAGACTGGGTCTAAATATAATCAATTTGACTTGAATATGATTCAAGTGCAATCTACAATATAACAATTCAATATGAATTCAAATATTCAATCGGTTCAATCTATCCAATCTGTATTGACCGAAACGAACCATGGATATACTTCCATTTATATGATTCTCCAGTTACATCCATGATTCTCCAATTACATCCATTTACTGATATCATGGTTTCGGCAAGTCATCCAATTATACAATCTATATTACAAGACAATACAAGTTGCAATACAATACAAACAATACAATCAATACATCGCGGGGTTTAAGGGTTAGATTGGTACGGAAGGTGTTAGAAGTGGCACGAGACTGCAAGATTTAAGACACCTAACCTGAATTCAATTGCCTTTTTTCCGGGTTGTATAACGGAGCCTTGTACTTCCATTTGCCTTTAGTCTATGGCATATAGAGACTCCTCTCGTATACACTGGCATCCTTCTGTACCAAGTTACAAACAACAACGTTAACACTAAATACAACTTGAAAAGCTACTCTCTCTCTCTCTCTCTGACTATTCTACTTCTCCCTTATCTTTGGGACTTACTGAGTGATTTTTTTCACTGAAGGCATTCTCTTTCTTTCTTCTTTGAATGTCGTCAGGTGATTCGGACCTTCCAGAGATCGAGCCTAGCACTGAAGACTTGGTCCAGTTTATTGAAGATCTCGAGCTGTAGTTACACTTGTACATATTTCATTTCAGCACTTTTCATTCCTGTTATGCCACTATTTAGGCATTGCTTTCATTTAGATGTATTTACTTTTCCATCCATTCTACAAAAGAATGTTAATAAATAAAGTTGCTGTTCAGTTATACATACTGTCTTTGTCTCTTGTGCATTTTATTTATATTGCTTAGATACGCTTAGCGTATTTACTTCAGAGTAAATACCTAGCAGCCAGCCGCGTCCTCTGCTCGTATACTGGGAAGCGGGGCGTGACACTATGTCGGTGCTCTAAACTTCGAAAGGCCATGACGCCACCGTAGGATGCAGCAGATTGGGATATTTATGGATGAAGTCACCATGAATTTGGAAGAGAAAACACCTCTTCGCATGCTCTTCGCAATCCCTTATCATGGTAGGCCAGTAATACCCAAGCCATTTAATTTGAAGTCGCATTTTAGGGCCAGATTGGTGAGCTCCGCAGACGCCCGAGTGAACTTCTTTCATGACCTTTTGGGTTTCGGCCGATGACAGACATCTGAGCCAGAGTTGGTCGTAAGATCTGTGATATAGCGTATTATTTATAAACACGTATCGGAGAGCTCTCTTCTTCAGCCGAACCCTCGCAGATTTTTTTCGGGCAGCTTGTCGTATCGGAAGTACTTTATGAAGGGTTTTCTATAATCGGGCTCATCTTGAATGATCAGAGCTTCTTCGATAGGATTGTTCTCTTGTTCTACGCTTCCTTCTTCATGCAAAGAGACTGGAAGCAGAATTTGCCGGTTTCTGACTGTTATCAGAATTTCATCCATATTGGGATCAGCCAGCTCCTTGGCTAAGCGAGCGAGTACGTTAGCTTTTCCATTCAACACCCTATGAACTCTCATCAGTTCAATGTGGGTGAACTATTTCATGAGCACAACTACCCGGCTTCTGTACCGAGCTAACTCGGATTTGTATATCTTATAGTCACCGCTTACTTGGTTGACGACAAGCTAGGAATCACCGTAGACCCATAGCCGAAGGATTTCCATTTCTATGGCTAGCTCCAGACCAGCTATCAGAGATTCGTACTCAGCCTCATTGTTTGTGCGAGGCTCGATAAGAGCAAAAGAACGTCGTAGGGTTCCTCCTGATGGCATGATGAACACCAATCCTATCCTTTCTTTTATCTCCAGGATGCTTGATTTGCTGGAGATCCTTATTGATGAGGCTCCATCGAAGTAGAGCTCCCAACATGTCTTGCTATCCTCAAGGTGCAGCACTTGTTCATCGGGTAATTCAAAATTTAGCGGCGACCTTTCTGGTATGGGATGAGCAGCAAGAAAGTCGGCGAGGGCTTGCCCTTTTACTGATTTCTGAGGAGTATGAACTATGTCAAACTCAAGCAGCATGATAGCCCTTCTTTCCATTCTGCCGGTTAGGCTTGCTGATTGGTAGAGTTTTTGCATGCTTAGTTAATTACCGCAATCAAGATGGTTTCGCTTGTAGCTAGCTGGTTGAGTACGGGTCGTCCGCAGGGAGAAGGGAATCTTTTTCTATGTGCTTTAACGAGTTAAGTCCAAATGTCCAGGTTTGTTTTGAGATTAACTATGTGCTAAAATGATATGTAAAGAGAGCTTGTTAGGGTTAGGATTAGGTTAGTTTGAGTTAGGAGTCGCTCACTTCTTTCGTTGCCACTCTTAATATCGGTGTTACGGTAATCGGCAACAACGGGGATTAGCACGACTAGGAAGGAACTTGCGAGTATAAGCTAGGCTTTCCAACGCATAAGTTCTTCCTTTTGGTGCTTGTCCGTCCGTTCTTGGCTCTTAGCCTTAACCTCCGGTTAATTCAACCACAACCGGTCTCACTAAGGAATCACCGCTATCATGTAGGATAGGGTGCCGTAGGGAGTGGATTGTGGTTCAATTAACGGGAGTCCGAATTAAGATGTTGGGCAAGAAAAGAGTGAGAGAGATTTCCTTCTCTCAAACTTTCCTTATCCTACCCTAACAAGTATGAAAACTACTCACCCATTATAAGAAAAAGAAAATAAAATACAAGGAGGAAGATAGAAAGAAAGAGATTAGAAAATTACAACTAGCTATTTGAGACCTCACCTTGGTAAGGATCAATTTTAAGCATCATTGTTGTTAAGGATAAAGAAAAACTAGAAGAAGAAAGAAACAAACAACAAATAACAACAACTAGATTAGCAAAATGAAAATTACAAGCAATTATAATTAACAATAAGACAAGCATGGTAACAAAAAGAACTCTTTATTCATCACTTCACTCACAAAAGCTCACTACAAGGTTTTAATGGAGAAGAGATGAGAAGAGGAAGAAGAACAACAACATGTATTCTAAAATCTAAATACAAGAATAAGCACCCTTGGCTTTGGCAAGTTCTGGACTATTTATAGGCAGGGAACTGGAAACCTAGGGCAACAAACTGACTCCATATAGAATGACCAAAATACCCCTGAAACCTCATCCACTGCGGAACCCGTACGGCCGCGGTTCCGCGGCCTAAGCATGCTTATGCCGCGGAACCGCGGCCCTTTAGTAGAGTTAGGCCATGAAATTTGGTGCTTTTCCCTTCGTTTTAGTACTCTTCAGTGTGGTATATGTTGTTTCTCAGAATCTCTTCACAATATTTCTAGAATTTCAGCAGAAAAAAGGTGATGTAATGTGGATCTTTTGTCATGATTTTTCTTGAGTTCCGCGTAGATATGTTGGATCTTGTGTTGCCATTGTGCTTTGTGCATGAAAATGACATTGATTTTCCATTTTGTCCCTTAAACTGGTGTGCGGCAACATACGGATAGAGAGCGGAGACCCGTATTTTATCTGTGGTTGGCAGTAATCCGGAACTTGTCGTGCTTTTCCATGAATTTCACCGTTTAGAGCCGGGAACCTGTATCCTGCAATTGACTAGCAAACACGGCTCAAGAGTACCTACCGATAAGCAATATGATAAAAATCGGGCGGTATAAAAATGAAAAAATCTGATATGAACACTTGCCTTGGTCATCAAGTATTTAAGCGGGTCGTCCTTGGAGATCAGCATAACCCGATGAGCGAGAATATGGTGTCTTAGCTTCTTCACGAAAAAAATCATGGCCAGACACCGCTTTTCAATCGGGGAATAGTTATGTTCCACCCCGACTAACGTTCGACTGAGGTAGTAGAGAGCATTCTATTTTCCCTCCTCATTGTTCGAGGCGAGGAGTGCACCGAGTGACTCTTCTAGTACGACAGTATAGAGAATCAATGGTTTATTTAGAATGGGAGCAGCAAGCACTGGAGGGTGCAACATGTACTGTTTAATATTTTCGAATACTTCTTGACATTCGACATCCCAGACAAAAGGAGCTCCTTTCTTCATGAGCTTCGAGAAGGTCCTGCATCTCCCCGATAGGTTCGAGATGAACCTTTGTATATAAGCAAGCTTGCCTTGAAAGGATCTCAGCTGCGTCAGATTCCTCGGAGGAGGCATATCCATAATGGCCTTTATCTTTGATGGGTCAACTTCGATCCCCCGATGTTGAACTATGAAACTTAAGAATTTTCCCGATGACACGCCAAAAGCATATTTTAGAGGATTCATCTTTAGATCGTGTTCCCTCAGTCTGGTGAAAACGGTCCTGAGATCTTGGATGTGATCGGTCTTGGTTTTAGTCTGAACCACCAAATCATCAACATAACATTCGATGACCTTATGGATTAAGTCATCAAAGATTTTGGTCATTGCCCTTTGATATGTGGCACCTGCATTCTTCAGTCCGAATGACATCACCTTATAGCAGTATATTCCGATCGGGGTTCGAAATGCAATGCGTTTCTCATCCTCGTGCGACATCTTGATCTCATTATATCCAGATGAGCCATCCATGAAAGTGAACAGCTAATAATTTGAGTTGACATCGACCATCATTTCCATGACTGGTAGCGGGAAGTCGTCTTTAGAGCATGACTTGTTGATCTCCCTGAAATTGATGTAAAATCGGATCTGCCCATTTTTCTTCTTCACCGGGACGATGCATGCGATCCAGTCCGCATATTTCTCTTCTCTGATGAAGCCAGCATCGATAAGTTTCTTAGTTTCCTCGATGAGCTTTTCTTTTAACTCCCTTCTTATTCTTCGAGGGGATTGTTTGACCGGCTTGTCATTGGGAGATATGACCATCTTATGCACGACCTCTTTAGGAGAGAGGCCAGGCATTTCTTTGTAAGTCTATGTGAAGCAGTCGACGAACTCATATAGCAGGAAAATTATTTATTCTTTCATTTCCTCTGACAAGAGTGAGCTGATGTATGTCGGCCTTGGATTATCGAGCGTTCCCAAGTCAATCTCGGTTAGCTCATCGAAGGTTGCTTGTCCGCCATCTTCGAGCTCTTGAGGGGCTTTTTCTGGCACGGCTAGATCGTTGTCATAATTTGACCTTTCGTTGGCTTCACCAATATGAATCATGTAGTATACTCTAACATCAGGTTGAATGAAACATATGCCCTGTCTGTTTTGGATTCGTCCATCGATGAGTGCTCGGACCTAAGGCAGATGCCACAACCGCTCATAAAACATCGCTTCGGAGTCCGTTTGATATAACCGACATCCGCACTGTTTAAAATATTCCCGCATTTTGGACGCATAATATCTGGGATTGAGGACGGCTGTTATGTCTCTTTCATAGGGAAGGCACACGACAGACAAATTGTCTGGGTGCACGATAGGATTTGACCTATAAAACATGATGCCCTTCTGTCCACTTTTTCTTCCGGGAACGTACAAAGTTTGCAGTTGGTTCACGGTTGAGACTGACAAATCATCTATCTCCTTGCACTTATGTTCCGGCACCCTTATGATAGCTAGGGACCCTTCTGTAATCTTGAAGGTTTCTCTTAGCTTCGCTTTTTGCATGAGGGCCCAATCTGCATAGCTGTTGCAAGGCCGGTCCTCTTCCTCCGACTATTCAGTGTCGCTGCCGATATGATGGCGAATTTTGTTTCTGGATAGGCTTTCACTATCAGACTCGTCCGTATCGCTACCTAAATGAGGGCGAGTTTTACGGAAGGATGGACTTCCAGTGTTGGATTCATCAGTGTCACTGCCGAAACGCGGACGCACTTGGGGGTTTTTGCTTTTGAAAGTGACAGCCGGCTCAGATTTGCTTTTGAGTTTCGGGGCCGCTCTGTCCTTGGTCAATTGTGCTCAACACTTTGGAGGTGCATAAAATACTGAGAATCTTCGTATCGGACTTCATGCACATCGAATGGCTAGATGTCCCCGTCAATGCGTCTTTTTTCGCCATTTTTGGTTTACTTCATACACTGACGGAGAGTTGACGGAACGATGTCATAATCGTGAAGCCACGGTCATCCCAGTAGGATCTTATAGGACATGTCAGCGTCGATCACGTATATTTTAGCTTCGGTTTGTAGGTCCTCAAACCTGATTGGCGAAGATATGGATCGCGGAACTTGCTGGCAGTTTTGATTGAAGCCCTAGATGACAATCCTCTCCCTTGACAGGTGTTAGAAGTCCATTGATAAACTCTTTATAGTCCACAAGTTCATGATATTCACTGAGGACCTCGGATCAATTAATATGCGATTAATCCAATCTCCGTCGCTGTACCCTATCACGTAAAGCGGTCGGTTGTGCTCAGCTGTTCCCAGTAACAGGTATTCATCCTTAAATGTGACCCTGACTGTATGCAGAGTGTACTGGGCCTCTTTCATATTAATTTCTATAAATCGAGTCTGGTACCGCTCGGGGTTTTGCAGAGAATGAATGAGAATATCTTTGAGATCCTTGGACAGGACCAGCGCATCATAGATGCTTAAGAGAGACGGAAGCTTCCGGAGATGAGCCAAGTCATTATAGTCCACTGGGGAAGTACTCGAGACTTCATGAGCAAGCTCTCTGCCATCTTCTTCATTAGCGGCTTGTTTTTCCTTCCCTTTTGGGGCATTATCTTGATTTGGCTGTAGAGCTTTGCCACTTCTGAGCTGGATTTGGTTAGCCTTCATGGCGAGCTCCTCGTCCTCTTCAGGAAAACAAAATTCTTCCTCAGAGTCTCTATCAAGGTGGATGACATAGCAGGTCACTATAGAGATCTCGTCATCGGAGTCTTCTTCTAACTTCTCTAAAATCTCAGCTGCTTCAACGGGGAAGAACTCCTTTAATTGAATTAGAATTCTTTCATTTTGTTCATTGTTTTAAAGGTAATCGATATATTTTTGAATGGTCGATCTCCCTGCAGACTCTTTTTCGCGTCGAGCTGCACTTTTCTTCTTCTTGAGCTTTTTAGATTTTGGGCCTGATTGAGCCAAAGTAGTAGCTGGAACGATAGGCTCTTTCTGCCCCTTCCATTCTGTTCTGGGCTCTTTCTGAAGTAGCTTTAGCATCTTCTTCGTCTTTTTAGACATGTGCATGCTCTATGGAGGTTGAGGCGATTCAGATTCATTTCTCGGGGCAGCGGATTCAACTGTCTGCTCCGAAAAGGCTTCAGCTTCTGTCTGTATAAAGTTGGTGGTTACAGCTTGGTTGTTCACCAACACACTCTTAGATAGCTCGATCTCTTCGGTCTTGTATTGTTTTTCGACCCAGTCTTTGAAAATGTAGCAATCCTCGATCGCATGGCTCACTACTCTGTGATATGGGCAATACAGGGGATTGTCGGTCATTTTTGCTTCATGAGGTCTCTTCGACTCCGGCAATAGTAGACCGTTGTTCAGGGCATCCTTGAATATCTTGCGGACTTTGTCTCTCCTGAAAGAGTAGACTTTGTTCTTTTTCTCCTCTAGGGAAGGCCCTTTCCTCCTAGCACTGGATTTCAGGCCCGATATGTTTTTGACCCACCCGCTTTTCTCTTATCTTCATTGTCAGACGCATTGAAGGCGTTCGTTTTGTTGGAGCTCCCACTTTTACGGTTGTCATCTTTTCTGCTCTTCCTAGACTTGTCACCCTGAGAGTCCGGGATAGACTCTTTCTTCGAGCGTTCCAACATTTGTACCCTCTTGGTCAGCTCTTAAAACGTCTTGAGGCCTGTTGTACATAAGAATGGGACCATCCAATTGCTGAGATTCCTAATGAGGAGGCTGATGGACTGGTCCCGCTCTAGCGGCGGTTCGCACTTGACAGTGAGGTTGCGTCATCGGACAATAAAGTCCGTGTTGCTTTTGTTTTTCCCTGGCTTAGTTTTCACGAGGTCAGCAATAGAGATTTTGTCACTAACACTCATGAATCTTTATCGAAACAGAGACTCCATTTGGACGAAGGTAGTGACGGACCCGTCTGGTATACTTGCGTACCAGTCGAAAACGACACCGGTCAGGTTGTTGACAAACTGACGAAGAAGGAGCGCATCATTGCCCCCTGTATTTCTGCACGACGTTTTAAAGTGGGTGACGTACTGATTTGCGTTTCCCGTCCTGTCAAGTCTTCCAAACTTAGGAATGACATAGTCGCTCGGGAACTCAATCAGATCGTACTGTGTGGGATATGGCCGCTCACCACCGCCAATTTCTTTCTGAGCTTCGGCTTTGGCCACCAAAGTTTTAACCTTGCTGGTGACCAAATCCATTATCCGATCTTGTGTTAGCAGGATACTGCTATTTGGGGCTAAGGCGTCCCCAAAAGTGGAATGTGGCCGGCTTTTGTACGGCTCACCTAATCTTGGACCCAAGGGGACGGGCATCGGTTGCTTCAGGTTGTCATCATCCGGCTCATGAGTAGAGACAAGTGCCTGATTGGAAGGCGCTCGAGCAATTTGAGCCGTGAGCTGCATCACAACATTCGTCAGGTCATCAATTTTTGAATAGAGCTTTGCCATCTCTTTTTCTTTGCTCCTGAGTTGTTTTCGAAGCTCTTGAAGTAGCTCTTACTCTCCGGTCCTGGGGCGGAAAGTCGGTTCTTCCTTGCTATCCGAGCTTGACTCCACATGGACTGAGGGGTCCTTCTACCTATCGAACTCATCGAGAGGGTTTCCATCGTCCATCGGAGGCGGCTGATCTTGGGAAACGACAACCACATTCAAGCCTGTACACCGCCGAAAGACAGGGACCGAGACATTGGAACATATTGCTTGAATTTGGGGGCAGATGTCATTTGGACTTATCCATCCACCTCTACGAAGATACCAAGTTGATTTATGGTACCATATATCGGAGGTTTGGACAGACGCGACTGTGTAGCAGACTTCATCAGATTCCCCCTCATTTGCGAGGTGTTTTTGATTGTGGGGACGCTCTTCCCTACAGGCGCAAGCCCCTGCAGTTAATTATGTTATTCCATTGCGATAAACACTTTCTCCTGCTCCAGAAGTTCACTTCGTGCCGTGTGTATTTTTGTTTATTTTGGTTGCCCGTGGATTATATACGGAGACTAGTTTATGTCGTCGCCCGTAGGGCGCGGATTAGTCCAAATTCATATATTTTAGATTTGGGTTTGTTTTATTTAAGGACCGTTAATCTAGTTTGAGATTAAGATCGACTTAAATATATGAGCATTTGGGCTCAGTTTATTTTAACTAAGGATACGTTAGTTTAATTCGAGACTAAGATCAACTTTGCAAAATTTAGAGGATCATTTTTATTTTAGATTCAACGACAGAGCATTTGGGCTCAGTTGTAAGAAACCTTTTTTAGAGAGGCTAAACCAATTTAGGCTTAGTCTGTCCAGTCTTTCTTTTTGTTCAAAAAGTACTAAGCACTTATTTGTCTCTGTTTGTTTAGCCCCCCCTATTTTATGTAAAAGTGCTAAGCACTTGTTTGAAGCCCTAGCACTCACATGGGTATCATGCGAAGCCTTCAGTTATGGGCGCTGTCCAACCAGTGGTAAGCACTCAGTTATATATATAGTGTTAAACACTTCTTTCTTTCTTTTTATGTGGCGTCCATGTGAAGAGCACGTGCGGCGCTGGGCACTACCTAATCAGTGCTAAGCACTTAGCCGTTTTGGCTATATATGAAATGCTAAGCAATTTTGTATGGCGCTTACTTGAGAAGCACGTGAGGCGCTGCCCAATCAGTGCTAAGCACTCAGCTGTTTTGGCTGTATATGGAGTGCTAAGTACTTTTTGTTCAGCGTTCATGTGAGGCGCTGGCCTTCTGCTTTGGGCGCTCGCGTGTTTTTCACGTGAGGCGCTGGGCGCTGTTGGGAGGGCGCCCACGTAGGAAACATGTGAGGCGCTAAGCTCTTTTATTTTTTAGAGATTGAATCTCTGTTGATGGCATTTTGACCATTAATGATCACCAAGATCTTTGTTTTGAAGATTTGAGATCAGTTTTTTTTTTAAGAAATAAGTTCATTTATAAGAACTAAGTTTCTTTTAAGGTTAAACCCTATTTCTCTTTCTTTTTTTAACCTAATTCTTTTCTGAATCTTTTGATTCTCAAGAACAAGATTTTTCCGATGAGAATTAAATTCTCAACCTGTGAGAGACTTGTTTTGTAGATCTCTGATCCAGACAAAGAACTAAGTTCTTTGAGAAGAGTTGAACCCTTAGATAGGTAAAAGGAGATATTTTGATCTCTCTATTATTTTTACCTAGGGTTTTTTGAGGAGGTAAGTCTTCTTCTCTATTGTTTTTAAAGCATTTTGTATTTTTCAGTAGCTTATGGGGGGTTTTCTCTATCTGAGACTTGAAGTCTCGGGTCCTTTTTATAGTGGATGCAAGTTTATTAATTAATTTTGAGAAAATCTCTTATTGAGAGATTCCAATTGATTTAATTGGTCTCAAAATTGGTTTGGTGTATTTACCTACCGTTGGATCTTTGATCCAAGTATTTCTGTTTTACAAAATATGTTTTCTTGTTTTCTTAATAAAATTGGGGAAATATTTTCCCATATACAGAATTTTATTCTGTCAAGCGGTGATTTTTAATCATCATTGGATTTTTTGATCCAAGAGTTCTCTTTTTACATAGAGCAATTTTCTTTTTTTGTAAAGATTGAGGACAAATATTCCTCAGAATATAATTTAATTCTATTGTTTGATGATTTATCCTCACCATTGGATTTTTGATCCAACGACTCTGTTTAACAAAGAATACCCTAACCTTTTGTTAGGGAAATGTAGAATTTAATTTTACCGGTATAAACTTGGGCGCTGGCGCTCACGTGTTGTGCACGTTGATGCCACTTAAGAATCAAATTCTTATTTATGATAGGTGTTTCTGTGCTTTGCACATTAGCTCCCACGTGAGGAGCACGTACGACGACATATAAGAATCTAATTCTTATATAATAAGCGCTCCTGTGTTTTGCATATTGGCGCCCACGTGAGAAGCACGTGCGGCGTCCACATGAGGAGCACGTGCGGCGCCATCATAGGATTTAATCCTACAAGATTGGCGATGGCGGGTTCATGAAGAGCACGTGCGGAGCCCACATAAGGAGCACGTGCGGCGCCCACATGAGGAGCACGTGCGGCGCCATCATAGGATTTAATCCTACAAGATTGGAGATGGCGGGTTCGTGAAGAGCACGTGAGGCGCTGCCTCATTAAAATTCAATAGAGCTTAGCTCTTTTTATATTGTTTAAATTTTGGGGGAACAAATGCCCTCACCGTTGTTCTCATGTCGCTTACATATGGGGTGCAATGGTGTCACTTTTCCACCGATTGATATTCTAGGGAGTTGAACCGTCCCCATCCTATAAATAGGGCATTTGGCCCTTGAGACGACTTCCATTTCATCATCTTCTTTCTTCTTCCTTGAGAATTCAATTCTCTTCTCAGCGCTTAGATCTCTGCCCACAGAACCTCTTAGAGTTGAACTCTATTAAAAAAATTGGTAAGGGCTATGACCAAAATTTAACTCTTAAAGTAATCTCCTTTTTTGTTTTGGATTTTTAACCCATTAACAGAGCTTGGCTCTTAGAGATCTTAAAAAAACTTTTATTTGGGTCGACTGTGGATCTTAGAGATCTTAGGGTTTTACCCTATTATTGACTTCTGATCTTTGAGGATTCTCTGGAATTTAATTCTATTTTATTTTCCATGGGGATTTCTGGGATTTAGTCCCATTATCGGAGGAATTTAATTCCAGTTTGTATTACAAAGCTTAGCTCTGAGAAATTTTGAAAATTTTTGGAAATTTTATTCCTTTTTCCTATTTTCTTTCAGGGTTTTACCACTCTTCTTAAATATTTGGATCTGTTGCAGAACTCGTTTTTCGAGAACATTGGAAGTTTTGAACTCCACCGCTCAATGAGATTATTCATTTAATGAGAATCTTTTTAGATTCTCACAATGGGTGTAAGTCTCATCATTGATGAGCCATCACCTTGATTTTTTTGGGCCTATTTTTCCTTTAAACTGCTGTGATTTTAGTATTTTGATTGCTAACCCCCACTTGTTTTTCTTTTCAGGTACTATGGCTTCTAATTTGTATGATATTGAAGAGATTATCTCTTATGAGGAGATTTGCATCCAACGTCGCTGTCAAGGCAAGGAGTTTACTGATGCCCAATGCGCTGAGGTGATGCGTCGCTTAAATGATTACAACGGTCGATTGCTCTTCCGCCATTCTGCTCTTTTAAAGATCGTTGTTGGATCGATTTGGGAAGCTATACCCGGGCATGCTGAAGTTATGCCACTCCAATTGCTCGATGACGCTGAGGATAAGGTACATTCAGTGTATTTGATGGGATTGATCTCAAAGAAACGGGGAGATAATCTCGTCGCCATTTTGCACCACGTCTTTCAACAGAAAGTGATAGTATCAGCATATCAGAGGGTGGAGGACATCAGTGGTGACCTTGACGCTTGCATCCGAGAGAACATGCACAAGAAGATGGTTGATGAGGCTGAACGTGCATTGCTCAAGCTTGCTTTTGAGTTTAAGAATCCATGTCCAGAGTTTAGCGTTATGCCATTGTAAACATTTTGATGATGTTTGTTTTTATTATTTTATCATCCTTATCACCAATGTATAAATTTTTTTGAAGTATGAATGACAAAGTTGTCAGTGATATATGCCCTAAAAGCCATTATTGTATCATACTGGTTTGTATATTACTTAATTGAAACTTGGGATATACACGGATATAGTAACAGTCTTGCTCGAAATGGCAGTATGCTACCTGGTTTGTTTCTACCTCAGTATGTGCATGTCTTTCTTAGCATATCTCTTATAAATATTGGTGGAGCCCTTAGGATCTTTGCTTGATTACCAGCGTTGTGATGGCAGTCACAGTAGTGGGGGCTGGGTAATCTATAAGCAAATCCTATACAGGTCCCTAGTCATAGGATTATCGAAACGGGGTATCGATACTCCAGAGTAGACTAGTGTATACGCTTCTCATCCCAGCAGGGGAGATGGTCTATCCCACAGCCATTAGTACGTCGTACCGGAGATAGTATGCAGGTGCTCATTGGGTTATGAGTACACCGGACATGACTCGTTGGGATGTTGGTGGGTACTATATTTATCATCGAGTGGCAGTTCCCAGGTGACATGAGTACAACTTAGTCCGTCGACTTGAAACTGCTACTTCGTCTCGAGTGTGTTCCCACTGTTTTTTGATTACTACCCTACCACGGCTCAAAGGATTCGTGCAAACAGGTAGTAGTTGGGTGCAGTCCCGAAGCACTTGGAGGCAGTGGCGGTCAGATAGGATTCGTCTCTCCCGGTATTTGGGGGTTGATATCGCACTGTGTTCGGAAGGCCATTACACAAAATTGTTGGCCAAGGCAAACAAGATTTAGTGGTAGGACTCTAGTAGTTTCTCAGGGTGTTTTGGGTTATACTCCGACATGACTTATTGCGCTATTAGGGGTCTGACGATTACCGCCCCCTAGGTCCGATATGTGATACTCTTAGACGAACAGACCAGACTGTACGAAGATTGTCACATATAGGCTCAGTAGGAGTTCGGATGAGTTAGCTCATCAGCCTTCTTATCGACACATACCTGGGTAGCCATTACATGCAGCTAGTACCGCTTGCGGCTTGTGGTTAAACCTACTGCCAGCGTAGTGTCGAGTCTTTAGAGTCCCAAACAGAGGGTTTCCGTTTACCGAGCAAAAAGTGTAGAGGCCATATGGTTTTATGGTAGGGCTTCGATCACTTACGTGTACTTGTACACGTATGATGATCGGGCGGATAATACTAGTGGGCTTTGGTTTAAGCCGGATCCTAGTATTATATCGATGGATTATTTTTGTCTCTTTGTATTCGTATTCTTCGGAATGCGGATGCGGGTATGTATATACGGATGAGGGGCATTCTCATAATTCCTCAGGAAAGCTTCTAGAAGGTAACACCTAATTAGGGTTTTTCTTTTTGCTTAAACCTAAAATTGGGTGGAGGAAATGAGGTGTAAACTTGACAAAAGACACTCATGGCTCTTGGTGACTCATGCCCATGACTCACCACTTGATATTTTAGAAGCTCATTAGATATTTGTGTTAGATATTTTTATCTCCTTAATTATTTAGTTTGGTTCAACTATTCATCACAAATGAGCCATGTTTTTTCTTTAGTTGCTTTCTACACTCTCATCTTCCTCAAGTGATTTTCTTCTTCATCAAACCCTAAAAGCTCTCATGTGTTGAGAATCCTAAGATTTCAAGAGACAAATCATTCCATCTTCTCACTCTACACCACCTAGGACTTCTAGATTAGCGAACTAGAAGCCGTAGTTACCTCAGATTCGAGGTAGGAGCTCGAAATATAGACTCTCTGGTGGATTGTCTTTGACTCGAGGAGGCCATCGAGGTTGCTTGATCCGTTTCGATCCTTGGAGCTGATGATGAGGTGGAGTACAGCGAAGAAGACCCGAAGGACTTGGTATCGTGAGGTATAACACTTCTTTCTGAGTAGTTAACCTCTTACAAGTTAGCTAGTTAGGGTTTAGTATCGATTCTGGCGTCCAGGTCGGTGTTGCGAGCTTTGAAAAATCGTTTTTTGAATATTCTGCCTCCCTGCGAACCCGCGGGGTGCGCGACATCAACTTACAAAAGTTCCCCCTTTTCTTTACGCCAATGCCCGTATATGCCTTACATGAGGTGTTGTTATATATATATATATATATATATATATGCTAGCGACGACGCTCACGTGTCATGCGCGTGAGACGCTGCTACAGGATTTAATCCTGAAAGAACTAGCACCGGTGCTCACATGTCATGCACGTGAGGCGCTGCTATAGGTTCTAATCCTGAAAAGAATTAGCGCTGGCGCTCGCGTGTCATGCACATGGGGTGCTGCTGAGGGAGTCATTTCACTTTCTTACTCTGATTTCCATGAGTCAACTCTTTCTTTTCCCATGCCCTTTTTGTCAGGCCTTGGAAATAGTTCCACCATGCACAACATTTTCTGTGCCTAAATTTGAATGCTTCTCTTTATATTCCGAAGCAATGATCATTTTCTTCTTCACAAGAAAAGAACCATTATTTTTAACAGATCAAGAGTTATGGCTTGCAATCGTCCTCATGCTCGTCGGCAACCATGGGAGGTAGCTATCGAGAGAATTTTTCCTCGTTTTGCTGTAAGATTGGTAGATCCCATTCTCACAGATGACCAATGTGACACGGTGATATACGAGATTCTGACTCGTAGGGTCTATCCTCTTCCTATCGGCTCCATTTGGCTCCAGATGATATTCCTGTCTGTGCTTGGCGATATTCTTCCTCATCCGGCGAAGATGACTCCGGCAATGCTCAAGACAAAATCGAGTGCTTTCATAAGGCATATTTGAATACCCAGTCTCTGAAGGATCGTTTTTTTCAGTTGTTAAGCCAGATACGGGCTCAGCAAGCCATCATGTCTGCCTTCGCTGATGGACACGGTGCTGACCGATGGGGAGCGACTCCTCGTGAAGATCGCCACTTCGATATAGTGGAGAAGGCTGAGAGGGCTTTAGAAAACCTTATTCATAGTTTCATAAACCCTTGTACGTTTGATCCTATGTTCGGTGATCTATTTTCTGCAGAATAAAGTATTTACTAATGTGTTTCTTTATCGTTGACTGCTGAGTGCTTCGTTTCTAACACATGTTCTTCCTTTGATTGTATTGTTTAAACATACGTGCAACCTGCATGTGCGCACGTGCACTTCACCTTTTCTTTAAGTGCGAGCGTCACTGATATGCACGTGTTATGCGCTAGCCCTCTGCGCGTGTCATGCGCTAGCCCTCCACACGCGTATATAAATCGGCATGCTTTCAATGCTATTTCCATTCAAGTACGCATATATTTGTAAGTGAGCGCTTAAACAGGTGTGAATCAAATGCTCTCCACACCGCCTTTCATAGAATACAGGTGGTTTTGGGTTGACATGTCATACACAGCTTTTAGAATTTCGATCTGAGAAGATAGCGAGTGGACACAAGCGTCGTCATCCATCGTTAACTCAGATCTCAATTCTTAAGAAATGTGGTTATGAGCCCCGAGGCTCTTGAGTTGCGCTTTTCCAGGTTTATTGATATCTTGATCTGGCGCGAAGTAGTTTATGTACTCATTTCGGAGTTTATAGTTTATTCACTCATTTCAGAGTCTCTAGTTTATTTACTTGTTTCGGAGTTTGTAGTTTATTCACTCATTTCGGAGTTTCTAGTTTATGTACTCATTTCGGAGTTTGTAGTTTATTCACTCGTTTCGGAGTTTCTAGTTTATGTACTCATTTCGGAGTTTCTTTAGTTTACCTCTCTTGGGTTTACATGCAAACTTTTCCTAACGTTGTATGTAGATAACCCCCATTCTTTTTACGACAGAGGTCCGTTAGGTTTGTGGTACTGGGGTTTTAGTCCATGGTACCGTCGTGTTGGTTAATGAACTCCTCGATATACAGTCTTTAAACTGTCATTCGAGTAATCCCGTGATTGTCGTGTCTCTGATCCTTACGGGGGCTGGACAAGACGTCTTCAAGTAATCTCCTTAGGTTATATTACCATCAGAAGAGCAAGTGCTAAGAATTTTCCTTGACGCTTTTTACTTGAGGTTAGGCTCAATTTGGAGCCCTGATGAGTCATAACCTCACCCTTCTAGGGTGGGATGATCTCCAATGGTCTTTAGGCTTTATATGAGTTGCCGTCAAGACCCGAAGCTAGGAATATGTCGTCACTTCGTTTTTTTTTTCTTTGACGATGTCGCGCCGATTCTTTGCTGAAGTAGGGTAGACATCTGTAGGACCTCTATGCTGTATGTATTGCAATTGAAGTCCGGAGCTAGGAATATGCCATTGCTCCAATTTCATTTGATAGTCATGTCCGCATCCTGCTTAAATTAGGGGGTACGTCAAGACAGTCTCTAGGTTGTATATGAACCATCAAGACCTGGAGTTAGTATTTTTCCATTACTCCACTTTTATCTGATTGTTGTGTCCGCAGCCTGCTGTAATGAGGAGAGCGTCGGGATAGTCTGTAGGTTGTATATGAACCGTCAAGACTTAGAGTTAGGATTTTGCCATTACTCCATTTTTGTTTCAACCCTTGGGTCTATCTTGTTTGATGGTGACGTTGCGTCTGCATTCTTCTAGAATGAGAAGGAACGCCTGGATAGTCTCTAGGTTGTATATGAACCGTCAAGACTTGGCCCTCCTTTTGACGAAGCGTGGTGGGAGATTTGGTTCCTTTCTTTCATTTGTGCCTATGGATTGTATACAAGGGTCGGTGTGGACCTACATGCAGGGAAGAGGACATTTTATTTTATTTTATTTTTTACGCGATGCTCTATCTTTTCATTTTTTTTATATAGCGAAAGTCGTGATTTTCCAATCATTTCGGCTATTTTTCGCAGTGCCGAATCATTTCGGTTATATTTTTTCTTATTTACTCGCTGCATTTTATTGCGAGTTGCCCAAACATTTCGGATTTTTATTTATTTATTTATGCATATCTTGCTCGCTGATTTTTGTTGTGAATTGGGTACTTGATCCTGATACCCATTATGGCATCAACATTGCTGCAATTGGAATATTGCCAGGAGTGAATCATCATTTGCCAGGAGATGACTTGAAATTTGATATCTATTTAGGCATCAGCATCGCTTCAACTGAGATATTGCTAGGAGTGAGTCATCATTTGCCCTTGTCGATTTGAACAAAGGTGGCTTAGCAAACAGGGTTAGGATCCTGTCGGCTAAGGATTTTTTGACTTTTATGAGACGTAAGGGTCTTATAAAGGTATTTCTCTCTACGAATTGTGAGGATCTCATAGGTATGTTTTCTCCATAGGAATCGTGGGGATTCCTAAGTGATACTTTCCCTCGTAAGTCGTAAGGATCTTACAAGAGTGTTTTCTCCTTATAAGTCGAGAGGACTTACAAGTGTCGTTCACTATATGGGGATATTTCTCGCCATTGGTGGAACTTGGTGGGGGGATATTTATTTATGCCCGTGGATTGTATACAAGGGTCAATATAGTACCGCCTGTAGGGCAACATTAGGGGAATATGAGGGCTTAAGAACAGGTTCAGATCCCTGTAGTTAAAGGCTTTTGAATTCTATGAGCCGTGAAGGTCTCAAAGGGGGAATTCTCCTTACGAGTCGTGAGGATCTCGCAAGTGTATTTTCTCCTTAGAAACCGTGTGGATTTTTATGTGTGATGCTCCTTTGTGAGTCGTAAGGATCTAACGCAGGTATTTTCTCCTCACAAGGTCGAGAGGGCCTTGCAAGTGCTCATGAATTTTTTATTATACGAGTTTGTGCCCTTTTCGGGTTTTCACAAACTCGCCGGCAGTCCTGCTGTTTTTACTCACGACGCCTTTTCGGATTTTCATCCGTGCCCATTTTGCTGGTGGACATACCGTTTTTTTACAAGATGAAACTCTCGAGAATGGCTTCATCATGGGTGACCCTTCTGTTTGCCGGTGGGACTTGGGGGTGGCTTCATTGCTAGAGTAGCTGTGCAGCCTGTGGGACTTGAGTTGCAATCTTTGCCGCTAGGACTTCAATTTGCAATATAGATCTCAAGAGAGTGTATTGCCGTATTTGGGGCGATGCGCTAGTTTAGGGAGTTCTGGCCAATTATCGCCATATTTGAGGCGAATTTTTAGTTTAAGGACTTTTTGATCCAATATTCCCATCTTGGGGATGAATGTTAGTTTAAGTACATCTCGGTATATTGCTAGTTTAAGGACATCTAGGTCCGTTATTTATTAAGGGACATCTCGGTCCAACGTTAGTTTAGGGACGTTTTGGTCCATTGCTAATTTAAGGACATCTCGGTCCGTTGTTAGTTTAGGGAAATCTCGGTCCGTTGTTAGTTTAAAGACATCTCGGTCCGTTGTTGCCATGTTTGAGGCGGAGTTTTAGTTTAGGGATATCTCGGTCCGTTGTCTCCGTTTTTGAGGTGACGGAGCTTTTCGGATACTACTCTCGGAGTTCTGACTCAGGGAGATAGCGAGCGGACACAAGCGTCATCATCTATCATTGGCTTAAGTCATGACTCTTCACGCATAGTATTTTTGAGGAATCAGCCGTTTATTGGCCGGAAGGGTCTTTCACCATGCATTTCTATGAGCAGGTAGGCTCCATCTTGGTAGACTTTGTCTATAATGTATGGGCCTTCATAGTTCGTCTCGAACTTCCCCCGTTTTGCACGATCGGGGATCATTGGTCTTTTGATGACTAGCACGAGTTCGCCTTGGCGGAATGTTCTCGGCATGGTCTGTTTTTCGTATGACCGTATTATCCTTGCCTTATAAGCCTCCAGACTTTGCTGTGCTATAAGGAGAGTTTCGTCGAGGGAATCGAGCTCCTCAAGCCTATGATGAGCATTTTCTTCATCTGTTAACTAGTATCGGACTGCCACTCGTAAAGAAGGGAGTTCTACCTCCAGTGGGAGCATTGCTTCCGCACCAAATACCAACGCATATGGTGTTGTATTCGTGGCCGTTTTGAACATTGTTCTGTATGCCCAGAGAACTTCATGCATCCTTTCGTGCCAGTCTTTTTTGTTTCTGGAAACCGTTTTCTTTACAATCTTTATCAAGGTCTTGTTGAAAGCTTCAGCTAGACTGTTGGCCCGAAGATTATAGACTGAAGAGTATCTCCAATCTATTTTTTGTTGTTGTGTGAAGCTGCTGATTTTATGACTTCTATAAGCTGGCCCATTATCCGAGATTCTTCTTCGCAGAGTGCCGAATTGATAGATGACATGGGTTTTGAAGAAATGGAGGATATTATCCGTCTTCACCTCCCTTAGTGGTACTGCTTCTGCCTACTTGGAGAAGTAGTCGGTCGTTGTCAGTATGAACCGATGTCCTTTGGACAATGCCGGTTCAATGGGGCCAATTATATTGGTTCTCCACATTTCAAACGGCCATCTACCCACTGTTGGGTGTAGCGGATTTTGATGTTGGTGGATGAAGTCCCCATGAATTTGGCTGAATCATTATGGGCCAATAGTAACCCATTATTTTTATCATTAGCTTCATCTTTGGCCCGACTTGATGAGAACCGCAGAGTCCGTCGTGAGTTTCGTGGACGACTCTCTTCGTGTCTTCTGGTCCCAGGCATCTTAGACACAGACAGTCGAACGATCTCTTATATAGGGTATCATTGACGAAGGTGAAAGACAGAGCTCGTTTCATGAGCTGATGTCTATATGACGCATTTTCGGGCATTCGTTGGGATTTTAAGTAATCTATGAAGACTTCCCTCCAATCCTTAACCTTTTCTTTGCCCTATATTTGAAGGGCTATTTTTTCGGTCATTTCTTTTCGTTCGGATGGCTCTATTAAGTTTTCTGAAGATATATTTGTTGGCGCGAGAACCCTGCGGCTTTGCACAATGATCTTTACGTCATCGAGGTCTTCATCGGCCTGTTCCTTCGCCAATTTGGCCAATGCATCTGCCTTGCTGTTTTCTGCACGCGGTATACTCTCCAGGATGTAGGAGGGGATTTATGTCAGCAGTTGCTGCACTCTTTCGCCATACTTTATCAGCTCTGGCTTGCATATCTGATAGTTGCCATTTACCTGGCTAACGATCAGCTGGGAATCTCCATATATGAGGAGGTCTTTGATTCCCATGTCGATAGCGATCTTTAGACCTTCTATCAAAGCTTCATATTCAGCTTCGTTATTAATCTTTGGCTCTGTTAAGGAGAGGGCATAACGCAATTGTAGGGTGTTTTTCGTCACCCCATTGAGATGGGAATGCGCGCGCTTGTCAGGCATGTACAGATTCCCCCTGCTTAGGGCAGGCCGGGTTTTATTGATTGTGGGGATCCGAATCTCCGGCAGCCGTGGACTAAGCTGCCGTTAATTACCCCTTGCTTTTGGAGCGAGAGAACTTTCGATTGACGGGTAAAACCGGTCATACGAACTCAATGTGAAGTATTGGTGCGTGTTTTTTTTATACATAACAATAGGGACGTGTTCATTATTTTGTTCCATTTGTAAAATAAGGATATATTTTTTATAAAAAAATTAAAGAAACACATTTTAAAAAAAATTTATTATTTTTATTTTATTTTATTTATTTCTCCTTTTTTTAAAATAAAAAAAATAGAGAGAGGGGAAGCCCCTTGGTTCTTTGCCAAATGGCACTTGTGCCACCCCATGCCTTATGTGCTTATTTCTTTTTTGCACATAAACCATGGGGTTTACAAAATTTTGGATTTCTTCCCACTTTACATATATTTATTTCTAAAAATTACATTTAGACTAATTTATTACCTCCTTTTTGGCATGGAGCCGGCCCTTTCCATACTTGGTCTTGACTTGGGCTCGGGCTCGGGCCCATTTGACTTGGGGTTGACCTTGGTTTTGACTTGGTGAAATGGGGTGTAATTTTTGACCCCAACAAAGTGTCCCCACCAATAAATGCACACCACATATGTCGTTTGTGTGCATGAAATTGATGGATCCTCTTTCGCATGGAGATTAACTCCGTTTTGATGACGTGGAGTTCGATGCTGCCCTTTTTGCGACGTGGATGGTCGGTTCTGCCATTTTTATGACTTGGACGGTCGGTGCTGCCCTTTTTGTGAATTGGACGGTCGGTTCTGTCCTTTTTACGCCTTCGACGATCGGTGCTGCCCTTTTTGCGACTTGGACGGTCGGTGCTGCCATTTTAGCGACGTGGATGGTCGGTTCTGCCATTTTAGCGACGTGGACGGTCGGTTCTGCCATTTTTGCGACTTGGACGGTCGGTGCTTCCCTTTTTGTGACATGGACGGTTGTTTCTGCCATTTTAGTGACTTGGACGGTCGGTGCTGCCATTTTTGCGACTTGGACGGTCGGTGCTTGATTTGACTTGCTCCGCTTCTTGCGGTGTCGAGGTTGAAGTTGACTTTCTCCGCTTCCTGCGGTGTCCGGATTGATTTGTTTTCGAGGTGGATCTTGATTCCACCGTTGAGGTGATTGGTTGACATGTTTGATTTGATTTATTTTGGGAGTTCTCTGCCCGTCCCGCGGGACTTTCGATCTTGGAAGCGCTACCGGGTAGGACATTGATTTGATCTGTTTGATTTCTGCCTTATTTGGTGGGACTTTTGAATTTGAGAGAAATTTGGAATTTAGATTTTGTTTGGCATCAGCATTGCTGCACTGGAATAATGCCAGGAGCAACTCATCATTTGCCCAGGGAGAACTTGGGATTTGGTTTCAGCATCGTCATACTGGAATGTGGTACCAAGAGCGAATCATCATTTGCCATGCCCGTTAAGGAACAATAGCTTAGGAGAGGCCCCTGTCACCTAAGACTTTTCAATTTTACAAGCCTTAAGGGTCTCATAAAAGCATTTTCTCTCTATGAGTCGAGAGGATATCATATGTGCATTTTCTCCTTAGGAGTCGTGAGGACCCCCAAGTGTGTTTTCCATTGTGAGTCATAAGGATCCCACAATGGCATTTTCTCCTTAGGAGTCATGAGGACCCCCAAGTGTGTTTTCCCTTGTGAGTTGTAAGGATCTCACAAAGGCATTTTCTAATGAGTCGAGAGGATCTCGTAAGCTCTGTTCTCCTCAAGTACCGTGAGGACACATGAGTGGGTCGTCCCAAATAGAACATAATTCTGATGGCGGAGACCGACCGTGGGGCTGGTGATTGCCACGGGACATGGGTATGATTTAGATTGTTTATGCCCATGGATTGTATACGGTAGTCCAGTTGAGGACTGACCGTAGGGCTGGGAGAATTTAGAAGATTTGGATTTGGTTGGCGTCTGCATTACTGCACTAGAATATGGTACCAGGAGCGACTCATCATTCGCCGTTTGGGAATTTTGAGTTTGAGTTTTAGGTCGGCATCAACACTGCTAACACTGAAGTATAGTGCCATGAGCGACTCATCATTTTCCTTTGGGAAGACTTAGGATTTGGGTTTTGGGTCGGCATCAGCACCGCTAACACTTAAGCGTAAAGCCAGGAGCGACTCATCATTTGCCTTTGGGAAGACTTAGGATTTGGGTTTTGGATCGGCATCAGCACCGCTAACACTGAAGCATAACGCCAGGAGCGACTCATCATTTGCCGTTTCCCGTTGGGGACTCATCATTTGCCGTTTCCCGTTGGGGAGCGATGGCTCAGGAGACAGGTTCAGATCCCTATCACCTAAGGCTTTTCAATTTTATGAGCTGTAAAGGTCTCATAAAAGCATTTTCTCCCTGCGAGTCGAGATGATCTCGCAAGTGTATGTTCTCCATAGGAATCATGAGGATTCTTAAGTGTGTTGCTCCTTTGTGGATCGTAAGGATCTCACGCAGGGATTTTCTCCTCACAAGGTCGAGAGGACTTTGCAAGTGTATTTTATTTCTTTTCACGAGTTTGCTCCCTTTCGGGTTTTCACAAATTCGCCGACAGCCCTTCTATTTTTACTCACGGAGCCCTTTCGGGTTTTCATCTGTTCCCGTTTTGCTTATGAACATACTGTTTTTCTTTTGTATTTTGTTTTTTTGTTTTTTTTCTTGGCTTCATCTCCGGTAGGACTTTAAAAGTAGTCTCTCCGGTAGGGCTTGGGAGAGATAGGGGTCTTTCACGCCCGTGAATTATATACGGTTTTATAGGATGTATGCTCCAAACCGTAGGGCTGGTGTGCTCAATTCGTCTGCGATTTGAAGCATTCACGCATAGTATTTCTTAAGATATCAGCCATTGATGGGTGGCATGGGCCTTTCTCCCTCGGCACTTATTAGTTAGTAAAATCCTCCATCGGACACTTTCTCGATGACGTATGGTCCTTCCCAGTTTGGCTCGAATTTCCCTTTAGCATGTCTATTGGGGATGATCAGCCTTTTGAGGACCAACACCAATTCGCATTTCTTGAAAGCGTGGAGACGGGTCATCTTGTCATAGGCCCGTGACATTTGGGCTCGCTATAGTTCTAGATTTTGCTGCATCACAAGCTTCTTTTCTTCGAGGGCGTCAAGCTCTTCGCGCCGAAGAAGTACGTTTTCCTCTTCCGTCAACTCGTGCTGGACGACCATTCTTAAGCATGGAACTTCGATTTTGAGGGAGGATCTGTAGGGTTAGCTTAGCACCTTAGCAAGGTTTTGGCAAGCATCAATCATGCTACTTAAAAATTTTTGGGATGCTAAATAAACCCTAACCAAGATCTTAACTAGAAACTTAGGGTTAACAAGCATGTAAACAACTTTACATCTAAGAGTTAGGGATTACAACCTTTGTAGTCCGTTCCTTCACTTCATAAGCTCCGTGTTGAGGTCCCTTCGCTGCGATCATCAAGTACCCGGACTCAAGAGAGGCTCCATGAAGAGAAAGATGCAAGCTTATTTCCAATCTTCAACAACTAAGATGATCTACCTTGAAGAAACTCAAACCCAAGCTTTTGCTTCACTAATCAAGTATTAGAAAAGAAAACACCCTAATCTAAGTGGTTAGAATAGATTAGGATGATGAAGTAGGAATTTAGCTCTCTTTTGTTTTCTTTATCTCACTCAAAATCATCACAAACCCAAAAGCTAGAAAGCTTTTTTTAAGAAGGAAGAAGAAGAAGAAATCTATTTGTGATGAATAATGAATTAATTGTTATTGTTACAAATCAACCATGGGTCAATCATGAAGGGTTAATCCTTGTAGAGAGTAAACTAGGGTAAAGGGTTTGGGTTGGGTTAATAAATATCAACACAAAATATCAATGGTCAAAGTCAAAGCTTCATGAAAGCTTTATCCACGCTTAACCCTAATCCAAACCCTAACCATGTTTAAACTCCACAAAACATGTTACATTTGTAACCCTAACTTGTTACAATATTATATATCACATATATAATATATTTTGTAACAAAATAAAATAATACAATTAACATATATCACATATATATCAATGTATTATCCAAGTGAGAAAAAGAATCTTTAAGTGAGCTTATATTAGTTAGTGTAACTTAATATATCACATATATAATTATACATTAAATTATTGAATCAACACTTGATCCAATAATCCGGCTATATTGCATATAACCGACTAATATAATCTGTATCAGTTCATCGAATCAACACTTGATCCGATGACCCAGCTATATCACATATACCCGGCCGATATCTCATATCGCGAGAATCTAATACGGTATCGCATACACGTATTATTCTCGGTCCCGTACATATCACATATGTGCTCCTACTCCGTTTTGCCTGATCCAGGAAACCTCTGTGTAGGACTCTAAAGAATCGTCAATACGCCGACAGTAGGTGATGATCATATCAAACACCCACAAGCTGCAAGCGGACAGCTAAACATAACAGCCACCTAGGTATTGAGCACTCAGAAGATCAACAAGCAAGCCTGTACATTCTCCTGCGAATCCACCCAGTAACACTCCCGTACAGTCCGGTCTCTTCGTCTGATATGTCGCATATCTAGTCTAGGGGTGGTAAACGTCAGACCCCAATAACTGATAAGTCATGTCGATATGAGGTCCATAACAATTCGAGAAACTACTGATAACACTTACCAGTAAATCTCAGCAACCATGGCCAGGGATTTCCAGTTATAGCCAATCGAACACAGCGCAACATCAACTCCCTATACCGGGAGAGACGAAACCCCTCCTATCGCTCATTGCCTCCATGTGATTCGGGTCTGTATCCAAAAGCCACCGTTTTGCACGCCCTCTTGGACGTGGTATGATGGAAATCAAAGTACAGTGGGAATCACACAAGACTCTATGACGATCTCGGGTCTACAGACTAACCTGTACCAGTGTCACCAGAGAACTGCCATCTGACGTGAGGTATAATACCATCTGGGAGTTCTCGGCGAGTCCGTCCAGTGTACCCAGTCTCTACTGAGCACCCGTATACCTTCTCTGATGTCAAACACCAATGGATATGGGATCTTCCATCGCCCATCATATGGGTCAAGAAGCGCATACGCTAGTTTACTCTGGAGTATTGATGCCCTGTCTCGGTACTCCCACGACTAGGAATATTTGAAGGATCTACTTAGTGACTACACTTTCCCCACTATTATAATCTGCATCATAGTCCTGGTAGTCAAGTACTCATCCTAAGGGCTTTATCAACATGTAATATAGAGACAATCAGAGTACATGTTAAGATAAAGAGTAACCAGATAGCATATTATCATGTCGAGCAAGAAAGTCCTCCCTATATATGTCCAAGCATCCACTACAATATACATCGTATGTACAGTAATGGCCTCTAGGGCATATATATCACTAACAATCTCCCACTTGCACTAGGGCCATCCGTTGTGGTATCACATACCCAACAATCAGCTGTGGTTGAAGTATCTCATACTCAACCATCCCATAAAAGTCTCTACTGGGAAATAGGCCTTTGTGAGTGGATCCGCGCTGTTGTCCTCTGTGTCTACTCTCCTATCCTCGATCTCCCTGGAGATCAACCATCTCCATGATGAGGTGATACTGCCTAAGAATATGTCTGGATCACAGCTGGGACTGGGGTTCCTAGGCCTTAGCCACAACTCCATTGTCACACAATGGTAGGAACGAAGTTCATTTCATGAACTTATATATGTCCAGATTGTCTCTTTGGTAGAATCCTTGGTAACGATGTATCTTGCCTTTAATCGTCTAGTAAGTCACGGTATCTAGCTTGGAACTCTTCCAACATACCGTCCCTCCACTGAGGGTAAAGACAATGCCTGTGACTGACATTCAATCGTCCTTATCACTCTGGAACCTTTCCAGTGATTCTCCCCAGGATCCATTGATACCATATCACTACAGCTAGTGAGAATCCTAACATCCAAATAGATCTATTTCATAGATCCATAACCCATGATTTAGCAGGTATCAACTTGATCCTTTTTGGAGAATCCTTGTGATAAGAGGAGATTGACCGAGCGTAGCATAGGAAACTCCTTTCCTATCAAGAGTATGTCATCCACGTACAATACGAGGATCATCACCATACTCCCTACTACCTTTTTGCATATACAAGGTTCATCTATCATTTTGATGAAGTCAAACTGTTTGACTACCACATCAAAACAGACGTTCCAACTCCACGATGCCTGATTTAATTCATAAAGTATCTTTCACACATTTCCGATGCTCCCACTGTCTAGGAAGCCCTCTGGCTGTGTACTTATATACACTCTCTTCCAAATCACTATTTAGAAAAGCAGTCATGACACCCAACTGCCAGATATCGTAGTCATAATATGTAGCAGTGGCAAGTAGGATCTGGATGGACTTAAGCATAGCTTTGAAAGTCTCAACTTTTCCATGTACACCAAGTAATCTTCTCAAGATATACTTTCTCCTGATGGGGATTTAACCCTTCAGATAAAACAACCAAAGTCCATACTTTGTTCGTGTATATGGATTACTTCTCAGATCGTTTAGCATACAGCCATTCTTACAGAGTCCCCACTCCTGATGGCCTGCTCGAAAATAGTTCAGTCATCATTTCATGATGCAATCCTCGCTCCCACTGTCATAGAGAAAACTGAAGCATCTCTCAGGTGGGTGAGGAACCCTACTAGATCGGCGGAGAGGCTAAGCTTCGTTGGAAACTATTGAATCCGCTGGGTTTACCAAATCATCAGTTGCAGTTTATATAGTTGGAACTCCTTCCAGTTCTACCTCATGACCACTAATTTCTTCACAAGAAATTCCCTTTCTAAAAGGTGGTATGCTGAGAATCAAAACACCTTTTGTTCCTTAGTGTGGTAGAAGATATTCCCTTGCGAATGCTTGGGATATCGAACAAACTTCCACAGAACTGACCTTGCCTCGAACTTGTCCGGATTTTGCTTTTGACATAGGCCGAACAACCCCAAATCTTAACTTCCTTAAGAGATGGGCTCTTCCCATACCATATCACATATGGAGTGGTAGGCATCTTATTTAGTTGGAACCTTATTTAATAGGTATGCAACTTCTTAAGTGCATAACCCCAAAAGAAAATAGGCAACTCAGTAGTACTCATCATAGAGCACACCATATCACATAGGGCGCGATTGCTCTGCCCTGATACACCGACGTGCTGTGGTGTATACGGAGGAGTAATGCTGAGAGAGAATCTCATTCTCTTTAGAATAGTCCAGGAATTCCGTGCTCAAGTATTCTCCTCCTTGATCTCATCAAAGGACATAATACTTTTACCCGTTTTTGGTTCTCTACTTCTAACTTATATTCTGTGAATATCTCAAAAGTTTCGGACTTGTGGTGTATACGGAGGAGTAATACTTGTGTTTCAAACACCCACAAGCTGCAAGCGGTCAGCTAAACGTAACAGCCACCCAGGTATTGAGCAATCAGAAGATCAACAAGCAAGTCTGTACATTCTCCTGCGAATCCACCCAGTAACACTCCCGTACAGTCCGGTCTCTTCGTCTGATATATCGCATATCCAATCTAGGGGTGGTAAACGTCAGACCCCAATAACCGATAAGTCGTGTCGATATGAGGTCCATAGCAGTTCGAGAAACTACTGATAACACTTACCAGTAAATCTGAGTAACCCTGGCCAGGGATTTCCAGTTATAGCCAATCGAACACAGCGCAACATCAACTCCCTATACCGGGAGAGACGAAACCCCTCCTATCGCTCATTACCTCCATGCGATTCGGGACTGTACCCAAAAGCCACCGTTTTGCACGCTCTCTTGGACGTGGTATGATGGAAATCAAAGTACAGTGGGAATCACACAAGACTCTATGACGATCTCGGGTCTACAGACTAACCTGTACCAGTGTCACCAGAGAACTGCCATCTGACGTGAGGTATAATACCATCTGGGAGTTCTCGGCGAGTCCGTCCAGTGTACCCAGTCTCTACTGAGCACCCGTATACCTTCTCTGATGTCAAACACTAATGGATATGGGATCTTCCATCGCCCATCATATGGGTCAAGAAGCGCATACGCTAGTTTACTCTGGAGTATTGATGCCTTGTCTCGGTACTCCCACGACTAGGAACATTTGAAGGATCTACTTAGTGACTACACTTTCCCCACTAGTATAATCTGCATCATAGTCCTGGTAGTCAAGTACTCATCCTAAGGGCTTTATCAACATGTAACATAGAGACAATCAGAATACATGTTAAGATA
The DNA here is from genome assembly GCA_030015575.1 of Agapanthus africanus. Classification (NCBI taxonomy): domain Eukaryota; kingdom Viridiplantae; phylum Streptophyta; class Magnoliopsida; order Asparagales; family Amaryllidaceae; genus Agapanthus; species Agapanthus africanus. The sequence goes on along the minus strand of JASDDO010000006.1, from coordinate 385,810,966 downwards.
AAGAGTAACCAGATAGCATACTATCATGTCGAGCAAGAAAGTCCTTCCTATATATGTCCAAGCATCCACTACAATATACATCGTATGTACAGTAATGGCCTCTAGGGCATACATATCACTAACAGGATCACCTCCACTCCGAAGAGTAATGGCCTCTAGGGCATACATATCACTAACAGGAGTTGACTGAGTTGGAGTGCGGTGCGTGGTACGATATGCCCATAACGCCTCGTAGAGCTTCAAATCCCAGTCTCGTTTATTGGTTGAGGCATTTTTCCTCAGGAGCTTGCATAGAGTTTTATTGAAGGCTTCGGTTAGCCTATTGGCTCTTGGATTATAGATGGAGGAATATCTCCAGTCTATCTTGTGTTGAGTAGCGAATCTTGAGACTTTGAAACTCTTGAAAGAAGGCCCATTGTCATATATGATTCTTCTTGGTGTACCACAGCGGTATAATATATTATGCCAAAAGAATGTTAGAATATCTTCTGTCTTGACTTCTTTTAACTGGACAGTTTCAGCCCATCTGGAGAAGTAATCAGTTTCAGATAATATGAACCGGTGGCCTTTGGATGACGGAGGGTCAACTGGGCCAACTATGTCTGTGCCCCAAACTTCGAAGGGCCATGATGCCACCGTAGGATGCAGTGGGTTGGGATACTTGTGGATGAAATCACCATGACTTTGGCAGAGATGATATTTTTTGGCATGCTCTTCGCAATCCCTTATCATGGTGGGCCAGTAATACCCAAGTCATTTAATTTGAAGCCGCATCTTAGGGCCAGATTGGAGAGCACCGCAAACTCCCGAGTGAACTTCTTTCATGACCTTTTGGGCTTTGGCCAATGATAGACACCTGAGCCAGAGTTGGTCATATGACTTGCGGTATAGCATGTCATTTACGAACACATATCGGAGATCTCTCTTCTTCAGCTGATCCATCACAGATTTTTCTTCAGGCAGCTTGTCGTATCGGAGGTACTCTATGAAGGGATCTCTCCAATCGGGCTCATCTTGAATGATCAGAACTTGTTCGGCAGGACTGCTTTTTTGTTCCCCTCTTTCCTCTTCTCGTAAAGAGACCGGGGGTAGAATTTGCCGGCTTCTGATTGTGATCAGAATTTCGTCCATGTCAGGATCAGCCAGCTCCTTGGATAAGCGCGCGAGTACGTCAGCTTTTCCATTCAACGCCCTAGGAACTCTCATTAGTTCAATGTGGGTGAAATGTTCCAAGAGTCCCAGCACCCGGCTTCTGTACCTAGCTAACTTAGGTTTGTATATCTTATAGTCGCTGCCTACTTGGTTGACGACAAGATGGGAATCACCGTAGACACGTGGCCGACGGATTTCCATTTCTATTGCAAGCTCCAGACCAGCTATCAAAGCTTTGTACTCAGCCTCGTTGTTTGTGCGAGACTCGGTGAGAGCAAAAGAACGTTGTTTCCTCCAATCAGAGCAAAGCTCTGTTCAAAATTTGAAATTTGAAATGAAGCAGCGCTTCATAAAAGCGCTTGCGCCAAGAGCACCAGCGCTAAAAGTCAAAGACTCTGAGGCAGCGCCTCATATGCAAAGCACGAGAGCGCTAGCGCCCTAAGAGTCAAACACCCTGAGGCAGCGCCCCACGTACAAAGCACGAGAGCGCCAGCGCTAGAACTAAATGTTCTCCACCTTTGGATCAAAGATCCAACGAAGATAATAAATCTTCAAATTACAGAATTAAATTATGTTGAGAAAATAATCCTCAAATCTTTCCAAACAAAAAAGATTGTGCTCTGTAAATCAGAGCACTGTTTGATCAAAGATCCAATGGTGATTAAAAATCACCTAAATACAGAACAATCTCTGTATGGGAAAATATTTTCCTAATCTTTATAACAACAAGAAAGATATCTTCTGTAAAATAGAAGCCGTAGGATCAAAGATCAACGGTGGGGAAATCCCCAAATCAATCAGAGAAAAGATTTCCTTAACTGATTCAACAAATCAGCCTCCCCTATATAAAGGACCTAATACTTCAAGTCTTGTATAGAGGAACCCCTCCATAAACTTTAAGAAACTTACAAAGACGAGAGCAATTTCTTCTTAAGGTAAATAGCAAACAGAGAGATCATGGCATCTCCTCCATATTCGAGAGTTTAACTCTCACATCAGAAGAACTTAGTTCTTTTTCTAGATCATAGATCTATAAGATAAAGTCTTTCACAAAAACAGAAGAGATCATAGCATCTCTTCATAAAAAGAAGAACTTAGTTCTTAGATCCATGAGACAAAGTCTCTCATAAAGAAAAACAAGAGAGATCATAGTATCTCCTCATAAAGAAGAACATAGATCTATGAGACAAAGTCTCTTATAAACGAGAATTTAATTCTCAGAGCACAGAACTGACCAGAACTGTCAAAGAAGCGCTTCAGCGCTCCAAGTCTGGCGCTCAGCGCCAAGCGCACCACGTGCTCCTCACGTGTGCGCTATTTCACAAAGAAGCGCCTCAGCACTCCAAGTCTGGCGCTCAGCGCCAAGCGCACCACATGCTCCTCACGTATGCGCTATTACACAAAGAAGCGCCTCAGCGCTCCAAGTCTGGCGCTCAGCGCCAAGCGCACCGCGTACTCCTCACGTATGCGCTATTTTACAAAGAAGCGCCTCAGCGCTCCAAGTATGGCGCTCAGTGCCAAGCGCACCACGTGCTCCTCACGTGTGATTTATATTAAAAGAAGCACCTCAGCGCTTTAAGTCTGGCGCTCAGCGCCAAGCGCTCCACGTGCTCCTTACGTGTGTGCTGAAGAAACACAAAGTATTCTTTAAATAAAGCCCAGCGCCATAAAAAGTGTTCAACACTCAGTAAAAGACAAAAGAAAAAGGGATATCAGAACCCAAATCAATGCTCAGCATTGTTAAATAAAAAGGGACTGAGCCTAAATAAATGTTCAACATTTTATTCAAAACTGAGTGGGCTAAGCCCAAGTTGGCCACAAATCCCTAATTCAGATTAACTGAGCCCATGTGCTCACAATCTTTTAATTGATCTTGGTCCCAAACCTGACTATAGATCTCCCAACCAACATTGGTTCAAGGGTACATCTTTTCATACCTCTGATACATGTCGTTGCAATTCTTTAACGTCTTTAGAGAGATGGAGGGTCCCAATAACCAAAAACTTTTGGCGCATCCTCAAATTGTGAAACCAAAATACCAGAATATGATGTTTTTAAACCAGACTATGAGGTCCTTAAACTCATGGACTATGATGTCCTTAAACTTTACGGACTATGAGGTCCTTAAACTCATGGACTATGATATCCTTAAACTTTACGGACTATGAGGTATTTAAACTCATAGACTATGATGTATTTAAACTTTACAGACTATAATGTCTCTAAACTGCTATGGACTATGATGTTCTTATACCCAATGGACCGCAACGTCCCTAAACTAAGATGATAGAGCCCAAAATGCTCTGTCATCGGATCTAAATGATCCCAAACCCCGTTGAGTAGATCTTAGTCTAAAATTAGACTAACGTATTCTCAACAAATATTTAAGTTGATCTTAATCTCAAAGAGATTAACGATCTTTAAACCAACCGAAACCCAAATATAAGAAAATACGGATTTGGACTAATCCACGCCCTATGAGCGACAACATAAATTAGTCTCCGTATACAATTCACGGGCAAACAGAAACAAAACAAATATACACGACACGAAGTGACCATTTGAAGAAGGAGAAAGTGGTTACCGCTATGCGGTAGCGTAATAAACTGCAGGGGCTTGTGCCTACAGGGAAGAGCATCCCTACAATCAAAAACCCCTCATAATGAGGGGGAATCTGATGAAGTCTGTTATATCGGTCGCATCCGTCTAAACGTCCGATACATAGTGCCATAAATCAACTTGGCATCTTCGGAGAGGTGGACAGATAAAACCAAATAGAATCTGCCCCCTCCCCCAAAATTTAGGCCAGACGTCCCAATGTCCCGGTCGCGTCTTTCGGCGGCGAACATACGCTGGCATGCCCGGTGGGATCTTTTCATCTTTCCACTCCACACTTCGTGTTTCGTGTTTCGCGAGCGAATCGCGGTTTGCTATGGTTGCCCCTGGATTCAAGGTACTAAGATTTGGTGTCTTGCTCTATGCAGAAAAAAGAAGATCAATGGCTTTCAACTGCACCAGCTGCAACAACAATTCCCACTCCGTCCTCGCTGGAGGAGTGACCTTTGGGCCTCAAGCGGCCTCCATTTTCGCGATGCCAGTAGAACAGGTGACGCAAGCCACCACTGGGTTGTTCTTTGGGACCATGCTCCCACCAATGAGCTTGAACGCCCCACTGCCGTCGCAAGAAGCTCCGAAGAAATCGGTCTTTGATCGGCTTACAACTACCGCGGCCCCTCTCAACGGGCCGCCCAAATCCAGCGCCTCGGTCTTTAACAGACTAGGCCAAAGCTCAAATGGGCCCATGAATAAGCCCGCAATACCTGAAGGGGTTATCCCAAAGCAGATGGCCATTTCGGCTCAAGTAGAGAGAATCGTCAAAGCGGCTTCTCCTGCTAAAGGATCAGTCTTTGCAAGACTGACTGTTCCAACTCCTGCATCGGGCGAAATCACCAAGGCTGCTTTCCCTTCCCAAGGGTCAGTCTTCGACAGGTTGGACATTTCCTCTCGGCGGACGTCAGTTTTTAATAGGCTGGCACCAACGGCAGCCCTTCACCAGAACAGGGGGCATGAGGGAGCCACCCCCGTAACTGAGCCAATACCATCTGCAAGACATGCTCGACGTCTCCACTGGCACCGAGTGAGGAAAGCTGGAGGCAGTTCCCTTTCTGGACTAACTTCGCCAGCTCCAACGGTGGAAGTCGATGCTGCTGTTCCAACCGCGAACAGTTTTGAACCGCTCAGGAGGGTGCTTAAGAACTCTCCAACTACCGTGTTGAAAAGATCTCCACCACCTACGAAGAACGTTACAAAGGCAATGCCGGAGAAGCCCCCTCAGCGACTGTCATCCAAAATTCACAGGGTCTGGCAAAGAGTCCAAGATTCTGTAGTTGACCAAAACTACCACCGCCGGCAGAAGAAAATGAAAGCTCGTGAAGAGAAGGATCATCCCGCCGCCATGACACAGAAGGTGTCGTATACTTGGGTGCCCGCTGCAATGGCCCCCTTAACTTCAACCGCCCACAAAAGGAGAAGGCCGGACAAAATCCCCGTGTCTGCGACGAATCTCAAAGGCACTGAACCTAAACGCCCCAAATCTGGGGGCATGGTGGTGCATACCATTTACATGGCTTCTGGGAAAGAGGATAGCCGTATCTCCATGGGTCATTGACCACTTACAAGGTCTGTGACGAAGGCTTAGGAGTAACAACAACAAAAGCTCCAAGAGATCCTGACAACCATGGACGCACTCACTGGGCCAAAAGTAAGCCCGAAGACATCATCGGAACAACGCCAAGAACAGGAAACTGATGCCGAATTCCTTCGAAGAATGCTTGAGAAGAAGGACAAAGAGGCTGCAGAACAAGCGGCCAACATTAAACAAATGGCGCTATTGTTCCAAGATATGGTGGGCATGATGATCCAACCGGACCCTCCAGCCGAAGATCCTCCAGTAATAATTGAAGACGACAGAGGAGAGTCATCGATCCTTCCTCCGGCCTTTTCAGCGGCCAAGGAAGAGACGATCTCGAAAGCTGCGCTTGATGACTATATAGCTCAACAGATACGAGCTTGTTTCCCCCAATCAGAGCAAAGCTCTATTTTAAAATTCAAAATTTGAAAATTGAAGCAACGCTTCAAATTCAGCGCAAGGAGCGCTGCACGCCACTTGTCAAACACAGATGTGCTAGCGCTAGGTACGCTGCGCCCTAGGCAGCGCACCCTAATCAGAGCAAAGCTCTGTTTTAAAATTTCAAAACTCAAAAATTGAAGCAACGTTTCAGATCCAGCGCTCTGTGCTGCGCGTCACGTGTCAAACACGGGTGCGCTAGCGCAGTTGCGCTGTGCACTGCGCTGCGCGCCACGTGTCGAACGTAGGTGCGCCAGCACAAGAATTAAAAATTCCCCACCGTTAGATCAAAAGAACTAATAATAATAAATTATTAATTAATCAGAATTAAAATTCTGTTAGGAAAGATCTTTCCAATCTTATTAAAACAAGAAGATTATCTTCTGCAAAACAGAAACCTTAGGATCAAAGATCCAACGGTGGGAAATATTCCTAAATCAATCAGAGAAAGATCTCTTAAAACTGATTTAACAAATCAATTGGCCATACATAAAGGCCCCAAGACTTCAAGTCTTATATAGAGAAAACTCTCTGCAAACTTTGAGAAAACTCAAAAAAGAAAGAAGAGCAAGCTCTTAGAAAAGGAAGATCATTTTTTCAAGGTAAAAAATTAATTCTTGAATGACTGAGATGAAATCATCTCATAAAAGAAGAACTATCTTCTAAAAAAAGAGATCATAGATCTACAAAAGACCGAGGTCTTTGATAAAAAGAAAAATATCAAAAGATCTAATCAAAAAAAAATAAAAGAAGTATTTACTTCATTCTCAGATCCTTGATCTACAAAGGCAGAGCCCTTTCATAAACAAGAACTTTTGTTTTTGAATCTTGAGGCAAAGCCTCCTTTAAAAGAGGAACATAAACTTGTTCTCTGATCATAAATTTGATCAGATGCGCTTTGCGCTACTGAACAGTACCTTGCACTCATGAACTGCGCTATTGCGCTCTTTGGATCAGCGCTCAGCGCCAATACGTGCCACGTGTCAAACACAGACACAGCTTGCGCTTTGCGCTTCTGAAACAGCACATTGCGCTCATGGGCCGGCGTCTGGCGCCAAGCACGCCACGTGTCATTCACTGGCGCGCCCCTAAACCAGCGCAAGTGCTCATAAATGGAAAGCGTAATGCGCTAATAAACTAGCGCTTAGCGCTAAGCGCGACATGTGTCATCTTCGTGTGCGCTACCTGACAGAAGTGCAATGCGCTCTTTAATTGGCGCAAAACGCCTGGCGCGCCATGTGGCGCACTGTCAGAACACACATTGTTATGATGAATGCTATGCATTCAATACAAGACAAAAGATGTCAGAACCCAATACTTAGCATTATTAAAAGGGCCTAGCCTAAATAAAGGCTTAATAGCCGGGGCAACAAAAATGTTAAACATTTTAATTGTACTTAGCCCAATTCTTGCCATAAGTTCTCAACTTATATTTAATTGAGCCCGTCTGCTCATAAATATTTAACAGATCTTAGTTCTAAATTGGGCTACAGATCTCTCAAACAATTCACACCGGTTCGAGGGTACATCTCGTTACTCCTCTGATGAATGTCGTTGTAATCCTTCAACGTCTTCAGAGAGGTGACAGGTCCCGATGACCACACATTTCATGGACCGTGGGGTCCTTAAACTCATGGACTATGATGTCCTTAAACTTTATAAACTACGATGTCCTTAAACCGGACTGTGGGGTCCTTAAGCCCACGGACTACGATGTCCTTAACCTGGACTGTAGGGTCCTTAAGCCCACGGACTACGATGTCCTTAACCTGGACTGTGGGGTCCCTTTAAACCCACGGACTACTATATCTTTAACCTGGACCGAGATGTCCTTAAACTACCGTTGGACCGTAATGTCCTTAAACTAACATTGGACCATCATGTCCTTAAACTGGAAATCGACCGCAATGTCCCTAAACTAAACAATAGAGCCCAATTGCTCTCTTGTTGGATCTAAACGATCCCGTTAAGTTGATCTTAGTCTAAAATTAGACTAACGTATCCTTAACACACGTTTTAGTTGATCTTAGTCTCAAATGAGGCTAACGTATCCTTAAACCCAAACCAAAACCCAAATCTAAGAAAATACGGATTTGGACTAATCCACGTCCTACGGGTGACAACATAAATTAGTCTCTGTATACAATCCACGGGCAACCACAAACAAAATAAACACCCATGATACGGAGTGACCATCCGGAGAAGGAGAAAGTTGTTACCGCGATGCGGTAGCTTAATTAACTGCGGGGGCTTGCGCATGCAGGGAAGAGCGTCCCCACAATCAAAAATCCCTCAAACGAGGGGGAATCTGACGAAGTCTGCTACATTGGCCACATCCATTTAAACCTTCGATACATGGTGCCATAAATCAACTTGGCATCTTCGAAGAGGTGGACGGATAGCACCAATTAGCATCTGCCCCCAGATTCAGGCAAGACAGTCCATCTTCCCGGTTTCCGGCAGTAAACAGATTCTGGCATGCCCGGTGGGGCCTTTTCCTCTTTCCACTCCATACTTCGTGTGTCGTGTTCGCGAACGAATCGCGGTTTTATATGGTTGCCCTTGGGTTCCAGGTACTAAGATTTGGTTTCTTGCTTGGTGCAGAAAACGAAACAGCAATGGCATCTACTTGCGAGAAGTGTTCCAACTGCAATTGCAACTCGCGCTCCGCCTCGTCTGGGGGCATAGCCTATGGGCCCCAAGCAGCCTCCTTGTTTACGATGCCGGTGGACCAGGTGACTCAGGCCACCACCGGATTGTTCTTTGGGACCATGCTCCCATCGATGAGCTTCAGCACCCCTGTACCAACACCAGAAGCTCCCAAGAAGTCGGTCTTTGATCGGCTTGCCACTACCACGGCCCCTCTCAACGGGTCGTCCAGCTCCAGCTCCTCGGTCTTCGCCAGACTGGGCCAAAATTCATGTGGGCCCATGATGAAGCCTGCAACCCAGAAAAGGTTGTTCTAAAGAGGATAGCCATCCCTGCTCCTGAAGTCGTCAAGGCGGCTTCTATTGCCAAAGGGTCGGTTTTTACAAGACTGACTGTTCCGATTCCCACTACGGTTTCCGTCCCCGCTCAGAAGTCCATTTTTGACCGGTTGGATACTGCTTCTCAACGGACATCAGTCTTCAAGAGGCTGACGCCAGCAACAGCCCCTCACCTGGATAGGGGCAAGACAAAGCCATTCCCATCACCGAACCAACACCGTCGGCTCGACACGCTCGACGTCGCCATTGGCGCCGAGTAAGGAAGGCAGAGGGCAACTCCCCCTCTGAGCTAACTCCACCAGCCCCAACGGTGGAAGTCAATGCAACTGTTCCAACCGGGAACAGCTTTGAATTGTTAAACAAGGTGCGCAGGAACTCTCCTACCGCCGTACTGAAAAGATCTCCTCCACCGGTGGAGAATGTTACAGAAGCAAAGCCGGGACAGCCCCCTCAGCGGCTGTCCTCCAAGATTTACAAAGTCTAGCGACGGGTCCAGGAGTCGGTGATCGATCAAGACTATCCTCGCCGACAAAAGAAGCTGAAGGTTCAGCAGGAAGAGAACCGTCCTAGCAAGCCACAAAGGACGACAACTACATGGGTGCCCACTACAACGGCCCGATCAACGTCAATTGCTCAAAAGAAAAGGAGGCCAGAGAAAGCCCCTATAACTATGACAGATCGCAAAGACGCTGAGTCCAAACGCCTCAAGTCAGGGGGCATAACGGTCCATACTGTTTACATGGCATCCGGGAAAGAGGATAGCCGCGCTTCTACGTGTCACCAACCGCTCACCCGATCCGTGACAAAAGCCCAAGAACAACAGCAGAAGCTTCAGGAGATGCTGACTGCAATGGCCGCACTTACCGGGCCAAAAGAAAGCCTGGTGGCATCATCAGAGCAGCGTCACGAACAAGAAACCGACGCTGACTTCCTACGCAGAGTCCTCGAAAAGAAGGACAGAGAAGCGGCAGAACAAACTGCCAACATAAAAAAAATTGCGCTTCTCTTCCAAGACATAGCAGGGATGATGTTACAGCCGGATCCTCCAGCTAAAGACCCTCTGATCATTATTGAAGATGATAGAGGGGAGACATCTAATCCTCCTCTGGCTCACTCAGCAGCCAAGGAGGAAACCATTTCCAAGGCCGCATTGGATGACTATATAGCTCAGCAAATACGAGCTCACCACGCGAATGAAGCGGCCGGCCAAGTCGTCAAAACTGGGCGACCGTATCCAAGCCAGTACGACCAAATAAAATACCCGCCGGGATACACAATCCCCAAATTCCACATGTACAAGGGGACAGGCAATCCCCACCAGCACGTCGCCCAGTTCAGGGCTCTTTGCTACAACACCGGGGGCGATGATAAAATTTTGCTCCGTCAATTCGTCGGCAGCTTGTCGGAGACAGCCTTCGAATGGTACTCTGAACTTCCAAACGACTCCGTCAAGACTTTCGCAGAAATGGAGTTGTTATTCACCCAGCGATTCGCGAGTGCTAGTGAACGCACCCCGATAATGGCATTGATCAATGCGCCATACGATGGCGGAATCTGTGGTCGAAGTGCGAACAACGGATCGAAGAAGCGCCAGCGGTAGGCATGTTTGTGGGTACTTTGGACCCTCATGCGACCATTTCACAATTCATGATGTTCTTTAAGCCGACCACATTCCAAGCCTTAATCGACAAACTGGCCCAAATGGACCAGATGGGTCATAGACCGTCTCCTCCAAAACCGGGCTCTCTAAATGAGAGGGGAAATGGGGAAGCGATCGTTGTCGTCAATGCTCAACAGTAGCCCGGTGGCCCAAGACCAGTTGATCGCCAAAATAACAGAACTCGATCTCTCAAAGATAAAATGAGTCGCTCTTACTCGTTCTCTCGAGACAAGACAAAGAGGTTATTCGAGCTTGCACTCCGCAACAGGCTCATTACGCTCCCAGAGCCAAGACGCCCAGCGCAACCAGACGACATTAGCAATCCTAACTATTGCCCTTATCACCGAATGTTGGGCCATCTGATCGAGGATTGTTACCTCTTCAAAAGATGGATAGAAGATCAGTACCAGCAGGGAAAATTCGTATTATCTGAGAACTGGAAGGTGAACCCGCCTCGGTCACACACTCCCAAGAAAACAGATATACCAGGGGTATCATGCTCTTTTGTAGAGGAAGCTCCAGGAGAGGTCGCTCTTTCAGCCAAGACAAAAAGAATGCTGAAGGATCACCACACATGTCCGGCAATTAGATGGAAGAATCCACTGGAGCCCGAGATCATCGAAGGAATGTTAAACCGCGTCCAACTCCAAAAATCGGTGGTGATGGACAAAGCTCGCATACCCGGCCGTCAAAATCTTCGAAAAAGAAGAAGAAATCCAAGAATCCCGTGAAGCCTGACGACAAGCGCACGGACTTGCAAAAGCAGATTGATGCGTTAGAAGAGTATAACCAGAAGGCGCCGACTCCAATCACGCTCCAAGAGTTCCTCAGCCACGTCCTTGAGGACGGAAACGATGGTAATGAAGAAGACTCGTCTGATGAATCTGAAAATTATGTGGCAAGTTGTCATGTGATCTCTCACTCATTGATAGACGATGAAGAGGCTCCTTGCATGAAGAAACTGGGGGTAGGTCCTAAGCAAGAACTTCTGGGGCCATCAGATGAAATAATTGATGCATTCCTAAACAAAGCTCTTCTGAAAAGTAAAGATGATCGGGAGCGTGAGATGGCCATATTTGAAAAGGCCAAATGCCGGCGACTGGACGAAAGAGTTGAAACACCCTCGCCAGATCAAAGCACATCCGCCGTGAATAAAAACAGGTTTAAGACGAGGAAAAGGTTCGCCAAAGCCATATCAATAGGAATGAAGCTGCCATCCTCCGAAGCGAACTCCCCTGGTGAAGCAGAAACACATCCTAGCTACTGCTCATATCATCGAAAGATTTCGCATCCCAACGAAGAGTGCGGCGCTTTTAAAAGATGGTGGCAGGGATATGTTGCTCACCGACAACATTTTAATCGAATGAAACGCAAAACTCGTCGGGAGCATAGAAATACGAGTGAGGAGCATAAAAGAACTACCTGCAACTGCCGCATGATCAACGCCGGGGGATTGCAAGTTCTCACATTCAGGAGCGACTCTGATGAAGAAATGGCTCTCGGTCCTCTCTTTAAAGAGTCTACTTCGAGAAAAGAGGAAGAACTGAAGGCTTGTGAAAATATTCAGCTGTGCAACCGTACGCTGCCCGAAAAGAACCTTGGGCCCTCGAACAGTGGGTCAAATATAAAAGATAAGAGGAAAGAAAAGGTCCCTGAGGTTATCATCCTTGATGACCAAGCCGTCGAAAAGATGACATCCAAGGAGCTGCCAAAGAAATGTAAGGTGGACTACAACGTTCTGGCACACTTGAGGAAGATACCCTCACAGCTAAGCATTCTCGACGCCCTTCTGCTTTCCAAAGAGGCGAGAGATTCCTTAATCAAGGCACTGCAAGAGCCCGAGCAATTCCAAGCTTTCCTCGCCGAAGAAAAGATGAAGGACGAGCTGGAAGAAGTGCACACAGCCGATATCACCTTCGGCGATGAAGATCTCCTCCTTGGGACATGCGAGCACAACTGTCCCCTATATGTCTCCGGATACTGTCATGACATCAAGATAGGTTAAATCCTGGTCGACAATGGGTCCTCCGTCAATCTCCTTAACGTAAGGGTGTTGAAGGAAATTTGCATGAGCATTCAACACCTCGCTCGGGATAAGATCACCATCTCCGGGTTCGACTCTCAGTCATCACGGACGCTGGGGTCTGTAATATTGACACTGCGTTTTGGGCTGCTTGTCACGGACATTAAGTTTCATGTCATTGACGCCAAGACATGCTACAATGCTTTGCTCGGTCGGCCCTGGTTGCACGAATACAACATCATCCCTTCTACACAACATCAGTGTATGAAGTATTTCAAAGATGGTCTCGAGTATACTATGACAGGAGAGCTAAACCCATTCTCTGTGAACGAAGTCCGCAAGTACGAAGATGCAAAATACTTCTTACCAGACTTTGAGGACACAGAGAGATGTCACAAACCGGAAAACAAATCTATCACCACCATTCCGGTCTTCGGGAGTGATACCGAGGAAGAGGAAGAGATAGTTTACTCAGGTCCGCCCCAGTGCAACAAGCCAGGACCGTCCGCTCCTATGCTTATCTTCGGCAGCGACTCGAAAGATGAGGTCCATGCCATATTCTCTGCTCGGCCTTCAGTACAAACCTTCGCTGATGAAGAGCAAAGTTTGCAAGTTGCCATGGTTCCGCCCAAGCATCATAAAGAACTAGACACGCTTGATACCTATAATGTGGAGGAGTTGCAGACGTTCTATGTCCTTCCCAGACAAGAAGGTGAAAAGGCGATCCTATTCTACCGATCCGGGGAAACCAAAGTGGAGAAAGAAATCTGGCACGGCGCAGTTCCTACACTCGACAGGATCCAGCCTATCCGTTTGCCCAGATATTACACAGATGGAATAAGGAGACTCTTGAGACGCCAAGGTGTACCCCTTAAGCAAACTGCTCGATAAGCACGGTTCTATAACAGGATCTGGAACGTCCCCGGAACTCAGCGAAAATTGCCTAACGGGAGAATGGAAACGACCGGACTTGGGTATGTTCAATCCAAGAAATGGGAGCTACTCCGCGACTGCTACGTCATACATGACTTTGATGAAGAATGTGATGCTCTCTGGGAAGATGCTAACCCTGAACCAGAAAAAGCTCCCGCCGTAAAAATGCCCAGTCCGTCGTTCGAAGAACAAATGGACAAGCTTATAAGGGAAGCAAGTCAAAAGGTTCGAGACGACCATAATCGTGAAATGGCCATCTACGAGAAAGCCAGGACGCAACGCCTCCTTCAACAGGCCATGAAAAATGAAAATGCTCCTCTTTATCAACCCGTTATACAAAAGGCCCGACGCAGAGGCAAAAATAAACCAAAGAACGGGCAAGGCGTTCGACAGCGACAAAGCGGGTCCAAGAAGCCATGCGATCAGGAACCGAGCAACCAAGATTCATCTCTTATAAAGAAGATGGGTCGAGCATACTCTTTTGCCCAAGACAAGATAAAGAAGATACTTGATCTTGCCATAAAACATCAAATGATTATCCTCCCGGAATCCAAGCACCCCGAGCAAGCAGGCGAAGTCTCTCATCCGGACTATTGCTCCTATCATAGAGCAATAGGACATCCTATTGAAGACTGCTTCACCTTCAAGAACTGGGTCGAAGATCAATATCAGCAAGGCAGGTTCGCTTTATCCAACAGCTGGAGGGTAACCCCGCCGCAGAAGCATGAATCTAATTCCACGAGGGTAGAACCAGATCCACATCGGTCTTAGAAGCGAGCTCGTACCTGTCACGTAATAATGTTATCAAAAGAAGAACCTGAGAATATGGACAAACTCCCCTGCTGCTTCGAAAACGATGATGACGAGGTAATCTCAGAATTTCCACCGGCACCAAAAGAGCTGGAGGATGGAATACATACTACTGCAGATAACCTCAAGAAAATTGATTTGGGGACGGCAAGTGACCCGCGGCCGACATTCGTCAGTGAGCTATTGTCTGAAGAAAGGGTGGCCACGCTAAAGGACGTGCTCATGCAGCATAAAAATTGCTTCGCATGGAACTATTCCGAGATGCCAAGATTAGATCCAGAGATTGCAGTGCACAAATTGGCGATATCTCCGGACGTCAAGCCGATCAAACAAGCGTCGAGAAGAATGTGGCTCGAGCTTGAGATGAGCATCAACGCCGAGGTTAAGAAGCTAATCGACTCCGGCTTCATCCAAGAGGTTCAATATCCAGATTGGATTGCCAACATCGTCCCGGTGATGAAGAAAAATGGGACGGTGCGCATCTGTGTGGACTTTCGGGATCTCAACAAAGTTTTCCCGAAGGATGACTTCCCAGTACCAGTCACTGAGCTGATGATAGATAACACGTCCACTCATGATGTTTTCTCTTTCATGGATGGCTCATCAGGATACAATCAGATAAAGATGCACCCTGAGGACCAGAAACATACCGTTTTCCGGACCCCTTTGGGTATATTCTGCTACAAAGTGATGCCCTTCGTCCTAAAGAATGCCGGCGCCACCTATCAGAGGGCCATGACGAAGATCTTCGATGACCTCATACATGAGGTCATCGAATGCTATATCGACGACCTCATGGTTAAAAACAAATCATACGAGGAGCATTTAGAGCATCTGAAGACCGTATTTCAACGCCTTCGAAAATACAACTTGAAGTTGAACCTTCTCAAATGCGCGTTCGGAGTTTCCTCGGGCAAATTCCTGGGGTTCATCGTTCGATACCGAGGCATCGAGATAGACCCGTCAAAGATCAAGGCGATCATGGAAATTCCTCCGCCAAGGACTCTCAAAAAATTGCGGTCTCTCCAAGGAAAGATCGCGTATATCCGGCGATTTATAGCCAATCTCTAAGGCATGTGCCGTCCCTACAGTTACCTAATGAAGAAGGGAACCTCGTTCGTCTGGGATCATAAATGCCAAAGCGCACTGGACGAAATCAAGCAATACCTGCAGAATCCGCCGGTGCTAACTGCTCCGGTCAAAGGAAAACCTCTCGTCCTATACACAACTGCCCTCGAAGGTTCTTTAGGTGTGCTATGGGCACAAGAAAATGACCAAGGGAAGGAGAGAGCCCTCTACTATTTGAGTTGAGTTCTCCTGGGGGCAGAAATCAATTACCCACCCTCCTATTGAAAAACACTGCCTGGCGTTGATCTTCGCGATAACAAAGCTTAGACACTATGCATTGGCACATGAGGTCCATCTCATATCGAAGGTGGATCCTCTAAAATATTTGATGTCGAAGTCCATATTAACGGGACGACTCGCTAAATAGGCCTTGCTCTTGATGGAGTTCTCAATAACTTATCGGCCTCTTAAGGCAGTAAAAGGCCAGGCCATCGCCGACTTCCTCGCTGAGCATCCGATACCTGCCGATTCTCTTTTGAATTGCGAACTGCCAGATGAACACGCGTTTGACACGATCGACGGTGGTGATACCCGGTGGGAACTCTATTTTGATGGGGCGTCTTCCATGAAGAAGCGCAAACAAAATACCCCTATAATCAAATCGGGGGTAGGCCTCATCTTCGTAACTCCACAAGGAGAGATAATGTGCTTTGCTTTCTCCTTAACAGAGCCGAGGACGAATAACGAAGCAGAATATGAAGCTTTGATAGCAGGTCTCGAGATCACCATCGACATGGGAATTGAAAACCTCCTCATATATGGAGACTCCCAGCTGTTCGTTAGTCAAATAAACGATGACTACCAAACGTGCAAGCCAGAGTTGGTGAAGTACGGCGAGAAAGTACAGCAACTGCTGACTCAAATTCCTTCCTACACCCTAGAAAGCATACCGCGTGAGGCAAATAGCAAGGCGGATGCATTAGCCAAGCTCGCTAAAGAACTGGCTGATGAAAACCTCGATGACGTGAGGATCATTGTGCAAAGCCGTCGGGTTCTCGCACCGGCAGAAATATCTCCGGAGTCGTCCGAAGAAAAGGGAGCGATCGAGCAAACGACTCTACAAATAAAATACCAGGAAAAGGTTACGGATTGGAGAGAAGTCTTTATAGACTACTTCAAATCTCGTCGAACATCTGAAGATGCGTCCTCAAGACATCAGCTTATGAAACAGGCTCTGTATTTCGCTTTCGTCAATAATACTCTGTATAAAAGGTCATTTGATTCTTTGTGGCTAAGATGCCTGGGACGTGAAGAGGAAAAGAGAGTCATTCAAGAAACTCACGACGGACTCTGCGGTTCTCAACAAGCCGAGCCGAAGATGAAACTGAAGATCAAACCGATGGGTTATTATTGGCCCACGATGATTCAGGACTGCCTCGAATACACGAAGCAATACCACTCGTATCAGATTCACGGGGACTTTATCCATCAGCATCTAAATCCCCTACATCCAACGGTGGCTAGCTGGCCATTCGAAATGTGGGGGACTGACATAATCGGCCCCATCGAACCAGCATCATCCAGAGGACATTGATTCATTTTGGCGACAAACGATTACTTCTCTAAATGGGCAGAAGCAGTATCGTTGAGGGAAGTGAAAACGGAAAATATCCTCCATTTCTTCAAGACGCACGTCATTTATCGGGTTGGAACTCCGTGACGGATCATTTCCGATAACGGGGCAGCCTATAGAAGCTACAAGATCAGCCGCTTCGCACAACAGCATAACATAGACTGGAGATACTCTTCAGTCTATAATCCTCGAGCTAACGGTCTGGATGAGGCTTTTAACAAGACCTTGACGAAGATCGTGAAAAAGACGGTGTCCCGAAATAAGAAGGACTGGCACGAGAGACTGCATGAAGCTCTCTGGGCGTATCGAACTACGTTCAAAACGGCCACTAACACAACTCCGTACGCATTGGTATTCGGTACAGAGACAGTACTTCCCCTCGAGATAGAGATACCGTCTCTACGAGTGGTAGTTCATTACGAGCTAACAGATGAAGAGAATGCTCACCTTCGGCTTGAGGAGCTTGAAGCCCTTGATGAAACCCGGCTCACAGCGCAACAAAATCTGGAGGCTTATAAAGCGAAGATGATGCGCTCATATGAAAGATTGACTAGGCCGAGTACATTCCGCCAAGGCGAACTCGTGCTAGTGGTCAAAAGACCTATGATCCCTAATCGCGCCAAGTGGGGGAAATTCGAGCCGAACTATGAAGGCCCGTATATCATAGACAAGGTCTACCAGGGTGGAGCCTATCTACTCATGGACATGCATGGTGAAAGACCTTTCAAGCCAATAAACGGTCGCTTCCTAAAGAAATACTACGCCTGACGAGTCACGGCCAAGGTCAACGATAGATGACGACGACTATGTTCGCTCACTATCTTCCTAAGCCCAAACTCAATAAGTAGTAGCCGGCTAACGGACCGAAACGTCCTTAGACTAACAGCGGACCGAAACGTCCTTAGACTAACAGCGGACCGAAACGTCCTTAGACTAACAGCGGACCGAAACGTCCTTAAACTAACGATGGACCACTATGTCCTAAAACTAGCTGCTGACCGAGATGTCGATAAATTACTGTGGGTTACAGCATCCCGAAGCTGATACAAAAAAGGAATAAAAAAAAGAAAAAAAAGAAAGAAAACGGTGTATCCACAAGCCAAAAGGGCACGGATGAAAACTCGAAAGGGCTCCATGAGTAAAAACAGCAGGGCTACCGGCGAGTTTGTGAAAACCTGAAAGGGCGCAATCTCGTTAAAAGACACTTGCAAGGTCCTCTCGACCTTGTGAGGAGAAACCACCTGCGTGAGATCCTTATGACTCACAAAGGAGCAACACACCTAGGGATCCCCACGATTCCTAAGGAGAAATTACACTTGCAAGATCCTTACGACTCGTAAAGAGAACCCTCTTATGGGACCCTCACAGCTCATAAGATTTGAAAGTCTTAAGCTACAGAGATCTGAACCTGTTCTTAAACAGCCACCACAACTTCCGATACTGCCCTACAAGCGGCTCAATATCGACCCTTGTATACAATTCAGGGGCGCGAATAAACATTTCCCTAACAAAGTCCCATCCGTGACTAGGGATATGTTTACACAGTGACCAGCCCTTGTAAGTCCTTTCGACTTATAAGGAGAAAGCACTCTTGTAAGATCCTTATGACTTATAAGAGACCATGCCCTTAGGGATCCTCACGATTCCTAAGGAGAAAACGCACCTACGAGATCCTCACGAGTCGCAGGAAGAAAAACCTTTATGAGACCCTTACAGCTCATGAAGTCAAAAGCCTTAGTCGACAGGATCCTAACCCTGATCGCTAAGCCACCTTTGTTCGACATGGATAGAGGCAAATGATGATTCGCTCCTGATAATATTCCAGTTGTAGCGGTGCTGATGGCGAAATCAGTGTCTAATTCCACGCTTGCAGCAAAAAGCCAGTGAGCTACAAATGCATATGAAATAGCCGAAATGATAGGGCAACTTGCAACAAAATCAGCAAGTAAAAATATGTATGCATGAAAAATAGCCAAAATGATTCGGCAACTCGCAATAAAAAGCAGCGAGTAAAAATAAAATAAATAGCAGAAATGATTGGGCACCGCGAAAATAGCCGAAATGATTGGGCAATCGCGACTTTCGCGATATAAAAGCTGAAATGATAGAGCATCGTGGAAAGAAATAAAATAAAATGAAATTTATACCCTACAGGTGATATCACATAAATCTCTGTATACAATCCAGGGGCACAAACAAAGAAGATCACACCTTCCTTCCCCAGGCTCCATCGGAAGAATAAGCCATATCTCAACGGCTCACAGACAACCTGGAGACCACTTCGATATTCATCCCATTACAACAGACACGACGCCATCCACATGACCCCGCTCGGAGATACGTCATCCACATGACCCCGTTCGGAAATACGTTGATCGCACGCTCTTGGCATGTCGGATGTTCAAAGTTCTAAAGTTATAACCGCGATCAGGACGGTGTTGCTTCGCAGCTAGCCGGTTGAGCACGGGTCGATCCACAGGGAGATGGTTGTATGTCCGTTCTTGTTAGAGACGAGTCACTAAAGAATTTATATATGTTTGTTCAAATCTAACCTATGTGTTTTATATGCAAGTATAAAGTTGTTAAGAAAAAGATACGAAAGTGTAAGCTAAAGAAATCCGCACTCAAAACCTTTGAGCCAAGTCTTGACCAATTGAAGCTAGAGCAATCGGCAACAACGTGGATTAGGGGATTTAAGCACGGTATTCGTGGAATCCGGCTTATTTACCCTTGTCCTTCCGTTCTTGTCTCTTGCTTTCACCTCCGGCCAAACCGAATGCAACCGGTCGCGGTTAGGAATCACCGTTACCTTGGTAGGGTAGGGTGCCTAACGGAGCGCTTGCGTAACGTTTGGGCGGAGTTCAAAGGAAAATAACGGGAAAAGGAAATGAGGAATGAAACCTTAACTTAGAATATTGTATTTATTCTTAACAACAACATATTACAACCATTCACAAAACGAACCAAAAAGAGCAAAAGAAAAGATAAACAAAGAAAAGAAAAGATTACAAGCAAGTAATTCAAAGTGCATGGAATTTAAGTGCATGAAAGTAAAGCAAGTATTAAAGTGCAAGAAAGTGAATGAGCAAGAAATGAAACTAGGAACCATAGAACCCAAAACAAGACATGGGTTCAATAACCAAATCTTAAAATTGCAAGCTCAATTAAGAGGTTGCAAGATCAAGAAGAGGTAAAGAACTCATGGAGAATGAAGCACAAAAGAGAGAACATTATTGATTCCAAAATGATACAACCCCTTGAGATCAATGACCAAAGCTTAAACTTGCAATCTCACTTAAGAGGTTGCAAGATCAAGTTAAGGTAGAGAGCTCAAGGGGGAAGCTAAGCAAAAGAATGATACAAAATAACCCTCATCTTCATTTAACATCCACTCAAAAGGTCTCACAACAATTTAATGGAGGAAAGATGAAGAAGAAGAAGTTAAACTAAAAACTAACAAAAAGTGGGCATAAGAATTGATTCCATGGCTTGGCAAGTTCTGGGCTATTTATAGGCAGGGAACTGGAAACCTAGGGCAACAATCTGCCTCCATATAAAATGACCAAAATACCCTCAAAAGATTAGGTGCTGCGGAGTCTATCAGGCCGCGGATCCGCGGCCTAAGAGCGCTTATGCCGCGGTTCCGCGGCCAATTAGAAGGCTAGGCACATCATGTTTTGTCGGATTCCCTGGTTTGCTGTCTTATGTTGTTCTACATGTACCAAATTGCAAATTGCTTCCACAATTGCTTCAGATCTGCAACGGTTCAAAATGACATCAAAAATAATACTTTTGACCTTTTCTCCCTCGAGCTCCGCGCACCCATTGATTCTTGTGCTGCCCCCCTCGTGCTCTGTGCTTGTCCGAGACACGAATGACCAATGTCATATGTCTTGTCTCTGGAACTGGTACGCGGCACTGGACGGATACGGATGACCGGAACCCGGCTTTTATCTGCTGTCAACAGATGTTCTGTATTTTGGCGTAACTGTGGAGATTTTGTACCATTTGCGTTATTTTGGACTAGGAACCTGTAGTCTGTAAATATGTAGTAAACACGGATTACAAGCACCTACCTATAAACAAACGAGCGTAAGAATGGGCGGTATTAAATGCAATATTCTGGTATGAACAAATACCCCCAAACTTAACTTTTGCTCGTCCCGAGCAAAACCAATTATTCACAAAAAAGAATCCTAACCACACTTTCGCAGGGAACGCGATTGCACTGAGCTCATGCAACAAGCCGTTAAACCTCTAGGTGTCCCTAGTAGGAGGAGTGTTGTCTCCTGAGGGTTTTCAGCGGATTACACCTACAAAATCCCGTCATGCTAGTGTCATAAGTTAACATCGATTCTACTCCTACAGTTCAGTATTTACGTTAGAAATTCTATCATCCTAAGTTAGAAATATTCAACCCTTATGTTTCACACCTCCTATCTATTTAAGCTTAGATCCTATACATTCCAAAAAAGTTTAGAAAGATGTTGGTATCTCGTGAGTTTTCCTTCTAAAGCGTGTGGTCTCAAATCAGGGATTTTTATCAACTTTACAGAGAACATAAGTCTTATCTTTTATTTCTATCTTTTATCCAAACATCGATTGTATACCCCTACGTGTGTGTATATTTGCACCCCTACACTCAAGAATTCAATTCAAGCTATAATACCCTTGCCCTAATACCTAATACTACTTCTTTTCATTAAGGATGGACGGATTTGCTCACACACCTATCATGCGACTATTAATGCTTCTTGAGGCACTAACAGCCGGTTATTGAATGTGTGAACTTAAAGCGTAAATAGCAGTTTCCAGATCTTGACTTTATTCTATTTTTCTTTTTCTTTTTTCTTTTTCTTTTTTTTTTCAAGACCGGATATATTTTTCAATAATGCTCTTTTGGTGTTTAGCTTTAAATACTGTTTTTTCTTTCATACTAGGTTTCAGGCAAGAGTATTTCTAGGTATCCTCTACTATCCCAAGTTTCAAGGTGCGTGTAAGTGCAATTTGTAGGGTATATACTTTCTAAATTTGAACTCAAGAAAAGGAAATATTTTTCAGACTTATCCTTCAGTAAAGCTTCAATACTTTCCCCTTATCTTGACTTAACTCAAGAACTGAACTCAAGATTACATACTTCTATAAAAAAACTGTAAGGACGTATACTTACCAAAGTTAGACAGAATGAGGGTTATTTTTAGGGTTTTCAATTCCTAAGCCTAGAATTTAGTTATTTCTAACATATCAACTAAACTTTCAGAATAAAAATCTAAGTTACCCTATTAGCTAACTTGACGACAAAGTTTTTATATTTTGGAAAATTTTCGATTTTTTACGGGTTTTTTAAATAAGGTATGCAAATGCAGAATATACAAATGAATGCGAAAGAAGAAAGCTTACCGAGCACACCCCCAAACTTAAACTTGACAGTGCCCTCACTGTCAGGCTACACCAAGAGGGTCAAAATTGTCGGCGCTCCCTAAAAAAAAATTATATACAAAACAAAAAAAGGAAAACAAAAAATATATACAAAAAGGTTCCCCCCCAAACTTAAGTAAAACAGGGTTTCCACTGTTAAGCGTTGATGTTCAGGATTAGGGGGGGAAAAAGCAGTATCAAGCTATACAAGGCCTTACACAGGCCAAAAGTGAGCATCAACCATTCAAAGATTTTATCTCTATAATGTGTTGGTTGGTGAAAGAATGCGGAAAGGTAAGAAATGGAGAATACGCGAGACCGTATGGAGATAGAAGCGGGATACGGTCTCGGTATATGAGAAGAAGAATGGCGGAAGGGAGAAAGAAATGGAATACGAACTTGAGGGTGGAAATGGATTGAATAAATTAGTACAATCTGTAATGATCGATGTGAAAAGATGGATTGTACTAATCTATCAATATGGCGAGAAATTGGGTCAAATCCCTCAAGATTCGTGAGAAACCATGGGTACGCCGAACTTGGTAAACCAGACACAGGAAGTGAAAATGATACAGTTTCTTGCAATGTCGGAATGATGGAAAGGATAGAGGTAGGTGATTGAGGAAGGTTATCGGTTAAAGGTTCAGGAGGGTATACACAGTCAATGAAAGGGATAAGATGAATTGGAAAATCCGACTCATCAATTATAACTGGTTCATCCTCAAAGCTTTCCTCAAAAGTCTCCTAAAAAATTATTTCATCCATGCAAATTTCATCAAAATCTAGACGCATATGGAGTTCGGGAAAAACAGTTAATGACTCGGGATGATGAATTGAAGAGAAAAACTCAGCCAAATCTATGGG
Organism: Agapanthus africanus; assembly: GCA_030015575.1. NCBI lineage: Eukaryota > Viridiplantae > Streptophyta > Magnoliopsida > Asparagales > Amaryllidaceae > Agapanthus > Agapanthus africanus. The sequence goes on along the minus strand of JASDDO010000006.1, from coordinate 385,787,791 downwards.
TTCATCATCCCACATATTCCCAGCGTCAATATCCTCAATCAAGTGAAAATCTATATTCTCAGACACCTCAACAAAAGTATGGATATCAATCAATTCAGGTTCTAAAGTGGAGGTGTAGAGGTCAAAAGGATTGGGTGTGGTTTCACTTGAAAGGGGCCCTTCACAATCGGGTAAATCAAATACTACAAAGTCGCACAACTCATTAATCGTTCTATCTTCAATTGATAAATCATTTGGGACACTCGATAGACTTTCAAAACAGGAGTTGTGGGATTCAAGTTGAAATGGGTAGGTTTGATTTGGAAGGGTATACGGCTCACTCTCTCTACTCAAATTCTCAACCTGTCCTACCGCCTCTTCATACATTGGAAAATTTGGAGCTAGTTGAAAACTAGCTACGGTGTCACTAGGTTGTATGAGGGCGGCCATGGACGCATTCACATCCATCATCTGTTGGTACGACGCTACCCTAAAGTCTTCCAATGACTGCTCCAGACTAGACATGGGTTGTGAAGGGATTTCAGTAAAAGATTCAAAGTTGTTTGGATACTGGAAACTCCCAAATGACGGTTCATAAGCAATGTCTAGGGAAGGTGCAAAGGTCGGGTAGGATTGGTAGGAATTGAATGGTTGGACAGGAGTAGGATCAACATTTGGATAAGAAGGTGAATGAAATTGTTGATCCCAAGAATTTGAAGTGGTGAAAGGAGTGAAAGATCGGCTATGAGATTGTTCAATATGTTCAGCGATGGACAAAGGATGACTTGCAAAAGGGGTATCAACGTAAGCGGGTGCGGGAGGTTGAAAAGGTTGATACAAAGTGGAATGCGGAATGCAAGTGTTTGTCCTAGACGCTTCTATGCGATCTTTCAGTGAAATTTTGGGCATGGAGGGGTCGTTCGAAATTCGACCAAACCAAGAACCATAGGAAGTTATGTCTGGTTGTGGGTACCAAAGTTCCGCAAGAGTTTTGCGAGGTGAGGTACTCATAATATGAAGAGAGAAAGAAAGAAAGGCAGAGAAAAGGAGGGGGAAAAAAAGAATGTGATTTTTTTTTAATTTTTTAAGTTAGCTATTAACAAAAGATTGAAATTAGAATCTGGACAAAAAAAAACCCATCACGACACAAAAATACCACACACCTAATCGGTCTAGGGTTCACCTAGGTCAACTAGACTTGCTCCAGAACTTGATTGTCGAAGTAAAACTGTGTCGAGAAACGGGCTCAAGATACACTGATCATGAGGCCAGGTAAGTGCAGAGATAAGGGGAGGTTTTCCGATGCTTTCATGAAGGTCCTTAATTAAATAACCCTTTCTCTTTTGGCGATTTCCCCGTTAACACTTTCCTAGACACCCCGTAAACAATATACCGTTAAGCGAGGTTCTAAACACAGTTAACTTCTCCTAGTGATCGCGAAGTCCTTAAGGCTTAAAGTCTAGATTCTTTTAAAGTTTGTGCGGGTAAACGTTATGCTCAAGTTCGTGATTTGTGGGCCACGGAAAAGGTGATGAAATCCTTTACCGTATGTTGTTGGGTTCGCTTGCCCTTAAGTCCGTATTAATGTATGCAATGCGCAATTCAATAAAAATTCTATAAAGAATCAAACAATCGTTTTTTAGTTTAAGTAGGGCACAGCAACAAATACGGGTTAGTCAATTTTTAGCGTTTCCTAGCGAACTTGCAAAGAATCCTGCAAAGAATAGTATATTGGATGCGTCGGATTTGAGAAGAAGGTGTTTAAGAAATACGTACCGTTAAGTTTTTGGGTTAGGAAAACCCCCCGTTGAATCAAATCCGGTAAGCTTGAAAAGCTCGCTTGCGCCGGTTAAACTACTCGGATCTTTGGCACTGTACTTTGCAATCACCTTAGCCTTGAACGTACACTTTGCTCCCCACAAGCGCAGTTTGCAAATCCGCAAAAATCTGCAGAAAATACAGTATAATGGAATTCACAGAGAAGATAAAAGAAAAGAAAAAGGGTGGAGAAAAAATTGTGCACAGAGGCCTCAATGGGACCGCGGAACCGCCGCTAAAGGCACCTTTTGACCGCGGTTCCGCGGTCAAAATGTTGACTTGGGGATTTGTCTTTGGTCAAGGAACTCCACTTCTTCTCTTCTCCAAAATAAAAATCTCTGTTTTCATTTTGGATTACTGTACTTGCTCCAGATTAGCCTGCACACTTGCACACAAAAATTATCAAAAATAACAAAAAGAATTTATTTTATATTTATATTTATAATTTTATATATATACAAAAAAAAAATATTAACCCGAATAACAAGAAAGAAAATACGCTACCGTCTCCCCGGCAACGGCGCCATTTGATCGCACGCTCTTGGTGTGTCGGATGTTCAAAGTTCTAAAGTTATAACCGCGATCAGGACGGTGTCGCTTCGCAGCTAGCCGGTTGAGTACGGGTCGATCCACAGGGAGATGGCTGTATGTCCGTTCTTGTTTGAGACGAGTCAATAAAGAATTTGTATATGTTTGTTCAAATCTAACCTATGTGTTTTATATGCAAGTATAAAGTTGTTAAGAAAAAGATACGAAAGTGTAAGCTAAAGAAATCTGCACTCAAAACCTTTGAGCCGAGTCTTGACCAATTGAAGCTAGAGCAACCGGAAACAACGTGGATTAGGGGATTTAAGCATGGTATTCGTGGAATCCGGCTTATTTACCTTTGTCCTTCCGTTCTTGTCTCTTGCTTCGCCTCCGGCCAAACCGAACGCAACCGGTCGCGGTTAGGAATCACCGTTACCTTGGTAGGGTAGGGTGCCTAACGGAGCGCTTGCGTAACGTTTGGGCCGAGTTCAAAGGAAAATAACGGGAAAAGGAAATGAGGAATGAAACCTTAACTTAGAATATTGTATTTATTCTTAACAACAACATAATACAACCATTCACAAAACGAACCAAAAAGAGCAAAAGAAAAGATAAACAAAGAAAAGAAAAGATTACAAGCAAGTAATTAAAAGTGCATGGAATTTAAGTGCATGAAAATAAAGCAAGTATTAAAGTGCAAGAAAGTGAATGAGCAAGAAATGAAACTAGGAACCATAGAACCCAAAACAAGACATGGGTTCAATAACCAATCTTAAACTTGCAAGCTCAATTAAGAGGTTGCAAGATCAAGAAAAGGCAAAGAACTCATGGTGAATAAAGCACAAAAGAGAGAACATTATTGATTCCAAAATGATACAACCCCTTGAGATCAATTACCAAAGCTTAAACTTGTAAGCTCACTTAAGAGGTTGTAAGATCAAGTTAAGGTAGAGAGCTCAAGGGGGAATCTAAGCAAAAGAATGATACAAAATAACCCTCATCTTCATTTAACATCCACTCAAAAGCTCTCACAACAATTTAATGGAAGAAAGATGAAGAAGAAGAAGAAGTTAAACTAAAAACTAACAAAAAGTGGGCATAAGAATTGATTCCATGGCTTGGCAAGTTCTGGGCTATTTATAGGCAGGGAACTGGAAACCTAGGGCAACAATCTGCCTCCATATAAAATGACCAAAATACCCTCAAAAGATTAGGTGCTGCGGAGTCTATCAGGCCGCGGATCCGCGGCCTAAGAGCGCTTATGCCGCGGTTCCACGGCCAATTAGAAGGCTTGGCACATCATGTTTTGTCGGATTCCCTGGTTTGCTGTCTTATATTGTTCTACATGTACCAAATCGCAAATTGCTTCCACAATTGCTTCAGATCTGCAACGGTCCAAAATAGCATCAAAAATAATACTTTTGACATTTTCTCCCTCGAGCTCCGCGCACCCATTGATTCTTGTGCTGCCCCCCTCGTGCTCTGTGCTTGTCCGAGACACGAATGACCACCGTCATATGTCTTGTCTCTAGAACTGGTACGCGGCACTGGACGGGTACGGATGACCGGAACCCGGCTTTTATCTGCTGTCAACAGATGTTCTGTATTTTGGCGTAACTGTGGAGATTTTGTACCATTTGCGTTATTTTGGACTAGAAACCTGTAGTCTGTAAATATATAGCAAACACGGATTACAAGCACCTACCTATAAACAAACGAGCGTAAGAATGGGCGGTATTAAATGCAATATTCTGGTATGAACATACGTCATCAGCATGACCCCGTTCGGAAATACGTCATCCACATGACCCCGTTCGGAAATACGTCATCCATATGACCCCGTTCGGAAATACGTCATCCATATGACCACGTTCGGAAATACGTCATCCATATGACCCCGTTCGGAAATACGTCACCCACATGACCCCGTTCGGATATACGTCATCCACATGACCCCGTTCGGAAATACGTCATCCATATGTCCCCGTTCGGAAATACGTCATCAGCATGACCCCGTTCGGAAATACGTCATCTATATGACCTCGCTCGGAAATACGTCATCCACATGACCGTGCTCGGAAATAAGTCATCAGCATGACCCCGTTCGGAAATACATCATCCATATGACCCCGTTAGGAAATACGTCATCCATATGACCCCGCTCGAAAATACGTCATCAGCGTGACCCCGCTCGGAAATACGTCATCAGCGTGACCCCGTTCGGAAATACGTCATCCATATGACCCCGTTCGGAAATACGTCATCCACATGACCCCGTTCGGAAATATGTCATCCACATGACCCCGCTCGGAAATACGTTATCCACCTGACCCCATTCGGAAATACGTCATCAGCATGACCCCGTTCGGAAATACGTCATCCATATGACCCCGTTCGGAAATACGTCATCCACATGACCCCGTTCGGAAATACGTCATCAGCATGACCCCGTTCGGAAATACGTCATCCATATGACCCCGTTCAGAAATACGTCATCCACATGATCCCGCTCGGAAATACGTCATCAGCATGACCCCGCTCGGAAATACGTCATCCATATGACCCCATTCGGAAATACGTTATCCATATGACCCCGTTTGGAAATACGTCATCCACATGACCCCGTTCGGAAATACGTCACCCATATGACCCCGTTCGGAAATACGTCATCCATATAACCCCGTTCGGAAATACGTCATCCACATGACCCCGTTCGGAAATACGTCATCCACATGACCCCGTTCGGAAAATACGTCATCCATATGACCCCGTTCGGAAATACGTCATCCATATGACCCCGTCATGGAAATACGTCATCCATATGACCCCGTTTCGGAAATACGTCATCTAAATGTCTATCCCACTAAACACTTACGGGTCCTCTCGATTCGTAAGGAAGAAAACTCTCTTATAAGATCCTTATGACTTATAAGGGAAAACACACTTAGGAATCCTCACGATTTCTAAGGAGAAAATACACCTACGAGACCCTCTCGACTCGTAGGGAGAAAAGTCTTTATGAGACCCTCACGGCTCAGAAAGTTGAAAAGTCTTAGGTAACAGATCTGAACCTGCTTCCTAAGCCATCACTACCCCTCGAAGAAGCCAAGACAGGGTGCTCACTTTATCATCTGCCGGCTATGTTTGCTAAGGTGACATGCTGATAACAAAAGAAAGAAGAAAGCAGAGAGATGACACAAGACATTGCAAAAAAAATGTGTATCTTTTATTCATGAATTCAATTGGGTACAAAATACATCATATGAAAGAATAAAAGAACGAATACATTTTATTCAAAATTATAAATGGTACAAAAAAATTATTGAGAGGGAAGCGCTTTCAATAATCCAATCAGCCGCTCGCGCACTTGCCTCAGCCCCTCTTCTTGATCAGCTGCCGCGGCCAACTCTGCTTCGACCTGGGCTCGCTGCTGCAAGTAAGATGAAAGTTGTTCCTCGACGGCCCGCTGAGCTGCTTCACGATCTTGTGCATCCCGCTCGACGACGTCGAGCTTCTGCCTCAATGTTAACCCATCAGAAATGCATCGCAGAAGGCCTTCGAAGATAACTTTCAACTGGGCAGCATTCGCATCAACCTGAGCATGTAGTCGAGCAGATTCGCTTGAAGTTTCTTTACATTCCTTCTGCTTTAAAGCCACTTCTTGTTCAAGATGACGGAAGTAAGAAGTGCTCTGCTCGATCCACGCAGCCCGCTGAGTGCTCGCAGCCAGAATCTCAGGTGCAGGACGCCTAAGCTCAAGCTCATGCAGGCAAGCCTCGATTTCCCTGCAGCGATTAACCCAGGACTCAACGGCGCCCTCACCATGAAAGTTCACGAGCGTCGCCAGCATGGGGTTAACCTCCGCGGCAAAATCCGCATCAGATGTGGGAGTTTCCACATCGAGCTCCTCAATGTAGTCGCTAAGCATGCACAGACTATTCGCGGCGCCTTTCGAGGACGGACGTCTAGAAAAGGGCCCTGCCGGCATCATAATGCGAGACTCGAAAGAGGCTGGAGTCGATGTGATTGCTGTAAAATAAATCATAGTTAGATCACGTCTCGAGAAATAAAGAATATACATACACAAAAAAATAGAGTCTACCATACCAGATGCAGTAGGGGCAGAGCTGGGAGTGCTGGTAGCGCAACGACAGCCTCGTCCCTTCCTTCAATTTGTAAGGCTACAAGAAATATAAAGAAGAGTTAGCAGTAATGCGACTGCCCGTTAAAGAAAGGACGTCGTTTAGAAAAGATACTCACCGACACTAGCAGACGGACTAATCTCTGACAGGAAGGAGAAGTGTGGGTACAACACCTGATACAGGTGGTCAAAAAGGACCCCTGCAAGGACGCAGTAATGAAACGTCGGTACATAAGTTATACAACTTAAAAAATCATACTGATGGATCACGAATCCGCACCTTCCAACATCTGAGATGGTATGAGAAAGGGTAGAGGAGGTGTCACCGTCAAGGCGGTAGCTGATGGCATTGCCTCGGATAGCGCGACATCAGCAATAACCGCACCTGCATTAGAAACAAGATAAACCCTGTCAGGAAATATTGAAAAGATTGCAGAATAAAAGGAAAAGCAATGATCCAAAATCTACCTAGTGAATCGCCAGTCGGAACCCCGACAAGGGCGTCACTTGACACAGCAACTGCTCCATCCTCTTCCATCGGGAGGGTCTCACCTCCTGTCGCCTCATCCCCTGACTCTACCAGAACTGTTGTAATGCTCGTGATGCCAGGAGATGGCAAAGGGTCACAGGTAGAAAGAGCAATGATTGGGGCGGTGCCCGACTCTTGAGAAGGAGCGGCCACCTCGGGCTCAGCAATTGTAGCCGTCTCACCCATCAACACCTAGGGCTCGGCAGCTGTAGCTACCTCCTCTGCAGCTATCTCAGGCTCGGCAATCGTGACTGACTTACCAATCACTACCTCGAGCCCGGCAATTGCAGCCACCTTGCTTACCATCGCCCGGGGTTCGGCAATCACAGCTACCTCCTCCACCGCTACCTCAGGCTCATCGGTCGCCGCCACCTCTTCGGAAAGACTCGGCTCTGCAAGATAAGATATATGAGAATTGATACTTAAAACTTTGACAATAGAACCCCACGGCACATTACCTTGAGTTGATTTACCGTTTGCTTCCCGAGCCGTACGTGCCGCTCGTCTGTAAGCAGTAGACAAGGCTACCGGAGATTCCTCTGAGGGAGCAGGCGCAGGGGTAGCGGTGCTCGAACCCGCACCCACAGCTAAGGCAGCACTACACTCCCTTGTTGCATGCATTCGGCATTTCCTTTCTTCCCGGGCCGTCAAAGTGGGCCTTCTAGAAGCCTCCTTCAACAGGACGTCATCGTCCGCACCCGGGGTTACCTCTGGAGCCGTCAAGGCTTCCGTCATCGGTCATTTGAGTAAGGCCTCTTTCGGCAGTGCCGAAGAGGCCGGGACTTCGGTAGCTGGCCCGGGATGAATTTCCGCTTCATTTTGCGGGATCGGCGTTGTGGTCCCTACGATGAGATAAAGAAAGGGTCAGATTGTCTATAAGAAAGGATAATGAAGACACAATAAACCGAGACATACCAATGCCCAACAAAGCACGATTCCTCTCCTCCTCTTCGAAGGACCTGAGGGAAGCCGCCAGAATCTCTTCAGTGGTAAAGCCTGCTACAAAAGGAGAAATGTCAATCAAAACATGACAGTAAAAATAAAGATATAATGCAATAACAAGACGTGACTAACGTTTACTTGATTGCACGAGGGCGGCTATTTCTATTTGGTGAGTGATAGAGCACACAGAAGCTGCAATAGCGGCCTCGAGATTAGTGTCTTCTAGCGCTATGAAGAGACCCTCATTGGTCCCGTATTCACTTATGCCCACGTTATAAGGACCCTGAGGCTCCAGGCCGAGTACAGCATCTAGGGAGAGGACCGACTTCTTCTTCTTCTGTGCGCGATCTCCAGTCGCAGCAAGCACGAGCTTACGCTTGGTGGGCACCTTGGGGCGACGAGTCCCGATATCCGAGCCCACGCCAGATTCGGGTGAAGCTACGTTTACCGTCTCCATTGTAGCACGGGGCATCGATGACACATCCACCGTCTCCACAGGAGCACGGGGCAATCCATGCGTAAGGCTTAGCACACGTGGAGGCTCAACTGCAGCAACCTCTCTTAGCGGAAGGGGGACAGCGATCCGTCGCTTTAAAGGGACGTTGCAATCAGCGGCAGGGGGCGCACTCTTGCGATCGAGCAACAGCCGCCTCTCTTCCTTGATAACAGCACCCATCGCGTGTTGATCCCAGGCCGCGTGTACGTTGAGGGCCCTTGGGACGCAACTCGGCTCGCTAATGAAGAAGTGGGAGCCCGTATTCAAGCGCATGAAGTGATGCAGCGTACCCCGTATTCCCTCTCTAGTGGCAGCGGGTTCTATCAAGAACGCCTCCAGCGGGACCCCCTGGTTATAGCTCAACTGCTGGGCAAAATGGTGGGGATTGTATCTCATAAATAGCACTGGATCATTTAGCCTGAATACAAGAAAGCCCGACCTGATGGAGTATAAATGGAAAATCTCTCGGGCTTTCAATACGGAGGCCCCGTGCTTAAAAACGTCGCGCAATGCTAGCACCGACTTGGAATTTTCCTGGCCGATCGTTAGGTCTTTGTCTGTGAAAGACATACCATCTCCAACCGTGCGCGGGCGAAGAAGCAAGCCCCTAGCTTCCCGCTGTGACGGACTCACGATGGACGCGTCAACCAGCCGCATAACTCGCGGGAGCTTGCATTTCTCGTAGAACGAAGGTCTCTTGTGAATTCCAAAGACCCCGAGCACGTGCATCTCCATCCACGAAGTAAAGTAATGCATCGGGAAGTTGGCAGCATGCACCCCCAGTTCAGTTGTATCCGCCGCTACGCTAAGACCATGGTATAAATGAGCTAACCCGGCAATCCCGATGGCCACTTGTATTCCGGCCACCATACGATGCGCAGGGTAGAAGACAGAAGGCCTCATGTAACGAGGATGAATAGGGAGCGCGAACCAGCACAACCATAGCCCAAGAAACCCAAGAAAGAAAGCCTCCTCGTCAATGCCCGGAGCGGCGATTTCTGACAGAGGGATGATCGCAGCATCAGGAAGAAAAAAGCCCTTCTGATCGTCTTCCAGTACTGGTCGACGGTCCAAACCAAAGCCGAAGGGGTCATCGATCTTGGCATACTTTTCGCCTCGCTGGGAAAAAATCTCCGGGCGAAGAAACCGGGCAATAAAGTCCGCAAAACTGACCCCCCGACCTCCGGATTCCAAGAAAAGGCTTTCGTACATGTTCAGCACCTTTATCAGACTAGGAAACTGGTGTTTAATGGCATTCTCCGACGTTAAGCCCATCACCACCATCTTGGTGGCAAAAACGTATTCATCCGGAGGAAGCAGCTCCTCGTAGTGCTCCCCCCCAACCGGCAGACCGGAAATCTCAGCAAATTCTTCTAAGGAGATGGAGACTTCTCTGTCCAGTAGAAGGAAGGTATGGGTTGGGATGTTCCACTGCTCCAAGAACGCCTTAATCCACCATGTGGGAGGGGCAGAATATTGGAACAAAGAAGCATAAACCGCAGGGTATAGACCGAGCTTCAGCAGCTGCATTTTCTTCGCTGACAAGATATACCTGGCCCACTGAAATACCCAGTCGAATGTCGGGGAGTCAGCCAGATGTTGTAGGGTTGTCCCCAAGGGTGCGACTCGCCCTGGAATATACGCCGCCCCAAGGTATCCAAAGCTGCCGGCAGCTGCATGGGTATGGCGGCAATCGAAGGTTGAAGAAGACCCTCCGAAGTCCAATTGACAACCTCTACGGCATAGTTCACCGGGGGTGCATCTGCATACGGAATCGACGAGATCGTCTCCGACAGCGTCGCACAAGAGAAACTTTGACGACCTCTGATAATCTGGTCATACCATCTGCCCCACAAGTGGAGATTTTTGTGTTCCGGGTCACGGTCTTTAATGAGTGCAAGGACCTCCCGATCCACAGGTGCCTCTGGGAATCCTCCCTCTGAACGGACGAAAGGAAATGTGGCATCGAAAAACATGTTGCCTGCAAAAAGGGGGGACAGAAGTCAACTGTCAGTGCTTTAATTTAACTTGACACTCGGTATTTTAAAATCTGTACCAAACTGCAATGCAGTGGAAAGGGGACCAAAGGGGGACCCACAAAATCTAGATGACAATGCATCAATTAAATAAAACAAACTCATCATTAGATGAGACTGCTAATTAATGAGGAAATCCTCAAGGAAATTCTCATTGAATGAGAAATTCCTCGGGAAAAGGAGAAAATCTCCCTTTGAGAGCAAAGCTCTGTAACAGAGTGACAATTGTCAAACTCTGGTCATGAAGGAATAAAATTCCTTAAAGAGCCTGGCTCTGTAATGATGATGGAAAATCCATCAAAGATTATTTAAAATTAATTTTTGTGAATTAAAAATTCTGGGATCTTCAAGATCCATGAAAAAACTCTTAAGAGTTCTTCATCAAAGATCAAAAGATCTACATATTATCAAAGAGCAGAGCTCTGATTCATGGGATAAGAAACCCCAAGAAAAGATCTCTTTAGATCTATGGGTTCGTGAGAGCAAGGCTCTACTAATGAAACCCTAAAAGGGTTTTCTTTAGATCAAAGATCTATGAAGGGAAAGGCTCTATTATTGGGTAAAATCCCTAATTTATTAAAAACAAAATAAACTTTACCTAAGTTTTGGAACAGTTCTGACTCTTAAAAGTTCTTAACTGAAGAGCAAGGCTCTGAATAAAAATTCTCAAGAAAGAAGATGATAATCATCTAAGGGACCAAAGGTCCTATTTATAGGCACTGAACCACCTCTTCAACTTCTGAGTTGATCCAAGGGCTCAGATATTGCCACCACTGCACTCACGTGTGCGCCACGTGTGCGCAACAGTGGGGGGGGCGTTTGTTTCCCCCAATCAGAGCAAAGCTCTGTTTTAAAATTCAAAATTCAAAAATTGAAGCAACGCTTCAAATTCAGCGCAAGGCGCGCTGCGCGCCACGTGTCAGACTCAGACGCGCTAGCGCCAGGTGTGCTGCGCCCTAGGTAGCGCACCCCAATCAGAGCAAAGCTCTGTTTTAAAATTTCAAAACTCAAAAATTGAAGTAATGCTTCAGATCCAGCGCTCTGCGCTGCGCGCCACGTATCAAACACGAGTGCGCTAGCGCAGTTGCGCTGCGCTCTGCGCTGCGCGCCACGTGTCGAACGTAGGTGCGCTAGCGCAAGGTGCGCCAGCGCTGGAATTAAAAATTCCCCACCGTTAGATCAAAAGATCTAATAATAATAAATTATTAATTAATCAGAATTAAAATTCTGTTATGGAAAGATCTTTCCAATCTTATTAAAACAAGAAAATTATCTTCTGCAAAACAGAAGCCTTAGGATCAAAGATCCAACGGTGGGAAATATTCCCAAATCAATCAGAGAAAGATCTCTTAAAACTGATTTAAAAAATCAATTGGCCCTATATAAAGGCCCCAAGACTTCAAGTCTCATATAGAGAAAACTCTCTGCAAACTTTGAGAAAACTCAAAAAAGAAAGAAGAGCAAGCTCTTACAAAAGGAAGATCATTTCTTCAAGGTAAAGAATTAATTCTTGAACGACTGAGATGAAATCATCTCATAAAAGAAGAACTATCTTCTAAAAAAAGAGATCATAGATTTACAAAAGACCGAGGTTTTTGATAAAAAGAAAAAGATCAAAAGATCTAATCAAAAAATAAAAGATAAAAGAAGTATTTACTTCATTCTCAGATCCTTGATCTACAAAGGCAGAGCCCTTTCATAAACAAGAACTTTTGTTCTTGAATCTTGAGGCAAAGCCTCCTTTAAAAGAGGAACATAAACTTGTTCTATGATCATAAATTTGATCAGATGCGCTTTGCACTACTGAATAGTGCCTTGCACTCATGAACTGCACTTTTGCTCTTTTTGGATCAGCGCTCAGCGCCAAAACGTGCCGCGTGTCAAACACAGACACAGCATGCACTTTGCGCTTCTAAAACAGCGCATTGCGCTCATGGGCTGGCGCCTGGCGCCAAGCGCGCCACGTGTCATTCACTGGCGTGCCCCTAAACCAGCGCAAGCGCTCATAAATGGAAAGCGCAATGCGCTAATAAACTAGCGCTAAGCGCGAAACGTGTCATCTTCGTGTGCGCAACCTGACAGAAGCGCAATGCGCTCTTTAATTGGCGCAAAACGCCTGGCGCTCCACGTGGCGCACTGTCAGAACACACTTTGTTCTGATGAATGCTATGCATTCAATACAAGACAAAAGATGTCAGAACCAAATGCTTAGCATTTTTAAAAGGGCCTAGCCCAAATAAAGGCTTAATAGCCAGAGCAACAAAAATGTTAAACATTTTAATTGGACTTAGCCCAATTCTGGCCATAAGTCCTCAACTTATATTTAATTGAGCCCGTGTGCTCATAAATATTTAACAGATCTTAGTTCTAAATTGGGCTACAGATCTCTCAAACAATTCACACCGGTTCGAGGATACATCTCGTTACTCCTCTGATGAATGTCGTTGTAATCCTTCAACGTCTTCAGAGAGGTGACGGGTCCCGATGACCACACATTTCATGGACTGTGGGGTCTTTAAACTCATGGACTACGATGTCCTTAAACTTTATAGACTACGATGTCTTTAAATCGGACTGTGGGGTCCTTAAGCCCATGGACTACGATATCTTTAACCTGGATTGTGGGGTCTTTAAGCCCACGGACTACGATGTCCTTAACCTGGACTGTGGGGTCCCTTTAAGCCCACGGACTATGATGTCCTTAACCTGGACCGAGATGTCCTTAAACTACCGTTGGACCGTAATGTTCTTAAACTAACACTGGACCACAATGTCCTTAAACTGGAAATCGACCGCAATGTCTCTAAACTAAATAATAGATCCCAATTGCTCTTTTGTTAGATCTAAACGATCCCGTTAAGTTGATCTTAGTATAAAATTAGACTAAAGTATTCTTAACACACGTTTAAGTTAATCTCAGTCTCAAATGAGGCTAACGTATCCTTAAACCCAAACCAAAACCCAAATCTAAGAAAATACGGATTTGGACTAATCCACGTCCTATGGGCGACAACATAAATTAGTCTCCGTATACAATTCACGGGCAACCACAAACAAAACAAACACCCACGACACGAAGTGACCATCCAGAGAAAGAGAAAGTTGTTACCGCGATGCGGTAGCGTAATTAACTGCAGGGGATTGCGCCTGCAGGGAAGAGCGTGCCCACAAAAAAACCCTTAAACGAGGGGGAATCTAACGAAGTCTGCTACATCGGCCGCATCCGTTTAAACCTTCGATACATGGTGCCATAAATCAACTTGGTATCTTCAAAGAGGTGGACGGATAGCACCAATTATCATCTGCCCCAAGATTCAGGCAAGACAGTCCGTCTTCCCGGTTTCCGGCGGTAAACAGAGCTCATCAGGCGAGCGAAGCGGCTGGACAAATTGTCAAAACTGGACGACCCTATCCGAGTTGGTATGATCAAATAAAGTACCCGCCGGGATATACGATCCCTAAATTCCACGTGTTTAGGGGGACGGGTAATCCACACCAGCACGTTGCTCAATTCAGAGCCTTGTGCGGCAATACTGGGGGTGAAGACAAACTGCTACTTCGCCAGTTTGTTGGCAGCTTATCGAAGATAGCATTCGAATGGTACTCTGAGCTCCCGAATGACTCTGTCAAGACATTTGCAGAAATGGAGCTACTGTTTACACAAAGGTTTGTAATTGCCAGCGAACGTACCCCGATCACTGCATTGATCAACGCCAGAGTGAAGCCGGAGAAACCTAGGTTTAATACGCCATTCGGTGGCGGAACCTATGGTCAAAGTGTGAACAACGCATAGAGGAAGCTCCTGCCGTGGGCATATTTGTGGGGACCCTCAATCCGCACGCGACCATTTCCCAATTCATGATGTTCTTCAAGCCGATTACTTTCCAGGTCCTGATCGACAAGCTGGCCCAAATGGACCAGATGGGCCATAGATCGTCCTCTTCGAAAACAGATTTTCGGAACGAAAAGGGGAAAGGAAAAGTGACCTTCGTCGCCAATGCTCAGCAACAGCCGAGCAATCTGAAACCGGCCGCTCGCCAAGGCAACAAATCGCGATCCCTCGATGAGAAGTTGAGACGCCCTTACTCATTTCCTCGGGATAAAACAAGGAAACTGTTCGGACTGGCAATACGCAATGGGCTCATCAACCTGCCGAATCCGAGACATCCACCCTGCCGGATCCGAGACATCCATCGCAACCTGGTGATGTCGACCATCCTAACTATTATCCTTACCACATAGTAATGGGTCATCCAATCGAAAATTGCTACGTCTTCAAAAACTGGGTTGAAGACTAGTACCGGAAAGGCAAATTCGCGTTGTCCGAAAACTGGAGGGTAAACCCGCCATGACAGCACACTCCTAAAAAGATGGACACGCCGGGAACATCATGCTTATTTGTAGAGGAAGCTCCATGGGAAGTCGTTCTTTCGGCAAAAACTAAAAGAATGCTGAAAGATCTTCAAACATGTCCGGCAATCAGGTGGAAAAGCCTACCAGAGCCAGAGATTATTGAAGGGATGCTGAAACCGCGCCCAACATCGAGAGTTAATAGCGAAAGGCAAAACACCCGGGCCCAGTCATCGAAGTCTTCGAAGGAAAAGAAGAAGGCCAAGAATCCTGCACAGCCTAACGACAAGCGCATAGAGCTGCAAAAGCATATTGACGTGCTGAAGGAATATAATCAGAAGTCGCGAGCCCCGGTCACACTCTAAGAGTTTCTCAACCATATCCTTGAGGACGGAGATGACAACACTGATGAAGGAGACAATTCTTCAGAAGAGCCCGAGGGTTATGTAGCAAGCTGCCACATGATCTCTCACTTGTCAATAAATGGCAAAGAAGTTCTTGTTGTAGAGAAACTGGTGGCAGGATCGGTGCCAAAATCCTTGGAACCGTCAGACGAGATGATTGACATCCCGCTGAACGAAGCCCGTCAGAAGAGCAAAACTGATTGAGAACGTGAAATGGCCCTATTCGAAGGGGCTAAGCGTCGGCGTCAAGGTGGAGAGGCCTGGATAGGGATGGGTCACAAAACACTTCAACCAAATCAAATCACACCCTAGGCGCGTGTATTCCACATCATCGTCATGTATCCCGTCATGTAACAAATACACGTGCATACAGGATGAACTACGGACCGCAACGTCCTAAAGTTAACAACTGACCGCAATGTCCTGAAACTAGCTACGGACCGAAACATCTTTAAACTACTACAAACCGCAGCATCCTAGGGCTGACGCAAAAAAAAATATAAAAAACAAAAAAAAAACGGTACGTCCATAAGCGAGATGTGCACGGATGAAAACCCGAAAGGGCTCCGTGAGTAAAAACAGCAGGGCTACCGGCTAGTTTGTGAAAACCCGAAAGGGCGCAGACTCGTAAAAGAAATTCATGCACACTTGCAAGGTCCTCTCGACCTTATAAGGAGAAAATACCCACGTGAGATCCTTACGACTCACAAAGGGAAGCAACACACTTAGGGATCCCCATGATTCCTAAGGAGAAATTACACTTATGAGATCCTCACGACTCGAAAGGAGGACTCCCCATATGAGACCCTCATGGCTCATAGGAATCAAAAGCTTTAAGTTACAGGGATCTGAACCTGTTCTTAAGCCATCACAATCCCTAGTCTGCCCTACAGGCGGTCAATATTGACCCTTGTATACAATCCACGGGCACAAATAAACGTCTCCCCCACCAAGTTCCGCCAATGGCTCGAAAATTCCTCTTGAGGAGAAAGACACGTGTAAGTCCTCTCGAATTATAAGGAGAAAACACTCTTGTAAGATCCTTACGACTTATAAGAAAGATGCACTTATGAATCCCCACGATTCCTAAGGTGAAAATGCACCTACGAGATCCACACGACTCATAGGGAGAAACACCTTTATGAGACCCTTACGGCTCATGAAGTCACAAGCCTTAGCCGACAGGATCCTAACCCTGTTTGCTAAGCCACCTTTGTTCGAATCGACAGAGGCAAATGATGATTCGCTCCTGGCAATGTCCCAGTGGTAGCGATGCTGATGCCTAAATCGGTGTCAAATTCCAAGTCCTTTTACGGAAAATGATGATTCGCTCCTGGCAATATTTCAGTCGCAGCGATACTGATGCTAAGATTGGCATCAGATTCCAATTTCCATACTCCCAGCAAAAATCAGCGAGCTATAAATGCATATGAAATAGCCAAAATTATAGGGCAACTTGCAACAAAATCAGCAAGTAAAAGATATACATACAAAATCAACCGAAATGATTGGGCAACTCGCAATACAAAGCAGCGAGTAAAAAGAAAAATGACCGAAATGATTGCGCACCCACGAAAAATAGCCGAAATGATTGGGAGATCGCGACCTTCGCGATATAAAAAGCTGAAATGATAGAGTGTTGCGGAAAGAAAACAAAAAATATATAATGAAACTTCTACCTTGCAGGTAAGTCCATACCGACCCCTGTATACGATCCATGAGCATAAACGAAAAGAGAACCACATGTCCCAACAAACTCTGTCAAAGGGAAAGTCAGATCTCGACAGCAACATCTCCGTCCTAGAAGACTAACAACGACGTTTCTCCTCATGCCAGCAGGGCACGGATACGACACCACCAATTGGAGCCACGAAAAAGTCCCCATTTCCAAGACTTTACGGTTCACAGACAACCTAGAGTCAGCCCCAACACCGCAGATAGCGGAGAACGTCATCCAATGACCCCATCGTGGAAATACGTTATCCAATGAACCCGTCGCGGAAATACGTCATTAAATGACCCCGTCTCGGAAACACGTCATCAAATAACCCCGTCTCGGAAATAGGTCATCCAAGGACCCCGTCTCGAAAATACGTCAACCCTGACACCGCAGAAAGTGGAGTACACAGCAGAAAGCGGAGAACGTCAACCCAGACACCGCAAAAAGCAGAACAAGTCAACCAACCTCCAGGGAAATCAGTGTCCTTGGCTAAACCTCTCGATTCAAGGAAATAAACATCCTTGACGAGAACCTCGATTCGCATCGACCTGCAATGAAATCAGCATCTTTGCAGGAATCTCTCGATTCGTCTCAACCCCGGGGAAATCTGTATCCTTGGCAAACTATCTCGATTCAGGGAAATCAACGTCCTTGACGAGAACCTCTCGATTCGCTTCGACCCGCAAGAAAATCTGTGTCTTTATAGGAATCTCTCGATTCGTCTCAACCCCAGGGAAATCAGTGTCCTTGGCTAAACCTCTCGATTCAAGGAAATCAGCGTCCTTGACGAGAACCTCTCGATTCAAGGAAATCAGCGTCCTTGACGAGAACCTCTCGATTCGCGTCGACCCGCAAGGAAATTAGTGTCTTTGCAGGAATCTTTCGATTCTTCTCAACCCCAGGGAAACTAGTGTCCTTGGCAAAATCTCTCGATTCAGGGAAATCAGCGTCCTTGACGAGAACCTCGATTCGCGTCGACCCGCAGGGAAATCAACATCTTTGCAGGAATCTCTCGATTCGTTTCAACCCCAGGGAAATCAGTGTCCTTGGCTAAACATCTCGATTCAACGAAATTAGCGTCCTTGACGAGACCCTCGATTCGCGTCGACCCGCATAGAAATCAGTGTCCTTGCAGGAATCCCTCGATTCGTCTCAACCCTAGGGAAATCAGTGTCCTTGGCTAAATATCTCGATTCAGGGAAATCAACGTCCTTGACGAGAACCTTTCGATTCGTTTTGACCCGCAGGGGAATCATAGTCTTTGCAGGAATCTCTCGATTCGTCTCAACCCTAAGTAAATCAGTGTCCTTGGCAGAATATCTCGATGCAGGGAAATCAGCGTCCTTGATGAGAACCTTTCGATTTGTTTCGACCCGCTGGGAAATCAGTGTCTTTGCAGGAATCTCTCGATTTGTCTCAACCCCAAGAAAATCAGTGTCCTTAGCAAACTATCTCGATTCAGGAAAATCAGCATCCTTGACGAGAATCTCTCGATTCGTTTCGACCCGCAGGGAAATCAGTGTCTTTGTAGGAATCTCTCGATTCGTCTCGACCACAGGGAAATTAGTGTCCCCGTGCATAAAAAGAAAATTCTCTTGTGAGATCTTTACGACTCTCAAGAGAAAACACACTTAGGAGTCCTCACGATTCCTAAGGAGAAATTACACCTACGAGATCCTCTCGACTCGTAGGGAGAAAAGTCTTTATGAGACCCTCACGGCTCGTAAAGTTGAAAAGTCTTAGGTGGCAAATTCTAAACCTGTTTCCTGAGCCATCATTGCCCTGCAGGGAGGTCAAGATAGACTATCTACGGGCCACACTCTCTGAAGTCGAACATCGACAAGGAGGGAACCGACCACTTACGAGTCCTCTCGACTTGTAAGGAAGAAAATTCTCTTGTGAAACCCTTACGACTCTCAAGAGAAAACAAACTTAGGAATCCTCATGTTTCCTAAGGAGAAATTATACCTACGGGACCCTCTCGACTCGTAGGGAGAAAAGTCTTTATGAGACCCTTACGGCTCGTAAAGTTGAAAAGTCTTAGGTGACAAATTCTAACCATGTTTCCTAAGCCATCGCTACCCTATAAGGAGGTTAAGATGGACTGCTATCTGCTATCTACAGGCCATACTTGCCAAAATTACATGCCACTGAAATGGAAGTGATATTCAAGAGTACGTAAGCTACTTTGCGCTAAGTCAAAACAAAAAGGCATAACCCATGGACGTTAACCACATATTATGCAAGGCGGTAAAAAGAACATTTGATTCACATCCAATTAAGTGTTCGAAGCGTATCCACTCATGTATATGCAAAAAAGGCTTAACGCATAAAATAAATGCATAGAAAGGGAAAATCTTCCATTCATACCTCAGAAAATTCTTACATTGATGAAAACAGTAAGACAAAAACATCATTGAAAATGTTTACAATGGTAAAAAATTAAATCCAGGCCATGGGTTGAGAAATTCAAAAGTAAGGATATCTAAAATGATTCTGGCCTCTCTGACCATTTTCGTGTGCATCCTCTCACGAATGCAAGCGTCAAGATCCTCGCTAATGTCGTCCTTCCTCCGATTGGCAGCAATTATCGTCGTCTGTTGGAAAATTTAGTGCAAGATATCGACAAGATTATCTCGCCGCCTCTTCGAGATCAGGCCCATCAGATATACCGAGTGCACCTTGTCTTCAGCATCATCTAGTGCCTTAAGCGGCATGGCTTCATAAAATCCAGAAAGTGCGTTCCAAATCGCTCCCACGACGATCTTCAAAAGAGCGGAGCGACGAGGAAGTAGTCGACCGTTATATTCATTAAAGAAACTTATGATCTCAGCGCATTGAGCATTTGTAAACTCCTGGTTTTGACAACGGCCTTGTGCACGAATGTCTTCATAAGAAATAATCTCGTTAAGATCATAGAGATGAGCGGCCATAGTGTCTGAAAAGGAAAATCAGTAAGAGTTTAGTGGTCAGATTGATCAAGAAAATGCTTATTGAAATAGACACAGGAATTTAAACAACTCTTGATATCTTCACGGAGAAAACAAGTTCTGATTAAAATACCCAACAAATTCAAATTTGTGCAAATAAAGGAGAAATCCTAAAAAAGATCCTCATTTAATGAGAGGCCTCTCGGGCCAAGCAGTTAAACTCTTTCGAGAGCAACGCTCTGCAGACAAGAGTGACATCTGTCTACTCTAATCATGAGGAATAAAATTCCCTAAATTTTTTTAAGAGCTATGCTCTGTGAAGACGACGGAATCATCCATCAAAACCGTAAAAAAGTAAAGCTTTTGCAGAATAAAAACTCCAAGATCTTCAAGATCTGTGAACAAACTCTAAGAGTTCTTCATAGAAGATGAAAAGTGTTCCAGTTCATGGGTTAAAGTCACCTTAAAAAGATTTTATCTTGAAGATCTATGATCTAAAGATGAGCACGGCTCTGTTAATGGGTAAAACCCTAAAATATTTTTTAAGATCTACGATCTGAGAAGAGCAAAGCTTTGTTAATAAGTTCAATTCTGACAAAATTTGGGCAGAGTTTTGACTCTATAAAGAGTTTCTGAAGGCAGAGAACTTAGCTCTGAAGGAGAATTAAATTCTTAAGAAACAAGAAAACAAGAAGATGAACATAGGTCATCTCAAAGGGCCAAAGGCCTTATTTATAGGTGTTTGAAGTCGATCCGACTTCCAAGAAAATCTAACGGTGGAAAGGCTGCCACCGTTGCACTCACGTGTAAGCCACGTGAGCGCAACGGTGGGGGGTATTTATTTCCCCCAATAAGAGCAAAGCTCTATTCAAAATTTGAAATGAAGCAGCGCTTCATAAAGTGCTAGTGCCAAGAGCGCCAGCGCTAAGAGTCAAAGACTCTGAGGCAGCACCTCACGTGCAAAGCACGAGAGCGCTCGCTCCAAGCGCGCCAGCGCTAAGAGTCAAACACTCTGAGGCAGCGCCCTACATGCAAAGCACGAGAGTGCCAGCGCTAGAACTAAATGTTCTCCACATTTGGATCAAAGATCTAAAGAAGATAATAAATCATCAAATTACAGAATTAAATTCTGTTCATGAAATACTCCTCAAATCTTTCCGAAAAAGAAAGATTGCGCTCTTTAAATCAGAGCACCGTTGGATCAAAGATCCAATGGTGATTAAAAATTACCTAGATACAGAACAATCTCTGTATGGGAAAATATTTTCCTACTCTTTATAATAACAAGAAAGATGTCTTCTGTAAAACAGAAGTCCTAGGATCAAAGATCCAACGGTGGGGAAATCTCCAAATCAATCAGAGAAAAGATTTCCTTAACTGATTCAACAAATCAGCCTCCCCTATATAAAGGATCCAAGACTTCAAGTCTTGTACAGAGGAACCCCCCATAAACTTCAAGAAACTTAAAAAGACGAGAGCAATTTCCTCTTAAGGTAAATAGCAAACAGAGAGATCATGGAATCTCCTCCATATTCGAGAGTTTGACTTTCACATCAGAAGAACTTAGTTCTTTTTCTAGATCATGGATCTATAAGACAAAGTCTTTCACAAAAACAGAAGAGATCATAGTATCTCTTCATAAAAAGAAGAACTTAGTTCTTAGATCCATGAGACAAAGTCTCCTATAAAGAAAAACAAGAGAGATCATAGTATCTCCTCATAAAGAAGAACTTAGATCTGTGAGACAAAGTCTCTTATAAATTAGAATTTAATTCTCAGAATACAGAACTGACCAGAATTACCAAAGAAGCGCTTCAGTGCTCTAAGTCTGGTGCTCAGCGCTAAGCGCACCACGTGCTCCTCACGTGTGCGATATTTCACAAAGAAGTGCCTCAGCACTCCAAGTCTGGAGCTCAGCGCTAAGCGCACCACGTGCTCCTCACGTGTGCGCTATTTCACAAAGAAGCACCACAATGCTCCAAGTCCGGCGCTCAGCGCCAAGCGCACTGCGTGATCCTTACATGTGCGCTATTTCACAAAGAATCGCCTCAACGCTCCAAGTCTGGCACTCAGCGCCAAGCGCACCACGTGCTCCTCACGTGTGTGCTATTTCAAAAGAAGCGCCTCAACGCTTTAAGTCTGGCGCTCAGCGCCAAGCGCTCCACGTGCTCCTCACGTGTGCACTGAAGGAACACAAAGTGTTCTTTAAATAAAGTCCAGCGCCATTAAAAGTGTTCAACACTCAGTAAAAGACAAAAGAAAAAACGGTGTCAGAACCCAAATCAATGCTCAGTATTGTTAAATAAAAAGGGACTGAGCTCAAATAAATGTTCAATATTTTATTCAAAACTGAGTGGGCTAAGCCCAAGTTGGCCACAAATCCCTAATTCAGATTAACTGAGCCCATGTGCTCACAATCTTTTAATTGATCTTGATCCCAAACCTGACTCTAGATCTCCCAACCAATATTGGTTCAAGGGTACATCTCTTCATACCTCTGATACATGTCGTTGTAATTCTTCAACGTCTTTAGAGAGATGGAGGGTCCCAATAACCAAAAACTTTTGGCGCATCCTCAAATTGTGAAACCAAAATACCAGACTATGATGTCTTTAAATAGGACTATGAGGTCCTTAAACTTATGGATTATGATGTTCTTAAACTTTACTGACTATGAGGTACTTAAACTCATGGACTATGATGTCCTTAAACTTTATGGACTATGAGGTCTTTAAACTTATAGACTATGATGTCTTTAAACTTTACAGACTATGATATCTCTAAACTGCCACGGACTATGATGTCCTTAAACCCAATGGACTGCAACGTTTCTAAACTAAGACGATAGAGCCCAAAATGCTCTGTCATCGGATCTAAATGATCCCAAATCCCGTTGAGTAGATCTTAGTCTAAAATTAGACTAACGTATCCTCAACAAATGTTTAAGTTGATTTTAATCTCAAAGAGATTAACAATCCTTAAACCAACCCAAACCCAAATCTAAGAAAATACGGATTTAGACTAATCCACGCCCTACGGAAGACAACATAAATTAGTCTCCGTATACAATCCACGAGCAACCAAAAACAAAACAAACATACACGACACGAAGTGACCATCTGGAGAAGGAGAAAGTGGTTACCGCGATGCGGTGCCGTAATTAACTGCAGGGGCTTGGCCTTAAACTCCACGGGCTATGATGCCCTTAAACTTATGGACCGTAACGTTCTTAAACTAAAACGATAGAGCCCAAATGCTCTTTCGTTGGATCTAAATGATCCTAAAATCCTGTTAAGTAGATCTTAGTCTAAAATTAGACTAACGTATACTTAATGACCATTTAAGTTGATCTTAATCTCAAACGAGACTAATAATCCTTAAATCAATCCAACTACAGATCCCTCAACTGACACTGGTTCATGGGTACATCTCCTTACACCTCTGATATATGTCGTTGTAATTCTTCAACGTCTTCAGAGAGGTGGCGAGTCCCGGTAACCAGGAACTCAATGGACCGCAATGTCCCTAAACTAAAACAATAGAGTACAAATGCTCTTTTGTTGGATCTAAATGATCCTGTTAAGTAGATCTTAGTCTAAAATTAGACTAACGTATCCTTAAGAAACGTTTAAGTTGATCTTAATCTCAATAAGATTAACGATCCTTAAACCCAACCCAAACCCAAATCTAAGAAAATACGGATTTGGACTAATCCACGCCCTACGAACGATAACATAAATTTGTCACGTCCCGCTTCCCAGTGTACGGGCAGTGGGCGCGACGAGGCCGCTACGTATTTACTCTGAAGTAAATACGCTAAGCGTAACTAAGCAATATAAAAGAAATGTACACAAGAGACAAAAGGTATAATTGAACAGCAATCTTATTTATTAACATTCTTTTTACAATACATGGAAAAGTAAATACAACTGAATGAAAGCAATGCCTAAACATTGGCATAACAGAAAAGGAAAGTACTAAAATAAAAGTGTGTATAAGTGGCTACAGCTCAGGGTCTTCGATCTACTGCTCAAAGGCCTGCTCCGTATGCTCCTGAATAGTCTCGTGCTCGAGTGCTTCCGATCCAGCTGACAACATTCCAAGAAGAAAGAGAAGGAATGTTGTTAGCGAACAATCGCTCGGTAAGTCCCAAAGATAAGGGAGAAGTGGAATAGGCAGAGAAGGAGAGAGTATAGCTTTTCAAGTTGAGTTATTTTGTTATACTGTTGTATTTAGTGTTAATGATGTTGTTAACGTAAGTTCAAGGGTGAATGTCAACCAATCTCAAGAGTGTTTTCAAACCCAACAGGCTCCAATCAAGGGGTAGGGAACCACGGGCCCGAATCAAATGTTAGTAGAGGGACTTCGACCGTCGTCGAATTATTCCAAACTCAACAGGACACAATCCAGGACCATAGAAACACGGGCCATCATGATTGCTTGCTTGTGTTAGTAGACATGGATTCATGATCTAGGGGGACTCTTGAGATTCTGTTGGATTCACGCATGAACTACTCTAATACCCCGTGTAATTATTATATTGATAGTAATGATTATACTGATGGTATTGAATTGTATTGTATTGTCATGAAAATTGAATTGTATAGATGACTTGCCGAAACCATGATATCAGTAAATGAATGTAACTGGAGAATCATGTAAATGGATGTAACTGGAGAATCATGTAAATGGATGTAACTGGAGAATCATGTAAATGGAAGTATATCCATGGTTCGATTCAGTCAAGTTGTATAGATTGTATAGATTGAATAGTTTGAATATATGGATTCATAGATTCATGTTGAATTGTAGTTTGGATACTTGAATCATATTCACGTCAGATTATTAATGAGACTCAGTCTAAGTCAGACAATTAGAAAAGAAATTGAAGTCCTGATTGTTTTGATATTATCGGTAACCGCTGCACATGGGCGGCAGGATTTGTGTTTTTCTAAAAAACGATTACCGTGTTGATAACACCGTTGTTAAGTTGTCTACCTTAAATAGGCAAGCACCCACTTCTCCGGCTCCTCGAGGCTCAAGAGATTGGTCCCACTTAAACCTATATTTACTAGGGTCCTTATTGTAATTTATAAAACTTGAGGGGGTTTTATGTAAAAATAATTTTGTATAATTTTCAAAATACACCTCAAGTATTTAATTATCGTCTTTAGAGTTTTCATAGCTGTGGATTTTATATTTGTGACATTTCTAGTGAATAAACCTATTTTTCATAATACATGGTATTTAATTGTAAAGTGTTGGACTTGTAAGGAATTTCATGGTATTTTCATGTAAAGTGATTCTTGTGATTTTTAGAAAAAGTTGGAATATTTATATTATTACAAAATAGATATTTTAATGATACATATATATATTTATATAAAAATAAATTTTAATATTTATTATATTTCTAGAAATCTCATTTTCTTAAGATTTTCGTATTTTAAATCACTCGAGACCGAATGCTCCTTGCGGAGGTCCGCAACTCGCAATACTAAGCACAGAGATGTGCGATAATCCGCACCATCCTAGTCGGGTTCCCCAAAATGGGTTGTAGCGGCGCTTTGCAAAGATTTATAACAATACCTAATCCTTTAGAAAATGGTTTTATTAATTCATGGTATTTATTTGAAATGTTTCGTTTTCTCGTGTTCTATGTTCCCGAAAGGCATTGTGCTATGTTGCATATGAGTGTTGTGAGGAGGTAGGTCATTACCTCGTGATCTACTTAAATGTATAGCAAGTTTGTGATGTTTTAATGTTGAAATGAAACTATATGGTATTTAAATGAAATAGAGCGGTAAAATTTACAAAATGAAATAGATTGTCATGAAACTTGTTCAACATGTTTGTTAATTTTTAATAGTCAACATGTAATTTTTTTAACATGATTGTATTAAAGAAAAGTGAGAGTTTTAAGAAGAACCGAATCGAAAATTAGATTTGCTCCAATTCCGTCGGGTTTTAGAAATACGTATTTTAGAAAAGAGTAGAGAAAGGGGGAAGGGGGACTTACGGGTTTTAGACGTTAAAGGAGAGGAAGAGGGAACGGTAGACTTCGCCGGTTCGTCGTTTCGTCGCTAGGAGCTCCTATGATTGTCGTCAGAAGATGGCCGGAGTTTCACCCCTTTGCTCACTTTAAATGCACACTAAACTTCTAGAAATTTTCTTGAGAGTTTTGATCAAAATTTTGGAGTGAGGGTGTGTATGTGTAGGGGTTGTATTTATAGGGTAAGTCTAGGGTTAGGGTAGGTGAAAGGTTGAAATGAAAAAAGTGATAAAATGTATTAAAATGTAATAAAATGGAGTAATTGGTGTTTTAAAGGGGTCTCTGTTACTGGTCTGAAGAAATAAAGTGTACATGGGTGCAGGGGAGGTGAAGAGCCAAAAGTTTCATGTTGATGACTCGGCGGTCCGGCCGAGTCCGGCCGGCGGCGGCGGCCTGAGTCGGCCGGTACGCCGGCCGATTCGGCCGAGTCTGGCCGAGTCAGGTGGTCGGAGTCCTCCTTGACGGTTCACTAGTCCCCTGGTATAGTTAGTTTTCCATGTGTAGTGGGGTTTTTGTGAGTTATGCACGTGCAAACCCTTGGTATTCTAAAAATTCAAAATAAAACAATATTAAAAATAATGTGGGGTATAGGATTTGAACTCTGGTGGCTTGGTTCAGCAGTGCAAGGTATTACCAATGAGCTACAAGCTCCTTCTTGGTATTAAAAAGCAAAAAAAACTTATAACTTATGCCCAGGCAAAAGTACCCCTTTCTGTAATTTTGAAAAAATTGTACAGAAAGTTGTACAGAAAGTTTGGGGTTGTTACATTCTACCCTCCTTATAAAAATTTCGTCCTCGAAATTTGTAAAATGAAAGTGTAACAGATTTAAGAAAAGTTTGGTGATAGTGTATGAATAATAACAAAGTGATACCAGGGTTTGAAAAGGTTGAAGAGAATTACCAGGCTTATCCTGTATAACCGTCTTAGCTTTTACGGCCGCCAAATTATAAGCCTGGCATCTTGGCACGTTTCTTCGTGCATGCTGGTACATTGCTGATTGTCGAGGTAAAGGTGGTCCACGTGGAGGTGGTGCAGGAAGAATTAACCGAGTAGGTGGAGCTTGGATAGCTGGTCTAGCCGCGGAATTAGGATTAGTTCGGTTGTGTGGGCAAGTTCCTATGATATGTAAGGATGATCCACATATCAGGCAAAGACCGTTTGCTCGTCGGCAAACTTCCATCAGATGTTCAGCTCTCTTGCAGTAGGTACAAAAGGCTGGGCTGGGCCTGTTGATTGGTACTCCCGGTCTTCTTGGTACAAATGGTGGTCCTGATGTGGCTTCTCCTGCCATCTGGTTGGCAGGGCGCTTCACTCCGGTAGATTGAGGTCTGCTCTTCTTCTTCACCACTGCCTCATATCTTCGGGAAGCTTTCAAAGCCATATCATAGGTTGGGAAATCCCCTGTAGCTAATGCAGCTTGGATTTCCGGGTCCAACCCTTGCTGAAATCTTCTAGCTCTGATCTCAGCAGTCGGTATGAGATGGGCCGCAAACCTGTTACGGTCTTGTGTTAACTGTGTAGTATGTGATATAAAATCAAACATTGAGACACATATTACCGACTGAGAATGGTGAACTCAGTGTCATACTCATCTACTGATTTGGTCCACATCGAACCTTGTTGCAGATAGATGAACTGTTGTTCCATGTCGAACCTAGCAGTCTCAGGGAAGTACTTTGCGTCGAACATGTCTCGAAAAGTCTTCCATTCGATAGGTTGGTTAAGATGCCCTTCTTCCGCCTTCCACCAGACCCGTGCATTGTCCGTGAGCTGTAATTTCGCAACATGAGCCCAAGCTATCTCTGGCACTTATGCCGCTGCCAGATCATCTTCGATGCTCTGAGCCCATTCCTCAGCTTCCAGTAGGCTATCTTTTCCTATAAACTGTTTGGGGTGCAAAGCCCTGAATTGCTTCACCCCAGGTGCTTCTGCTTCTGGACGGTTCAAGAGAATAGCAGTCTGCTGCTGCTGTCCTTCCAGGAGGCTGCGGAGTGCCTCAAGCAGAACCGTCTGCTCGTTGATCGGAGCAGCTATGGCAGGTGTAATTTGTAGTGGTAGTGGAGTGTTGTTGAAGTTGGTGCTGGTGTTGTTTGGGGAATCCATAACCTTGAATGAAAAATTTAGGTTAGGACAGATTCAAAGTATATGATTCAAAGAATATGAAATGATAAGATTCAAGGATTGTAAAGAATGTTTTCAGTTGCTGGTTCTTGTAAACTGAAGTTCTGTAATTCGAACCTGCATGGGCCACCAACAAAACCTGTCATGCCCCGCTTCCCAGTGTATGGGCAGAGGGCGCGACGAGGCCGCTACGTATATATTCTGAAGTAAATACGCTAAGCGTAACTAAGCAATATAAAAGAAATGTACACAAGAGACAAAAGGTATAATTGAACAACAACTTTATTTATTAACATTCTT
Organism: Agapanthus africanus; assembly: GCA_030015575.1. Taxonomy (NCBI): domain Eukaryota; kingdom Viridiplantae; phylum Streptophyta; class Magnoliopsida; order Asparagales; family Amaryllidaceae; genus Agapanthus; species Agapanthus africanus. The sequence goes on along the minus strand of JASDDO010000006.1, from coordinate 385,759,443 downwards.
TTTACAATACATGGAAAAGTAAATATAACTGAATGAAAGCAATGCCTAAACAGTGGCATAACAGAAAAGGAAAGTATTGAAATAAAAGTGTGTACAAGTGGATACAGCTCGGGGTCTTCGATGTACTGCTCAAGGGCCTGCTCCTAATGCTCTTGAATGGTCTCGTGCTCGAGTGCTTCCGATCCACCTGACAACATTCCAAGAAGAAACAGAAGGAATGTCGTCAGCGAACAATCGCTCGGTAAGTCCTAAAGATAAGGGAGAAGTAGAATAGGCAGAGAAGGAGAGAGTATAGCTTTTCAAGTTGTGTTATTTTGTTATACTGTTGTATTTAGTGTTAATGATGTTGTTAACGTAAGTTTAAGGGTGAATGTCAACCAATCTCAAGAGTGTTCTCAAACCCAACAGGCTCCAATCAAGGGGTAGGGAACCACGGGCCCGAATCAAATGTTAGAAGCGGGACTTCGACCGTCGTCAAAATATTCCAAACTCAACAGGCCACAATCCAGGAGCATGGAAACACAGGCCCTCATGATTGCTTGCTTGTGTTAGTAGACATGGATTCATGATCTAGGGGGACTCTTGAGATTCTGTTGGATTCACGCATGAACTACCCCAATACCCCGTGTAATTATTATATTGATAGTAATGATTGTACTGATGGTATTGAATTGTATTGTACTGTCTTGAAAATTGAATTGTATAGATGACTTGCCGAAACCATGATATCAGTAAATGGATGTAACTGGAGAATCATGTAAATGGATGTATTTGGAGAATCATGTAAATGGAGGTATATCCATGGTTCGGTTCAGTCAAGTTGTATAGATTGTATAGATTGAATAGTTTGAATATATGGATTCATGGATATGTTGAATTGTAGTTTGGATACTTGAATCATATTCACGTCAGATTATTAATGAGACTTAGTCTGAGTCAAACAATTAGAAAAGAAATTGAAGTCCTGATTGTTTTGATGTTATCGGTAACCGCTGCATATGGGCGGAAGGATTTGTATCTTTCTCAAAGACGATTGCCGTGTTGATAACACCGTTGTTAAGTTGTCTACATTAAATAGGCAAGCACTCACTTCTCCGGCTCCCCGAGGCTCAAGAGATTGGTCCCGTTTAAACCTATATTTACTAGGGTCCTTATTGTAATTTATAAAACTTGAGGGGGTTTTATGTAAAAATAATTTTGTATAATTTTCAAAATACACCTTAAGTATTTAATTATCGTCTTTTGAGTTTTCATAGCTGTGGATTTTATATTTATGACATTTCTAGTGAATAAAACTATTTTTCATAATACATGGTATTTAATTGTAAAGTATTGGACTTGTATGGAATTTCATGGTATTTTCATGTAAAGTAATTCTTGTGATTTTTAGAAAAAGTTAGAATATGTATATTATTATAAAATAGCTATTTTAATGATATATATATATATATTTTTAGAAAAATAAATTTTAATATATATTATATTTCTAGAAATCTCATTTTCTTAAGATTTTCGTATTTGAAATCTTTCGAGACCGAATGCACCTTGCGGAGGTCTGCATCTCATACTACTGAGCCCAGGGATGTGCGATAATCCGCACCATCCCAGTCGGGTTCCCCAAAATGGGTTGTAGCGGTGCTTTACAAAGATTTATAAAAAATACTTAATCCTTTAGAAAACGGTTTTATTAATTCATGGCATTTATTTGAAATGTTTTGTTTTCCCCTATTCTATGTTCCCGAAAGGTATTGTGCTATGTTGCATATGATTGTTGTGTGGAGGTAGGTCATTACCTCATGATCTACTTAAAGGTATAGCAAATTTGTGATGTTTTAATGTCGAAATGAAACTATATGGTATTTAAATGAAAAAGAGCGGTAAAAGTTATAAAATGAAAAAGATTGTCATGAAACTTGTTCAACATTTTTGTTATTGTTTAATAGTCAACATATAATGGTTTAACATGATTGTATTAAAGAAAAGTGAGTTTTAGGAAGAACCGAATCGGAAATCGGATTTGCTCCGATTCCGTCGGGTTTTAGAAATACGTATTTTAGAAAAGAGTAGAGAAAAGGGGAAGGGGGACTTACGGGTTTTAGATGTTAGAGGAGAGGAAGAGGGAACGGTAGACTTCGCCGGTGTATCGTTTCGTCGCCGGGAGCTCCTATGGTTGTTGTCGGAAGATGGCCGGAGTTTCGCCCCTTTGCTCACTTCAAATGCACACTAAACTTCTAGGAATTTTCTTGAGAGTTTTGATCAGAATTTTGGAGCGAGAGGTGTGTGTGTAGGGGTTGTATTTATAGGGTAAGGCTAGGGTTATGATAGGTGAATTGGTGAAATGAAAAAATGTGATAAAATGTAATAAAATAGAGTAATTGGTGTTTTAAAGGGGTCTCTGTTGCTGGTCTGAAGAAATAAAGTGTGCAGGGGTGCGGGGGAGGTGAAGAGCCAAAAGTTTCATGTTTATGACTCGGCGGCCGGGCCGGCGGCGGCGGCCGGGCCGCCGGCTGATTCGGACGAGAGGTGAAGAGCCAAAAGTTTCTTGTTTATGACTCGGCGGCCGGGCCGCCGGCTGATTCGGACGAGTCCGGACGAGTCAGGTGGTCGGAGTCCTCCTTGACGGTTCACTAATCCCCTGGTATAGTCAGTTTTCCATGTGCAGTGGGGTTTTTGTGAGTTTTGCACGTGTATACCCTTGGTATTCTAAAAATTCAAAATAAAACAATATTAAAAATAATGCGGGGTATGGGATTTGAACTCCGGTGGCTTGGTTCAGCAGTGCAAGGTATTACCAATGAGCTACAGGCACCTTCTTGCTATTAAAAAGCAAAACAAACTTCTAATTTATGCCCAGGCAAAAGTACCCATTTCTATAATTTTGAAAAAATTGTAAAAAAGTTGTACAGAAAATTTGGGTTGGTTACAAAATTAGTCTCCGTATACAATCCACGGGTAACCAAAAACAAAACAAACATACACAACATGAAGTTACCATCTGGAGAAGGAGAAAGTCGTTACCGTGATGCGGTTGTGTAATTAACTGCAGGGGCTTGCGCCTGCAGGGAAGAGCGTCCCCATAATCAAAAACCCCTCAAACGAGGAGGAATCTGACGAAGTCTGCTATATCAGCCGCATCCGTCTAAACCTCCGATACACGGTGCCATAAATCAACTTGGCATTTTCGGAGAGGTGGACGGATAAAACCAAATAGCATCTTCCCTAAATTCAGGCAAGACGAACTTACGCGGTTGCATCTCTTTATTCGGATGAGAACATATTCTGGCACGCCCGATGGGACTTTTTCCTCTTTCCACTCCACACTTCGTATGTCGTGTTTCATGAACGAGTCGCGGTTTGCTATGGTTGCCCCTGGATTCAAGATACTAAGATTTGGTGTCTTGCTCTGTGCAGAAAACAGAAGATCAATGGATTTCAACTGCACCAACTGCAACGACTCCCACTCCGTCCCTGCCGGAGGAGTGACCTATGGGCCTCTAGCGGCCTCCGTTTTCAAGATGCCAGTGGAACAGGTGACGCAAGCCACCACTGGACTATTCTTCGGGACTATGCTCCTACCCATGAGCTTCAACGCCCCACTGCCGTCGCAAGAAGCTACGAAAAGTCGGTCTTTGATCGGCTTACAACTACCGCGGCCCCTTTCAACGGGTCGCCCAAACCCAGCGCCTCGGTTTTCAACAGACTGGGCCAAAACTCGAATGGGCCCGTGAAGAAGCCTGCGATACCTGAGGGGGTTATCCTGAAACGGATAGCCATCCCTGCTCCAGTAAATGAAGTCGTCAAAGCGGTTTATCTTGCTAAAGAATCAGTCTTTACAAGACTGGCTGTTCCGTCTCCCGCTCCAGTTGAAGTAACCAGGGCTGCTTCCCCTGCTAAAAGGTCGATCTTTTCAAGATTGATCATTCCCTCTCAGTGGACGTCAGTCTTCGATAGGCTGGCACCAACAACAACCCTTCACCAGAGAATGGGGCATGATGAAGCCACCCTCATAGCTGAGCCAATACCGTCTGCAAGGCACGCTCGATGTCGCCACTGGCGCCGAGTAAGGAAAGCTGGTGGCAATTCCCCTTCCGGATTGACTCCACCAGCTCCAATGGTGGAAATTGATGTTGTTGTTCTAACTGGGAACAGCTTTGAACCACTCAGGAGGGTCTGCATGAACTCTCTGACTGCCGTGCTGAAAAGATCTCCTCCACCTGTGGAAAATGCTACAAAGACAAAGCTGGAGCAGCCCCCTCAGCAGCTGTCCTCTAAAATTCATAAGGTCTGGTGACAGGTCCAAGACTCGGTGATAGATCAAGACTACTCCCGCCGACCGAAGAAAATGAAAGTTCGGAAAGAGAAGGACCACCCTGTTGTACTACAGAAGGTGTCGTCTACTTGGGTGCCCGCAGCAACGACCCCCTCAACTTCGACCGCTCACAAAAGAAGAAGGCCGGAGAAAATCCCCGCGTCTGCGACGAATCTAAAGGGCACTAAACTTAAACGCCTCATGTCTGGGGGCATGGTAGTGCACACCATCTACATAGCTTCCGGGAAAGATGATAGACGTATCTCCATGGGTCACCGACCGCTTACCCGATCAATAACTAACGCTCAGGAGCAACAACAACAAAAGCTCCAAGAGATGCTGACAGCCATGGAGCACTCACTGGACCAAAAGAAAGCCCGGAGACATCGTCAGAGCAGCTTCATGAACAAGAAACCGATGCTGAGTTCCTCCACAGAATCATCGAAAATAAAGACAGGGAGGCCGCGGAACAAGCAGCCAACATAAAACAAATGACGCTTTTATTCCAAGATATGATCGGGATGATGATACAGCCGGATCCTCCAGCTGAAGACCCCCCGATTATCCTTGAAGACGACAGAGGGGAGACATCGAACCCTCTTCCAGCTTTTTCAGCAGCCAAGGAGGAGACCATCTCCAAAGCCACCCTGGATGACTATATCGCTCAACAGATACGAGCTCATCAGGCGAGCGAAGCGGCCGACCAAATTGTTAAGACTGGACGACCCTATCCGGGTTGGTATGACCAAATAAAGTACCCACCAGGATACACGATCCCTAAATTCCATGTATATAAGGGGACGGGGAATCCATAGTAGCACGTTGCTCAATTCAGGGCCTTATACGGTAATACTGGGGGTGACGACAAACTGCTGCTTCGCTAGTTTGTTGGCAGCTTGTCGGAGACGGCGTTTGAATGGTACTCTGAACTCCCGAACGACTCCGTTAAGACATTTGCAGAAATGGAGCCACAATTTACATAGAGATTCGCAAGCGCTAGCGAGCGCACCCCGATCACCACACTAATTAACGCCAGGGTGAAGCCAGGCGAAATATGGGTTCAGTACGCGATACGGTGGCAGAATCTATGGTCGAAGTGCGAACAGCGGATAGAGGAAGCTCCTGCAGTGGGCATGTTTGTGGGAACTCTTGATCTGCAGGCGACCATATCCCAGTTCATGATGTTTTTCAAGCCGACTACATTCCAGACCTTGATTGACAAGCTGACCCAAATGGATCAGATGGGTTATAGACCATCTTCTTCGAAGATGGAACCTCGAAATGAAAAGGGAAAAAGGAAAGCGACGTTCGTCGCCAATGCTCAGCAGCAGCCCACTGGTCCAAAACCAACTGATCGCCAAGACGACAGACAACGATTCTTTAATGAGAAGCTGAAGCGCCCTTATTCGTTTCCCCGGGATAAAACGAGGAGACTGTTCGAGCAGACGGTGCGCAAGAGGCTCATCACTTTGCCGGATCCAAAACGCCCACTGCAGCCCAGTGATGTCAACAATCCCAATTACTGCCCCTATCACCAAGTGGTAGGCCATCCAATCGAATATTGCTTTGTCTTCAAAGGCTGGATTGAGGACCAGTACCAGCAAGGCAAATTCGCGCTATCCGAAAATTGGAAAGTAAACCCGCCTCAGCCGCATGCTCTTAAAAAGGCGAACACACCAGGGGCATCATGCTCGTTTATAGAAGAAGCTCCATGAGAGGTTGCTATTTCAGCCAAAACGAAAAGAATGCTGAAAGATCTCCAAGCATGTCTGGTGATTAGGTGGAAGAGCCCGCTGGAATCCAAGATTATTGAAGGGATGCTGAAGCCGCGCCCAACGCTGAAAGTTGGTGAAGGTGGACAAAATATTCAAGTCAAGCCTCCAAAGTCTTTAAAGAAAAAGAAGAAGACCAAAAATCCCGTCCAACCTAAAGACAGCCGTACAGGTCTGCAGAAATACATCGATGCACTGGAAGAATATAACCAGAAGGCACGGACCCCAATCATGCTGGAAGAATTCTTTAAGCATGTTCTTGAGAATGAAGACGATGACTCTGATGAAGGAGACGATTCTTCAGAAGGGCCTGGAGACTATATGGCGAGTTGCCACATGATCTCTCACTCAATAAACGTCAAAGAAGCTCCTGATGCAGAAAAACTGGGGGCAGATCCCGAATCGGAACTCCTAGAATCGTCAGACGAGATGATTGACATGCTGCTGAATGAGGCCTATCAATAGAGTAAAGCTGAGTGAGAGTGCGAAATGGCCATATTTGAAAAACCCAAACGCCGGCGACTGGACGAAAGGTTAAAACACTCCTACCAGATCAAAGCATATCCACCGCAGACAGAAGTAAGCTTAAGACGAGAAAACGATTCACTAAAGCCCTGTCAATAGGAATGAAGCTTCCACCCTCCAAAGGGAACACTCCCGGCAGGATACACCCTGACGAAGCGGATGCACATCCTAGCTACTGTTTATACCATCAAAGGATTGCACACCCTACTGAAGAATGCATGGCATTTAAAAAAAGGTGGCAAGGGTATGTCGCTCACAGACAACACTTCAAGAGGATGAAGCGTGAAGCTCGCCGACGGCAGAGGTATACAACAGATGAATGCAAAAGAACTGCCGACAACTGTCACATGGTTGACACCAAGGGATCGCAGGCTCTCACCTTCGGGAGCGATTCCGATGAAGAAATAGCCCTCGGCCCTCTCTTCAAGGAATCCATCTCTGAAGGAGAAGAGACGAAAGACCTGCGAGAATATTCAGCTGCGCAATCGTACACTACCCGAAAAGAATCTCGGATCCGCAAACAAGGGATCGAACAAAAAAGATAAGGGGAAAGAAAAAATACCTGAAGATGTCGCCTTCAATGACCGAGTCGTCGAAGAGCTGGCAGCCAAAGACCTGCCAAAGAAAAACAAGGTGGATTACAACGTTCTGGCACATCTGAGAAAAATACCCTCACAGCTAAGCATTCTCGATGCCTTTCTGCTATCTAAAGAGGCACGGGATTCTTTGATCAAGGTACTACAAGAGCCTGATCAGTTTCAAGCTTTCCTTGCCGAAGAAAAGATGAAGGTCAAGCTGGAAGAAGTGTACACAGCCGACATCACCTTCAGCGATGAGGACCTCCTCCTCGGAACGTGCGAGCATAACCGTCCCCTCTATATCTCCGGGTATTGCCATGACATCAAGATAGAGAAGATCCTAATTGACAACGGGTCCTCTATCAACCTCCTAAATGTAAGGGTGCTAAAAGAAATCTGCATGAGCGTTCAACACCTCGCTCAGGATAAAATCAGTATCTCCAGGTTCGACTCCCAGTCATCACGGACGCTCGGGTCTGTGATACCGACGTTATGCTTTGGGCTGCTCGTCACTGACATCAAGTTTCACGTCATTGACGCCAAGACTTTCTACAACGCTTTGCTCGGCAGGCCTTGGTTACACGAGTACAAACTCATTCCTTCTACATAACATCAGTGTATGAAGTATATCAAGGATGGTCTTGAGTATACCATGACGGGTGAACTAAACCCATTCTCCATAAATGAATTCCGGAAGTACGAAAATGCAAAGTATTTCTTATCAGACTTTGAAGACACGGAAAGATACTATAAGCCGGAGAATAAGCAGAAAACTATCACCACTATTCCGGTCTTTGGGAGCGATACCGAAGAGGAGGAAGAGATAGTCTATTCAGGACCGCCCCAATGCAACAAGCTAGGACCGTCCACCCCTATTCTGGTATTCGGCAGCGACTCTAAAGATGAGGTTAATGCAGTATTTTCTGTTCGGCCATCAATCCAATCCTTCACTGGCGATGAACGGAGTTTGCAAATCGCCATGGTTCCGCAAGAGCATTACAAAGATCTCGACACACTCGATTCCTATAGTGTATAAGAGCTGCAGACGTTCTACGTCCCTTCCAGGCGGAAAGATGAAAAGGCGATCCTCTTTTATCGATCCACAGAAACCAAAGTGGAGAAAGAAATCTGGCATGGTGCCGATTCTACCCTTGACAGGCTCCAGCCCATCCGTCTTCCCAGATACTACACGGAAGCATTAAAAATGCTGTTAAGGCGCCAAGGCGTACCCATCAAATAGACTGCTCGACAAGCTCAGTTCTACAACAGGATGTGGAACGTCCCTGAAACTCAGCGAAAATTGCCCAACGGAAGAATGGAAATGATCGGGCTTGGATATGTTCAATCCAAGAAACGGGAACGATTCCATGGCTGCTACGTTATACATGACTTTGATGAAGATGGAGATGCTCTGATAGAAGACGCTAACCTTGAACCAAAACAAGGTTCCGCCACGAAAGTGTCAAGTCCGTCATTCGAAGAACAGATGGATAAGCTAATAAGGGAAGCAGGTCAAAAGGCTCGGGATGACCATATCTGCGAAATGGCCATTTACGAGAAAGCTAGGTTACAGCGCCTCCTTCAGCACGCTACGGAGAATGACGATGCCCTTCGTCGCCAGCCCGTCATACGGAAGACTCGACACGGAGGCAAAAATAAGCTAAAGAACGGAAAAGAAGTTCGACAGTGGCAAAGCGGGTCCAAGAAGTCACGCGATCTAGAATTGAGTGGCCGGGATTTGTCTCTTATAAAGAAGATGGGTCGAGCATATTCTTTCCCCAAGACAAGACAAGGAATATATTCAATCTTGTCATGAAGTATCAAATGATTACGCTCCCGGAGTCCAAACACCCCGAACAAACAGACGAAGTCTCTCACACGGATTATTGCTCCTATCACCGAGCGATAGGACATCCTCTCGAAGACTGCTTCACCTTCGAAAACTGGGTCGAGAACCAGTATTAGCAAGGCAGGTTCGCTTTATCCAGCAGTTGGAGGGTAACACCACCACAGAAGCATGAACCAAAAGCCACGTATGCAGCGAGAGTAGAGCCGGATCAACATCGGTCTTGGAAACGATCTCGTGCCTGTCACGCGATAACGCTGTCAGGAGAAGGAGTACGCGAGGATATGGCTGACCTTCCCTGGTGCTTCGAAAACAATGATGACGAGGTGATCTCAGAGTTTCCGCCGGCGCCAAAAGAGCTGGAAGATGGGATACATACTACTGTAGATAAACTAAAGAAAATCGACTTGGGGACGGCAAACGACCCACGGCCGACATTCGTCAGTGAGCTGTTGTCTGAAGAAAAGGTGGCTACGCTCAAAGACGTGCTCATGCAGTATAAAGATTGCTTCGCATGGAACTACTCCAAGATGCCGGGATTAGATCTAGAAATAACCGTCCACAAATTGGCAATATCTCCGGACATCAAGCTATTCAAACAAGCACCGAGAAGAATGCGGCTTGAACTTGAAATGAGTATCAACGCCGAGGTCAAAAAGCTAATCGATTATGGCTTCATCCAAGAAGTTCAATACCCCGATTGGATTGCCAACATCGTCCCAATGATGATGAAGAATAGGATGGTGCGCATCTACGTGGACTTTCGGGACCTCAACAAAGCTTGTCCGGAAGATGACTTCCCTGTACCGGTTACTGAGCTGATGATAGACAACACATCCACTCATGAAGTTTTCTCCTTTATGGACGGCTCATCAGGGTACAATCAAATAAAGATGTATCCTGAAGACCAGAGGCATACCGCCTTCCGGATCCCGCTAGGCCTATTCTACTATAAAGTGATGACTTTCGGTCTTAAGAACGCCAGTGCTACCTATCAGAGGGCAATGACGAAGATTTTCGATGACCTTATACACGAAATCGTCGAGTTCTATATTGACGACCTCGTGGTAAAAAGCAAATTGCATGAGGAGCATTGGGAGCATCTGAAGATAGTGTTCCAACGTTTTCGCAAATACAACCTGAAGAGGAACCCTCTCAAATACGCGTTCGGAGTTTCCTCGGGAAAATTTCTTGGGTTCATCATACGACATCGAGGCATCGAAATAGATCCATCGAAGATCAAGGCGATTATGGAAATTCCTTCGCCAAGAACTATCAAGCAACTACGGTCACTCCAAGGAAAGCTCGCATATATCCGACGATTCATAGACAATCTCTCCGGCATGTGTCGTCCTTACAGTCATCTAATGAAGAAGGGGACCCCGTTCGTCTAGGATCGCAAATGTCAAAGCGCACCGGATGAAATCAAGCAATATCTGCAGAATCCGCCAGTACTGACCGCTCCGGTCAAAGGAAAGCCTCTCATCCTGTACACAACAGCCCTTGAAGGTTCTTTAAGCGTGCTATGGGCACAGGAGAATGACCAAGGGAAGGAAAAAGCCCTCTACTATTTGAGTCGAGTTCTCCTAGGAGCAGAAAACAACTATCCCCCCATCGAAAAACACTGCCTAGCGTTAATCTTCGCGATAACGAAGCTCAGGAACTATGCTTTGGCGCATGAGGTTCATTTCATATCAAAAGTGGATCCTCTCAAATATTTAATGTCGAGAGCCATACTAACAGGGCAGCTCACTAAATGGGCCCTCCTCTTGATGGAGTTCTCTATAGCATACCGACCCCTCAAGGCAGTGAAAGGCCAGGCCATCCCCAGCTTCCTCGCTGAGCATCCTATACCTGCCGATTCACCCTTAAATTGCGAATTGCCAGACGAGCACACGTTTGACACGATCGATGGGAAGAAAGGAGAGAGTGACACCCGATGGGAACTCTACTTCGACGGGGCTTCTTCCATGAAGAAGCGAGAGCACAACACCCCCATAATGAAATCTAGGGTAGGCCTCATCTTCGTGACTCCACAAGGAGGGATAATGCACTTTACCTTTTCCTTGACAGAGCCGAGGACAAACAATGAAGCCGAATATGAAGCTTTGATAGCAGGTCTTGAGATCGCTGTCGACATGGGAGTTGAAAACCCCTCATATACGGAGACTCCCAGCTGGTGGTTAGTCAAGTAAATAGCGACTATTAAACGTGCAAACAAGAGTTGGTAAAGTACGGTGAGAGAGTGCAACAATTGCTGACTCAAATCCCTTCCTACACCCTGGAAAGCATACCGCGAGTGGAAAATAGCAAGGCGGATGCGTTAGCCAAACTCGCTAAAGAACTGGCTGACGAAAATCTCGACGACGTGAGGATCGTTGTACAAAGCCGTCGGGTTCTTGCACCGGTAGAAATATCTCCGAAGTCGTTCGAAGAAAAGGGAGCGACCAAGCAAATGTCCCTACAAATAAAAGACCAGGAAAAGGATAAGGATTGGAGGGAAGTCTTTATAGACTACTTCAAATCCCGTCGAACACCTGAAGATGCGTCCTCAAGACATTAGCTCATGAAACGAGCTCTGTTTTTCGCCTTCGTCAATGATACGCTGTATAAGAGGTCGTTTGACTCTCTGTGGATAAGATGCCTAGGACCGGAAGAAGCAAGGAAAGTCGTCCAAGAAACTCACGACGGACTCTTCGGTTCTCATCAAGCCGGGCCGAAAATGAAGCTGAAGATCAAAAGGATGGGCTACTATTGGCCCACGATGATTCAAGACTTTCTCGAATACGCGAAGCAGTGCCACTCGTGCCAATTCACGGGGACTTCGTCCACCAGCATCCAAACCCACTACACCCAACGGTGGCTAGCTGGCCGTTCGAAATGTGGGGAACTGACATAATCGGGCCCATCGAACCAGCATCGTCCAGAGGACATCGGTTCATATTGGCGAAAACCGATTACTTCTCTAAGTGGGCAGAAGCAGTACTGCTAAGAGAAGTGAAGACGGAGAATATTCTCCATTTCTTCAAGATACACGTCATCTATCGGTTCGACACTCCGCAACGAATTATCTTCGATAATGGGCCGGCCTACAGAAGTCATAAAATCAGCCGTTTCGCACAACAGCATAACATAGACTGGAGATATTCTTCGGTCTATAATCCCCGAGCTAACGGTTTGGCTGAGGCTTTCAACAAGACCTTGATGAAGATCATAAAAAAGACGGTGTCCAAAAATAAAAAAGACTGGCACGAGAGATTGCATGAAGCTCTCTATGCGTATCGAACCACATTCAAAACAGCCACAAACACAACACCGTATGCATTGGTATTCGGCACAGAAGTGGTACTCCCCTTGGAGATAGAGCTACCCTTTCTACGAGTGGCGGTTCATTACGAGCTAACAGATGAAGGGAACGCTCATCTTCGGCTGGAGGAGCTCGACGCCCTTGACGAAACCCGTCTCATGGCGCAGCAAAACCTGGAGGCTTACAAAGAAAGGATAACGCGCTCATATGAAAGATTGACTAGGCCGAGAACATTCCACCAAGGCGAACTCGTGCTAGTCGTAAAAAGACCTGTGATCCCTAATCGTGCCAAACGGGGGAAGTTCGAGCCAAACTATGAGGGCCCGTATATCATAGACAAGGTCTACCAAGGTGGGGCTTACTTGCTCATGAATATCCATGGCGAAAGACCCTTTAGGCCAATAAATGGCCAGTTCCTAAAAAAATACTACGCCTAACGAGTCACGGCCCAGGTCAACGATAGATGACAATGCCTATGTTCGCTCGCTATCTTCCCAAGCCCAAACTCTATAAGTAGTATCCGGCGAAACCTTGCCTCGAAAACGTGCTATGGACCGAAAGTTCCCTAAACTAAAAAAGGACCGAAATATCCCTAAACTAACAACGGACCGAAATGTCCTTAAACTAACAAGGGACCGTAATGTCCTTAAACTAGCTGCGGATCATAATGTCCTGAAACTAACAACGGACCGAAACGTCTTTAAACTACTACAAACCGCAGCATCCTTGGAATGACTCGTAAAAAAACGATACATCCACAAGCAAAATATGCACGGATGAAAACCCGAAAGGGCTCCGTGAGTAAAAATAGCAGGCCTACTGGTGAGTTTGTGAAAACCCGAAAGGGCACAATCTCGTTAAAATACACATGCAAGGTCCTCTCGACCTTGTAAAGAGAAAACTACCTGTGTGAGATGCTTACGACTCACAAAGGAGCAACACACTTAGGAATACTCACGATTTCTAAAGAGAAATTACACTTACGAGATCCTCACGACTCGTAAGGAGAAGCCTCTTATGAGAGCCTCACGGCTCATAAGATTCAAAAGCCCTAAGCTATAGGGATCTGATCCTGTTCTTAAGCTATCCCATTTCCCAGGTTGCCCTACAAGCGGTTCAATACTAACCCTTGTATACAATCCACGGGCATAAATAATCATTTCCTTGCCGAGTCCCACCAACGACAAGGAATGCCCTCATTTGATGAACAAACACTTATAAGTCCTCTCGATTTATAAAGAGAAAACACTCTTGTAAGATCCTTACGACTTATAAGAGAACACACACTTAGGAATACTCATGATTCCTAAGGAGAAAATGCACCTACGTGACCCTCACGACTCGTAGGGAGAAATACCTTTATAAGACCTTTACGGCTCGTAAAGTCAAAAAGCTTTAGTCAACATGATCCTAATTTGCTAAGCCACCTTTGTTCGACATCGACAGAGGCAAATGATGATTCGATCCTGGAAACGTCCCAGTGGTAGCGATGCTGATGTTTAAATCGGTATCAAATTCCAAGTCCTTTCATGGCAAATGATGATTCGCACCTGACAATATTTCTGTCGCAGCAATGCTGATACTAATATTGGCACCAGATTCTAAAGTTCCACACTCGCGATAAAAATCAGCGAGCCAAAAATGCATACGAAATAGCCGAAATGATGGGGCAACTTGCAACAAAATCAGCAAGTAAAATATATGCATACAAAATAGCCGAAATGGTTGGGCAACTCGCAATAAAAAAACATCGAGTAAAAAGAAAAAATAGCCGAAATTATTGGGCACCGTGAACAATAGCCGAAATGATTGGGCGATCGCGACTTTCACGATACAAAAAACTGAAATGATAGAGCATCGCGGAAAGAAAACAAAAAAAATAATACATATAACATGAATGTTTTGCCCTACAGGTGAGATCACATCGATCCCTGTATACAATCCAGGGGCACAAACAAAGAGGGAACCATATCATCCTACCAGGCTCCATCAGAAAAACAGCCAAGTCTCGATGGCAACATCTACAAGCTAGAGATCAACAATGGCGTTCCTTCTCGTTCCAACTAGAAGCAGATACGACATCAACAAACGGAGCCATGGCAAAGTCCCCTAGTCCCAAATCTCGAAGGTTCACAGACAACCTAGAGACTATCTCGGAGCAACTGCAGAATCCCTAGTTCCAAGTTTCGACGGCCACATCTACAGCCTGGAGACCCACAACAGCGTTCCTCCTCATTCCAGCAGGATTCGGACGCGACAATCAACCTCGGAGCCATGGAAAAGTCCCTAGTTCCAAATCTCGACGGTTCACAGACAACCTAGAGACTACCTCGACATTCGTCTCGTTATACTAGACGCAACGTCAACAAAGCGAAGCCATGGCAAAGTCCCCAGTTCCAAATCTCGACGGTTTACAGACAACCTAGAGACCACCTCGACATTGGTCTCGTTACAACAGACGCAACGGCAGCAAAGCGGAGCCGCGACAAAGTTCCCAGTTCGAGGACTCGGCGGTGCACAGACAACCTAGAGTCAACCCCTGACGCCGTTGAACACGGCTAAAGTCAATCCTGACCCCGTGGAATACGGACAAAGTCAATCCTGACCCCGTAGAACATGGCTAAAGTCAATGCTGACCCCGTGGAATACGACCAAAGTCAATTCTGACCCCGTAGAACACGGCTAAAGTCAATCCTGACCCCGTGGAATACGACCAAAGTCAACTCCTGACCCCGTAGAACACGGCTAAAGTCAATCCTGACCCCGTAGAACACGGCTAAAGTCAATCCTGACCCCGTAGAATACGGCTAAAGTCAATCCTGACCCTGTGGAATACGGCCAAAGTCAATCCTGACCCCGTAGAACACGGCTAAAGTCAATCCTGACCCCATGGAATACGGCCAAAGTCAACCCTCGACCCCGTAGAACACGGCCAAAGTCAATCTTGACCCCGTGAAAAACGGCCAAAGTCAATCTTGACCCCGTGAAAAACGGCCAAAGTCAACCCTCGACCTCCCCGTCGAAGCAATGCTTTGACTCGGGAGTAGGTTAACTCATCAACCACTTATGAGTCCTCTCGACTTGTAAGGAAGAAAATTCTCTTGTGAGATCCTTGCGACTGTTAAGAGAAAACACACTTAGGAATCCTCACGTTTCCTAAAGAGAAAATACACCTACGAGATCCTCTCGACTTATAAGGAGAAAAATGTTTATGAGACTCTCACAGCTCATAAAGTTGGAAATCCTTAGGTGGCAGATCTGAACCTGACTCCTAAGCCATCGCTGTCTTACAAGGAGATCAAAATAGATTATCTACAAAATGCATTTGCTGAAAAGAGACACACCACCATGAAACAAAAAAATGTCTTTTATTCATGAATCAAAATGAATACAAAGTACAATCTATAAAAGAATAAAAAAATACTCTCATTCAGGAGTAAGTACAAAAGGAGAATAAAAAGAAACATATAAATTTTTTTTAATCCGGCGGACGATTTAATAGATTCTTTAGTTCATCTTTCTTCCGCTGGGTCTCGGCTTCATGATTTATTATTGCTATGAAACAGGTCTCCGCTTGAGACTGTTGGGCCTGATACGAGGCGAGCCGACCTTCAAGCTCCTTTTCAGCAACTTTGTGAGCTTCAACCATCTCGCGAGTAAAAATAACGGCTTTATCAATAGCTACCACCTCCATGATAGCTTCTTGAAACACCCACCAAAGTTCATACGCATGAGTGGTCTTAGCCATGAGTTCGGCTTGAAGTTCCCTCAACGCATTTGAAGCTACCTCCCTCTCTGAAAATTTTCGGTTGAGCCTCTTTTCACATGACTGCAGATTTGCGGCGCACCGTTCAACCAGCCCCCGCAAGCTCGCCTTTGCAGCCACGACCTCTGAAGAAAGGCGCGTGCACTCAGGACCATGTAAGCAAGCCTCCACACGACGACAAAACTCGACCCAGACATGCACCAATGTTTCATCATGGTAAACGGCAAGAAAGGGGAGAGAAATGTTGGCTTCAGCAGAAAATTCTTCGGCTGTGATCGAGCTACCAGCACGAAGATCTTCAATGAGAGCCGACAAAGAGTGAAGGCATTGCTTCGCCATCCGTTCAGATGTGCGTAGGGCATAAGGGCCGGGTGGCATAAGGATGCGAGATTCCAGTGGGATAAGAACGGGCAAAGCTGTCAAGGTTCATAAATAATCAGTGAGATTTGCAAACAAAGAATAGATGGAACGATGTCAAAAGTTTACTTACCCACTGTCATGCAAGAAGGGTTTAAAAAATCCCTAGGCCCGTCGAGGATCTCAACTTCATCGTTAGCTTCCAGAACTACAGAAGGAACTGGCATCGTTATACGAAATAATGATAATGCAATGAGGGGGTTAAATAACACTAACCTTTCTCAGAAGATAGGACGATGCGTTGCGGGGATATTGCCTGCAGAGTGGCCATCTCGAGCAGACGCTGGAAAGACTTTCTGGGGGATAGATCCACGATGGATGCAGCCAATCCTCATAATTCTGAAAAGACGGAAAGATTCAGATAATGAAGAGATCATTAAAACAAAATGTAGAAGAATACCTTCGATACTCCTCCCGCTTTGAACAGGAGGGATAGCAGCTTCGGCAGCCTCCTCCATACCCTCAGGCACATCATTGGAGACATTTGCTGGTGTGACGGCTATCAGTCGAGGGGCAACGGCCTCCACTTCAGGGACGGCGATCTCAGTTACTTGTTCCACCATCTCCAGGCCATCACCAGAAATGTCCATTAAATCCACGGCCGGTAAGGACACCTCTTCAGGGTGAACGGGCACAGGGGGAACATAAGCCACCAATGGAAGCTCTGCAGCAGGAATAGCAACTGTAACGACCCTCTCTGCACCTACTGGTGTCTCATCAGGGATATTTACAGAGTCCACGGTCAAGACGTAACTTGAGCTCAGATTCTCTACCATTGCCGACGTCCCTGCAAAGTTTTACGAAGATAATAAGACATAGAAAGCGAAACAAATTACTTGCCGAGGGAAAAAATAAAGAAAACGTGCATACCGATACGCCAAGAAGCCTCTAGTATGGCTTTTTCAAGCTGACGTTCCTTCCTAAGAAAGTATGCTCGACGGGGTTCTAGGGTAGATTCATGGCCGCCGGTCCACAACGACAACTCATCTTCAGAAGCGGCTGAGATAGGCTGTTTGAGGGCTATCTCGCCTCCCTGTTTCAGAGAACCTATAAATACTCGTCGTATTGATGGAGGATCTTCGTAGAATATGACGGCAGGATAGGAACTCTTCGAGACGTGCAAGTTCTCGATCTCATCCTGGGAATGCCTTATAGCCTCAGCCAATTGTGCGGCTTGCTCGGCAGATGAACCTGGAAAAAGAAGACTATCATCCGGCTCTTGCGTGGATATTGGTTCGTCTTGAACGATAGGCTCGGATTCCACCAAAAGGTCAAGCAGACCGGTGACCGTTTTCTTTCTCCTCTTCGACCCAGAACTAATGCTGGAAGATGATCGCTTCCCTCCTTTCGGCGCTTTGGCGTGACGTTGACCCACTTTGCCTCCGCTATCCCCTTTTGGCGACACCCCTGCTGATAACGTCGCTACTAATGGAGGGGCCGCTGGCGCCTCGGTGGAAGCCTTTGCTCGAGCTCTAGTAAGCATCGGCATCCCTGCAGTGGGAAGAATCGACTCGGTTTCCGCGGCCTGCGAGATGACGACCGCACCACCATCCCTCAAAAGAAGACGAACGACAGACCGCGGTCGCAACGGAATGCGAGTAGCTTTGGTCGGGGCAGGAGTCTTATATTCGAAGAGTACTCACCTTTCCTCAGCAATGATAGGACCAACCCGATGGCGATACCAGCCCACAAAGGAGCCCACAGACCTGGGGAGATAGTTAGGTTTTGGGATCATGAACACGGAGCCGGTATTCAGCCACATAAAATGATGAATAACTTCGTGAATAACTCCCAACGATGAAGTAGGCTCAACCAAGAACGCTTCAATGGGGACGCCCTAATTATAGCCCAGTTGCCAGGAAAAGTGGTGCAGATTATACCGCATAAGGAGAGCCGTATCATTCTGGCGGAACACCAAGTAGCCCGGCCTTATTGAGTATAGATGCATGATCTCCCTAGGATTTAAAGAGGGTGCTCCGCTTTTCGACAAGTCGAATAGCTGCTGGACAGGCCCTGCTGGAGCAGAAATAACGCGATCAACAAACACCATTCCTCCCTCATGGGTATATGTATTGAGCAGAACACGGAGGGCCCCTAATTGAGTCGAATCGGGAGCGAAGGAACCCACTAATCTCATAACTCGAAGAAAGGTGTATGAGTCATAGATGTTCGGTCGTTGATGTGTCGCTAATGCCCCTAGCTCATGCATTTCGATCCAAGATGTGATGTAATGAAGGGAGAGATTCACAACATTTACAACTGGAGTCGAAGTGTTAGCCGCAAAACTTAACCCGTGATAAAGATGTGATAGTCCTGCAATGCCGAAGGCCAACTTCGCCCCTTCAGCTACATGATGGGCGGGATAGAAGACGAAAGCTCTCATGAAGCGTCGGTGTGATCGTATCACAAACCAGCTGAGTCAAAGGCTGATAAAACCAACAAAGAAGGTCTCTTCGTCCATGCCGAGAGCCGCAATTGAACTAAAATGAACGACTGACAATATCGGGATGTAAAACTGTGGTAGATCTTCTGCTTTAGCCGGCAGTCTATCCAGACCAAACCACAAAGGGTCATCAATGCTCGCAAACTTCGGGGCCTCCTTGGATAAAATATCCCCCTGAATGAAACAGGCGATAAAGCTCTCTAAAGTGACACCCTGCCCTTCTGACTTCACAAACAATCGGTCAAAAATACCCAGGGCCTTGATCAGACTGGGATACTTATGACAAATGGCGGTTTCGGCTGTCAGACCATCGAGCATAGCCGGCATGGTGGAGAAAACGTATTCATCAGGAGGCAGCAGTTCCTCGTAATGCTCCCCCTTAATGGGCAGCCCTTAAATCTCACGGAATTCATCCAATGAGATAGACACCTCTCGATCCCTTAGTAGGAAGGTGTTGGTGGGCAGATTCCACTGGTTCAAGAAGGCTTTGATCCACCAGACATGAGGAGCATGGTAATGAAAGAGCGATGCATATACCGCCTGATAAAATCCAACCTTCTGCAGTCTTGCATGGTGGGTAGAAAGAATATAGCGAGCCCAAATAAGGTAGCCCACTGGGTGCCGGGGGTGATACCCTCTTTATAAACCTGCCCCTAAGGTCGAGCTTCACCTTGGCAAATCCGATGTCTATAGCTGGCAGGGGCTGGTTATGTATCCCAGAGGTAGAGGGTCCAGCCGGCCCGAAAGAGTCCAATTGGTCACTTCTACTGCGTAAGCAGTCTGTAGGCGTTCCATCGGCAATATAGGATGAAGAGGCTCCACCGGCTCCTCGCAAATGAAACTTCGGCGACCACGGATGATATGACCGTACCAGGTTCCCCACAAAAGTAGATTGGTGCAATCCGAGTCATGGGCCTTGATCATTGCCATCACTTCTTCGTCAAACGGCGACTGAGGAAAAGCAGCCTCCGAGCGGGTAAAAGGAAAGTATGGAAGAGAAGCCATTGTTCCTAAAATAAAGGAAGGGAAAACTGTTAATGAAACCCACACATGCATATATATATATATATATATATATATATATATATATATATATATATATATATAGAGAGAGAGAGAGAGAGAGAGAGAGAGAGAGAATGGAAGAAAACGACAAGCAGCTTATTCCATGGGACCATTGATTGCAAAACACATAGGCCCCACAAAATCAATATGGCGGCTCACTAATGATAAGGCAGGGTAATCATTATCAGAACAAAAGGGAGATTCTCAATAAATGAATAGTGGAGTTTAAACACCTCTGCACATTCCCTCAAGGAAAAAAACCATTACAAACTCTGTGCAAATCAAAGAAGGATCTCTCTTAATTTTTTTTGTCAAGAACAACTGAGAGCAACAATCCCAAGAGGTCTTTTTGATTGTTAGAACTAAGTTCTCTGGGGGGAATTAAATTCCTTTTGAACAGAGGAATTAAATTCCAAGAAAATTTTCAGAGCTGAGCTCTTTAGAGTGGAATTAAATTCCAGAGAAAAACAAGTACCAGCATCAATCCCCTAAGATCAGAAAAACGCCTAACATTAGGGGTTTACTACATAAAGATCGTGCATTCTTAGAGCTCAGAATGATGAGATTTTATTAAAGGTAAAAACCCTTGGTGTGAATTTAAAATACAAAGAGAATTTTATAAAAGGAGAAGAAAAAGTTCCTCGGCCGTTCAAGATCCTTACCTGAAAAAGGATTCTTTTCTGACAGAATTAAACTCTGGATTTCTTTTGAACAGAGAACTGAGCTCTGAGGAAGATAATTAAATTCTCAAAGCAAGAACGAAGAAGGAAGAAAATGAAGGAACGGAGGCGCTGCTGATGAGACCTCTGCATTTATAGGATATGATAGGAAACGGTTCATCTTCCCCGTTCCCTAGACAAATCCAACGGCCATAAAGGTGACAGCGTTGCACTCACGTGCAAACACATGAGAACAACGCTGTGGGGGCATTTGTTCCCTCATGGGAACTGAATAAAACATATAAATAAAGTAGCAAGCAAAAACCCTAAATAGAGCAACACGTGCCCACACGTGACCGGGCCTCACGTGCAAACACGTGACCTTTTATGGGCCTAATCTATCTGCGCCTGAATGCCTAATTGGTAAGGTCACGTGCCCACACGTGATGGGTTCATGAGCCCTCTGAACTAATAGAATTTAATTCTAATTAGATGCCTAATTGGTAAGGTCATGTGCCCACACGTGATGGGTTCCTGAGCCCTCTGAACTAATAGAATTGAATTCTAATTAGATGCCTAATTCGTAAGGTCACGTGCCCACACGTGATGGGTTCATGAGCCCTCTGAACTAATAGAATTGAATTCTAATTAGATGCTTAATTGGTAAGGTCACGTGCCAACACGTGATGGACACCTAAACCCTCTGAATTAATAGAATTAAATTCTAATTAAAAGGAATCAAAAGCACTACTTTGGAAAAATATTTCCTTGGATCTTTCTAAACAAAGAAAGATTGCACTCTGTAAAATAGAGCGTCGTATGATTAATAATACAATGGTGATTAATAATCACCAATTTATAGAAAGATTCTGTACAAAGAAATATTTTCCTAAAATTTTCCAGGAACAATTAATGAAATATCATATAGACTTTGGATTTAAAAAAATCCAATAGTGAATAAAATTCACCGAGTGATCTAAAAGATCATGTTAGTTATAAAATCAATCAAAATCTCTTAATGAGAGATTGGCTGAACAAACTGATTCTTTTCTTTCTCCTATAAATAGGAGCCAAGAAGAAAGAGAGAGGAGAGGGAGAGATATACAGAAAACACAGAAGGAAGGAGAGAGAAGAACCCCCTTGAAAGCAAAAAAAAGAGAGAAAAGAGAATTTAATTCTCCAGAGAGAAGAAGGTCTCTTCAAAGAGGAAAGAAACTCTAGCTAAGAGAAGGAAGGAGATTACTCCATAAGCTTCCACAAAACAAAAGAGAATTTAATTCTGAAACCAAGAGTTTAACTCTTCTAAAAAGAACTTAGTTTTTCCTCTGGTTGAAGATCTGCAGAAGATGATATCTACACAAGTTGAGAATTTAATTTTCATCGGGGAGATCTGTCATGCAGATTCAAAACTTAGGGGGAGAATTGAGTTTAAAGAATTTAATTCTTTCAATGTAACATATAGGAATTTAATTCCTCTAAATAGAATTGGGGTCTAACCCTATAAAAGAATTTAATTCTTAAACAAGGGATTTAACTCTCCATGCATGTTAAAGAGATCAGCACCTAATATATCACGTGCGCCCACGCGAGCCTCCCCTTAATGACCAAAAGAGAACTATTGATATTAGGTCACGTGACCCTACGTGACCCTTAAGAAGTGCCCAGCACTTGTAAAAGAGGGAAATGGAATAAACCCTATTTTTGGAGTGCCTCACGTGACCTCACGTGACTTAACTTTTATAAAGAAGAAATGGAATAAATCAAAGGGCAGTTTCCATTCTTGGGACGCCTCACGTGATCCCACGTGACCCAATAGCGCTTAGCGCTCAGAAAAGAAACAAGGGAATAAACCCAGAGGAGAAGTGCCAACTTCGAGCGCCTCACGTGACCCCACGTGAGCGCCTCAAATCCTTAGTATTTAACACTACTTCAAGCGCCTCACGTGATCCCACGTGAGTGCCTAAAATTATTAGTGTTTAACACTATGTAAAGCGCCCCACGTGATCCCACTTGAGCGCCTCAAATTCTTAGCGTTTAACACTATTTCAAGCGCCTCACGTAGGAGCACGTGAGCGTTGATCATACACTAATGTTTAACACTATGAGAAGCCAACATTAGCCCAAATTAACCAAGTTTCCTAAAGCTAAAACCTTTTTTTGGTCATCAATCAGCCGAGCCCTCATTATACTCAGGTTTTTCTCAAAATTGATCCGAGTCTCCGAAATAGCTAATGAACTCCTGGCATCTAACATGATGTTCATCCCACCATGATCTCTACCCTCGATATGGAATTTTGTTCAATGGTACATCTCTCCACACCTCTGATACATGTCGTTGTAATTCTTTAACTTCTTCAGGAAGGTGGCGGGTCCTGACAACCAACAACTCCTTGGTGCATCCCTAAACTGTGGAGCCAAAATACCATGGACTATGATGTCCTTAAACTTATGGACCGCAAAGTCCTTAAACTAAACCGTATAGACTATGGCGTCCCTAAACTATGGACTATGATGTTCTTAAACTCCACGGACTATGATGTCCTTAAACTTATGGACCGTAACGTCCTTAAACTAAAACGATAAATCCCAAATGCTCTTTCGTTGGATCTAAATGATCCTAAAACCCTATTAAGTAGATCTTAGTCTAAAATTAGACTAACGTATCCTTAACGACCATTTAAGTTGATCTTAATCTCAAACGAGACTAATAATCCTTAATCAATCCAACTACAGATCTCTTAACTGACACTGGTTCATGGGTACATCTCCTCACACCTCTAATATATGTCGTTGTAATTCTTCAACTTCTTCAGAGAGGTGGCGAGTCCCGGCAACCAGATACTCAATGGACCGCAATGTCCCTAAACTAAAACAATAGATTCCAAATGCTCTTTTGTTGGATCTAAATGATCCTGTTAAGTAGATCTTAGTCTAAAATTAGACTAACGTATCCTTAACAAACGTTTAAGTTGATCTTAATCTCAATGAGATTAACGATCCTTAAACCCAACCCAAACCCAAATCTAAGAAAATACGTATTTGGACTAATCCACGCCCTACGGGCGACAGCATAAATTAGTCTCCGTATACAATCCACGGGCAACCAAAAACAAAACAAACGCACACGACACGAAGTGACCATCCGGAGAAGAAGAAAGTTGTTACCGCGATGCGGTAGCGTAATTAACTGCAGGGGCTTGCGCCTGCAGGGAAGAGTGTCCCCACAATCAAAAACCCCTCAAACGAGGGGGAATCTGACGAAGTCTGCTATATCGGCCGCATCCGTCTAAACTTCCGATGCACGGTGCCATAAATCAACTTAGCATCTTCGGAGAGGTGGACAGATAAAACCAAATAGCATCTGCCCACAAATTCAGGCAAGACGAACCTACGCGGTCGCGTCTCTGTATTCAGAGGAGAACGGATTCTTAGACTAACGTATCCTTAACACGATTTCAAGCGCCTCAAATTCTTAGTGTTTAACACTATTTCAAGCGCCTCACGTAGGAGCACGTGAGCGTTGATCATACACTAGTGTTTAACACTATGAGAAGCCAACATTAGCCCAAATTAACCAAGTCTCCTAATGCCAAAACCTTTTTTTGGTCATCAATCAGCCGAGCCCTTATTATACTCAGGTTTTTCTCAAAATTGATCCGAGTCTCCGAAATAGCTAATGAACTCTTTGCATCTAATATGATGTTCATCCCACCATGATCTCTCCCCTTGATCTGGAATTTGGTTCAAGAGTACATCTCTCCACACCTCTGATACATGTTGTTGTAATTCTTTAACGTCTTCAGGGCGGTGGCGGGTCCCGACAACCAACAACTCCTTGGCGCATCCCTAAACTGTGGAGCCAAAATACCATGGACTATGATGTCCTTAAACTTATGGACCGCAACATCCTTAAACTAAACTCTATGGACTATGACGTCTCTAAACTATGGACTATGATGTCCTTAAACTCCACGGACTATGATATCCTTAAACTTATGGACTGTAACGTCCTTAAACTAAGATAGAGCCCAAATACTCATTTGTTGGATCTAAATAATCCTAAAACACTGTTAAGTAGATCTTAGTCTTAAATTAGACTAATGTATCCTTAACGACCATTTAAGTTGACCTTAATCTCAAACGAGACTAATAATCCTTAAATCAATCCAACTACAGATCCCTCAACTGACACTGGTTCATGGGTACATCTCCTTACACCTCTGATATATGTCGTTGTAATTCTTCAACATCTTCAGAGATGTGGCGAGTCCCGGCAACCAGACACTCAATGGACCGCAATGTCCCTAAACTAAAACAATAGAGTCCAAATGCTCTTTTGTTGGATCTAAATGATCCTGTTAAGTAGATCTTAGTCTAAAATTAGACTAACGTATCCTTAACAAACGTTTAAATTGATCTTAATCTCAATGAGATTAACGATCCTTAAACCCAACCCAAACTCAAATCTATGAAAATACGGATTTGGACTAATCCACGCCTTACGGACGACAACATAAATTAGTCTCCGTATACAATTCACGGGCAACCAAAAACAAAACAAACACACACGACACGAAGTGACCATCTGGAGAAGGAGAAAGTTGGTACCGCGATGCGGTAACGTAATTAACTGCAGGAGCTTGCGCCTGCAGGGAAGAGCGTCCCCACAATCAAAAACCCCTCAAACGAGGGGGAATCTGACAAAGTCTGCTACATCGGCCGCATCCGTCTAAACCTCCGATGCACAGTGCCATAAATCAACTTGGCATCTTCGGAGAGGTGGATGGATAAAACCAAATAGCATCTGCCCCTAAATTCAGGCAAGACGAACCTACGCGGTCGCGTCTCTGTATTCGGAAGAGAACAGAGCCATTGTAATTTGTAGACTCTGATATGTTCCGAAAAAAGTTTGCATTGACAGGCGGACGGAGAACATTGCGTTGGCCTCGTCCTTTGAGTCGCTACCAAAGACCAAAATAGGAGTAGATGGTCCGGGCTTATTTTTTTCTTTCCGGGGTTGGCCCGAGTAGACTATTTTTTCATCTTCCTCGGTATCTCTCCTAAAGATCAGGATAGTGGCGATGGATTTCTGTTTATTCTCCGGCTTGTGGCACTTCTCCGTATCCTCGAAATCTGGTAGGAAGTATTTTGCGTCTTCATATTTTCGGACCTCGTTTACGAAAAACTGATTTAGCTCCCCAGTGAGGATGTATTCCAAACCATCCATGAAATACTTCATACCCTGATGTTGTGTAGAAAGGATGACATTGTACTCATATAACCAAGGCCTGCCGAGCAAAGCGTTATAGCAAGTCTTTGCGTCAATGACATGAAATTTGATGTCAGTGACGAGCAGCCTGAAGCGTAATGTCAGTATTACGGACCCAAGCGTCCTTGACGACTGTGAGTCGAACCCGGAGATGGTAATTTTATCTCGGGCAAGGTGCTGAACGTCGATGCAAATTTCCTTCAGCACCCTCACGTTGAGAAGGTTGACGGAGGATTCGTTGTCGACAAGGATTTTCCATATCTTGATGTCGTGACAGTCCCCGGTGACGTATAACGGACGGTTATGTTCGCACGTACCGAGGAGGAGATCTTTATCGCTGAATGTAATGTCATCTGTATGGACCTCTGCCAGTTCATTTTTCATCTTCTCTTCCGCAAAGAAATCTTGGAACTGATCGGACTTTAGTGATGCCTTGATCAGAGAATCTCGTGCCTCTTTGGACAGGAGGAGAGCATCCAAAATGCTCAGTTGTGAGGGTATTTTCCTTAGATGTGTTCGGACATCATAATCCACCTTATGTTTCTTAGGCGGTTCCTTTGCGGTTAGCTCTTTGACTGCTGTTTCATCAAGGGCGATTTCCTCCGGGATTTTCCCTTTTCCCTTTGTCTTTTTTATTCTAACCTTTATTTGTAGGTCCGAGGTTCTTCTCAGGCAGCATGCGGTTACGCATCTGAATATTCTCGCAGTTCTTCTCCTCCTCTTCTTTTTCAGAGGTGGAGTCTTTGAAGAGAGGGCTGAGAGATGTTTCTTCCTCAGAATCGCTCCCGAAGGTAAGAACTTTGGGTTTTCCCCCTTCCGAACTGGTACCAACCATATGACAGTTGTTAGTCGTTTCTTCATGCGCATTTGTCACACTATTTTTTTGTTGACGAGCACGAGCTTCGCACTTCATCCTGATTAAGTGTTTTTGATGGGCAATGTATCCTTGCCACCACTTCTTGAAGACACTACATTCTTCGGTAGGGTGGGTGACCCTCCGATGATATATATATTAGTTTGGATGTGAATCTTCTCCATCGAGGCATATGACCCCAGGAGTGTTTTTTACGAGAGGTGGCAGCTTCATCTCCATTGACAGGGCTTTGGCGAAACGCTTCTCTATTTTGATCCTGCTTCTATTTACAGCAGATGTGCTTTGGTATGGTTGGGGTACTTTACGACTCGTCCTTACCGCAGGTTCTTTATTCTGACGCTGAAGCTTATCTTTTTCGTATATATTTGTCTCGTGTTCTCGGTCAACTTTGCTTTTCTGAAAGGATTCGTTTAGCAGCCTATTGATCGGGTCTTCTGGCAATTCCGGGAATTTTAGCGCCGGCTCTGCCCTCAGTTTCTCCGCGTTGTTTTCTGACGCTGAAGGAGCTTCTTCTTCATATGAAGGCGAATGAGAGACCATGTGGCAACTTTCCACATATTCTTGGGTTTCTTTTGATGAATCATTTTCCTTATCATTGTCACTTTCTTTTCCCTCAAGAATATGCTTGAGGAACTCTTTGATCGTGACCGGTGTCCGCGCCTTCTGGTTGTACTCCTCCAGCGCGTCAATGTATTTTTGTAGATCTGTACGCTTGTCTTCATACGCGGCAGGCTGCACTGGCTTCTTGGTCTTTTTCTTTGAAGACTTTGAAGGCTCGACTTGGGGGTTTTGACATTTGTCGAAAATTTTCGGTGTGGGACGAGGTTTCAGCATCCCTTCGATTATTTTGGGTTCAAGTGGGATTTTCCACCTGACCGCTGAACATGCATGTAGATCCTTTAACATTCTTTTGTTTTTTGCTGAAAGGACGACTTCCCATGGAGTTTCTTTCACGAGTGAGCATGACGCCCCTGCGCATCCACCTTTTTGGGAGTGTGCTTTTGGGATGGGTTTACCCTCCAGTTATCAGACAGCGCGAATTTCCCCTGCTGATACTGGTCTTCGACCCAGTTCTTGAATACATAACAATCCTCAATTGGTTGGCTCACCATTTTGTGATAGGTGTTGGGGTCAAAAATTACACCCCGGTTGACCAAGTCAAAATCAAAGTCAACCCCAAGTAAGCAGGCACAAGCCCAGGTCAAGTGGTCCAATGCCCAAGTCGAGCCCCGCGGCTGGCCTCTCCCATGCCAAAATGAAAATCATGTAATAAATAATTTTGATGTAATTTTTATGAATAAATGTAAGAAAAATGGGTATAAAGCCAAGTTTTTGTAAAGCCTATGGCTCATATGCAAAAGAAATGCGCACATGAGGTATGGGATGGGAAAAATGGCATTTTGTAAAGCCCAAGAAGATATATGTAAATTTGTAAGCCTATATAAGGAAACATGATGATGAAATGGAAAGAGGATAATTCATTCCCCTTAAAATCTAGGGTTTCTGTGTCTGCTTCTCCTTTCGCAAGGTTCTAAACCTTCTTCCCCTTTTTTTTTAATTAAATCAAGAGTTTAACTCTTCTTTTTCCAAAAAGAAACAGTTTTTCACCGTAAAACCCTTAAAGAGGAACTCAAATCTCCCATCAAATCTCTAAAAGGGGAGATTTTTAAATCTCACCCATCTTTTCTCCAAAATCCAGCCAATAGAGAGGAGGAAGAAGGAGACCCATCTCCAAAAATCCCATTTTGGGAAGATCCAAGGCTCAATAGAAGATCTAGGGCTTAAGGGAGAAGAAAGGGTTCCGCTTTCATCATCTCCGAAAATCTCTTAGGAGTTTAACTCCACAAATATATATATATATATATATATATAATAATAAATCTTTCTTTTTAGGAGTTCAACTCTAAAAGTCAATCGGGAGTATAACTCCCAGTGTAGGGGCTAAGCCCCTTTTTCCCTCTGGCGTCCAGCGTCCGCGTGCCAAGCATGTGAGGCGCTGGCGCCCAGTGCCCGTGTGCCAAGCACGTGAAGCGCTGGTACCCATGCATCCTTTGGATGCTATTTTTCCTTTTTATATATATATATATATACACACCCCACAACACTTCCCCCGTTTGAAATTTTTTTTAATGGGGCGCTGTCCCGCACCCTGCAAGGGGGCTGCTAGCCCCCTTGACCCCTATCCCGCTATCCGGGTAGCGGGATCCCCGTAAACTCTGCGAAGCCCCCGGTATACCAAAGACCCCCTCAAAACACAAAACATACACATTGCACATTGAGTTCGCAGAACCAGTTTGACCCATTAATTGGAGGTTCCTTCGCTCCAAAGGCGAAGGGTAATTAACGGCAGCTCAGTCCGCGGCTGCTGGAGATTTGGATCCCCACAATAATAAACCCCCGCCTATCCTAGGCCGTGGGAATCTGTAGTACGCTTGACAAGCGACGCGTATTCCCATCTTAATAGGGTGACGAAAAACACCCTACAGAAGGAGCAGTAGTTAGGGTTGTTGACATCGCCGGGTTGCGGTGGACGCCGCAGGTCTGGCAATATGATGAGTTTATTACGCATTGCCAATTTAAACAGATTTCTTATCTTGTCGCGGGGAAATGAGTAAGTGCGTCCTAATCTTTCCTCCAAGGATGGGCGCGGTCGCGCGTTGTTTTGGCGAGCAGACGGTTTTGGGCCACTCAGCTGTTGTTGAGTATTGTCTACAAAGGCTGCTTTCTCTTTACCCTTATTATTTCGAGGGTCCTTATTTTAGGAGGAAGGCCCGTGGCCCATCTAGTCCATTTGAGTCAGTTTATCTATCAGAGCCTGAAAGGACCTTGGTTTGAAGAATGTCATGAACCGGGACACAGTCGTTTGAGGATCAAGGGTCCCGATGAATATGCCTACGGTAGGGGATTTTTCAATGCGTTGTTCACACTTAGACCACAAGTTCCGGCACCGGATCGTGTATTGGACCCTGGTTTCTCCCGGCTTTACCATAGCATTGATTAAGGCCGTGATTGGAGTACGTTCGCTCGTGTTGGCGAAACGTTGTGTGAACAACAATTCCATCTCTGTGAATGTTTTCACGGAGTCATTTGGGAGCTCCGAGTAGCATTCAAAGGCTGTTTCTGACAGGCTGCCAACGAACTGATGAAGCAGCAGTTTTTTGTTGTCTTCAGTGTTGCCGCACAACGCTCTGAACTGCGCGACGTGCTGGTGAGGGTTGCCTGTTCCGTTGTAAACATGGAACTTAAGGATCGTATATCCTGAAGGGTATTTGATTTGGTCATACCATCCTGGATACAGTCGCACGGTTCTGACTATTTGGCCAGCAGCTTCATTAGCTTGATGTGTAAGCCGATGTCGCACATTACGCGGTTCGCGGGGAGGCGGAATTTACAAAAAAAGGATGATATTGTCTACGTAACACCGGCTAAAACTCGAGGATCTTTTCTAAAGACTTAACTAGCTAATCTATCTAATAGGTTTAACTACTCGGTGAGATGGTTATACCTCTAAGATCGAGTCCTTCAGGTCTTCTAGTGCTTTCTCCAAGGCTCCTCGGTGATCGGATCGGGCTTGCTCCATTGGCCTTCTTACGTCAAAGATGATCCACCGCGAGAGAATGTGCTGCAAGCTTCAACCTCTAAATGAGGTAACTAAGGTAGATGGTTTGCTAAACCAACTAGCCTAGGAGATGTAGAGAATGCTGATGGATTGTCTGTCTCACAAAACCCTTGGCTCACAACACATGTGAAGGTTAAAGTTTAGTTAGAGGAAGAAGGAGAAGGAGGAAACCTAGAGAGCTCAAGAGAGGAGAGTAACTCAAGGAAAATCAAGTGAACATCAAGAAGAATAAGTGTAGAGAATGGCTCATATATATTACCTAATCTCATTCATTGAGCTATAGATAGAAAAACAATAGAATATAACACTCATTCCTCAATAGTGATCCAAACCAAAAAAAAAATACAAGAGTCATTCCCCACACCATGCTAGCAAAGTCTCCTCCATTTCCACCTCATTAATCCATTTGGAAAATGGATAATACAAAAAATGAGGTGGCACCTTCTAGAAGCATGCCTTGACAAATTACAAGAATGCTCCTCTCACCGTATATACATACCCGTATCCGTATTCCAAAAAATACGGATACACTGAGATGATAACAATCTAATAATACAATACTAGGATCCGGTTTGAACCAAAGCTCCATCCGATCAGCATCCGTGTACAAGTGCACGTGCGTGATCGAAGCCCAATCATAAAACCATACTACGTCTACATCAATTGCCTGAAGCAGGGAAATCCTCTGTATGGGACTCTAAAGACTCGACAGTATGCTGGCAGTGGGTTTAACCATAAGCCGTCAGCGGTACTTGCTGCACTTAATGGCTACCCAGGTATCTTTCGATAAGAAGACCGATGAGCAAACTCACCCGGACTCCTACTGAGCTTAGCGGTGACAATCTCCGTACAGTCCGGTCTGTTCTTCTGAGATACTCGCATATCCGTCTAGGGGGATGGTAAACGTCAGACCCTTAACAACGTGATAAGTCATGTTGGAGAAGAGCCAAATACACCATGTGAAACTACTGGAGTACCTTACCAGTATTTCTCGACTGCCCTGGCCAGGGACTTTGTGTAATGGCTTTCCGAACACTGAGCAATATCAACCCCCAATACCGGGAGAGAAGAATCCTATCTGATCACTATTGTCTCCAAGTGCTTCGGGACTACACCGAACTACTACCTGTTTGCACGACTCCATTGAGCCATAGCAGGGTAGTAATCAGAGTGGAGCGGAAACACACTCGAGACGAAGTAGCGATGGCAAGTCAATGGACTAAGCTGTACTCATGCCACCTGGGAACTGCTATCTGATGATAGGTATAATACCAACAAGCAGTTCCCGTCGAGTCCTGTCCAGTATAACTCATAACCCAGTGAGCACCTGTATACCTTCTCCAGTACGTCGTACTAATGACTGTGGGACAGACCATATCCTCTGCTGGGATGAAAAGCGTACACACTAGTCTACTTCGGATTATTGATGTCCCGTCTTGATAATCCAACGACTAAGGACTTGTATAAGGATGTGCTTATAGACTACCTAGCCCCCACGAGTGTGACTGCCATCATAACGCTGGTAGTCAAGTAAAGATTCTAAGGGCTCTACCAATATGTATAAGCGATATGCTAAAATAAACGCATGCACATATTGAGGTAGAATCAAACCAGGTAGCATACTACTATATCGAGCAAGACTGTTATTATAACTATGAAATATCCCAAGCATCCAATATGTAATATGCAATCCAGTATGATACAATAATGGCCTCTAGGGCATATATCACTAACAATCTCCCACTTGCACTAAGGCCATGTATTGGCATATCGCAGACCTATCATCTCGATTAGCCGCTCGAATCGATTTTGAGGAATAGCCTTTGTGAGTGGATCTGCAGTGTTGTTCTCTGTCTTTACACTCCACACCTCGATCTCCCGTCGATCAATAATCTCCCTGATCAGGTGGAATCGCCTCAGGATGTGTCTGGACTTCTGATGGGACCTTGGTTCCTTCACTAAAGCTATAGCGCCATTGTTGTCACAATACAGCGATATTGGATCAACAATGGATGGAACCACCTGAAGCTCTGACACGAACTTTCTAATCCAGACTGCTTCCTTCACGGCATCACAGGCAGCAATATACTCCGCTTCCATAGTCGAGTCGGCAACGGTGTCTTGCTTGGAGCTCTTCCAAACAACAGCCCCTCCATTGAGGGTAAAGAAATGACCCGACATGGACTTGGAGTCATCTTTGTCACTCTGGAAGCTATAGTCGGCGATGGCCTCGATCTGGAGGTCTTCCCCGCCGTACACCAAGAACAACTCCTTAGTTATTCTCAGGTACTTGAGAATGTTCTTCACTGCTATCCAGTACTTCTCCTTTTGTTTTGACTAATACCGGCTTACAACGCTAAGGGTGTATGCTACGTATAGTCTGGTACACAACATCGTATACATTATAAAGCCTACCGCTGAAGCGTAGGGTATAATAGAAATGCGAGGCCTTGCCTTTCCAAATCATTCTTGGGAGACATCTCTTTAGAGAGGGAGATTCCGTGACAAGCCGGTAGATTACCGCGCTTAGAATCTTCCATACTGAATCTTTTCAGTATGGTGTCGATATATCTTAACTGTGAGAGTCCCAACATCCATTTAGATCTGTCACGTTAGATCTGGATCCGAAGAATGTAGGAGGCATCACCCAGGTCCTTCATGGAGAACCTCTGTGACAAGAATCCCTTGACCGATTGTAGCATAGGAATGTCATTTCCTATCAAGAGAATGTCATCCACATACAGGACGAGGAGCACCACACTTCTCGCTATAATTTTACTATATATGCATGGTTCATCTGTATTTTTGATAAAGTTGAATTCCTTGACCGTCTCATCAAAACAGATGTTCCAACTCAGCAATGCCTTCTTTAGCCCATAAATGGACTTAAGCAACTTGCACACTTTCCCGTTGCTCCCATTCTGAATGAAACCCTCTAGCTGATCCATATAGACGTACTCTTCTAAATTTCCATTTAGAAAAGCGGTCTTTACGTCCATCTGCTAGATCTCATAGTCGTGGAAGGCAGCAATAGTAAGAAGGATCTGAATGAATTTGGCATAGCCACTGGAGAAAAGGTTTCATCATAGTCCAAACCAGGTCTTTGACGAAAAACTTTTGCAACAAGTCTAGCTTTATAGGTTTCAACCTGTCCATCTACACCAATCTTCTTTCTGAAGATTCATTTGCAGCCTACGGGTTTTACCCCTTCTGGAGCAAAGTCCAAAGTCCATACTTTGTTGGTATACATGGACTCTATTTTGGTCCGCATTGCATCTATCCATTTTACCGAGTCTCGGCTCTGAATGGCTTGCTGGAAGCTAGTTGGCTCATCATCTTCGATGATGCAATCCTCTCGATCCCTGTCTATGAGAAAACCGTAGTATCTCTTGGGCGGATGAGATAGCCTACTAGTTCTGTGGAGTGGTGCGGGTATTTCAGGTTCTTTCGAAACGTCTGGTTCCACCATGCTTTCAGTAATAGTCTGTGGTTCTGGAATTTCTTCCAGTTCTATTGCGCTCCCACTTATCTCATTTTCTAAAATTTGAGTTTCCAAGAAGTGGGCATGCCAAGAGACAAAGACTTTTTGTTCCTCTGTGTAATAGAAAAAATACCCCCTGGAGTTCTTTGGGTATCCTACAAACTTACACAATATTGAGTGTGCCTCGAGTTTGTCTGCATGCTGCCTTTTTTACAAAGCTGGACATCCCCATGTCTTAAGGTACTTAAGAAAGGGTTTCTTCCCACTCCACATCTGATATGGTGTGGTAGACACTGACTTAGTAGGAACCTTGTTCAAAAGATATGCAGCTGATTCTAGTGCATAGCCCCAGAAGGATCGCGGTAACTCAGCATTACTCATCATGGAATGAACCATATCCAATAGGGTTCTGTTCCGCCTTCGGATACACCGTTGTGCTGAGATGTGTATGGAGGAGTAAACTGAGAGATAATTCCATTCTCTTTTTAGTAGCCCAGGAACTCGGCACTTAAGTATTCACCACCTCGATCAGATCTCAGTGTCTTGATACTTTTGCCGGTTTGTTTTTTCACTTCATTCTTGTATTCCCAGAATTTCTCAAAGGCCTCGGATTTATGTTTCATCAAGAATACATGTCCATACCTAGAGAAATCATTCATAAAAGTAATGAAGTAGGAATAACCACTTCTCACATGTGTAGACATTGGACCACACACATCGCTGTGTATGAGTCCCAAGAGCTCGCTCGCTCTTTCTCCGTATCCAGTGAACGGAGTCTTTGTTATCTTTCCTTTGAGACATGATTGACAAGTTGCATAAGACTGATATTCGAACGGATCCAAATATCCCTCTCTATGTAACTTCGTCAACCATGTTTCATTGATGTGACCCAGTCTACAATGACACAAGAAAGCCTGATTTGATTTCGGAGACTTTCTTTTAAGTGTGTTCTGGACATTGAAAACCTGAGCTTGATTTAGTACGTATATTCCGTTACCTAATGTACCTGACCCAATCAAATTTTGATTTAGTTGGATGTGTACTACATCGCTTACAAATGTAAAATCATATCCTTCTTTAGAAAGTAAAGATACAGATATGATATTACAGGCTAGACTAGATACATACAAACAGTTCTGTAGAATCAATATCTGCCCACTTGTCAATCCTATGTGATATTCCCCTACGGATCAAGCTTCCACGCTCATTCTTTTAGCAACTATGAGAGTCATATCAGCTGCCTTGATAACTCTAGGGTTTCTCAAAGCCTGTAATGAATTACAGATATGAGATCCTGATCCGGTATCTAGTACCCAGGAAGTAGTGTTAATAGATAGACAGTTTTTAATTACAAACACACTCGAAACCGAAGCCACAACG
The DNA here is from genome assembly GCA_030015575.1 of Agapanthus africanus. Classification (NCBI taxonomy): domain Eukaryota; kingdom Viridiplantae; phylum Streptophyta; class Magnoliopsida; order Asparagales; family Amaryllidaceae; genus Agapanthus; species Agapanthus africanus. The sequence continues at coordinate 385,724,133 of JASDDO010000006.1, read as the reverse complement.
TGCTTCGAATCCTGGCTACTGGCTTTCCAAGCCCTGCAGTCCTTCTGACAATGCACTTTGCCATGACTACAAAGACATGCCTCCTTCCCTATTACTAGCCCCGAAACTTTTGCACCGCCCTTTCCCTCTACCTTACTGACACCGCTTATCGGCTTGGTGGAGGTCTTTTTCTTCTCTCCCTTGGCTTTCGCCTCGGATCTAGAAGAGGAAGATTCCCCAATAAGCTGAGCGGGTGTCTTCCTGAATTCTTTCAGGGTGCCCTCTGAGCTCCTCAATAAATTGAAGAGACTTGGAAGTGTAACTTCCTTCCTTTGAATTTTGCAATTCAAGATAAACTGGGCATAAGTAGAAGGTAGGGACTGTAGAATCAAGCCAATACATAACTCGTTCTCCAACATGGTCCCATGGTCCGTGAGCTCTTTAATATTGCTAATCATCGTAAGGACGTGATCCTCTACAGATGATCCGACAGCCAACCTCGCTTGAAGCAATATCTTCGAGGTCTCATATCTTGCGATATGAGATTGCTCTCCATATAAAACTTTCGTATGGAGGAAAATGGAAGCTAAGTCCATATTCTCATGCTGTCTCTGGTGTTCACTATACATTGAGGCTAACATGAGACACTTGGCTCTCGCACAATCCTTTTCCCATGTCTGACGGATATCCATATCTGTGACGGTGGAACTTGGACCTGGGACGGCGGGGGGTTTTGTAGTAAGGAGGTAGTCTAGCTTGTCATAGGTAAGTGCCATCTGGACATACCGTAGCCAATCAATATAGTTTGGCTCAGTCAAATTATTAGATAATAACCCACGTCTTGTTATTGTGGTCGCTACAATTAGGGGAGAGAGAAGAAACACTTAACATGATACTCTTACAAGTTTAAATTGGTTATTAGTTTATCTAAACAGGATGACTCCCATTGTTTTCTCGAATCCTTCCTCAAACCATAAAAGAAAAATTAATCAGGATTAATCTCACTTTCTTGCTTAACATTTCAGCCAGGCTGGTGTTGGTACTTCGAGGGAGGTTTTCCAACGTTTTCGCGAAGTTCCTTAATTATATAACCTCTTTTCCCTGGAGGCGTAGCCCTTCTAATACCGTTCTAGACACCTACTTGGTTTATAGCATTGAATATTTAGTGAAAAATATCCCGAAGAGTAGCGCATACTCACAGTAGGATCGGGATCCAAATATCATTGTATGATAACCAAGAAGGAAGCCTACCATGATTATCACACTCCAAATGGTATGCAATACTAGCAAGTTTCAGTACCTTAGAAACTCCCGATGTGGATTTTTCCCCATGCTCTTATGACCTTGACGAAGGCTAACATATCATAAGTCACATGTCAAGTTCTACCCGTCATTTTCCAGGTTAATTTGAACCCACCCGTACATACTCTTGACGAAGGCCAACATAGTAGTACGACTGTCCCAAACCAACACATCTATCTATTCTATATATGAATAACCAGCAGCTACCAATCACTATGCCATGGCGAAGGTCAAAATACATAGCTTGAATACTACTAAATATTCATATGAAATGATGGAGGGCTACAGATGGTTTCGGCGAAACCATGAACGTAGTGAACTTGCTATAGTCAAAGGAACCATAATAGCATTTTAAAAGGAGTGGTTTAAGCTCCGCATTTAAAATTGTTTTTTGAAGAAAACCAAGTGGTTTTGAAATTGTTCCAACGATTAAGCTTTGGTTTGTTTTATCTTGGATTAATCTTTGTTAATGTGGTCCCATCATTTACAACCTATCATTGCAGCAAAAAAAACGAAAATACAACGTACGCTTATGGCATCCGCATTCGCCACTGGGCCCCGTCTAACACCGTTAGATTACTTAACTAACGCCATAGCTGGGGTTGGACTAACACGGGTGCAAAACATAAGCAATGTCTACTCTGTGTGTGTGTGTGTGTGTGTGTGTGTGTGTGCATTCGTCTCACGCAATAATAGGCATTCCAGATCACAGATGAATATATTAGATATATTAGGAATTTCGCATTTCGTTTAAGCCTGTAACGAAAGACGGATTCCACGGTCGTGATGAATAGCCAAATACCCCATCCTAGACCCCTACGGGTGCGGCAAACTACCCGCCAAATTCCCGAAGTGAAGCAACCTCCCTCAGTAAAATGAGTAGGCCACTCGGCACTTCAAAAAACCCGGTAGTTTATGCACCCCACCTTGGGTCTATCCTAAGAGCAGAAACAGTAAAAAGAAATAATATACAACGGTGACTACAATCTCAACCCGGATGTGCCCCACAAAATAATATTACATCAATATTACAGATTACATGGATGAAATAAAAGAAAACACTCTTCTCACATCCCCTAGCTATTCATCCACGACGATCAAATAAAATCCATATCCATAAACCAAACATCACAGATATGTGCAACCCCAAACTAACCGACATATAGCAATTAGCTGAAGTTTACAAACTCATATATATCAATTACAGAAGAACCCGATTAGCCAAAATACTTAGAATTTCGATCGATAACCAAATTTGAATCTACCCCAAGTACAACACAGTACACAAAAGATCCTGGGCAGAATCAAAATATCCCAAATATCACAAATCACCATAATAGACATACTGTAGAAAATCGGACCGAGTCACCCTTGACTCGGCCGCGGAACGGCGGCCAAACGCATAGTTTCCGTGGCGGTCTTAGGGATTCAGGGACCCAATTTTCTCCAGTAGTCTCCAAAAACCCTGCACGTATTTTTAAGGCCCCTGAAAAGATTTTTGGACCTGTTTTAAAAATTGACAGAAAACATGCATTTCAGATGTAATTTTGGGATTTTTCCGCGATCAAATTTCTAAAGACTTTGCTAACTAGCTAGTTAAGGTTTTGTCGGCTCTGATACCACTGTAAGCCGATGTCACGCACCCCGCGGTTCGCGGGGAGGCGGAATTTATAAAATACGAAGATATTGTCTACGCAACACTGGCTAAAACTCTAGGATATTTACTAAATCCTTAACTAGCCAATCTATCTAAGTGGTTTAACTACTCGGTGAGATGGTTATACCTCTAAGATCGAGTCCTTCGGGTCTTTTAGTGCTCTTCTCCAAGGCTCCTCGGTGATCAGATCGGGCTTGCTCCATCGACCTTCTTCTGTCAAAGATGATCCACCGCGAAAGAATGTGCTCCAAGCTTCAACCTCTAAATGAGGTAACTAAGATAGATGGTTCGCTAAACAAACTAGCCTAGGAGATGTAGAGAATGCTAATGGATTATTTGACTCACTAAACCCTTGGCTCATAACACATGTGAAGCTTAGGGTTTAGTTAGAGGAAGAAGGAGATGGAGGAAACCTAGAGAGCTCAAGAGAGGAGAGCAAATCAAGAAAAATCAAGTTAACATCAAGAAGAATAAGTGTAGAGAATGGCTCATATATATTACCTCATCTCACACATTGATCCATGGATAGAAAAACAATAGAATATAGCACCCATGCCTCAATAGTGATCAAAACCAAATAAAATAATACAAGAGCCATTCCTCACACCATGCTAGCAAAGTCTCCTCCATTTCCACCTCATTAATCCATTTGGAAAATGGATAATACAAATAATGAGGTGGCACCTTCTAGAAGCATGCCTTGACGAATTACAAGAATGCCCCCTCACCGTATATACATACCCGTATCCATATTCATAAAAATACGGATACACTGAGATGATAACAATCCAATAATACAATACTAGGATCCAGCTTGAACCAAAGCCCACTAGTATTGTCCGCCCGATCAGCATCTGTGTACAAGTACACATACGTGATCGAAGCCCAGTCGTAAAACCATACGACGTCTACATCAATTGCCTGAAGCAGGGAAACCCTCTGTGTGGGACTCTAAAAACTCGACAGTACGCTGGCAGTGGGTTTAACCACAAGCCGTCAGCGGTACTAGCTGCACATAACGGCTACCCAGGTATCCGTCGATAAGAAGACCGATGAGCAAACTCACCCGGACTCCTATTGACCCTATCGGTGACAATCTCCGTACAGTCTGGTCTGTTCATCTGAGATACTCACATTTCCACCTGGGGGGATGGTAAACGTTAGGCCCCTAATAACGTGATAAGTCGTGTCGGAGAAGAGCCCAATACACCATGAGAAACTACTAGAGTACCTTACCAGTATTTCTCGACTGCCCTGGCCAGGGACTTTGTGTAATGGCTTTCTGAACATTGCGAGATATCAACCCTCAATACCGGGAGAGAAGAATCCTATCTAATCGCTACTGTCTCCAAGTGCTTTGGGACTACACCCAACTACTACCTGTCTGCCTGACTCCTTTGAGCCGTGGTAGGGTAGTAATCAAAGTGGAGTGGGAACACACTCGAGACGAAGTAGCGATGGCAAGTCAACAGACTAAGTTGTACTTATGCCACCTACGAACTACTACATGACGATAGGTATAATACCAACAAGCAGTTCCCGTCGAGTCCTGTCCAGTGTAACTCACAACCCAGTGAGCATCTGTATACCTTTTCCAGTACGTCGTACTAATTGCTGTGGGACAGACTATATCCCCTGCTGGGATGAGAAGCGTACACACTAGTCTACTCCGTAGTATCGATGTCGCGTCTCGATAATCCAACGACTAGGGAACTGTATAAGGATGTGCTTATAGACTACCCAGCCCCCACGAGTGTGACTGCCATCACAACGCTGGTAGTTAAGCAAAGATCCTAAGGGCTATACCAAAATGTATAAGCGATATGCTAAATGAAACACATGCACATATTGAGGTAGAATCAAACCAGGTAGCATTCTACCATATCGAGCAAGACTGTTATTATAACTGTGAAATATCCCAAGCATCCAATATGTAATATACAATTCGGTATGATACAATAATGGCCTCTAGGGCATATATCACTAACATGATGAGCTCTTATTTGTTAAGCAATATAATCATCAAAAGCAGCCTTGGAGATTGTTTTCTCCTAGGCTGTTGATAAGGCCGGAGGAGAGTTTGATATTTCCCTCTTTCATCCTCGTCGATTATTGGCGGATCTTTGGCCGGGGGCATCATCATTCCAACCATATCTTAGAACAAGAGAGACATCTACTTTATGTTAGCAGCTTGCTCAGCGGCTTCCTTGTCCTTTCTTTCGAGCACCACTCGCAGAAACTCTGTATCGGTATCCTGCTCTTGGCACTGTTCAGCTTTTTTGTCTGGACTCTCTTTCAGTCCGGTAAGTGCTGCCATTTTGGTCAGCATTTCCTGGAGCATTTGATGTTGCTCCCATGTTGGCTATAGTGCCCTCAAGTCAATTATTGTGGTCACAGGCAAGCGATTGTGATGATTGAGGGAAGACCTATACGGGTAGAACGGTCTTACTCAAAATGATATTATGCTATCTAGTTTGTCTCTATCATCATGTACATGCATTATGTGGTATTACAAATCACTATTACATGTTGATAGAGCCCATAGGATTCTTGCTTGACTACCAGCATTATGATGGAGATCATATACGTAGGAGTTGGGTGGTCTATAAACACATCCTTAAATGTCCCTAGGTGAGGGAGTATCGAGACTGGGCATCGATACTTCGGAGGAGATTAGTGTATACTTTTTGAGACCTCGACGAGGGGCGGTGGCCGGTCTCACAAGTCATTGGTATCAGTTAGTCACCTAGAATAGTATACAGGTGCTCATTAGGTTATGAGTACACTGGACGGACTCGCCGAGAATATGCTAGAAGGTATTATACCTATTGTCAGATAGCAGTTCTCAGGTGACATGAGTATAGGTTAGTCTGTCGACCTGAGATCTTCATTTGTCTCGTGTGAGTTCCCACTGTGCTTTGATTACTACCCTACCACGGCTCAAAGGAGTCATGAAAATAGGTTTTAGTTGGGTACAGTCTCGAGCCATATGGAGGCAGTGAGCAGATCGTCGGGGATTCATCTCTTCCGATATTGGGGGTTGATGTCACGCGGTGCACGGGTGGCCATCACCAAAAATCCTTGGCCAAGGTATACAAGAATTACTGATTTGGATCAGTAGTTTCTCAGTGGGTGATGGGCTTCATACCGACACGAAATATCGCGTTATTAGGGGTCTGACTTTATCCACCCTTAGAATCGATATGCGATACACTTAGACGAACAGACCGGACTGTATGGAGATTGTCACTGACAGGCTCAGTAGGGGTACGGATGAGTTTTCTCGTCGGCTTTCCTTTCGTTCAATACCTGGGTAGCTGCTACGTACAGCTAGTGCCGCTGACGTGCATGTGGTTAAATCTACTGCCAGTGTATTGACGAGTCTTTAGAGTCCCATACAGAGGGTTTTCCTGGTTCTGACGAAATGATGTAGTAGCCGTATTGGATACGTGCAGGGTTCCGATCGAATGATTGTACTAGTTACCCAGACTTTCGATCGGACGGTTGATAATACTAGCCGGCTCGGGATTGAGCCAAATTATTAAATCTCGTATTGATTTAATAATTTACGTATATGTATTTCGATATGTATATTATAATATTATGTTCTTTGTGTTATTCTATCTCTTTGGGTATTCATATTTCGGTACGAATACAGGTATGTATATACAGTAGAGCATAATCCGTATTTATACGGAAAAAATTCTAGAAGGTGGACACCTCATTTTAGATTTATCCACTTATTATAAATGGAAAATGAGGTGTAAAGGAAGATAGGGGAGTATGGTGAGAACCATGCTTCAATAGTGTTGCACAAATGAATTAAAAATTCATTTGTGCAAACTATTCAACCATGGTTGGATTTTAAAATTGAAAAAATGAGATATACAAAACCATGCTTCATGGTTTGCTCTCATGGTTGAATGGTTCATTTTTTTGAGATGGATTTTTTCTCACCATTAGCTTCACTCTCCTCAATTCTTTTCTTGAGCTCCTCCACCTTCATCTTCAACTTCGTCTCTACAATCTCATGTGTTGAGAATCAAGAGAGGAGGTGAGATAGATACACACATAGAACACTTCACTATATCCTAGACACTTTAGATTAGAAATCTAAAGTCTCTAGTTGCTCCATTAGACTCTTAGTGTGGAGCTAGAGCCATGAGCTATATCTCTTGGGTGGATCATTTTCGACGGAGGAAGACCGGTGATCAAGCTCAATCCAAGAGACCCCTAGTGTTAGTTATATGTATGCCCTAGAGGCCATTACTGTACATACGATGTATATTGTAAAGGATGCTTGGACATATATAGGGAGGACTTTCTTGCTCGATATGATAGTATGCTATCTGGTTGTACTTTATCTTAACATGTACTCTGATTGTCTCTATGTTACTTGTTGATAAAGCCCTTAGGATATGTACTCGACTACTGGGATTATGATGAGATCATACTAGTGGGGCCATGGTAGTCGACGAGTACATCCTATAACTGTTCCTAGTTGAGGGTGTATCGAGACAGGGCATCGATACACCAGAGTAGACTAGCGTATATGCATCTTGACCCATATGATGGGCGATGGATGATCCCATATCCATCGGTGTTTGACATCAAGGATGGTGTACGGGTGCTCAGTGGAGACTGGGTACACTGGATGAACTCGCCGAGAACTCCCAGATGGTATTATACCTCACGTTAGATGGAAGTTCTCCGGTGACATTGGTACAGAGTAGTCTATTGACCCGAGATCGTCAAAGAGTCTTGTGTGATTCCCACTGTGCTTTGATTTCCATCATACCACATCCAAGAGGGCGTGCAAAAAGGTGGATTTTGGGTACAGTTCCGAATCACATGGAGGCAATGAGCGATAGGAGGGGATTCGTCTCTCCCGGTATAGGGAGTTGATGTTGCGCTGTGTTCGATTGGCTATAACTGAAAATCCCTGGCCAGGGTTGCTGAGATTTACTGGTAAGTTTTATCAGTAGTTTCTCGAACTGTTATAGACTTCATATCGACACGACTTATCAAGCTACTGGGTCTGACGTTTACCACCCCTAAGTGAGATATGTGACATATTGGACGAAGAGACCGGACTGTACGGGAGTGTTACTGATTGGATTCGCAGGAGAATGTACAGGCTTGCTTGTTGATCTTCTGATCGCTCAATACCTGGGTGGATGTTACGTTTAGCTGACCGCTTGCAGCTTGTGGGTGTTTGATATGATCATCACCTACTGCCGGCGTATTGACGATTCTTTAGAGTCCTATACAGAGGTTTCTTGACTCAGGAAAAATGGAGTAGGAGCACATATGTGATATGTGCAGGACCGAGGATAATGCGATATAAGATACCGTATTATATTCTCGCGTTATTTTGATATGAGCCGGATCATCCGATCAAGTGTTGATTCGATGAATCGGTACAGGATATATTAGTCGGTTATATTCGATATAGCCGGATTATCGGATCAAGTGTTGATTCGATAATTTAATGTATAATTATATATTTGATATATTAAATTACATTAACTAATATAAGCTCACTAAATGATTCTTTTTCTCACTCGGGTAATACATTGATATATATGCGATATATGTTAATTGTATTATTTTATTTTGTTACAATAAATATTATATATGTGATATATAATATTATAACATGATATGGTTATTAATGCAACATGATTAGTGGAGATTAAACATGGTTAGGGTTTGATTTGGGTTAAGCTTTTCTAGAAGTTTCTAGAAACTTTCCTTTTGTTTCTTGCAAAGATATTTGTTATGATATTTTGCAAGATATTTCATTAACCCAACCCAACCCTTTAACCTTGGTTAAATCTCTACAAAGCTTACATTGACCATGGTTGCATTTCTAACCTCATCCTTGACTTTCTTTATTCATCACAAAAGTATTCTTCTTCTTCTTCCTTGAGTTCTTGATGGAAAAGCTTACTAGCTTTTTCATAAGTGATGAATGAGTGTGAGAAAAAGATAATAAAAGAGAGCATAAATCCTACTTCATCATCCTCATCTACCCTTGCCATTTAGATGAGGGTGTTCACATCATTAGTGAGTGAGAGCTTGTGTTAAAGAAACTTCAAGGTAGATCATCTTTGTTATCGAAGATCGGAAGCAAGCTTGCATCTTTCTCTTCGTGGAGCCTCTCTAGAGTCCGGATGCACGATGATCGCAGTGAAGAGACCTCAACACGGAGCTTATGAAGTGAAGGACAGGATCAACAAAGGTTGTAATCCCTCTCACTTAGTGTTAAAGTATTTAACATGCTTGTTTTCGCCTAATCTCTAGTTTAATGATCTCGTTTAGGGTTGTTCGGCACGACTAAATTTTAAATCGGGCATTGTTGATGCCTTGTAGAATCTTGTTAGAGTGCCTAATAACCCTACAGTGGTATCAGAACCAAGCTAGAGCTTTAGGCGAAGTCTAGGCGAAGTTTAAAGTCCGATCGAACTCCGAATAACCGATAAAACCTAGTTTCTGGAAAAATTTTAAAAATGTTTATTTTTTCGTATTAAAAATACTCAGAAAAACATGAAGGGAAATTTAAGAAATACTGCGAAGTACGGAACTCCAGTTCAGACACGTGAACGTGGAACCGCGGCCAAACCTAGGGATTTGGGCGGTTCCGCGGCCAAAATTGTGATTGGGGTCTGGGTTTTCAGGTATTTATTAATTGGTCCTTTTTCTTAGTTCTGGGAATTTTTAATTATACTCAAGTGTTGAGTTTTCTGGGTTGTTTTGGGAGATCGTTGATTCGATCGGAAAGTATAACTTCGTTTAGTTTGTCCGAGTAATTTTTAGAACGTGTTAAAAAGTTCGAACGGATATCAATAACTCACTTTTTCCCCTGCCGGAAAATTTCCAAGTGTTGGATTTTTCCGTAGTTTAAGAACGTTCTAAGTCGTGCAAGTAACGTGGTGGACCCTCTAGAAGACAACAAACCTTAACTCGATTATGTGACCGTCTTGAACTGTCTCTAAACCTTAGGGTTTGTTGTAGTACGGCGTGCCACATGTAAGGCGTTGGCTTGACCCTTCTACGGCTGGACCATTAGTACTGTGGCATGTGATGGATGTTGTTAAACTAATTTCAAGTGTTGAGAACTATTTGGGAAAACTTGGGTGTTTGATTATTCGATCGAAAAGTTTAACATTGTCTATTTATCTGGAATGTGATACAATATTTGGAATCCACAAGTGGTTATAAGATAACTAATTTGAATGTTATAAATCTAGCAGTTCAGTCTCAATTGATCGGTTGCCACGAAATTTTGATGTGATCAAAAGTCCGTCGCAATCACGTAGCGTACGCGGATACTCGCCGGGTAAACTTAATAGACAGCCATTCCCCATAGCCCCGACCAAGTAACTGTAGGAGAACCCCGTCGCCAAAAGCATCTGTTCGGGTGCTCACGGCAGCGGTGTTCCGCCTTTGTGCACTTCGTCGATGGCATCCGGGGGTGCGGCCGTCTACTAAAGTTTGCGACGAGCATTCGATCAAAACGTCGGGAATCTTGTTGAATTGCCCGACTTGATATTGAAAAGATTTTTCGATAATGAGACTAAAATGCGGGGTTTATAATAGTTAGGCATGCGATTTCTAAGGAATTCATTTGGTTAGGCATGCGATATCTAAGGTGGTTGCGGATTCCAACTGTTGTAGTTTTACACTTTCTTTTCTACGACTGTAAATGTAGTATGTAGTTGTATCGCCGGTTTTCGTTGCAATACATCGACGACAATCGGCGTTTGCATACTTACTTACGTTGATGATATGAGATATTATATGTTGCTGTGATATGTTATATTGGATCTTCGTGTTTGAGTAGCCGGGGGTTTTATGTGAGATGAGAGTTTTTTCATTTTCATTCATGTAAAATTCATTGTATATAATATTTTTTTATTGGGGCACTTCAGGGCTGAGGATGATGTCACCATTGTATATTATTTACTTTTTCGCACTAGGTAGACCCAAGGCGGGGAGCACAAGTAACCGGGTTCTAGGGTCCAGTGGGAGACCATCTCGAAGAGTCGAGACCGGGTCTCCTAACCCTAGAATTGGCAAGTGTTGCTTGCCGCTCTCGTAGGGGTCTAGGGATGTGGGTTTGGCTATTCATCGCGACCGTGGAATCCGTGTTTTATACAGGCTCGTATTAAAAACACGGACGTCCTAGTATATCAAATATTTCATATATGTTCTTCTGCTGCAATGTTCTGTGATGAGATCATATTACTACCTGAGACGATTGTTTATATTGTATATATGAGATATATATTATATATTGTTGATTTCGTTTCATATCTGATGCTTGTGTAGCATAATTAAAATGGGACTTCATTAATGAGATTAATGAATCAAAAGAAACCTAAAGATGTTGTAGAAACTTGTTTAAAAACTGGTAGCTCTAGTTCTTGCTTTGCATAGCGGTGTTCCTTGTAGAACATCCAACACCTTATTCGATAAGGAAAGAGCCGAGATCCCTTCACCGGGAGTGACCTCTTTAGCGAAACTAGCAGATGCTGCATACTCGGTTTGTCTTTTGATTGCTTCTATAGTTTTTGCATTGCATAGTGGTATTTGTGAAATATCCTGCACCTTATTCGATGAGGAAAGAGTCGACGATCCCTTCACAGGGAGTGACCTCTTTAACAAAACTAGAAAAGGCCTAAAAAACACTCCATTTAAAATCACTCGATTCTACAATGATATCAAGTTCATTACGCAAAGGGTTTTCTTAAAAACCTGTCACAGCCATCCGTCATTTCAGATAAGTAATAGTTAGTATTCGTGATGCGTTTGTTGACCTCTGTCAAGGCGTAGTGTGCGGTAGCTGATTAGTACTTATCTGTATAAGTATATGATGTGATTGATTTAGGGTAGTCGTGCGACCTTGTTGATCTCTATCAAGGGTCGTGCGGGTGGGTTTACTTCAATCAGGAAATGACGGGTTGAACTTGACTAGCAGTCTATGGTTTGTTGACCTCTGTCAAGGTCATAGGACACTTGGGGCAAAATATTATTGGGAATTTCAAGTGTTGAAATTCGCAATGAGATTGCATACCTTCTATGAGATAGTTGGATCCCGATACCCGCTGCGAGTAAGAGTTACTCCTGAGAGAGTTTTACACATTACAATTAGCCGATCAAGTAGGTGTCTAGAAAGGTGTCAACGGGGTTACGCCCCTGGGAAAACGAGGTTTAATTTAATTAGGTCCGTGCGAAAGCACGGGGCACCTCCTTTAATGTACCGGCACTGGCCTGGCTGAAAGATTGGCGAACTTGTAGCGTGTAATTAATTCCGGCTAGTCTATCCTTTTAGGGTTTGAAGGAAGATTTGACTAAAACAGTGGGAGACATCCTGATTAGATATATTAGATAACCAATCTAATCTTGTAAGAGCATGCGCTGAGTGTTTTCTTCTCTCTCTCCAGGTAACGACCATATCACGCCTTAATCAAGATAATAATACGGATGTATTGACCGAACCCGCTTGTTATATTGAGCTGGGGAACGTTGGTCCCGCTCCAAATTATAATTGTTATAAAACAGAGCAGGAAATAGGGGATTACCAGAATTCCCGTGCCGCCCAAACGAAGAAAGTGCATGCTGATGCATCTTCTTCGGGTGTGTTCTTTACACAGAACTGTTTCTCAATATCCTTTACATCCTGGGTATTTGATACCGGATCAGGATCCCACATATGTAATTTATTACATGGGCTACAGATAGGTAGAGAACTGAGAACGGGTGATAAATTTCATGAGATACAAACGATGCAAGTGTTGTAGCCAAGTCTGTTGGTAGTTATCACCCTGTATTAACAAATACATTGATTCTGAACGAATGTTATTAGATACCGAACCTGATATACAACATCATATCAGTCTCTTTATTAGTAAAGAAAGGATATAATTTTGTATTGTTGGATAATGTTTTGAACATTTCCTATATCAAGAGTTGATCGGTTCAGGCACGTTATCTAAAAGCATTGACGTTCTAAATCAAACTACAGTTCTTAGTATACAGAACACACACGAGAGGAAGAGTTCAGAAATGAACGAATCCTTCTTGAGGTATTGTAGACTAGGTCATATCAATGCGACCCGACTAGCTAAGTTACATTTAGATGCATATTTAAATTAGTTTGAATTTACATCTTGTGAAACTTGCCGTTCATGTCACAAAGATAAGATGACCACAGCTCTGTTTATTGGAAACAGAGAAAGAGTTAGTGAACTCTTGGGATTGATACATGCTGATGTATGAAAGTCCCCTGTCTACACATGCCAGGACCGGTTCTTTGTACTTTATTGTATTCACTGATGATCTCTCAAGATTCGCACATGTGTTCCTGTTGAAACACAAGCCCGAAGCTTTTGAGATATTCACAGAATATAAGTTAGAAGTAGAGAACCAAAAACGGGTATAAGTATTATATCCTTTGATGTGATCAGGGAGGAGAATACTTGAGCACGGAATTCCTGGACTATTTTAAAGGAGAATGAGATTCTCTCTCAGCATTACTCCTCCGTATACACTATAGAACGATGGTATATCGGGGCGGAGCAATAGCACCATATGTGATATGGTGTGCTCTATGATGAGTACTACTGAGTTTCCTATTTCCTTTTGGGAGTTATGCACTTGAGAAGCTGCATACCTATTGAATAGGGTTCAAATCAAATCAGTTGCCTACCACTCCATATGTGATATGGTATGGGACTCTTAAAGATGTTAAGACTTGGGGTTGTCCGGCCTATGTCTAAAAAGCAAAATCCGGACAAGCTCGAGGAAAAATCAGATCTGTGGAAGTTTGTTGGATATCCCAAGCATTCGCAAGGGAATATCTTCTACCAAATAGAGGAAAAAAATGTTTTGTTTCTCAACATGCCACCTTTGTGAAAGGGAATTTCTTATGAAGAAATTAGTGGTCATGAGGTAGAACTGGAAGGAGTTCCAGCTATACAAACTACATCAGATGATTTGGAAGAACCAAAGGATTCAATAGACTCTAACGAACTTCAGCCTCTCCGCCGATCTAGTAGGGTTCCTCACCTACCTGAGAGATATTTCGGTTTCTCTATGACAGTGGGAGCGAGGATTGCATCATGAGATGATGACCCAACTAGTTTCGAGCTGGCCATCAGGAGTGGAACTCTGTAAGAATGGCTGGATGCTTAGCGATCTGAGATGGAATCCTTATACACCAACAAAGTATGGACTTTGGTTGCTTTATCTGAAGGGTTAAATCCCCATCAGGAGCAAGTATATCTTGAGAAGATTACTTGGTGTACATGGAAAAGTTAAGACTTTCAAAGCTATGCTTAAGTCCATCCAGATCCTACTTGCCACTGCTACATACCATGACTACGATATCTGGTGGTTGGGTGTCATGATTGCTTTTCTAAATGATGTTTTGGTAGAGAGCGTCTATAAGTACACAGCCAGAGGGCTTCGTAGACAGTGGGAGCAGCGGAAACGTGTGAAAGTTGTTTTATGTTGATAAAGCAGGCATCGCGGAGTTGGAACATCTGTTTTGATGTGATAGTCAAAGAGTTTGACTTCATCAAAATGGTAGATGAACCTTGTATATACAAAAAGGTAGTAGAGAGTATGGTGGTGATCCTCGTAGAGTATGTGGATGACATACTCTTGATAGGGAAGGAGTTTCCTATGCTACGCTCGGTCAATCTCCTCTTATCACAAGGATTCTCCATATAGGATCAAAGTGATACCTCCTAAATCCTGGGTTTTGGATCTATGAGATAGATCTAATTGGATGTTAGGATACTCACTAGTTGTAATGAGTTGGTATCAATCGATCCTGAGGAGAATCACTAGAAAGGTTCCAGGGTGATAAGGATGACTGAATGTCAGTCGCAGGCAATGTCTTTACCCTCAGTGGAGGGACGGTATGTTGGAAGAGTTCCAAGCTAGATATCGTGACATACTGTAAGATTATAGGCAAGATACATCGTTATAAAGGATGCTACCAAAGAGGCAGTCTCGATATAAATAAGTTCATGAGATGAACTTCGTTCCAACCATTGTGTGACAATGGAGTAAAGGCTTTGGCCTAGGAACCCCCGTCCCATCTGAAATCCGGATATAATTCTTTAGGCAATATCACCTGATCATGGAGATGGTTGATCTGCAGGGAGATCGAGGTTAGGAGAGTAGACACAGAGGACAACAGCGCGGATCCACTCACAAAGGCCTTTTTCCCAGTAGAGACTTTTATGGGATGGTTGAGTATAAGATACTTTAACCACTGCTAATTGCTAGGTTTGTGATACCACAACAGATGGCCTTAGTGCAAGTGGGAGATTGTTAGTTATATGTATGCCCTAAAGGCCATTACTATACATACGATGTATATTGTAATGGATGCTTGGACATATATAGGGAGGAATTTCTTGCTCGACATGATAGTATGCTATCTGGTTGTACTTTATCTTAACATGTACTCTGATTGTCTCAATATTACATGTTGATAAAGCCCTTAGGATATATACTTGACTACTGGGACTATGATGAGATCATACTAGTGGGGCCATAGTAGTCGACGAGTACATCCTATAACTGTTCCTAGTCGAGGGTGTATCGAGACAGGGCATCGATACACCAGAGTAGACTAGCGTATACGCATCTTGACCTATATGATGGACGATGGATGATCCCATATCCATCGGTGTTTGACATCAAGGATGGTGTACGGGTGCTCAGTGGAGACTGGGTACACTGGACAGACTCATCGAGAACTCCCAGATGGTATTATACCTCACGTCAGATGGCAGTTCTCCGGTGACACTGGTACAGAGTAGTCTGTTGACCCGAGATCGTCATAGAGTCTTGTGTGATTCCCACTGTACTTTGATTTCCATCATACCATGTCCAAGAGGGCGTGAAAAAAGGTGGATTTTGGGTACAGTCCCGAATGACATAGAGGCAATGAGCGATAGAAGGGGATTCGTCTCTCCCGGTATAGGGAGTTGATGTTGCGCTGTGTTCGATTGGCTATAACTGAAAATCCCTGGACAGGGTTGCTGAGATTTACTGGTAAGTGTTATCAGTAGTTTCTCGAACTGTTATAGACCTCATATCGACACGACTTATCAAGCTACTGGGGTCTGACGTTTACCACCCATAGGCGAGATATGCGACATATCAGACGAAGAGACCGGACTGTACGGGAGTGTTACTGATTAGATTCGCAGGAGAATGTACAGGCTTGCTTGTTGATCTTCTGATCGCTCAATACCTGGGTGGCTGTTACGTTTAGCTGACCGCTTGCAGCTTGTGGGTGTTTGATATGATCATCACCTACTGCCGGCGTATTGACGATTCTTTAGAGTCCTACACAGAGGTTTCTTGACTCAGGAAAAACGGAGTAGGAGCACATATGTGATATGTGCAGGACCGAGGATAATGCGATATGAGATACCGTATTATATTCTCATGTTATTTTGATATGAGCCGGATCATCGAATCAAGTGTTGATTCGATGAATCGGTACATGATATATTAGTCTGTTATATTCGATATAGCCGGATTATCGGATCAAGTGTTGATTCGATAATTTAATGTATAATTATATATTTGATATATTAAATTATATTAACTAATATAAGCTCACTAAAAGATTCTTTTTCTCACTCGGGTAATACATTGATATATATGCGATATATGTTAATTGTATTATTTTATTTTATTACAATAAATATTATATATGTGATATATAATATTGTAACATGATATGGTTCTTAATGCAACATGATTAGTGGAGATTAAACATGTTTAGGGTTTGATTTGGGTTAAGCTTTTCTAGAAGTTTCTAGAAACTTTCCTTTTGTTTCTTGCAAAGATATTTGTTATCATATTTTGCAAGATATTTCCTTAACCCAACCCAACCCTTTAACCTTGGTTAAATCTCTACAAAGGTTACATTGACCATGGTTGCATTTCTAACCTCATCCTTGACTTTCTTTATTCATCACAAAAGTATTCTTCTTCTTCTTCCTTGAGTTCTTGATGGAAAAGCTTACTAGCTTTTTCATAAGTGATGAATGAGTGTGAGAAAAAGATAATAAAAGAGAGCATAAATCCTACTTCATCATCCTCATCTACCCTTGCCATTTAGATGAGGGTGTTCACATCATTAGTGAGTGAGAGCTTGTGTTAAAGAAACTTCAAGGTAGATCATCTTTGTTATCGAAGATCGGAAGCAAGCTTGCATCTTTCTCTTCGTGGAGCCACTCTAGAGTCCAGATGCACGATGATCACAGCGAAGGGAGCTCAACATGGAGCTTATGAAGTGAAGGACAGGATCTACAACGGTTGTAATCCCTCTCACTTAGTGTTAAAGTGTTTAACATGTTTGTTTTCTCCTAATCTCTAGTTTAAAGATCTCGTTTAGGGTTGTTCGGCACGGCTAAATTTTAAATCGGGCATGGTTGATGCCTTGTAGAACCTTGTTAGAGTGCCTAGTAACCCTACACCTAGGAGCTAAGGAATATGGTAGAAGAATGCGGATTATTCGGTATAATACTTCTATCAAAGTAGATAGACTCTTTTAGATTGCTGGTTTCATGTTTGGTTTCGATTCTAGGTAGTTGTTTCTAGCGCCAAATTTTTTTTACACCAAAAATTTTCGTTCCGCAATGGCCGCGGTCGACGGAGGGCACTAAGAACCCCAACATGGTATCAGAGCCACCCAAACAATAGAAACTAGTAGTTGACGATGCATTAGTTTCAAAACCGAAAAATTCCGATTTCAAAACCCACTCACTGTTCTGAAAATTTTTTGATCTCTGAAATTTTTTTAAACAAGTGCAGAGACTGAGTATTGACATGTATATGACACAGAATGAAAACAATGCAATTCCATACAAGCTTGGCCGGCTAAAATGCTAAAAAAACTGGCCTGGCCGATTCACTATTCTTATCAGTGCCCCATTTTCATTCTGTTTTTTGGGTTTTGTAAATTGGTATTTTTTGTCTTGTTTGATTTGCCCCAGATTTCAGTTAGTGTTATCTTTGCTTGGGGGCAACTTGGAAAGTTTCAAAAGTTGAAATTTTGCATCGTTGATATCTGTGATGTGG
Source organism: Agapanthus africanus (assembly GCA_030015575.1). Classification (NCBI taxonomy): domain Eukaryota; kingdom Viridiplantae; phylum Streptophyta; class Magnoliopsida; order Asparagales; family Amaryllidaceae; genus Agapanthus; species Agapanthus africanus. The sequence goes on along the minus strand of JASDDO010000006.1, from coordinate 385,706,075 downwards.
TGTATGTGTTTTTCAAACGTCGTCTATTTGTTATATGTCGTTTAGACGGGGTTGCACATACTTTCTTATACTTCTGTAATGTTGATATCTGTGATGGCTATTATCAGATTGTCATGTGGGATAGTCTCTAGTGCAATAGTAGCTGTACAGTTTAGATTTATTTGTATATTCATTATTGCAGGGCGAGTATCCGATATGTGGATTGCCGTTTCTGCCAGTTTGTATATTCTTTTATTGGGGCACGACCTGGTTGAGTTCGATGTCGCCATTTTATATATACTTTTCTTTTTTGTACTAGGATTATCCTGCGGCGGAGTGCTTGAGTAGCCGGGTTCTAGACTTGCATCTCATGACGCTGAGAAGGAGGGGGCCTTACTCTAGAATTGGAAGGCTACTCGCCGCACTCATAGGGGTATAGGATGACCCACAGAAGGGTGCTCAAGTTACCGGATTCCGTGAAGTGCTGGGTGTCCCATTCACTTTGTTGATTGGGGTTGCCTCATTTCTGGGATTGGCGAGTAACTTGCTGCACTCGTAGGGGTCTTGGTTATACATTGAACAGGCTATCCATATGACCGGGGAACGTCGGGCTTCATTTGCGGCTCAATTGAAACCCGGGGCTCCTAGATTATCTGTTATTCTGTATTGCTTATCACTTTTCTGTGATGTTGCTTATATTATGCCTGGGACAAATGTTATATATATATTTATATATACTAGTAGATGTTGTATATGTTGTGCATCCGTGCTATTCCAGCCCCTGCTCTGCCGTTAGTTAAGTAACCTAACAGTGAATGACGGGGCCCCATGGCGAATGCAGATGGCATATACGTACATTGTATTTTCGTTCTTTTCTGGTGTGATATGGTTTAATTGATGGGACTGCGTTAATTTTGATTAATGTAAGGAAAAATAAACCTAAATGATGTTGTTGGAACCAATTTTTGAAAACTGTTATTACAGATGTTTCTTTTTGCTTTGCACAGCGGTATTCGGTTCTGAATATCCTGCACATCATTCGACGAGGCAAGAGCCGAGATCCCTTCATAGGGAGTGACCCCTTCGGTAAAAGTTTGCGTCTTTGTAATAACTTCACTATAATCGATTCTTTTGCTTTGCATAGTGGTATTCGGTTATGAATATCCAGCACCTCATTCAATGAGGAAAGAGCCGAGATCCCTTTACAGGGAGTGACCTCTTTAGCAAAAGTTTACGCCACTATATATTTGTAAAACTACTCGGGTTCCTTCAACGATATCAAGTTTATTACGTTAATGGTTTTTCGCCAAAAACCAGCCGTAGCCCTCCGTCATTTCCTATGAGTAGTGCTCAGTATTCATGCTGCGTATGTTGGCATTGTCAAGGCGTAGTGTACGGTAGCTGAGTATTACTTGTTTGTAGCATTAGATGTGATTGCTTAAGACAGTCGTACGGTCATGTTGGCATTGTCAAGGACTCGTACGGGTGGGTTTAATGCAATCAAGATAACGACGGATTGAACTTGACTAGGACCCTTTGATATGTTGGCAATGTCAAGGTCACTTGGGTCTTAGAGGTAAAAACCACATCGGGAGTTTCAAATATACAGGAAACTTTCCAGGCATGCGCATACCTTCTGGAGTGTGGTGACATGAGTGGCTTCCATCAAGTTATCATGCGATGATAGTTGGATACTGATTCCCACTGATGAGTAGGTGTTACTCCTCTGGTGATTTACATATGATCCCGACTAATTCTCCTTTTAGGGTTTGAAGGAGAATTCGAGAAAACAGTGGGGTCCATCCTGATTAGATAAAGTGATTAACCATTCTTATCTAGGTTAGAGTGCACGCTGAGTGTTTCTTTTCACTCTCTCTTTTGCAGGGACCTTGACCCGACCTTTAAACTAAAATTCATGAACCAAGTTAACTGAACCTTTTTAAACACTTAGGCTTTTGGATTGTCATTAAGTCGCATATATCCCTGCTCCTCCTACTTTCCCTTTGCATTTCTTCATAACACTCCGTATCATTACGAAAATCCATATTGCTTGGATATTCCATCATATAGTTACATATGAACTCGAAAAAACTTGTTTCTATTCATGGATGGATTCCGGTTCTGGAAAAATTGAATAAAATTATTCGGTTGTCTTTTCTTTTTATCTTCTCTCAGGTTGTGAGAGCTCCTGATATTAGGAGAGTACACCGATTACGCTTATTAGATAGTCTTCTTCCAAACCTTAGGCAGGTGTCGAATGCTAGGGAAGGAAGAAAACCAATTAGCCTATGTATGGTGTACAGAAGGTAAGAAATAAAGACATATAAAGGGATTAGAGTGAGGGCAAAGAAAATTGCGACTGCTATCATTCACGACGAAACCGTGTATACTCTACCACTCCTGCTTCCCCTTTGCATTTCTCCATAACACTCCGTATCTCTACGAAGATCCATATTTCTTGGATATACCATCATTTAGTTACATACGAACTCGAAGGAACTTGTTTCAGTTCGAGGATGGTTTCTGGTTCGGGAGAAATTGAATAGGATTATTCGATTGCCTTTTCTCTTTATCTTCTCTCAGGTTGCGAGAGCTCCTAGTATTAGGAGAGTACACCCATTACGCTTATTGGATAGTCTTCTTCCAAACCTTAGGCCAGTGCCGAAAGGTAGGGAAGGAAGAAAACCAATTAGCCTAAGAATGGTGTACAGAAAGTAAGAAGTAAAGACATATGAAGGGATTGGAGTAAGGGCAAAGAAATATATAGTTACTGTCATGAATCTGGATAGTAGAAGAGGCATTACTAGGAATACCCAGCTACCCCTTCGAAACATTTTCATGTTTTAGTTTTGATGTACGGTGTTAATTGAAAACTGTTTTCCCAATTAGATTCTGACTCCAGGGTATATATTTACCAGACTTGATTCTCATATCTGTATGGCATTACAGATGCTGAGTGAGAGTAAGATATTAGGAATTTGGTGATTAGATCCTCAATATATCAGAATTCTTTGTAATTGGTGATATTTGAGGAAATCACCTGGGTTTTGCCTAATGACAAATATTTGGTTTTGAATATCCGTTGTTATGCACCAATTTCAAACTGATATATCTGTACGTTTATTTTATAAAGTGAGATATAAATTTATGAAATTATGTCTATGACATTTACCTATATTAGTTGATAGTTAGGTAAGTTGCATTCAACAGCGGTGTAATTCTTCTTAACCATAATACAGTTTTCAACCTACGGCACACAGGGTTTGAGTTATTAAACTCAGAGGACCTATACAAAGTATTTTATGTTGTCCGATGTTCGTTAGGACAAAGGGGTTGGTACTCGTACTATATTTCGTTTACTTATGACATCTCTGGTTTTAGACAAGTATTTCGTTGAAATACAGGGTCCAAATTTTGAGAAGTTATAGGTATAAGAATAAAGTAGAGAACCATATATTACAAGTATCAGGATTTTTCAAGGTGATCGAAGATGTAGATACTTGTGCTAGGTATTCCGTCGTAAGTAATAGTTTTGAGAACTTGATTCTCTCTCAGGTTACTCATCCATGAGTACGCTCCTTGATGAGTAATGCTACTTGGCCTTCTTCCATTTAGTCGATATGCACTGGAAACGGCTACATGTATTTTTAATCTAGTTCCAATTAAATTAGTTCCTTTGTTTCTATATTCGATATAGAATGGATTCATATCTTAATGATGTTAAGGTATATGGAGTTGTCCGGCTTATGCTTAAAACCAGAATCCAGATAAACTCTAGGCATGTTTCAGTAATGGCAGTTTGTGGGTTTTCCCGGGCTTTGACGAGGGTTAATATTCTACCATTTGGAAGATCAATAGTTATATTATTCTTGACTCGCCACCCATTTTAGGAAAATGAATTCTTTTGAGAAAACATTAGTGAGAATATGGTAGAACTGGAAGCGGTTTCAGAACCACAAACGATTACTGAAAATTTAGTAGAACCTGAGAATTCAATTGGTTTCGACGATCCATTAGCCACTCCGCAGATTTGGTGGGTAACCTCAGCCACCCGAGAGGTACTTCGGTCTCCTTAAATATGGTCACAGGGAGGTTTATGATTACCCAAATTTGCCACTACTGCTGTTCAAGACTATGAGATCTGGCAGGAGGATCAGTATAACGATGTTCTAAATTATATTTAGAAGTGCACGTGTATATGATTCTGCCAGAGGGTTGTTGTAGTCAATGGAAGCAGCGTAAATATGGTGGGCAAGTAGCTTATGTCTATTTATAGACTAAAGCAAGTATAGCGGAGATAGATCGTCTAGTTTTGATGTGACAGTCATAGAGTTTGACTACATCAGAACAACAGATGGACCTGGTAAGAAGGTAGTAGGGAGTGATGTCCTGGTATTTGGATGACATGCTCTTGATAGGAAGTGATCTTCCTATACTACGATCGGTTATACTGTGATTTTCACAAGGTGTTTCTCCACATAGAATCTGAATAAAATATCAAGGATTCTAGTCACTAGATCTATGGTTTTAGATCTAGATTTGGGAAGTGTCCCAATTTGGGTACTTTAATACTATTCTAAAGTGTTTTTAGAATGGATGACTCCTGGCGTGGTGGTGTAGCCGCAGGTGACGTAGTCACCCTCTCTGAAGAGATGTTTTCTAGACTGATGAGGAGAGGGAATTGCATGATTGGCATATCACTTGCTTAGGCAACTGAGTTAATCATGAAATGTCTAGTACCACACAAGATATTGATTTTGCACTGGTTGCAATAAGCGTATATATTAATCCAATCCTGGAGAAACATTAGGAATCAGTTATGAACATAAGTGGATGTTCTTGGTATATGGTAACGGCAGCCTCCTTCACGAGGCGGTTATCATTTCTGGCTTCCAAGGTAACCTTGATGACAGAATGACTGTCAGAGTTATAGTTTTCTCTCTTTTTGAGGGGAAGCATGTTGGACAGGTGGTCCAAGAGGATACTGAGGAAGGCATGACGCAGGATACTGATTAAATTCAGTGGAAGATATGATCTAAGAAGTTTGTTGAATCTGGAGTTCATTGATGAACTGGATCCCATCAGATATCCAAACAAATTCTAATACATGTATCACTCATTTCGGGAAATAGTCTTTCTCCGCTAATTTGAGATATAGAGTGATAAAGATAGAAACATTGGAGCGGATCCACTCACTGAGGCTATTTCTCAAACACAATAGTTTCACAAACGGGCTTTGTGAGACTGATTAGTAGAGAAGTTGGGTGTTCGGTACCACTCACTGAGTATGCGACACCGTAATAATTAGCCTTAAGTGCAAGTCGTAGATTGTTGGCTATAGTGCCCTCATGTCAATTATTGTGGTCGCATGCATACGATTGTGATGATTGAGGGAAGACCTATACGGGTAGAACAGTCTTACTCAAAATGATAGTATGCTATCTGGTTTGTCTCTATCATCATGTACATGCATTATGTGGTATTACAGATCACTATTACATGTTGATAGAGCCCATAGGATTCTTACTTGACTACTAGCATTATGATGACGATCATATACGTAGGAGCTGGATGGTCTATAAGCACATCCTTAAATGTCCCTAGTCGAGAGAGTATCGAGACTGGGCATCGATACTCCAGAGTAGACTGGTGTATACTTTTTGAGACCCCGACGAGGGGTGGTAGCCGATCTCACAAGCTATTGGTGTCAGTTAGTCACCTAAGATAGTATGCAAGTGCTCATTGGGTTATGAGTACACCGGACGGACTCGCTGAGAACATGCTAGATGGTATTATACCTATTGTCAGATAGCAATTCTCAGGTGACATGAGTACATGCTAGTCTGTCGACCTGAGATCGCCATTTGTTTCGTGTGAGTTCCAACCATTCTTTGATTACTATCCTACCACGGCTTAAAGGAGTCGTGCAAACAGGTTTTAGTTGGGTACAGTCCTAAGCTACATGGAGGCAGTGAGCGGATCGTTGGGGATTCGTCTCTCCCGGTATTGGGGGTTGATGTCGCGCGGTGTACGGGTGGCCATCCCCAGAAATCCTTGGCTAAGGTAGAAGAGAATTACTGATTTGGATCAGTAGTTTCTCAGTGGGTGATCGGCTTCATACCGACACGAAATATCGCGTTATTAGGGGTCTGACTTTATCCATCCCCTTGACTCGATGTAAGATACTCTTAGATGAACATACCAGACTGTATGGAGATTGCCACTAACAGGCTTAGTAGGGATACGTATGAGTTTGCTCTTCGGCCTTCCTTTCGCTCAATACTTAGGTAGCCGTTACGTACATCTAGTGCCGCTGGAGTGCTTGTGGTTAAACCCGCTGCCAGGGTATTGACGAGTCTTTAGAGTCCCACACAGAGGGTTTCCTAGGTTCTGGCGTAATGATGTAGTAGCTGTATTGGATACGTGAAGGGTTCCGATTGAATGATTGTACAAGTTCCCGGACTTTCGATCGGACAGTTGATAATACTAGCCGGCTCGGGATTGAGCTGGATTATTAAATCTGGTATATTCTAGTATTATGTTCTTTATGTTATTCTATCCCTTTGGGTATTCGTATTTCGATACGAATACATGTATGTATATACAGTAGAGTGTAATCCGTATTTATACGGAAAACATTCTAGAAGGTGGACACCTCATTTTAGATTTATCCATTTATTATAAATGGAAAATGAGGTGTAAAGGAAGAGAAGGGAGTATGGTGAGAACCATACTTCAATAGTGTTGTACAAATGAATTAACAATTCATTTGTGCAAACTATTCAAGCATGGTTGGATTTTAAAATTGAAAAAATGAGATATACAAAACCATGCTTCATGGTTTGCTCTCTTAGTTGAATGGTTCACTTTTTTGAGATGGATTTTTTCTCACCATTAGCTTCACTCTCCTCAATTCTTTTCTTGAGCTCCTCCACCTTCATCTTCAACATCCTCTCTACAATCTCATGTGTTGAGAATTAAGAGAGGAGGTGAGATAGATACACACATAAAACACTTTACTACATCCTAGACACTTTAGATTAGCAATCTAAACTCTCTAGTTGCTCCATTAGACTGTTAGTGTGGAGCTAGAGCCATGAGCTACATCTCTCGGATGGATCATCTTCAACGGAGGAAGACCGGTGATCAAGCTCGATCCAAGAGACCTCTAGGAGCTAAAGAAGATGGTAGAAAACCGAAGGACAGGGATCATTCGGTATAACACTTCTATCACAGTAGATAGACTCTTTTATATTGCTAGTTTCATGTTTGGTTTCGATTCTAGGTAGTTGTTTCTAGCGCCACGTTTTTTAAACACCAAAATTTTTCGTTCCGCAACGGCCGTGGTCAACGGCCAGGGCGCTAGGAACCCCAACATTCTGAGCCTTTGTTAGCGACCGAGTATGCTGTCGGTGACTCACAGAGGAACGACTTTCATCTTTTCCTGAAGCCATGTGGACCTTATGTATGATCATACCCCCAGACTTGGGGTGTTTGGGTCCACCACCATTGGAATTTGCCGCAGGCGGTGGGATTTTTTCTGGCCTCGTTCTTTAATGAGAGGTTGAAGTTGAAGGGGCCGCTGTAAGAGGTGCCTGTATAGAAAGAGCCCCTCATTGTATAGCGGAGGAGTGATCTTTCTCTTGCCGAGCCTTTAATTTTTTTGGTCGACGAGAGTGATTTTCATCAATCACGGAGTCTCGGACTTTCTGCCAAACCCTATGAATTTGCAAGGAGAGCCGCTGATGGGGCTGCTCCGGCTTTGCCTGTACAGGGACTTCCATAAGTGGGGGAGATTTCTTTAACACCGCCGTTCGGGAGTTCTTGCGCACCTTCCTGAGGAGATCAAAACTGTTCCAGGTTAGAACAACAGCGTCAAGTTCTACCATTGGAGCTGGTGGGATAAGTCCAGAGGTGGAGTTGCCCCCAGCTATTCTCACTCAGTGCCAGTGGTGGCGCCGAGCGTGCCTTGCAGAAGGGACCGCCTCAGTTTTGGAAGCGGCTTCTTCATACCCCCGGCTTTGCTGATGGGCTTCAGTCGGCGTCAGCCTGTTGAAGACCGGCGTCCTTGGTAGAGTTTAAGGAGAGCCGGCCAGTCTTTCGAAGACCGGCCGTCTGATTGGGGAAGCGCTTTTGACGGCTTCACCTGTAGAAGGAGTTGGAATGGCTATCCATTTTGGGGTAGCCCCTTCAGGTATCACGAGCCTCTTTGCGGGCCCGTTTAGGTTCTTGATCAGCTTGTTGAAGATCGAGACACCATATTTGGACGGCCTGTTGAGGGGGGCCATTGTGGTTGCCAATCGATCGAAGACCAGCCTTTTAGGAGCTTCTCCTTGCGGCGCTGAGGCACCGAAACTTGTAGGTGAGAGCATGGTTCCGAAGAATAGTCCAGTAGTGGCTTGTATGACCTGCCCCACCGGCATTGAGAAAATAGAGACCGCATTGGGCCCATAAGTCACTACTCCAGTTGGGGTGGAGCGAGAGTTGCTGTTGCATGTAGTGCATTGAGAAACCATTAATTTTCTCTACAGGAGCAAGCCACCAAGTTTTAGTACCTCGAATCTAAGTGCAATCATAGCGAACTGCGATTTTGTGCGCGAGGCACGATACACGAAGTGTGGAGTGGAAAGAGAAAAATGTCCCACCGGGCGTGCCAGAATATGTTCACCGCCGAAAGACAGGGACCGAGACGATGGGACGTCTTTCTTGAATTTGGGGGCACATGCTATTTGGACTTATCGATCCACCTCTCTGAAGATACCAAGTTGATTTATGGCACCATGTATCGGAGGTTTGGACAGACGCGACCGTTATAGCAGACTTCATCGGATTCCCCCTCGTTTATGAGGTTTTTTTTTATTGTGGGGACGTTCTTCCCTGCAGGAGCAGGCCCCTGCAGTTAATTATGTTATCGCGTTGCGATAACCACTTTCTTCTGCTCCAGCAGTTCACTTCGTGTCGTGTGTATTTTTTTTTATTTTGGTTGCCCGTGGATTGTATACAGAGACTAGTTTATGTCGTCGCCTGTAGGGCGCGGATTAGTCCAAATTCGTATATTTTAGATTTGGGTTTATTTTATTTAAGGACCGTTAATCTAGTTTGAGATTAAGATCAACTTAAATTTATGAGCATTTGGGCTCAGTTTATTTTTACTAAGGATACATTAGTCTAATTTGAGGCTAAAATAGCAAAATTTAGAGGATAATTTTTATTTCAGATTCAACGAAAGAGCATTTGGGCTCAGTTGTAAGAAACCTTTTTCAGAGAAGCTAATCCAATTTGGGCTTAGTCTGCTCAGTCTTTCTTTTTGTTCAAAAATGCTAAGCGCTTATTTGGGCTCTGTTTGTTTAGCTATTTTTTATGCAAAAGTGCTAAGCACTTGTTTGAAGCTCTAGCACTCACATGGGTATCATGTAAAGTCTTCAGATATGGGTACTGCCCAACCAGTGCTAAGCACTCGGTTATATATATAGTGTTAAACACTTATTTTTTTTAATATGGCGTCCATGCGAAAAGCACGTGCGGCGCTGGGCACTGCACAATCAGTGTTAAGCACTTAGCCATTTTGGCTATATATGAAGTGCTAAGCACTTTTGTGTAGCACCCATGTGAGGAGCACATGAGGCGATGGGCGCTGCCTAATCAGTGCTAAGTACTCAGCCGTTTTGGCTGTATATGAAGTGCTAAGTTCTTTTTGTTCAGTGCTCACGTGAGGCGTTGGCCTTCAGCTTTGGACGCCCGCGTGTTTTTTTTATGTGAGGCGCTAGGTGCTGTTGGGAGGGCGCCTATGTGGGAAACACGTGAGGCGCTAAGTTTTTTCTTTTTTAGAGATTGAATCTCTGTTAATGGCATTTTGACCATTAATAATCACCAAGATCTTTGTTTTGAATATCTGGGATCAGGTTTTATTTAAGAACTAAGTTCTTTTATAAGAACTAAGTTTCTTTTAGGGTTAAACCCTGTTTCTCTTTCTTTTCTTTAACCTAATTCTTTTCTGAATCTTTTGATTCTCAAGAACAAGTTCTTCCCGATGAGAATTAAATTCTCAACTTGTAAGCTTGTGGATCTCTGATCCAGAGAAAGAACTAAGTTCTTTGAGAAGGGTTAAACCCTTAGATAGGTAAAAGGAGATATTTTGATCTTTCTGTTTTTTTTTTACCTAGGGTTTTTTAAGGAGGCAAGTCTTTTTCTTCTTTGTTGTTTTTTAAAACTTTCTGTATTTTTTAAAAGCTTATGGGGGGTTTCCTCTATCTAAGACTTGAAGTCTCGAGTTCTTTATATAGTGGAGGCAAGTTTGTTAATTAATTTTGAGAAAATCTCTTATTGAGAGATTCCAATTGATTTAATTGGTCTCAAAATTGGTTTGGGGCATTTTACCCACCATTGGATCTTTGATCCAAGTATTTCTGTTTTACAGAATATGTTTTCTTGTTTTTTAACAAGATTGGGAAAATATTTTCCTATATACAGAATTTTATTCTGTCAAGCGGTGATTTTTAATCACCATTGGATTTTTGATCCAAGAGTTCTCTGTTTTACAGAGAGCAATCTTCTTTGTTTGTAAAGATTGAGGAGAAATATTTCTCAGAATAGAATTTAATTCTATTGTTTGATGATTTATCATCACCATTGGATCATTGATCCAATGACTCTATTTAACAGAGAATATCCCAACTTTTTGCCAGGTAAATACAGAATTTAATTCTACTCGTTTAAATTTAGGCGCCGGCTCTCACGTGTTGTGCACGTGGGCACCATATAAGAATTAAATTCTTAATTATGATAGATGTTTCTATGCTTTGCACATTGGCGCCCATGTGAGGAGCACGTGCGGTGCCATATAAGAATCTAATTCTTATATAATAAGCGCTCCTATGCTTTGCACATTGGCGCCCACGTAGGGAGCACGTGCGGCGCCATCATATGATTTAATCTTACATGATTGGCGCTGGCGGCTTCGTGAAGAGCACGTGAGGCGCTGCCTCATTAAAATTCAACAGAGCTTAGCACTTTTTATATTGTTTAAATTTTGGGGGAACAAAGCCAGATTGGCCTCAGGATGTGGTGGCCCTATTCTTGCTTTTGCTGCCCAAGTTGTCGCTGGAATACACGCCCGCCATATAGACCGTATGGATAACATATCCAGCCTTATTTTCATTATTGGCAGTTGATTTTGCGGACTGATGTCGTGGCCCTTCTTTTTCGGTAACGGGCAATCGACTAAAGGCGGCTGGCCTGACCGGGTTCTTGAATTGTGCTGGCGCTTGCTTTTTGGTTTTGCCCTGCTGTTTTCATGCAGCACAGAGCGCCTGATAGACTCTTGAAAAGACGGTGTCATGCTTTATCTGTTGGGGCTGGGATATGTCTCTTTGTAGCATCGTTTGGACAGCTGCCTTCCAGATTCTGGCGGTCATGGCGTTTTTCTGAACCCACTTCAGAGGTTCGAAAGAATTGCTGATTTTTACGACCGACTCAGCCGTCGTTATGGGATGACCCTGCTCTTGGAACCTTACAAGATTCCATTTTGCCGGAGTCATAGCTCTCTTGTTAGCTCGATACCTAAGCGCTTCTGTCTCAACCTTTCTGTTTTAAGCACTTGGCCAGCTACGGATCTTTGGGAAGCCACTGTAGACCGAGCGATAGAGAGCTTTGGAGATACGCCTGATCGTGCAACTGTCAGGGGCATCATCTGAGCTTGCAGGAGATGCTTCATAGCTTCATTGGTGCGACGGCCTTGCCCCTAGTCGGAACAATGGAGAGCCGTTCTGTAGGGTGTTTTTCGTCACCCGAGATGGGAATACGCGTCACTTTTCAGGTGCATTACAGATTCCCCGTGTCTAGGGTAGGCTGGGGTTTATTGATTGTGAGGATCCGAATCTCCGGCAGCCGTGGACTAAGCAGTAGTTAATTACCCCTCGCTTTTGGAGCGAAGGAACCTCTGATTGACGGGTAAAACTTGTCATGCGAACTCAATGTGCAGTGTGCGTGTGTTGTGTTTTGAGGGGTCTTGGGTATATCGGGGGTCTCGCAGAGTTTACGAGGGTCCCGCTAGAAATTTTTTCTAACAGGGGAAGTGTTGTTGAGTGTGTGTGTGTGTGTGTGTGTGTGTGTAAAGGAAAAATAGTGTCCAAAGGAAGCGTGGGCGCCAGCGCCTCACATGCTCAGCAAGCCGGCGCCGGGTGCCAGTGCCTCACGTGTTTGGCATGCGGGCGCTGGGCGCCAGCGCCTCACGTGCTTGGCATGTGGGCGCAGGGCGCCAGCGGGAAAAAAGGGCTAAGCCCCTATACGGGGAGTTGTACTCCTAATTAACTTTTGGAGTGAAACTCCTAAAAAAAGGATAAAGGGGACTTAGCCTCTCAATGGGAGTTGTACTCCCGATTGACTTTGGAGTTGAACCCTTAATAAGAAAGATTATATATATATATATATATATATATATATATAAATTTTGTTGTGGAGTTAAACTCCCAAGAGATTTTCGGAGATGATGAAAGGGGACCCCTTTCTTCTCCCTTAAGCCCTATATCTTCTCTTGAGCCTTGAATTTTTCCCAAAGTGGGATTTTTGGAGGTGAGTCACCCTTTTCCTCCTCTCTGTTAGCTGGATCTTAGAGGAAAGAGGGGGTGAGAATTAAAAATCTCCCTTTTTAGAGATTTGATGGGAGATATGAGTTCCCCTTCAAAGGTTTTATGGTGAAAAACTGTTTCTTTTTGGAAAAAGAAGAGTTAAACTCTTGATTTAATTCAAAAAAGGGGAAGAAGGTTTAGAACTTTGAGAAAGGAGAAGAAGGCACAGAAACCCTAGCTTTTTGAGGGGAATCAATTATTATCATTTATTTCATTATCATGTTTCCTTATATTGGCTTACAAATTTACACATAGCTCCTTGGGCTTTACAAAATGGCATTTTGCCTATCCTATACCTCATGTGCTCATTTCTTATGCACATAAGCCATGGGCTTTACAAAAATTTGGCTTAATGCCCATTTTTCTTACATTTATTTTTAAAATTTACATCAAAATTATTTATTACATAATTTTCATTTTGGCATGGGGGAGGCCGACCGCGGGGCTCGACTTGGGTATGGGCCCACTTGACTCGGTCTTGGGCCTACATGGCTTGGGGTTGACTTTGATTTTGACTCGGTCAACCGGGGTGTAATTTTTGACCCCAACACGTTCGAATACGGATTTTCATTTGGGGGTGGGATTGTTTGGCGATCACAACATTCGGCCTCCTGCCCCTTGAGGTCGGTTTGGCCGTTTGGTTTGCCAGGATTTCTGCCAGATGAGCGCTTCCGGAAGGGTAGATGATGACGGAACCGAATTGACGGGGCAGTTCCTCCAACTGCCAACTGAAGCTTGTAGGGAGAACCACGCGAGCATTGATCTTGACCATGTACGGGATCGGGGCCGCGTCGGAAGCTGAATCCATCTTAGAAGACATCGTCGTTGAAAGCTGATTGCTGCACGGAAAAACATTATTTCAGTACAAACATCGGTATATATGTTAAATGAGTTCGCATGAACACTTGACCCGAGATATGGGAGGAGGGAAAGGTCCAACCGCTTGTGCCAGAATCTGCATGGTGTTTTTCGTCACCCCATTGAGATGGGAATGCGCGCACTTGTCAGGCATGTACAGATTCCCAATTGATTGTGGGGATCCGAATCTCCGGAAGCTGTGGACTAAGCTGCTGTTAATTACCCCTCAGTTTTGAAGCGAGAAAACCTCCGATTGATGGATCAAACTGGTCATGCGAACTAAATATGCCGTATACGTGTGTTATGTTTTGAAGGGTATTTGGACGTATCGAGGGCCTCGCAGAGTTTACGGGGGTCGTTAGAATTTTTTTCTAACGAGAGAGATAATTTTAGTTGGGAGTGAATGGAAAAAAATAGGGGTGAGTAGCGTCCTAAGGACGCGTGGGCGCTGGGAACTAGCGCCTCACGCACCCGTCACGTGGACGCTGGGCGCCCACGGGCCACGTGGACGCTGGGCGCCCACGGGCCACGTGCAAAGCGCATGGATGCTGGGCACCAGCTCCTCATGCACCCGGCACGTGGGCGCTGGGCGCCAGCGCCTCACACGCCCGCGCTTCAGTCTCAACCTTTCTTTTTTGAGTACTTAGCCGGTTACAGATCTTTGGGAAGCCACCGTAGACCGAGCGATAGAGAGCTTTGGAGATACGCCTGATCGTGCAATTGTCAGGGGCACTGTCTGAGCTTGCAGGAGATGCTTCATGGCTTCATTGGTGTTGACGGCCTTGCCCCTAGTCGGAACAGTGGAGAGCCGTTATGTAGGGTGTTTTTCGTCACCCCATTGAGATGGGAATACTCGTCGCTTTTCAGGCGCAGTACAGATTCCCCTTGTGTAGGGTAGGCTAGGGTTTATTTATTGTGGGGATCCGAATCTCCGACAGCCGCGGACTAAGCAGCCATTAATTACCTCTCGGCTTTTGAGCGAAGGAACCTCTGATCGACGGGTTAAACTTGTCATGCGCACTCAATGTGCAGTGTGCGTATGTTGTGTTTTGAGGGGTCTTGGGTATATCGGAGGTCTCGCAGAGTTTATGGGGGTCCCGCTAGAAATTTTTTTCTAACGGGGGAAGTGTTGTGCGGTGTGTGTGTGTGTGTGTATAAAAGGAAAAATAGCGTCCAAAGGACGCGTGGGCGCCAGTGCTTCACATGCCCACCACGCTATCGTCGGGCGCCAGCGCCTCACGTGCTTGGCACGCGAGCGTCGGGCACCGGCGCCTCACGTGCTTGGCACGCGAGCGTCGGGCACCGGCGCCTCACGTGCTTGGCATGCGGGTGCTGGGCGCCAACGCCTCACGTGCTTGGCACGCGGGCATAGGGCGCCAGCGGGTAAAAGGGGATAAGCCCCTATACAGGGAGTTGTACTCCCAATTGACTTTTGGAGTTAAACTCCTAAAAAAGGACAAAGGGGACTTAGCCCCTGCACTGTGAATTGTACTCCTGATTGACTTTTGGAGTTGAACTCGTAAAAAGAAAGATTTATTATCATATATATATATTTTGTGGAGTTAAACTCCCAAGAGATTTTCGGAGATGATGAAAAGGGACCCCTTTCTTCTCCCTGGAGCCCTAGATATTCTCTTGATCCTTAGATTTTCCCCAAAGTGGGATTTTTGGAGGTAAATCTCCTTCTTCCTCCTCTCTGTTGGCTGGATTTTAGAGGAAAGGGAGGCGAGACTTAAAAATCTCCCCTTTCAGAGATTTGATGGGAGATCTGAGTTCCCCTTCAAAGGTTTTATGGTGAAAAACTGTTTCTTTTTGGAAAAAAAAGCATTAAACTCTTAATTTAATTCAAAAAAGGGGAAGAAGGTTTAGAACCTTGAGGAAGGAGAAGGAGGCACAGAAACCCTAGCTTTTTGAGGGGAATCAATTATTTTCCTTTATTTCATTATCATATTGCCTTATATTGGCTTACAAATTTACACATAGCCCCTTTGGCTTTACAAAATGGAATTTTGCCCATCCTATTCCTGATGCGCTCATTTCTTTTGCATATAAGCCATGGGCTTTACAAAAAATTGGCTTTATGCCCATTTTTCTTACATTTATTGTTAAAACTTACGTCAAAATTATTTATTACATAATTTTCATTTTGGCATGGGGGAGGCCGCCCGTTGGGCTCGACTTGGGTATGGGCCCACTTGACTCGGTCTTGGTCCTACTTGGCTTGGAGTTGACTTTGATTTTGACTCGGTCAACCGTGGTGTAATTTTTGACCCCAACACGTTCGAATACGGATTTGCATTTAGGGTGGGATGCTTTGGCGATCACAATGTTCGGCCTCCTGCCCCTTGATGTCAGTTTGGCAGTTTGGTTTGCCGCGATTTCTGCTAGATGAGCACTTCCGGAAGGGTAGATGATGACGGAACCAAATTGACGGGGCAGTTCCTCCAAATGCCAACTGAGGCTTGCAGGGAGAACCACGCGAACATTGATCTTGACCACGTACGGGATCGGGGTCGCGTCGGATGTTGAATCCATCTTAGAAGACATCGTCGTTGAAAGGTTATTGCTGCATGGAAAAACATTATTTCAGTACAAACATCGGTATATATGTTAAATGAGTTCGCATGAACACTTGACCCGAGATATGGGAGGAGAGAAAGGTCCAACCGGGTGTGCCAGAATCTGCATGGTGTTTTTTGTCATCATATTGAGATGGGAATGCACGCGCTTGTCAGGCATGTATAGATTCCATCTGCCTAGGATAGGCCGGGGTTTATTGATTGTGGGGATCAGAATCTCCGGCAGCTGTGGACTAAGCTGCCGTTAATTACCCCTCGCTTTTGAAGCGAGGGAACCTCCGATTGACAGGTCATGCGAACTCAATATGCTGTATGCGTGTGTTGTGTTTTGAAGGGTATTTGGACGTATCGGGGGCCTCGCAGAGTTTACGGGGGTCGTTAGAATTTTTTTCTAACGAGAGAGGTATTTTCGGCAGGAAATGTATGGAAAAAAGAGGGGTGAGTAGCATCCTAAGGACGCGTGGGCGCTGGATGCCAGCGCCTCACGCGTCTGGCACGTGGACGCTGGGCGTGCGGGCCACGTGTAAGGAGCATATGTGCTGGGCGCCAGCTCCTCATGCGCCCGGCACGTGGGCGCTGGGCGCCAGCGCCTCACTCGCCCGGCACGTGGGCGTTGGGCACCTATAGAAAAAAAGGCTTAGCCCCGGGATCTGGAGTGAAACTCCCAAAAAAAAATTTATTTTTATATTGTAGAGTTCAACTCCAAATGATTTTTTATTATGGAGTTAAACTCCAAAAGATTTTAAATGGATTTAAACTCCTAAAAGGATTTTATTTGTGGAGTTAGACTCCAAAAGATTTTGAATGGTGTTAAACTCCGAAAGTCTCCAAAAGATTTTAACAAATTGAGTTGAACTCCCAAAAATATTCGGAGATAAGGGGACCCGTTTATTCTCCCCTTGAGCCCTGGATCTTTTTTTGAGTCTTGGATCTTCCCAAAGTGGGATTTTTGGAGATGGGTCTCCTTCTTCCTCCTCTCTGTTGGCTGGATCTTGGAGAAAAGGGGGGTGAGACTTAAAAATCTCCCTTTTTGGAGATTTAATGGAAGATTCGAGTTCCCCTTCAAAGATTTTATGGTGAAAAACTATTTTTTTTTTTGGAAAAGGAAGAATTAAACTCTTGATTTAATTCAGAAAAGAGAAGAAGTTTTAGAACATTGAGGAGGAGAAATAAGCATATAACCCTAACTTTTGGAGAGAATGAAAAGTTGTTCTTGATTTTTTTCATCATGTTTGCCTTTATAGGCAACACACTTTACATATAGCCCCTTGGGCTATGCCAAATGGCTCTTGTGTCACCCCATGCCTTATGTGCTTATTTCTTTTTGCACATAAGCCATGGGGTTTACAAAATTTTGGTTTTCTGCCCATTTTTTATACATTTATTTCTAAAAAATTGCATTGAACTAATTTATTGCTTCATTCTTAGCATGGAACCGGTTCCTTCCATTCATGGTCTTGACTTGGGCTAGGTCCCACTTCACTTGAGTTTGGGCCCGCTTGGCTCGAGGTTGACTGTATTTGACTTGGTCAACCGAAGTGTAATTTTTAACCCCAAAAAATGGATGTAATCACCTGATCACTCTGCCAATTACAAAAAGAGGACTTGTATCAGTAACAACTAAATAACATATGTAAGTAAAGAAAATAAAACTACAAAGTTTAACCTGTACTACTGCGGTATTGTTCAACCTGTGGTCAGCCTGCAAGTATAGAACACTCGTATCTATAGGTCCAGGATCCATATGTATATCTGCACAATGAAAACGTTGAGTTATGTTATCTTTGAAAAAATAAGCATGTATAACAAAGAACGTATGTGTGCGTGTATGTGTGTGTAGATGTATGTTTGTTTTTTATGGTTAGACGTGTGTATGTATGTGTATGTATATGTATGTGTGTGTATTTCAAAATATAGGCAGAGATTACTAATGGCGACGTGGGGCCGGAGGATTTTTGCATCATGCCTTACTATGACCATACTCATTGCAAATGCTGCATTTATTTTTCCTACGTCCTTCTCGTGAATCATCCATAACACCTTTGATACGAGTAGAACGTGGTCATCCTACTTGTCTCCTACCGATATGCGGTAATATTATTGGACCGTTGTATACCTCCCAATATCGGTTATCGGGTACAGGATAGAACAACTGGGCATAAGAAACTTTGTATTTGGGGACAGAATTCCACTTCGAAATAAGATCATGACGTGCAATGTTCCCCCCACCCTCTGCTCGTGTGCGTGATGAAATTACATGTGAACAAGGCAACTTTTGCAACTTAAGAATATTGCACGTACAACTGCAGTTCCTACCGTCGATGACTACGCCGTAATTTTTTCCATCTTTGTCAGTCACCTGCCATTCGGACTGGCTGAACCTCACGATCTAAGCATGCCTGGCATCAATAGCCCTTTTTGTTATTAATTATTCAAACTTAGGACATAACTTTGGCATCTACTCTTGTATCTCCTGACATCGTACAAAGAAGTATTTGTTCGTCCTGTAAAAAGTCCGTCATACTAAGGCTTGAATAGGCAAATATCGAGATCCTTTTAAGACCCCGTTAAAGCTTTCTGAAGTATTCGTAGTAATCATGAAACATCTCCTTCCACTATCTTTCGAAAGAGCCCATCTTTTTTCTTCATTTTTTAGACTACTTTCTATCCAAGCATCTGCTCTTGGACATATACGTTTAAGTTCCTCTTTGAGCTCTGTATAGGTCAGGTCATCTGGTGCACATGCAATTTGAATGAACAAACTCTGCAAGGTTTTGCCACTAAATCCAGCAGTTGAGAAGTTGGCTCTGATATATCGCATTCAATAACGTTGACTATGAGGTTCTGGCCATGATCTTCATAATACCGTCGAAATCCCTTTCATCCGGTTATATATGAAGGTAATGTGCCTTCCTCGCACTGATGGAATGTAAAGATGAATGTAAGCAATGAACTACTCCCAATTTTTTGTGGTTTTATCTCCAACTACAGCATATGCCAAAAGATAAAGTCCATCGTTTGCATTAGCCTCAGTAGCAATAAGCAAAGTCCCTTTGTATCTGCCGTATAAGTAGGTCCCATTAATACCGAGAACGGGACGACAATATGCGAAACCATCAATAGCCAGTCCGAATGCCCAAAATCCACCCGTAAAATATCCCATTCTTTCTGACATTGAAGCGTCGGTTATCTTGAAAACAGTCGCAGGATTATTAGATTTGATGGCGGAAAGATATCGTGGCAAATGTTCATACGAATCTTCCTAATCTCCGTATATTTTAGACAATGCCTTATTCAACGCATACCATACCTTCATATAATTTATTTTAATGAATAATGTATCTTTTATAAGCACTTGAATCGTTTTGGGGGTCAAATCGACATCCGCTTTCACAAAAGGCAATATCTTGTTATATATGAATATAGAAGTGGCATGTTTATAATTTGAATTCACTACAGGATTCACACAGGTATGATTACCCACATACTTTTTTATCTGCCATAATTTTGTCGGTGATTTCTTTGAGATATATGCATGAAGCCTCCACGGGCAGTTTGCGTCTGTTTTATAAACGACGGTGCACTTGGTCGTGTTAGTCTTAATTGGTTTAAAAGAAATTTCGTTTTTAATTGACCAAACGCTGACTGCCTCAATTAACTTCTCCTTATTCTCGAACAAATCGCCGACCTTCAACCCACTTTCAATATCGATTGCCGAAAGCCTATCGACACGAAAGTTGACATTCTCCATTACCGATGTAAATAACATGTGAGCATCTTTCATGTTATCCGCAAGTGAATTTTCAAACTCAACGAATTCATTGTTAACACATGAATTAGTAATCCACTGCCTATCATTCTCATCAGTAAGGACATGTGCAATTTACATGCTATCTTGTGCTTAATTCTCGCTCTCATCACTAGCATCATCATCATCATCATCATCATCACTTTCATCTCCATTATGTTCCAACACCGCTGGATCCGTAGCAAGTATATCGATTAGATGTGTGGAACCAACATTGTGGACTTGCATGGTACATGATGTTCCAACTTCATACCGACGTATCCCGACCCATCGTCTACAAACGGTGTCCATTCCATATTGTATTCCGTATTGTATGACTATATGTGCTCGGTATTTTGGGGCATAATATTGAAGCCGAAACTTGGCGCTGGCATGCAATTAAAACAGAAGTTTGGCGGTGACATGCAATTATTACCGGACGGCGGTACATAAGAACTGCACACAAATTTATGAATATTTAGTACCTATAGCATACCCCCACTATCAATAGATAATGATCCGCTAAATGTATATGCGGTATAAAGATATGCAAGGTAATACTTACTTCGTAAACTGCCAATTCACTGGCGTCCCGCTTGACGTGTATTCACCTACATAATTTTGATCTATATATTATTCATCATTGGTGGGAAACATAAATCCGGTAGAATCAGCATTCATATTGAGCATTTGTGTCATTTCTCCTTGCGGGTATTGCTCAGATGCCGGAAAAGAAGAATCAGGCACTTTAGAATAAGGTTCAGGCAATTGAGCAGACGTCAATGTCTCCTTTTTCACAAACAGCTCGATTGATTTCGATTACGAGGCAAGCATGACTTGTGTTTCCTCATCATCAGATACTTCAATGGCGGTATATTCATACTTCGTCGGCCATTTGCATATTAAGGAGATATTGAACTCTAACGAAGGTGGGGTTGGATGGGGTTGGGGGGTTCATGGTGGTTTGGGGTGGTGTGCGTGCGCAGGGATGGGGGATCAATCTATATATTTGGATCAATCTAATACATATATCAAATCAATGGTTCATTTTAGAGAAGTGACACCTGGGAAAAAGATTTGGTAGTGTTAAAATGAGTAATATTTTTGATAAATAATGAAGGGGAATTAATCAATATTGATGCATGGTTCATATATAGTAAATCTTTTTGTGTGCATGAATATCATAAAAAGAGGCAAAAATAATGCATGTATTTTATGGGGGGAGGGGGGCGGTGGTGTTTTAGGGTGGTGTGCGTGCGCGGATGGGGGATTAATCTATATATTTGGATCAATCTAATACATGTATCAAATCAATGGTTCATTTTAGAGAAGTGACACCTGGGAAAAAGATTTGGTAGTGTTAAAATGAGTAATATTTTTGATGAATAATGAAGGGGAATTAATCAATTTTGATGCATGGTTCATATATAGTAAATCTTTTTGTGTGCATGAATATCATAAAAAGAGACAAAAATAATGCATGTATTTTATGGGGGGAGGGGGGCGGTGGTGGTTTAGGGTGGTGTGCGTGAGGGGATGAGGGATTAATCTATATATTTGGATCAATCTAATACATATATCAAATCAACGGTTCATTTTAGAGAAGCGGCACCCAAGAAAAAGATTTGGTAGTGTTAAAATGAGTAATATTTTTGATAAATAATGAAAGGGGAATTAACCAATATTGATGCATGGTTCATATATAGTAAAATTTTTTATGTGCATGAATATCATAAAAAGAGGCAAAAACAATGCATGTATTTTAGGGGGTTGGGTGGGGTTCGTAGGGGTCTAGGGTGGTGTGCGTTCGGGGATAGGGTATTAATCTATATATTTGGATCAATCTAATACATGTATCAAATCAATAGTTCATTTTAGAGAAGTGACACCTGGGAAAAAGATTTGGTAGTGTTAAAATGAGTAATATTTTTGATAAATAATGAAAGGGGAATTAACCAATATTGATGCATGGTTCATATATAGTAAATCTTTTTGTGTGCATGAATATCATAAAAAGAGGCAAAAATAATGCATGTATTTTAGTAGGGGGTTGGATGGGGTTCGTGGTGGTTTAGGGTGGTGTGCGTGTGGGGATGGGGGATTAATCTATATATTTGGATCAATCTAATACATGTATCAAATTAATGGTTCATTTTAGAGATGTGACATGTGGGAAAAAGATTTGGTAGTGTTAAAATGAGTAATATTTTTGATAAATAATAAAAAGGGAATTAACCAATATCAATGCATGGTTCATTTATAGTAAATCTTTTTGTTGGCATGAATATCATAAAAAGAGGCAAAAATAATGCATGTATTTTAGGAGGGGGGTTGGGGTTGGGGTTGGGTTCATGGTGGTTTGGGATGGTGTGTGGCGAGGATGGGGGATTAATCTAATACATGTATCAAATCATCTATATATTTGGATCAATCTAATACATGTATCAAATCATCTATATATTTGGATCAATCTTGTACATGTATCAAATCAATGGTTCATTTTAGAGAAGTGACAAGATTTGGTAGTGTTAAATTGAGTTAAAATGAGTAATATTTTTGATAAATAATGAAAGGGGAATTAACCAATATTAATGCATGGTTCATATATAGTAAATATTTTATGTGCATGAATATCATAAAAGAGGCGAAAATAAAGCAAGAACTACTTATTAGTGAAGAAAGTTTTTGCTATAAATAAACTCCTCATGGTTTTCATAATCACAAATATAGATCAAGGTTGAAAGAAGTTGCACACATATTGTCTTGCATATATACAAGATGTCGCGTATTGGAGTTGCGGTTTTTCTCGTTCTTTGTTTGGTTTTCAGTGCATCAAGTAAGACAACAAATGTTGTGTCTGTTAATAATGCGTATTTGCTATTGTGTTGTTTTTTTGGTTGATTCTTTGTATTATAGCTATAACATCCAATTTAATAACCATTGTATTGATTTTTGGCGAATAAGTTTTCAGATTTCGTGGTAGCTTCCGGACCAAATTGTTGTAAGGATTACCATGTGTGGGGTCATAATAATAGCAACCATTGTTCAGGCGATGCAGACCATAAGGCATGCAACCAATGGTGCATTAATGAAGTTTGTAGGGGAGGAGAATGCAAAATCCGTGGTGGTGAAGTCTGTCATTGTTATTGCTGATTGATTTGCTTTGTTTTTACTTATATAGTATTCACGTAAGCAAAGCAGTCATTGAGAAATAAAACTGATTGCCTTTTATCTCTGTCTTGTTCAAATATTTTTCTGTTATGATGGCCATAATTTTATCTCTGAGCTTGGATCCAATTGTTCGTTTTCAAATAACTAAAAATAACCATTATCGGAAGGACGATGATAACGAGAAGTTCTAATAAAAATAAAACTAAATTTTGTGTAATTCGCTTGTCTTTTCATCTATCTTCGAAGGGAAAAAATATCCCGAAAAGTTTAGGTAAAACTGAAAGCCAATTGTGTGTAAATTTCTTTGTTTTCTCATGACTATCAACCTATATTTAACTAGATGGTGTCAAATGTTTCATGATCAACAAAACTCTATTCTTGAGAAGGTTTTTAATTTTAATTTTGAAGACCACTATAATAATTCTTAGATAATAATTCTTGGTTCGCTTAAAGGCTTAAGATTGTTGAATTATTAAATGTTAAAGTGCCTTTTTATTTAGAGGTTATTGAAGGAAAGGTGCCATAGGAAGGAATTTCCTTCTATGGAGTCGGAAAAATGCACCCTCCATGATTTTTTGCGACGATCGTGGAGGTTATATTTTTTCGACGCCACAGGAGGAAATTCCCTCCTATGGTCTCTTTCCTCCATTATTCTTTTTTATTTATTTGAATAGAAAGATATATTATGGGTTTTAGGCTAGATGCATGCATGGACGATTATTATCTTTGACCAACCAAACACCTTTAGATGCATGAATCTTGATCCTTCATGATCCCTTCCACCATAAATTCCCATGAGACACATTTAATATTATCCTTGACTTGAGTCTCTCACCATGACACATCTTGACTTTTATGTATACCTTCCCATTTCATTTGCAGATTATTCAAGCTAAAAATCAAACTATAAACCAAAAAAATTAGTGCTTGCTTTCTCTTTCCATTTCCTCCATAAATATCATTCCCAATTGTTCATACATAAACTAGTTTTTGAAGCTTTTTTATAAAGCTTTTTCTTGTAATTGTTGGGAGTTATTAATAAAAATTGATCTCTTTCTTTCATCTCTTTCAGTGCTATTCTATATATTTTTTGTGGCGATATTGGACTAGTATTTCAGGTAATTGGAATACTATATTTCCTTACATGGTATCAAAGCCTCAAGGGTGGTGATGGGTTTTTTTAATATCCCCTTGGTAAAGAAGACCGTCGGCGTTTTGGAGATGGAATCTAGTGATCGAGTTCGTGTTCTCGGTGTTCAGATACTGACTCAATCGAATTACAAGATATGGAAAATATGCATGAAGTCTTATCTTATCGATGAAGAATTATAGGAGGTTGTCAGAGGTCCTAATTGCACGACTCCTGAGAATTCCCATGAAAATGCAGAGGCATTGAGAAGTGGAGGGTGACTAATGCAAAAGCAGAGTTCGTATTGAAGAAGTCAATCTCTCATGAATTATTTGACCATATTATGGGTTGCACTTCTGGTTCGGAGATTTGGACTACTCTTGATGGCTTGTACAATAAGAAGAATGTTGTCAGGTTGCAATTATTAGAGAACGGATTATCTCAAACTTTTCAAGGTGATCTCTCCATTTTTCAATATTTCTTGAAGATAAAAAATTTTTGCTAGGAAATCACTCGTTTGGATTCGGACGAGCCTATATCGCAGCGTCCCGTTAGAATTTTTTTTCTAACAGGAGATACTACTTGATCCTTATTTGTTGGGAACTTAAGTCCTACGAAACTTAAGTTTCGACACTTAGAAAATTTTGCTAAGTCCTAACTTCCAGTTCAGCGTCCATGTGCACTTTGGCGCAAGCGCAGGCGCACTTGCATTGCACGTGGTGCAGGCGCAATTTTACAAAGGGACGCCCTCGGTTCCGGCGCAGGTGCACATGCATTGCGCGTGGCACAGACGCAACTTTAAAAAGAGACCTTAGCGCTGGCGCACGTGCATTACACGTGGCGCACATACGCGATTCAGCAGAAAGCGCCCTTGGTACCGACGCTGGCGCTGGCACACGTACATTATACGTGGTGCTAACACAATTTTACAAAAGTGGCCTCTGGCATTGGCGTGTGTGCATTGCGCATAGTGCAAATGCGCAATTTGGCAGAAGACGCCTCTGGCGCTGGTGCGTGATCAGTCGAAAATATTGCATTTTTAACACATCAATTTCCCTACTATTTGCAACCATCTAAAGGTATTCGGAATGAATATAGCACGTATTAGCAAATTGTCTGTAAAATACCAAATAACATGTGTTATACATTATAACCGGCATTTTGAGGGAAATAGAGTGTTTATCATTGCACGCATTATCTTTTGTACATCGCAACACTTGTCTCGAGAATGTGTGCAGGAAATTCCAGGTAAAAGAGCCACACCTGTCAAAAGTGCTGATAAAATACGCCAAGTCCATGACTTGAGATCCGGCAGTGAACTAGAGAGAATTATAAGATTCCAGACATCAGAAAATACACCTAAAGTCAACACCAAATATACCTGAAAATTCCATGCAGCAATCATCCTAAACGGCCGTGGATCCGCGGCCAAAGGGGCCTATTCGCGGCGGATCCGCGGCCACGTCAGCAAGTTATCGACGGATCACATTCTCAGGTTTCTCAGTACAAGGTCAAAACATATTCAAGCCACTGCAAACTCCAGAGATCTCCAGACGCTTCCGTCCCAACAACCAAGCTTATCGAGGAAGCTGGCTGACTAACTAACTCTAGAAGCTTCTACTTAACAACCTATCTTAGCTTCTAAAGGAAGCTAATCCTAATCAAGCTTCTAGGGGAAGCTAAAGGAGAAGGCTATAGAAAAGACCCCAAGGCTTCTTCTCAACGGTTGTTGATCATTCCACAACAATTTCCACCCACAAGTTGAGTGACACAACTTGTGCATTCAAATACTAACCCTAATCCAATTCCAAAAGCCAAATCAAGATCTCCGAGTACAAAATCAAGCAAGAAGCCATCAAGCCTTTTGGAAGCGACGCCGATCTTCAATTGAGCAAGTGATCCAAGCCGATCCGCGACTCACGGAGACGATGCGAAGCTAATTCGACGATCGAGTTCTTTCCTCAATTCTTGTAGTTCTTGAGCGGATTGTAACGAAATTGTTGAATAAAGAAAGGTGAAAACTCTTAATCTTGCTTTTCTTTATATTTGAGCATTGTGATGAGTTCTCAATTCTTGATTTTTTTCTTTATCATGATATTTGAGTAAAAACTTCGCTCGTGGAGGAATCGAGAAAATAGATAGAAGATGATGATTACATCCTTGAATGATTCTTATGTCCTATGAATTTTGTAAACTCTAGAAAATTGAATCATCGACAATTTAGTTTCGAGCGAGATGCTTTCTTGAATGTTTTCGCTCCTAATTAGAGATCAACGATCGATAATTGAATTTTCTAGAGGCTAGCTTTTGAATGATAATCAACGAAAAGACAAGGGATGATGATGAAGAAACCCTAGTTTCTTCGATAGATCCCTAAAGCTCGTTGATCGTTATTGATCTAGCAACAAATTATCAATGGATAAGAATACGTAATCACAAGTCTTCGTCATCGCTATCGATTCGATTGATTCCTACGAGCCTCATTACAAATCTTGATAACTAATTCAAATTGGATGATTCTTGATTCTTGATTCTTGATCTATAGTATTTCTTGATATTAGATCTAGTTTTTTATAATTCTTAAAAATCAATTTCATAAATGTTAAATCAATTTTTCTTTTCTTTGATCCTTTAATTTTCAATTCATCCAAATCAAATACGATCAAATCACACTTTTTCAGTGGACGATCCATTCTCATTGACAAAACTACAATAGACACCGTCAATTGATTGCGGTATAAATTTCTTTGGTTGTGATTTCTATACATTTTCTACCTACACACCAAGAAAATGATCAATCAAATGGCGCCGTTGCCGGGGATCGTGTGCTAATTTGTTCGTTTTTGAAATTTGAGTTGAAAATTTTATTCCATCAGAATTTTTAGATCAAAATTCGCACAAACACTAAACGATTCGTTGTGATTTGTTGCGAGGAAATCTGGAATCTGTGGAGCAAGAGGAAAAATTTTCTGAACATTCCAGAGAGCTCAGTGAGGCAACAGAAGCATTCTCTGAAAACTTTGTGCAGGGATCTTGATATCACGCGGTGGAACCGCGGAATTAGAAGCTCATCGCGGCGGATCTGCGGTCGGTCTAGGGTTTCAGTGCACAAAAACTTCTCAGGTCCTTTCTGACTTTCTTATCTCCTCCTTGATCTGCTTCATTAACCAATTTCTGCAGGTTTCTAAGCAAAAATTCGCAGCGCCGCAAAAATAAAAATTGTTGCGTGTTTGATCTTGGTTGTTTGCATTTTAATACAGAAATTAAGGGGCAAAGACCAAATCAAATTAGGTGGGGAGTTCATTACCCTTCCTAAGCCCTAAAAATCATAAAACTGCATCCGCATTACCCTCATTAACTAAAAAATATCTAGACATGACTCTAAGGAACTTCGCGCTCACTTAGGACAGGAGGAGATCGTGGGTAATCTACTGCTTATCCGCGTTTCTTTTATGGTGTCTAAGGCAAGTATGTCTAAGGAAAGTGGTTACTTAATTAGACCCACTACTTACGTAGCGGAGAACCTCCCACTTACCTGGTACTTACCTAGCCACAGGAGGGACAAAGCGGCAGTAGAGGATTTATCCTGCGATTTGTCTTCTGGAAGTCTAGGAGCGGTCTAGAGACTTGACCTAGGTGACTACTAAATCTAGGGTTGCTTGTGCATTGTTTGTGATTTCATTTTTTTTCAAAAATCCGTATCTTTTTCAAAACAAACACCAATCCAACTTTTCCCCTAATTATAACAACGCTGCCACTTGTGCTAAACCTTTTAGTGCAATGTAAATCCCCATTTCCATCTATGAAATTTTCTATATTTTCCTAGTCCCCGAATGCCATCCCATTTTTCCCGCATTCTTACTTTATGTGAAGTTTGGTTGCTTAAGTTTCAATATTTAAAATTTTTCCAAAACCATTAAACCAATCAAAGATCAAGCCTAAATTAAAACCCAAAACAAAATAAATTAACTTCTTTTTTTTATTAACTCAGCCCAACAAAACTTTCCCAAAACTAAAAATCAAAACCCTTAATATAACCCTCAGCCTAAACTTCTTTTCCAAATAAATAAATTATTTTCCAGCCCAGCCTGTCTCCTCCAACTTCCTTCAGCCTATACTCCTCAGCCCACGTAAAAAAAAATAAGAATTCTATTTAATTCAAATCTGGCCCAGCCCACTCCCTTCAACCCGCACCCGCGCCCCAACCCGACCCGCTTCTAATTCCTTCTTCTTCCCCAACGGTAACATTCCCCCGACCTACTCCCTTCGCCGCAGCTCACGCTCATGCCCACGTCCACGCCTTGCCGTTACCCCCTTGTGATCCCCTCAATCTCCTCCCCCCGTCTCCCCTATCTCCCTCACACCCTCACTTCTCTCTCACTCTAAAAAATTCCTCACCCCTCTCTCTCTCTCGAAAACCCACTACACTCGACTCCCTCCGACGACGGCGAAACTCCTCGTCGACCCCTCATTCATCATCTCTCGCTTCTCCTCCACCCACAGAACCCTCCTCCATCTTCCTCCACCAACCTAGAACCCCTACACACCCAACCCCGTACTCCCGAGCCTCACCTGCACCCATTCGACCACCACCGTACACCCTCACGCCGGCGATCCCCCATCACGTCGTCGACCTCTACACTCTCTTCTCCTCAGCCTCATCTCGCTCACGACAACACCCGGGCCCCTACTCTCTCTCTCTCTCTCTTCTAAAATACCAAAACCCAAGAACCCACACACACAACCGACACCCTGTTGCTCATCGCCGGAGTGCCGCCGCCGACCGTCGTCGACCCCAGCGCACTCGCAGAGGACCACTGAGCACCCCCTCAGCTTCCAGCGACCGTGCAACGTCTCCGGACAGCTCCGACGTCAAACCCGTATCGCGAGCCGAGGCTGTGCAAACCAATCCACGCCTTTCGACGCGCGTTCGTGACGTTACCGCCGTCGTACATCCATGAAACGTTTCCAGGCAAGTATTTTACTTGCTACATGCTAATTTACCCGTGTTACAAACTCAAACATATAAGTTATGAAATTACATTTCCCGATAAGATTAAACGACGTACGTGTTCGATGCATGATCCCAATGAAAATACTTACCTAATTTGACGGAATTAGATTGTCTGTGCTGGCCCATGTAGTGACGAATATCTTGTACAAATCTCACGGGAAAATACGACTATTAGTGACTAAAATGAATACCCCCAAATATACCCTTAAAACTAGAAATTTCCTGTATCTGAAAACTGTTAAAATCATCAATAATTATGTATATACTGGAATGGTGCGTTCGAGGGCTTAAATCGAAGCCGACTTGACGAACTATAACCCTATGCAAGTTTCTAATGTTTTCTATACTGAAATTGTGACGATATATGGATTGGAGTGCGGCTCTGGACTGCAGTCTAGAGCGACTCTGGTTACTGGTTACTGTTTACTGTCCCGTAATACGTGCCACCTTGTTTCCTGAACTCGCATGTTGCGGGACTTTGCAGATTATTCAAGGTGAATCTGTTAGCTAAATAACGCAAGTGGTTTTGTTCCGTTTCATGGTCGTTTGCTATTTAATTTGTAAATATAAAGGGCAGGAAGTATAACAGTCCAGAACAGATTCAGAAGTGACATACTAATGTTAAACAGTGTATAACTTTCAACGTACACACGCGATTGAGGATCTGTCTATTGCGTTGAATACCCTATTGAAAACCCTAAATTTTATTCAACTGTAGAGTCTCTATATTCTAAACCCAACTGGGTCAAATTCGTGTCGCGAAACGGACGTTCAGTTCAGAAACTGAATTTCCAGCCGCGAGCACTTAAAATGAAACAGCTGTATCTTGAATACCGGGAACCCGATCGAACTGAAACTAATTTTGATGAACTGCTGATAGAGTGTGCTATTTATTATATTTGTATCACTTCGTTGAATTCCGAACATATGAATTTATCCAAATTTTGTAAGTTAATGACGTGCATATTGGTTCATAACATACTTGGCTTGTTAAGGGCATACATACACATATCTTACCCCATTTGCCATATACATAGTGTTAGTGCGTGTTAGTGTTCAGTGGACATTGCATTATCGTGCGTGATTGATGTTGGTTTAGGAGTGACGAGTACACCAATGGAAAGTGAACATTCGTGACAGTGATTGATACAGTGAACAGTGATAAAACCGTGCCATTGGTATACTTGTACACGACTAAATCAAGATCATAAATAGTGTAAACCTGGGGATAAAGGGGAAATCGAAGTGGAAAGATAATCGTATTTAGCGGGACCGTGTTTTAGAGGATGATCATTCGAGCAGCGATATATATATTAGGTAGGATCTAGCGATCCGGCTGACAGGGTTATGTCCCGGGCATGTGGGCCGTTGTCTCGGGTATGTACGAGACTCCTGTTAAAAATGATCCTCATTTTCACTATGCAATTTCAAACATGACCTAGAGACCGATAGGGACACAGATCATATTTTGCATCATATAGTGACATAGTGATTACTCGCATTGTACTTTCACTGTTATTATCTCATTTACCTGTTTCACCTTATTATAATAATATTGTTATTGTGTCGCTCTGACGACCTGAGTATGCATGCTCAGATCCCGTGGAAAGACCAGCGCAGGAGACGGACCTATCTTTCGAATTCACGGAGATCTAGTCTGGTGTACTCTCTTTCTTTATTGCTTTCCATAAAAGAGATCGTGAAATTGAACTTGGTTAGTAACTGTTCTTGTTATTTGTAATTTGTGAACAATGGATTTTAATGTAATAATTTAGTGATGTAATTCCTTTACTACTGTGCTTTATTTACTGATTACCATGTAATGCTAGAAGCCGAAGTGTGGCTGCGGCGGGATTATTCCTTGACCGCAGGAGCATGGCTGGCCTAGTCATCCCTCGTTTTTCGTATTTTGGGAAGCGGGGTGTGACATGGTTTAGTTGGTATCAAAGCCAGGTTTAGTATCAAGGGATAACATTAACTATACTGTATTACGTTATTCTCGTTTCACTACTCATGATTTTCATCCTTGAATCTGATCTTATCCTTTTGAATCTTCCAGCGATATGACGTCCCCGAATGACCCCTCCTCGGACTCCAGCTCCCAGGACCGCACGGAAAGAATACTTAGTGCACTGACCTCTCTCGCGGATGCTCAGGAGAGAAAGACAGACTTACTCGCTGAGGGACTCAGGGCGATTACCGCTGCAGGAGGACCCTCCGCACTCATTACCGCCCCCGAGGGCGCTACGCCACCAGTCTATCATGCTAGGGCTGGTACCGTATCAGACTTCCGACGGTTGCATCCAGCTGCATTCACGGGGCTAGCTGAACCCCTTGATGCCGAGCAATGGCTGGTGAACATGGAGAACTTACTGACAGCCGCCAGGGTTCCGGAGGAAGATAGGGTGGACGTGATAAAGATCCAATTGGAAGATGAAGCCCGTACATGGTGGTCAGTGGAAGAAAGCAGGCTAGACGGGCCGATTGAATGGGGCAAATTTAAGGAGTGTTTCCTAGATCATTATTTTCCTTCCACAGCCAAGGCAGAAATGGAGGAAAGGTTTATTCTTTTGAAGCAGAATGGACGCCCAGTGGACGTATATGCGGCAAAGTTCAACTGTCTGAGCCGTTTTGCTCAATACATGGTCGTCTCAGAGGCCACCAGGGCCAGACGCTTCCTACAGGGGCTAGATTTCGAGTTGCAGCAGTTGATTGCATCACTGGATTTGCAGACTTTCGCACAGGTACTCAACGTGGCGAGAGTTCAGGAGCAATTGATCAACAAGTTCAGGAGACCCCCAGTCATTCCAGCACGTACCCACGCACCTTCTCGAGGAGCCATACCGGTTCACAGGCCTGGAACGACACAAATGAAGCGCCCGTTCGTACCTCAGCATCGCCCCCAGAGACAGAACGTAGTTTGCGGCTACTGCGGTAGAGGTGGGCATACCCAGAAGGACTGTCTTCGTGCCAAGGGACAGTGCTTGATTTGCGGATCCAGTCAGCACAGGATTAGCGGTTGCCCTGAGCGAGCAGAGATACAGGGAGGTTCTGGACCGTCGCAACAGAGGCCACAGGAGCAGAGGCAACCCTTTACAGGTCGCGGTCAGGGACGGGCTTTCACCTTGACCGCCGAGCAAGCAGAGGCGTCAGGAGACGTTGTTACAGGTACTCTACTCATATATTCCTTACCAGCTAGAGTACTATTTGATTCTGAAGCATCTCACTGTTTCTTGTCTGAACATTTTGCTGGTACACACTCCATACCACATGAACCACTAACCAAGCGCTGGGAGATACATACGGGTAATGGTATTATAATATCTAGTCGAGAATGTAGATCATGTCCGGTGGTAGTGTGTGGCAGGGAATTCTATGCGAATTTCCTTCTGATTGGGACAGGCAGTTACGACGCAATTCTCGGGATGGATTGGATGAGTACCTTCCATGCAGTTATCGATTGTCGTGCAAGGAATGTGATCTTCCGCATTCCCAATCACCCGTAGTTTATTTTCGAGGGCGGAAGCGAATCTTTGGAGCCAGCCAAGTACAGAGCCAAGCCCAAGGAGCTGACAGCTATGGAGATTGATGAGAGCCCAGTCCCAGAAGTTGTTCGAGACTTTCTGGACGTATTTCCTGAAGATCTACCAGGTCTACCACCTCCTCGAATCTTGGAGTTCTCGTTCGATTTGACTCCAGGTACGGCCCCAGTATCTAAGGCCCCATACAGAATGGCACCAGTTGAGTTGGCGGAATTGAAGAAGCAAATTGAAGAGCTATTGGAGAAGGGATTTATTCAGCCGAGCGCTTCACCATGGGGTGCACCAGTTCTGTTAGTAAAAAAGAAGGATGGATCGCTGCGAATGTGTATAGATTATCGGGAGCTGAACAAGGTTACAATAAAGAGCAAGTACCCGATCCCGCGCATCGACGACTTACTCGATCGGCTAAGTGAGGCCAAGGTATTCTCGAAGTTGGACCTCCGTTCTGGATATCATCAAATCAGAATAGCAGCTGAGGATGTATGCAAGACGGCTTTCAGGACCCGATACGGACATTACGAGTTCCTTGTGATGCCGTTCGGTGTTACCAATGCCCCAGAGATATTTATGGACTTGATGAACAGGGTGTTTGCAAAGTACTTGGACACGTTTGTCGTTGTGTTTATCGACGACATACTTGTCTACTCGAAGACCCGGGAGAAACATGCTGAACATTTGCGCACGGTCCTACAAATTCTTCGGGAAGAGAAGCTGTATGTGAAGCTAAGCAAGTGTGAATTCTGGCTCGACAAGGTTCAGTTTTTGGGACATATTGTTTCGGGCGAAGGCATCTCGGTGGACCCGGCAAAGATAGAATCTGTCAGAGATTGGCCAACGCCGAAGTCAGTGGCCGAGATCAGGAGTTTTTTGGGATTGGCAGGTTATTATCGGAGATTCGTCCAAGACTTCTCAAGAATCGCTGAACCATTGACGAGGCTGACACGGAAGGACGTACCGTTTACGTGGACAGAGGAGTGCACTCAGGCATTTGACACACTGAAGCAGAAGTTAACCACGGCGCCTATTCTTACAGTACCAGATGATTCCGGTGGTTTGGTGATACACAGTGATTCCTCAGGGAAGGGATTAGGCTGTGTTCTGATGCAGCACGGCCGAGTGGTTGCTTACACCTCTCGACAACTGAGAAATCACGAGAAGAACTACTCTACGCATGACTTGGAGTTAGCTGCGGTAGTCTTTTCGTTGAAGATTTGGAGGCACTATCTATTGGGCGAGAAAGTGGAAGTATACACGGATCATAAAAGTTTGAAGTACGTTTTCACTCAGAAGGAAGTAAACATGAGGCAGCGCCGATGGCTAGAGCTGATGGAAGATTATGACTTGGACCTTCAGTATCACCCGAGGAAGGTGAATGTTGTACCAGATGCGCTCAGTCGCAAGCCAGCGGTCATGATGTTGACCGGTCAGAGGAACATTATTGAGGACTTCCAGGGACTCGAGCTAGGATTCGTTACACCGGGCACACTCAGTCAATTTTGGCAACTACAGGTACAGTCTTCTCTGGTGGATAGTATCAAGATTGCACAAGCGAATGATCCCCGATTGCAAAAGTTCAGAGCGCAAGTGGAAGCCGGGCTGAGAACGGACTTGATTATACATGAAGATGGCTCTCTGAGATTCGGTAGCAGACTCTGCGTACCCAAGGGAGATGTTCGAGAAGAGGTACTGACTGAAGCGCATAGTTCGGCTTATTCTGTGCATCCGGGAAGTACGAAGATGTATCGAGACCTAAAGCAGCACTTTTGGTGGAACGGAATGAAGCGGGAAATTGCGAGGTTCGTATCCAGATGCTTGGTATGCCAGCAGGTGAAGGCGGAGCATCAGAGGACAGCGGGATTGTTACAACCACTGCCGATACCAGAATGGAAGTGGGAGCACATTACCATGGATTTCGTGACGGCCTTACCACGGAGCCCTAGGGGCAATAACGCCATTTGGGTTATCGTCGATCGCCTCATGAAAGCTGCACACTTCATACCATTCCGAGTGGGATAGTCGACAGAATCACTGGCAGAGAGATATATGCAGGAGATTGTACGACTTCACGGTGTTCCAGTCAGCATTGTGTCAGACCGGGACACCAGATTCTTGTCGCACTTTTGGAGGAGCTTACAGGAGAGCTTGGGTACCCGCCTCAAATTCAGCACAGCTTATCACCCGTAGACGGATGGACAATCCGAGCGCACGATTCAGACGCTCGAGGATATGTTGAGAGCCTGTATGTTGGACTTTCAGGGTTCCTGGGAGGACCATCTGCATCTAGTCGAGTTCTCTTATAACAATAGTTATCAGGCTAGTATTCAGATGGCTCCTTTTGAAGCACTTTACGGGCAGAAGTGTCGATCCCCAGTATGTTGGGATGATGTGGGAGAACGAAGATTACTGGGCCCCGAACTCATTTTTCAGACAGTCGACAAGGTCCAAGTGATCAGGCAGCGGATTAAGACGGCTCAGGATCGACATAAGAGTTGGGCAGATACCAGCAGGAGGGCACTTGAATTCGAAGTTGGAGATCACGTGTTCTTGAAGATTTCCCCTACCCGTGGAGTTATCAGGTTCGGAGGTCGGGAAAAGCTTAGTCCCCGTTTTATCGGACTTTTTTAGGTGCTACAGCGAGTAGGAGAGGTGGCCTACCGACTTGCCTTGCCTCCATCACTAGCTGGTGTGCGCAATACCTTCCACGTGTCACAGTTGCGTCGTTATGTTCGGGATGAGAGCCATGTCCTGGACTATTCGGAACTAGTGTTGGGTACCGATCTATCGTACGAGGAACAACCCACTACCATCCTCGACCGCAGAGAGAAAGTGCTGAAGAACAAGGTCATTCCATTAGTCCGAGTGTCTTGGGGCGGTCGTTCCCCAGGAGAATCCACCTGGGAACGGGAGGAAGATATCCGTGCTCGTTATCCACATCTCTTTGTTTAGTACCTTGTTTCTTTGTACCCTTATTAAATTTCGAGGACGAAATTTTTGTAAGGGGGGTATGATGTAAATCCCCGTTTCCATCTATGAAATTTTCTATATTTTCCTAGTCCCCGAATGCCATCCCATTTTTCCCGCATTCTTACTTTATGTGAAGTTTGGTCGCTTAAGTTTCAATATTTAAAATTTTTCCAAAACCTTTAAACCAATCAAAGATCAAGCCTAAATTAAAACCCAAAACAAAATAAATTAACTTCTTTTTTTTATTAACTCAGCCCAACAAAACTTTCCCAAAACTAAAAATCAAAACCCTTAATACAACCCTCAGCCCAAACTTCTTTTCCAAATAAATAAATTATTTTCCAGCCCAGCCCGTCTCCTCGAACTTCCTTCAGCCCGTGTTACAAACTCAAACATATAAGTTATGAAATTACATTTCCCGATAAAATTAAACGACGTACGTGTTCGATGCATGATCCCAATGAAAATACTTACCTAATTTGACGGAATTAGATTGTCTGTGCTGGCCCATGTAGTGACGAATATCTTGTACAAATCTCACGGGAAAATACGACTATTAGTGACTAAAATGAATACCCCCAAATATACCTTTAAAACTAGAAATTTCCTGTATCTGAAAACTGTTAAAATCACCGATAATTATTTATATACTGGAATGGTGCGTTCGAGGGCTTAAATCGAAGCCGACTCGACGAACTATAACCCTATGCAAGTTTCTAATGTTTTCTGTACTGAAATTGTGACGATATATGGATTGGAGTGCGGCTCTGGACTGCAGTCCAGAGAGACTCTGGTTACTGTTTACTGTCCCGTAATGCGTGCCACCTTGTTTACTGAACTCGCATGTTGCGGAACTTTGCAGATTATTCAAGGTGAATCTGTTAGATAAATAACGTACATGGTTTCGTTCCGTTTCATGGTCGTTTGCTATTTAATTTGTAAATATAAAGGGCAGGACGTATA
Source organism: Agapanthus africanus (assembly GCA_030015575.1). Lineage (NCBI taxonomy): Eukaryota > Viridiplantae > Streptophyta > Magnoliopsida > Asparagales > Amaryllidaceae > Agapanthus > Agapanthus africanus. The sequence continues at coordinate 385,669,463 of JASDDO010000006.1, read as the reverse complement.
ACAGTCCAGAACAGATTCAGAAGTGACATACTAATGTTAAAAGTGTATAACTTTCAACGTACAGAAGCGATTGAGGATCTGTCTATTGCGTTGAATACCTTATTGAAAACCCTAGATTTTAATCAACTGTAGTATCGCTAGATTCTGAACCCAACTGGGTGAAATTCGTGTCGCGAAACGGACGTTCAGTTCAGAAACTGAATTTCCAGCCGCGAGCACTTAAAATGAAACAGCTGTATCTTGAATACCGGGAACCCGATCGAACTGAAACTAATTTTGATGAACTGCTGACAGAGTGTGCTATTTATTGTATTTGTATCACTTCGTTGAATTCCGAACATATGAATTTATGCAAATTTTGTAAGTTAATGACGTGCATATTGGTTCATAACATACTTGGCTTGTTAAGGGCATACATACACATATCTTACCCCATTTGCCATATAAATAATGTTAGTGCGTGTTAGTGTTCAGTGGAAATTGCATTATCGTGCGTGATTGATATTGGTTTAGGAGTGACGAGTACACCAATGGAAAGTGAACATTCGTGACAGTGATTGATACAGTGAACAGTGATAAAACCGTGCCATTGGTATACTTGTACACGACTAAATCAAGATCATAAATAGTGTAAACCTGGGGATAAAGGGGAAATCGAAGTGGAAAGAGAATCGTATTTAGCGGGACCGTGTTTTAGAGGATGATCATTTGAGCAGCGATATATATATTAGGTAGGATCTAGCGATCCGGATGACAGGGTTATGTCCCGGGTATGTGGGCCACTGTCTCGGGTATGTACGAGACTCCTGTTAAACATGATCCTCCTTTCCACTATGCGATTTCAAACATGACCTAGAGACCTATAGGGACACAGATCATATTTTGCATCATATAGTGACATAGTGATTACTCGCATTGTACTTTCACTTTATTACCTCATTTACCTGTTTCACCTTATTATAATAATATTGTTATTGTGTCGCTCTGACGATCTGAGTATGCATGCTCAGATCCCGTGGAAGGACCAGCGCAGGAGACGGACCTATCTTTCGAGTTCACGGAGATCTAGTCTGGTGTACTCTCTTTCTTTATTGCTTTCCATAAAAGAGATCGTGAAATTGAACTTGGTTAGTAACTATTCTTGTTATTTGTAATTTGTGAACAATGGATTTTAATGTAATAATTTAGTGATATAATTCCTTTTCTACTGTGCTTTATTTACTGATTACCATGTAATGCTAGAAGCCGAAGTGTTACTACGGCGGGATTATTCCTTGACCATAGGAGCATGGCTGGCCTAGTCATCCCTCGTTTTTCGTATTTTGGGAAGCGGGGCGTGACATGCTCGGCTGGACACGGGATTCTAGTGCCCGTCTTGTCCGCGTTTCCCCCATCGACCCTAAAGTCGGTATTTCTACATTTTCTTTTCCCACAACCACCGCGATGGACGGATATCCATCACGCTTTAACACCACTCTGCCACCGCCCGCAGGTGTGCAGAATCCTCCACGCATTTCTCTCCAAAAGAGATGCTATCCTACACGTGTTCCCCTTCCCACCTGTCTTTCTATACCACCTGCCAACGGGGAAAATTTTGAAATCAACCCCCAATTTATCAAATTGTTACCCAAATTTCACGGTCTTGAGTTTGAAGACGCATACGTTTTTATCTCCAAATTCGAAAATGTATATGCAATGATTGGAACGTCACAACTGTCTTTGGATGCTCTGCGTTTACGTTTTCTCCCATTCACTTTGTGCTATTTAGCCGAGAAGTGGCTTTATAATACAACCACACATTCTATTTCAAAATGGGATGAATTTGTTGCGGCATTCCTTAAGAAATTTTATCCCAATCACAAGACCAGTCGTGTTCGGAGCGAAATCATCAAATTTACCCAACTTCCCAATGAACCATTCTGGAAATGCTTTGAACGGTTCAAGGATCTTCTTTTACAATGCCCTCATCACGGAATCCCCAGATGGGATTTGTGTCAAGTTATCTATGAGGGTATTGATCTCACGACTAAACAGATGCTTGAAACCATATGTCATTGCCAATTCCTTTCTAAAGATGATGGTGAAGCTTAGAAATATCTAGAAGATTTAGCTCAAAACACTTTACAATGGGAAAGTGTTAGAACACCACCGCCTAGGGAAGATATCAATCAGCTCGATGTTTCCGTCACAATGAGAGCCGAAATGGCCGCAATACAAAGGAAGCTCGACGCTATAGAAAACAAAATCTCTTCAACCCCCTTAAACCATTACACACTTCCCAAAACCATGTGTGGCTGCTGTTCAAATCCATCACATTTGACGGAAGAATGTCCTTTGAATGTACCGTTTCAAGGTCACACTAATGATGCATTTACCATGTTAAGACCTGGAAACGATCCTTCTTCTTCCTCATATAATCACAATTGGAGGAATCACCCTGATCTTTCTTGGATCCAACACCAAACTCAATACACGGATCTAAACCAGAATAACTTTCAATAGGTTCCTCCACCACAACAGCAACCACTTCAATTGAGTCCGCACCCCTACCAATCACAAAACTTTCAAAATCCGGCTAACACTTCTGCACCATATGAAAATTCTCTGCAAATGGCCGGTACTGATAATTCCTCTGCACTCAAACGAACCTTGGATACTTTCATGAAACAATCCATCCAAGGGACGGCAAGTTTTCAATCTTCCCTCGATAATATGATGAAGATCATTGTCTCTCAAAGTGAGAATATTAAATCGATGGAAGCAAAAATTGCCCGTATAAATGCCGAAATGAGTGCTAGAGAGAAAGGGAATCTTCCATCTCAACCCATACCTGATCCTGGACCTTCACATTACACTAATGTGGATGCATTAACCACGTTGAGATCTGGAAGAGTGCTAGATAATCATGTGGGTGAACAGATTGATGTTGAGGAATCAATTGAACCCCAGGCTTCCGCTTTCACTTCCACTCCCACTTCTACTTCTTACCCTATTTCGTCTAATTTACCTTCTTCTTCCGAGCCTATTCTCCGTTTTCCCAAAGGCTCGAACCCTCCACCCACTTCATCCTTTCCACCCCCACAACCTTCTCCACAAATGTTGGAACCAACACTTATTGATAGAGCTCCATTTCCAGAAAGGTTGAGGCCCAACAAACCCAATGCCCAAATGGAGAAGCTTGTGGACATGTTTAAGGAAGTTAACATCAACATCCCTCTCCTAGATGCTATCCAACAAGTTCCGTCCTATGCGAAAATTCTTAAGAACTTGTGCACTAGGAAGAGAAAGACTCAAGTGCCGAAAAAAATGTTCATGTCGAGTACTGTAGACATGGCTTTTCCCCAACAATTACCAAGGAAATGTAAGGACCCTGGCTGTCCTACTATTTCTATTTCTATTGGGGATAAACACATTAACCGTTCTTTACTTGACCTTGGCGCTAGTGTTAACTTGCTTCCTTACTCGGTCTATGAGCAACTAGGTATCGGAGTGTTAAAGCCCTCGAACATAACTCTCCAGATGGCCGGCCGATCAATCACCAAACCTAGGGGTGAACTTGAGGATGTGTTGATAAAAATCGGGGAATTTGTATTCCTTGTGGACTTTATTGTACTTGATACATAGCCTATAGTGAACCCACGAAACCAAATTCCGGTGATTCTAGGTCGTCCCTTTTTGGCTACTTCTAACGCTGTAATCAACTGTAGAAACGGCTCTATGAACCTATCTTTTGGGAATAGGTCAATTGAGCTCAACATTTATAAGTTAGGAAGTCAACCCTCCGATCCTCATGCTCGAGTATGTTCTGTCGAATTAATGGATGTCGACAGTAGCGAATTTGACGATCCTCATGATACTGATCTAGACTCTTTTCATATGTTGTTGTTTGACCCAACTATATATCATACACATACGGACTCTTCCACCGAGTTGTCCGGGTCAATAACTAACACTGATTATGAACTATTTTTAGAGTCTGAAGATCACCTCGAGCTTTATGATGACATTATTCTTCGGGGTATTGATGAGACTTTTGAGGAGATCTTCACTGAAGAACTCGCATTTTTGGAAAGCACGGGTGTTGAGATGAATCCACATCAAAACAAAAAAATTGAACCTCCACCCCTTCTTCTGGACTATAAAGAGAATGCGAGTAATCCATCACAATCACTGTGTCGTCTCTCCAAAACGAGACGCAAACACATTCTTTCACACCACTTATCGTTTTCCCACTTCTTCTTGGCTCTTTTCAACTTGATCTTCCACCAACTTGTGCACTACACGGATAAAATCTTCGAATGGTTGGTGTTGACCTTCGGTCTTTGCAAAGTTTGGCATCGACCAATAATCTTGACCCCCTCTTATGATTTTCAAAAGCTTAACATTGTTTAACTCAAGTTTGGGGGGAGAGATAATCTGGCTCTTGAAAAGTATATTTTTACACAAAAACTGTGAGCTAAAAATAAGTTTGGGGGAGAATTTTCACGATCATATTTATTACCCCCATTAATAAATTTCCTCCCAAGCTTACAGGTTTTTTTGAGATATATCGGATGGCAACAGTGAGGACACTGTTGAAAACAAGTTTGGGGGAGGTTTGTGCTTATTTACGCATCATTTGCATCATACTTTGCATAAGCACAAAACATTTTTAAAAAAAAACCTATAAATTTTTTTAAAAAAATTCAAAAGATAAAAATATTTAATATTTAATTTTGTACATAAATAAGATAATAAAAGATTAGACAGTGAAAAATTAAATCCAAAAGATTAGAAAATTTAAGAAAACCTAGAAAATTAGAAGTTTTCTTAAACGAACTAGTAATAAGTAGTTATGAGCCGTTGTCCCAAGGGTTAGTAAGATGAAGGAAGTCCCTAATCTAAGGATAAAAAATGTCTGAAAAATAGTTCCTTTTCTGGAAGCTAAACATTTGAACGTTGATACCCTACTATACGCACTTACACACGTCTTGAAACTCGGGATAGTAGAGGATACCTTGAAATACTCTTGTCTAAAAGCCAAAGTATGAAGGAGATAATAAATGAAGAAAATATAAAATGGTGTTAAGAAAAAAATGAACACTGGTTTTGTTTTCACCAAGGCAGCAATAAAAAAATATAGCGATGGTGCTTCATCACCTAGTGCCTTAGACCAACTGGTCTGGGAGTCACTGCTAAGCCTTAGGTGGTGCAAGACGAGGAAAATACTAAAACACCTAATAAGCAAGCACATGAGTAATCGGTCGGTTAGTATCTCAAGAAGTATTAACGGTCGCATGAAAAATGTGTGAGCAAATCCATCTAAATATTCATTGATTAAAAAGTACTGGGCTGATGGACAAGAGTATGATAGCTTGAATTGAATTCTCCAAGTGTAGGGATGTTCTTTACACACACGTATGGTTATATGATCGATGTTTGGAAGAAAGATAAGAATGAAGAATAAAGACGATGTTTTATTGAGGGATGATGTGATTTCTAACATCTTTTCATGACTATTAAGATAGGGCTCATGACAACCGAAAAGCTACTGTAGTTAGAAACTCTAATTTTCAAAGTCTTTCTTTTACAATTCTTATCTTTATATGTAACTTTCACGGTCTTCCTTTTATTATTGGATTTTGTGAGTGCAATCCGCTGAAAACTCTCAGGAGACAACACGCCTCCTACTAGGGACACCTAGAGGTTTAAAGGTTTGTTGCACGTGCTCAGTGCAATCGTGTCGCCTACGAAAGTATGCTAGTTAGTTTTTCTTTTTCTTTATTTTCTCCTTCTCTTTTTAATAAAATAAGTTTCCTCGAGACGACCAAAAATACGTTTGGGGGAATTTGATCAGTCGAAAATATTGCATTTTTAACACATCAATTTCCCTACTATCTGCAATCATCTAAAGGTGTTCGGTATGAATATAGCACGTATTAGCAAATTGTCTGTAAAATACCAAATAACATGAGTTATACATTATAACCGGCATTTTGAGGGAAATTGAGTGTTTATCATTGCGCGCATTATCTTTTGTACATCGCAACACTTGTCTCGAGAATGTGTGCAAGAAATTCCAGGTATAAGTGTCGCAACTGTCAAAAGAGCTTATAAAATACGCCAAGTCCAAGACTTGAGATCTGGCAGTGAATTAGAGAGAATTATAAGATTCCAGACATCAGAAAATACACCTAAAGTCAACACCAAATATACCTGAAAATTCCATGCAGCAATCATCCTAAACGGCCGCGGATCCGCGGCTAAAGGGGCCTATTCGCGGCGGATCCGCGGCTACGTCAGCAAGTTATCGGCGGATCACATTCTCAGGTTTCTCAGTACAAGGTCAAAACTTATTCAAGCCACTGCAAACTCCAGAGATCTCCAGAAGCTTCCGTCCCAACAACCAAGCTTATCAAGGAAGCTTGCTAACTAACTAACTCTAGAAGCTTCTACTTAAGAACCTAGCTTAGCTTCTAAAGGAAGCTAATCCTAATCAAGCTTCTAGGGGAAGCTAAAGGAGAAGGCTATAAAAAGGACCCCAAGGCTTCTTCTCAAAGGTTGTTGATCATTCCACAACAATTTCCACCCACAAGTTGAGTGACACAACTTGTATATTCAAATACTTCCAAAAGCCAATTCAAGATCTCCGAGTACAAAATCAAGCAAGAAGCCATCAAGCCTTTTGGAAGTGACGCCGATCTTCAACTGAGCAAGTGATCCAAGCCGATCCGCGACTCACGAAGACGATGCGAAGCTAATTCGACGATCGAGTTCTTTCCTCAATCCTTGTAGTTCTTGAGCGAATTGGAACGAAATTGTTGAATAAAGAAAGGTGAAAACTCTTAATCTTGCTTTTCTTTATATTTAAGCATTGTGATGAGTTCTCAATTATTGATTTGTTTCTTTATCATGATATTTGAGTAAAAACTCCGCTCGTGGAGGAATTGAGAAAATAGATAGAAGATGATGATTACATCCTTGAACGATTCTTAAGTCCTATGAATTTTGTAAACTCTAGAAAATTAAATCATCGACAATCTAGTTTCGAGTGAGATACTTTCTTGAATGTTTTCGCTCCTAATTAGAGATCAACGATCGATAATTGAATTTTCTAGAGGCTAGCTTTTGAATGATAATCAACGAAAGGACAAGAGATGATGATGAAGAAACCCTAGTTTCTTCGATAGATCCCTAAAGCTCGTTGATCGTTATCGATCTAGCAACAAATTATCAATGGATAAGAATACGTAATCATAAGTCTTCGTCATCGCTATCGATTCGATCGATTCCTACGAGCCTCATTACAAATCTTGATAACTAATTCAAATTGGATGATTCTTGATTCTTGATTCTTGATCTATAGTATTTCTTGATATTAGATCTAGTTTTTGATAATTCTTGAAAATCAATTTCATAAATCTTGAATCAATTTTTCTTTTCTTTGATCCTTTAATTTTCAATTCATCCAAATCAAAAACGATCAAATCACACTTTCTCAGTGGACGATCCGTTCTCATTGACGAAACTACAATAAACACCGTCAATTGATTGCGGTATAAATTTCTTTGGTTATGATTTCTATACATTTTCTATCTACACACCGAGAAAATGATCAATCAACATGCGTGTATTGCACGTAGCGCAAATGTGCAACTTGGCAGAGAGTGTCCATGGCGCTCGTGCCTTTTTATAGGGCGCACCCTATGGAAGAAATTTGATACTTTCAGAAAGCTTAAATTTTCGATTGGTCAAGCATATGCTTCTATTTGATTATTATATATATATATATTTGTTTTGATCTTTAGATCTTTGGATGCTGGTATTTTTTTGGTTTGGGAGATGAGATCTTTCCTCCGTCTCACTTTTCCTTTTTGGATTTTGATGAACAGAGGATGAGAAGAGATAAAAATATTTCTCTTTTTTGTATGGAGATTTTTAGATCTCAATCTATTGACCGAGGCTAAAAGAGAGGACGCTTCCTCAAAAGTTTGGAAGAAGAAGAAAGAAAAACCTACATGAGAGAGAAAAGAGCGACATCTCAAAACTGTAATTTTTTTTAGAGGAGAAAAATATGCTTTATTTCATAATAGGACTGGCTTTTTGCAATTTACATTGGACCCCTTGGGCATTACACTTTTGGGTTTTTGCCTTTCCCATACTCATGTTCTTATTTATTTTTACATATAAGACATGGGCTTCATAATTATTTGGCTTTTTGTCCATTTCACTTACATTTTATTCATAAAAATTACATTAACTCCGGTTATTGCATAATTCTTTTCTTCGACGGTGGCTGAATTTGCTTGGGCTCGAGACGGCTTGGGCATAAATCCAGTTGCTTGAGGTTGGACCCGGATTAGTCGTACCCACGTTGACTTGGGCATTGACTTTGACTGACCCATAATTTCTGATTTGTAATTTTGGCAAGTGGAGTGTAAATTTTGACCCTAATAGTCCTATTATGATGCATCTGATTTTTCATCAAGTGAATCCTGCTTTGGTTATCACAGTAGATTATTATGTTATCTTTTTAAATACTAAGTTCCGAAAATAGTCCCTTCAACCAGATCTTTTTCTTAACGGCCTTAACAACGACTATATACTTTGTCTCCATTGTAGATAACGCTACCATAAGCTGTAACGAAGCACGTCAATTGATGGCACATCCTCCTAAAGAAAATACATAACCGGTGATTGACTTTCACCTATCGAGATCATCGGCATAATCGGAATCGCTGAATCCAACCAAATTGTCATTGTTCTTTCCAAACACCAACCCCACATCAGATGTACCTCGCAGGTATCGTAAAATCCATTTCACAGCTTACCAATGGATTTTATGAGAAGATTCCATATAGAGACTAACAACATTAACTGCATGTGATGTTGGGTTATACTAACGCCCTGGCGATCTTATAATAAACACAGCTGTCGCCCTTGCTTCTCGAAAACCCAATATATATCATAAAGGAGTCAAACTTCTTATACCAACGTTTAGGTGACTGCTTCAAATCATAGAGAGACTTCTTTAGCAAAAAAACGTGAACTTCCTTTCCTTTAACTTCGAAACCTTCGGGTTATTGCATGTAGATCTTCTCTACAAAATAATCATGTTGAAAAGCAGTATTCACATTGAGCTGCTCGAGCTCCAAATCCTGCATGGCTACTAAACCGAACAAAACACGAATAGAGGTGTGTTTAACAACCGGAGAAAATACTTCATTGAAGTCAACTCCCCGAACCTGTGAATAACCTTTAGCTACCAATCGTGCCTTGTGTCTCGTATCGAAAACCCTTGGTCTTCTTATTTTTTCTTGAAAACCCACTCGCGGATAACTACTTTCTTTCCTCCTTCAGCCTTCATGAGCTTTCTGTCTAGTTCTTGTGAAGAGACTCAATCTCTTCATTCATAGTAACTAACCAACAAGCCGAGTCATCTGATGAGATAAGTTCTTGATAGCTCGTCGGCTCGCTACTATTAACTGACTCTGCAACGGATAGCGCATATGCCACTAGATCATCGTAGCCATATATTTGTAGCGGTCGAATGTCCCTTCATTGTTGGTCTCGAGCGAGTAAATACTCCTCATCTTGAGACTGCTCATCATGAGCTTCATCAGACGATGATGAAGGAGAGATCTCCTGCGAACCCGAGCTTTCACCAACTTCAATTTTAACGCCTGGCTCATCCTTCTTTGAATCTTATTAATTTGGAGATTTTACAATATTTGGTTTCAACATAGCAGATTCATCAAAAGTCACATCTCTGCTAATCATAAATTTTGGCGACTTTGGATCCGAACACCACAACGTATAACCTTTAACGCCGGTAGCATAACCAAGAAAAATGCATTTGTTCGCTCAAGAATCCAACTTGCCTTCATAGAAATGTGCATATTCGGGACAACTAAACATTCGAAGTGTAGAATAATCAGTGTTCTTCCCAGACCATACCTACTCCGGTGTTGTTTTACGACCTAGAGATATAAGAGATGACCGATTCATAATGAAGTATGCCTTGTTCACCGCCTCTGCCGAAAATTCCTTGCCGAGGCCTGCATAAGACAACGAACATGCAACGCACTTTCTCCAAAAAAGTCTGGTTCATACGCTCCGCGACTCCATTCTGCTATGGTGTGTAGAAAACGGTATAATGCCGAATAATCCCTTCATTTTTGTAGAAATCATTGAAATCTCCACAGAAAAATTCCAACCCGTTTTCTGTCAATCTCTTGATCCGCTTGCCTGTCTGCTTCTAAATCAATGTCTTCTATTGCTTGAACGTAAGAAACACATCACTCTTGTTCTTCAAGAAGTAGATCCAAACTTTCCTCAAAAAATCATCAATGAAAGTAAGCAGATACTTGGCACCATTTCCTATAGAATTAACTTGAGAGGGTTCCTAAAGTTTTGAATGAATGTAGTCAAGAGTACTTTTTATGTTGTGCACCGCCGAACTGAAGCTGACCCGTTTCTCCTTCCAAAAAACGCAATGCTCACAAAACTCCATCTTCGACATACTCTGACCATCAAATAGACCCTGCTTCGACACATCCGCTATAACTCTCTCACTCATATACTCGAGCCTCATGTGCCATAATCTGGTAGTGTTCAAATCTGTCATAAATTTTGATGATGAAATAGCTGATGATTCGGAAGTTGTCGAACCTACAATGAATATAAGAACTCCTCAAGCCCTTCATCACAACTAAAGCACCTTTGGTTACCTTTGAAACTCCACCTTCAGCGGAAAACTTGTAACTCTTGTCGTCGAGTGCATCCAAAGAGTTAAGATTATTCTTCAAGTCAGGTACGTGCCTAACTTCCGTCAATGTCCTTACAACACCGTCAAACATCTTGATTTGAATCGTCCCCTTTCCAATAGCTCGACACGAACCATTATTGCCCCATTAAAACCACTCCACCATCAATGGACTCATATATGGTGAACAAATCCCTATTAGGACACATGTGGTAGGAACAGCCTGAATCCATAATCCATTCGTTCTTGGATCGATGTGTATTTTCAAGAACCACAATAAGATTTCCTTCTCCTTATTCTATACTATCTTTAGCCAATGACTCCTTCGATTTTTCTTCTAGCTTCAGCTTATTCTGCAATTTTAAGTAATCGAGCTTAAAGTGTCCCTTCTTACAATAATTGCAGGTCAGGTTCTTATTCTTGGATTTCGACCTTGACTTCCTCTTGCTATCTTCCGGTCTCTCTTCTACGCTCGCTCTCGAACAAATAAGCCTAAAGATTGACCATCGCCTTCATTAGAAGTTAACTCATTGTCGATCTTTTTCTTGTTCATCAAATTTTCTTTGACATTCTTGAGCAAGATAGTATCGTTCATCATCGGAAACGTATGTGTGCGGGTATGTGTATGTAAATGTATGTTTTTTTCTTGTGGTTGGACGTGTGTGTGAATGTGTATGTATATTGTTTCCCCCAATCAGAGAGCAAAGCTCTATTCAAAATTTCAAAATTTGAAATTTGAACTGAGACAGCACCTCACGTGCAAAGCACGAGAGCGCTCGCGCTAAGAGCTTCAGTACTAAGAGTCAAAGACTCTGAGGCAGCGCCTCACGTGTAAAGTACGAGAGCGCTCGCGCTAAAAGCGCCAGCTCCAAAAGCGCCGGCTCCAAAAGCACCAGCGCTAAGAGTCAAAGACTCTGAGGCAGCACCTCACGTGCAAAGAACGAGAGCGCTTGTGCCAAGTGCTTCAGCGCTAAGAGTCAAAGACTCTGAGGCAGCGCCTCATGTGCAAAATACGAGAGCGCAAGCGCTAGAACTAAATATTCTCCACCATTGGATCAAAGATCCAACGAAGATGATAAATCATCAAATTACTAGAATAAAATACTGTTGAGGAAATACTCCTCAAATCTTTCCAAACAAAAATGATTGTGCTCTGTAAATCAGAGCACCGTTGGATCAAAGATCCAATGGTGATTAAAAAACACCAAGATACAGAATATTCTCTGTATGGGAAAACATTTTCCCAATCTTGTCAATAAAAAAAAGGATGTCTTCTGTAAAAAAGAAGCCTTCGGATCAAAAATCCAATGGTGGGAAACATCCCCAAACCAATTAGAAATCTCTCAATGAGAGATTTCCTTAACTGATTCAACAAATCAGCCTCCCCTATATAAAGGACTGAAGACTTCAAGTCTTGCACAGAGGAACCCCCCCATAAACTTCAAGAAACTTAGAAAGACGAGAGCAATTTCTTCTCAAGGTAAATAGCAAGAAAAGAGATCATGACATCTCCTCCATATTTGAGAGTTTAACTCTCACATCAGAAGATCTTAGTTCTTCTTCTAGATCATAGATCTATAAGACGAAATCTTTCACAAAAACAAAAGAGATTATAGCATCTCTTCATAAAAAAAAAGAATTTAGTTCTTAGATCCATGAGACAAAGTCTATCTTCATAAAAAGAAGAACTTAGTTCTTAGATCTACGAGACAAATTCTCTCATAAAGAAAAAACAAAAGAGATCATAGTATCTCCTCATAAATAAGTACTTAGATCTGTGAGACAAAGTCTCTAATAAACGAGAATTTAATTTTCAGAGCACAGAATTGATCAGAGCTGCCAAAGAAGCGCTTCAACGCTCCAAGTCTGGCGCTCAGCGCCAAGCGCACCACATGCTCCTCACGTGTGTGTTATTTCAAGAGAAGCGCTTCAACGCTCCAAGTCTGGCGATAAGTGCCAAGCGCACCACGTGCTCCTCACGTGTGCGCTATTTCAAGAGAAGCGCTTCAGCGCTCTAAGTCTGGCGCTCAGTGCCAAGCACACCACGTGCTCCTCATGCGTGCGCTATTTCAAAAGAAGCGCTTTAGCGCTCCAAGTCCGGCGCTCGGTGCCAAGCGCGCCAGGTGCGCCTCACGTGTGCGCTATTTCATAAGAAGCACTTCAGCGCTCCAAGTCCGGCGCTTAGTGCCAAGCACGCCACGTGCTCCTCACGTGTGCGTTATTTCACAAGAAGCGCTTCAGCGCTCCAAGTCTGGCGCTCAGCGCCAAGCGAGCCACGTGCTCCTCACGTGTGCGCTATTTCATAAGAAGCACCATAGCGCTCCAAGTTTGGCGCTCAGCTCCAAGCGCTCCACGTGCTCCTCACGTGGGTGCTGAGGGAACACAAAGTGTTCTTTAAATAAAGCCCAGCGCTATAAAGAGTGTTCAATACTCAATAAAAGACAAAAAGGAAAAGGGGTGTCAGAACCCAAATCAATGCTCAACATTGTTAGATAAAAAGAGACCGAGCCCAAACAAATGTTCAAAATTTTATGCAAAACTGAGTGGGCTGTGTCCAAGTTGGCCATAAATCCCTAATTCAGATTAACTGAGCCCATGTGCTCGCAATCTTTTTAATAAATTTTAGTCCCAAACCTGACTATAGATCCCCCAACCAACATTGGTTCAATGGTACATCTCTTCATACGTCTGATACATGTTGTTGTAATTCTTCAACGTCTTCAGAGAGATGGAGGGTCCCAATTACCAATAACCTTTGGTGCATCTCCAAACGGGTTAAACCAAAACCCTCCAGACTATGATGTCTTTAAACCTTATGGATTATGATGTCCTTAAACTCACACGGACTATGATTTCCTTAAATTTTATGGACTATGAGGTCCTTAAACTCATAGACTATGATGTCCTTAAACTTTATAGACTATGATGTCCTTAAACCTTATGGACTATGAGGTCCTTAAACTCATGGACTATGATGTCCTTAAACTTTATGGACTTTGATGTCCTTAAACTTTATGGACTATGAGATCCTTAAACTCATAGACTATGGCTTCTTTAAACTTTACAGACTATGATTTCTTTAAACTTCCATGGACTATGATGTCCTTAAACCTAATGGACCGCAACGTCCCTAAACTAAGACGATAGAGCCCAAATACTCTATCATTGGATCTAAATAATCCCAAAACCCCGTTGAGTAGATCTTAGTCTAAAATTAGACTAAGATTTCCTTAACAAACGTTTAAGTTGTTCTTAATCTCAAAGAGATTAATGATCCTTAAACCAAAATCTAAGAAAATACGGATTTAGACTAATCCACGCCCTATGGGCGACAACATAAATTAGTTTACGTATACAGTCCACGGGCAACCAAAAACAAAACAAACATACACGACACGAATTGACTATCTGGAGAAGGAGAAAGTGGTTACCGCGATGCGGTAACGTAATTTACTGCAGGGGCTTGCGCCTGCAGGGAAGAGCGTCCCGACAATCAAAAACCCCTCACAATGAGGGGGAATCTGACGAAGTCTGCTACATCGACCACATCCATCTAAACCTTCGATACACGGTGCCATAAATCAACTTGGTATCTTCGGAGAGGTGGACGGATAAAACCAAATAGCATCTGCCCCCAAATTCAGGCGAGAAGTTTATCTTCCCAGCTTTTGGCGGTGAACAGATTCTGGCATGCCCGGTGGGACCTTTTCCTCTTTCCACTCCACATTTCATGTGTCGTGTTCGCGAACAAATCGCGATTTAATATGGCTGCCCTTGGATTCGAGGTACTAAGATTTGGTGTCTTGCTCCGTGCAGAAGAGAAGATGGGTCAATAGCTTCCAACTACACTAACTGCAACAGCAACTCCCACTTTGTCCTCGCTAGAGGAGTGACCTATGGGCCCCAAGCGGCCTCCATCTTCTCCATGCCAGTGGAACAGGTGACTCAGGCCACCACTGGGCTGTTCTTTGGGACCATGATCCCACCAGCAAGCTTCAGCACTCCAGTGCCGTCACAGGAAGCTCCGAAGAAGTCAGTCTTTGATCAGCTTGCAACTACCGCGGCACCTCTTAACGGGTCATCCAAATCCAGCACCTCAGTCTTCAATAGACTGAGCCACAGCTCAAGTGGGCCCGTGAAGAAGCCTGCAATACCCAAAGGAGTTATCCCGAAGTTGATAGCCATTTCAACCCTAATAAATGAAGTCATCAGAGAGGCTTCTCTTGTTAAGGGATCGGTCTCCGCAAGACTGGCCGCTCCAACTCCCACTTCAGGCAAAGTCACCAAGACTGCTTCCCATGCCCAAAAGTCAGTCTTTGACTGGCTGAACATTCCTTCTCAACGGACGTTAGTCTTCGACAGGCTGGCACCAACAACAATTTCTCGTCAAAGCATGAAGCACAATGAAGCTACCCTGACAACGAAGGTGATCCCGGCTGCACGACATGCTCGACGTCACCACTGGCGCCGAGTGTGGAAAGCTGGGGGCAGTTCCCCTTCTGGACTGACTCCGCCAGCTCCAACAGTGGAAGTCGATGCTGCTGTTCCAACTGGGAACAGCTTTGAGCCGCTCAAGAGGGTGCGCAAGAACTCTCCAACCGCCGTATTGAAAAAGTCTCCTCCACCTACTGAAAATGTTATAAAGGCGAAGCCGAAGCAGCCTCCTCAGCGACTGTCCTCCAAAATCCATAGGGTCTAGCGAAGGGTCCAAGACTCTGTAATCGACAAAGACTACTCCCGCCGACAGAAGAAAATGAAGGTTCGGCAAGAGTAGGACCATCTCGCAGCCATACCGCAGAAGGTGTCATGGATGCCTGTTGCAACGGCCCCCTCGATTTTGACCGTTCATAAAAAGAGAAAGCCGGAGAAGATCCCTGTGTCTGCGACAAATCTCAGAGGCACTGAATCCAAACGCCCCAAGTCTGAGGGCATGGTAGTGCACACCATCTACATGGCTTCCGGAAAATAGTAAAGCCGTACTTCTACAGGTCATTGACCTCTGACATGGTCTGTGACGAAAGCTCAAGAGCAACAACAGCAGAAGTTCCAGGAGATGCTGACAAAGATGGTCACGCTCACTGGGCCAAAAGAAAGCCCGGAGACGTCGTCGGAGCAGCGCCAGGAACAGAAAACTGACGCCCAGTTCCTCCGAAGAATGCTCGAGAAAAAAGACAAAGAGGCCGCGGAACGAGCGACCAACATGAAACAAATGGCGCTCTTGTTGCAAGATATGGTGGGCATGATGATACAACCAGATCTCCCAGCTGAAGACCCTCCTATTATCCTTGAAGACGACAGAGGGGAAATATCAAACCCTCTTCCGGCTTTTTTAGCAGCCAAAGAGGAGACGATCTTGAAAGCTGCCCTTGACGACTATATAGCTCAACAGATACGAGCTCATCAAGCGAGCGAAGTAGCTGGCCAAATCGTCAAAACTAGACGACCCTATCCGGGTTGGTACGATCAAATAAAGTACCCGCCGGGATATACGATCCCTAAATTCCACGTGTATAAGCGGACGGGTAATCCACACCAGCACGTTGCTCAATTCAGAGCCTTGTGCGGTAATACTGGGGTGACGATGAACTCTTGCTTTGCCAATTTGTTGGCAGCTTGTCGGAGACAGCATTTGAATGGTACTCTGAGCTCCCGAATGACTCTGTCAAGACATTTGCAGAAATGAAGCTACTGTTTACACAAAGGTTTGCAAGTGCCAGTGAACATACCCCGATCACGGCATTGATCAACGTCAGAGTGAAGCCGGGAGAAACTTGGGTTCAATACGCCATTCGGTGGCGGAACCTATGGTCAAAGTGTGAACAGCGCATAGAGGAAGCTCCGGCCATGGGCATGTTTTGGGGGACCCTTAACCCTCAGGCGACATTTTCCCAATTCATGATGTTCTTCAAGCCGACTACTTTCCACGCACTGATCGACAAGCTGGCCCAAATGGACAAGATGGGCCATAGACCGTCCTCTTCGAAAACAGATTTTTGGAATGAAAAGGGGAAAGGGATAGCGACCATCGTCGCTAACGCTCAGCAACAACCAAACAATCCAAAACTGGCCGCTCTCCAAGGCAACAAATCGCGATCCCTCGATGAAAAGTTGAGATGCCCTTACTCATTTCCCCGGGATAAAACAAGCAGACTGTTCGAACTAGCAACGCGCAATGGGCTCATCACCCTGCCGGATCCGAGACATCCGTCACAACTATCCTAACTATTGTCCTTACCACAGAGTATTGGGTCATCCAATTGAAGATAGTTACGTCTTCAAAAACTGGGTTGAAAACTAGTACCAGCAAGGCAAGTTCGCGTTGTCTGAAATCTGGAGGGTAAACCCGCCACGACAGCACACTCCTTAAAAGATAGACACGCCGGGGGCATCATGCTCATTTGTAGAGGAAGCTCCATGCGATGTCGTTCTTTCGGCAAAAACTAAAAGAATGCTGAAAGATCTTCAAACATGTCCGACAATCAGATGGAAAAGCCCGCTAGAGCCCGAAATCATTGAGGGAATGCGGAAACCACGCCCAACATTGAGAGTCGGTAACGATGGGAAAATTACTCAGGCCCAGCCGTCAAAGTCTTCGAAGAAAAAGAAGAATACCAAGAAGCACGCGTAGCCTGACGACAAGCGCATGGAGCTGCAAAAGCATATTGATGCGCTGGAGGAATATAACCAGAAGGCGCGAACCTCGGTCACACTCCAAGAGTTTCTCAACCACATCCTTGAGGACAAGGATGACGACACTGATGAAGGAGAAAATTCTTCAGAACAGGCCGATGGTTATGTGTCAAGCTGCCACATGATCTCTCACTCGTCAATAAATGGAAAAGAAGCTCTTGTTGCGGAGAAACTGGGGGCAGGATCGGTGCCAAAATCCTTGGAACCGTCAGACGAGATGATTGACATCCCGCCGAATGAAGCCCATCAGAAGAGCAAAACTGATCGAGAACGTGAAATGGCCCTATTCGAAGGGGCCAAGCGTCGGCGTCAAGTTGGAGAGGCCATAATAGGGATGGGTCACAAAATACTTCAACCAAATCAAATCACACCCTAGATGGGTGTATTCCACATCATCGTCATGTATCCCGTCACGTAACAAATACAAGTGCATACAGGATGAACAATGGACCGAGATGTCCTTAAACTAACTACGGACCGAAACGTCCCTAAACTAACAACGGACCAAAACGTCCTGAAACTACTACAAACCGCAGCATCTTTGGGCTGACGCAAAAAAAAAAGTGGTACGTCCATAAGCAAGATAGGCTCGGATGAAAACCCGAAAGGGCTCCATGAGTAAAAACAGCAGGGCTACCGGCGAGTTTGTGAAAACCCGAAAGGGCGCAAACTCATAAAGGAAATTCATGCACACTTGCTGGGTTCTCTCGACCTTGTAAGGAGAAAATACCTGCGTGAGATCCTTATGACTCACAAGGGAGCAATACACTTAGGAGTCCCCATGATTCCTAAGGAGAAATTACACTTACGAGATCCTCACGACTCGAAAGGAGAATCCCCTTATGAGACGCTCACGGCTCATAGGATTCGCAAGCCTTAAGCTACAGGGATCTGAACCTGTTCTTAATCCATCATATCCCCCAATTTGCCCTACAAGTGGTTCAATATTGACCCTTGTATACAATACACGGGCACAAATAAACGTCTCCCCCACCAAGTTCCACCGATGGCACGAAAAGTCCTCATGAGGAGAAAGACACTTGTAAGTCCTCTTGACTTATAAGAAGAAAACACTCTTATAAGATCCTTATGACTTATAAGAGAACATGCACTTAAGAATCCTCACGATTCCTAAGGAGAAAACCCACCTACGAGATCTTCACGACTCGTAGGGAGAAACATCTTTATGAGACTATTATGGCTCATGAAGTCAGAAGCCTTAGCCGACAGGATCCTAACCCTGTTTGCTAAGCCATCTTTGTTCGAATCGACAGAGGCAAATGATGATTCACTCCTTACAATGTCCCAGTGGTAGCGATGCTGATGCCTAAATCGGCATCAGAACCCAAGTTCCATACTCGCAGCAAAAAGTCAGCGAGTTATAAATGCATATGAAATAGCTGAAATGATAGGGCAACTTGCAACAAAATCAGAAAGTAAAATATATGCACACAAAAACAGCCGAAATGATTGGGCAACTCGCAATAAAAATCAGTAAGTAAAAAGAAAAATAGCCGAAATGATTGGGCACCGCAAAAAATAGCTGAAATGATTGGGCAATCGCGACTTTCACGATATAAAAAGATGAAATGATAGAGCATCATGGAAAAAAATGAAAGAATGAAACTTTTTCCCTGCAGGAAAGTCCATACTGACCCCTGTATACAATCCATGAGCATAAACAAAAAGGGAACCATATTTCCCAACAGAATCTATTAAAGGGAGAGCCAGATCTCGATGGCAACATCTGCATCCCAAAAGAACAACACGGCATTCCTTCTCAACTCCAACAACCGACCTCAGGGTCGCAACGAAGCAGAGTCATGGCAAAGCCCTGAGTTCTAAATCTCGACGGCCACATCTACAGCCTAGAGACCACAACGGTGTTCCTACTCATTCCAGCAAGATATGGACGCGACACCACTAATCGGAGCCACGAAAAAGTCCCCAGTTCCAAGACTCTACGGTTCACCGACAACTTAGAGTCAAACTGACACCGTAGAAAATGGAGAGAGTCAACCTGACACCGTAGAAAATGGAGAAAGTCAATCCTGACACCGTAGAAAACGAAGAAAGTCAACCTGACACCGTAGAAAACGGAAAAAATCAACCCCGACACCGTTAAAAGCAGAACAAGTCAACCAACCCACAGGGAAATCAGCGTCCTTGACGAGACCCTCGATTCGCGTCGACACGCAAGGAAATCGGCGTCTTTGCAGGAATCTCTCGATTCATCTCAACCCCAGGGAAATCAATGTCCTTTGCTAAATATCTCGATTCAGGGTAATCAGCATCTTTGACGAGAACCTTTCCATTCGTTTCGACCCACAGGGAAATTAGTAACTTTGCAAGAATCTCTTGATTCGTCTCAACCTCAGGGAAAACAGTGTCCTTGGCAGAATATCTCGATTTAAGGTAATCGGCGTTCCTGACGAGAACCTCGATTCGCGTCGATCCGCAAGGAAATCAACGTCTTTGCAGGAATCTCTCGATTCGTCACAACCCCAGGGAAATCAGTGTCCTTGGTAGAATATCTCGATTCAGGAAAATCAACGTCCTTAACGACAATCTCGATTCGCGTTGACCCGCAAGGAAATCAACGTCTTTGTAGGAATCTCTCGATTCGTCTCAACCCCAGGGAAATCAGTGTCCTTGGCTAAATATCTCGATTCAGGGAAATCAGTGTCCTTGACGAGAACCTCGATTCACATCGACCAGCAAGGAAATCATCGTCTTTGCAGGAATCTTTCTATTCGACCTCAACCCCAGGGAAATCAGTGTTCTTGGCAGAATATCGCGATTCAGGGAAATCGACGTCCTTGACGAGAACCTCGATTCGCGTCGACCCGCAAGGAAATCAGTGTCTTTGCAGGAATCTATCTATTCGTCTAAACCCTAGGAAAGTCTGTGTCCTTGGCTAAATATCTCGATTCAGGGAAATCAACGTCCTTGACGAGAACCTTTCAATTCGTTTCGACCCACAGGGAAACCAGTGTCTTTGCAGGAATCTCTCGATTCGTTTCAACCCCACGGAAAACAGTGTCCTTGAAGAGAACCTCGATTCGCGTCGACCCGCAAGGAAATCAGCTTCTTTATAGGAATCTCTCGATTCGTTTCAACCCCAGGGAAATCAGTGTCCTAAGTAAAATATCTCGATTCAGGGAAATCAGCATCCTTGACGAGTACCTCGATTCGCGTCGACCCACAAGGAAATCAGCGTCATTGCAGGAATCTCTCGATTTATCTCAACCCTAGGGAAATCAGTGTTCTTGGCAGAATATCTCGATTCAGGGAAATCAACGTCCTTGTCCTTGGCAAAATATCTCGATTTAGGGAAATCGGCGTCCTTGACAAGAACCTTTTGATTCGTTTCGACCCGCAGGGAAATTGGTGTCTTTCCAGGAATCTCTTGATTCGTCTAAAATCCAAGGAAAACAGTGTCCTTGGCAAAATATCCCGATTCAGAGAAATCAGCGTCCTTCACGAGAACATCGATTCGCGTCGACCCGCAAGGAAATCAGCGTCTTTGCAGGAATCTCTCGATTCGTCTCAACCCCAGGGAAATCAGTTTCCTTGGCAGAATATCTCGATTCAGGGAAATCAGCGTCCTTGACGAGAACCTCGATTCGCGTCGACCCGCAAGAAAATCAGCGTCTTTGCAGGAATCTCTCGATTCATCTCAACCCCAGGGAAATCAGTGTCCTTGGCTAAATATCTCGATTCAGGAAAATCGGCTTTCTTGACGAGAACCTCGATTCGCATCGACTCGCAAGGAAATCAGTGTCTTTGCAGGAATTTCTCGATTCGTCTCAACCCCAGGGAAATCAGTGTTCTTGGCAGAATATCTCGATTCAGGGAAATCAGTGTCCTTGACGAGAACCTCGATTCGCGTCGACCCGTAAGGAAATCAGCGTCTTTGTAGGAATCTCTCTATTCGTCTCAACCCCAGGGAAATCAGTGTCCTTGGCTAAATATCTCGATTCAGGGAAATCAACATCCTTGACGAGAACCTTTCGATTCATTTCGACCCGTAGGGAAATCAGTGTCTTTGCAGGAATCTCTCGATTCGTCTCAACCCCAGGGAAAACAGTGTACTGGGCAGAATATCTCGATTCAAGGAAATTAGCGTCCTTGAAGAGTGTTAGGTCCACGTTACCCACCTCGGTTCTTTCGGGGAGGCGGAATAGGTAAAAATCAAAATTTTCTCATAAGGTAACATGGACCATCCATGAAGGATCTTTTCTAAACAAAAACTAACATACTAACTACAAGTTTAGCTACTCGGTTAGAAGGTTATACCTAGGTCTTGAACTCCTTCTCTTCTTGTTGTGGTTCTCCCTCTTGCTTGCTCCTTGCAGTGGCGTAGACGGCTCCTCCTCGTCGTCTTCTCTTTGCCGAAGATAGTTCTACCCGAGGGCCTCTACCTTGAGCTCCTACCTCAACCAAGAGGTAACTAGAGTGCTTGGTTTGCTATACAAAGAACCCTAGAAAGAGTAGAGAGATGTTTTGATGGTTTTGTCTCAAAAGCTTTTGATTTTCAACACATGAAAGATTAAAGCTTTAAGAGAAAGAGGGAGAGCACAAAAACATGAGAGAGAATGAGAGTAGAAATCTACAACCATGCTCATATGAGAGAAATAATAATAATAATAATAATAATTAAGTGAAAATGTGATGGTTAGTTTTGAAATGACCATTATCATTTCAAATTAAATGAAATGTGCAAGAATCAAGAAGCATCTTTCATGTGAAATGATGATGGTCAAAATGTCAACAATAGTCAACCGGTCAACCATAGTCAAAGGGTCAACAAAAGTCAAATGGTCAACCTAACCATGGCACAATTATCCTTAATTAATATCATTAATCATATCTCTCATTCTCGTTAGGGTTTGGAAAAAGTCAACGGTCTATAACCCTAATGAGAATCCTCTGCCTCTGTCAACTGTGCATACACACCCGCATCCGTGTTCTGAGGAACACGAATACAATGTGATAAAACCAATCCCAAAACAAATACTAAGGATCTGGCTTAAACCAAAACCCGCTAATAATAACTACCCGGACACCAAACGTGCACAACTGCGCGGATGTGAACGAACCCCGTCGCAAAGCATGCGACCTCTGCTCTGTTTTGCCCAAAGGCGAATAATGGGACTCTAAAGACTCGACACTACGCTGGCAGTGGGTTTAACCACAGGCCGCAAGCGGTACTAGCTGTACGTAACGGTCCCCAGGTAGATGCCGATAAGAAGACTGATGAGGTGAACCCATCCGAACTCCTACTGAGCCTGAATGTGACAATCTCCGTACAGTCCGGTCTGTTCCTCTGAAAGTATCACATGGCGGGCCTAGGGGGTGGTAAACGTCAGTCCCCTAATAGCGGTACAAGTCGAGTCGGAGTGTAGCCCAGAATACCCTGAGAAACTACTAGAAACACTACCGGTAATTCTCGCTTGCCCTGGCCAGGGACGACTATGTGTAATGGCTCTCCAAGACACAGCGTGATATCAACTCCCAATACAGGGAGAGACAAATCCTGTCTAACCGCCACTGCCTCCAAGTGCTTCGGGACTGCACCCAACTACTACCTGTTTGCACGACTCAATTGAGCCGTGGTAGGGTAGTAATCTAAGAACAGTGGGAACACACTTGAGGCGAAGTGACAGTGTCAAGTCAACGGACTAAGCTGTACTCATGTCACCTGGGAACTGTTAACTGACGATAGGTATAATACCAACCAACAGTTCCCGATGAGTCCTGTCCAGTGTACTCGTAACCTAACGAGCACCTGCATACTATCTCCAGTACGACGTACTGATGGCCATGGGACAGACCATCTCCCCTACTGGGATGAGAAGCGTATGCACCAATCTACTCTGGAGTATCGATGCCCTGTCTCGATAATCCTACGACTAGGGACAAAAATAAGGATGTGCTTATAGACTACCCAGCCCCCACTAGTGTGATCGCCATCACAACGCCGGTAGTCAAGCAAAGATCCTAAGGGCTCCATCAATATGTTTTAGCGATATGTTAAAAGAAACATATACACATATTAAGATAGAAACAAACCAAGTAGCATACTACTATATCGAGCAAGATTGTCGTAAACTCGTATATATATATCCCAAGCTTCCAAAATGTATTATACAAACTAGTACTATACAATAATGGCCTCTAGGGCATACATATCCAACAATCTCCCACTTGTACTAAAGGCCAGTAATTGGTGTACCGCATACCCAACGTCTGCACAAAGGCCAGCTGCTGGCGTACCGCATACCCAATAGCTCAAAAAGTCCCTCGAACTGTGTTTGAAGGAGGGCCTTTGTGAATGGATCCGCCGTGTTGTCTTTTGTTTCCACTCTTCGTACCTCGATCTCCTGGCGATCAATGATCTCCCTGATCAGGTGATACGGCCTTAAGATGTGTCTGGATTTCTGATGGGACCTTGGTTCCTTCGCTAAAGCTATAGCCCCATTGTTATCGCAATACAAAGGTATTGGGTCAACAATGGACGGAACCACCTGAAGTTCACTAATGAACTTCTTCATCCAGACCGCCTCTTTTGCGGCATCGCTTGCAGCAATGTATTCAGCCTCCATCGTCGAGTCTGCGACGGTATCCTGTTTGGAACTCCTCCAAAACACCGCCCCTCCGTTGAGGGTAAACATAAAACCTGAGACAGACTTGATGTCATCTTTGTCACTCTGGAAGCTTGAAGCGGTAAAGGACTCGACCCTGAGGTCTCCATTACCGTAAACCAGGAACATCTCCTTAGTCCTTTTCAGGTACTTGAGATTGTTCTTCACTGCCGTCCAGTGGTTCTCACCTGGGTCTGACTGATACCGGCTCACCCGCTCAGTGCGTAAGCTACATCTGGTCTTGTATATAGTATCGCATACATTATAGATCCTACCGCCGAAGCGTAGGGTATAGTGCTCATGCGAACCCTCTTCTCGTCAGTCTTAGGAGACTTCTTCTTAGAGAGGGTGATTCCGTGCAATGCGGGTATATTACCGCGCTTGGAATCTTCCATACTATATCTCTTTAATACTGTCTCTATGTACCTGGACTACGAAAGTCCTAGTAATCTCTTGGATCTATCTCTGTAGATCTTGATCCCCAGAATGTACGAGGCATCACCTAGGTCCTTCATGGAGAACTGTTGTGACAAGAATAGCTTGACCGATTGTAGCATTGGAATGTCATTTCCTATCAAAAGAATGTCGTCCACATACAAGACTAGGAATACGACAGTTCATCCTACAATCTTCTTATAAATACAAGGCCCATCCTCGTTCTTGATGAAATCAAATTCCTTGATTGCTTCATCAAAACAGATGTTCCAGCTCCGCGATGCCTGTTTTAATCCATAAATGGATTTAAGCAACCTGCACACCTTTCCGCTGCTCCCACTGTCTACAAAACCCTCTGGCTGATCCATGTAAACGCACTCTTCCAAATAGCCGTTTAGAAAAGCTGTTTTTATATCCATCTGCCAGATTTCATAGTCATGGAAGGCAGCAATGGCAAGTAGGATCCGAATGGATTTGAGCATAGCCACTGGAGAAAAAGTTTCGTCATAGTCCACACCAGGTCTTTGACGAAAACCTTTTGCAACGAGTCTAGCCTTATAGGTTTCCACCTGCCCATCTACAACAAGTTTCCTTTTGTAGATCCATTTGCATCCAACGGGTTTTACCCCAGGTGGAGCAATATCCAAGGTCCACACTTTATTAGTGTACATGGACTCCATTTCGGATTGCATAGCATCCAGCCACTTATCAGAGTCCCTACTGATAATGGCTTTCCTGAAATTGGTAGGGTCATCTTCCTCCAAGATGCAATCCTCTCGATCCTTGTCTATGAGAAAACCGTAGTATCTCTCGGGCGGATGAGAGATCCTACCAGATCTGCGGAGTGGCTGAGGTTCGTCTGGGGTTATTGAATCCAGTGGTTCCTCCAAATTTTTTGGTTCATGGATTTCTCCCAGTTCTACCGAACTCCCACTAGTTTCTTTTGCAAGAAACTCCCTTTCTAAAAAGGTAGCATGGCGAGATACAAACACCTTCTGTTCCTTAGTGTGGTAGAATAGATATCCTAGTGAATCTTTAGGATATCCCACAAATTTACATAGAACTGACCATGCCTCTAGCTTGTCCGGTTTCTGTGTTTTCACATAGGCCGGACAACCCCATATCTTAAATCGCTTAAGATACGGATTTCTTCCACTCCATACTTCATATGGAGTCTTGGGCACAGATTTGGATAAAACGTAGTTCAGTAGGTATGCCGCTGTCTGAAGCGCATGTCCCCAAAATGAAAGAGGCAACTCGGCACTACTCATCATGGAGCGAACCATATCCAATAGGGTACGATTCCTCTGCTCCGATACACCGTTGTGCTGTGGTGTATAAGGAGGAGTAAGCTGAGAGAGAATTCCATTCTCTTTTAAGTAATCTAGGAATTCCGTGCTTAAGTACTCCCCTCCTCTATCCGATCGGAGGATCTTGATACTTTTTCCAGTCTGGTTCTCTACTTCGTTTCTGAATTCCTTGAATTTCTCAAAAGCTTCAGATTTGCGTTTTATCAGATACACATATCCGAACCTAGAGAGATCGTCAGTGAATGTGATGAAGTACGAGAACCCACCCCTTGCATGTATAGACATTGGATCACATACATCACTGTGTATGAGTCCCAAGAGCTCTGTTGCTCTTTCTCCATGTCCGGTGAACGGATATTTGGTCATCTTTCCTTTGAGACAAGACTGACAAGTTTCATAAGATGAAAACTCGAACGTATTCAAGAGTCCATCTTTATGCAACTTACTTAGTCTTTTCTCTCCAATATGACCAAGTCTACAATGCCACGAGTAGGATTCATTCGTATCTGAATTCTTCCTCTTGCGTGTGTTTTGTACATTGAGAACTGTATTCTGATTTAGAACGTAGATACCATTACACAGTGTACCTTCTGCAACCAGTACCTTATGAAGGTAAATGTTCATGATATTTCTATCAAGAACAAAGTTATATCCATCTTTATTGAGTAAAGAAATGGATATGATATTGCAAACCATGGAAGGTATATAGTAGCAATCGTTCAAAATCATAGTATTGCCATTTGGCAACACTAGGTGATATTCACCGACGGCTGCAGCATTAACTTGTGCTCCGTTCGCTACCCTGAGCGACATATCACTAAGTACAACTTTCCTATTTTTTCTCAGTCCCTGCAATAAATTACATATATGAGATCCTGATCCGGTATCAAGTACCCAGGAGTTAGGGCTGACCGTAAAGCAGTTCTCAATTATAAGAACACCTGAAGTAGATGCAAAACTATGCTTCTTCTTCAACTTGGTATCCTTGGAACCCATACAATCCTCTTTCTCTTGCTCATAATTATGACTGTTATCATAAGTTAGAGCCGAACCGATGTTCCCTAGCCCCAAATAAGAATTCGGATCGGTCATGCGATACATTTTATTATCTTGATTAGGGCGTGAAATGGTTGCTACCTGGAGAAAGAGAAAAGAAACACTCAGCGTGCGCTCTTGCAAGATTAGATTGGTTTATTAATTTATCTAACCAGGATGGCTCCCACTGTTTCCTCAAATTCTTCTTCAAACCTTTAAAAGAAGAACTAGTCAGGATTAATCGCACGTCACAATACTTGCTTAACTTTTTAGCCAGGCTGGTGTTGGTACTTCGAGGGAGGTTTTCCAACGCTTCGCGAAGTTCCTTAATTAAATAACCTCTTTTCCCTGGAGGCGTAGCTCCGCTAACACCGTTCTAGACACCTACTTGGTTTATAGCATTGATTGTTAAGTAAAATAATCTCCCGAGAGTAATCCAACTCATCAGTGGGATCGGGATCCAACTATCATTGTGCGATGACCTAGATGGAATCCACTCTAGTCACCACACTCCAGAAGGTATGCTAAATCTGCAAGTTTCAGTTTCTTTAGAAACTCCCGATGTGGATTTTTGCCCCTAAGACCCAAGTGACCTTGACGGAGTCAACAAATCAAAGAGTCCTAGTCAAGTTCAACCCGTCATTATCTGGATTGCATTAAACCCACCCGCATAACCCTTGATGGAGTCAACAAAGTTATACGACTGTCCTAACCAATCCCGTATACTGCTACAAACAAGCACCACTCAGCTACCGTACACTACGCCTTGACGGAGTCAACAAACGCAGCACGAATACTAAGTGTTACTTGTAGGAAATGACGGAGGGCTACGGCTGGGTTTTTGGCGAAAAACTCGTTAACGTAATGAACTTGATATCGTTGAAGGAACATGATTGTCCTTTTTAAAAATATAGTGGCGAAATTTTTTTCTAAAGAGGTCACTCCCTGTGAAGGGATCTCGGCTCTTTCCTCTTCGAATTAGGTGCAGGATATTCCAAACAGAATACCTCGATGCAAAACAGGAATAATCGACTATAGTGAAGTTATTACCCTGACGCAAACTTTTGTCCAAGGGGTCACTCCCGATGAAGGGATCTTGGCCCTTGCCTCGTCGAATGAGGTGCTGGGCATTCATAACCGAATACCTCTGTGCAAAACAAAAGAGAAGGTCCTTACAATAACAGCTTTTTGAAAATTGTTCCAACAACGTCATTTAGGTTTTTTTCTTTGTATTAATATAATGCGTCCCATCAATTAATCCTACCATTGCAGAAAACAACGAAAATATGACGTACGCTTATGCCATCCGCATTCGCCACGGGGCCCCATCATCACCCGTTAGGTTACTTAACTAACGACAGAGCGGGGGCTGGACTAGCGCGGATGCAAAATATAAGCAACGCTTACTAGATATCATATATAGATATATACATTCGTCAGATGCAATGATAGCCATTCCAGATCACAAATGAACACATTGGATATACTAGGAATCCGTATTTCGTTCGAGCCTGCAACGAAAGATGGATTACACGGTCGCGATGAATAGCCAAACCCCACCCTAGACCCCTACGGGTGCGGCAAACTACCCGCCAAGTACCCGAAGTGAAGCAACCTCCCTCAACAACGTGAGTAGGCCACTCGGCACTTCAAAGTACCCGGTAGTTTGTGCACCCCACCTTGAGTCTATCCTAGGAGCAAAAACAGTAAAAGAAATAATATACAATGACGGCTACAACCTCATCCCGGATGTGGGGCCATAAAAAATAATATTATATCAATTTACATATTACATCAAATGAAAGATAAAGAAACTCTCATCTTACAAAACCCTGGCTATTCATCCGCGACAATCCAACAAGTTTATATACACAAACCAACAACATTACAGATCACAGATATGCACAACCCCTACTAATCGACGTATAGCGATTAGTCGACGTTCAGTGCATATATCACATCACAGATATAACCAAATAGCTAAGGTTTATAGAACTTCGATCAAAATAACAATTTGTAACTACCCCAAACATAACATTGTTCTCTGGAAAATCTGGGCAGAAACAAAGATCTTAAAAATCACAAAAACCAACACAGAGAACCCCTGGAAAAATTTGGTGCGCTGCCGAGTCGACTCGGCCGCGGAACCGCGACGGATCGCTTAGATCAGCCGCGGATCCGCGGTCATCTGAAGGTCTCAGGCGCCCAAATTTCTACAGTTTTCTCAAAAAACCTTGCTTGTATTTTTCATGTCAGTTAAAATATTTTTAGGCATGTTTTATAAATCGACAGAAAACACAAGTTTTTAGATGGATTTTGCGATTTTTTCTGGATCGAAGTTCTAAACACTTTGCTAACAGTTAGTTGTTGTTTAGCCAGGCTCTGATACCACTGTTAGGTCCACGTTACCCACCCCGGTTCTTTTGGGGAGGCGGAATAGATAAAAATCAAATTTTTCTCACAAGGTAACATGGACCATCCATGAAGGATCTTTGCTAAACAAAAACTAACATACTAACTACAAGTTTAGCTACTCGGTTAGAAGGTTATACCTAGGTCTTGAACTCCTTCTCTATTTGTTGTGGTTCTCCCTCTTGCTTGCTCCTTATAGTGGCGTAGACGGCTCCTCCTCGTCGTCTTCTCTTTGCCGAAGATAGATCCACCCGATGGCCTCTACCTTGAGCTCCTACCTCAACTAAGAGGTAACTAGAGTGCTTGGTTTGCTAGACAAAGAACCCTAGAAAGAGTAGAGAGATGTTTTGATGGTTTTGTCTCAAAAGCTTTTGATTTTCAAAACATGAAATATTAAAGCTTTGAGAGAAAGAGGGAGAGCTCAAAAACATGAGAGAGAAAGAGCAAGAGAGAATGAGAGTAGAAATCTACAACCATGCTCATATGAGAGAAATAATAATAATAATAATTAAGTAAAAATGTGATGGTTAGTTTTGAAATGACCATTATCATTTCAAATTAAATGAAATGTGCAAGAATCAAGAAGCATCTTTCATGTGAAATGATGATGGTCAAAATGTCAACAATAGTCAACCGGTCAACCATAGTCAAAGGGTCAACAAAAGTCAAATGGTCAATCTAACCATAGCACAATTATCCTTAATTAATATCATTAATCATATCTCTCATTCTTATTAGGCTTTGGAAAAAGTCAACGGTCTATAACCCTAATGAGAATCCTCTGCCTCTGTCAACTGTGCATACACACCCGCATTCGTATTCCGAGGAACATGAATACAATGAGACAAAACCAATCCCAAAATAAATACTAGGATCTGGCTTAAACCAAAGCCCGCTAGTAATAACTGCCCGGACACCAAACGTACACAAGTGCGCGGATGTGAACGAACCCCGTCGCAAAGCCATGCGCCCTCTACTCTGTTTTTCCCAAAGGCGAATAACCCTCTTTGTGGGACTCTAAAGACTCGACACTACGCTAGCAGTGGGTTTAACCACAGGCCGCAAGCGGTACTAGCTGTACGTAACGGTCCCCAGGTAAATGCCGATAAGAAGACTGATGAGGTGAACCCATCCGAACTCCTACTGAGCCTGAATGTGACAATCTCCGTACAGTCCGGTCTGTTCCTCTGAGAGTATCGCATGGCGGGCCTAGGGGGCGGTAAATGTCAGTCCCCTAATAGCGGTACAAGTCGAGTCGGAGTGTAGCCCAGAATACCCTAAGAAACTACT
The DNA here is from genome assembly GCA_030015575.1 of Agapanthus africanus. Classification (NCBI taxonomy): domain Eukaryota; kingdom Viridiplantae; phylum Streptophyta; class Magnoliopsida; order Asparagales; family Amaryllidaceae; genus Agapanthus; species Agapanthus africanus. The sequence continues at coordinate 385,638,900 of JASDDO010000006.1, read as the reverse complement.
GGAAACACTACTGGTAATTCTCGCTTGCCCTGGCTAGGGACGACTATATGTAATGGCTCTCCTAGACACAGCGTGATATCAACTCCCAATACCGAGAGAGATGAATCCTGTCTAACCGTCAGTGCCTCCAAGTGCTTCGGGACTGCACCCAACTACTACCTTTTTGCACGACTCAATAGAGTCGTGGTAGGGTAGTAATCTAAGAACAGTGGGAACACACTTGAGGCGAAGTGACAGTGTCAAGTCAACGGACTAAGCTGTACTCATGTCACCTGGGAACTGTTAACTGACGATAGGTATAATACCAACCAACAGTTCCCGACGAGTCCTGTCCAATGTACTCGTAATCTAACGAGCACCTGCATACTATCTCCAGTATGACGTACTGATGACTGTGGGACAGACCATCTCCCCTGCTGGGACGAGAAGCGTATGCACCAGTCTGCTCTTGAGTATCGATGCCCTGTCTCGATAATCCTACGACTAGGGACAAAAATAAGGATGTGCTTATAGACTACCCAGCCCCCACTAGTGTGATCGCCATTACAACGCCGGTAGTCAAGCAAAGATCTTAAGGGCTCCATCAATATGTTTTAGCGATATGTTAAAAGAAACATATACACATATTAAGATAGAAACAAACCAAGTATCATACTACTATATCGAGCAAGACTTTCATAAACCCGTATATATATATCCTAAGCTTCCAAAATGTATTATACAAACTAGTACTATCAGCGTAGTCTCTAGGGCATACATATCCAACGAAGAGAACCGCGATTCGCGTCGACCCACAGAGAAATCAGCGTCTTTGCAGGAATCTCTCGATTCGTCTAAACACCAAGAAAATCGGTGTCCTTAGCAGAATATCTAGATTCATGGAATTCAGCGTCCTTGACGAGAACCTCGATTCGCGTCGACCCGCAAGAAAATCAGTGTCTTTGCAGGAATCTCTCGATTCGTCTCAACCCTAGGGAAATCGGTGTCCTTGGCAGAATATCTCGATTTAGAGAAATCAGCGTCCTTAATGAGAACCTTGATTCATGTCGACCCGCAAGGAAATCAACGCCTTTGCAGGATTCTCTCGATTCATCTCAACCCCATGGAAATCAGTGTCCTTGGCAAACTATCTCGACTCAGGGAAATCAACGTCCTTGACGAGAATCTCATGATTCGTTTCGACCTGCAGGGAAATCAGTGTCTTTGCAGGAATCTCTCGATTCGTCTCGACCTCAGGGAAATTAGTGTCCCCGCGCATAAAAAGAAAATTCTCTTATGAGATCCTTACGACTCTTAAGATAAAACACACTTAGGAGTTCTCACGATTCCTAAGGAGAAATTACACCTACGAGATCCTTTCGACTCATAGGGAGAAAAGTCTTTATGAGACCCTCACGGATCGTAAAGTTGAAAAGTTTTATGTGGCAGATCCTAACCCTGTCTCCTAAGCCATCATTGCCCTGCAGGGAGGTCAAGATAGACTATCTATGGGCCACACTCTCCGAAGTCGAACATCGACAAGGAGGGAAACAATCACTTACGAGTCCTCTCGACTTGTAAGGGAGAAAGTTCTTTTATGAGATCCTTACAACTCTCAAGAGAAAACGCAATTAGGAATCCTCACGATTCCTAAGGAGAAAATACACCTACGAGATCCTCACGACTCGTAGGGAGAAAAGTCTTTATGAGACCCTCACGAATCATAAAGTTGAAAAGTCTTAGGCAGCAGACTTGAACCTGTTTCCTAAGCCATCACTACCCTACAAAGAGTTCGAGAAGAACTGTTGTTTATTATCTACAGGCCACACTTGCTAGAGTAACATACCAACAACACAGCAAAGAAGAGAAAGCGATGGTCGGAGATAAAAAATGTGTCCTTTATTCATGAATCCAATTGAATACAAGATACATCATATAAAATAAAAAATGAAATGAATACATGTTATTCATAAATTAAAATTTTTTAATCGATACAAAGACGACTATTGAGAAGGAGGCGTTTTCAACAAGTCGGCAAGCCGCCCACACACTCCTCTCAACTCCTTTTCATGATCAGCTGCCGCGGCCAACTCCGCTTCAATTCGAGTCCCTTGCTGCAAACAGGATGAAACCTTCTCATCGATTTCCTGCTGAGCGGCTTCACGACTCTGAGTAACCCGCTCAGCGAAGTCAAGCTTCTTCCTTAGCACCAGCTCGTCGGAAATACATCGTTGGAGGCCTTCAAAAATAGCCTTCAGCTGTGTAGCATTCGCTTCTACCTGGGCATGCAATTGTACAGACTCCGTGGAAGTCGCCTCACGTTCCTTCCGCCTCAAGGTCGCCTCTTGTTCAAAATGGCGAAGGAAAGGAACACTCTGCTCAACCCATGTAGCTCGCTGGGAGTTCAAAGCCAATACCTCCGGAGCGGGACGCCTGAGCTCAATCTCATGCAGGCAGGCCTCGATCTTCCTATAGTAATTAAACCAAGACTCGACGACGCCTTCGCTATGGAAGTTCACAAGCGTCGCCAACATCGGATTAACCTCAGCAGCAAAATTTGCAGAGAATGCAGGGACCTCCGCGTTAAGCCCCTCGATATATTCACTCAACATACGCAGGCTGGCCACAGCGCCCTTGGAAGATGGACGTCTAGAAAAGGGCCCTTCCGGAATTAGGATGCGAGACTTGAAGGGAGCTGGAGCCGGTGCGATTGCTGCAAAATGAAATACGGTTTAAAGCTGACTCGTGAAATAAAGAAATCACACGAGTGATGAAGTCTACTATACCGGCTGCGACAGGTGGCAAAGTTGGGTGTACCGGTGGCATGACTATTCTCTCGTCCCCTCCTCCAATCTGTAACGCTGCAATCAATTCAAAGAAGAATTAGCAACGGCATGGTTTCCTATAAAAGAAAGGAAAGGATGTCGGTTAAAGACTATACTCACCGACACCAGCAGGTGGAGCAATCTCCGACTGGAAAGAGAAATGCGGGTTCAGCACCTGATATAGGTGGTCAAAAATGACTCCTGCAAAGTTACGAGAACATACTGTCAATACGAAGAAGATGGTATCCACAATTGAACCAAATAATTCGCAAACCCATACCTTCCAGCATTTGAAAGGACATGGGAGAAAAAGAAGGGACGGCTACCGTCAGAGCAGCGACTGGTGACGCTTCTTCAGATGGTACAACCTTAGGATTCACCGCACCTGTACTCAAGACAAACAACATATCATTAGAAAGGCTGAATAAGATTGAAAAGCTTGAAAATAGCGACTCAACAATTACCTAGTAGATCAGGACCGAAACCATGGCGGAGGCTTCACCGGGTGCAACGGCTTCTTCGCTCTCCTTCAGTGGAATAGTTTCGGCGCCCGTGGCTTCATCCCCTGATTCTACAGTTGCCGTTGTGACGCTTGCGATGCCTGTCGATATCAGGAGGCCGCAATGGTAAAGAGCGGCGGTTTGGGAAGTCCCGGACTCCCGAGAGAGAGTAGCCGCTTCGGGCTCTGTGGTCGCCGTCATCTCACCTTCCATCTTATCGCTGAGACTTGGCCCTGCAGGATGTAGTATATAAGAATTCAAAGATCGAGTTCTAATAAAAAACTAAGCGTTACGTTACCTTCGGGCAGCTTTTTGGCTTCTTCCCGAGCCGCGCGCGCAACCTGTCTATGCGTGGTAAACATGGCAGCTGGAGAATCCTCTGGAGGAATAGCGACAGATGGGGTGGTGCTAGAACCCGCACCCACAGCCAAGCTGACATCACGTTCCTTCGTCGCACGCTTTCTACGCTTCTTGTCGGCCTTGGCAGTGAGAAGTGATCTTCTCAAGACCTCCATCAAAGGGACGTCATCGTCTGAACCAAGAGCTTCCTCTGGAGCCGTTACAGCGTCCGTCATCGGCTGCTTAAGCGAAGCCTCTTGCGGGAATGCTGGGGGAGCTGGGGCCTCAGCAGCCGGCTCTGGAAATCCTAAAAGAATTCTCATTTAATGAGAGGCCTCTCGGGCCAAGGAGTTAATCTCCTTCGAAAGCAACGTTCTGCAGAACGGGAGTGACATCTGTCAACTCCAATCATGAGAAGAACAAAATTCCTTAACAAATTTAAGAGCTATGCTCTGTGTAGATGATGGAATCATCCATCAAAACCCTAAAAAAGCAAAGCTTTTGCAGAGTAAAAACTCCAAGATCTTCAAAATCTGTGAACAAACTCTAAGAGTTATTCATGGAAGATGAACAGTGTGCCAGTTCATGGGTTAAAATCACCTAAAAAAAATTTTTATCTTGAAAATCTATGATCTAAAGATGAGCACGGCTCTGTTAATGGGTAAAACCCTAAAATAACTTTTTTTAAGATCTACGATTTTAGAAGAGCAAATCTCTGTTAATAAGTTCAATTCTTACCAAATTTGGGCAGAGTTTTGACTCTAAAAAGAGTTTCTGAAGGCAGAGAACTTAGCTCTGAAGGAGAATTAAATTCTCAAGAAACAAGAAAACAAGAAGATGAACAGAGGGTCATCTCAAAGGGCCAAAGGCCCTATTTATAGGCGTTTGAAGTCGATCCGACTTCCAAGACAATCCAACGGTGGAAATGCTGCTACTGCTGTACTCACGTGTAAGACACGTGAGCGCAATGGTGGGGGGCATTTGTTTCCCCCAATCAGAGAGAAAAGCTCTATTCAAAATTTCAAAATTTTAAATTTGAACTGAAACAGCGCCTCATGTGCAAAGCACGAGAGTGCTGGCGCTCTAAGAGTCAAAGACTCTGAGGCAGTGCCTCACGTGTAAAGCACGAAAGCGCTCGCGCCAAAAGTGCCAGCGCTAAAAGTCAAAGACTCTAAGGCAGTGCCTCACGTGCAAAGCACGAGAGCGCTGCACCAAGTGCGCCAGCGCTAAGAGTCAAAGACTCTGAGGCAGCGCCTCACATGCAAAATACGAGAGCGCTAGTGCTAGAACTAAATGTTCTCCACCATTGGATCAAAGATCGAACGAAGATGATATATCATCAAATTACCAGAATAAAATTCTGTTGAGGAAATATTCCTCAAATCTTTCCAAAAAAGAAAGATTGTGCTCTATAAATCAGAGCACCGTTGGATCAAAAGATCAAATGGTGATTAAAAATCGGCGGCCTCACGATGAGGGCTTCAGATCCTCAGCGTCTGATGGGCAGGAGGCTGCCCGCTGGGTATGCGCCGAGCAGGGTAGCTGCTCGGTGTCCTCTTGATGAGGGCTTCAGATCCTCAGTGTCTGATGGGCAGGAGGCTTCCCCCTGGGGATGCGCCGAGCAGAGAAGCTACTCGGTGGCCTCTTGGTGAGGGCTTTGATCCTTAGTGTGGGAGGGGCCATAAGAGGCCTACTGAGGACGGGCCGAGCAGGGTTACTGCTCGATGCCTCTTGGTGACGGCTTTTGATCCCTGGCATCGTGGGGTAGGGAACTACCAGCCAGGGATAGCCGAGCAGGGTAGCCGCTCGGCTGCCTATTGATGAGGGCTTCGATCATTAGCGGGGGAGGGGCCGTAAAGGGCCTACTAAGGACGGGGACGAGCAGGGTTGCTGCCCGGTGCCTCTTGCCGAGGGCTTTGATCCCTGGTGTGTTGGGGTAGGGAGCTACCAGCCAGGGATAACCAAGCAAGGGCAGGCTCGGTTGCCTCTTGTGAGGGCTTTTGATCCTTAAGGACGGGCCGGGCAGGTTTGCTGCTCGGTGCCTCTTGGCGAGGGCTTTGATCCCTGGTGTGTTGGGGTAGGGAGCTACCAGCCAGGGATAACCGAGCAACGGAGGGCCCGGTTGCCTCTTAAGAGGGCTTTTAATCCTTAGCGCTGGAGGGGCCGTAAGAGGACTACTAAGGACGGGCTGAGCAGGGTTACTGCCCGGTGCCTCTTGGCGAGGGCTTTGATTCGTAAGGATGGCCGAGCAAGGTTGCTACCCGGTGCCTCTTGGCGAGGGGTTTGATCCCTGGCATTATGGGGTAGAGAGCTACCAGCCAGGGATTGCCGAGCAGGGTAGCCGCTCGGCTGCCTCTTGGAGAGGGCTTTGATCCCTGGCGTTGTGGGGTAAGGAACTACCAGCCAGGGATAGCCGAGCAGGGTAGCCGCTCGGCTGTCTCTTAGTAAGGCTTCGATGCTTAGTGCTGGAGGGGCCGTAGGAGGCCTGCTAAAGATGGACCGAGCAGTGAAGCTGCTCAGTTGCCTCTTGGAGAGGGCTTTGATCCCTGGCGTTGTGGGGTAGGGAACTACCAGCCAGGGATAGCCGAGCAGGGTAGCTGCTCAGCTGCCTCTTGGTGAGGGCTTTGATCCTTGGCGTTGCGAGGTAGGGAACTATCAGCCAGGGACAACCGAGCAGGGTAGCCGCTCGGCTGCCTCTTCGTGAGGGCTTCGATCCTTGGCCTCTGCTGTTGGAGACCTGTGTCTGGCCGCGGCCCCGGTTCCTTTCAACGAGGTTCCTTAGGTCCCCAGGCGAGGTATTCTTTGAGCTGCCGTGATGAGTCCCGTCCGTGCGACCCCGTCAAGGGAGGGGGTGTTGGTCATGCCTGGGAGCAGGCGAACTGACCGACATCTTCTCGGGAGGTACAGGATCACGTAGGTGCTCGGGCTGAAGCATTCGGGCGACAGACCTCGGTGCTGACACGGGTTGGAGAATGTATTGTCCCCGGAGATCTGCGGCTGTGGGAGGTAATGAGGCGGTGGTCGGCTGTACTGACGCGAGCAAAGTCTTCTCTCCTTCGGTTGGGGTCCTGGTCCCGAGGTGGGGGAGCGGAAACTTGGTGATCTTGTCCTATCGTCTGGACGTGGATGAGCGCTTCCACGATGGACGCGAGTCGGTCTATCCGGCCGGCGAGAGCGTTGATGGCATTCGACGGAGGAGGTTTGTCTGCGCATCCGCTGAGGGGGAGGCGGCCGCTAGAGCTTGGATCATCGTGATGGTCGCTCACCATTAGGTTGAGATCTGAAGGCAAACTTTTGTTTTTGTGGAATCAAGTGTTCCCACAGTCGGCGCCAACTGATAGAGGCTGAAATCTCCTTCAGATGTTGCCTTCCGTTGATCTGCTAATGATGGTTGGCTGAGATTTGATCTGGAGGCTGTCGCTCCTGAAGCGTATGGATCTCAATAGGTTGAGGTTGTAGTTGCCGAGTTACCTGCAAGGAAGTCCCAAGGTGGTTGTACCACCGAGGACCCTCCGACGATCAAGTTAGACTAGAGATCCGAGCAGAGTAACGGCTTAGTGGAGTAAAAATGGCTTACTTGAACCGTCTGAAGAAGGGGTTTATATAGTGGTGGCAGCAGCCAGGGCAGGCGCGAGAATCACACCGGCCATTACGCCCCCGACGTCACGCCCACGCGATGAGCGGGATCTTCCATTAATGGCGAGATGGGCTCGTTAATGGGGGATCGTGATGGAGTGGAACATGGGACGTGGCCGGCGGATATCTCATGCATGGTGAGATTCGCGGGATGGCGGTTGCGCCTGTGAGCGGTGCCGTTGGTCGGTCGATGAGACCGAGGAAGATGACCTCGGCGGGAGAGCCGAGGTATCTTGGTTTTGCGGCAGCCCGGAGACGAGCTGAGAGGGCCGAGGAGGGTCGGGCCTGTGATGGCTCAGTATAGAGCAAAGGGACAGTTGGCTTGGCTGCTGAGGTGCTCGGGGGCAAAGAGTGGGGTCCAACCCCGGAGACAGGGTTTGAAGGAAGCCCCTACTATAGCATACCGGTTCTCCCTCCATGGCCCTCAGGGTCCTAACTGGCTTACGCATGTGACACGTCATCCGCCACGTGTGATTATCTAAGGAATTACCGTTATCGAGCATCATCAGGGTTGGATGGGGTTGAGGGGTTCGTGATGGTTTGGGGTGGAGTGCGTGCGCGGGGATGGGGGATTAATCTATATATTTGAATCAATCTAATACATGTATCAAATCAATGGTTCATTTTAGTGAAGTGACACCAGGGAAAAAGATTTGGTAGTGTTAAAATGAGTAATATTTTTTTTTAATAATGGAGGGGTTTTTGTGTGCATGAATATCATAAACAGAGGAAAAAATAATGCATGTATTTTAGCGGGGGGGGGGGGAGAGGGGGTCGGTGGTGGTTTGGGGTGGTGTGCGTGCGGGGATGTGGGATTAATCTATATATTTGGATCAATCAAATACATGTATCAAATCAATGGTTCATTTTAGAGAAGTGACACCTGGGAAAAAGACTTGGTAGTGTTAAAATGAGTAATATTTTTGATAAATAATGAAAGGGGAATTAAGCAATATTGATGCATGGTTCATATTTAGTAAACCTTTTCGTGTGCATGAATATCATAAAAAGAGGCAAAAATAATGCATGTATTTCAGGGGGGTTCGTGGCGGTTTGGGGTGGTGTGCTTGCAGGGATGGGGGATTAATCAATATATTTGGATCAATCTATATATTTGGATCAATCTAATACATGTATCAAATCAATGGTTCATTTTAGAGAAGTGACACCCTGGAAAAAGATTTGGTAGTGTTAAAATGAGTAATATTTTTGATAAATAATGAAAGGGGAATTAACCAATATTGAAGCATGGTTCATATATAGTAAATTTTTTTGTGTGCATGAATATCATAAAAAGAGGCAAAAATAATGCATGTATTTTAGCGAGGGGGAGGGGTTCGGTGGTGGTTTGGGGTGGTGTGCGTGTGGGGATGTAGGATTAATCTATATATTTGGATCAATCTAATACATGTATCAAATCAATGGTTCATTTTAGAGAAGCGACACCCGGGAAAAAGATTTAGTAGTGTTAAAATGAGTAATATTTTTGAGAAATAATGAAGGGGAATTAAACAATATTGATGCATGGTTCATATATAGTAAATATTTTTGTGTGCATGAATATCATAAAAAGAGGCAAAAATAATGCATGTATTTTAGAGGGGGGGCAAGGGGTCGGTGGTGGTTTGGGGTGTTGTGCGTGCGGGGATAGGGGATTAATCTATATATTTGGATCAATCTAATACATGTATCAAATTAATGGTTCATTTTAGAGAAGTGGCATCTGGGAAAAAGATTTGGTAGTGTTAAAATGAGTAATATTTTTGATAAATAATGAAATTAACCAATATTGATGCATGGTTCATATATAGTAAATCTTTTTCTGTGCATGCATATCATAAAAAGAGGCAAAAATAATGCATGTATATCGGGGGGGGTTCGTGGTGGTTTGGGGTGGTGTGCGTGCAGGGATGGGGGATTAATATCTATATATTTGGATCAATCTAATACATATATCAAATCAATTGTTCATTTTAGAGAAGCGACACCCGAAAAAAGAATTGGTAATGTTAAAATGAGTAATATTTTTGATAAATAATGAAAGGGAATTAACTAATATTGATGCATGGTTCATATATAGTAAATTTTTTTGTGTCCATGAATATCATAAAAAGAGGCAAAAACAATGCATGTATTTTAGGGGGTTGGGTGGGATTGGTAGGGGTTTAGGGTGGTGTGCATGCGGGGATGGGGTATTAATCTATTTATTTGGATCGATCTAATACATGTAAAAAATCAATGGTTCATTTTAGCGAAGTGACATCGGGGAAAAAGATTTGGTAGTGTTAAAATGAGTAATATTTTTGATAAATAATGAAAGAGGAATTAACCAATATTGATGCATGGTTCATATATAGTAAATCTTTTTGTGTGCATGAATATCATAAAAAAAGGCAAAAATAATGCATGTATTTTAGCGTGTGTGTAGGGGGGTGGATGGGGTTCGTGGTGGTTTGGGGTGGTGTGCGTGCGGGATTGGGGGATTAATCTATATATTTGGATCAATCTAATACATATATCAAATTAATGGTTCATTTTAGAGAAGTGACATATGGGAAAAAGATTTGGAAGTGTTAAAATGAGTAATATTTTTGATAAATAATGAAAGGGGAATTGACCAATATCAATGCATGGTTCGTATATAGTAAATCTTTTGTGTGTATGAATATCATAAAAAGAGGCAAAAATAATGCATGTATTTTAGGAGGGGTTGGGGTTGGGTGGGGTTCGTGGTGGTTTGGGGGGGTGTGGCGAGGATGGGGGATTAATCTAATACATGTATCAAATCATCTATTTATTTGGATCAATCTAATACATGTATCAAATCATCTATATATTTGGATCAATCTAGTACATGTATCAAATCAATGGTTCATTTTAGAGAAGTGACAAGATTTGGTAGTGTTAAATTGAGTTAAAATGAGTAATATTTTTGATAAATAATGAATGGGGAATTAACCAATATTGATGCATGGTTCATATATAGTAAATCTTTTTGTGTGCATGAATATCATAAAAAGAGGCAAAAATAATACATGTATTTCGAGGGGGTTCGTTGTGGTTTGGGGTGGTGTGCGTGCAGGGATGGGGGATTAATATCTATATATTTGGATCAATCTAATACATGTATCAAATCAATGGTTCATTTTAGAGAAGCGACACCCGGGAAAAAGATTTAGTAGTGTTAAAATGAGTAATATTTTTGATAAATAATGAAAGGGGAATTAACCAATATTGATGCATAGTTCATATATAGTAAAAAAAATTTTGTGCATGAATATCATAAAAAGAGGCAAAAACAATGCATTTATTTTAGGGGGTTGGGTGGGGGTTCTAGGGGTTTAAGGTGGTGTGCGTGCGGGGATGGGGTATTAATCTATATATTTGGATCAATCTAATACATGTATCAAATCAATGGTTCATTTTAGAGAAGTGACACCTGGGAAAAAGATCTGGTAGTGTTAAAATGAGTAATATTTTGATAATTAATGATAGTGGAATTAACCAATATTGATGCATGGTTCATATATAGTAAATCTTTTTGTGTGCATGAATATCATAAAAAGAGGCAAAAATAATGCATGTATTTCGTAGGGGGTTCGTGGTGGTTTGGTATGGTGTGCCTGCAGGGATGGGGGATTAATATCTATATATTTGGATCAATCTAATACATGTATCAAATCAACGGTTCATTTTAGAGAAGCGACACCCAGGAAAAAGATTTGGTAGTGTTAAAATGAGTAATATTTTTGATAAATAATGAAAGGGGAATTAATCAATATTGATGCATGGTTCATATATAGTAAATTTTTTTGTGTGCATGAATATCATAAAAAGAGGCAAAAACAATGCATGTATTTTAGGGGGTTGGGTGGGGTTTGTAGGGGTTTAGGGTGGTGTGCGTTCGGGGATAGGGTATTAATCTATATATTTGGATCAATCTAATACATATATCAAATCAATAGTTCATTTTAGAGAAGTGACACCTGGGAAAAAGATTTGGTAGTGTTAAAATGAGTAATATTTTTGATAAATAATGAAAGGAGAATTAACCAATATTGATGCATGGTTCATGTATAGTAAATCTTTTTGTGTGCATGAATATCATAAAAAGAGGCAAAAATAATGCATGTATTTTAGTAGGGGGGTTGGATGGGGTTCGTGGTGGTTTGGGGTGGTGTGCGTGCGGGGATGGGGGATTAATCTATATATTTGGATCAATCTATATATTTGGATCAATCTAATACATGTATCAAATTAATGGTTCATTTTAGAGAAGTGGCATCTGGGAAAAAGATTTGGTAGTGTTAAAATGAGTAATATTTTTGATAAATAATGAAAGGTGAATTAACCAATATCAATGCATGGTTCATTTATAGTAAATCTTTTTGTGTGCATGTATATCATAAAAAGAGGCAAAAATAATGCATGTATTTTAGGAGGGGGGTTGGGATTGGGTAGGGTTCGTGGTGGTTTGGGGTGGTGTGTGGCGAGGATGGGGGATTAATCTAATACATGTATCAAATCATCTATATATTTGGATCAATCTAATACATGTATCAAATCATCTATATATTTGGATCAATCTAGTACATGTATCAAATCAATGGTTCATTTTAGAGAAGTGACAAGATTTGGTAGTGTTAAATTGAGTTAAAATGAGTAATATTTTTGATAAATAATGAAAGGGGAATTAACCAATATTAATGCATGGTTCATATATAGTAAATATTTTATGTGCATGAATATCATAAAAGAGGCAAAAATAATGCAAGAACTACCTATTAGTGAAGAAAGTTTTTGTTATAAATAAACTCCTCATGGTTTTCATAATCACAAATATAGATCAAGGTTGAAAGAAGTTGCACACATATTGCCTTTCATATATACAAGATGTCGCGTATTGGAGTTGCGGTTTTTCTCGTTCTTTGTTTGGTTTTCAGTGCATCAAGTAAGACAACAAATGTTGTGTCTGTTAATAATGCGTATTTGCTATTGTGTTGTTTTTTAGGTTGATTCTTTGTATTATAGCTATGACATCCACTTTAATAACCATTGTATTGATTTTTGGCGATTATATTTTCAGATTTCGTGGTAGCTTCCGGACCAAATTGTTGCAAGGATTACCATGTGTGGGGTCATAGTAATAGCAACCATTGTTCAGGTGATGCAGACCATAAGGCATGCAACCAATGGTGCATTAATGAAGTTTGTAGGGGAGGAGAATGCAAAATCCGTGGTGGTGAAGTTTGTCATTGTTATTGCTGATCGATTTGCTTTGTTTTTACTTATATTGTATTCACGTAAGCAAAGTAGTCATTGAGAAATAAAACTGATTGCCTTTTATCTCTGTCTTGCATGTTCAAATATTTTACTGTTATGATGGCAATACTTTTATCTCATGAGCTTGGATCCAATTGTTCGTTTTCAAATAACTAAAAAGAACCATTATCGGAAGGACGATGATAACGAGAAGTTATAATAAAAGTAAAACTAAATTTTGTGTAATTCGCTTGTCTTTTCATCTATCTTCGAAGGGAAAAAATATCCCGAAAAGTTTAGATAAAATTGAAAGCCAATTGTGTGTAAATTTCTTTGTTTTCTCATGACTATCAACCTATATTTAACTAGATGGTGTCAAATGTTTCATGATCAACAAAACTCTATTCTTGAGAAGGTTTTTAATTTTAATTTTGAAGACCACTATAATAATTCTTAGATAATATTTCTTCGTTCACTTAAAGGCTTAAGATTGTTGAATTATTAAATGTTAAAGTGCCTTTTTATTTAGAGGTTATTGAAGGAAAGGTGCCATAGGAAGGAATTTCCTTTTATGGCGTCGGAAAAATACACCCTTCTTGATTTTTTTCGACGATCGTGGAGGTTATATTTTTTCGACGCCACAGGAGGAAATTCCCTCCTATGGTCTCTTTCCTCCATTATTCTTTTTTGTTTATTTGAATAGAAAGATATATTATGGGTTTTAGGCTAGATGCATGCATGGACGATTATTATCTTTGACCAACTAAACACCTTTAGATGCATGAATCTTGATCTTTCATGATCCCTTCCACCATAAATTCCCATGAGACACATTTAATATTATCCTTTACTTGAGTCTCTCACCATGACACATCTTGACTTTTATGTATGCCTTCCCATTTCATTTGCAGATTATTCAAGCTAAAAATCAAACTATAAACCAAAAAAATTAGTGCTTGATTTCTCTCTCCATTTCCTCCATAAATATCATTCCCAATTGTTCATGCATAAACTAGTTTTTGAAGCCTTTTTATAAAGCTTTTTCTTGTAATTGTTGGGAGTTATTAATAAAAATTGATCTCTTTCTTTCATCTCTTTCAGTGCTATTCTATATATTTTTTGTGGCGATTTTGGACTAGTATTTCAGGTAATTGGAATACTATATTTCCTTACATGGTATCAAAGCCTCAAGGGTGGTGATGGGTTTTTTTAATATCCCCTTGGTAAAGAAGACCGTCGGCGTTTTGGAGATGGAATCTAGTGATCGAGTTCGTGTTCTCGGTGTTCAGATACTAACTCAATCGAATTACAAGTTATGGAAAACATGCATGATGTCCTATCTTATCGATGAAGAATTATAGGAGGTTGTCAGAGGTCCTAATTGCACGACTCCAGAGAATACCCATGAAAATGCAGAGGCATTGAGAAGGTGGAGGGTGACTAATGCAAAAGCAGAGTTCGTATTGAAGAAGTCGATCTCTCATGAATTATTTGACCATATTATGGGTTGCACTTCTGGTTCGGAGATTTGGACTACTCTTGATGGCTTGTTCAATAAGAAGAATGTTGTCAGGTTGCAATTATTAGAGAATGGATTATCTCAAACTTTTCAAGGTGATCTCTCCATTTCTCAATATTTCTTGAAGATAAAAATTTTTTGCTAGGAAATCACTCGCTTGGATCCGAACGAGCCTATATTGCAGCGTCCCGTTATAAATTTTTTTTCTAACGGGAAATACTACTTGATCCTTATTTGTTGGGAACTTAAGTCCTACGAAACTTAAGTTTCGACACTTAGCAAATTTTGCTAAGTCCTAACTTCCGGTTCAGTGTCCAAGTGCACATTGGTGCAGGTGCAGGCGCACTTGCATTGCACGTGGTGCAGGCGCAATTTTACAAAGGGACGCCCTTGGTTCCGGCGCTGGTGCACATGCATTGCGCGTGGCACAGACGCAACTTTAAAAAGAGCCCTTGGCGCTGGCGCACGTGCATTACATGTGGCGCACATACACGACTCAGCAGAAAGCGTCCTTGGTACCGATGCTGGCGCTGGCACATGTACATTATACGTAGTGCTAACACAATTTTACAAAAGTGGCCTCTGGCGTTGGCGTGTATGCATTGCATATAGCGCAAATGCGCAATTTGGCAGAAGACGCCTCTGGCGCTGGCGCGCGTGCATTGCACATAGCGCAAATGCGCAACTTGGCAGAGAGTGCCCATGGCGCTCGTGCCTTTTTATAGGGCGTACCCTATGGAAGAAATTTGATACTTTCAGAAAGATTAAATTTTCGATTGGTCAAGCATATGCTTCTATTTGATTATTATATATTTATATTTGTTTTGAACTTTAGATCTTTGGATGCTGGTATTTTTTTGGTTTGGGGGATGAGATCTTTCCTCCGTCTCATTTTTACTTTTTGGATTTTGATGAACAGAGGATGAGAAGTGATAAAAATATTTCTCTTTTTTTGTATGGAGATTTTTAGATCTCAATCTATTGACCGAGGCAAAAAGAGAGGACGCTTCCTCAAAAGTTTGGAAGAAGAAGAAAGAAAAACCTACATGAGAGAGAAAAGAGCGACAGCTCAAAACCGTAATTTTTTTTAGAGGAGAAAAATATGCTTTATTTCATAATAGGACTGGGTTTTTGCACTTTACATTGGACCCCTTGGGCATTACACTTTTGGGTTTTTGCCTTTCCCATACTCATGTGCTTATTTATTTTTACATATAAGACATGGGCTTTATAATTATTTGGCTTTCTGTCCATTTCACTTACATTTTATTCATAAAAATTACATTAATGCCGGTTATTGCATAATTCTTTTCTTCGACGGTGGCCGACTTTGCTTGGGCTCGAGAAGGCTTGGGCATAAATCCAGTTGTTTGGGGTTGGACCCGGATTAGTCGTATCCATGTTGACTTAGGCATTGACTTTGACTGACCCATAATTTATGATTTGTAATTTTGGCAAGTGGAGTGTAAATTTTGACTCTAATAGTCCTATTATGATGCATCTGATTTTTCATCAAGTGAATCCTACTTTGCTTATCACAGAATATTATTATGTTATCTTTTTGAGTACTAAGTTCCGAAAATAGTCCCTTCAACCAGATCTTTTTTTTAACGGCCTCAACAACGACTATATACTCTGTCTCCATTGTAGATAACGCTACCATAAGCTGTAACGAAGCACGCCAACTGATGGCATATCCTCCTAAAGAAAATACATAACCGGTGATTGACTTTCACCTGTCGAGATCATGCGCATAATCGGAATCGCTGAATCCAACCAAATTGTCATTGTTCCTTCCAAACACCAACCCCACATCAGACGTACATCGTAGGTATCGTAAAATCCATTTCACAGCTTACCAATGGCTTTTATGAGGAGATGCCATATAGAGACTAACAACATTAACTGCATGTGATGTTGGGTTATACTAATGCCCTGGCCGTCATCCGTGGTCGTTTGCGGAACAAATTTTTTTCCACGAGTGTAAACTTGGCGCTAGAACAACCCTAAACTGGATCTACCATAAACCTAACTAGCATCTATAGAAGCTATCTACTATGAAAAGAGTTATAGCAAGAGGCTCAAGTCCTTCGGGTCTTCACACCTCTCCTTTAGTGTGCTCCTAGTGGCCTCCATGATCGAGCTTGATCAACAGCTCCTTGCGTCAAAGATGATCCACCTGAGAGTGTCTACTTGGAGCTTCTACCTCTAAACCGAGGTAACTAGGTTGCTTAGTTTGCTAAACTAAGTGGCCTAGATGATGTAGAGAGTGATGATAGATTGATTTGTCTTAATAACCCTAGGTTTCTCAACACATGAGACTATTAGGGTTTGAGGTAGAAGAAGAGAGAGCTTGGAGGAAGTGAGAGTGTTGTAGAGAGCAACCTAAGAATAGAATGAAAAATGGCTAAGTCTTGTGACTAATAAAGCAAGCATCCCCAAAATAATAATAATAAATTATCTCCACAACAAAATATCTAGATGTTTCCACAATATCTACCATGGATGAATAGTAAACTATGATTCACTATATGAGTCACCACTTAGCTATGCTTCATTCAATGAATGTAAACACCTCACCCTCTACCTCATTAAACCATTTAACCTAAAATGGTTAATACTAATAATGAGGTGTCTTCTTCTAGAAGCACCCTTGTAACTAATTACAAGAATACCCCTCACCGTATATACATACCCGTATCCGTATTCCGAGAAAATATGAATACAATAAGACGAAAATAATCCAACAATATAATACTAGAATCCGTCTTAAACCAAAACCCACTAGTATTATCCGTCTGAACGTTATACGTGCATAAGTACACACATGTGATCGAACCTTTGCCGTAAAACCATAAGGCCTCTACATCGTTTCACCCGAAGCAGAGAAACCCTCTGTGTAGGACTCTAATGACTCGAAAGTACGCCGGCAGTGCGTTACTAGATAAATCCATAACCACAAGCACGTCAGCGGCAATAGTTGTACGTAACGGCTACCCGGGTACCTGTCGAAAAGGAAAGCCGACAAGCAAACTCATCCGGATCCCAACTGAGCCTATCCGTGACAATATCCGTATAGTCCGGTCTCTTCATCTAAGAGTATAGCATACCGGGTTTAGGGGGTGGTAAACGTCAGACTCTAATAACCTGATAATACATGCTGATGCGGCTCAGGACCAATCCGAGAAACTACTGATCATCCTATCAGTAAATCCCAACTGCCTTGGCCAAGATCTTATGGTCCTGACTGATCGAACCCAGTGCAATATCAACTCCCAATACCGGGAGAGACGAATCCCTGACAATCACTCACTGCCTCTATGTGGCTCGGGACTGTACCCAACCAAAACCTGTTTTCACGAATCTGTAGAGCCGTGGTATAGTAGTGATCAAAGCACAGTGGGAACTCACACGAGACAAATGATGACCTCAGGTCTAAGGACTACCCTGTACACATTTCACAAGAGAACCGCTATCTGACGATAGGTATAATACCTTCTAGAAGTTCTCGGCGAGTCCGTCCAGTATACTCACCCCAGTGAGCATCCGTATACAATCTTAGGTGATCACACCAATGGTTGTGGGACCAATCATCGCCCCTCTTCAGGGTCTAGAAACGTATACGCAAGTCTACTCTGGAGTATCAATGACCGATCTCAATACTCCCGCGACTTGGGACTTTTAAGGATGTGTTTATAGACTACCCAGCTCCCACAAGTATGATCGCCATCATAACGCTGGTAGTCAAGTAAGATCCTGCGGGCTTTATCAACATGTGGTAGATATATATAACATATGCACATGTTAAGATAAAAACAAACGATAATAGTATACTACTGTATCGAGTATTTATCAATATGTGTAAGCTGGATAAAACATCAATAGAAATAAATACACATATCCGGATAAAGACAAGTCAAATAATATACTATATACTTAGCAAGATTGTCTTGTACATACATATCCCTAGCATCCACATGTATATATATATATATACATACAATAATGGCCTCTAGAGCATACATATCCAACATGTGAAATGCCGGGTCGGATATAAACCATAGCATACATAATTCTACCCACCGCACTTGAATACGGAACATTCAACATATACTTAATCTCATGCTCTGTTTGTGGTGATGAACGAGCTGAAAGTTTGAAATGAGCTGCCAATAGAGTGTTTACAAATTTACCGTCTGCCATACTAAAACGCTCCAAAACATTCTCAACGTATAGCTATTGAGACAAGTAAATTTTTCATCCTATGCGATCTCGCCTAGTCTCCATACCAAGTGTTTTCTTGGCCACTCTTAAATCGTTGGTCTCAAACTTGACTTTCAACTGTTCATTTAAATTCTGAATATCAACCATATACCTTGCTGCTATCAATATATCATCAATATAAAGCAACAAGTATATGAAAGAACCATCGGCGAACTTATAATAAACACAATTGTCGCCCATACTTCTCGAAAACCCAATATCTATCATAAAGGAGTCA
Organism: Agapanthus africanus; assembly: GCA_030015575.1. Lineage (NCBI taxonomy): Eukaryota > Viridiplantae > Streptophyta > Magnoliopsida > Asparagales > Amaryllidaceae > Agapanthus > Agapanthus africanus. The sequence goes on along the minus strand of JASDDO010000006.1, from coordinate 385,620,339 downwards.
AACTTCTTATACCAACGTTTAGGTGGCTGCTTCAAATCATAGAGAGACTTCTTTAGCAAACAAACATGGACTTCCTTTCCTTCAACTTCGAAACCTTCGGGTTATTGCATGTAGATCTTCTCTACTAAATCATCATGTTGAAAAGCGGTATTCACATTGAGCTGCTCGAGCTCCAAATCCTGCATGGCTACCAAACCGAACAAAACACGAATAGAGGTGTGTTTAACAACCGGAGAAAATACTTCATTGAAGTCAACTCCCCGAACCTACGAATAACCTTTAGTTACCAATCATGCCTTGTGTCTCGTATCGAAAACCCCTTGGTCTTCTTTTTTTTTTCCTTGAAAACCCACTTGCGGCTAACTACTTTCTTTCCTCCTTCAGGCTTCATGAGCTTTCTGTCTAGTTCTTATGAAGAGACTCAATCTCTTCATTCATAGTAACTAACAAACAAGCTGACTCATCTGATGAGATAAGTTCTTGATAGCTCGTCGGCTCGCTACTATTAACTGACTCTGCAACGGATAGCGTATATGCCACTAGATCATCGTAGCCATATATTTGTAGCAGTCGAATGTCCCTTCATTGTTGGTCTCGAACGAGTAAATACTCCTCATCTTGAGACTGCTCATCATGAGCTTCATCAGACGATGATGAAGGAGAGATCTCCTGCGAACCCGAGCTTTCACCAACTTCAATTTCAACGCCCGGCACATCCTTCTTTGAATCTTATTTATTTGGAGATTTTACAATCTTTGGTTTCAACATAGCAGATTCATCAAAAGTCATATCTCCGCTAATCATAAATTTTGGCGACTTTGGATCCGAACACCACAATGTATAACCTTTAACGCCGGTAGCATAACCAAGAAAAATGCATTTGTTCGCTCGAGAATCCAACTTGCCTTCATAGAAATGTGCATATTCCGGACAACTAAACATTCGAAGTGTAGAATAATCAGTGTGCTTCCCAGACTATACCTGCTCCGGTGTTGTTTTACGACCTAGAGATATAAGAGATGACCGATTCATAATGAAGCATGCCTTGTTCACCGCCTCTGCCCAAAATTCCTTTCCGAGGCCTGCATTAGACAAAAAACTTGCAACGCACTTTCTCCAAAAAAGTCTGGTTCATACGCTCTGCGACTCCATTCTGCTATGGTGTGTAGAAAACGGTATGATGCCGAATAATCCCTTCGTTTTTGCAGAAATCATTGAAATCTCCACAAAAAAATTCGAACCCGTTTTCTGTCAGTCTCTTGATCTGCTTGCCTGTCTACTTCTCAATCAATGTCTTCTATTGCTTGAATGTAAGAAACACATCACTCTTGTTCTTCAAGAAGTAGACCCAAACTTCCCTCGAAAAATCATCAATGAAAGTAAGCAGATACTTGGCACCATTTCCTCTAGAAGTAACTTGAGAGGGTTCCCAAAGTTTTGAATGAATGTAGTCAAGAGTACTTTTTGTGTTGTGCACCGCCGAACTGAAGCTGACCCGTTTCTGCTTCCAAAAAACGCAATGCTCACAAAACTCCATCTTCGACGTACTCTGACCATCAAATAGACCCTGCTTCGACACATCCGCTATAACTCTCTCACTCATATACTCGAGCCTCGTATGCCATAATCTGGTAGTGTTCAAATCTTTCATAAATTTTGATGATGAAATAGCTGCTGGTCCGGAAGTTGTCGAACCTACAACGAATATAAGAACTCCTCAAGCCCTCCTCAAGCCCTTCATCACAACTAGAGCACCTTTGGTTACCTTTGAAACTCCACCTTCAGCGGAAAACTTGTAACTCTTGTCGTCGAGCGCACCCAAAGAGTTCAGATTATTCTTCAAGTCAGGTACGTGCCTAACTTCCGTCAATATCCTTACAACACCATCAAACATCTTGATTTGGATCGTCCCCTTTCCAATAGCTCAACATGAACCATTATTGCCCCATTAAAACCACTCCACCATTAATGGACTCATATATGGTGAACAAATCCCTATTGGGACACATGTGGTAGGAACAGCCTGAATCCATAATCCATTCGATCTTGGATCGATGTGTGTTTTCAAGAACCACAACAAGATTTCCTTCTCCTTCTGCTATACTATCTTCAGCCAAAGACTCCTTCGATTTTTCTTCTAGCTTCAGCTATTCTGCAATTTAAAGTAATCGACCTTAAAGTGTCCCTTCTTACAATAATTGCAGGTCAGGTTCTTATTCTTGGATTTCGACCTTGACTTCCTCTTGCTATCTTCCGGTCTCTCTTCTACGCTCGCTCTCGGACAAATAAGCCTAAAGATTGACCATCGCCTTCGTTAGAAGTTAACTCATTATCGATCTTTTTCTTGTTCATCAAATTTTCTTTGACATTCTTGAGCAAGATAGTACTGTTCATCACCGGAAACGTATGTGTGCGTGTCTGTGTGTGTAGATGTATGTTTGTTTCTTGTGGTTGGACGTGTGTGTGAATGTGTATGTATATTGTTTCCCCCAATCAGAGAGCAAAGCTCTATTCAAAATTTCAAAATTTGAAATTTGAACTGAGACAGCACCTCACGTGTAAAGCACGAGAGCGCTCGCGCCAAGAGCGTCAACACTAAGAGTTAAAGACTCTGAGACAACGCCTCACGTGCAAAGCACGAGAGCGCCAGCGCCAGCGCCAAAAGCACTAGCGCTAAGAGTCAAAGACTCTGAGGCAGCGCCTCACGTGCAAAGCACGAGAGCGCTTGTGCCAAGTGCTTCAGCGCTAAGAGTCAAAGACTCTGAGGCAGCGCCTCATGTGCAAAACACGAGAGCGCCAGTGCTAGAACTAAATGTTCTACACCATTGGATCAAAGATCCAACGAAGATGATAAATCATCAAATTACCAGAATAAAATACTGTTGAGGAAATACTCCTCAAATCTTTCCAAACAAAAAAGATCGTGCTCTGTAAATCAGAGCACTGTTGGATCAAAGATCCAATGGTGATTAAAAAACACCAAGATACAGAATAATCCCTGTATGGGAAAACATTTTCCCAATCTTGTTAATAACAGAAAAGATGTCTTCTGTAAAACAGAAGCCCTCGGATCAAAAGATCCAATGGTGGGAAATATCCCCAAACCAATTGGAAATCTCTCAATGAGAGATTTCCTTAACTGATTCAACAAATTAGCCTCCCCTATATAAAGGATTGAAGACTTCAAGTCTTGTACAGAGAAACCCCCTCATAAACTTCAAGAAACTTAAAAAGATGAGAGCAATTTCTTCTCAAGGTAAATAGCAAGAAGAGAGATCATGACATCTCCTCCATATTTGAGAGTTTAACTCTTACATCAGAAGAACAAAATTCTTTTTCTAGATCATAGATCTATAAAATGAAGTCTTTCACAAAAACAGAAGAGATCATAGCATCTCTTCATAAAAAAAAGAATTTAGTTCTTAGATCCATGAGACAAAGTCTCTCTTCATAAAAAGAAGAACTTAGTTTTTAGATCCACGAGACAAAGTCTCTCATAAAGAAAAAATAAAAGAGATCATAGTATCTCCTCATAAATAAGAACTTAGATCTGTGAGACAGTCTCTAATAAATGAGAATTTAATTCTCAGAGCACAGAATTGACCAGAGCTGCCAAAGAAGGGCTTCAACGCTCTAAGTCTGGCGCTCAGCGCCAAGCGCACCACGTGCTCCTCACATGTGCGTTATTTCAAGAGAAGCGCTTCAACGCTCCAAGTCCGGCGCTAAGCGGCAAGCGCACCACGTGCTCCTCACGTGTGTGCTATTTCAAGAGAAGCGCTTCAGCGCTCCAAGTCTGGCGCTCAGTGCCAAGCGCACCACGTGCTCCTCATGCGTGCACTATTTCAAAAGAAGCGTTTTAGCGCTCTAAGTCCGGCGCTCAGCGCCAATCGCGCCAGGTGCTTCTCACGTATGCGCTATTTCATAAAAAGCACTTCAGCTCTCCAAGTTCGGCGCTCAGCGCCAAGTACGCCACGTGCTCCTCACGTGTGCGCTATTTCACAAGAAGCGCTTCAGCGCTCTAAGTCTGGCGCTCAGCGCCAAGCGCACCACGTGCTCCTCACATATGCGTTATTTCATAAGAAGCACCATAGCGCTCCAAGTTTGGCGCTCAGCTTCAAGCGCTCCACGTGCTCCTCACGTGGGCGCTGAGGGAACACAAAGTGTTCTTTAAATAAAGCCCAGCGCTATAAAGAGTGTTCAATACTCAATAAAAGACAAAAAGAAAAAGAGGTGTCAGAACCCAAATCAATGCTTAGCATTGTTGGATAAAAAGAGACCGAGCCCAAATAAATGTTCAACATTTTATGCAAAACTGAGTGGGCTGTGTCCAAGTTGGCCACAAATCCCTAATTCAGATTAACTGAGCCCATGTGCTCGCAATCTTTTTAATTGATCTTAGTCCCAAACCTGACTATAGATCCCCCAACCAATATTGGTTCAAGGGTACATCTCTTCATACCTCTGATACATGTCGTTGTAATTCTTCAACGTCTTCAGAGAGATGGAGGGTCCCAATAACCAATAACCTTTGGTGCATCTCCAAACGGGTTAAACCAAAACCCTCCAGACTATGATGTCTTTAAACCTTATGGATTATGATGTCCTTAAACTCATACGGACTATGATTTCCTTGAATTTTATGGACTACGAGGTCCTTAAACTCATAGACTATGATGTCTATAAACCTTACAGACTATGATATCCTTAAACCATATGGACTATGAGGTCCTTAAATTCATGGACTATGATTTCCTTAAACTTTATGGACTATGAGGTCCTTAAACTCATAGACTATGACTTCTTTAAACTTTACAAACTATGATTTCTTTAAACTGCCACGGACTATGATGTCCTTAAACTTAATAGACCGCAACGTCCCTAAACTAAGACGATAGAGCCCAAATACTCTGTCGTTGGATCTAAATAATCCCAAAACCCCGTTGAGTAGATCTTAGTCTAAAATTAGACTAACATATCCTTAACAAACGTTTAAGTTGATCTTAATCTCAAAGAGATTAATGATCCTTAAACCCAAATCTAAGAAAATACGGATTTGGACTAATCCACGCCCTACGGGGGACAACATAAATTAGTCTCCGTATACAATCCACGAGCAACCAAAAACAAAACAAACATACACGACACGAAGTGACCATCTGGAGATGGAGAAAGTGGTTTTCGCGATGCGGTAACGTAATTAAATGCAGGGGCTTGTGCCTGCAGAGAAGAGCGTCCCCACAATCAAAAAACCCTCACAATGAGGGGGAATCTGATGAAGTCTGCTACATCGGCCACATCCTTCTAAACCTTCGATACACGGTGCCATAAATCAACTTGGCATCTTCGGAGAGGTGGAAGGATAAAACCAAATAGCATCTGCCCTCAAATTCATGCGAGAAGTTTGTTTTCCCGGCTTTTGGCGGTGGACAGATTCTGGCACGCCCGGTGGGACCTTTTCCTCTTTCCACTCCACACTTCATGTGTCGTGTTCACGAACAAATCGCGGTTTAATATGGCTTCCCCTGAATTCGAGGTACTAAGATTTGGTGTCTTTCTCCGTGCAGAAGAGAAGATAGCGTCAATAGCTTCCAACTGCACTAACTGCTACAGCAACTCCCACTCCGTCCTCGCTGGAGGAGTGACCTATGGGCCCCAAGCGGCCTCCATCTTCGCCATGCCAGTGGAACAGGTGACTCAGGCCACAACTGGGCTATTCTTTGGGACCATGATCCCACCAGCAAGCTTCAGCGCTCCAGTTCCGTCGCAGGAAGCGTCGAAGAAGTCGGTCTTTGATCGGCTTGCAACTACCGCGGCCCCTCTCAATGGGTCATCCAAATCCAGCACCTCAGTCTTCAATAGACTGAGCCACAGCTCAAGTAGGCCCATAAAGAAGCTTGCAATACCCGAAGGAGTTATCCCAAAGCTGATAGCCATTCCAACCCCAATAAACGAAGTCATCAGAGAGGCTTCTCCTTCTAAGGGGTCGGTCTTCGCAAAACTGGCCGCTCCAACTGCCGCTTCAGGCAAAGTCACCAAGAATGCTTCACCTACCCAAAAGTCCGTCTTCGACAGGATGGACGTCCCTTTGAAACAGACATCAATCTTCGACAGGCTGGCACCAATAACAATTTCTCGTCAAAGCATGAAGCACAATGAAGCTACCCCGACAACGGAGGTGATCCCGGCCGCACGACATGCTTGACGTCGCCACTGGCTCCGAGTGAGAAAGCTGGAAGCAGTTCCCCTTCTGGACTGACTCCGCCAGCTCCAACAGTGGAAGTCGACGCTGCTGTTCCAACTGGGAACAGTTTTGAGCCGCTCAGGAGGGTGCGCAATAACTCTCCAACCGCCGTGTTGAAAAAGTCTCCTCCACCCAATGAAAATGTTATAAAGGAGAAGCCGGAGCAGCCTCCTCAACGGCTGTCCTCCAAAATCCACAGGGTCTGGCGAAGGGTCCAAGACTCTGTAATCGAGAAAGACAACTCCCTCCGACAGAAGAAAATGAAGGTTCGGCAAGAGGAGGACCATCTTACGGCCATACCGCAGAAGGTTTCATGGATGCCTATTGCAACGGCCCCCTCGACTTCGACCGTTCATAAAAAGAGAAGGCCGGAGAAGATCCCTGTGTCTGCGAAAAATCTCAGAGGTGCTGAATCCAAATGCCCCAAGTCTGAGGGCATGGTAGTGCACACCATCTACACGGCTTCCAGAAAAGAGTAAAGCCGTACTTCTATGTGTAGATGGTGTGCACTACCATTCCCTCAGACGGTCTGTGACGAAAGCTCAAGAGCAACAACAACAGAAGCTCCAGGAGATGCTGACAAAGATGGTCACGCTCACTGGGCCGAAAGAAAGCCCGGAGACATCGTCGGAGCAGCGCCAGGAACAGGAAACTGACGCTGAGTTCCTCCGAAGAATGCTAGAGAAAAAAGACAAAGAGGCCGCGGAACAAGCTTCCAACATGAAACAAATGGCGCTCTTGTTCCAAGATATGGTGGGCATGATGATACAGCCAGATCCCCCAGCTGAAGACCCTCCTATTATCCTTGAAGACGACAGAGGGGAAACATCAAACCCTCTTCTGGGTTTTTCAGCAGCCAAAGTGGAGACGATCTCGAAAGCTGCCCTTGACGACTATATAGCTCAACAGATACGAGCTCATCAGGCGAGCGAAGCAGCTGGCCAAATTGTCAAAACTAGACGACCCTATCCGGGTTGGTACGATCAAATAAAGTACCCGCCGGGATATACGATCCCTAAATTCCACATGTATAAGAGGACGGGTAATCCACACCAGCACGTTGCTCAATTCAGAGCCTTGTGCGGTAATACAGGGGGTGACGATAAACTGTTGCTTCGCCAGTTTGTTGGCAGCTTGTCGGAGACAACATTCGAATGGTACTCTGAGCTCCCGAATGACTCTGTTAAGACATTTGCAAAAATGGAGCTACTGTTTACACAAAGGTTTGCAAGTGCCAGCGAACATACCCCGATCACGGCATTGATCAACGTCAGAGTGAAGCCGGGAGAAACTTGGGTTCAATACGTCATTCGGTGGCGGAACCTATGGTCAAAGTGTGAACAGTGCATAGAGGAAGATCCGGCCGTGGGCATGTTGTGGGGACCCTTGACCCTCAGGCGACCATTTCCCAATTCATGATGTTCTTCAAGCCGACCACTTTCCAGGCCCTGATCGACAAGCTGGCCCAAATGGACCAGATGGGCCATAGACCGTCCTCTTTGAAAACAGATTTTCGGAATGAAAAGGGGAAAGGGAAAGCGACCATCGTCGCCAACGCTCAGCAACAACCGATCAATCCAAAACTGGCCACTCGCTAAGGCAACAAATCGCGATCTCTCGATAAGAAGTTGAGACGCCCTTACTCATTTCCCCGGGATAAAACAAGCAGACTGTTCGAACTGGCAACGCGCAACGGGCTCATCACCCTGCCGGATCCGAGACATCCGTCGCTACCTAGTGAAGTTAACCATCCTAACTATTGTCCTTACCACGGAGTAGTGGGTCATCCAATTGAAGATTGTTACGTCTTCAAAAACTGGGTTGAAGAACAGTACCAGCAAGGCAAGTTCGTGTTTCCTGAAAACTGGAGGGTAAACCTGCCACGACAGCACACTCCTAAAAAGATGGACACACCGGTGGCATCATGCTCATTTGTAGAGGAAGCTCCATGCGAAGTCGTTCTTTCGGCAAAAACAAAAAGAATGCTGAAAGATCTTCAAACATGTCCGGCAATCAGATAGAAAAGCCCGCTAGAGCCCGAAATCATTGAGGGAATACGGAAACCACGCCCAACACCGAGAGTCGGTAACGATGGGCAAATTACTCAGGCCCAGTCGTCAAAGTATTCGAAGAAAAAGAAGAATACCAAGAAGCACGCGCAGCCTGACGACAAGCGCACGGAGCTGCAAAAGTATATTGACGCGCTGGAGGAATATAACCAAGAGGCGTGAATCCCGGTCACACTCCAAGAGTTTCTTAACCACATCCTTGAGGACAGAGATGCCGACACTGATGAAGGCGAAAATTCTTCAGACCCGAGGGTTATGTGGCAAGCTGCCACATGATCTCTCGCTCTTCAATAAATGGCAAAGAAGCTCTTGTTGCAGAGAAACTGGAGGCAGGATCGGTGCCAAAATCCTTGAAACCGTCAGACGAGATGATTGACATCCCGCTGAATGAAGCCCGTCAGAAGAGAAAAACTGATCGAGAACGTAAAATGGCCCTATTCGTAGGGGCTAAGCGTCGGCGTTAAGTTGGAGAGGCCGTGATAGGGATAGGTCATAAAACACTTCAACCAAATCAAATCACACCCTAGATGGGTGTATTCCACATCATCGTCATGTATCCCGTCATGTAACAAATACAAGTGCATACAGGATGAACAATGGACTGAGATGTCCTTAAACTAACTACGGACCGAAACGTCCCTAAACTAACAACGGACCGAAACGTCCTGAAACTACTACAAACCGCAGCAAACTTGGGTTGACGCAAAAAAAAAGTGGTACGTCCATAAGCAAGATGGACACGGATGAAAACTCGAAAGGGATCCATGAGTAAAAACAGCAGAGCTACCGGCGAGTTTGTGAAAACCCGAAAGGGCGCAGACTCGTAAAGGAAATTCATGCACATTTGCAGAGTTCTCTCGACATTATAAGGAGAAAATACCTGCGTGAGATCCTTACAACTCACAAGGGAGCAACGCACTACGGAGTCCCCACGATTCCTAAGAAGAAATTACACTTACGAGATCCTCACGACTCGTAAGGAGAATCCCCTTATAAGACCCTCACGGCTCATAGGATTCAGAAGCCTTAAGCTATCGGGATCTGAACCTGTTCTTAAGCCATCATATCCCCCAATTTTCCCTACAAGTGGTTCAATATTAACCCTTGTATACAATCCACGGGCACAAATAAATGTCTCCCCTACCAAGTTCCACCGATGGCGTGAAAAGTCCTCATGAGGAGAAAGACACTTGTAAGTCCTCTTGACTTATAAGGAGAAAACACTCTTGTAATATTCTTACGACTTATAAGAGAACATGCACTTAAGAATCCTCATGATTCCTAAGGAGAAAACCCACCTACGAGATCTTCACGACTCGTAGGGAGAAACACCTTTATGAGACCCTTACGGCTCATGAAGTCACAAGCCTTAGCCGACGGGATCCTAACCCTGTTTGCTAAGCCATCTTTGTTCAAATCGACAGAGGAAAATGATGATTCGCTCCTGACAATGTCCCAGTGGTAGCGATGCTGATGTCTAAATCGGTATCAGAACCCAAGTTCCATACTCGCAGCAAAAAGTCAGCGAGTTATAAATGCATATGAAATAGCTGAAATGATAGGGCAACTTGCAACAAAATCAGCAAGTAAAATATATGCATAAAAAAACAGCCGAAATGATTGGGCAACTTGCAATAAAAATCAGTGAGTAAAAAGAAAAATAGCCGAAATGATTGGGCACCGCGAAAAATAGCCGAAATGATTGGGCAATCGCGACTTTTGCGATATAAAAAGCTGAAATGATAGAGCATCGCGGAAAAAAATGAAAGAATGAAACTTTTTCCCTGCAGGAAAGTCCATACTGACCACTGTATACAATCCATGAGCATAAAGAAAAAAGGAACCACATTTCCCAACAGACTCTATTAAAGGGAGAGCCAGATCTCGACGGCAACATCTGCATCCCAAAAGATCAACACGGCATTCCTTCTCAACTCCAACAACCGACCTCAAGGTCGCAACGAAGCGGAGCCATGGTGAAGCCCCTAGTTCCAAATCTCGACGGCCATATCTACAGCCTAGAGACCAAAAACGGTGTTCCTCCTCATTCCAGCAGGATATGGACGCGACACCACTAATCGAAGCCACGAAAAAGTCCCCAGTTCTAAGACTCTATGGTTTACCGACAACCTAGAGTCAAACTAACTCCGTAGAAAATGGAGAAAGTCAACCTGACACCGTAGAAAATGGAGAGAGTCAATCTCGACACCGTAGAAAACGGAGAAAGTCAACCTGACACCGTAGAAAACGGAGAAAATCAACCCCGACACCGTGAAAAGCAGAACAAGTCAACCAACCTCCAGGGAAATCAACATCCTTGACGAGACCCTGGATTCGCGTCGACACGCAAGGAAATCAGCGTCTTTGCAGAAATCTCTCGATTCGTCTCAACCCCAGGGAAATCAATGTCCTTGGCTAAATATCTCGATTCTGGGAAATCAGCGTCTTTGACGAGAACCTTTCGATTCGTTTCGACCCGCAGGGAAATCAGTGTCTTTGCAGGAATCTCTTGATTCGTCTCAACCCAGGGAAAACAATGTCCTTGGCAGAATATCTCGATTTAAGGAAATCAGCGTCCTTGACGAGAATCTCGATTCGCGTCGACCCGCAAGGAAATCAGCGTCTTTGCAGGAATCTCTCGATTCGTCTCAACCCAGGGAAATCAGTGTCCTTGGCAGAATATCTCGATTCAGGGAAATCAACGTCCTTGACGAGAACCTCGATTCACGTCGACCCGCAAGGAAATCAGCGTCTTTACAGGAATCTCTCGATTCGTCTCAACCCCAGGGAAATCAGTGTCCGTGGCTAAATATCTCGATTCAGGGAAATCAGCGTCCTTGACGAGAACCTCGATTCGCATCGACGTGCAAGGAAATCAGCGTATTTGCAGGAATCTCTCAATTCGTCCAACCCCAAGGAAATCAGTGTTCTTGGCAGAATATCTCTATTCAGGGAAATCAGTGTCCTTGACGAGAACCTCGATTCACGTCGACCCACAAGGAAATCCGTGTCTTTGCAGGAATCTATCTATTCGTCTCAACCCCAGGGAAATCAGTGTCTTTGGCTAAATATCTCGATTCAGGGAAATCAGCGTCCTTGACGAGAACCTTTCGATTCATTTCGACCCGCAGGGAAATCAGTGTCTTTGCAGGAATCTCTCGATTCGTCTCAACCCCAGGGAAAACAGTGTCCTGGGCAGAATATCTCGATTCAGGGAAATCGGTGTCCTTGAAGAGAACCTCGATTCGCGTCGACCCGTAAGGAAATCAGCGTCTTTACAGGATTCTCTCGATTCGCCTCAACCCCAGTGAAATCAGTGTCCTTAGCAGAATATCTCGATTCAGGGAAATCAGCGTCCTTAACGAGAACCTCGATTCACGTCGACCGATAAGGAAATTAGCGTCATTGCAGGAATCTCCCGATTCATCTCAACCCTAGGTAAATCAGTGTCCTTGGCAGAGTATCTCGATTCAGGAAAATCAGCGTCCTTGTCCTTGGCTAAATATCTCGATTCAGCGAAATCAGCGTCCTTGACGAGAACCTTTTGATTCGTTTCGACCCGCAGGGAAATCAGTGTCTTTGCAGGAATCTCTTGATTCATCTCAACCCCAGGGAAAACAGTGTCCTTGGCAGAATATCTCGATTCAGGGAAATCAACGTCCTTGACGAGAACCTCGATTTGCGTCGACCCACAAGGAAATCAGTGTCTTTGCAGGAATCTCTCGATTCGTCTCAACCCCAGGGAAATTAGTGTTCTTGGCAGAATATCTCGATTCAGGGAAATCAGTATCCTTGATGAGAACCTCGATTCGCGTCGACCCGCAAGGATATCAGCGTCTTTGCAGGAATCTCTTGATTCGTCTCAACCGAAGGGAAATCAGTGTCCTTGGTTAAATATCTCGATTCAGGGAAATCAGCTTCCTTGACGAGAACCTCGATTCGCATGGACCCGCAAAGAAATCAACGACTTTGCAGGAATCTCTCGATTCGTCTCAACCCAAGGGAAATCAGTGTTCTTGGCGGAATATCTCGAATCAGGGAAATCAACGTCCTTGACGAGAACCTCGATTCACGTCGACCCGCAAGGAAATCAGCGTCTTTGTAGGAATCTCTCTATTCGTCTCAACCTCAGGGAAATCAGTGTCCTTGGCTAAATATCTCGATTCATGGAAATCAGCATCCTTGACAAGAACCTTTCGATTCGTTTTGACCCGCAGGGAAATTAGTGTCTTTGCAGAAATCTCTCGATTCGTCTCAAACCCAGGGAAAACAGTGTCCTGGGCAGAATATCTCAATTCAGGGAAATTAGCGTCCTTAAAGAGAACCTCGATTCGCGTCGACCCGCAGGGAAATCAGCGTCTTTGCAGGAATCTCTCGATTCGTCTCAACCCCAGGGAAATCAGTGTCCTTAGCGGAATATCTTGATTCCGGGAAATCAGCGTCCTTGACGAGAACCTCGATTCGCGTCGACCCACAAGGAAATCAGCGTCTTTGCAGGAATCTCTCGATTCGTCTCAACCCTAGGGAAATCAGTGTCCTTGGCAGAATATCTCGATTCAGAGAAATCAGCGTCCTTAACGAGAACCTCGATTCGCGTCGACCCGTAAGGAAATCAACGTCTTTGCAGGAATCTCTCTATTCATCTCAACCCCAGGGAAATCAGTGTCCTTGGAAAACTATCTTGACTCAGGGAAATCGTCCTTGACGAGAATCTCACGATTCATTTTGACCCGCAGGGAAATCAATGTCATTACAGGAATCTCTCGATTCGTCTCGACCTCAGGGAAATTAGTGTCCCCGCGCATAAAAAGAAAATTCTCTTATGAGATCCTTACGACTCTCAAGGGAAAACGTACTTAGGAGTTCTCACGATTCCTAAGGAGAAATTACACCTATGAGATCTTCTCGACTCGTAGGGAGAAAAGTCTTTATGAGACCCTTACGGCTCGTAAAGTTGAAAAGTTTTATGTGGCAGATCCTAACCCTGTCTCCTAATCCATCATTGCCCTGCAGGGAGGTCAAGATAGACTATCTACGGGCCACACTCTCGGAAGTTGAACATCGACAAGGAGGGAAACAATCACTTACGAGTCCTCTCGACTTGTAAGGGAGAAAGTTTTCTTAAGAGATCCTTACGACTCTCAAGAGAAAACGCAATTAAGAATCATCACGATTCCTAAGGAGAAAATACACCTACAAGATCCTTACGACTCGTAGGGAGAAAAGTCTTTATAAGACCCTCACGGCTCATAAAATTGAAAAGTCTTAGGCAGCAGATCTGAACCTGTTTCCTAAGCTATCGCTACCCTACAAAGAGTTCGAGATGAACTGTTATTTATTATCTACAGGCTACACTTGCTAGAGTAACATACCAACAACACAACAAAGAAAAGAAAGCGATAGTCGGAGATAAAAAAATGTGTCCTTTATTCATGAATCCAATTGAATACAAGATACATCATATAAAATAAAAAATGAAATGAATACATGTTATTCATAAATTAAAAAATTTTAATCGATACAAAGACGACTATTGAGAAGGAGGCGTTTTCAACAAGTCGGCAAGCCACCCGCACACTCCTCTCAACTCCTTTTCATGATCAGCCGTCGCGGCCAACTCCGCTTCAATTCGAACCCGTTGCTGCAAACAGGATGAAACATTCTCATCGATTTCCTGTTGAGAGGCTTCACGACTCTGAGTAACCCGCTCAGCAAAGTCAAGCTTCTTCTTCAGCACCAGCCCGTCGGAAATACATCGTTGGAGACCTTCAAAAATAGCCTTCAGCTGTGTAGCATTCGCTTCTACCTGGGCACGCAATTGTACAGACTCGGTGGAAGTCGCCTCACGTTCCTTCCGCCTCAAGGTCGCCTCTTTTTCAAAATGGCGAAGGAAAGGAACACTCTGCTCAACCCATGCAGCTCGCTGGGAGTTCAAAGCCAATACCTCCGGAGCGGGACGCCTGAGCTCAATCTCATGCAGGAAGGCCTCGATCTTCCTGCTGTAATTAACCCAAGACTCGACGACGCCTTCGCTATGGAAGTCCACAAGCGTCGCCAACATCGGATTAATCTCAGCAGCAAAATTTGCAGCGAATGCAGGGGCCTCCGCGTCAAGCTCCTCGCTAGATTCACTCAACATACGCAGGATGGCCACAACGCCCTTGGAAGATGGATGTCTAGAAAAGGGCCCTTCCAGCATTAGGATGCGAGACTCGAAAGGAGCTGGAGCCGGTGCGATTGCTGCAAAATGAATTACGGTTAAAAGCTGACTCGCAAAATAAATAAATCACACGAGCGATGGAGTCTACTATACCGGCTGCGACAGGTGGAAAAGTTGGGAGTACCGGTGGTACGACTATTCTCTCGTCCCCTCCTCCAATCTATAACGCTGCAATCAATTCAAAAAAGAATTAGCAACGACATGGTTTCCCATAAAAGAAAGGAAAGGATGTCGGTTAAAGACTATACTCACCGACACCAGCAGGTGGAGCAATCTCTGACTGGAAAGAGAAATGCGGGTTCAGCACCTGATATAGGTGGTCAAAAAAGACTCCTGCAAAGTTGCGACAACATGCTGTCAATACGAAGAAGATGGTATCCACAATTGAACCAAATAATTCGCAAACCCATACCTTCCAGCATTTGAAAGGACATGGGAGAAAACGAAGGGACGGCTAACGTCAGAGCAGCGACTGGTGACGCTTCTTCAGATGGTTGATTAGTGTAGGTTTTTAATGATCAAAAATATTTACCGCAATCAAGAACGGCATCGCATGAAGCTAGCCGGTGAATACGGGTCGGTCCACAGGGATGTGTAATTTTCCTAAGTGTTCTTACGAGCTGATTCCAATGGTTGTTATGTTTTTCTTAATTGAATCTAAAAACTAAGTTGTACGATGATCAAGAAACTTGCTAGGATTAGGTCTAAGGTGAGTTTGAAAAGATTAATATTCACACCTCTTTCAATGCCCTCAATTAAATCTTTTTAGAAGTTATAACAATTATTAGTAAAGGAGATTAGGATGATTGGGAAGAAACGAAGTTTCTTCCTCTAGATCCTTGTCCGTCCTTTCCTACTAATTGCTCTAACCTTCATGGAAGTCATGCATGTCCGGTCCTTTATACTACGGTTTCACCGTTACCTCGTGGGTAAGGTGCCGTAGGGAGCGGATCAGGCATGCGTGCATGAAGTTCTAGTTATTACAAATTATTGGGCTTGAAAGAGATGAGAGAGATTCATCTCTCAATCCCTCCCTTATTCCTAACCCTAACAAGCGAGGAAATTACTCGCTCATTAAGGGAATTGTTAAAAACATCATTTTTATTGTATGTATTTTATTTAATCTAATAACTTAGTTACCTACTGCAGGTTAAAAGATTTTACACAAGATTACTAGGGCAAAGGAATGATTTATCTAAGGCAAGAATTAAATTAGAAAGCTAGGGCAAAGAATGAATTATAAACTAGGGCAGAAAATAAAATGAACTTACAAGAAATGATGCTCTTTAATCTTCAAAGAATCTGAATTTTTATTTATTGAAAAGAGGCATCCCTCATACAATCTTTTGATTACATATTTATAAGGATCTAGGAAAATTAGGGTTACAAATTCTCGCACATGTGCTATTACAGATATACCCCCGAAAAATCCCAACCAAAGCACCGACGCACCGCTACCAGAATTATGTGCCGACACGTGCCATAGACGGCCACGGAACCGCGGCATGGGTGGGGGTTGGGCCGCGGTTCCGCGGCCCCTTGGTGGGTTCGTCAAGTGAATTTTTCTGGGCTCATTCTTGATGCTTTGGGCTTTTTATTTATGCAGTTCTTTTCTCCATTTGACTTTTGGGTCTTCTCCAGATCTCCAGTGAAAACTAGTAATGGTCTTTTAACCGTTCACTTTGACGTTTTGGATCTTGCGTTGCCTTGTACCTTTGTGAGTTGTTCTATGTCTAGGCTTGACTAGGATCCTTCTACTTATTGGTCAAAAGTCCTTCTTTTGTATCATCTTTGTCTTTTTCACTGTTTTTCGCTCTAAGAACCTGTAACCTGTAATATGTAGCAGACATGTGTCAAAAGCACCTGTTTATTTATAAAACGCATAAGAATGGGGAATATAAAATGCAATATTATGATGTGAACAAATGCCCCCAAACTTATCTTTTGCTCGTCCTCGAGCAAACTTATTTTTTTATTCTCAACAAAAAGAACTTAACCGCACATTCGCAGGGGAATGCGATTGCACTGAGCACGTGCAACAAGCCGTTAAACCTCTAGGTGTCCCTAGTAGGAGGAGTGTTGTCTCCTGAGGGTTTTCAGCGGATACTACCCACAAAATCCTATCAATTAGGCCCACTGACTTTAATTCTCCAATTAGGTTTTCTAACAAGGAATTTTATTATCATTGACTCGTAAATTATCCATCCATATTCTTCACACTTCCTCATCATTTAACTTAAGATTATATATGTTCTATAGAATCACTCAGCTTTTGGGATTTCTTAAGTTTTCCTTCTAAGGTTCCATCTCCACTTAGGAATTTTTCTATCAACTCTATTAAAGATACAAGTTCTATTCTTCATTCCTTTCTCCTATCTCAACTCTAATCATATATCCCCACGTGTGTGTATAAATCACCCCTACACTTGGAAATTCAAATCAAGCAATCATACTCTTGTCCTTTTTTCCAAAGCACCTATTAATTGGTGAATTTTTAAATGAATTCTGCTTACACATCCTTCATGCGACCGTTAATACTGCTTGAGGTACCAACAACCGATTACAAGATATGTTTGCACTTTAAAGCGTAATTCCTAGTCTTGCAACCCCCAATGCTCTTAGCAGTGACTCCCAAACCAGTTGGTCTAAGGCACTAGGTGATGAAGCACCCTCGCTAAATATTTTTTCTATTTTTTGCAGCCTTAAGTAATCACAAAGACCAGTGTTCATTTTTTTTTCTTTATTCACACATTTTTTTTTATTTTCTTCGTACTAAGGACTTTAGACAAGAGCATTTCAAGGTCTCTTCTACTATTCCAAGTTTCAAGGTGTGTGATTGTGCAATTTGTAGGGTATACATTTTTAGAATTTAGAATTAAGCTAGGAATTATTTTTCAAACTTATACTTTAATAAGAATATCAATATTTTTCCTTTATTTCAACTTAGCCCAAAAAGTGAACTCAAAATTTGCCTAGTTCTAAATAAACTACAAAGACATATACTTTCCACCGTTAATCTTTAAAGAAGGTTATTTTTAGGGTTTTTAATTTACTAAGTCTAAGATCTAGTTGTTCCTAGCCAGTTGACCTATTTGTCAAACTCAAGTTAAATATGGTCAAAATTGAATACAATAATTTTTATAATTTTTGAAATTTTTCAATTTTTATGAGTTTTTAAAATAAGTATGCAAATGCAAAAATATGTACAAATGAATACGAAGGAAGAAGACGTACCGAGCATACCCCCAAACTTAAACTGGACAGTGTCCTCACTGTCATGCTGCACCAAGAGGGTCGGCAATGTCCTGCTTATTAACATATTTACAAATGACACACCCCCAAACTTGTTTGAAATAAAGTTTTGGAAAATTGATTGGAAATTCGGGGGTGAAAGTGGAGGAAAATCAATCAGTGTAAATCGGCTCCTGCAGAAACAGGAGCTCCTCCGAATGGTCCGCTGTGAGGAACGGTTTCAATCGATATCCATTAACTTTGAATAAAGTACCGTCCTCAGAATTTTCAAGATCGACTGCACCGTGCGGATAAACGGTGCGAACAACATATCGCCCTTTCCATCTAGAACGGAGCTTGCCGGGGTGATAATGTAACCGAGTTCATAGAGTAAAACCTGTTGACCAGGTTTAAATGTTTTACGCAAAAGGTGTTTGTCGTGGAACACCTTTGTTCGGTTTTTAACAATTATGGCATTATCATATGCCTCATCCCGCAGCTCTTCTAGTTCATTCAACTGCAGCTTTCGATTGCTGTCCGCATCTCCTAAAGATAAATTCAGCTCTTTGATAGCCCAAAATGCCTTATGCTCAATCTCTACTGGGAGGTGGCAAGCCTTCCCGTAAACAAGCCGGTATGGAGACATGCCAAGATCGGTCTTTTATGCAGTACGGAAAGCCCATAGTGCATCGATCAATTTGAGTGACCAATCCTTACGGTTTTTAGAAACCGTTTTCGCCAAGATTTGCTTAATTTGCCGATTCGAGACCTTGGCTTGCCCACATGTCTGGGGGTAGTATGGCGTTGACAGCTTATGGGTGATAGAATATTTGCACATTAAGGACTCGAAAGTCCTATTGCAAAAGTGAGAACCATTATCACTTATTATCGCGCGAGGGTGCCCAAATCGAAAAAAGATGTGTTCTTTAAGAAATCGAGCGACAACCTTATTGTTATTCGTTCGGCAAGGCACAGCCTCGACCCACTTTGAAACGTAGTCAACAGTCAAGAGAATATAAACATTCCTAAAAGAATTTGGAAACGGTCCCATAAAGTCTATTCCCCAAACATCAAAAACATCCACAACCAAAATTGGTTGGAGCGGCATTTCGTTTCTCCGCGATATCCAGCCCAAGTGTTGGCACCGGGAGCAAGTCTTGCAATATTCATATGCATCCTTAAAGAGTCGTGGCCAATAGAAACCACACTGCAAGATTTTTTCGGCTGTCTTCTTTGGGCCAAAGTGCCCGCCACATGCTTGGTCGTGGCAAAAAGACAGCACACTCTTAACCTCATTTTCCGGTACACACCGACGAATGATTTGGTCGGAACAGTATTTAAAAAGATAGGGTTCATCCCAGTAAAAATGCTTTGCTTGGGACAAGAATCGAAGTTTATCCTGTTTCGACCAATCTTTAGATATCAAGCCGGTGGCTAAGTAGTTTACTATATCAGCGAACCATGGTTCGCAAGAAACGGTCAAGAGTTGCTCATCGGGAAAAGTATCAGTGATAGGAAGTTCGAGTGTAGGCGAAGAAGGATGTCGTGAAAGGTGATCGGCTACTACGTTTTCACATCCTTTTTTGTCCCTTATGACAAGGTCAAACTCTTGTAGAAAAAGGATCCAACGTATTAGCCTCGACTTAGCATCCTTCTTCGCAAAAAGGTAGAGAAGAGCTGAATGATCAGTATACACAATGACTGGAGAGCCGATTAAATAAGACCAAAATTTTTCAAGTGCAAACACAACCGCCAAAAACTCTTTTTCTGTTGTTGTGTAGTTTAGTTGGGCCTCATTTAGTGTTCGGCTAGCATAGTAAATCACATACGGCATCTTATTAATGTGCTGTCCAAGAACAGCATCAATGGCAAAATCTGACGCGTCGCACATGATTTCGAAAGGATGCGTCCAGTCTGGAGATGAAAGAATGGGCGCAGAAATGAGAGAGTGTTTCAAAAACTCGAAGGCTTCCATGCAAATTGAGTCGAAATCAAATGTTGTGTCCTTGGCCAATAAGAGAGTCAAGGGTCTAGCAATCTTGCTAAAATCCTTGATGAACCGTCTATAAAATCTAGCATGGCCAAGGAAAGCTCGGATGTCTTTGACGCATTTAGGAGGAGGAAGATTAGAGATGACTTCAAGTTTGGCTCTATCAACCTCTATGTCGTTTTGCGAGATGACATGTCCTAAGACAATGCCCTCTCGTACCATAAAATGGCACTTCTCCCAATTCAAAGTTAGGTTCTTATCCCTACAGCGGGTAAGAACAGCGTCAAGATGTCGTAAACACTCGTCGAAGGAGTCACCAAAAATGGAGAAATCATCCATAAAGATCTCCAAGAACTTTTCAACTATGTCTGAAAAGATCCCCATCATACACCGCTGAAATGTAGCGGGTGCATTGCATAACCCAAAGGGCATGCGACGATAAGCAAAGGTGCCAAAGGGACAAGTAAATGTGGTCTTGTCTTGATCCTCTTTGGCTATAGGGACTTGGTTATAACCGGAATAGCCATCTAAAAAGCAGTAAAACTCATGCCCCGCCAATCGTTCAAGCATTTGGTCAATAAAAGGTAAAGGGAAGTGGTCTTTCCTTGTCGCGGCATTGAGTTTTCTATAGTCGATGCAAACTCGCCACCCAGTTTGGGTGCGAGTAGGAATTAACTCATTTGCCTCGTTAGTAATGACCGTGATGCCTGATTTCTTTGGCACAACATGAATTGGGCTAACCCATTGGCTATCCGAGATAGGGTAAATGATACCACTATCAAGACATTTAACAATCTCCTTCTTAACAGCCTCTTTCATAATGGGGTTGAGGCGTCTTTGTGGATCCCTTGCTGGCTTGGCATCATCCATCAAGTGTATATGATGTTCAACTATGAGGGGACTAATCCCCTTGATGTCCGCCATAGACCAGCCAAAAGCTTGCCGATTATTTTCTAAGACCATTAAAAGGGCCTTCTCTTGCTCAAGAGCTAGAAAGGCCGATATGATAACGGGTAAGGTCTCATTATCACCTAGATAAGCATATTTTAGGTGCGACGGCAAAAGCTTTAATTCGAGTTTAGGAGGTGAAACAATAGATGGTAACAATGGAGTAACTGTTTCAAACTCGAAGGATTCCATCAAAGGTTCAAATCGAGCGTACGCAACCGAGTCGGATGGTTCAACTAACTCATCCGAAAAAGCAAAAGACTCCAACTCAGGTGATGAGTCTTCAAAATCGTCAACAAAGGTAAAACACTCATAATCGTTGTCCACCGTGAAAGCTGTGTCGGATTCTAGGAGGAACGCACTAGTGGCGTTAACATTGCTGTGATTGAACAAAAAAATTTCGAACTCACAGTCCTCCTCCGCGATCTCATTGATCGACCAAATATCAAGTATGTTAGCATTAGGCTCGGCAGGCTGACTCCCCAACTTGAAAATATTGAGCTCAATTGTCATATTACCAAAAGATAGATTCATTGAACCATTACGACAATTGATCACCACGTTGGAGGTCGCAAGGAATGGTCGACCAAGTATCACCGGAATTTGATTCCGGGGGTTAGCGACAGGTTGTGTATCCATAACAATAAAGTCAACGGGGAAAATGAAATCCCCTACTCTAATTAACACATCCTCCAACTCTCCCCTAGAATGGGTGATTGATCGGTCGGCCATTTGGAGAGTACAGTGAGTGTGCTTAAGCTCTCCAACTCCTAATTGCTCGTACACAGAATAAGGTAGCAAATTGACACTAGCACCAAGATCTAATAGTGCTCTATTGATGTTCTTGTCCCCAATTGTTATTGAAATGGTAGGACAACTGGGGTCCTTTTGCTTTTGGGGTAAAGAATTGACAAGAGCATCGCTAATAGCACTAGCCACAAAATCTTTCTTTGGTACTTGTGACTTCCTCTTTTTGGTGTATAAGTCCTTTAAGATTTTTGCATATGAAGGAACTTGTTGGATTGCATCCAAAAGAGGGATATTTATGCTAACCTGTTTGAACAGCTCAACAATCTTCTCCATTTATGGAGTTGGTTTATTGGATCTCAACCGGTTTGGAAAAGGAACATTTTGAAAGGTTGTTGAGTCCAATTTTTGCGGATCAGATTGTTGAGTTGGAATGGAACCCCGTGTAGATGTGTTCGTGTTGTGAGAAGTGGGTCCGTTCGAGCTAGAAGAAGTAGAGCCATGTGAAGGATGGAGAATAGGCTCTAACGAAGAAGAAGTAGAAGAAGAGGGTGAAGAAGATGAAGAAGGGCTACCGGCAGGGGTGTCATTGTTAATATCCACATTGTTTTGCAACACCTTTCCCGATCTCAACGTGGTCACAGCATTTACGTTATGATTCTGCTGTTGATATGCAGCATGTGCGTGACCGGGATTTGGCAGTGGTTGAGATGGGAGCTTTCTTTTTCGCGCTCGCTCAAAGCTGCATTGAGTTGTGCAATTTGTGCCTCAATAGATTTTATGCTTTGATCGTGTGAGGCACTGTTTTGCACCAAAGATTGAATAGAAGTCTCTAATCTTGCTGTAGATTGCGTAGATTGCTTTAGGAATGCCTCTAGACTTCTTTCGACCGAGCTAACCTTGTCATTATTAGGTTGAACAAAATTGTTTGGCGGGTAAGCAGTGTTAGGCACAAAATTGTTCACTTGATTAGGGTAAGGTTGCTGTTGGAAAGGCTGTTGAAATTGAGTTTGTGGAGGTGCTTGTTGTTGTTGTGGAGGAGGAGGCCTTTGGAAATTGTTATTTTCTTGGAATTGTTGATTTTGGTTCCAAGAGAAATTTGGGTGACTCCTCCAACCCGGATTATATGTAGAAGAGTATTGATCGTTTCTTTGTCGTTGCTGAAAGGCAGCATTGACTTGATCCTGTCATTGAGTAGATGCATTGTAAGGACACTCTTCGGTGAGATGTGATGGATCCGCATAATAAGCACAAACAGTTCGTGGAGGCATAACAGGGGCAGGAGAAGGCGATGAGATTTTGGTCTCAATCGCTTCTAGCTTTTTCGTAAGGGCGGCCATCTCGGCCTTCATAGCAATCGACATCTCTACTTGATGTATGCCTGCCCTAGATTGACCACTAGAAGAAGATGATGTGGTCTTGGTGCTCTCCCACTGAATTGTTTGTTCACTGAGATCCTCAAGAAACTGCCATGCTTCCTCACTAGATTTGGAGAGAAAGTGACCTTGACAGATGGTTTCTAGCAACTGCTTCGTTGCCGAGTTCAATCCCTCGTATAATGTTTGGCAAAGTTGCAAACTTTCGATCCCATGATGAGGGCATTGAACGAGTTGGTCTTTAAATCTCTCAAAACACTTCCAAAATGGTTCGGAAGGAAGCTGTGAAAATTGTATAATCTCATTGCGGATTCTAGCAGTTTTGTGATGAGGATAGAACTTTTTAAGAAAAGCTTTCACAAACTCGTCCCAATTTCTAATGGAATGTGATGCGGTGCTGTATAGCCACTTCTCG
Source organism: Agapanthus africanus (assembly GCA_030015575.1). NCBI lineage: Eukaryota > Viridiplantae > Streptophyta > Magnoliopsida > Asparagales > Amaryllidaceae > Agapanthus > Agapanthus africanus. Next base: position 385,597,102 of record JASDDO010000006.1, on the reverse strand, counting down.
GCTAGGTCACATAAGGTGAAAGGAATGACCCTTAGCCTTATAGCGTCATCACTTAATTTGGTCGTTTTCATCATAGCGCAAACGTTTTGGAATTTATTGATAAAGATATAAGCATCTTCAGATTCCAAACCATGAAACTTCGGCAGCATATTGATGAAGTGTGGTTTTATTTCAAAATTGTCCCCATTTGCCGGTGGGGGTGAAAGACAGGTAGGTAAAGAGGTGCGGACGGGGTAGAAGAGATCCTGGAGCGCGACTCGTGCGGGCGCTTCAACAGGCGGTTGATTCGGGTTATTCGCACCTAACGGAGGTGAAATCATTCCCGTCGGTAAGGTATTGTTGGGGTTGAATCCCGACATGCTTTCGGAGGAAGAATTTTAAGGTGGAGGTAAGAAAGTGGACGGAATGTCGACTTCGGTGTCGAAGGGTTCGTCGGTCGGTACCAACGAAACACGGACTAATCGGGCGTTAGTGTCCCTAGTCCAAAGTGACATACACTAAAGGGGTAGTGTAGTCAGAAAAAAAAATGAAAGACAGAATGTGGAGGTAAGATAACGTCAATGAAAGAAAGTGGTGTAAGTGAGGTGCAAGATTTCTTTAGCGACAAGTTGCAAGTTTTGAAAAGATTTTTTCTCTTTTTTTATGTGTGATTTTTGCAAAAAGATTTTTGAAAAGAGACTTTTGACACAAATGCACTCAACCACACATGCACAATCAGGCCTAGATCTAGGGTCACCTAGGTCAGCTAGACAGCTCCTAACTGTTCCAAAGGGCTAGATAGGACCTCAAACCGCCTCTTCACTGCCAATTGCGGCCAGGTAAGTACCAGGTAAGTGGGAAGGAACCACAGTAGTGGGACTAATTAAAAACCACTAGCTTTTGACACACTTTCCTAGGCACCGCAAAGTCAGGTTAGGATAAACGGCTGATGCCTATACTAGTCCTCTATCCTAGTGAGCGCGACGTCCTTAGGGCTGAGTCTAATATTTTTTAATTTAAGAGTGGTCAATGCAAATGCTTTAAAGTGATTTCTGGGGTCCTGGGAAGGGTAATGAAATCCCCACCCAATCTGAGTTTGGTCAATAGCCCCTTAAAGTCCGATTAAAATATGCAAAAACAGTAAATTCACTTGCAATCAATTTTTTTAGCGCGGCGCAAAGAAACCTGCAGAAAATCTGTTATTGAGAAGGGGAGAGAAGATTTTTAGCGCAAAGAAATCCTGCAGAAAATTTCGCAAAAAGATATATGGAGGTTGGCAGAGAAGGGTAAAGAAAACAAACCGACAAAATCTGACTTGCTGACGTGGCAATCGCGCCGCGGTTCCGCGGTTTGGGGCGCTCCTGAGTCGCGGTTCTGCGGTTGAGTGGAGGGATCACTTCCCGAGAAAATTTTTGCTCTTCTGTTGTGGACTTATCCCTCTGTTTTGATGTACCCTTTTCTGTTTCGCCTTCTGTAAATTTTCAGATCCGAGATTCTTCGCCGTTCCTGCAAGATTCAAACAATAACCCTTCAAACAATAAAAATAAATGATAGAAATTTTTGTACTTTTTCTATTTTCAGATTTTTATGATTTTTAAAATTTATATCAACCCGAAATTACACAAAAGAAATTTTACGCCATCCCCGGCAAGAGCGCCATTTGATTAGTGTAGCTTTTTAACGATCAAAAATATTTACGGCAATCAAGAACGGCGTCGCATGAAGCTAGCCGGTGAATACGGGTCGGTCCACAGGGATGTGTAATTTTCCTAAGTGTTCTTACGAGCTGATTCCAATGGTTGTTTTGTTTTTTTTAATTGAATCTAAAAACTAAGTTGTACGATGATCAAGAAACTTGCTAGGATTAGGTCTAAGGTGAGTTTGAAAAGATTAATATTCACACCTCTTTCAATGCCCTCAATTAAATATTTTTAGAAATTATAACAATTATTAGTAAAGGGGATTAGGATGATTGGGAAGAAACGGAGTTTCTTCCTCTAGATCCTTGTCCGTCCTTTCCTACTAATTGCTCTAACCTTCATGGAAGTCATGCATGTCCGGTCCTTTATATTATGGTTTCACCGTTACCTTGTGGGTAGGGTGCCGTAGGAAGCGGATCAGGCATGCGTGCATGAAGTTCTAGTTATTACAATTTATTGGGCTTGAAAGAGATGAGAGATATTCATCTCTCAATCCCTCCCTTATTCCTAACCCTAACAAGCGAGGAAATTACTCGCTCATTAAGGGAATTGTTAAAAACATCATTTTTATTGTATGTATTTTATTTGATCTAATAAATTAGTTACCTACTGCAGGTTAAAAGATTTTACACTAGATTACTAGGGCAAAGGAATGATTTATCTAAGGCAAGAATTAAATTAGAAAGCTAAGGCAAAGAATGAATTATAAACTAGGGCAGAAAATAAAATGAACTTACAAGAAATGATGCTCTTCAATCTTCAAAGAATCTGAATTTTTATTTATTGAAAAGAGGCATCCCTTATACAATCTTTTGATTACATATTTATAAGGAACTAGGAAAATTAGGGTTACAAATTCTCACACATGTGCTATTACAGATATACCCCGAAAAAATCCCAACCAAAGCACCGACGCACCGCCACCAGAATTCTGCGCCGACACGTGCCATAGACGGCCGCGGAACTGTGGCATGGGTAGGGGTTGGGCTGCGATTCCGTGGCCCCTTGGTGGGTTCGTCAAGTGAATTTTTCTGGGCTCATTCTTGATGCTTTGGGCTTTTTATTTATACAGTTCTTTTCTCCATTTGACTTCTGGGTCTTCTCCAGATCTCCAGTGAAAACTAGTAATGGTCTTTTAACCGTTCACTTTGACGTTTTGGACCTTGCATTGCCTTGTACCTTTGTGAGTTGTTCTACATCTAGGCTTGACTAGGATCCTTCTACTTATTGGTCAAAAGTCCCTCTTTTGTATCATCTTTGTCTTTTTCACTGTTTTTCGCTCCAAGAACCTGTAACCTGTAATATGTAGCAGATATGCGTCAAAAGCACATGTTTATTTATAAAACGCATAAGAATGGGGAATATAAAATGCAATATTATGATGTGAACAATGGTACAACCTTAGGATTCACCGTACCTGTACTCAAGACAAACAACATATCATTAGAAAAGCTGAACAAGATTGAAAAGCTTGAAAATAGCGACTCAACAATTACCTAGTAGATCAGAGATCGAAACCATGGCAGGGGCATCACCGGGTGCAACGGCTTCTTTGCTCTCCTTCAGTGGAATAGTTTCGGCGCCCGTGGCTTCATCCCCTGATTCTACAGAAGTCGTTGTGACGCTTGCGATGCCCGCCGATATCGGGAAGCCGCAAAGGTAAAGAGCGGCGGTTTGGGCAGCCCCAGACTCCCGAGAGAGAGTAGCCACTTCGGGCACTGTGGTCACCGTCATCTCACCTGCCATCTTATCGCCGAGACTTGGCCCTGCAAGATCTAGTATATAAGAATTCGAAGATTGAGTTCTAATAAAAAACTCAGCGTTACGTTACCTTCGGGCAGCTTTTCGGTTTCTTCACGAGCCGCGCGCGCAACCTGTCAATGGGCGGTAAACATGGCAGCTGGAGAATTTCAGGAGGAATAGCGACAGATGGGGTGGTGCTAGAACCTGCACCTACAGCCAAGCTGACATCACGTTCCCTCTTCGCACGCTTTCTACGCTTCTTGTCGGCCTTGGCAGTGAGAAGAGATCTTCTCAAGACCTCCATCAAAGGGACGTCATCGTCCGAACCAAGAGCTTCCTCTGGATCTGTTACGGTGTCTGTCATCGGCTGCTTAAGCGAAACCTCTTGCGGCAATACTGGGGGAGCTTGGGCCTCAGCAGCCGGCTCTGGAAATCCTAAAAGAATTCTCATTTAATGAGAGGCCCCTCGGGCCATGGAGTTAAACTCCTTCGAGATCAACGTTCTGCAGAACGGGAGTGACATCTATCAACTCCAATCATGAGAAGAATAAAATTCCCTAAAAATTTTAAGAGCTATGCTCTGTGTAGATGATGGAATCATCCATCAAAACCTTAAAAAAGTAAAGCTTTTGCAGAGTAAAAACTCCAAGATCTTCAAAATCTTTGAACAAACTCTAAGAGTTATTCATGGAAGATGAACAGTGTTCCAGTTCATGGGTTAAAATCACCTTAAAAAAAATTTATCTTGAAAATCTATGATCTAAAGATGAGCACGGCTCTGTTAATGGGTAAAACCCTAAACTAATTTTTTTTAAGATCTACGATTTGAGAAGAGCAAAGATCTGTTAATAAGTTCAATTCTTACTAAATTTGGGCAGAGTTTTGACTCTAAAAAGAGTTTCTGAAGGCAGAGAACTTAGCTCTGAAGGAGAATTAAGTTCTCAAGAAAAAAGAAAACAAGAAGATGAACAGAGGTCATCTCAAAGGGCCAAAGGCCCTATTTATAGGCGTTTGAAGTCGATCCGACTTCCAAGACAATCCAACGGTGGAAAGGCTGCCACTGCTGCACTCACATGTAAAACACATGAGCGCAACGGTGGGGGGCATTTGTTTCCCCCAATCAGAGAGAAAAGCTCTATTCAAAATTTCAAAATTTTAAATTTGAACTGAGACAGCGCCTCATGTGCAAAGCACGAGAGCGCTGGCGCCAAGAGCGCTGGCGCGAAGAGTCAAAGACTCTGAGGCAGCGCCTCACGTGCAAAGCACGAGAGCGCCGTGCCAAGTGCACCAGCGCTAAGAGTCAAAGACTCTGAGGCAGCGCCTCACGTGCAAAACACGAGAGTGCCAGCGCTAGAACTAAATGTTCTCCACCATTGGATCAAAGATCCAACGAAGATGATAAATTATCAAATTACCAGAATAAAATTCTGTTGAGGAAATACTCCTTAAATCATTCCAAACAAGAAAAATTGTGCTCTATAAATTATAGCACTATTGGATCAAAGATCCAAGGGTGATTAAAAATCACCAAGATACAGAATAATCTCTGTATGGGAAAAAAATTTCCTAATCATGTCAATAACAAGAAAGATGTTTTCTGTAAAACAAAAGCCCTCAGATCAAAGATACAATGGTGGGAAACATCCCCAAACAAATTAGAAATCTCTCAATGAGAGATTTCCATAACTGATTCAACAAATCAGCCTCCTCTATATAAAGGACTGAAGACTTCAAGTCTTGCACAGAGGAACCCCCCCATAAACTTCAAGAAAATTAAAAAGACGAGAGCCTGTCTAACCGTCACTGCCTCCAAGTGCTTCGGGACGACTTGTCGGAGTCGGAGTGTAGCCCAGAACACCCTGAGATAAGTCGGAGTGTATCTCCTCCATATTTGAGAGTTTAACTCTCACATCAGAAGATCTTAGTTTTTTTTCTAGATCATAGATCTATAAGACGAAGTCTTTCACAAAAATAGAAGAGTCATAGCATCTCTTCATAAAAAAGAAGAACTTAGTTCTTAGATCCATGAGACAAAGTCTCTCTTCATAAAAAGAAGAACTTAGTTCTTAGATCCACGAGACAGTCTCTCATAAAGAAAAAACAAAAGAGATCATAGTATCTCCTCATAAAGAAGAACTTAGATCTGTGAGACAAAGTCTCTTATAAACGAGAATTTAATTCTAAGAGCATAGAATTGACCAGAGCTGCCAAAAAAGCGCTTTAGCGCTCCAAGTCTGGCGCTCAGCGCCAAGCGCACCACGTGCTCCTCACGTGTGCGCTATTTCAAGAGAAGCGCTTCAGCGCTCCAAGTCTGGCGCTTAGCTCCAAGTGCACTACGTGCTCCTCACACGTGCTCTATTTCAAAAGAAGTGCATCAACACTCCAAGTCTGGCGCTCAGCACCAAGCGCGCCACGTTTTCCTCACGTGTGCGCTATTTCATAAGAAGCACTTCAGCGCTCCAAGTCCGGCACTCAGCGCCAAGCGCGGCACGTGCTCCTTACGTGTGCGCTATTTCACAAGAAGCGCTTCAGCGCTCCAAGTCTGGCGCTCTGTGCCAAGCGCGCTATGTGCTCCTCACGTGTGCGCTATTTCATAAGAAGCACCATAGCGCTCCAAGTTTGGCGCTCAGCGCCAAGCGCTCCACGTACTCCTCACGTGGGCGCTAAGGGAACATAAAGTGTTCTTTAAATAAAGCTCAGTGCTAAAAAGAGTGTTCATCACTCAATAAAAGACAAAAAGAAAGAGGTGTGTCAGAACCCAAATCAATGCTCAACATTGTTGGATAAAAAGGGACCGAGCCCAAATAAATGTTCAACATTTTATGCAAAACTGATTGGGCTGTATCCAAGTTGGCCACAAATCCCTAATTCAGATTAACTGAGCCTATGTGCTCGCAATCTTTTTAACGGATCTTAGTCCTAAAACTGACTATAGATCCTCCAACCAACATTGGTTTAAGGGTACATCTCTTCGTACCTCTGATACATATCGTTGTAATTCATCAACGTCTTCAGAGAGATGGAGGGTCCCAATAACCAATAACCTTTGGTGCATCTACAAACGGGTTAAACCAAAATCCTGCAGACTATGATGTCTTTAAACCCTATGGACAATGATGTCCTTAAACTCACACGGACTATGATGTCCTTAAACTTTATGGACTATGAGGTCCTTAAACTCATAGACTATGATATCTTTGAATTTTACAGACTATGATATCTTTAAACCTTGTAGACTATGAGGTCCTTAATGTAAGTCCACGTTACCCATCCCGGTTCTTACGGGGATGCGGAAACGGTACAAAACGATTTTTATGGTAAAGGTAACATGGACTTGAAAATAGGATCTTTGGAGTGGTTGGATCGGTTAGACAAGTCATGTCGAAGACTTGGAGGCAGTAACGATTTTTTTGGAAAATGACAAGTCGTGTCGGAGTGTAGCCCAGAACACCCTGAGATAACTCTGGAAATGCTACCAGTATATCTCGCTTGCCCTGGCCAGGGACGACTATGTGTAATGGCTCTCCTTGACACAGCGCGATATCAACCCCCAATACCGGGAGAGACGAATCCTGTCTAACCGTCACTGCCTCCAAGTGCTTCGGGACTGCACCCAACTGCTATCTGTTTGCACGACTCATTTGAGCCGTGGTAGGGTAGCAATCTAAAAACAGTGGGAACACACTCGAGGCGAAGTGACAGCGTCAAGTCAGCGGACTAAGCTGTACTCATGTCACCTGGAAACTGATAACTGACGATAGGTATAGTACCAACCAACAGTTCCCGACGAGTCCTGTCCACTGTACTCGTAACCTAACGAGCACCCGCATACTATCTCAAGTACGACGTACTGACGGCTGTGGGACAGACCGTCTCCTCTGTTGGGATGAGAAGCGCATACGCTAGTCTACTCCGGAGTATCGATGCCCTGTCTCGATAATCCTACGACTAGGGACATGTATAAGGATGTGCTTGTAGATTACCCAGCCCCCACTAGTGTGACTGCCATCACAACGCTGGTAATCAAGCAAAGATCCTAAGGGCTCCACTAATATGTATAGGCGATATGCTAAAAGAAACACATGCACACATTAAGTAGAAACAAACCAAGTAGCATACTACCATTTCGAGCAAGATTGTCTATACAACTGTGAATATCCCAAGCTTCCATCAAGTAATATACAAACTAGTATGATACAGTAAGGGCCTCTAGGGCATATGCACTAACAATCTCCCACTTGCACTAAGGCCATGTACTGGCGTATCGAAGACCTATCATCTCGATCAGACGCTCGAACTGAGTCTGGGGTAAGGCCTTCGTGAATGGATCTGCAGTGTTATCTTCTGTAGCAACCCTCCGAACCTCGATCTCCCGGCGAACCATGATCTCCCTGATCAGGTGATACCGCCTCAAGATATGTCTGGACTTCTGATGGGACCTGGGTTCCTTCGCTAAAGCTATAGCCCCGTTGTTGTCACAATACTGAGGTATTGGATCAACAATGGACGGAACCACCTGAAGTTCTGTCAAGAACTTCCTTATCCAGACGGCTTCTTTTGCGGCATCAGATGCAGCGATATATTCCGCTTCTATCGTTGAGTCAGCAACGGTTTCCTGTTTGGAACTCTTCCAAAACACCGCCCCTCCATTGAGGGTAAAGACATAACCCGACATGGACTTGGAGTCATCCTTGTCACTCTGAAAGCTGGAGTCAGCAAAGGCCTCCATCTGGAGGTCTTTTTCACCGTAAACCAAAAACATGTCCTTAGTCCTTCTCAGGTACTTCAGAATGTTCTTTACAGCTATCCAGTGCTTCTCCCCAGGGTTTGACTAATACCGGCTTACCACACTCAGTGCATAAGTAACATCTGGTCTGGTACATAACATCGCATACATTATAGAGCCTACCGCAGAAGCGTAGGGTATAATAGACATGCGATCCCTTTCAAAATCAGTCTTGGGAGACATATCTTTGGAGAGGGTGATCCCGTGACCGCGCTTGGAATCTTCCATACTGGATCTTTTCAGTATGGTGTCGATGTACCTGGACTGTGAAAGTCCTAATATCTTCTTGGACCTATCACGATGGATCCGGATCCCCAGAATGTAAGAGGCATCACCCAGTTCTTTCATGGAGAACCTGTGTGATAAGAACCCTTTGACAGATTGTAGCATAGGAATGTCATTTCCTATCAAGGGAATGTCATCCACGTATAAAACGAGGAATACGACAGTTCGTGCTACAATTTTACTATAGATGCATGGTTCATCTGGATTTTTGATAAAGCCAAAATCTTTGACCGTCTCATCAAAACAGATGTTCCAACTCCGCGATGCCTGCTTTAGTCCATAAATGGACTTAAGCAACTTGCACACCTTTCCGCTGCTCCCACTCTGAATGAAACCCTCTGGCTGGTCCATATAGACACACTACTCTAAATTTCCATTTAGAAAAGCGGTCTTTACGTCCATCTGCCAAATCTCATAATCGTGGAAGGCAACAATGGAAAGAAGGATCCGAATGGATTTGAGCATAGCCACTGGAGAAAAGGTTTCGTCATAGTCCAAACCAGGTCTTTGACGAAAACCCTTTGCAACAAGTCTGGCCTTGTATGTCTCAACCTGTCCATCCACACCAATCTTCCTCTTGAAGATCCATTTGCATCCTACGGGTTTTACCCCTTCTGGAGCAACGTCCAAAGTCCATACTTTGTTGGTGTACATGGACTCCATTTCGGTCCGCATTGCATCCAGCCATTTTACCGAGTCAACGCTCTAAATGGCCTGTTGGAAGCTAGTCGGCTCATCATTATCAATGATGCAATCCTCTCTATCCCCATCTATGAGAAAACCATAGTATCTCTCGGGCGGATGAGACTGCCTACTACTCTTGCGGAGCGGCGCAGGAATGTCCTGTTCTTTCGAACCCTCTGGTTCTACTAAGCTTTCAGTAATAGTTTGTGGTTCTGGAATTTCTTCCAGTTCTATTGCGCTCCCACTTATTTCTTTTTCTAAGAACTGATGTTCCAGAAAGTGGGCATTACGAGAGACAAAAACCTTTTGTTCTTCTGCATAATAGAAAAGATACCCCCTGGAGTTCTTTGGGTATCCCACAAACTTGCACTGTACTGAGCGTGCCTCGAGTTTGTCCGCATGCTGCTTTTTGACAAAAGCTGGACATCCCCAAATCTTCAGATATTGAAAATAGGGTTTCTTCCTACTCCATATCTGATATGGTGTGGTAGGCACAGTCTTAGTTGGAACTCGGTTCAAAAGATATGCAGCTGATTCTAGTGCATATCCCCAGAATGATCGCGGCAACTCAGCGTTACTCATCATGGAACATACCATATCCAATAGGGTTCGGTTTCCATCTCTCCGATACACCGTTATGTTGTGGAGTGTATGGAGGAGTAAGCTGAGAGAGAATTCTATTCTCTTTTAGGTAATCCAGGAACTCGGCACTCAAGTATTCGCCACCTCGATCAGATCTCAGTGTCTTGATACTTTTGCCTGTTTGTTTTTCTACTTCATTCTTGTATTCCTGGAATTTTTCAAAGGCTTCAGATTTATGCTTCATTAAGAAGACATGCCCGAACCTTGAAAAATCATCCGTAAAAGTAATGAAGTAAGAATAACTGCTTCGCGCATGTGTAGACATTGGACCGCATACATCGCTATGTACGAGTCCCAAGAGCTCGCTCGCCCTTACTCTATGTCCAGTAAATGAAGTCTTTGTCATCTTTCTTTTGAGACAGGATTGACAAGTTGCATATGATTGATATTCGAACGGATCCAAATATCCTTCTTTATGTAACTTCGTCAACCTTCTCTCATTGATGTGACCCAGTCTACAATGCCATAAGAAAGCATGATTTATTTCTGGAGACTTTCTTTTGTGTGTATTCTGGACATTGAAAATCTGTGGTTGGTTTAATACGTATATTCCGTTGCTTAATGTACCCGACCCAATCAGAACATGATTAAGGTGAATGTTTACAACATTGCTTACAAATGCAAAATCATAACCTTCTTTAGACATTAAAGATACAGATATGATATTACAAATCGCACTGGGTACAAAATAACAATCCCGTAAAACCAAAACATGTCCATCTGACAATCCCAAGTGATAGTCCCCCACGGACTCAGCATCCATGCCAGCTCCCTTTGCAACTCTGAGGGTCATATCACCTGCCTTCAAAACCCTACGATTTCTCAGTGCCTGCAAAGAATTACAGATATGAGATCCTGATCCGGTATCCAATACCCAGGAAGTAGAGTTTACTGATAGACAGTTTTCAATAACATACACACCTGAAGCCGAAACCACAACTTGCTTCGGGTCCTGGTTCTTGGCCTTCCAAGCCCTGCAATCCTTTTTCCAGTGTCCTTTCTTATGACAATAGAAGCACTCTTCCTTTCCCACAAGCTGTCCCGCTACTTTTGCTACTTTTGCCTTTCCCTTGGCTTCCACTTTACTAACACCGCCCCTTGGTTTGGTGGGGGCTTTCTTCTTCTTTCCCTTGGCTTTCGCCTTGGACCTAGAAGAGGAAGATCCTTCAACAAACAAAGTGGATGTTTCCCTTACTTTCTTTAAGGTGCCCTCTGCACTCCCCAACATGTTGAGGAGTTCTGAAAGTTCAACTTCTTTTCCTTGCATGTTGAAGTTCAGGATAAACTGGGCGTAAGTGGAAGGAAGGGACTGGAGAATCAAGTCCGTATAGAGCTCGTTCTCTAACGCGGTCCCAAAGTCTGTGAGCTCTTCAATAAAGCCAATCATCTTAAGCACGTGTTCCGCTACCGATGATCCGACGGCCAATCTCGTCGAAAACAACTTTTTCGAGACTTCGTATCTGCCGATACGGGATTGCTCTCCATACAGAACTTTTGTATGGAGAAATATGGATTCTAGGTCCATATTCTCGTGTCTCCTCTGATGTTCATTGTCCATAGAGGCAAGCACGAGGCACTTGGCCTTCGCGCAGTCGATCTCCCAGGTCTTACAGATTTCCTTATCCGCGACGCTGGAGTGGGACCTGGGACAGGGAGAGCTTTGGTGGTAAGGAGATACCCCAACTTGTCGTAAGTGATTTCCATTTTGACATTCCTGAGCCAATTTTCATAGTTTGGCCCTGTCAGTATATTTTTATCTAGTAGTAACTTAAGTCCGGTCATGATGATTGGTCGCTGCAATTAGGAGAGAGAGAAGAAACACTTTAGCATGATGCTCTTGCAAGTTTAGAGTGGTTTTTAGTTTGTCTAAACACGATGGCTCCCACTGTTTCTCGAATCCATCCTCAAACCAAAAAGGAAGAATTAGTCGGGATCAATCTCACCATACAATACTTACTTAACCGTTCAGCCAGGCCAGTGTTGGTACTTCGAGGGAGGTTTTCCAACGCTTTCGCGAAGTTCCTTAATTAAGTAACCTCTTTTCCCTGTGGGCATAGCCCCGCTAACACCTTTCTAGACACCTACTTGGTTTATAGCATTGATCGTTAAGTGAGAAAGTTCCCGAGGAGTAGCATATACTCACAGTAGGATCGGGATCCAAATATCATCGTGTGACAAAACTGAAGGAATCTTACCAGAATCATCACACTCCAAATGGTGTGCAGTGCTAGCAAGTTTCAGTTTCTTTAGAAACTCCCGATATGGATTTTTTGCCCCATGCTCTTATGACCTTGACGTAGGCCAAAATATCATAAGTCACATGTCAAGTTCTACCCATCATTTACCAGGTTAATTTGAACCCACCCGTACATACCCTTGACGTAGGCCAAAATGGCAGTACGACTATCTCAAACCAACGCATCTATCTATACAACAGATAAATATCCGGCAGCTACAGATCACTATGCCTTGGCGTAGGTCAAAATACATAGCTTGAATACTACCGAATATTTAACTGAAAATGATGGAGGGCTACGAATGGTTTTGGCGAAACCGTGAACGTAGTGAACTTGATATAATCGAAGGAACCTGATAGCTTTTAAAAGGATTGGTTTAAGCTCCGCGTTTAAAAGTTGTTTTTGAAAAGAAACCGAGTGGTTTTGAAATTGTTCCAACGACTTTAACTTTGATTTATTTTCTTGCATTAATTTAATGCGTCCCATCATTTAATCCTACCATTGCAGAAAACAACGAAAATATAACGTACGCTTATGCCATCCGCATTCGCCACGGGGCCCCGTCATTACCCGTTAGGTTACTTAACTAACGACAGAGCGGGGGCTGGACTAGCGCGGATGCAAAACATAAGCAACGCCTACTAGATATCATATATAGATATATACATTCGTCAGATGCAATGATAGCCATTCCAGATCACAGATGAACACATTGGATATACTAGGAATCCGCGTTTCGTTCGAGCCTGCAACGAAAAGCGGATTACACGGTCGCGATGAATATCCAAGACCCCACCCTAGACCCCCACGGGTGTGGCAAACTACCCGCCAAGTACCCGAAGTGAAGCAACCTCCATCAACAACGTGAGTAGGCCACTCGGCACTTCGAGGTACTCGGTAGTTTGTGCACCCCACCTTGGGTCTATCCTAGGAGCAAAAACAGTAAAAGAAATAATATACAATGGCGGCTACAACCTCATCCCGGATGTGCGGCCATAAAAATAATATTACATCAAATTATATATTACATCAAATGAAAGATAAAGAAAACTCTCATCTCACAATCCCCCGGCTATTCATCCGCGACAATCCAACGATTTCATATACACAAACCATCAACATTACAGATCACAGATATGTATAACCCCCACTAATCGACGTATAGCGATTAGCAGACGTTCAATACATATATCACATCACAGATATAACCCCTTTAGCTAAAGTCTACAGAACTTCGATCAAAAATACGGATTTGTAACTACCCCAAACACAACTTTGTTCTCTGGAAAATCTGGGCAGAAACAAAATACTTTAAAAATCCCAAAACAGAACACTGAACACACTGCAGCAAAACCGAGTCGGGGCCGAGTCAACTCGGCCGCGGATCCGCGGCCAAACGCATGGTTTGGCCGCGGTTCCGCGGTGAGTCAACCGAGTCAGCGGCTCGTTTTTGCTGTGTATTCTAACAAAACCCTGAGCCGATTTTTAAGATGTATGGAATTAATTTTTTGAACGGTTTTAAAATCGGCAGAAAGTTCAGTTCTTGGACGTGTTTTGTGATTTTTTTCTCCTATCGAAATTCTAAATACTTTGTTAACATGCTAGTTGTTGTTTAGCTAGGCTCTGATACCACTGTAAGTCCACGTTACCCGTCCCGGTTCTTACGGGGATGCGGAAACGGTAAAAAATGATTTTTATGGTAAAGGTAACATGGACTTGAAAATAGGATCTTTGCTAAATAAAAACCTAGCAAACTAACTAGAAGTTTAACTACTATGTTAGAGGGTTATACCTAGGTCTTGAACTCCTTCTCTTCTTTCTCTTTGGAGTGGTTGGATCGGCTCCACCTCGTAGTCCCTTTGTTGTCGAAGAAGGATCCACCCGAAAGCCTCTACCTTGAACTCTTACCTCAACTGAGAGGAAACTAAAGTGCTTGGCTTCCTAGACCTTGTACTCTAGAGTGAGTAGAGAAGTGTTTTTAGGGTTTTATCTCAATGGCTCATGCTTCTCAACACATGAGACATGGGAGCCTTGAGAGAGAGGAAGAAGGTGAGCTTAGGATGAGAGAGAATGAGAATGATAGAATGAATCCAATAATTTACAACCATGCTCACAAAAGAAAAGATAATCATGATAATAATAATAATTAAGAATTATGATGGTTAGTTTCAATGACCATTATCATTTCATGCATTTAATGCATTTTGTAAAGAACAACAAGTAAACAAAAGTCATACAAATGAAATGATGATGGTCAACAAGTCCACAATGGTCAACAAGTCAACAAAAGTCAAATGTTCAACTCAACCATGGCACAATAATACTTAATTAATATTATTAATCATATTTCTTATTCTCATTAGGGTTTAGAAAAAAGTCAACGGTCAACAACCCTAATGAGAATCATCTGCCTCTGCCTCTGTCAACTGTGCATACACACCCGCATCCGTGTTCCGAGGAACACGAATACAATGGATAAAACCAATCCCCAAAACATATACTAGGATCTGGCTTAAACCAAAGCCCGCTAGTAATAACTGCCCGGACACCAAACGTGCACAAGAGCGCGGATGTTAACGAACCCTGTCGCAAAACCATGCGACCTCTACTCTGTTTTGCCCAAAGACGAATAGCTCTCTGTGTGGGACTCTAAAGACTCGACACTACGATGGCAGTGGGTTTAACCACAGACCGCAAGCGGTACCAGCTGTACGTAACGGTCCCCAGGTAGATGCCGATAAGAAGACTGATGAGGTGAACCCATCCGAACTCCTACTGAGCCTGAATGTGACAATCTACGTACAGTCCGGTCTGTTCGTCTGAGAGTATCGCATGGCGGGCCTAGGGGGACGGTAAACGTCAGTCCCCTAATAGCGGTACAAGTCGTGTTGGAGTATAGCCCAGAACACCCTGAGATAACTCTGGAAATGCTACCAGTATATCTCGCTTGCCCTGGCCAGGGACGACTATGTGTAATGGCTCTCCTTAACACAGCGCGATATCAACCCCAATACCGGGAGAGACGAATCCTGTCTAACCGTCACTGCCTCCAAGTGCTTAGGGACTGCACCCAACTGCTACCTGTTTGCACGACTCATTTGAGCCGTGGTAGGGTAGCAATCTAAGAACAGTGGGAACACACTCGAGGCGAAGTGACAGTGTCAAGTCAGCGGACTAAGCTGTACTCATGTCACCTGGGAATTGATAACTGATGATAGATATAGTACCAACCAACGGTTCCCGACGAGTCCTGTCTAGTGTACTCGTAACCTAACGAGCACCCGCATACTATCTCAAGTACGACGTACTGACGGCTGTGGGACAGACCGTCTCCCCTGTTGGGATGAGAAGCGCATACGCTAGTCTACTCCGGAGTATCGATGCCCTGTCTTGATAATCCTACGACTAGGGACCTGTATAAGGATGTGCTTGTAGATTACCCAGCCCCCACTAGTGTGACTACCATCACAACGCTGGTAATCAAGCAAAGATCCTAAGGGCTCCACTAATGTGTATAGGCGATATGCTAAAAGAAACACATGCACACATTAAAGTAGAAACAAACCAAGTAGCATACTACCATTTCGAGCAAGATTGTCTATACAACTGTGAATATCCCAAGCTTCCATCAAGTAATATACAAACTAGTATGATACAGTAATGGCCTCTAGGGTATATACACTAACACTTAAACTCATGAACTATGATGTCCTTAAACTTTATGGACTATGAGGTCCTTAAACTTTACAGACTATGATGTCTTTAAACTGCAATGGACTATGATGTCCTTAAACCCAATAGACCGCAACGTTCCTAAACTAATACGATAGAGCCCAAACACTCTGTCATTAGATCTAAATGATCCCAAAACCACGTTGAGTAGGTTTTATTCTAAAATTAGACTAACGTATCCTTAACAAAAGTTTAAGTTGATCTTAATCTCAAAAAGATTAATGATCCTTAAATCCAAATCTAAGAAAATACGGATTTGGACAAATCCACGCTCTACGGGCGATAACATAATTTAGTCTCCGTAAAAACAAAACAAACATACACAACAAGAAGTGACCATCTGGAGAAAGAGAAAGTGGTTACCGCGATGCGGTAACGTAATTAACTGCATGGGCTTGCGCCTGCAGGGTAGAGTGTCCCCACAATTAAAAAACCCTCACAATGAGGGGGAATCTAACGAAGTCTGCTATATCGGCCGCATCCATCTAAATCTTCGATACACGGTGTCATAAGTCAACTTGGCATTTTCGGAAAGGTGGACGGATAAAACCAAATAGCATCTGCCCCCAAATTCAGTCGAGACGTTTGTCTTCCCGGCTTTCGGCGGCGAACATATATGTATGTGTGTGTATTTCAAAATATAGGCAGAGATTACTAATGGCGACGTGGGGCTTGAGGATTTTTTCATCGTGCCTTGCTATGACCATACTCATTGCAGATGCTGCATTTATTTTTCCTACGTCCTTCTCGTGAATCATCCATAACACCTTTGATACGAGTAGAACGTGGTCATCCTACTTGTCTCCTACCGATATGCGGTAATATTATTGGACCATTGTATACATCCCAATATCGGTTATCGGGTACAGGATGGAACAACTGGGCATAAGCAACTTTGTATTTAGGGACAGAATACCACTTCGAAACAAGATCATGACGTGCAATGTTCCCCTCACCCTCTGCTCGTGTGCATGCTGAAATTACATGTGAACAAGGCAACTTTTGCAACTTAAGAATATTGCACGTACAACTGCAGTTCCTACCGTCGATGACTACGCCGTAATTTTTTCCATCTTTGTCAGTCACCTGCCATTCGGACTGGCTGAATGTCACGACCCGAAAGTACGGAACGTGACTGGCACTTAGATTACGAGACGTCTAAAGGCGTACCGTAACCTAAGTCAGCCAAAGCCCAGAAAAATCTAAACCAAAATCAAAAGAGAGTGAAGGAAAACCTTTAATGAAAATGGTTTTTAAAATCATTTAAGTTGCATAGAATCCCTTTTTAAAAACATCATAAATTTCTGAAAATTTAGGCAGAGTCTCCCCTGTATTTTCTATCCCCCAAAATGGGTACAACAAGATAATAAACCTGTAATCATAAAATGGCATCCCCAAGCGGGAGCTAGCTCTTC
Source organism: Agapanthus africanus (assembly GCA_030015575.1). Lineage (NCBI taxonomy): Eukaryota > Viridiplantae > Streptophyta > Magnoliopsida > Asparagales > Amaryllidaceae > Agapanthus > Agapanthus africanus. The sequence goes on along the minus strand of JASDDO010000006.1, from coordinate 385,579,899 downwards.
GCCCAAGGCGGATCACAACCACATGCAATATAATAGCAATATCAAGAAAAGAGCATGAAAGAAACGCAAAATATCCGAAAACACAACGCCGGCTCAAGTGAGCTCGACCCAAAAGAACCACAAATATACAAATCTCTCAGTCTCATCACTAGGTCGCATATTCAATATAAAGTGGTAGATGGAGAATACTAGATACAATGATAAAGCAAATGAAATAAAGTGTGCTCGCAACCCACCTACAGGCGATGTCGCGAGTCTGAGCAAAAGGAACTGATGATAAGATAGCCCACCGCTACAAGACTGACGGGTCCGACCTGCCAGACACTGTGGCACAACGGGGATGAGTTGCCAGCTCATGAGTAAATATAACATCTAATAAGGCAATCGTAAGAATGCACGCAATGCACCACAACATGCATGTCCATATGTGCTATAATAGCACTAGTATGCATGCACAGGTATGCAATGTCATTAATAAGTCTTTAAGTGTTTTAAATGCTAAGGGTATTGAATTCTTAGCTTTAGAACATGAATATCTGTATAATAGCTAAATACCATCAAGAAATCATCTGAAAACCCGTGTCAAGCATCGACACCAAATAGGAATCATATCTGTCTCAATATCGGGCTCCGTCAGTCCGGACCGGCCCATATCATAAATCTCACGACAACGGTCGGTATCCTCCGGATATCCGCCGCGCCAGACATCACCGGTAGGTAGTCTTCCCCTACCAGGCTCATCATCTACAACTCGATCTTCTTGCCCGGGGGTACCACACCGGGCCCACCATGTACCCGAGACGGTTCATCCACTTCTCGAATCGGGTCTCAAAATCCAACAGAAAACATGAAAACTCATGGTGGACGACACATACGTCACGAGAAAACCGCAACTTTGTTTTAAAAATGATAAATATAAGCTTTTGTTAAATTCTTGCGGTTTTCCCCAAAAATCCAGAAATCGCAGCAATACTGAAATCCTCAAGAAAATCATAATGTTCACATGTTATATATGATAAATGTCTATGATATCAATGTATATGATGTGAGTTTTGGCTAGAAATCCATGTAAATATGATGATGATGCGAGGTATATGCATGCGATGCAATTTCATATATCAGGTATGAATGCAGGTGACGATATTAAGATAAACATGTTCTATAGTGCACGTGGCATGGCAATTACCAAAGGCGTGTGTGTCACATGAATAGTGCGCGTGCAACAGATGCCAATGGTAAGGTGTTCGTGTCCTACGAAATGATATCGCATAAGGATAGATGAATGTCCATGCAATCTAATATACTGTTCGCTATAAGGGTATGCAGTGTACATGAATGGATAAGCTAGCTAATAATATAAATCTTGCAAAAATAGGGTAATCCTAACTAGGAAGGGCGCATCGCGCCATCCAGACGATTCCCCCATAGATGAATACATCTACTCACCTGAAATCTCCGCTAATCTGATCCGGCCACCGCCTTGCCTTTTCGCGCCGTGTCCGATGTTTCCCCGATCGATCCTATATTTGCACAATATCAAGCATAAGATTACAAAACTTAACACAATGCAAGTCACAACATACAATTATCCATGCCCTCGTATTAATCATAGCATGCACTCGGTGCGCGGAAAAACGCACGAAAATCGCTAACCTTTAACTAGAATTGTCATTTCGGGGAAATCGACAAAACTACAACCCGACTAGACGAAACCCCGCGTTCGCGCACTCTAATAGTCCTATACGAAGCTAATTATATCGCTAACATAACGCAATTCGGTCGCATTCCACTTTTCATAAAAATCTAGCAAGCAATTTTCTAGCCGATTCGATACAAACATCGAAATTTGTCGATTTAGCGAGCGCATCATTACCCAATTAACCATTCTAATCAATTATATAACCAAAACCCTAACTTAATTTTTACAACCATGTTTCAAACCCTAATTTTAAAATCAAATCCTTCTCTTAATTTTCCTAAACAAACATTTACTACTAAACTAATGCTTCAAATTTCAATTCTAGCATATTTAAACTACAAGTTAACAAAAAGATTAGAATCTTCACCTCACAAGCTTGAATCCTAGCTTGATCAAGTCACCAAGAAGCCTCCTTTCATCAAGTTTTTGAACTAATTTGGGTTGAAGAGAGAGTGGATTAGGGTTTAGTGTTGAATGGAGATGGAAATTTGTGAATTTTATATGAATTTTGACATGAAAAATGAAGCAAAATGAAGTGAGAAGAGAGGGGATTTTCTGCAGTGAGCTCGGCCAGCAGGTGAGGGAGGGAGTTGTGGAGAAATTTGGAGAAGTTTCTAGGTCAATAAACATCATATGTTATCATTTAATGCTTTCACATCAACAATTTACAAAAAAAAACCTCATTTTACATCATTTTTCCATTAAATTTCCAACCCTAAAACCAAAAGTTTGCAAGACATGATATAATTTTATTAACACCATATTTTAGCTTATAAAGACTCCTAATTATGAAATTTACCTAATTACATTTGTATTTATCACTAATTTAATGTATTTAAAAAGGCTTAAAATAATTTTAAAAAAAATTAATTACGATTTTTTTTTTATTTAACTAGAAAATTATAAGTGACATTTTAGTGACAAAATTATAGTAATATCTTATCTAAATTTTGTATAATTAGATCTACAATGAAAAATACCTATTTTGACTTTTTACGGAAAAAGCCGAAAAATTAGCCGATTACCGAAAAACTGCCTAAACGATTTTCGAAGGGTTACACTGAACCTCACGATCTAAGCATGCCTGGCATCAATAGCCCTTTTTGTTATTAATTATTCGAACTTAGGACACAACTTTGTCGTCCACTCTTGTCTCTCCTGACGTCGTACAAAGAAGTATTTGTTCGTCCTGTAAAAAGTCCGTCCTACTAAGGCTTTAATAGGCAAAGATCGAGATCCTTTTAAGACCTCGTTAAATCTTTCTGAAGCATTCGTAGTCATCATGAAAAATCTCCTACCACTATCTTTCGAAAGAGCACATCTTTTTTCTTCATTTTTTAGACTGCTTTCAATCTAAGCATCTGCTCTTGGACATATACGTTTAAGTTCCTCTCTCAGCTCTGTATAGGTCAGGTCATCTGGTGCACATGCAATTTGAAAGAACAAACTCTGCAAGATTTTGCCACTAAATCCAGCAGTTGAGAAGTTGGTTCTGAAATGCCGCATTCTATAACGATGACTATGAGGTTCTGGCCATGATCTTCGTAGTACCGTCGGAATCCCTTTCATCCGGTTAAATATGAAGGTAATGTGCCTTCCCTACACTGATGGAATGTAAAGATGAATGTAAACAATGAACCACTCCCAATTTTCAGTGGTTTTATCTCCAACTACTGCATATGCCAAAGGATAAAGGCCATCGTTTGCATTGGCCTCGGTAGCAATGAGCAAAGTCCCTTTGTATCTGCCGTATAAGTAGGTCCCATCAATACTGAGAACGGGACGACAATATGCGAAAATCAATGGCCGGTCCGAATGCCCAAAATCCACCGGTAAAATATCTTATTCTTTCTGACATTGAAGCGTCGGTTATCTTGAAAACAGTCGCAGGATTTGTAGATTTGATGGCGGCAAGATATCATGGCAAATGTTCATACGAATCTTCCCAATCTCCGTATATTTTAGACAATGCCTTATTCAACGCATTCCATGCCTTCATATAATTTATTTCAATGAATAATGTATCTTTTAGTATACCCCAACTATCAATAGATAATGATCCACTAAATGTATATGCGGTATAAAGATATGCAAGGTAATACTTACTTCGTAAATTGCCAATTCACTGTCGTCCCGCTTGATGTGCCTTCACCTACGTAATTTTGATCTGTATATTGTTCATCATTAGTGGGAGCCATAAATCTGGTAGAATCAGCATTCATATAGAGCATGCGTGCCATTTCTACTTGTGGGTATTGCTCGGATGCCCGAAAAGAAGGAGCAGGCACTTCAGAATAAGGTTCGGGCAATTGAGCGGACGTCAATATCTCCTTTTTCAAAAACAGTTCGATCGATTTCGATTCTGAGGCAAGAAAGACTTGTTTTTTCTCGTCATCAGATACTTCAATGGCGGTATATTCATGCTTCGTCGGCCATTTGCATATTAACAAGATATTGAACTCTAACGGAGAGGGGGTTGGATGGGGTTAGGGGGTTCGTGATGGTTTGGGGTGGTGTGTGCGTGCGCGGGGATGGGGGATTAATCTATATATTTGGATCAATCTAATACATGTATCAAATCAATGGTTCATTTTAGAGAAGTGACACCAGGGAAAAAGATTTGGTAGTGTTAAAATGAGTAATATTTTTGATAAATAATGAAGGGGAATTAACCAATATTGATGCATGGTTCATATATAGTAAATCTTTTTGTGTGCATGAATAACATAAAAAGAGGAAAAAATAATGCATGTATTTTAGCGGGGGGGAAGGGCGTGGTGGTTTAGGGTGGTGTGCGTGCGGGGATGAGGGATTAATCTATATATTTGGATCAATCTAATACATATATAAAATCAATGGTTCATCTTAGAGAAGTGACACCTGGGAAAAAGATTTGGTAGTGTTAAAATGAGTAATATTTTTGATAAATAATGAAAGGTGAATTAACCAATATTGATGCATGGTTCATATATAGTAAATATTTTTGTGTGCATGAATATCATAAAAAGAGACAAAAATAATATATGTATTTCGGGGGGGTTCATGGTGGTTTGGGGTGGTGTATGTGCAGGGATGGGGGATTAATATATATATATTTGGATCAATCTAATACATGTATCAAATCATTGGTTCATTTTAGAGAAGCGACACCCGGGAAAAAGATTTGGTAGTATTAAAATGAGTAATAGTTTTGATAAATAATGAAATGGGAATTAACCAATATTGATGCATGGTTCATATATAGTAAATTTTTTTTGCGTGCATGATTATCATAAAAAGAGGCAAAAACAATGCATATATTTTAGGGGGTTGGGTGGGGTTCGTAGGGGTTTAGGGTGGTGTGCGTGCGGGGATGGGGTATTAATCTATATATTTGGATCAATCTAATACATGTATCGAATCAATGGTTCATTTAGAGAAGTGAGGAAAATGATTTGGTAGTGTTAAAATGAGTAATATTTTTGATAAATAATGAAAGGGGAATTAACCAATATTGATACATGTTTAATATATAGTAAATCTTTTTGTGTGCATGAATATCATAAAAAGAGGCAAAAATAATGCATGTATTTTAGTATGGCCTCTACTCTCTTTCCTCCTTCAGGCTTCATGAGCTTTCTGTCTGGTCCTTGTGAAGAGACTCAATCTCTTCATTTATAGTAACTAACCAACAAGCTGACTCATCTGATGAGATAAGTTCTTGATAGGTCGTCGGCTCGCTACTATTAACTGACTTTGCAACGAATAGCGCATATGCCACTAGATCATCGTAGCCATATATTTGTAGCGGTCGAATGTCCCTTCATTGTTGGTTTTGAGCGAGTAAATACTCCTCATCTTGAGACTGCTCATCATGAGCTTCATCAGATGATGATGAAGGAGAGATCTCCTGCGAATCCGAGCTTTCACCAACTTCAATTTCAACACCTGGCTCATCCTTCTTTGAATCTTATTTATTTGGAGATTTTACGATCTTTGGTTTCAACATAGCAGATTTATCAAAAATCACATCTCTGCTAATCATAAATTTTGGCGACTTTAGATCCGAACACCACAAGGTATAACCATTAACGACGGTAGCATAACCAAGAAAAATGCATTTGTTCACTCGAGAATCCAACTTGCCTTCATGGCAATGTGCATATTCGGGATAACTAAACACTCGAAGTGTAGAATAATCAGTGTGCTTCCCAGACCATACCTGCTCCGGTGTTGTTTTACTACCTAGAGATATAAGAGATGACCGATTCACAATGAAGCATGCCTTGTTCCTCGCCTCTGCCCAACATTCCTTACCAAGGCCTGCATTAAACAACAAACATGCAACGTGTAAGTCTACGGTAGCGCCCCGGCCGTCTTTCAGACGCCAAATGCGGAACAAAAACTTTTTAACTGGCGCTATCGTATACTATAACCCGGATCTGCCATTATTGCTAAACTAAAAAACTACAAAGTGGGTAGAATGTTATACCGAACGATCCGAGTCCTTCGTTCTTTAACCATCATCCCATGCTTTGTTGCGGCTGCTCCGATCTCGTCGATCTCCGATCTCCTCGTCCAGGTGGCACCACATCAACGGATCTTTAAACGGGCTCCCGCCTCTGACCCGAGGCAACTCAGTCATCAAGTTTGCTAAAAGAGATGACCAAGATTGATGTAGAGAATGAGTAGAACACTTTGTCTCACTTCATCCAAAGCCATGGACGAACGGTTAAGGAAGTTGCCTTTGGGATCGGGTGAAAAGAGAAATGAACAATCTAATTTCCATGAATCCAAAACTATAATCTTTTTCAAATCAACAATCATATTTCTCACAAGCAAGGGTCGGCCACATTATATGAGGGAGGAGGTGAGTGTAGGAGCAAGGAAGAGGTAACCATAAGATTAATGAAGAGAATGAGTCTCAAGACACCTTGCATAAACATTAATGCAACAAATGATTCATCTAACCTAGTCATCAACTCATTAAATGCAACCAATGAATCAAGAACACCTCACTAATCCTAGTCACAACTTCTAGAAGCTTCCACACACATCACCCTCATGACTTACCCAAGTGACGAAAAGATAAATCCGCATTTAACCGAATGTTTAATACGGGTGATGGAAAACAGGAAACTGGCAACTTCCAAAAGCGATCCCGAAACGAATTTCAGGATAACCCCGTAACAATATAAACATACCCGCATTTGTATTACGACCGAATACAAATACAACTGAGACAAAGATATTATATCTACTCAATATAATACTCGGATCCAGCTTAAACCAAAGCCCACCAGTATTATCTGCCCGAAATATGACACGTGCGTAAACGCACGTGCATTTTCCGAACCCTGCCATAAAACCATACAGCCTCTACAACGTTTTGCCCGAACTTAGGAAACTATCTGTGGGGAACTCTAATGACTCGTCAGTAACATGGCAGTAAGTTTAACCACAAGCCGTCAGTGGCACTAGCTGTGCGTAACGGCTGCCCATGCATTGACCTCAAGGGAGCCGATAAGCGAACTCATCCAGGAACCCTACTGAGCCTAACAGTGACAATGTATATACAGTCCGGTCCGTTCGCCTATGAGTATCGCATATCGGCCTAGGGGGCTGGTAACGTTAGACCCCCAATAGCGGTATAAGTCGTGTCGGAGTGTAGCCGAAAAACACCCTGAGATACTACTGGAGTACCTACCAGTAAATCTCCTGCATCGGCCGAGGGCTATGTGTAATGGCTCTCCTAGACACAGCGCGATCTCACCCCCAATACCGGGAGAGACGAATCCCCTGCCGATCCGCTCACTTGCTTCCATGTGGCTCGGGACTGTACCCAAAAAATACCTGTTTGCACGACTCCTTTGAACCGTGGTAGGGTAGAAATCAAAGCACAGTGGGAACTCACACGAGACAAATGACGACCTCAGGTCGAGGAACTAACCTGTACACATGTCACCAAGGAACTGCTATCTGACGATAGGTATAATACCAACTAGCAGGTTCCCGGCGAGTCCTGTCCGGTGTACTCATAACCCAATGAGCACTTGTATACATCTTAAGTGATCCAGCTGACACCAGTGGCTTGTGAGACCGGCCACCGCCCCTCGTCGGGGTCTCGACTGTATACACTAGTCTACTACGGATTATCGATGCCCTGTCTCGAAACTCCCACGACTAGGGACCACAATTAAGGATATGCTTATAGGCTACCCAACTCTCACGTATATGATCGCCATCATACTGTTGGTATTGAAGCAAGATCCTAAGGGCTCTATCAACGTGTAACAGTGATCAGTCACCTGAACCTGTACACGACTGATAAAGGTAAACCAGATAGCATACTATCATCTCGAGTAAGACTGTCCTACCGGTATAAGTCCTCTGCAATCATTGCAATCACGTGCCTGCGATCCAATAATTGACTTTGAGGGCACTATATCCAACACAACGCGCTTTCTCCAAAAAAAGTCTTGTTCATACGCTCTGGGACCCCATTCTGCTATGGTGTGTAGAAAACGGTATGGTGCCGAATAATCCCTTCGTTTTTGCAGAAATCATTGAAATCTCCATAGAAAAATTCCAACCCGTTTTCTGTCCTTAGTCTCTTGATCCGCTTTCCTGTCTGCTTCTCAATCAATGTCTTCTATTGCTTGAACGTAAGAAACACACCGCTCTTGTTCTTCAAGAAGTAGACCCAAACTTTTCTCGAAAAATTATCAATGAAAGTAAGCAGATACTTGGCACCATTTCCTCTAGAATTAACTTGAGAGGGTTCCCAAAGTTTTGAATGAATCTAGTCAAGAGTACTTTTTGCGTTGTGCACCGCCGAAATGAAGCTGACCCATTTCTGCTTCTAAAAAACGCAATGCTCACAAAACTCCATCTTCGACGTACTCTGACCATCAAATAGACCCTGCTTCGACACATCCGCTATAACTCTCTCACTCATATACTCGAGCCTCATGTGCAATAATCTGGTAGTGTTCAAATCTGTCATAAATTTTGATGATGAAATAGCTGCTGATCCGGAAGTTGTCGAACCTACAACGAATATAAGAACTTTTCAAGCCCTTCATCACACTAGAGCACCTTCGGCTACCTTTGAAAGTCCACCTTCAGAGGAAACTTGTAACTCTTGTCGTCGAGTGCACCCAAAGGGTTAAGATTATTCTTCAAGTCAGGTGCGTGCCTAACTTCCATCAATGTCCTTACAACACCGTCAAACATCTTGATTTGGATCGTCCCCTTTCCAATATCTCGACATGAACCATTATCGCCCCATTAAAACCATTCCACCATCAATAGACTCAAATATAGTGAACAAACCCCTATTGGGACACATGTGATAGGAACGACCTGAATCCATAATCCATTCGTTCTTGGATCGATGCGTGTTTTCAAGAACCACAACAAGATTTCCTTCTCCTTCTGCTATACTACCTTCAGCCAAAGATTCCTTCGATTTTTCTTCTAGCTTTAGCTTATTCTGCAATTTAAAGTAATCGACCTTAAAGTGTCCCTTCTTACAATAATTGCAGGTCAGGTTCTTATTCTTGGATTTCGACCTTAACTTCCTCTTGCTATCTTACGGTCTCTCTTCTCCGCTCGCTCTCGAACAAATAAGCCTAAAAATTGACCATCGCCTTCGTTAGAAGTTAACTCATTGTCGATCTTTTTCTTGTTCATCAAATTTTCTTTGACATTCTTGAGCAAGATAGTATTGTTCATCATCGGAAACGTATGTGTGCGTGTATGTGTGTGTAGATGTATATTTGTTTTTTGTGGTTGGACGTGTGTGTATGTCAATGTATATTGTTTCCCCCAATCAGAGAGAAAAGCTCTATTCAAAATTTCAAAATTTGAAATTTGAACAGAGACAGCGCCTCACGTGCAAAGCACGAGAGCGCTCGCGCCAAGACTCCGAGGCAGTGCCTCACGTGCAAAGCACGAGAGCGCTAGTGCCAAAAGCGCCAGCGCTAAGAGTCAAAGACTCTGAGGCAGCGTCTCACGTGCAAAGCACAAGAGCGCTAGCGCCATGTGCGCTACTGCTAAGAGTCAAAGACCCTGAGGCAGCGCCTCACGTGCAAAACACGTGAGCGCCAGTGCTAGAACTAAATGTTCTCCACCATAGGATCAAAGATCCAACGAAGGTGATAAATCATCAAATTACCAGAATAAAATTCTGTTGAGGAAATACTCCTCAAATCTTTCCAAACAAGAAAAATTGTGCCCTTTAAATCAGAGCACCGTTGGATCAAAGATCCAATGGTGATTAAAAATCACCAAGATACAGAATAATCTCTGTATCGAAAAACATTTTCCCAATCTTGTCAATAACAAGAAATATGTCTTCTGTAAAACAGAACCCCTCGGATCAAAGATCCAATGGTGGGAAACATCCTCAGACCAATTGGAAATCTCTCAATGAGAGATTTCCTTAACCGATTAAACAAATCAGCCTCCCCTATATAAAGGACTGAAGACTTCAAGTCTTGCACAGAGGAACCCCCCATAACTTCAAGAAACTTAAAAAGACGAGAGCAATTTCTTCTCAAGGTAAATAGCAAGAAGAGAGATCATGAAATCTCCTCTATATTTGAGAGTTTAACTCTCACATCAGAAGAACTTGGTTCTTTTTCTAGATCACAGATCTATAAGATGAAGTCTTTCACAAAAACAGAAGAGATCATATCATCTTTTCATAAAAAAGAAGAACTTAGTTCTTAGATCCATGAGACAAAGTCTCTCTTCATAAAAAGAACTTAGTTCTTAGGGCCACGAGACAAAGTCTCTCAAAAAGAAAAAAAAAGAGATCATAGTATCTCCTCATAAAGAAGAACTTAGATCTGTGAGATAAAATCTCTTATAAACAAGAATTTAATTCTCATAGCACAGAATTGACCAGAGCTGCCAAAGAAGCGCTTCAGCGCTCCAAGTCTGGCGCTCAGCGCCAAGCGCACCACGTGCTCCTCACGTGTGCTCTATTTCAAGAGAACCGCTTCAGCGCTCCAAGTCTAGCGCTCGGCACCAAGAGCAGCACGTGCTCCTCACGTGTGCGCTATTTCAAGAGAAGCGCTTCAGCGCTCCAAGTCTAGTGCTCGGCGCCAAGCGCACCACATGCTCCTCACATGTGCGCTATTTCAAAAGAAGCGCTTCAGCGCTCCAAGTCCGACGCTCAGCGCCAAGTGCGCCACGTGCTCCTCACGTGTGCGCTATTTCATAAGAAGCGCTTTGGCGCTCCAAGTCTGGCGCTCAGCGCCAAGCGCGCCACATGCTCCTCACGTGTGCGCTATTTCAGAAGAAGCGCTTCAGCGCTCCAAGTCTGGCGCTCAGCGCCAAGTGCGCCACGTGCTCCTCACGTGTGCACTATTTCATAAGAAGCGCCATAGCACTCCAAGTTTGGCGCTCAGCGCCCAGCGCTCCACGTGCGCCTCACGTGGGTTCTGAGGGAATAAAAAAATTTCTTTAAATAAAGCCCAGCACTATAAAGAGTGTTCAACACTCAATAAAAGATTAAAAAAAAAGGGTGTCAGAACCCAAATCAACGCTCAGCATTGTTGGATAAAAAGGACTGAGCCCAAACAAATGTTCAACATTTTATGCAAAACTGAGTGGGCTATGTCCAAGTTGGCCACATAATTCAGATTAACTGAGCCCATGTGCTTGCAATCTTTTTATTGGATCTTAGTCCCAAACCTGACTACAGATCCCCCAACTAACATCGATTCAAGAGTACATCTTTTCATACCTCTGATACATGTCGTTGTAATTCTTCAACGTCTTTAGAGAGATGGAGGGTCCCAATAACCAATAACCTTTGGTGCATCTCCAAACGGGTTAAACCAAAACCCTGCAGACTATGATGTCTTTAAACCTTATGGACTATGATGTCCTTAAACTCACACGGACTATGATGTCCTTAAACTTTATGGACTATGAGGTCCATAAACTCATAGACTATGATGTTTTTAAACATTACAGACTATGATGTCTTTAAACCTTATAGACTATGAGGTTCTTAAGCTCATGGACTATGATGTCCTTAAAATTTATGGACTATGAGGTCCTTAAACTCATAGACTATGATGTCTTTAAACTTTACAGACTATGATGTCTTTAAACTTCCACGGACTATGATGTCCTTAAACCCAATGGACTGCAACGTCCCTAAACTAATACGATAGAGCCCAAATACTCTGTCCTTGGATCTAAATGATCCCAAAACCCCGTTGAGTAGATCTTAGTCTTAAATTAGGCTAACGTATACTTAACAAACGTTTAAGTTGATCTTAATCTCAAAGAGATTAATGATCCTTAAACCTAAATCTAAGAAAATACGGATTTGGACTAATCCACGCCCTACGGGCGACAACATAAATTAGTCTCCGTATACAATCCACGAGCAACCAAAAACAAAACAAATATACACGACACGAAGTGACCATCTGGAGAAGGAAAAAGTGGTTACCCCGATACGGTGGCATAATTAACTGCAGGGGCTTGCGCCTGCAGGGAAGACCATTCCCACAATCAAAAACCCTTCATAATGAGGGGGAATCTGACGAAGTCTGCTACATCGGCCGCATCCTTCTAAACCTTCGATACACGATGCTATAAATCAACTTGGTATCTTCGGAAAGGTGGACGGATAAAACCAACTAGCATCTGCCCCCAAATTCAGGCGAGACATTTGTCTTTTCGGCTTTCAGTGGCGAACATATATGTGTGTGTGTGTGTGTGTATTTCAAAATATAGGCAGAGATTACTATTGGCGACATGGGTCTGGAGGATTTTTGCATCGTGCCTTGCTATGACCATACTCATGGCAGATGCTGCATTTATTTTGCCTACGTCCTTGTTCCCGCCAAAATTTTGGCTCACAACCTGTTCCCTTATAAAAAATAATAAAATAATAATAAAATAAAAAATGAAGGGAAAAACTCCACATGCAAAGAATGTAACAAATGCCTCAAAGCAAAGAGTTAAAACATTGTGAAGCAATGCTTCAGATTCAGCGCCAGGTGCATTGCGCCCTAGGCAGCGCACCCAATCAGAGCAAAGCTCTGTTTTAAAATTCAAAATTTAAATTGAAGCAAAGCTTCAGATTCTGCGCGCTGCGCGCCACGTGTCAAAAGCAGACACGCCAGCGCCAGGAGCGCTGCGCCCTAGGCAGCGCACCCTAATCAGAGCAAAGCTCTACTCCAAAATTCAAAATTTAAATTGAAGCAATGCTTCAGATCCAGCGCTCTGCGCTGTGCGTCACGTTTCAAACACGGGTACGCTAGCGCAGTTACGATGCGCTCTGCGCTGCGTGCCACGTGTCAAACACGGGCGCGCTAGCGCAGTTGCGCTGCGCTGCATGCCACGTGTCAAACACGAGTGCGCGCTAGTGCAGTTGCGCTGCGCTCTGCGCTGCGTGCCACAAGTCAAACACGGGCGCGCTAGCGCAGTTGCGCTGCGCTCTGCGCTGCGTGCCACTTGTCAAACACGGGCGCGCTAGCGCAGTTGCGCTGCGCTCTGCGCTGCGCGCCACGTGTCGAGCGTAGGTGCGCCGGCGCAAGGTGCGCCAGCGCAAGGATTAAAAATGCCCCACCGTCAGATCAAAAGATCTATTAATAATAAATTATTAATTAACCAGAATTAAAATTCTGTTATGGAAAGACATTTCCAATCTTATTAAAAACTAGAAGATTATCTTCTGTAAAACAGAAGCCTTAGGATCAAAGATCCAACGGTAGGAAATATTCCCAAATCAATCAAAGAAAGATCTCTTAAAACTGATTTTACAAATCATTTGGCCCTATATAAAGGACCCTAGACTTCAAGCCTAAAAGGAGATAGAGAAGACACACAGAAAGATATAGAGAATACAAGAAAAGAGAGAGAGAAACTCTCTGTAAAAGGAGAGCAAGCTCTTAGAAAAAAGAAGATTTTTCTTCATCTTCAAGATAAAAAGAACTATGTTCTTGAATAATAGAGATGAAACCATCTCATAAAAAGAAGAACCATCTTCTAAAAAGATCAGAGATCTAGAAAAGACCAAGGTCTTTAATAAAAAAGAAAAGATCAAAGATCTAATCATAAAATAATAAAAAGAAGTAAAATACTTCACTCACAGATCTTTTGATCTATAAAGGCAGAGCCTTTTATAAAAACAAGAACTTTTATTCTTGGATCTTGAGGCAAAGCCTCCTTTGAAGAACATAAATATGTTTTTTAAATTGATCAGAAGCGCTTTGAGCTATTGAAAAGTACCTTGCACTCATGAACATCACCCTTGCGCTTCTTGGACCGGCGCTCAGCGCCAAAACATGCCACGTGTCAACCATAGACAAAATCTGCGCTTTGCGCTCCTGAAACAGCGCATTGCGCTCATGGGCTGGCGCTCAGCGCCAAGCGCGCCACGTGTCACTCACTGGCACACTCACAAACTAGCGCAGCGCGCTCATAAATTAAAAGCGCAATGCGCTAACAAACTAGCGCTTAGCGCTAAGCGCGACATGTGTCCTCCTCATGTGCGCTATCCAACAGAAGCGCAATGCGCTCTTTCCTTGGCGCAAAGCGCCTGACGCGCCACGTGGCGCACTGTCAGAACATACTTTGTTCTGATAAATGCTATGCATTCAATACAAGACCAAAATGTCAGAGTCCAATGCATAGCATTATTAAAAGGGCCAAGCCCAAATAAAGGCTCAATAGCCAGAACAATAAAATGTTCAACTCATATCAACTGAGCCCATATGCTGATAAACCTTTAAACAGACTTTAGTCCTAAATTGGACTATAGATCTCCCAACCAACATTGGTTCAAGGGTACATCTCTGAACTCCTCTGATATTTGTCGTTGTAATCCTTCAACGTCTTCAGAGAGGTGACGGGTCCCGACAGCCATACATTCAACAGACTATGATGTCTTTAAACTGGACTGTGGGGTCCTTAAACCCACGGACTATGATGTCCTTAACCTTGACTGTGAGGTCTTTAAACTCACGGACTATGATGTCCTTAACCTTGACTGTGAGGTCTTTAAACTCACAGACTATGATGTCCTTAACCTTGACTGTAAGGTCTTTAAACCCACGGACTATGATGTCTTTAACCTCGACCGTGATGTATTTAAACTAACATTGGACCACCATGTCCCTAAACTGGTAATTGATCGCAATGTCTTTAAACTAAACAATAGAGTCCAAATGCTCTTTTGTTGGATCTAAACGATCCCGTTAAGTTGGCCTCAGTCTAAAATTAGACTGACGTGTCCTTAACAAACGTTGAGTTGATCTTAGTCTAAAATTAGACTAACGTATCCTTAACAAACATTTAAGTTGATCTTAGTCTCAAATAAGACTAACGTATCCTTAAACCCAAACCGAAACCCAAATCTAAGAAAATACGGATTTGGATTAATCCACGTACTATGGGCGACAACATAAATTAGTCTCCGTATACAATCCATGGGCAATCACAAACAAAACAAACACCCACGACACGAAGTGACCATCTGGAGAAGGAGAAAGTTGTTACCGCGATGCGGTAGCGTAATTAACTGCAGGGGCTTGCGCCTGCAGGGAAGAGCGTCCCCACAATCAAAAACCCCTCAAACGAGGGGGAATCTGACGAAGTCTACTACATCGGCCGCATCCGTTTAAACCTTCGATAAATGGTGCCATAAATCAACTTGGCATTTTCGGAGAGGTTGACGGATAGCACCAAATAGTATCTGCCCCCCCGATCCAGGCAAGACAGTCCGTCTTCCCGGTTTTCGGCGGTAAACAGATTCTGGCACGCCCGGTGG
The DNA here is from genome assembly GCA_030015575.1 of Agapanthus africanus. Taxonomy (NCBI): domain Eukaryota; kingdom Viridiplantae; phylum Streptophyta; class Magnoliopsida; order Asparagales; family Amaryllidaceae; genus Agapanthus; species Agapanthus africanus. The sequence goes on along the minus strand of JASDDO010000006.1, from coordinate 385,564,417 downwards.
GACATTTTCCTCTTTCCACTCCACACTTCGTGTGTCGTGTTCGCGAACGAATCGCAGTTTGATATGGTTGCCCTTGGGTTCGAGGTACTAAAATTTGGTTTCTTTCTTGGCGCAGAAAGCGAAACAGCAATGGCATCTACTTGCGTAAAGTGTTCTAACTGCAACTGCAACTCGCGCTCCGCCTCATCTGGAGGCATAGCCTACGGGCCTTAAGTGGCCTCCTTGTTCACGATGCCGGTAGATCAGGTGACTCAGGAAACCACCGGATTGTTCTTTGGGACCATGCTCCCACCGATGAGCTTCAGCACCCCTATACCAACACCAGAAGATCCCAAGAAGTAGGTCTTTGATCGGCTTGCTACTACCGCGGCCCCTCTCAACGGGTTGTCAAGCTCCAGTGCCTCAGTCTTCGCCAGACTGGGCCAAAGTTCATGTGGGCCCATGATGAAGCCTGCAATCCCAGAAAAGATTGTTCTGAAGAGGATAGCCATCCCTGCTCCTGAAGTCGTCAAGGCGGCTTCTCCTGCCAAAGGGTCGGTTTTTACAAGACTGACTGTTCTGACTCCCACTACGGTTCCCGTCCCCGCTCAGAAATCTGTTTTTGACCGGTTGGATACTGCTTCTCAACGGACATTGGTCTTCAAGAGGCTGACGCCAGCAACAGCCGCTCACCTGGATAGGGGGCAAGACAATGCCATTCCCATCACCGAACCAACACCGTCGGCTCGACACGCTCAACGTCACCATTGGCGCCGAGTAAGAAAGGCTGGGGCAACTTTCCCTCTGGGCTAACTCCACCAGCCCTAACGGTGGAAGCCAATGCTGCTGTTCCAACCAGGAACAGCTTTGAATTGCTAAACATGGTGCGCAGGAACTCTCCTACCTCCATACTGAAAAGATCTCCTCCACCCGTGGAGAATGCACCAGAAGCGAAGCCGGAGCAGCCCCCTCAACGGCTGTCCTCTAAAATCTACAAGGTCTGGCGACAAGCCCAAGACTCGGTAATTGATCAGGATTATCCCCGCCGACAGAAAAAGGTGAAAGTTCAACTGGAAGAGGACCATCCTGTCAAGCCATAAAAGGCGGCAGCTACTTGGGTGCCCACTGCAACGGCCCCCTCAACTTCAACCGCTCACAAGAAAAGAAGGCCGGAGAAAATCCATGAGTCTGTGATGAGTCGCAAAAACGCTGAGCCCAAACGCCCCAAGTCTGGGGGCATAATGGTGCATACTGTTTATATGGCTTCCGGAAAAGAGGAAAGCCGCACTTCGACGGGCCACCGACTGCTCACCCGATCAATAACAAAGGCTCAGGAACAGCAGCAGCAGAAGCTTCAAGAGATGCTGACCGCAATTGCCGCTCTCACCGGGCCAAAAGAAAGCCCGGAGGCATCATCAGAACAGCGTCACGAACAAGAAACCGATGCTGACTTCCTACGCAGAGTCCTCAAAAAGAAGGACAGAGAAGCAGCAAAACAAGCTGCCAACATAAAAAAAAATGGCGCTTCTCTTCCAAGACATGGTAGGAATGATGTTACAGCCAGATCCTCCAGCTGAAGACCCTCCGATCATTATTGAAGACGATAGAGGGGAGACATCTAATCCTCCTCCGGCTCTTTCAGCAGCCAAGGAGGAAACCATTTCCAAGGCCGCACTGGATGACTATATAGCTCAGCAAATACGAACTCACCAGGCGAATGAAGCGGCTGGCCAAATTGTCAAGACCGGACGACCCTATCCAGGCTCACAAGGGAGCAACACACTTAGGGATCCCCACGATCCCTAAGGAGAAATTACACTTGCGAGATCCTCACGACTCGTAAGGAGAATCCTCTTATGAGACCCTCACGGCTCATCAGATTCAAAAGCCTTAAGTTACAGGGATCTGAACCTGTTCTTAAGCAGTCATACCGCCCGATTTTGCCCTACAAGCGGCTCAATATTGACCCTTGTATACAATCCATGGGCGCGAATAAACATTTCCCTAACAAAGTCCCATCCGCGACTAGGGATATGTTTGCACGGTGAACAACCCTTGTGAGTCCTCTCGACTTATAAGGAGAAAACACTCTTGTAAGATCCTTACGACTTATAAGAGAACATACAATTAGGAGTCCTCACGATTCCTAAGGAGAAAATGCTCCTACGAGATCCTCACGACTCGTAGGGAGAAATACCTTTATGAGACCCTTATGGCTCATGAAGTCAAAAGCCTTAGTCGACAGGATCCTAATCCTGTTCGCTAAGCCACCTTTGTTCGACATTGGCAGAGGCAAATAATAATTCGCTCCTGGCAATATTCCAGTTGTAGCGGTGCCGATGCCAAAATCGGTGTCTAATCCCAAGCTTGCAGTAAGAAGCTAGTGAGCCACACATGCGTATGAAACAGCCGAAATGATGGGGCAACTTGCAAACAAAATCAGCAAGTAAAAATTTATGCATGCCAAATAGCCGAAATGATTGGGCAGCTCGCAATAAAAAGCAGCGAGTAAAAATAAAATAAATAGCCGAAATGATTGGGCACTGCGAAAAATAGCCGAAATGATTGGGCAATCGCGACCTTCGCGATATAAAAGCTGAAATGATAGAGTATCGCGGGAAAAAAAATAAACAAAATTCTGAAAGAATGAAACTTTTGCCCTACAGGTGATATCACATCGATCCCTGTATACAATCTAGGGGCGCAAGCAAAAAGGGAATCATACCTTCCCACCAAGCTCCATAAAAAAAAAGCCAAGTCTCGATGGCCACATCTACAGCCTGGAGACCCACAACGGCGTTCTCGCAGTCCAGCAGGATGCAAAAGCAACGTCAACGAAAGACCTCACGGTCAAAACAAAGATGATTAATGGCAAAATCCTAATTCCATCCCAGCATTCGTCTCGTTACACCAGACGCAATATCAACAACGACGTTCCTTCGCAGTCCAGCAGGATGCAGATGCAACGTCAACAAAAGACCTCATGGTCGAAACGAAGCGGAGTGATGGCAAAATCCCAGCTCCACCTCAGCCTTCGTCTCGTAACAGCAGATGCAACATCAACAACGGCGTTCCTTCGCAGTCCAGCAGGATGCAGATGCAACGTCAACAAAAGAACTCATGGTCGAAACAAAGCGGAGTGATGGAAAAATCCCAGCTCCACCGCGACATTCGTCTAGATACAGCAGACGCAATGCCAGCAAACGAAGCAAAGGCCAAATTCCTAGCTTCAGGGTCTTGACGGCAACTCATATAAATCCTGAAAGACCATCGAAGATCATCCCACACCAGCACGGAGTGGTCACCACCTCAATGTTCGTCTCGATATAGCAGACGAGATGTCACTACAGCGTCCTTCCTCCAACAGGATTCGGACACGCCAAAGCAAACGAAGCTAAGGCCAAATTCCTAGCTTCAGGGTCTTGACGGCAACTCATATAAAATCGGAAAGACAATCGGAGATCATCTCACACCAGCATGGAGTGATCACCACCTCGACGTTCGTCTCGACACAACAGATGAGATGTCACTACAGCGTTCTTCCTCCAGCAGGATTCGAACACGCCAGCAAACGAAGCGAAGGCTAAATTCGTAGCTTCAGGGTCTTGACGGCAACTCATATAAAACCGGAAAGACCATCGGAGATCATCTCACACCAGCATGGAGTGATCACCACCTCGACGTTCATTTCGACACAACAGAAGAGATGTCACTACAGCGTTCTTCCTCCAGCAGGATTCAGACGCGATAATCAAACAACGGAGCCACGGCAAAATCCCTAGTTCAAAACCTCGACGGTTCACCAGCAACCTAGAGACAACCGTGACATTCGTCTCGATACAGCATACGCAATGCCAGAAAACAAAGCGAAGGCCAAATTCCTAGCTTCAGGGTCTTGACGGCAACTCATATAAAACCGGAAAGACCATCGGAGATCATCTCACACCAGCATGGAGTGATCACCACCTCGACGTTCGTCTCGACACAACAGACGAGATGTCACTACAGCGTTCTTCCTCCAGCAGAAATCAGACGCGACAATCAAACAACGGAGCCACGGCAAAATCCCTAGTTCCAAATCTCGACGGTTTACCAGCAACATAGAGACAACCGCGACATTCGTCTCGATACAGCAGACGCAATGCCAGCAAACGAAGCGAAGGCCAAATTCCTAGCTTCACGGTCTTGACGGCAACTCATATAAAACCGGAAAGACCATCGGAGATCATCTCACACCAGCGCAGAATGATCACCACCTCGACGTTCGTCTCGACACAGCAGACAAGATGTCACTACAGCATTCTTCCTCCAGCAGGATTCAGACGTGACAATCAAACAACGGAGCCACGGCAAAATCCCTAGTTCCAAACCTCGACGGTTCACCAGCAACCTAGAGACAACCGTGACATTCGTCTTGATACAGCAGACGCAATGCCAGCAAACGAAGCGAAGGCCAAATTCCTAGCTTCAGGGTCTTGACGGTAACTCATATAAAACCTGAAAGACTATCGGAGATCATCCCATACCAGCGCGGAATGATCACCACCTCGACGTTCGTCTCGATACAGCAGACGAGATGTCACTACAGCGTTCTTCCTCCAGCAGGATTCAGACGCGACAATCAAACGACGGAGCCACGGCAAAATCCCTAGTTCCAAACCTCGACGGTTCACCAGCAACCTAGAGACAACCGCGACATTCGTCTCGATACAGCAGACGCAATGCCAGCAAACGAAGCAAAGGCTAAATTCTTAGCTTCAGGGTCTTGACGACAACTTATATAAAATCGGAAAGACCATCAGAGATCATCTCACACCAGAGCGGAGTGATCACCACCTCGACGTTCGTCTCGACACAACAGACGAGATGTCACTACAACGTTCTTCCTCCAGCAGGATTTAGACGCGACAATCAAACAACGGAGCCACGGCAAAATCCCTAGTTCCAAACCTCGACGGTTCACCAGCAACCTAGAGATAACCGTGACATTCGTCTCGATACAGCAGACGCAATGCCAGCAAACGAAGCAAAGGCCAAATTCCTAGCTTTAGGTTCTTGACAACAACTCATATAAAACAGGAAAGACCATCGGAGATCATCCCACACCAGCGCAGAATGATCACCACCTCGACGTTCGTCTCGACATAGTAGACGAGATGTCACTACAGCGTTCTTCCTCCAGCAGGATTCAGACGTGACAATCAAACAACGGAGCCACGGCAAAATCCCTAGTTCCAAACCTCGACGGTTCACCAGCAACCTAGAGACAACCGCGACATTCGTCTCGATACAGCAGACGCAATGCCAGCAAACGAAGCGAAGGCCAAATTCCTAGCTTCAGGGTCTTGACGGCAACTCATATAAAACCTGAAAAACTATCGGAGATCATCCCACACCAGCGCGGAGTGGTTATGACTCATCGGGGATCTCCAAAATGAGCCTAACCTTAAGTAAAAAGCGGCATGGAAAAATTCCTAACGCTTGTTCTTCCGACGGTCAAACTTCCTAGGAGGATTGCTTGAAGACGTCTTGTCCAGCCCCCGAAGGGATCGGAGACACGACAGTCGCAAGTCTACTCGAACAGCAAGATTGCCTATCGAGAAATACATCAGCCAACACGACGGTACGACGGACAAAACCCTAGTACCATAGACCCTAACGGACCTTTTTCGTAAAGAGCAGAGGTTAACTGTAACGTTAGGATATTCTTGTGAGAAATGCTCGATTCGTCTCGACTCGCGAGGAAATTAGTGTCTTTGCGAGAACTTCTCGATTCGTCTCGACACGTGAGGAAAAGCCTTAGGCAATGGGGATAAGAACCGGTTTCCTAAGCACTGGGGCCCTGCAAGTCGATCCAAAATGAACTCTTGCATACTATTCATGGGTCACACTCTCCAAAATCGAATCTTGACAAGGAGGGAAACAACCGCTTACGGGTCCTCTCGACTCGTAAGAGGGAAAATTCTCTTATAAGATCCTTACGACTTATAAGGGAAAACGCATTTAGAAATCCTCACGATTCCTAAGGAGAAAATACACCTACGGGATCCTCTCGACTCGTAGGGAGAAAATTCTTCATGAGACCCTCACGGCTCATGAAGTTGAAAATTCTTAGATAGCAGATCTGAACCTGCTCCCTAAGCCATCACTACCTCTCGGAGAGTTCAGGATGAAACACCATCTACCATCTATAGGCCACATTTGCCAAAGCCACACTCGCCACTGAAGTGAAGAAGCTACTTACAAGTCCTTACGATTCGTAAGGAAAAATACCCGAGTGAGATCCTTACGACTCACTGAGGTAATGAAAACTTAGAAATCCTCACGATTTCTAGGGAGAATTTGCACCTACGAGACCGTCTCGACTCGTAGGGAGTAAAACCTTCTTGAGACCCTTACGGCTCATGAAGACGAAGAAAGTCTTAGGCTACAAGGACCCTAAACTTGTCTCCTAAGCCCTCAATTCTGTGGCCATGCATAACTCTGCACTATTTCACCCACGTACATACTTACGTGGGCAAAGTAGTGGTGGGCATTTGTTCCCGCCAAAATTTTGGCTCACAACCTGCTCCTTTATAAAAAATAATAAAATAATAATAAAATAAAAAATGAAGGGAAAAACTCCACATGCAAAGAATGTAACAAATGCCTCAAAGCCAAGAGTTAAAACATTGTGAAGCAATGATTCAGATTCAGCGCCAGGTGCATTGCGCCCTATGCAGCGCACCCAATCAGAGCAAAGCTCTGTTTTAAAATTCAAAATTTAAATTGAAGCAACGCTTCATATTCTGCGCACTGCGTGCTGCGCGCCACGTGTCAAAAGCAGATACGCCAGCGCCAGGAGCGCTGCGCCCTAGGCAGCGCAGCCCCAATCAGAGCAAAGCTCTGCTCCAAAATTCAAAATTTAAATTGAAGCAACGCTACAGATCCAGCGCTCTGCGCTGTGCACCACGTGTCAAACACAGGTGCGCTAGCGCAGTTGTGCTGCGCTCTGCGCTGCGTGCCACGTGTCAAACACGGGAGCGCTAATGCAGTTGAGCTGCGCTCTGCGCTGCGTGCCTCGTGTCAAACACGGACGCGCTAGCACAGTTGCGCTGCGCTCTGCGCTGCGTGCCACGTGTCAAACACGGGCGCGCTAGCGCAGTTGCGCTGCGCTGCGTGCCACGTGTCAAACACGGGCGCGCTAGCGCAGTTGCGCTGCGCGCCACGTGTCGAGCGTAGGTGCGCTCACGCAAGGTGCGCCAGCGCTGGGATTAAAAATTCCCCACCGTTAGATCAAAAGATCTATTAATAATAAATTATTAATTAATCAGAATTAAAATTCTGTTATGGAAAGATCTTTCCAATCTTATTAAAAACAAGAAGATTATCTTCTGTAAAACAGAAGCCTTAGGATCAAAGATCCATTGTGGGAAATATTCCCAAATCAATCAGAGAAAGATCTCTTAAAATTGATTTAACAAATCATTTGGCCCTATATAAAGGACCCTAGATTTCAAGTCTAAAAGGAGATAGAGAAGACACACAGAAAGATATAGAGAATACAAGAAAAGAGAGAGAAAAACTCTCTGTAAAAGGAGAGCAAGCTCTTAGAAAAAAAAAGATTTTTCTTCATCTTCAAGGTAAAAAAAACTATGTTCTTAAATAATAGAGATGAAACCATCTCATAAAAAGAAGAACCATCTTCTAAAAAGATCAGAGATCTAGAAAAGACCAAGGTCTTTAATAAAAAAGAAAAGATCAAAGATCTAATCATAAAATAATAAAAATAAGTAAAATACTTCACTCACAGATCTTTTGATCTATAAAGACAGAGCCTTTTATAAAAACAAGAACTTTTATTCTTGGATCTTGAGGCAAAGCCTCCTTTGAAGAACATAAATCTATTCTTAAAATTGATCAGAAGCGCTTTGCGCTATTAAAAAGTACTTTGCACTCTTGAACTGCGCCCTTGCGCTTCTTGGACCGGCGCTCAGCGCCAAAACATGCCACGTGTCAACCATAGACACAATCTGCGCTTTGCGCTCCTGAAACAGCGCGCTGCGCTCATGGGCTAGCGCTCAGCGCCAAGCATGCCACGTGTCACTCACTGGTGCACCCACAAACTAGCGCAGCGTGCTTATAAATTAAAAGTGCAATGCGCTAACAAACTAGCGCTTAGCGCTAAGCGCGACACGTGTCCTCCTCGTGTGCGCTATCCAACAGAATCGCAATGCGCTCTTTCCTTAGAGCAAAGCGCCTGACGCGCCACGTGGCGCACTGTCAGAACATATTTTGTTCTGATAAATGCTATGCAGTCAATACAAGACAAAAATTTCATAGCCCAATGCTTAGCATTATTAAAAGGGCCAAGCCCAAATAAAGGCTCAATGTCCAGAACAATAAAATGTTCAACTCATATCAACTGAGCCCATATGCTCATAAACCTTTAAACAGACTTTAGTCCCAAATTGGACTATAGATCTCCCAACCAACATTGGTTCAATGATACATCTCTGAACTCCTCTGATATTTGTCGTTGTAATCCTTCAACGTCTTCAGAGAGGTGACGGGTCCCGACAGCCATACATTCCACAGACTATGATGTCTTTAAATTGGACTGTGGGGTCCTTAAACCCACGGACTATGATGTCCTTAACCTTGACTGTGAGGTCTTTAAACTCACGGACTATGATGTCCTTAACCTTGACTGTGAGGTTTTTAAACTCACAGACTATGATGTCCTTAACCTTGACTGTGAGGTCTTTAAACTCACGGACTATGATGTCCTTAACCTCGACCGTGATGTCTTTAAACTAACATTGGACCACCATGTGCCTAAACTGGTAATTGACCGCAATGTCTTTAAACTAAAAAATAGAGTCCAAATGCTCTTTTGTTGGATCTAAACGATCCCGTTAAGTTGGCCTCAGTCTAAAATTATACTGACGTGTCCTTAACAAACGTTGAGTTGATCTTAGTCTAAAATTAGACTAACGTATCCTTAACAAACGTTTAAGTTAATATTAGTCTCAAATAAGACTAACGTATCCTTAAACCCAAACCAAAATCCAAATCTAAGAAAATACGGATTTGGACTAATCCACGTCCTACGGGCGACAACATAAATTAGTCTCCGTATACAATCCACGGGCAACCACAAACAAAACAAACACCCACGACACGAAGTGACCATCTGGAGAAGGAGAAAGTTGTTACCGCGACGCGGTAGCGTAATTAACTGCAGGGGCTTACGCCTGCAGGGAAGAGCGTCCCCACAATCAAAAACCCTTCAAACGAGGGGGGATTTGACGAAGTCTGCTACATCGGCCGCATCCGTTTAAACCTTCGATACATGGTGCTATAAATCAACTTGGCATCTTCGGAGAGGTGGACGGATAGCACCAAATAGCATCTGCCCCTAGATTCAGGCAAGACAGTCCGTCTTCCCGGTTTCCGACAGTAAACAGTCCTTCTCGTGAATCATCCATAACACCTTTGATATGAGTAGAACGTGGTCATCCTACTTGTCTCTTACCGATATGCGGTAATATTATTGGACCGTTGTATTCCTTCCAATATCGGTTATCGGGTACAGGATGGAACAACGGGGCATAAACAACTTTGTATTTGGGGACAGAATACCAATTCGAAACAAGATCGTAACGTGCAATGTTTCCCCCACCCTCTGCTCGTGTGCATGCTGAAATTACATGTGAACAAGGAAACTTTTGCAACTTAGGAATATTGCACGTACAACTGCAGCTCCTGCCGTCGATGACTACGCCATAATTTTTTCCATCTTTGTCAGTCACCTGCCTTTTGGAATAGCTGAACCTCACGATCTAAGCATGCCTGGCATCAATAGCCCTTTTTGTTATTAATTATTCGAACTTAGTACATAACTTTGTCGTCCACTCTTGTCTCTCCTAACGTCGTACAAAGAAGTATTTGTTCGTCCTGTAAAAAGTCCGTCCTACTAAGGCTTGAATAGGTAAAAATCGAGATCCTTTTAAGACCCCGTTAAAGCTTTCTGAAGCATTCGTAGTCATCATGAAAAATCTCCTACCACTATCTTTCGAAAGAGACCATCTTTTTTCTTCATTTTTTAGACTACTTCAATCTAAGTATCTGCTCTTGGACATATATGTTTAAGTTCCTCTCTCAGCTCTGTATAGGTCAGGTCATCTGGTGTATATGCAATTTGAAAGAACAAACTCGGCAAGGTTTTGCCACTAAATCCAGCAGTTGAGAAGTTGGCTTTGATATGTCGCATTCAATAACGATGACTATGAGATTCTGGCCATGATCTTCATAGTACCGTCGGAATCCCTTTCATCCAGTTAGATATGAAGGTAATGTGACTTCCCCGCACCGATGGAATATAAAGATGAATGTAAGCAACAAACCACTCCCAATTTTCAATGGTTTTATCTCCAGCTACAGCATATGCCAAAGGATAAAGGCCAACGTTTGCATTAGCCTCGGTAGCAATGAACAAAGTCCCTTTTGTATCTGCTGTATAAGTAGGTCCCATCAATACTGAGAACGAGATGTCAATATGCGAAACCATCAATGGACAGTCTGAATGCCCAAAATCCACCGGTAAAATATCCCATTCTTTCTGACATTGAAGCGTCAGTTATATTGAAAACTGTCCCAGGATTAGTAGATTTGATGGCGGCAAGATATCGTGGAAAATGTTCATACGAATCTTCCCAATCACCATATATTTTAGACAATCCCTTATTCAACGCGTTCCATACCTTCATATAATTTATTTCAATCTTTTATAAGCACTTGAATCGTTTTGAGGGTCAAATCGACATCCGTTTTCACAAAAGACAATATCATGTTATATATGAATGTAGAAGTGGCCTGTTTATGATTTGAATTCACTACAGAATTCACACAAGTATGATTACCCACATACTTTTTTATCTGTCAGAATTTTGTCGGTGATTTCTTTGAGATATATGCATGAAGCCTCCACGGGAAGTTTGCGTCTATTTTATAAACGACGGTGTACTTGGTAGTGTTAGTCTTAATTGGTTTAAAAGAAATTTCGTATTTAATTGACCAAACGCTGACTTCCTGAATTAACTTCTCCTGATTCTCGAACAAATCGTAAACCTTTAACCCACTTTCAATATCGACTGTCGAAAGCCTATAGGCATGAAAGTTAACATTCTCCATTACCAATGTAAATAACATGTAAGCATCTGTCATGTTATCGGCAAGTGGATTTTCAAACTCAACGAATTCATTGTTAACACTTGAATTAGTAATCCACTACCTATCATTCTCATCAGTAAGGACATGTACAATTTACATGCTATCTTGTGCTTAAATCTCGCTCTCATCACTAGCATCATCATCATCTCACTTTCATCTCCATTATGTTCCAACACCGCTGGATCCGTAGCAGGTATATCGGTTAGATGTGCAGAACCAACATTGGGGACTTGCATGGTACTTGATGTTTCGTCTTCATACCGAAGAAATCCCGACCTATCGTCTACAAATGGTGTCCATCCCGTATTGTATTCCGTATTGTATGACTGCATATGCTCGGCATTTAGGGCATAATATTGAAGCCGAAACTTGGCGCTGGCATGCAATTAAAACTGAAGCTCGGCGGTGACATTCAATTATAACCGGGCGGTAGTACATAAGAACTGCACACAAATTTATGAATATTTAGTACCTATAGCATACCCCCACTATCAATAGATAATGATCCGCTAAATGTTTATGCAGTATAAAGATATGCAAGGTAATACTTAGTTCGTAAACTGCCAATTCACTGGCGTCCCGCTTGATGTGCCTTCACCTATGTAATTTTGATATGTATATTGTTCATCATTAGTGGGAGACATAAATCCGGTAGAATTAGCATTCATATTAAGCATGCGTGCCATTTCTTCTTGCGGGTATTGCTTGGATGCCCGAAAAGAAGGATCAGGCACTTCAGAATAAGGTTCGGGAAATTGAGCGGATGTCAATGTCTCCTTTTTCACAAACAACTCGATCGATTTCGATTCCGAGGCAAGCATGACTTGTGTTTCCTCATCATCAGATACTTCAATGGCGGTATATTCATGCTTCGGCGGCCATTTGCATATTAAGGAGATATTGAACTCTAACGAAGAGGGGGTTTGATGGAGGCTGAAATCTCCTTCAGATGTTGCCTTCCGCTGATCTGCTGATGGCGGCGATGGGTGGCTGAGATTTGATCTGGAGGCTGTCTCTCCTGAAGTATGTAGATCTCAATGGGTTGAGGTTGTGGTTGCCGAGTTACCTGCAAGGAAGTCCCGGGGTGGTTGTACCACCGAGGACCCTCCGACGATCAAGTTAGACTAGAGATCCAAGCAGAGTAACGGGTTAGTGGAGTAAAAAATGGCTTACTTGAACCGTCTGAAGAAGGGGTTAATATAGAGGTGGCAGCAGGCAGGGCAGGCGCGAGAATCTCGCCGGCCGTTACGCTCCCGACGTCACGCCCGCGCGATGAGCGGGATCTTCTATTAATGGCGAGAGAGGCTCATTAATGGGGGATCATGATGGCGTGTTACGCAGGACGTGGCCGGCGGATATCACGCGCATGGAGAGATTCACGGGATGGCGGTTGTGCCTGTGAGCGGTGCCGTTGGTCAGTCGATGAGACCGAGGAAGATGACCTCGGCGGGAGAGCTCACGGACGAGCGGGAGAGCCGAGGTATCTTAGTTCTGCGGTAGCCCGGAGACGATCTGAGAGGGCCGAGGTGGCTCGGGCCTGTGATGGCTCGGAGTAGAGCAAAGGGACAGTTAGCTTGGCTGCTGAGGTGCTCGGGGGAAAGGAGTGGGGTGCAACCTCGGAGACAGGGTTTGATGGAAGCCCCCACTGTTGCATACTGGTTCTCCCTCCGTGGCCCTCAGGGGACTAACTGGTTTACGCATGTGACACATCATCCACCATGTGTCATTTTCTAAGGAATTACCATTATCGAGCATCATCATTATCCCCCCACTCTCGTTCCGATCTATTCGTGGGTCGGGTCGAGAGTGGACTGCTTGGTTCTTTCTGTGCGGCTTGGTGCTGGTAATTCCTCATGGTGGATTGTCCGGGGACGACATGGCGTTCTTGTTGTCGCGCATCGAGTGTAAGTCAAACGAAGGATGGGTGTGGGAAGGTCGGTATCCTCCCTTTGCCGGAGTTGAGGAGTTGATCACGCGCTGAGTATGAGTTTATTCGGCAGGCCTTGGATCCGTGTCTTCGTAGGGTAGGAAGCTACCCGCTGCGGATGCGCCAAGCAGGAAGCTACTCAACAGCCTTGTGAGGAGGGTTTTGGACCCACCACATTGATGGGCAGGAGGATGCACGCTGGGGATGCATCGAGCTGAAAGGAACTCGGCGGCCTCACGTTGAGGGCTTCAGATCCTTAGCGTCTGATAGGCAGGAAGATACCCGTTGGGGATGCGCCGAGCAGGAAGAAACTCGGCAGCCTCGCGATGAGGGCTTCAGATCCTCAGCGTCTGATGGGCAGGAGGATGCCCATTGGGGATGCGCCGAGCAGGAAGAAACTCGACGGCCTCGCGATGAGGGCTTCAGATCCTTAGCGTCTGATGGGCAGAAGGATGACCGCTGGGGATGCGTCGAGCAGAAAGGAACTCGGCGGCCTCATGATGAGGGCTTCAGATCCTCAGTGTCTGATGGGCAGGAGGATGCCCGCTAGGGATGCGCCGAGTAGGAAGGGACTCGACGGCCTCGCAATTAGGGCTTCAGATCCTCAGCGTCTGATGGGCAGGAGGATGCCCGCTGGGGATGCGCCGAGCAGGAAGGGACTCGGCGGCCTCACGATGAGGGCTTCAGATCCTCAGTGTCTGATGGGCAGAAGGTTGCCCGCTGTGGATGCGCCGAGCAGGAAGAAACTCGGCGGCCTCACGATGAGGGCTTCAGATCCTCAGCGTCTGATGGGCAGGAGGATGCCCGCTAGGGATGCACCGAGCAGGAAGGAACTCGGCTGCCTCACAATGAGGGCTTCAGATCCTTAGCTTCTGATGGGCAGGAGGATGCTCGATGGGGATGCGCCGAGCAGGAAGGGACCCGGCGGCCTCGCAATGAGGGCTTCAGATCCTTAGCTTCTGATGGGCAGGAGGATGCCCGCTGGGGATACGCCGAGTAGGAAGGGACTCGGCAGCCTCACGATGAGAGCTTCAGATCCTCAGCGTCTGATGGGCAGGAGGATACCCGCTGGGGATGCGGGGAGCAGGAAGAAACTCGGCGGCCTCACGATGAAGGCTTCAGATCCTCAGCGTCTGATGGGTAGGAGGCTACCCACTGGGGATGCGCTGAGCAGGGTAGCTGCTCGGTGGCCTCTCGATGAGGGCTTCAGATCCTCAGCGTCTGATGGGCAAGAGGCTGCCCGCCGGGGATGCGCCGAGCAAGGTAGATACTCAGTGGCCTCTTGGCGAGGGCTTTGATCCTTAGCGCGGGAGGTGCCGTAAGTGGCTACTGAGGACGGGCCGAGCAGGGTTACTGCCCGATGCCTCTTGGCGAGGGCTTTTGATCCCTGGCGTCGTGGGGTAAGGAACTACCAGCCGGGGATAGCCGAGCAGGGTAGCCGCTCGGGTGCCTATTGATGAGGGTTTCGATCATTAGCGTGGAAGGGGCCGTAAGGGGCCTACTAAGGACGGGGCCGAGCAGGGTTGTTGCCCGGTGCCTCTTGTCGAGGGCTTTGATCCCTGGTGTGTTGGGGTAGGGAGCTACCAGCCAGGGATAACCGAGCAAGAGCGGCCCGGTTGCCTCTTACGAGGGCTTTTGATCCTTAAGGACGGGTCGGGCAAGTTTGCTGCCCGGTGCCTCTTGGCGAGGGCTTTGATCCCTGGTGTGTTAGGGTAGGGAGCTACCAGCCAGGGATAACCGAGCAAGGGAGGGCCCGATTGCCTCTTGAGAGGGATTTTGATCCTTAGCGCTGGAGGAGCCGTAAGAGGCCTACTAAGGACGGGCTAAGCAGGGTTACTGCCCGGTGCCTCTTGGTGAGGGCTTTGATTCTTAAGGATGGCCGAGCAGGGTTGCTACCCGGTGCCTCTTGGCGATGGCTTTGATCCCTGGCATTGTGGGTAGAGAGCTACCGGCCAGGGTAGCCGAGCAGGGTAGCTGCTCGGCTGCCTCTTGGCGAGGGCTTTGATCCCTGGCGTTGTGGGGTAAGGAACTACCAGCCAGGGATAGCCGAGCAGGGTAGCCGCTCGGCTGCCTCTTGGTGAGGGCTTCGATCCTTAGCGCTGGAGGGGCCGTAGGAGGCCTGCTAAGGATGGACCGAGCAGCGAAGCTGCTCAGTTTCCTCTTGGAGAGGGCTTTGATCCCTGGCATTGTGGGGTAGGGAACTACCAGCCATGGATAGCCGAGCAGGGTAGCTTCTCGGCTGCCTCTTGGTGAGGGCTTTAATCCCTGGCGTTGCGAGGTAGGGAACTACCAGCCAGGGATAGCCGAGCAGGGTAGCCGCTCGGCTGCCTCTTGGTGAGGGCTTTGATCCTTGGCCTCTGCTGTTGGAGACCTGTGTCTGGCCGCGGCCCCGGTTCCTTTCAAAGAGGTTCCTTAGGTCCCCTGGAGAGGTAGTCCTCGAGCTGCCGTGATGAGTCATGTCCGTGCGACCCCGTCAAGGGAAGGGGTGTTGGTCATGCCTGGGAGCAGGCGAACTGACCGACATCTCCTCGGGAGGTACAAGAGAACGTAGGTGCTTGGGGCAAAGCATTCGGGCGAAAGACCTCGTTGCTGACGTGGGTTGCAGAATGTATTGGCCCGGGAGATCTGCAGCCGTGGGAGGTAATGAGGCGGTGGTCGGCTGTACCAACGCGAGCAAAGTCTTCTCTCCCTCTGCAGGGGTCCTGGTCCCGAGGTGGGGGAGCGGAAACTTGGTGATCTTGTCCTGTCGTCTGGACACGAACGAGCGCTTCCACGATGGACGCGAGTCAGTTTATCCGGCCGGCGAGGGCGTTGATGGCATTCGGCGGAGGAGGTTTGTCCGCGCATCCGTTGAGGGGGATGAGGCGGCTGGAGCTTGGATCATCGTGATTGTCGCTCGCCATTAGGTTGAGATCTGAAGGCAAACTTTTGTTTTTATGGAATCAAGTGTTCCCACAGACGGCGCCAGCTGATGGAGGCTGAAATCTCCTTCAGATGTTGCCTTCCGTTGATCTGCTGATGATGGCTGGCTGAGATTTGATCTGGAGGCTGTCGCTCCTGAAGCGTGTGGATCTCAATGGGTTGAGGTTGTAGTTGCCGAGTGATTGATCTTTTTCTTCGTGTGTAGGTATAAAATGTATAGAAATCACAATCAAAGAAAAATTTTGACCGCAATCAATAACGGTGTCGATTGTAACGCGTTAGCGAGTGAGGATCGTCCACAGGGAAAGTGTGATCCATTCGAAATCGAATTAGATGAATTGAAAATTAAAGAAAAGAGAAAAGACAATTCAATTCAAGCTTATAAAATTGAAGCTCAAGAATTATCTAGATCTAAATCTAAATTCAAGAAAACATTTAAAATCAAGAATTAAGAATTGATGATATCCAATCCAATAATCAAGAATAGAAGTGAGGCTCGTAGGAATCGATCGAATCTATAGACGTGATGAAATCTATTGATTACGTTTTCTTATCCATCGATGATTTGACACTAGATCGATGATGATCAACGAGAATTAGGGATTTCTTGCGGAAACTAGGGTTTCATCATCTATCCCTTGTCCTTTCGTTGATTTCATTCACATTCTAGCCTCTAGTAAATTCAAGAATCGATCGTGGATCACTAATTAAGAGCGAACACAATCAAGAAAGCATCGCTCAAAACTAGGTTGTCGATTCTTCAATTTACAAGAGTTTATAAAACTCATAGGACTTAAGAATCGTTTCAAGATTTGTAGTATCATCATCTATTGATTCTCTCGACTTCTTCACGAGCGGAGTTTTGCTCAAACATCACAACAAGAAACACAATCAAGAATTGAGATCTAATCATGATGCAAGAATGTAAAGAAAGCAAGATAAAGAATTTCACCTTTTATTTATCAACAATTTTGTTACAATTCTCTCAAGATCTACAATGAGGAAAGAACTCGATCGTCGATTTGGCTTCGCTCGTATTCGTGAGTCGCGGATCGTCTTGGATCACTTGCTCGGATGAAGATCGGCTTCGCTCCTAAAAGATTGAAGGCTTCTTTCTTGAATTGTACTCGAGGATCTTGAATTTGGCTTGGATTTGATTGGATTAGGGTTAGGGTTTGGATGCACAAGTTGTGTCACTCAACTTGTGTGTGTAATGGTTAATGAACAACCCAAAACCCTAGATCTAGGTTTTGTGTGTAATGGTTAATGAACAACCCAAAACCCTAGATCTAGGTTTTCTTTTATAGACATCATAACCCTAGATCTTGAATTCAAATTTCAAATTTCCCTCCAAAAGTTTGTTAGAGAGAGGCTTCTAGAAGAAGTTAGTTGGAGGGAATATTCTAGAGCTAGGTTGTTAGGCCGAGCCTTCTGGATGAAGCCGCGTGGTGTTTCTGGAGTCTTCTTGAAGCTGAGGCCTTTATAACAAGACACGTGTGGAAACTGGAAGTGATGATGTCACTATACTGCCGCGGATCCGCGGCGGGAAGCGCCTATTGGCCGCGGATCCGCGGTCCAAAGAGGATATCAGTGTTTGGAAATTCTGGGCTTGTATTGGGCTGACTTTTTGGCCTCTGTAAAATGTGTGGAATCTCATTTTTCTTTCTTGATTTCTGCCTGATCTCAAGTCTTGGACTTGGCGCATTTTTCTCAGCACTTTTAACTGTTTTGGCTCTTTTCCTGCAATTTCCTGCACAGATTCTCGAGACAAGTGTTGCGCTATACAAAGATGATGTGATGCCATGATAAACACTCAATTTCCCTCAAAATGTCGGTTTTAATATATAGCACAAGTAATTTGGTAATTTGCGACTGTTTTGCTAATATGTGCTATATTAATACCGAACACCTTTAGATGAGTGCAAATGGTAGGGAAATTGATGTGTTAAAAATGCAATATTTTCGACCCATCAAATTCCCCCAAACTTATTTTCGGTCATCTCGAGCGAACTATTTTATTAAAAAAGAGAAGGAGAAAATAAAGAAAAAGAAAAACTAACTAGCACACTTTCATAGGCAACACGATTGCACTGAGCACGTGCAACAAGCCTTTAAACCTTTAGGTGTCCCTAGTAGGAGGAGTATTATCTCCTGAGGGTTTTCAGCGGATTGCACCCACAAAATCCAATAATAAAAGGAAGACCGTGAATATTACATATAAAGACAAGAATTGTAAAAGAAAGACTTTGAAAATTAGAGTTTCCAACTATGCTAGCTTTTCGGTTGTCATGAGCCCTATCTTAATAGTCATGAAAAGATATCAGAAATCACATCATCTCTCAATAAAACATCGTCTTTATTCTTCATTCCTATCTTTCTTCCAAACATCGATCATATAACCCTATTTGTGTGTAAAGAACATCCCTACACCCGGAGAATTCAATTCAAGCTATCATACTCTTGTCCATCTGCCTCAGTACTTTTTAATTAATGAATATTTAGATGAAATTGCTCACACACTTTCATGTGACCGTTAATACTTCTTGAGGTACTAACCGACCGATTACTCATGTGCTTGCTTATTTGGTGTTTTTCCTCGTCTTGCACCACCTAAGACTTAGCAGTGACTCCCAGACCAGTTGGTCTAAGGCACTAGGTGAAGAGGCACCCTCGCTATATTTTTTTATTGCTGCCTTGGCGATAACAAAACTAGTGTTCATTTTTTTTCACCATTTTATATTTTATTCATATTTTTTTTATTTCCTTCATACTTTGGCTTTTAGACAAGAGCATTTCAAGGTATCCTGTACTATCCCGAGTTTCAAGACGTGTGTAAGTGCGAAAAGCAGGGTATCAACGTTCAAAATGTTTGTGTTCTAGAATAGGAACTATTTTTCAGACTTATTTTTATCCTCAGATTAGTGACTTCTTTCATCTTACTAACCCTTAGGACAACGGCTCATAACTACTTATTACTAGTTCGTTTAAGAAAACTTCTAATTTTCTTGGTTTTCTTAAATTTTTCCAATTTTTTGGATGTAATTTTTCACTATCTAATCTTTTATTATCTTATTTATGTACAAAAATATTTTTATTTTTGAAAAATTTTAAATTTTTATAGGTTTTCAAATGTTTTGTGCTTATGCAAAGTGATATGCAAATGATGCGAAAATAAGCACAAACCTCCCCCAAACTTGTTTTCAATAGTGTCATCACTGTTGCCTTCTGCTAATTCTCAAAAACCTGTAAGCCTGGGAGGAAATTTATTAACGGGGGAAAAATATTTAAGTGAAAATCCTCCATCAAACTTATTTTTGGCTCATCATTATGTGTGAAAATTTTATTTTCAAGAGCAAGATTATACCCCCCCCCAAACTTGAGTTAAACCATGTTAAGCTTTGAAAATCACAAGAGGGGGTCAAGAATTATTGGTCGATGCCAAGCTTTGCAAAGACCGAAAGTTAATACCAACCATTCGAAGATTTTATCAATGTAGTGCTCAGGTTGGTGGAAGAAGAAGTGGGAAAAGGGTAAGTGGTTGAATAGAATGTGTGTGCGTCTCATTTTGGAGAGACGATGCAGTGAATGTAATGGATTACTCGCATTCTTTTTACAGTCCAGAAGAAGGGGTGGATGTTCAATTTCATTGATTGGGAGATGATTCATCTCAACACCCGTGTCTTTCAGAAATGCGAGTTCATCAGCGAAGATTTCCTCAAAAGTTCCATCAATACCCCGAAGAATAATGTCATCACAAGGTGCGGGGTGATCTTCAGACTCCAAAAATAGTTCATAATCGGTGTTAGTTGTTGACCCGGACATCTCGGTGGAAGAGTCCGTATGTGTATGATACATAGTTGGGTCAAACAACAACATATGAAAAGAGTCAAGATCAGTATCATGAGGCTGATCAAATTCGCTGCTGTCGACATCCATTAATTCGACAGAACAGACCTTAGTAGTAGGTTCGGAGGGTACACTTTCCAACTTGTAAATGTTCAGCTCAATTGATCTATTCCCGAAAGATAGGGTCATAGAGCCATTACGACAGTTGATGATAGCATTGGAAGTGGCCAAAAAGGGCCGACCTAAAATCACCGGAATTTGATTTCGTGGGTTCGCTACAGGCTGTGTATCAAGTACAATAAAGTCCATAGGGAATAAAAATTCCCCGATTTTTATTAACACATCCTCCAGTTCACCCCTAGGTTTGGTGATTGATCGGTCAGCTATCTGGAGAGTTATGCTCGAGGGCTTTAACACTCCGATACCTAATTGCTCGTAAACCGAGTATGGAAGCAAGTTAACACTAGCGCCAAGGTCAAGTAGAGCACGGTTGATGTGTTTTTCCCCAATAGAAATAGAAATAGTAGGACAGCCAGGGTCCTTACGTTTTCTTGGTAATTGTTGGAGGAAAGCCGTGTCTACAATCTTTGCCATGAATATCTTCTTGGGCACTTGAGTCTTCCTCTTCATAGTGCACAAGTTCTTAAGAGTTTTCGCATAGGACGGAACTTGTTGAATGGCATCTAGGAGAGGGATGTTGATGTTAACTTGCTTAAACATGTCCATAAGCTTCTCCATTTGGGTATTGGGTTTGTTGGGCCTCAACCTATTTGGAAATGGAGCTCTATCAATAAGTGTTGGGTCTAACATTTGTGGAGAAGGTTGTGGGGGTGTAAAGGATGAAGTGGGTGGAGGGTTCGAGCCTTTGGGAAAACGGAGAATAGGCTCGGAAGAAGACGATAAATTAGATGAAATAGGATAAGAAGTGGAAGTGTGAGTGGAAGTGTGAGTGGAAGTGGAAGTGGAAGCCTGGGGTTCACTTGATTCCTCAACATCAATCTGCTTACCCACATGATTGTCTAGCACTTTTTCAGATCTCAACGTTGTAAGTGCATCCACATTAGTGTAATGTGAAGGTACAGGATCAGGTAGGGGTTGAGCTGGAAGATTCCCTTTCTCTCTTGCACTCAATTCGGCTTTTAATTGTGCAATTTGTTCTTCCATCGATTTTATACTCTCACTTTGGGAGTCAGAGTTTTTCTAGATTTTATCGACGGAATACTGAAAATTTGCCGTAAATTGCATGAAATTTGTCAGAAACAAATTCATAGCTTGTTCGAGTGCAGAGGTGTTATTGGTTCCGGCAGAAAAAGGATCAAAGTTGTTTGCCGAGTTTTGAAAATTTTTTGGTTGGAAGGAGTGCTGACTCGGTTGTGGTGGTTGCCGTTGCTGTGGAGGGACCCTTTGGAAAGTGTTCTGGTTTAGATCCGTGTATTGAGGTTGGTGTTGGATCCAAGAAAAATCAGGGCGATTCCTCCAATCTTGGTTATATGAGAAAGAAGAAGGATCGTTTCCAGGTCTTTGCTGAAATGCAGCATTAGTGTGACCTTGAAAGGGTACATTCAAAGGACATTCTTCCGTCAAATGTGATGGGTTTGAACAGCAGCCACACATGGTTTTGGGAAGTGTGTATTGGTTTAGGGAGACTGAAGAGATTTTGTTTTCTATAGCGTCGAGTTTTCTTTGTATTGTGGCCATTTCGGCTCTCATTATGACGGAAACATCGAGCTGATTGACCTCTTCCCTAGGCGGTGGTGGTCTAACACTTTCCCATTGTAAAGTGTTTTGAGCTAAATCTTCTAAGTATTTCCAAGTTTCACCATCATCTTTAGTCATGAAAGTTCCTTGACACATGGTTTCAAGCATCTGTCTAGTAGCGAGATGAATACCCTCATAGATAATTCGACACAAATCCCATCTAGAGATTCCGTGATGAGGGCATTGGATAAGAAGATCCTTGAACCGTTCAAAGCATTTCCAAAATGGTTCATTGGGAAGTTGGGTAAATTTGAAGATTTCGCTCTGAACACGGCTGGTCTTGTGATTGGGATAAAATTTCTTAAGGAATGCTTTTACAAATTCATCCCATTTTGAAATAGAATGTGCGGATGTATTATAAAGCCACTTCTCGGCTAAGTCTCACAAAGTGAATGGGAGAAAATGTAAACGCAGAGCATCTACAGACAGTTGTGACGTTCCAATCATTGCGCATACGTTTTCGAATTTGGAAATAAAAACGTATGCGCCTTCAGAATCAAGACCGTGAAATTTGGGTAACAGTTCGATGAATTGGGGGTTGATTTCAAAATTTTCCCCGTTGGCTGGTGGTATAGAAAGATAGGTGGGAAGGGGAACACGTGAAGGGTAGCATCTCTCTTGAAGAGAAATGCGTGGAGGATTCTGCGCACATACGGACGGTGGCAGAGTGGTGTAAAAGTTTGATGGATAATCGTCCATCGCGGTGGTGGTGGGAAAAAGAAAAGGTAGAAATACCGACTTTGGGGTCGATCGGGGGAAAACGCGGACAAGACGGGCACTAGAATCCCGTATCCAGCCGAGCTTGCACTAAAGGGTTTAGCACAAGTAGCAGCGTTAATATAATTAGAGAAAATGATGTGTTGGTGTTTGTTTTGAAAAAGATACGGAATTTTGAAAAAATGATGCAAATCACAACAAATGCAGCAAGCAACCCTAAAATCTAGTGGTCACCTAGGTCAAGGCTCTAGACCGTTCCTAACTGCCAAAAGACAAGTCGCAGGATAAATCCTCTACTGCCTCTTTGTCCCTCCTGTGGCCAGGTAAGTGCCAGGTAAGTGGGAGGTTCTCCACTACGTAAGTAGTGGGCCTAATTAAGTAACCACTTGCCTTAGAAACCACAAAAGAAACGCGGATAAGCAATAGATTACCTACGGCCTTCTTCTATCCTAAGTGAGCGCGACGGTCCTTAGAGTCATATCTAGATATTTTTTAATTAATGAAGGTAATGCGGATGCAAGTTTGTGATTTTCGTGGCTTAGGAAGGGTAATGAACTCCCCACCTAATCTGGATTTGGCCGTGCCCCTTAAGATCCGTATTAATATGCAAACAACCAAGAATCAAAACACGCACAATTTTTATTGCTTTTTGCGGCGCTGTGAATTATTTGCAAAGAAACCTGCAGCAAATTGTTAATGGAGCAGATGAAGAAAGAGATAAGAAAGTCAGAGAGTTACAACAAAATTTTTGATCAGTGAACCCTTTAGGAAGACGCGGATCCGCCGCAATATATGGTCAATGGCCGCGGATGAGCGGTACTGTATCTTGATCTCTGCACGAAATTTCTTGAGGCTGCCACTGCTCACCTTCTAAGCTCTCTGGAATGATCTGAAAATTTTTCCTCGCACTCCACAGATTCCAGATTTCCTTGCAACAAATCACAACGAATCGTGTAGTGTTTGCGCGAATTTAGATCTAAAATTTTGATGGAATAAATTTTTCAACTCAAATTTCAAAAATGAACAAATTAGCACACGATCCCCGGCAACGGCGCCATTTGATTGATCTTTTTCTTCGTGTGTAGGTAGAAAATGTATAGAAATCACAATCAAAGAAAATTTTTGACCGCAATCAATAACGGTGTCGATTGTAGCGCGTTAGCGAGTGCGGATCGTCTACAGGGAAAGTGTGATCCGTTCGAATTCGAATTAGATGAATTGAAATTAAAGAAAAGAGAAAAGACAATTCAATTCAAGATTATAAAATTGAAGTTCAAGAATTATCTAGATCTAAATCTAAATTCAAGAAAACATTTAAAATCAAGAATGAAGGATATCCAATCCAATTATCAAGAATCGATGATATCCAATCCAATAATCAAGAATCGAAGTGAGACTCGTAAGAATCGATCGAATCTATAGACGTGATGAAATCTATTGATTACGTTTTCTTATCCATCGATGATTTGACACTAGATCGATGATGATCAACGAGAATTAGGGATTTCTTGTGGAAACTAGGGTTTCATCATCTATCCCTTGTCCTTTCGTTGATTTCATTCACATTCTAGCCTCTAATAAATTCAAGAATCGATCATGGATCACTAATTAAGAGCGAACACAATCAAGAAAGCATCGCTCGAAACTAGGTTGTCGATTCTTTAATTTATAAGAGTTTACAAAACTCATAGGACTTAAGAATCGTTTCAAGATTTATAACATCATCATCTATTGATTCTCTCGACTCCATCACGAGCGGAGTTTTACTCAAACATCACAACAAGAAACACAATCAAGAATTGAGATCTAATCATGATGCAAGAATGTAAAGAAAGCAAGATAAAGAATTTCACCTTTTATTTATCAACAATTGTGTTACAATTCTCTCAAGATCTACAATGAGGAAAGAACTCGATCGTCGATTTGGCTTCGCTCGTCTTAGTGAGTCATGGATCGTCTTGGATCACTTGCTCGGATGAAGATCGGCTTCGCTCCTAAAAGGTTGAAGGCTTCTTGCTTGAATTGTACTCGGGGATCTTGAATTTGGCTTGGATTTGATTGGATTAGGGTTAGGGTTTGGATGCACAAGTTGTGTCACTCAACTTGTGTGTGTAATGGTTAATGAACAACCCAAAACCCTAGATCTAGGTTTTCTTTTATAGCCATCATAACCCTAGATCTAGAATTCAAATTTCAAATTTCCCTCCAAAAGTTTGTTAGAGAGAGGCTTCTAGAAAAAGTTAGTTGGAGGGAATATTCTAGAGCTAGGTTGTTAGGCCGAGCCTTCTGGATGAAGCCACGTGGTGTTTCTGGAGTCTTCTGGAAGCTGAGGCCTTTATAACAAGACACGTGCAGAAACTGGAAGTGATGATGTCACTATACTGCTGCAGATCCACGGCGGGAAGCGCCTATTGGCCGCGGATCCACGGTCCAAAGAAGATATCAGTGTCTGGAAATTCTGGGCTTGTATTGGGCAGACTTTTGGCCTCTGTAAAATGTGTGGAATCTCATTTTGCTTTCTTGATTTCTGCCAGATCTCAAGTCTTGGACTTGGCGTATTTTTCTCAGCACTTTTAACTATTTTGGCTCTTTTCCTGCAATTTCCTGCACAGATTCTCGAGACAAGTGTTGCGCTATACAAAGATGATGCGATGCCATGATAAACACTCAATTTCCCTCAAAATGTCGGTTTTAATATATAGCACAAGTAATTTGGTATTTTGCGTCTGTTTTGCTAATATGTGCTATATTAATACCGAACACCTTTAGATGAGTGCAAGTGGTAGGGAATTGATGTGTTAAAAATGCAATATTTTCGACTGATCACCGAGTTACCTGCAAGGAAGTACCGGGGTGGTTGTACCACCGAGGACCCTCCGACGATCAAGTTAGACTAGAGATCCGAGCAGAGTAACAGCTTAGTGGAGTAAAAATGGCTTACTTGAACCGTCTGAAGAAGGGATTTATATTGCGGTGGCAGCAGGTAGGGCAGGCGCGAGAATCACGCCGGCCGTTACGCTCCCGACGTCACCCCCGTGCGATGAGCGGGATCTTCCATTAATGGCGAGATAGGCTCGTTAATAGGGGATCGTGATGGAGTGGAATGTGGGACGTGGCCGGCGGATATCTCGTGCATGGTGAGATTCGCGGGATGGTAGTTGCGCCTGTGAGGGGTGCCATTGGTTGGTCGATGAGACCGAGGAAGATGACCTCGGCAGGAGAGCCGAGGTATCTTGGTTCTGCGGTAGCCCGGAGACGAGCTGAGAGGGCCGAGGAGGCTCGGGCCTGTGATGGCTCGGAGTAGAGCAAAAGGACAGTTGGCTTGGCTGCTGAGGTGCTCGGGGGCAAGGAGTGGGGTCCAACCTCGGAGACAGGGTTTGAAGGAAGCCCCCACTATAGCATACTGGTTCTCCCTCCGTGGCCCTCAGGGGACTAACTGGCTTACGCATGTGACACGTCATCCGCCACGTGTCATTATCTAAGGAATTACCGTTATCGAGCATCATCAGGGTTGGATGGGGTTGGGGGTTCGTGATGGTTTGGGGTAGTGTGCGTGCGCGGGGATAGGGGATTAATCTATATATTTGAATCAATCTAATACATATATCAAATCAATGGTTCATTTTAGAGAAGTGACACCAGGGAAATAGATTTGGTAGTGTTAAAATGAGTAATGTTTTTCATAAATAATGGAAGGGTTTTTGTGAGCATGAATATCATAAAAAGAGGCAAAAATAATGCATGTATTTTAGCGGAGGGGAGGGGGTCGGTGGTGGTTTGGGGTGGTGTGCGTGCGAGGATGTGGGATTAGTCTATATATTTGGATCAATCAAATACATGTATCAAATCAATGGTTCATTTTAGAGAAGTGACACCTGGGAAAAAGACTTGGTAGTGTTAAAATGAGTAATATTTTTGATAAATAATGAAAGGGGAATTAACCAATATTGATGCATGGTTCATATATAGTAAACCTTTTTGTGTGCATGAATATCATAAAAAGAGGCAAAAATAATGCATGTATTTTAGGGGTGGGGGGGAGGGTTCGTGGTGGTTTGGGGTGGTGTGCGTGCAGGGATGGGGGATTAATCAATATATTTCGATCAATCTATATATTTGGATCAATCTAATACATGTATCAAATCAATGGTTCATTTTAGAGAAGTGACACCCTGGAAAAAGATTTGGTAGTGTTAAAATGAGTAATATTTTTGATAAATAATGAAAGGGGAATTAACCAATATTGATGCATGGTTCATATATAGTAAAAAATTTTGTGTGCATGAATATCATAAAAAGAGGCAAAAATAATGCATGTATTTTAGCGAGGGGGAGGGGGTCGGTGGTGGTTTGGGGTGCTGTGCGTGCGGGGATGGGGGATTAATCTATATATTTGGATCAATCTAATACATGTATCAAATCAATGGTTCATTTAGAGAAGTGACACCAGGGAAAAAGATTTGGTAGTGTTAAAATGAGTAATATTTTTGAGAAATAATGAAGGGGAATTAACCAATATTGATACATGGTTCATGTAAGTCTTCGGTAGCGCCCCGGCCGTCTTTCAGACGCCCAATGCGGAACAAAAACTTTTATAACTGGCGCTATCGCAAACTATAACCCGGATCTGCCATTAACGCTAAACTAACAATCTGCAAAGAGGGAAGAAAGGTTATACCGAACGATCCGAGTCCTTCGTTCTTTAACCATCATCCCATGCTCCGTTGCGGCTGCTCCGATCTCGTCGATCTCCGATCTCCTCGTCCAGGTGACACCACATCATCGGATCTTTAAACGAGCTCCCGCCTCTGACTCGAGGCAACTCGGTCGTCAAGTTTGCTAAAAGAGACGACCAAGATTGATGTAGAGAATGAGTGGAATACTTTGTCTCGCTTCGTCCAAAACCATGGACGAACGGTTAATGAAGTTGCTATGGGAATCGGGTGATGGAATGAAATGAGCTGTGAAATTCCATACATCGAAACCTATCATCTTTTTTCCGAACAAGTGAGAGTGAAAAATCTCATGGGCACCAAGGAGGGGGCCGGCCACAATATATAGAGGTGGGGGGGAGTGTAGGAGAGGGGGAGGTGACAATAAGAAAATATCTCTAGTGTGAACACAAAGTGTGAACACACTTAATGAAATGATGAATCATTAACCTAGTCATCAAGCATTAATGGAATCATTAAATGCAAGCATGACTCACTAAACACCTCACCACTTCTAGAACCTTCTAGAAGCTTCCACACTCATCTCAAGAAAAGATAAATCCGTATTTAACCAAATGTTAAATACGGCTGATAGAAAACTGGAAACTGGCAACTTCCAAAAGTGATCCCGAAACGAATTTCAGGATAACCCCGTAACTGTATAAATATACCCGCATTTGTATTACGACCGAATACAAATGCAACTGAGACAAAGATATTATATCTACTCTGTATAATACATGGATCCGGCTTAAACCAAAGCCCACCAGTATTATCTGCCCGAAATATAACAAGTGCGTAAACGCACGTGCATTTTCCGAACCCTGCCATAAAACCATACGGCCTCTACAACGTTTTGCCCGAACTTGGGAAACTATCTGTGGGGGACTCTAATGACTCGTCAGTACCCTGGCAGTGGGTTTAACCATAAGTCGTCAGCAGCACTAGCTATGCGTAACGGCTGCCTATGGACTGACCTCAAGGGAGGCTGATGAGCGAACTCATCCAGAAACCCTACTGAGCCTAACAGTGACAATGTATATACAGTCCGGTCCGTTCGTCTATGAGTATCGCATATCCGGCCTAGGGGGCTAGTAAAGTCAGACCCCCAATAGCTGTATAAGTCGTGTCGGAGACAAGCCCTGAACACCCTGAGATACTACTGGAGTACCTACCAGTAAATCTCACCTGCCTTGGCCAAGGACTTGGTGTAATGGCTTTCCTAGACACAGCACGACCTCCACCCCTAATACCGGGAGAGACGAATCCCCTGCCGATCCGCTCACGTGCCTCCATGTGGCTCGGGACTGTACCCAAAAACTACCTGTTTGCACGACTCCTTTGAGCCGTGGTAGGGTAGAAATCAAAGCACAGTGGGAACTCACACGAGACAAATGACGACCTCAGGTTGATGAACTAACTTGTACACATGTCACCAGGGAACTGCTATCTGACGATATGTACAATACCAACTAGCAGGTTCCCGGCGAGTCCTGTCCGGTGTACTCATAACCTAATGAGCACCTGTATACATCTTAGGTGATCCAACTGACACCAGTGGCTTGTGAGACCGGCCACCGCCCCTCGTCGGGGTCTCGACTGTATACAATAGTCTACTCCGGAGTATCGATGCCCTGTCTCGAAACTCCCACGACTAGGGACCACTATTAAGGATATGCTTATAGACCACCCAACTCTCACTTATATGATCGCCCTCATACTGTTGGTAGTCAAGCAAGATCCTAAGGGCTCTATCAAAGTGTAATCGTGATCAGTCACCTGAACCTATACACGATTAATAAAGGCAAACCAGATAGCATACTATCATCTCGAGTAAGACTGTCCTACCGGTATAGGTCCTCCGCAATCATTGCAATCGCGTACCTGCGATCCAATAATTGACTTTGAGGGCACTATATCCAACAATCTCCCACTTGCACTTAAGGCTAATTATTGCGATGTTGCGTACTCACAGCCCGTGTGAAACCAACACCCAACTCCTCTACTAATC
The DNA here is from genome assembly GCA_030015575.1 of Agapanthus africanus. Lineage (NCBI taxonomy): Eukaryota > Viridiplantae > Streptophyta > Magnoliopsida > Asparagales > Amaryllidaceae > Agapanthus > Agapanthus africanus. Next base: position 385,535,331 of record JASDDO010000006.1, on the reverse strand, counting down.
AGTTTCACAAAGCCCGTTTGTAAAACTATTGTGTTCGAGAAATAGCCTCAGTGAGTGGATCCGCCCTGAAGTTTCTTTCTGTGTCTCTCTTAATCTCAAGTTCGCGGAGAAAGCCATCTCCCGATTTGAGTAATACCTGTCTTAGAATATGTCTGGATATCTGATGGGACCTAGTTCATAAATGAACTCCAAATCCAAACTTCTTAGACTGTATCGAAAACTGAACCTAATCAGTATCCGGCACCATACCTCCCACAGTATCCTCTTGGACCACCTGTCCATAATACTGCCCCCTTCATCAGAGGGAAAACTATAACTCTGACAATCACTCTGTCATCCATGTCACCTTTGAAGCCTGGAATGATAACCGTCTCCCGAAGGAGGCTGCCGTCATCAACTCCGTAGAACATCCACTTATGTTCTAAAACTGCTTCCTTATGTTTCTCCAGGATTGGATTAATACAAACTTATCGCATCTGGTGCAAAAACAACATCTGGTGTGGTACTTGACATCTCATGATTGACTCAATTACCTAAGCAAGTGATCCGCCAATCATGCACATCCCTCTCCCCTTTAGTCTGTAAGACACCTTTAGAGAGGGTGACTCCATCACCTGCAGGTACACCACCATGCCAGGAGTCATCTATTCTAAAAACCATTAGAATACTGTCAAAGTACCCACATTGGGAAACTACCCAAATCCAGATCTAAAACCATAGATCTAGAAACCAGAATGTCAAATATTATATCCATATCCTGTCTGGAGAAACAACTGTGTGACGACCACAGTACAACCGATCGTAGTATAGGAATTTTACTTCCTACTCTGTGTATGACATCCAAATACTAGGACATCACACCCTACTACCTTCTTAACAGATCTATCCCCTATTCTGATGAAGTCAAACCCATGACTGTCACATCAAAATTAGATGATCAATCTCCGCTATAACTGCTCTAGTCTATAAATAGACATAAGCTACTTGCCCACTATACTTCCGCTGCTCCCACTGACCACAACAACCCTCCTACCGGGTCTCATAGCCTGGAACAACAGTAGTGTCAAGTCTGGGTAAATAAGAACCTCCCAGTCACCGTCCTTGAGGCTACCGAAGTACCTCTCGGGTGTCTGAGGTTACCCACCAAATCTGCGGAGTGGCTAATGGAATGTCAAACCTGATTGAATCTTTAGGTCTTATTAAATTTTCTGTAATCGTTTGTGGTTCTGGAATCACTTCCAGTTCTACCATACTCCCACTACTGTTTTCTGAAAAAATCCATTTTACTAAAACTGTGGCGAGTCAAGAACAATATCACTATTGATCTTCCAGATGGTAGAAAGTCAACCCTCGTCATAGCCTGGGCCAACCCACAAACAGCCATTACAGAAACGTGCCCTGAGTTTTCCAGAGTCTAGTTTTAAGCATAAGCCGGACAACTCCCCGTACCTTAACATCGTTAAGATACGAACCATTCTATATCCAATATAGAAACTTTGGCACTTATTTAATTGGAACCAGATTCTAATCATGCAGCTGTCTCCAGTGCATATCAACTTAATGGAGAGAGGCTAATCAGCATTACTCAACTTAGGAATCCATCCAATTATGAGTAACCTGAAAGAGAAACAAGTTTCTCAAAACTTTTACTATTATCTGAATACCAATCATAAGTATCTACATCTTCGATCTCTTTGAAGAATCCCGATACTTGCGACATCTGGTTCTCTACTTTATTCTTATACCCACAACTTCTCAAAACTTAGACCTTGTATTTCTATGAAACACTTGTCTAAAAACTAGAGAAGTCATAAGTAAACAGAACATAGTACGAGGACCTACCCCTTTGTCCTGACGGACACTGGACAACATGCAATACTCTGTATAAGTCCGCTGAGTTTGAATAACTCAAAACCTGTGCGTCGTAGGTTGAAAACTGTACCCAGGCGATTTCCTCAAATATCACCAATTACAACGAATTCCGATATAATGAGGATGACCACCTAATTCCCAATAACTTCCTCCCACTAATCATCTATAAAACCATACAGATATGAGAATGAAACCTGGTGAATACACACCCTGGAGTAAGTATCAAATCGAGAAAACAGTTTTCCTTTAACAATGCACTGAAACATGAAAATGTTTCGTAGGGGTATCCTGGTATTCATAGCAATGCCTCTTCCATAATCCAATTCATGACTCTAACCATATATTTCTTTGCCATCTCTCCAAATCCCTTTATTTGTCTTTAGTCGTTACCTTCTGCACACCATCGTTAGGCTAAATGGTTTTCTTCCTTCCCTACCGTTCGGCACCAGCCTATGGTTTGGAAGAAGACTATCCAGTAAGCATAATAGGTGTACCCTCCTAAACCAAGGAGTACTCGCAACTGAGAGAAGGTGATGATAAAAGACAACTGAATAATACCTTATTCTTTTAAAGGTGAAATAGGAGTGGCGATGAAGTACGCGGTTTGGTCGTGAATGATAACAGTCGCAACTTACTTTGCCCTCTTTCTAATCCCTTTATTTTGTCTTTACATATTACCTTCTGTACACCCCACATAGGCTAATTGGTTTTCTTCATTCCCTACCGTTCGGCATCTGCCTATGGTTTGGAAGAAGACTATCCAATAAGCGTAATAGGTGTACTCTCCTAAACCAAGGAGCCCTCGCAACCTGAGAGAAGGTGATAATAAAAGACAACTGAATAAACCAATTCTATTTCTCCTGAACCTGGATCCATCCTCGAAGAATTCCCTTCGAGTTCGTATATAACCATACGATGGATCTATCCAATGGAAGTGGATGTCCGTAGTAATACGGGTGTTCTGAGAAATGCAAAGGGTAGAAGAAGGAGTGGCAATGACTTGTGCAACTCAGACAATCCAAAAGCCAGTATTTTAAGAAGGTTCGGTTAACTTGGTCACTGAGTCATAGTCTAGGGTGGGTCAAAGGTCGCTGACAAAGAGAGAGAGAAAAGAAACACTCTGCGTGCACCCTAACCTAGATCAGAATGGTTATCACTTTATCTAATCCGGAAACCTCCCACTGTACTGTCAAATTCTCCTCCAAACCTAAAAGAAGAATCAATCGGGATCACCCGAAGAGTAAACCAACTCATCAGTGGGAATCGGGATCCAACTCTCATCGCATGATAACGTGACGGAATCCACTTGCGTTATCACACTCCAGAAGGTATGCGCATGCCTGGCAAGTTTCAGTTTCTTTAGAAACTCCCGATATGATTTTTACCCCATGTTCTTATGACCTTGACGAAAGCCAACAAATCATAAGTCACATGTCAAGTTCTGCCCGTCATTATCTTGTTAATTCGAACCCACCCGTACATACCCTTGATGAAAGCCAACAAGGCAATACGACTGTCCCAAACCAACTCATCTATCTATGCAACAAATGAATACCCCAGCAACTACCAAACACTATGCCTTGACGAAAGCCAACAAACATAGCTTGAATATTACTGACCATCCATAAGAAATGACAGAGGGCTATGGCTGGTTTTTGGCGAAAAACCTTTAACGTAATGAACTTGATCTCGTTGAAGGAACCTGATAGCTTTTTATAAAATATAGTGGCGAAAACCTTTGCCAAAGAGGTCATTCCCGGTGAAGGGATCTCGGCTCTTTCCTCGTGGAATGAGGTGCAGGATATTCCACTGAATACCGCGATGCAAAGCAACATGTAATCGACTATAGTGAAGTTATTACCCTGACGCAAACTTCTGCCCAAGGGGTCAGTCCCGGTGAAGGGATATCGGCCCTTGCCCCGTCGAATGAGGTGCAGGATATTCCAACCGAATACCACTGTGCATAACAAAAGGAAATATCTTTGTAATAACACTTTTTAAATTGTTCCAACAACATCCAAACAGGTTTGTTTTACTTTGCATTGATCAGAATCAACGCAGTCCCATCAATTTATCACACCAGAAAAGAACGAAAATAAAATGTACGTATATGCCATCCGCATTCGTCACTGGGTCCCATCATCACCCGTTAGGTTACTTAACTAACGACAGAGCGGGGACTGAACTAGCGCGGGTGTAAAACATATACAACATCTATTAGTATATAAACCAATATACAATAATCGCTCCAGGCGTGATAATATGCAACATTACAGAAAAGTAATAAGCATCACAGAACAATACAGATAATCTGGGATCCCCGAGTTTCACAGAGCCGCTGCTGAAACCCGACGTTCCCCTGTCGTGTGGATAGCCTGTGCAATGAAACCTAGACCCCTACGGGTGCGGCAAGTTACCCGCCAAAACCTGAAGCGAGGCAGCCCCCCTACAGCACAGTGAATGGACCACCCTGCACTTCACGGAATCCGGTAGCTTGAGCACCCCTCCTTGGGTCAACCTGTACCCCCTACGAGTGCGGCGAATAGTCTGCCAATTCTAGAGTGGGGCCCCTCTGCCTCTCAAAGCCATGAGATGCGGACCCATTGCCCCTCAGAACCCGGCTATCCGTGCACTCCGTCGCGGGGCAAAACCTAGTACAGTAATGAAAAATAGTACAACAGGTACATCGACCGCAACCTGGTCGTGCCCCAAAAGAATATTATACAACAGGCAGTGACGGCAGTCCACATGTTGGACGCTCGCCCCGCAATATCAAATGTACAAATAAATCCAAACTGCACTATCATTGCACACTACTATCCACCATGACAAATCCGCAACATCACAGCACAACACAGAACATCAACGCGAATGTCACGTTCGCAAACCCGTCTAAAAGAGCTATAGCAATTAGACGCGGTTTACCGATCAAATGACATTCCTGGTCGGAGATATAATGTAAGCACTGTAAACTAACATGTTTAAATTTCGATCGACTAAATATCCCGAAATGGGCCCCACGCAAATCTGCTGTACAGTAAAAAACACTGGGCCCAAATGAACAGTTCCAGAAACCACAATTTCCAAAGTAGAATCCACAGAAGAAAGATGGCCCACTGATTCACCTAGACGGCCGCGGTTCCGCGGCCAAAGCATGGCTTTGGCGACGGTTCCGCGGCCGTATGGTCGGATCAGTGGGTCGAATTTCTTCTGTTTTCTTTAAAAACCCTGCTTGATTTTCTGGTATGGTCAAAATGAATTTTAGACCAGTTTGAAAATTAACAGAAACTTTAGATTTGAAAAAATGTAGTTTTTGAAAATCCGTTCGATCGATCTTTTAAACGTGTTAGCACAAGTTAGTAAAGCTTAATGGCGTGGCTCTGATACCATGTAAGTCTACGGTAGCGCCCCGGCCGTCTTTCAGACGCCAAATGCGAAACAAAAACTTTTATAACAGGCGCTATCGCAAACTATAACCCGGATCTGCCATTAACGCTAAACTAACAATCTGCAAAAAGGGAAGAAAGGTTATACCGAACGATCCGAGTCCTTCGTTCTTTAACCATCATCCCATGCTCCGTTGCGGCTGCTCCGATCTTGTCGATCTCCGATCTCCTCGTCCAGGTGACACCACATCATCGGATCTTTAAACGGGCTCCCGCCTCTGACTCGAGGCAACTCGGTCGTCAAGTTTGCTAAAAGAGACGACCAAGATTGATGTAGAGAATGAGTGGAATACTTTGTCTCGCTTCGTCCAAAACCATGGACGAACGGTTAATGAAGTTTCCATGGGAATCGGGTGATGGAATGAAATGAGCTGTGAAATTCCATACACCGAAACCTATCATCTTTTTTCCAAACAAGTGAGAGTGAAAAATCTCATGGGCACCAAGGAGGGGGCCGGCCACAATATATAGAGGTGGGGGGAGTGTAGGAGAGGGGGAGATGACAATAAGAAAATATCTCTAGTGTGAACACAAAGTGTGAACACACTTAATTGAAATGATGAATCATTAACCTAATCATCAAGCATTAATGGAATCATTAAATGCAACCATGACTCACTAAACACCTCACCACTTCTAGAACCTTCTAGAAGCTTCCACACTCATCTCAAGAAAAGATAAATCCGTATTTAACCAAATGTTAAATACGGCTGATAGAAAACTGGAAACTGGCAACTTCCAAAAGTGATCCCGAAACGAATTTCAGGATAACCCCGTAACTGTATAAATATACCCGCATTTGTATTACGACCGAATACAAATGCAATTGAGACAAAGATATTATATCTACTCTGTATAATACATGGATCCGGCTTAAACCAAAGCCCACCAGTATTATCTGCCCGAAATATGACACATGCGTAAACGCACGTGCATTTCCGAACCCTGCCATAAAACCATACGGCCTCTACAACGTTTTGCCCGAACTTGGGAAACTATCTGTGGGGGACTCTAATGACTCGTCAGTACCCTGGCAGTGGGTTTAACCACAAGTCATCAGCGGCACTAGCTATGCGTAACGGCTGCCTATGGACGGACCTCAAGGGAGGCTGATGAGCGAACTCATCCAGAAACCCTACTGAGCCTAACAGTGACAATGTATATACAGTCTGGTCCGTTCGTCTATGAGTATCGCATATCCGGCCTAGGGGGCTAGTAACGTCAGACCCCCAATAGCTGTATAAGTCGTGTCGGAGATAAGCCCTGAACACCCTGAGATACTACTGGAGTACCTACCAGTAAATCTCTTGCCTCGGCCGAGAGCTTTGTGTAATGGCTTTCCTATACACAGCACGACCTCCACCCCCAATACCAGGAGAGACGAATCCCCTGCCGATCCGCTCACGTGCCTCCATGTGGCTCGGGACTGTACCCAAAAACTACCTGTTTGCACGACTCCTTTGAGCCGTGGTAGGGTAGAAATCAAAGCACAGTGGGAACTCACACGAGACAAATGACGACCTCAGGTCGATGAACTAATCTGTACACATGTCACCAAGGAACTACTATCTGACGATATGTATAATACCAACTAGCAGGTTCCCGGCGAGTCCTGTCCGGTGTACTCATAACCCAATGAGCACCTGTATACATCTTAGGTGATCCAACTGACACCAGTGGCTTGTGAGACCGGCCACCGCCCCTCGTCGGGGTCTCGACTGTATACACTAGTCTACTCCGGAGTATCGATGCCCTGTCTCGAAACTCCCACGACTAGGGACCACTATTAAGGATATGCTTATAGACCACCCAACTCTCACTTATATGATCGCCCTCATACTGTTGGTAGTCAAGCAAGATTCTAACGGCTCTATCAAAGTGTAATCGTGATCAGTCACCTGAACCTATACATGACTGATAAAGGCAAACCAGATAGCATACTATCATCTCGAGTAAGACTATCCTACCGGTATAGGTCCTCCGCAATCATTGCAACACGTACCCGCGATCCAATAATTGACTTTGAGGGCACTATATCCAACAGTTCATATATTGTAAATCTTTTTGTGTGCATGAATATCATAAAAAGAGGCAAAAATAATGTTAAAATGAGTAATATTATTGATAAATAATGAAAGGGGAATTAACCAATATTGATGCATGGTTCATATATAGTAAATCTTTTTGTGTGCATGCATATCATAAAAAGAGGCAAAAATAATGCATGTATTTCGGGGGGGTTCGTGGTGGTTTGAGGTGGTGTGCGTGCAGGGATGAGGGATTAATATCTATATATTTAGATCAATCTAATACATATATCAAATCAATGGTTCATTTTAGAGAAGCGACACCCGGAAAAAGATTTGGTAGTGTTAAAATGAGTAATATTTTTGATAAATAATGAAAGGGGAATTAACCAATATTGATGCATGGTTCATATATAGTAAATTTTTTTGTGTGCATGAATATCATAAAAAGAGGCAAAAACAATGCATGTATTTTAAGAGGTTGGATGGGATTCGTAGGGGTTTAGGGTGGTGTGCATGCGGGGATGGGGTATTAATCTATATATTTGGATCAATCTAATACATGTATCAAATCAATGGTTCATTTTAGAGAAGTGACACTTGGGAAAAAGATTTGGTAGTGTTAAAATGAGTAATATTTTTGATAAATAATAAAAGGGGAATTAACCAATATTTATGCATGGTTCATATATAGTAAATCTTTTTGTGTGCATGAATATCATAAAAAGAGGCAAAAATAATGCATTTATTTTAGTAGGGGGGTTGGATGGGGTTCGTGGTGGTTTGGGGTGGTGTGAGTGCGGGGATGGGGGATTAATCTATATATTTGGATCAATCTATATATTTGGATCAATCTAATACATGTATCAAATTAATGGTTCATTTTAGAGAAGTGATATCTGGGAAAAAGATTTGGTAGTGTTAAAATGAGTAATATTTTTTATAAATAATGAAAGGGGATTAACCAATATCAATGCATGATTCATATATAGTAAATCTTTTTGTGTGCATGAATATCATATAAAGAGGCAAAAATAAAGCATGTATTTTAGGAGGGGGTTGGGGTTGGGTGGGGTTTGTGGTGGTTTGGGGTGGTGTGTGGCGAGGATGGGGGATTAATCTAATACATGTATCAAATCATCTATATATTTGGATCAATCTAATACATATATCAAATCATCTATATATTTGGATCAATCTAGTACATGTATCAAATCAATGGTTCATTTTAGAGAAGTGACAAGATTTGGTAGTGTTAAATTGAGTTAAAATGAGTAATATTTTTGATAAATAATGAAAAGAGAATTAACCAATATTAATGCATGATTCATATATTGAAAATCTTTTTGTGTGCATGAATATCATAAAAAGAGGAAAAAATAATGCATGTATTTCGAGGGGGGTCGTGGTGGTTTGGGGTGGTGTGCATGCAGGGATGGGGGATTAATATCTATATATTTGGATCAATCTAATACATGTATCAAATCAATGGTCATTTTAGAGAAGCGACACCCGGGAAAAAGATTTGGTAGTGTTAAAATGAGTAATATTTTAGATAAATAACGAAAGGGGAATTAACCAATATTGATGCATGGTTCATATATAGTAATTTTTTTTGTGTGCATGAATATCATAAAAAGAGGCAAAAAATGCATATATTATAGGGGGTTGGGTGGGGTTTCGTAGGGGTTTAGGGTGGTGTGCGTGCGGGGATGGGGTATTAATCTATATATTTGGATCAATCCAATAAATGTATCAAATCAATGGTTCATTTTAGAGAAGTGACACCTGGGAAAAAGATTTGGTAGTGTTAAAATGAGTAATATTTTTGATAAATAATGAAAGGGGAATTAACCGATATTGATGCATGGTTCATATATAGTAAATCTTTTTTTGTGCATGAATATCATAAAAAGAGGCAAAAATAATGCATGTATTTCGGTTTCGGGGTGGTGGTGGTGTTCGTGGTGGTTTGGTGTGGTGTGCGTGCAGGGATGGAGGATTAATATCTATATATTTGGATCAATCTAATACATGTATCAAATCAATGGTTCATTTTAGAGAAGCGACACCCACGAAAAAGATTTGGTAGTGTTAAAATGAGTAATATTTTTCATAAATAATGAAAGGGGAATTAACCAATATTGATGCATTGTTCATATATAGTAATTTTTTTTGTGTGCATGAATATCATAAAAAGAGGCAAAAACAATGCATGTATTTTAGGGGGTTGGGTGAGGTTCGTAGGGGTTTAGGGTGGTGTGCGTGCGGGGATAAGGTATTAATCTATATATTTGGATCAATCTAATGCATGTATCAAATCAATGGTTCATTTTAGAGAAGTGACACCTGGGAAAAAGATTTGGTAGTGTTAAAATGAGTAATATTTTTGATAAATAATGAAAGGAGAATTAACCAATATTGATACATGGTTCATATATAGTATATCATTTTGTGTGCATGAATATCATAAAAAGAGGCAAAAATAATGCATGTATTTTAGTAGGGGGGTTGAATGGGGTTCGTGGTGGTTTGGGGTGGTGTGCGTGCGGGGATGGGGGATTAATCTATATATTCGGATCAATCTATATATTTGGATCAATCCAATACATGTATCAAATTAATGGTTCATTTTAGAGAAGTGACATCTGGGAAAAAGATTTGATAGTGTTAAAATGAGTAATATTTTTGATAACTAATTAAAGGGGAATTAACCAATATCAATGCATGGTTCATATATAGTAAATATTTTTGTGTGCATGAATATCATAAAAAGAGGCAAAAATAATGCATGTATTTTAGGAGGGGGTTGGGTTTGGGTGGGGTTCGTGGTGGTTTGGGGTGGTGTGTGGCGAGGATGGGGGATTAATCTAATACATGTATCAAATCATCTATATATTTGGATCAATCTAATACATGTATCAAATCATCTATATATTTGGATCAATCTAGTACATGTATCAAATCAATGGTTCATTTTAGAGAAGTGACAAGATTTGATAGTGTTAAATTGAGTTAAAATGAGTAATATTTTTTATAAATAATGAAAGGGGAATTAACCAATATTAATGCATGGTTCATATATAGTAAATCTTTTATGTGCATGAATATCATAAAAAGTGGCAAAAATAATGCAAGAACTACCTATTAGTGAAGAAAGTTTTTACTATAAATATACTCCTCATGGTTTTCATAATCACAAATATAGATCAAGGTTGAAAGAAGTTGCACACATATTGTCTTGCATATATACAAGATGTCGCGTATTGGAGTTGCGGTTTTTCTCGTTCTTTGTTTGGTTTTCAGTGCATCAAGTAAGACAACAAATGTTGTGTCTGTTAATAATGCGTATTTGCTATTGTGTTGTTTTTTTGGTTGATTCTTTGTATTATAGCTATGACATCCACTTTAATAACCATTGTATTGATTTTTGGCGATTAAATTTTCAGATTTCGTGGTAGCTTCCGGACCAAATTGTTGTAAGGATTACCATGTATGGGGTCATAGTAACAGCAACCATTGTTCAGGTGATGCAGACCATAAGGCATGCAACCAATGGTGCATTAATGAAGTTTGTAGGGGAGGAGAATGCAAAATCCGTGGTGGTGAAGTTTGCCATTGTTATTGCTGATCGATTTGCTTTGTTTTTACTTATATTGTTTTCACGTAAGCAAAGTAGTCATTGAGAAATAAAACTGATTGCCTTTTATCTCTGTCTTGCATGTTCAAATATTTTACTGTTATGATGGCAATAATTTTATCTCATGAGCTTGGATCCAATTGTTCGTTTTCAAATAACTAAAAAGAACCATTATCGGGAGGACGATGATAATGAGAAGTTCTAATAAAAATAAAACTAAATTTTGTGTAATTCGCTTGTCTTTTCATCTATCTTCGAAGGGAAAAAATATCCCGAAAAGTTTAGATAAAATTGAAAGCCAATTGTGTGTAAATTTCTTTGTTTTATCATGACTATCAACCTATATTTAACTAGATGGTGTCAAATGTTTCATGATCAACAAAACTCTATTCTTGAGAAGGTTTTTAATTTTAATTTTGAAGACCACTATAATAATTCTTAGATAATATTTCTTTGTTCACTTAAAGGCTTAAGATTGTTGAATTATTAAATGTTAAAGCGCCTTTTTATTTAGAGGTTATTAAAGGAAAGGTGCCATAGGAAGGAATTTCCTTCTATGGCGTCGGAAAAATACACCCTTCATGATTTTTTTCGACGATCCTGGAGGTTATATATTTTCGACGCCACAGGAGGAAATTCCCTCATATGGCCTCTTTCCTCCATTATTCTTTTTTATTTATTTAAATAGAAAGATGTATTATGGGTTTTAGGCTAGATGCATGCATGGACGATTATTATCTTTGACCAACCAAACACCTTTAGATGCATGAATCTTGATCCTTCATGATCCCTTCCACCATAAATTCCCATGAGACACATTTAATATTATCCTTGACTTGAGTCTCTCACCATGACACATCTTGACTTTTATGTATACCTTCCCATTTCATTTGTAGATTATTCAAGCTAAAAATCAAACTATAAACAAAAAAATTCAAGTGCTTTCTTTCTCTCTCCATTTCCTCCATAAATATCATTCCGAATTGTTCATGCATATACTAGTTTTTGAAGCCTTTTTTTATAAAGCTTTATCTTGTAATTGTTGGGAGTTATTAATAAAAATTGATCTCTTTCTTTCATCTCTTTCAATGTAATTCTATTTTTTGTGGCGATATTGGACTAATATTTCAGGAAATTGGAAGACTATATTTCCTTAAAAGGTATCAAAGCCTCAAGGGTAGTGATTGGTTTTTTTAATATCCCCTTGGTAAAGAAGATCGTCGGCGTTTTGGAGATGGAATCTAGTGATCGAGTTCGTGTTCTCGGTGTTGAGATACTGACTCAATCGAATTACAAGATATGGAAAAAATGCATGGAGTCCTATCTTATCGATGAAGAATTATAGGAGGTTGTCGGAGGTACTAATTGCGCGACTCCAGAGAATACCCATGAAAATGCAGAAGCATTGAGAAGGTGGAGGTGACTAATGCAAAAGCAGAGTTCGTATTGAAGAAGTCGGTCTCTCATGAATTATTTGACCATATTATGGGTTGCACTTCTGGTTCGGAGATTTGGACTACTCTTGATGGCTTGTTCAATAAGAAGAATGTTGTCAGGTTGCAATTATTAGAGAATGGATTATCTCAAACTTTTCAAGGTGATCTCTCCATTTCTCAGTATTTCTTGAAGATAAAAAAATTTTGCTAGGAAATCACTCGCTTGGATCCGGACGAGCCTATATCGCAGCGTCCCGTTAGAAATTTTTTTTCTAACGGGAAATACTACTTGATCCTTATTTGTTAGGATCTTAAGTCCTACGAAATTTAAATTTCGACACTTAGCAAATTTTGCTAAGTCCTAACTTCTAGTTCAGCGTCCATGTGCACTTTGGTGCTGGCACAGGCGCACTTGCATTGCATGTGGTGCAGGGGCAATTTTACAAAGGGACGCCCTTGGTTCCGGCACTGGTGCACATGCATTGAGCGTGGCATAGACGCAACTTTAAAATGAGCCATTGGCGCTGGCGCACGTGCATTGCACATAGTGCACATATGCGATTCAGCAGAAAGCTCCCTTGGTACCGACCCTGGCGTTGGCACACATACATTATACGTGGCGCTAACACAATTTTACGAAAGGGGCCTCTGGCACTGGAGTGCGTGCATTGCACATAGCGCAAATGCGCAATTTGGAAGAAGATGCCTCTGGCGCTGGCGCGCGGGCATTGCACGTAGCGCAAATGCGCAACTTGGCAGAGAGCGATGATGGCGCTGGTGCCTTTTTATAGGGCGCACCCTATGGAAGAAATTTGATACTTTCAGTAAGCTTAAATTTTCGATTGGTTAAGCATATGCTTCTATTTGATTATTATATATATTTTTGTTTTGATCTTTAGATCTTTGGATGCTGGTATTTTTTTTAGTTTGGGAGATGAGATCTTTCCTCCGTCTCATTTTTCCTTTTTGGATTTTGATGAACAGGAGATGAGAAGAGATAAAAAGATTTCTCTTTTTTTTGTATGGAGATTTTTAGATCTCAATCTATTGACCAAGGCAAAAAGGGAGGACGCTTCTTCAAAAGTTTGGAAGAAGAAGAAAGAAAAACCTACATGAGAGAGAAAAGAGCGACGGCTTAAAACCATAATTTTTTTTAGAGGAGAAAAATATGCTTTATTTCATAATAGGACTGGGTTTTTGCACTTTACATTGGACCCCTTGGGCTTTACTCTTTTGGGTTTTTTCCTTTCCCATACTCATGTGCTTATTTATTTTTACACATAAGACTTGGGCTTTATAATTATTTGGCTTTCTGTCCATTTCACTTACATTTTATTCATAAAAATTACATTAACGTCGGTTATTGCATAATTCTTTTCTTCGACGGTGGCCGACTTTGCTTGGGCTCGACACGGCTTGGGCATAAATCCAGTTGCTTGGGGTTGGACCCGGATTAGTCGTACCCACGTTGACTTGGGCATTGACTTTGACTGACCCTTAATTTCTGATTTGTAATTTTGGAAAGTGGAGTGTATATTTTGACCCTAATAGTCTTATCATGATGCATCTGATTTTTCATCAAGTGAATCTTGCTTTGGTCATCACAGTAGATTATTATGTTATCTTTTTGAATACTAAGTTCCGAAAATAGTTCCTTCAACCAGATCTTTTTCTTAACGGCCTCAACAACGACTATATACTCTATCTCCATTATAGATAATGCTACCATAAGCTGTAACGAAGCACGCCAACTGATGGCACATCCTCCTAAAGAAAATACATAACCGGTGATCGACTTTCGCCTGTCGAGATCATCTGCATAATCGGAATCGCTGAATCCAACCAAATTGTCATTGTTCCTTTCAAACACCAACCCCACATCAGAAGTACCTCGCAGGTATCATAAAATCCATTTCACTGCTTACCAATGGCTTTTACCAAGAGATGCCATATAGAGACTAACAACATTAACTGCATGTGATGTTGGGTTATACTTACGTCCTGGCCGTCATCCGTGGTCGTTTGCGGAACAAAATTTTTTCTACGAGTGTAAACTTGGCGCTAGAATAACCCTAAACCAGATCTACCATAAACCTAACTAGCATCTATAGAAGCTATCTACTATGAAAGGAGTTATAGCAAGAGGCTCAAGTCCTTCGGGTCTTCACTCCTCTCCTTTAGTGTGCTCCTAGTGGCCTCCATGATCGAGCTTGATCAACGGCTCCTTGCGTCAAAGATGATCCACCCGAGAGTGTCTACTTGGAGCTTCTACCTCTAAACCGAGGTAACTAGGTTACTTAGTTTGCTAAACTAAGTGGCCCAGATGATGTAGAGAGTGATGATGGATTGATTTGTCTTAAAAACCCCAGGTTTCTCAACACATGACACTATTAGGGTTTGAGGTAAAAGAAGAGAGAGCTTGGAGGAAGTGAGAGCATTGTAGAGAGCAACCTAAGAATAGAATGAAGAATGGCTAAGTCTTGTGACTAATAAAGCAAGCATCCCCAAAACAATAATAATAAATTATCTCCACCAAAAAATATCTAGATATTTCCACAATATCTACCATGGATGAATAGTAAACCATGATTCACTATATGAGTCACCACTTAGCCATGCTTCATTCAATGAATGTAAACACCTCACCCTCCACCTCATTAAACCATTTAACCTAAAATTGTTAATACTAATAATGAGGTGTCTTCTTCTAGAAGCACCCTTGTAACTAATTACAAGAATACCCCTCACCGTATATACATACCCATATCCATATTCCGAGAAAATATGAATACAATAAGACGAAAATAATCCAACAATATAATACTAGAATCCGGCTTAAACCAAAGCCCACTAGTATTATCCGCCCGAACGTTATACGTGCACAAGTACACAAATGTGATCGAACCCTTGCCGTAAAACCATACGGCCTCTACATCGTTTCGCCCGAAGAAGAGAAACCCTCTGTGTGGGATTCTAAAGACTCGACAGTACGCCAGTAGTGTGTTACTAGATAAATCCATAACCACAAGCACGTCAGCGGCACTAGCTGTACGTAACGGCTACCCGGTTACCTGTCGAAAAGGAAAGCCGACGAGCAAACTCATCCGGATCCCAACTGAGCCTATCCATGACAATATCCGTACAGTACGGTCTCTTCATCTAAGAGTATCGCAAACCGGGTCTAGGGTTGGTAAACGTCAGACCCTAATAACACGATAATTCGTGCTGATGCGGCTCAGGACCAATCCGAGAAACTACTGATCATCCTATCAG
This sequence comes from Agapanthus africanus, assembly GCA_030015575.1. Taxonomy (NCBI): domain Eukaryota; kingdom Viridiplantae; phylum Streptophyta; class Magnoliopsida; order Asparagales; family Amaryllidaceae; genus Agapanthus; species Agapanthus africanus. Next base: position 385,519,637 of record JASDDO010000006.1, on the reverse strand, counting down.
TAAATCCCAACTGCCTTGGCCAAGGTCTTGTGGTCCTGACCGATCGAACACAGTGTGATATCAACTCCCAATACCGGGAGAGACGAATCCCTGACAATCACCCACTGCCTCCATGTGGCTCGGAACTGTACCCAACCAAAACATGTTTGCACGACTCGGTAGAGCTATGGTAGGGTAGTGATCAAAGCACAGTGGGAACTCACACGAGACAAATGATGACCTCAGGTCTAAAGACTACCCTGTACACATGTCACAAGAGAACCGCTATTTGACAATAGGTATAATACCATCTAGAGGTTCTCGGCGAGTCCGACCAGTGTACTCACCCCCAAGTGAGCACCCGTATACAATCTTAGGTGATCACACCAATGGTTGTGGGACCAACCATCGCCCTTCATCGGGGTCTAGAAACGTATACGCAAGTCTACTCTGGAGTATCAATGACCGATCTCAATACTCCTGCGACTTGGGACTTTTAAGGATATGCTTATAGACTACCCAGCTCCCACAAGTATGATCGCCATCATAACGCTGGTAGTCAAGCAAAATCCTACGGGCTTTATCAACATGTGGTCGACATATATAACATATGCACATGTTAAGATAAAGACAAACGATAATAGTATACTACCGTATCGTGTCTTTATCAATATGTGTAAGCTGGATAAAACATCAATAGAAATAAATACACATATCCGGATAAAGACAAGTCAAATAATATACTATATACTGAGCAAGATTGTCCTGTATATACATATCCCTAGCATCCATATGTATATATATATACACACACACACACAATAATGGCCTCTAGGGCATACATATCCAACATGTGAAATGTCGGGTCGGATATAAACCATAGCATACATAATTCTACCCACCGCACTTGAATACGGAACATTCAACATATACTTAATCTCTTGCTCTGTTTGTGGTGATGAACGAGCTGAAAGTTTGAAATGAGCTGCCAATAGAGTGCTTACAAATTTAGCGCCTGCCATACTAAAACTCTCCAAAATATTCTCAACGTATAGCTGTTGAGACAAGTTAAATTTTCCTCCTATGCGATCTCGCCTAATGTCCATACCAAGTGTTTTCTTGGCCACTCCTAAATCGTTGATCTCAAACTTGACTTTCAGCTGTTCCTTTAAATTCTGAATATCAACCATATACCTTGCTGCTATCAATATATCATCAATATAAAGCAACAAGTATATGAAAGAACCATCGGCGAACTTATAATAAACACAACTGTCGCCCATACTTCTCAAAAACCCAATATCTATCATAAAGGAGTCAAACTTCTTATACCAACGTTTAGGTGACTGCTTCAAATCATAGAGAGACTTCTTTAGCAAACAAACGTGGACTTCCTTTCCTTCAACTTCGAAACCTTTGGGTTATTGCATGTAGATCTTCTCTACTAAATCATCATGTTGAAAAGCGGTATTCACATTGAGCTGCTCGAGCTCCAAATCCTGCATGGCTACCAAACCGAACAAAACACGAATAGAGGTGTGTTTAACAATCGGAGAAAATACTTCATTGAAGTCAACTCCCCGAACCTGCGAATAACCTTTAGCTACCAATCTTTCCTTGTGTCTTGTATCGAAAACCCTTTGGTCTTCTTCTTTCTTCTTGAAAACCCACTTGCGGCCAACTATTTTCTTTCCTCCTTCAAGCTTCATGGGCTTCCTGTCTAGTTCTTGTGAAGAGACTCAATCTCTTCATTCATAGTAACTAACCAACAAGCTGACTCATCTGATGAGATAAGTTCTTGATGGCTCGTCGGCTCTCTACTATTAACTGACTCTGCAATGGATAGGGCATATCCCACTAGATCATCGTAGCCATATATTTATAGCGGTCGAATGTCCCTTCATTGTTGGTCTCGAGCGAGTAAATACTCTTCATCTTGAGACTGCTCATCATGAGCTTCATCAGAAGATGATGAAGGAGAGATCTCCTGCGAACCCGAGCTTTCACCAACTTCAATTTCAATGCCTGGCTCATCCTTCTTTGAATCTTATTTATTTAGATATTTTACAATCTTTGGTTTCAATATAGCAGATTCATCGAAAGTCACGTCTCTGCTAATCATAAATTTTGGTAACTTTGGATCCGAACACCACAACGTATAACCTTTAACGCTGGTAGCATAACCAAGAAAAATGCACTTGTTCGCTCGAGAATCCAACTTGCCTTCATGTCAATGTGCATATTCGGGACAACTAAACACTCGAAGTGTAGAATAATCAGTGTACTTCCCAGACCATACCTGCTCCGGTGTTGTTTTACTACCTAGAGATATATGAGGTGACCGATTCATAATGAAGAATGCCTTGTTCACCGCCTCTGCCCAAAATTCCTTACCGAGGCCTGCATTAAACAACAAACATGCAACGCGCTTTCTCCAAAAAAGTCTGTTTCATAGGCTCTGCGACTCCATTCTGCTATGGTGTGTAGAAAACAGTATGATACCGAATAATCCCTTCGTTTTTGCAGAAATCATTGAAATCTCCACATCAAAATTCCAACCCGTATTCTGTCCTTAGTCTCTTGATCCGCTTGCATGTCTGCTTCTCAATCAATGTCTTATATTGCTTGAACGTAAGAAACACATCGCTTTTGTTCTTCAAGAAGTAGACCCAAACTTTCTTCGAAAAATCATCAATGAAAGTAAGCAGATACTTGGCACCATTTCCTTTAGAAGCAACTTGAGAGGGTTCCCAAAGTTTTGAATGAATGTAGTCAAGAGTATTTTTTGTGTTGTGCACCGCCGAACTGAAGCTGACCCGTTTCTGCTTCCAAAAAACGCAATGCTCACAAAACTCCATCTTCGACATACTCTGACCATCAAATAGACCCCACTTCGACACAACCGCTATAACTCTCTCACTCATATACTCGAGCCTCATGTGCCATAATCTGGCCGAACTGAAGCTGGCCCGTTTCTGCTTCCAAAAAATGCAATGCTCACAAAACTCCATCTTCGACATACTCTGACCATCAAATAGACCCCACTTCGACACAACCGCTATAACTCTCTCACTCATATACTCGAGCCTCGTGTGCCATAATCTGGTAGTGTTCAAATCTGTCATAAATTTTGATGATAAAATAGCTGATGATCCGGAATTTGTCGAACCTACAACGAATATAAAAACTCCTCAATCCCTTCATCACAACTAGAGCACCTTTCGTTACCTTTGAAACTCCACTTTCAGCGGAAAACTTATAACTTTTGTCGTCGAGTGCACCCAAAGAGTTAAGATTATTCTTCAAGTCAGGTACGCGCCTAACTTCCGTCAATGTCTTTAGAACACCGTCAAACATCTTGATTTGGATCGTCCCCTTTCCAATAGCTTGACACGAACCATTACTGCCCTATTAAAACCACTCCACCATCAATGGACTCATATATGGTGAACAAATCCCTATTGGGACACATGTGATAGGAACAGCCTGAATCCATAATCCATTCGTTCTTGGATCGATGTGTGTTTTCAAGAACCACAACAAGATTTCCTTCTCCTTCTGCTATATTACCTTCAGCCAAAGACTCCTTCGATTTTTCTTCTAGCTTCAGCTTATTTTGCAATTTAAAGTAATCGACCTTAAAGTGTCCCTTCTTAGAATAATTGTAGGTCAGGTTCTTATTCTTGGATTTCGACATTGACTTCCTCTTGCTATCTTCCGGTCTCTCTTCTCCGCTCGCACTCGAACAAATAAGCCTAAAGATTGACCATCGCCTTCATTAGAAGTTAACTCATTGTCGATCTTTTTCTTGTTCATCAAATTTTCTTTGACATTCTTGAGCAAGATAGTATTGTTCATCACCGGAAATGGAGACGGAATGGGATGGATCGTCTTGCCTGAATCTGGGGCAGATGCTATTTTGGATTTATCCGTCCACCTCTCCGTAGATACCAAGTTGATTTATGGCACCATATATCGGAGATTTGGATGGATGCGGCCGTTGTAGCAGATTTTATCAGATTCCCCCTCGTTTGTGAAGGGTTTTTAATTGTGGGGACGCTCTTCCCTGCAAGCGCAAGCCCCTGCAGTTAATTACGTTACCGTATTGCGATAACCACTTTCTCCTGCTCCGAAAGTTCACTTCGTGTCGTGCTTTTTTTTGTTTTTTTAGGTTGCCCGTGGATTGTATACGGAGACTAGTTTATGTTGTCTCCCGTAGGGCACGGATTAGTCCAAATCCGTATATTTTAGATTTGGATTTGATTTATTTAAGGACCGTTAATCTGGTTTGAGATTAAGATCAACTTAAATATATATGAGCATTTTGGGCTCAGTTTGTTTTAGTTTAAGGACGTCACGGTCCATTATCGCCATATTTAGGGAAGATATTAGTTTAAGGACATTTCGGTCCAATATTCCCGTTTTAGGGACAAATGTTTGTTTAAGGAAATTTCGGTCCATTATCGCCATATTTGAGGCGGGTATTTGAGGTGTGCACGTCAATTTGGAAGTGCATCGATGTATGACGAGAGAAGTTGTTGGTTGTCGGGACCTGCCACCTCTATAAAGACGTTGAGGAATTAAAATGACATATATCAAAGGTGTGTAAAGATGTACCCTCGAACCAAATCCCATATTTGAGGGAAAAGGGGTTGTGGTGGACCTAAGAATCGTTAGTCATATTTGAGACTAAGATTACCTTAAGAGATATGAGATGAATATCATTTTGGATATCATCAATGAGAGATCATTAATCATATTTGAGACTAAGATCGGCTCAATAATAATTTTAAGGATCATTTTTACTTAAAATTCATCAAAAGAGCATTTGGGCTCAGCTGCAAGAAACTTCAAAGGCTTAGCCAATTTAGGCTTAGTCTGCCTACTCTTTTCTTTTTTATTCAAAAAGTGCTAAGCACTCATTTGGGCTCTATCTGTTCAGCTCTTTTCTTTTTATGAAAAAGTGCTAAACACTTATTTAACGCTCTGACACTCACATGGGTGTCATGTAAAGCATTTGATTATGGGCGCCGCCTAATGAGCGCTGAGCGCTCTGCCACTTTGGCTGTTTATGGAGTGCTGGGGATTTTTCTCTCTTCTTTTCTTTTTTGATGGTGCCCACATGAGGAGCACGTGAGGTGCTGCCCTGAGCACTCAGCCGTTTTGGCTGTATGTGAAGCACTAAACACTTTTTGTGTGGCGCCCACGTGAGGAGCACGTGAGGCGCTGGGCGCTGCCTAATTAGCGTTAAGCCCTTAGCCGTTTTGGCTGTATGTGAAGTGCTAAGCACTTTTTATGCGGCGCCCGCGTGAGGAGCACGTGTGGCGCTGGGCGCTGTTAAAGAAGGGCACCACGTGGGAAGCACATGAGCCGCTAGTTTCTTTTATATGAAGATTTAATCTCTGTTGATATTTTTTTGGGGAACTTAAATCTCTGTTAATGGTATTTTGACCATTAACGATCACCAAGATCACTATTTTGAGGATCTGGGATCATGTTCTTTTAAGAACTAAGTTCATGATTCGAAGGAACCGAATTTCAGGAATATTATGGACTCCATATTCTTTCTCTTTTAAATTTGTTCTTCCCTGAATTTTTGATTCTCAAGAATAAAATCATCCCGATGAGAATTAAATTCTCAACTTGTGGGAGACTTGTCTTGTGTATCTCAGATCTAGAAAAAAAATAAGTTCTTTTAGAATGGTTCAACCCTTAGATATGTTAGGTAAAGGAGATGTTTTGATCTCGATATTTTCTTTACCTAGGGTTTTAAGAATGGAGCTCTTCTTCTTTGAGAATTGAATTCTATGTTCTTTCTATATGTGGTCTCTGTCTCTCTGTTTCTCTCTCTCCGTCCCTGTGTGTGTGTGAGACTTGAAGTCTCAGGTCCTTTATATAGGTAAGGCAAATTATTGATTAGTTTTGAGAAAATCTCCCATTAAGAGATTCTAATTTATTTAATTGGTCTCAAACATGATTTGGGAAATTATATCCACCATTGGATCTTTGATCCAAGGACTTCTGTTTTTACACAATATGATTTTTGGTTTTTAACGAGATTGGAGAAATATATTCCCTATACAGAATTTATTCTGTAAAACGGTGATTTTTAATCACCATTGGATTTTTTAATCCAACGGTTCTCTGTTTTACAGAGAGCAATCTTTCTTATTTAGAAAGATTGAGGGAATATATTCCGGAATAGAATTTTATTCTACAATTGGATTTTTGATCCAACCGAGAGTACCTTTCTTATTTCAGAAAGATTTGGAAAACGTTTTCTCCCAAAAGAATTTAATTCTTTATTTTGATGATTTATTGTCTCCGTTGGATATTTGATCCAACGGCTCTGTTTAACAGAGAGTATTGTAGAATTTAATTCTACCTGGGCGTTGGCGCTCACGTGTTATACACGTGGGCGTTGGCGCTCACGTGTTATACACGTGGGCGCTACTTAAGAATTTGATTCTTAAGATAGGTATTCCTGTGCTTTGCACATTGGCGCCCGCGTAAGAAGCACGTGCGGCACCATCTAAGAGTTTAACTCTTATATAATGAACTCTTCCGTGCTTTGCACATTGGCGCCCACGTGAGGAGCACGTGAGGCGCCACCATAGGATTTAATCTTATAAAATTGGCTCTAGCGCAGGCGCCCTCGTGGAGAGCACGTGAGGCGCTGCCTCATTAAATTCAACAGAGCTTTGCTTTTTTATTAGGTTAAATATATTTAGGAAACAAATGCCCCCCCACCGTTGCTCTTAAGTGGCTTACACGTGGGTGCAACGGTATCACCTTTTCCACCGTTCGATCTCCTGGTGAGTTGAACCGTCCCTTCATGTCTTGTAAATAGGGCCTTTGGCCCTTGAGATGACTGTCGTTTCATCATCCTCTTGAGTCTTCTTCTTCCTTGAGAATTTAATTCTCTTTTTGGAGCTTAGATCTCTGTTCCCAAAACTTTTTTAGTGTCAAACTCTGTCAAAATTTGGTAAGAATCATGACCACTGTAACGACCATGTTTTCTAATACTCAATAAAAGGTCTTGTTTTCTTTAGTACCGAGTATTTAACTGCGTTTTTACTTGATGGAAAAATATTTTATAAGTGATGTGAGTAATTGTTAAAGCATTTAAATATAAGGAATTTTCTAAAAATCTATTTATATGTTTATGGGCTTAAAATATTTTTATAATGCCCTAAGAATGATTTACATATATTATTTTAAATTAAAATAATTATTTTCGTAATTACAATATTTTCGAGAATAAAATAGATTTTTTAATAATTATGATAACTAACAAATATCATATATATAAGAATATTATTTTTAAACTAAAGATAACGAGAAAATATATTTTCTGGAATTTTCTCATATTTTCCCGTATTTTTCAATATTTTTAACAAATTTTTTTAAACCAAATTCGATTTTTTTAAAAAATAAACAGTTATATATATATATATATATTAAAACAACTTTTAACCTGGACCGTTGGATAGGAGATCCAACGGTCCAGGAACACTGGCAGCTGCCCACAAGGGTGGACCACGCGCTTGCGCTGCAAGCGCATGAAACCACGCCTCGTGCCACGTGGCAATGGAGCAGCGGTTCGTGAGCTGGATCAGATCCAACAGCCACAAATGATGGTAGCGGCGGCAGAATCATCAGTCGATGATTGGGCGCGGATTTTGGAGGGGATTTGATAGATTATTTGGATTTTATTGTTGGGGAAAAGACCCTATAAATAGAGACCTTCAAACTCAAATTTCTCACCGCTCAGAACTCCGAAATTTCTGAAAAAACTACCCAGGCCTTCGTATCGCCGACGCCGACGCTGTGGTTCCACCCAAGCATCAAAGACAAATCCGAGCGCGGAGTTGTTGAGATTGTAGCACAAGTCTATGCTTTCGACCCTTCAACATCCAACTCAAAACAAAGATAGGATCCGCCTATCTCTACTTGTCTGTCATCTTCTTTCTTTTAATGATCTTAGTTTCAAATTATAATCCCTAACCTTATATTAAAATGATATTAAAAATATTTCCGCATGCCTATTGTGGTACCTCCTAATAATAAAATTTCACCCATGTTTAAAATGGTTTAATTCATTATCTCTATATGCATGAATATTGCACCCTCATCCTACATGGAATATGATATGCTTGATGTTATAACCCATGAGGTATCAATCCACTCTTTATGTACACCCACTTACCCATGTTACCAATAAAATTTTGAAATAGGTTACTTCCACAAAATACCCTCATTTTATTAAAACATTGTACGTATTTAAAAAAACCCTATGATATGAGATATTTTGAACAAAATGCTTTAGACACCCTAAAACGATATGTTTTTACTTGCACTTTTATCCACCAATTAACCTAGTTTTGTTAAAATCCCTTTACCTTTTGAAATTGGGTAATACTAATCTAAATAATTATGCTATGGTTTTCAACTTAACCCCCTTCCACTTAGAGAGAATATTTTATAATAAATTTTTTTAACCTATTAACTATGGTTTAATAAGATACCCTAAAGGGGAATATTCCATATGAAACAACCCGTGATTACTAGACAATCGTCCCTGAAAATGATATAAATTCTGTCGTCCATGTGCAGCGGTTGTCAACGCGGAGTTGTTCTTGTAGAATATCACCTCTAATAAGATACCCTAATTTTTATAGAGTAATATTTTACGTAAATATCTCGTGGTTGATAGACAATTGTCTCTGAAAAAGACACAAATCCTGCCGCCCATGTGCAGCGGTTGCCAACACGGATATATTTCTAAAATGTTATCTCCAAATAAACCCCATAACTTTATAAATTATTATTTAAAATAAAATACCTCAATCCATCCTAAAAGGATATAATTTCATTTAAATACCATAACCTTTACTAAAAGGCTATCTTCGAAAAAAACCATAACCATTTTTTAATGATATTTTCCAAAAAAAATATCTAAAACTTTATTGAAAATTAATTTCAATAAATACCGTAATCTTTCATAAAAAGGATATTTTCTCATTAAAATTCCATCGGTTTCCAAAATGATAAATGCTCTAAACATCATAGTTTTTCTTATAAACAATAAATATCATGAAACGCTATTATCTTTATTAACTAAGCATTTTATAAAATGATATGAAGCACCTTAAAAACTTTAAAAGATAACAAAATAAAATGAGTGGTTGTGGAAGGCCATGTTAAATGAGATCAACTTTTTGAACACAAATTTATGACATACATGACACATGATACGGTTAAAGTTAGAATACGCGGACCTAGGTATGGAATACTTATAAATGAGGATCCCTGCAAGCAGGGTGAGCAGTCCAATGTGTGGACGAATACTAACCCGATATTCGGGCGAATATTAACCCTACTTTGGGGGTAATGGTCCAATATGTGGACAAATACTAACCCGATATTCGGGTGAATACTAACCTTACTTTGAGAGCGAAAATTCCAATATGTGGAAGACATACAATGTGGAAATTCTATGTCTAGATGTATACGCACTAACTCTAATTCGTCAAAACCTTTACACTGAATAACAGGGATGAGTAATTTGATTAGGCAAGGAGATGCGAAACTCGGATTCCCCTGCTACTCGATCATGATCCCGGAAAGTGGAACGGTACATTTCACTTCCCCAGTTGTTGTTCCATGGCCACAACGGAATAATCGCGAGTATCCGGACCCTTATTTAACAAACTGATGCAAACTTTTACCTTCACTTATACCTCATACAAACATACTCATATTCCCATATACCTCATACAACATACCCTTATTAACATATAACTCATACAAACATATTCATATTCATATGTACCTCTGTCAACATATCTTATTTGTATACACCTCATACCCTCATACCCATATACATCATATCTGCACATACGCATCATACTTATATATACTTGCTCGTTTCTATACCTTTACTTCCATATGAGGCAATCCTACCCGAGTATAATTCGCTGACGGACTTTCCTTTTCTCCCTCTATTTTTGGAATATCCGTTAGATGAGAACGAGTATTATGACGAGGATCAAGGTGTGGAGCCAACTAATGAAGATTATGCAAACTTGACGATGAAAGATTAGTTAGTTTTATTTGTTGCCCACTTGTTTAGGGCTTTGCTTCTTCTTCGATGTAACTAAACTATTTAGTTTATTTTACTCTTTTCTTTGGGATGTAATAAAGTTTAGTTAATGGAAATAAATGCCTTTCGTTTTTATTATTTTGTTTTAGTACATATCCTGCATGTTATAGATATTCATACGCTTAACGTAACAGTATTTAATAGACCACCTTCAATACAGTTAGGTTGCGGACCATACCTCGTCACCCTTCACCTTCTTTTGGGAAGCGGGGCACGACTGTAGGGTGTTTTTCGTCACCCCATTGAGATGGGAATACGCGCGCTCTTGTCAGGCGCATTACATATTCCCCCGCCTAGGGTAGGCTGGGTTTTATTGATTGTGGGGATCCGAATCTCCGACAGCCGCGGACTAAGCTGCCATTAATTACCCCTCGCCTTTGGAGCGAGAGAACCTCCGATTGACGGGTTAAACTAGTCATGCGAACTCAACGTGCAGTGTACGTGTGTTTTTGTTTTAGGGGGGATTGGATATATCGGGAGCCATGCAGAGTTTTTACGGGGGTCCCGCTACCCGGATAGCGGGCTGGGGGTCAAGAGGGCTAGCAGCCCCCTTGCGGGGTGTGAGGCAGCGCCCCGACCCAAAATATTTTTGGGAGGGACAAATATGTGGAGTGTGTGTGTATCTATACATATATATACATGTATACATATATATAAAAAAAGGGGAAAAAGCACCCAAAGGACGCGTGGAGCCAGCGCCTTGAGCGCCGGCGCTTAGGTGGTGTGCGCTTAGGCCCTAGCGCGCCACGTGTTCGACACGTGGGCACTGGCCGCTTGAGCGCTAGGCGCTTGAACGCTAGCGCACCACGCGTCGACACGTGAGCGCTTGGCGCTTGAGCGCTGGGCGCTAGGCGCTCGAGCGCTAGCGCGCCATGTGTTGGCATGTGGACGCTGGGCGCTTGAGCGCTAGGCGCTCGAGCGCTATCGCGCCACGTGTCGACAAGAAAAAAGGCTTTTAGCCCAGAAACTCCCGAAAGAGAAATTAGAGTGGAGTTGAACTCCTAAGATGTTTTGAAGCTGATGAAGGGCTTCTTCTTTTGAGCCCTAGCTCTTCCCCAAAGTGGGGTTTCTGGAGATGGGCCTCCTTCTTCCTTCTCTGTCGGCAGGATCTTGAAAATCAAGAGATGTGAGATTTTAAAAATCTCTTCTTTTTGAGATCTAATAACAGATCCAAGTTCCTCTTTGTGGGTTTTGTGATGAAAAACTATTTAGTTTTGGAAAGGGAAGAGTAAAACTCTTGATTTAATTCAAAAGAAAGAAGAAGGTTTGGAACCTTAAGAAAGGGAAAAGAAGCACAAACCCTAGATTTTTTGGGGAGAATGAAAACTGTTATGTTTTATTCATCATCATGTTGCCTTATATAGGCTTACATATTTACATATAGCCCCTTGGGCTTTACAAAATAGCATTTTGCCCATCCCATGGCTCATGTGCCATTTCTTTTTGCACATAAGCCATGGGCTTTACAAAAATTTGGTTTTATGCCCATTTTGCATACATTCATGCATAAAAAAATTACATAAAAATTATTTATTACATGATCTATATTTTAGCATGGAGGAGGCTGGCCGCGGGCTCGACTTGGACATGGGCCCGCTTGACCTGGGCTTGGGCCCACCTAGCTTGGGGTTGACCTTGACTTTGACTCGATCAACCAGGGGTGCAAATTTTGACCCCAACAACAACCATGATTTAACTCTTAAAGAAACTCTTAAAAGAACATCTTCTTGTTTTGGGTTTTTAACTCATTGACAGAGTTTTGCTCTTCTCTTGGAACGATCTCTTAGAGATCTAAAAAAACTTTTACTTGGGTAGACCATAGGTCTTAGAGATCTTTAGGGTTTGATCATGTTAGTGACTTTGATCTTTGAAGGTTGTTTGGAATTTAATTCCATTTCCCGAGCGGATTTCTGGGATTTTATCCTATTATTAGAGGAATTTAATTTCGGGTTATTCTACAGAGCTTAGCTCTGAGAAAATTTCTTTTTAAGAAATTCTTTTGGGAATTTTATTCCCCTTTTCTTATTTTCCTTTTTAGGGTTCTTTTTGTAGATTTGAAATCTGTTGTAGAACACATTTTTTAAGGGTATTAGGAGTTTAACTCCACATTTCAATAAGATTTTTCATGAAATGAGAATCATTTTGGATTCTTACAATGAGTGCCTTCCTCATCATTGATGGGGGCGTTACCATGATTTTGTGGGGCCCATTGTCCCTTTTTTCTTTGGACTATGGTGACTTTAATATACCGGAATGTAGTACAAATTTGGATGAGAGCTAAGGCCTTTAATTGTAGTTGATTTCATTGCGTCGATAACTAACCCTCTACAGGTTTTTCTTTTCAGGTACCATGGCTTCCGATTCCTCCTTCCCCTACGTTCGCTCGGAGAGTGATTTCGCCGATGCGCCTACAGATCGGGGAGTCATTGCGCTCATTCGGGATTATGACCCAGAGCAAAAGTCTCTTCATTTGTGGGGGTCATGGTACAGTCATATTATCCGGGGTCGGCACTGCTTTACTTGCGCAGCGCTGTCAGAACCGATTCCTTCCATCCATTACGCTGACCCTCCGTAGGCTGCTTACGCATTAAAAGAGGTCAACTGACCTCGGAAGGTCATCTCCAACCTTCTATGGCATCAATACCAGTGCAGCCGCCGATGGCCCTAGACATTCTAGGGCATCGCATATGCCAAGGAGAATCGTGTCCTTGGAGGCAGGTTTACATGATAGGAATGAATCCCCGTCATCCGACTGGCTATCTGCAGTGGGCCCGATACATTCTGTCGGCCAAGAAGTCGCTGCTACTGAAGACCGGGCTATATCCCGCAATCTATGCATCCCATTTTCATTTCCACACTCCCCATGTGTGGTGGCTCAAATCTTTTTTGGAGCAATGGAATATCTCGACCCAAACATTTCTCTTATCAGATCGGGGGGTCTCAATCTCATTGGAGGAATTCGCGGAGATATCTGGATTACCCGTCAGAGGGGAACATTATAAGGAGATACTTCCCCCTGACAAGTACATCTTTGCTACAAAATCAGTGGTAATAGGTCTTACCCCAGATAATGCCGTTCAACACTAGTTTCCAAGCTTGATCAAAGTGTTGAACATATACGAGAGCCTATTCCTGGAGTCTGGTGGGCACGGAGTTATCTTTACAGATTTCATCGCCCGCTTCCTTCATCCGGAAGCTTTGTCTAAGCAAGCTGCGAAGTTTGCCAAACTCGACGACCCGTTCGGATTTGGTTTGGACAAACTGACAACTACGGAGGCAGATTTAAAGAAATTCTTTATTCCGGATATTCCAGTCATCCCCTTCGCAGAGATTGCCGCTCCGGAAATTGACGAGGAGACGTTCTTCATAGGGTTTATCGGCTTATGGCTGAGTTGGTTTTCGCTTCCGATGCACCCCGCTATATAAGACCATCTATCTTTTATCCAGCTCATCGCATCACCGCGAGGACACGCATGGCTATTGGGGTTGCAGGACTGGCTTATTTATATCATGACCTAAGTCTAGCAGTCGACACCACTCAGCCGGGCATGAAGCTCATAAATCTCCCATTGCACTACTTCACCTCGTGGATCAAGATGCACGTGCTGGGTGCTTTTAGTGTGCATAAACAACCCAGATTTTTTGAAGGATACAATTTTCCTCGGGTCATGCACCTGGTCGATGCTTCTGCTCCAGACCCAACACAGCCGGAGGCTCGGCGATTTCTTCTTCACCCGCGTATGGTTGGGGATAGCATGACCTTTGTCAATAAAGTCCTGACCATCGGCAAAGAATCTTCCAAAGTGATCCAACCGTTACACGATGTTTTCAAGGACGGAGCTTCTGTGTTGAGGGCCGGGGAGATTGTCTATTTGTACTCTATCAGGCCGGGTTTCTTCATATTCAGACAGAACGTCTCGATCTTGTTTATGAGATATAACCCGCACTGTTTTGCCCAGCAGTCGGGTTACAACCAAGGCGTTCCCCTCAAGGTGTTTTTTGTTGATCCAATTACTACTGAGGAGGGTGTTCGAAACGTGACGCATCATTTCATGCGTCTGAATACAGGGTCTCACTTTCTTGTCAGCGAGCCGAGTCATATTCCAAGGGCCTCGAATGCTTATGTTGCCTGGTACCAACATGCCACGGGCACTGTCATCAGGGAGGGGAAGCGGCTGCTGCTTGACCATAAAGATGTTGTCTCAGCCAGTAATCCAGCGGTCTCACTGAAGCGATGGGTGGTTGTGTTCCCTTCTTTGAGAGAGATCGCCATGGCCGTAGTCTCGCAATCTTTTCCAGATAAGCTTCGACCAGATTTTCCCATGACTGCGGTAACCGTGGTGTCTCCGGAATCGGACATTGGTTTGGAGATCGGGACCCGCCGTCTGAAGAAGCCTGTTAAGCGAAAACTCTAATCATCTGCTATTGGTGCCAGTTCACAGAAGAAGAAGAAATCCTTATTCTCAGCTGATGTTGTATTCGGTCAGGAACCTCATACTCCTTATAGCGAAGGTTTTTCTAAGTATGGCACCAACGATGGTTTGTTTAAAGCTCCCGCTGCTACTGATCTTCAGGCTGCCATCGAATCTTCTGAAAGACTAGCTCGTGAGCAAGTAGTATTAGCTTCTCTCACGGCGTCCGGTATATTTCATTTACATTTTTCTGTATACACATTTTTTATTATGCTTTATTGACGCTCTTCTTTCAATAGGAATCTCCACTGAAGATGCACTCTTGGCGTCCCTCAAGATATTTGAGGAGGAGGAGAGGCTCCGCGCTTCCATGGACCTCGGTATGATTTGCGATACATTTACATATCTAATTCATTTCATACCCTGATTCTCTCCCTCTTTTATTATAGGAACCACCACCACTCCTGTTGTTCCAAACACTATGCCGTCCTCAGGCGGTAGTGCGGAGGAGCATTCAAGGCCACCGGATACAGTTGAGGCCATCCCAGGGGCATCATGAGAGGAATCTCTAAAGCAGCCGATGATGGATGTTGCAGCAGATCCAGAGGCCGAACCAAATTTGGATGATGATGTCCCCCTGTCGGAGGTTTTGAGGAGATCGGTTCATACAGCTCAGGCTGAGAGGAAGCGTAAAAAGCACGCAGCAAGGGAGCGTCTGGCTATCTTGGCCGCGGACGTAGGGTCGAGTGATGCTCGACCTTCTGGCGTTCCTATGGCGAACGTTCCTTATGCCCTTGTTAGTTATATATATGCCCTAGAGGCCATTGTTGTACATATGATGTATATTATAATGGATGCTTGGATATATAGAGAGAGGACTTTCTTGCTCGACATGATAATATGCTATTTGGTTTCACTTTGTCTTAACATGTTGACTTGTATTAGTTTACTGTCTTGCTCTCACATGTTGATAAAGCTCTTAGGATATGTACTCGACTACTGGGACTATGATGAGATCATACTAGTGGGGCTAGGGTAGTCAGCGAGTACATCCTATAACTGTTCCTAATCAAGGGTGTATCGAGACGGGGCATCGATACACCAGAGTAGACTAAAGTATACGCATCTTGACCCATATGATGGGCGATGGATGCTCCCATATCCATCGATATTTGATCTCAAAGATGGTGTACGGGTGCTCAGTGGAGACTGGGTACACTGAACGGACACACCGAGAACTCCTAGATGGATTTATACCAATCGTCAGATAGCAGTTCTCTGGTGACACTGGTACAGGTTAGTCTGTAGAACCGAAATCGTCATAGAGTCTTGTGTGATTCCAACTGTGCTTTGATTTCCACCTTACCACGTCTAAGAGGGCGTGCAAAACGGTGGCTTTGGGTACAGTCCCGAATCACATGGAGGCAATGAGCGATAGGAGGGGATTCATCTCTCCCGGTATAGGGAGTTGATGTTGTGCTGTGTTCGATTGGCAATAACTGGAAGTCCCTGGCCAAGGCTGATATAGAGTGTTACTGGTAAGTGTTATCAGTAGTTTCTCGACCTATTATGAGCCTCACATCGACACGACTTATCGGTTACCGGGGTCTGACATTTACCACCCCTAGACTAGATATGCGACATATCAGACGAAGAGACCGGACTGTACGATAGTGTTACTGATTGGATTCACAGGAGAATGTACAGGCTTGGTTGTTGATCTTCTGATCGCTCAATACCTGGGTGGCTGTTATGTTTAGCTGACCGCTTGCAGCTTGTGGGTGTTTGATATAATTATCACCTACTGCCAGCGTATTGACGATTCTTTAGATTCCTACACAGAGGTTCCTTGACTCAGGCAAAACGGAGTAGGAGCACATATGAGATATGTGCGGGACCAAGAATATTACGATATGAGATACCGTATTCTATTCTCACGATATGTGATATCGGCCGGGTATATGTGATATAGCCGGGTCATCGGATCAAGTGTTGATTCGATGAATCCGTACATGTTATATTAGTCGGTTATATGCGATATAGCCAGATTGTCGGATTAAGTGTTGATTCGATAATTTAATGTATAATTATATATGTGATATATTGCATTACATTAACTAATATAAGCTCTCTTTATTGATTCATTTTCTCACCAGATAATACATTGATATATATGCGATATATGTTAATTGTATTATTTTCTTTTGTTACAAAAATATATTATATATGTGATATATAATATTGTAACAAGTTATGATTACTAATGCAACATGATTTGTGGAGATTAAACATAGTTAGGGTTTGATTTGGGTTAGCTTTTTCATGAAGCTTCTAAAAGCTTTATTTTGTTTTAAGCTTAGATATTTTGGATTGATATTTTGTGAAAATATTTCTTAATCCAACCCAAACCCTTTACTCTAGTTAATTCTCTATAAGGGTTAAGCCTTCATACTTGACCCAAGGTTGGATTTGTAACCATGACAAGAAATTCATTATTCATCAAAAAGACTTCTTCTTCTTCTTCCTCCTTGAAAAGCTTTCTAGCTTTTTGAAAAGTGATGAATTAAAGTGAGAAAATGAAAACAAAAGAGAGCTAAATTCCTACTTCATCATCCTCATCTATTCTAACCACTTAGATTAGGGTGTTCACTTCATTACTACTTGATTAGAGAAGTGGGAGCTTGAGTTAAAGATTCTTTAAGGTAGATCATCTTCGGAAAGGAAGACTTCAAGCAAGCATGGATCCTTCGGCTTGTGGAGCCTCTCTAAAGTCCGGAAGTTCATGGATCGCGGTGAAGGGACTACTACTCGAAGCTTATGAAGCGAAGGAGCGGATTACAAAGGTTGTAATCCCTCTCTCTTAGATGTAAAGTTGTTTACATGCTATGTTAACCCTAATTATCTAGCAAAGATCCTCGCTTTAGGTTGTTCGGCACTTGAAAAATTTTTAATTTGGCATGATTGATGCCTTATGAGCCTTGTGATAGTGCCTAGTAACCCTTCAGTGGTATCAGATCCTAGCTAGAGCATTAGGCAACGTGTAGACGAAGTTAAAAGTCCGATCGAACCCCGAAACATCATTTTGGACCCCCTCTCTGGAAATTTTTTAAAAAGATGGTTTTTTCCGTATTAAAAATACTCAGAAAAATAAGCAGATGATTATATGGATAACTGTGAAGTACGAACCCCTAATTCCTTCAAGTCACCGTGGAACCGCGGCAATACCAGGCTTTTTGCGGCGGTTCCGCGGCCGTACTTGGGTATCAGGGATAGATATTTCTAGGTAACATCCGTAGGTATTACTACATGCTTCTAGGAATTTTTAATATTACTCAAGTGTTGAGTTTTCTGGAGATCTTATTTATTCGTTGATTCGATCGGAAAGTTTAATATCGTTTAGTTTTTCGGGTAATTTAGAATGTGTTAAAAGGTTCAAACGAATATCAATAACTCACTTTTTCCCGACACGAAAAACTTTCTAGTGTTGGAATTTTTCCAGGGTTTGGATCTTTCGAAAAAACATGCAAGCATATCTATGGACCCTCTAGAAGAATGTAACCTTAACTCGATTATGTGACCGTCAAAACTGCCACTGAACCCTAGGGTTTGTGGTAGTTTAGCGTTGCCACATGTGAGGCATCGGTTTGACCCTTCTACGGTTGGTTCATTAGGGCTGTGACATGTTCTGGGACTTTTTGAACTCCGCTCAAGTGTTGAGCTATTTGGGAAATCTTGGGTATTTGATTATTCGATCAGAAAGTTTAACATTGTCTATTTATCTGGAATGTGATACAATATGTGGAATTCATATAGTTAGGCATGAAATGCGAAGTATGTGATATTTCGGATTTAAGATGTCTAAAGTGATTGTGGATTCCAAATGTTATAGTTTTACACTTTCTTTTCTGTGACCGTAAGCGTAGTATGTGGTGTATCGCCGGCTTCGTTGCTATACATCAACGACAATCGGGATACGCATACTTGCTTACGTTGATGATATGAGATATTATGTGTTGCTGTGATATGTTATATTGGATCGTCGTATTCTGAATAGCCGGGGTTTTATGTGAGATGAGGGTTTTTATTTTCATCCATGTAAATTTCATTGCATGTAATATTCTTTTATTGGGGCACTTCCGGGTTGAGGATGATATCACCATTGTATATTATTTACTTTTCCGCATTAGGTAGACCCAAGGAAGGGAGCACAAGTAACCGGGTTCTAGGGTACAGTGGGAGGCCATCTCGAGGAGTCGAGACCGGGTCTCCTAAGCCTAGAATTGCCAGAGTTGCTTATCGCTCTCGTTGGGGTCTAGGGATATGGATTTGGCTATTCATCGCGACCGTGGAATTCGTGTTTTATACAGGCTCGATATAAAACACGGACGTCCTAGTATATCCAATATTTCATATGTTATCTTCTGCTGCAATGTTCTGTGATGAGATCATATTACTGCTTGAGACGAATGCTTATACTATATATATATATATATATATATATGTTGATATATAAATATCACTGCTTTCGTTTCTTCTGTGATGCTTAGGAAGCATAACTGATGGGATTTATTAATGAGATTAATAAAAGAAAAGAAACCTAAAAGATGTTTTAGAATCAAAACTTTATAAAAAGGGTAGCTACAGTTTTTCTTTGCATAGCGGTATATATGATATACCCTGCACCTTATTCGATGAGGAAAGAGCCGAGATCCCTTCACCGGGAGTGACCATTTTAGCAAAACTGGCAGATGCTACAAACTCGTGGTTTAGTTTTTGATTGCTTCTATAGTTCTTGCTTTGCACAGCGGTATATATGATATACCCTGCACCTTATTCGATGAGGAAAGAGCCGAGATCCCTTCACCGGGAGTGACCTCTTTAGAGAAACTAGAAAAGTCTCAAAAACACTCCTTTTCAAAATTACTTGTTTCTACAACGATATCAAGTTCATTAGGCTATAGGTTTTCTGAAAAACCTGTCGTAGCCCTCCGTCATTTCAAATAAATCCTACTTAGTATTCGTGCTGCGTGTGTTGACCTTGTCAAGGCACAGTGTACGGTAGCTAATTAATGTTTATCTGCTAAAACATGAGATGTGATTGGATTAGGGTATTCGTACGGCCTTGTTGACCTTGTCAAGGGTCATGTGGGTGGGTTTAATTCAATCAGGAAATGACGGGTTGAACTTGACTTGCGATTTATGGTTTGTTGACCTTGTCAAGGTCATAGATCGATGGGGGTAGAATATTATCGGAAATTTCAAGTGTTGAAATTTGCAATGAGATTGCATACCTCCTATGAAATAGTTGGATCCCGATACCCACTGCGAGTAAGAGTTACTCCTGGGAGAATTTTACACAGGACAATTAGCCGATCAAGTAGGTGACTAGAAAGGTGTTAACGGGGTTATGCCTCTGGGAAAACGAGGTTTACTTTAATTAGGTTCGTGCGAAAGCACGGGGAACCTCCCTCAAAGTACCAACACTGGCCTGGCTGAAAGATTGGCGAACTTATAAGGTGTAATTAATCCCGGCTAGTCTTTCCTTTTAGGGTTTGAAGGGAGATTTGATAAAAACGGTGGGAGCCATCCTGATTAGATAAGATAATAACCAATCTAATCTTGCAAGAGTATACGCTAAAGTGTTTTCTTCTCTCTCTCTCTCCAGGTAGCGACCATGTCAGGCCTTAATCAAGATAATAATATGGATGTATTGACTAAACCCGCTTATTATACTGAGCAGGGGAACGTTGGTCCCGTTCTTTCTTATAAGTGTTATAAGACTGAGCAGGGAATAGGAGAATATCTGGATTCTCACGCCGCCCAAACGAAGAACAAGTATGCTGATGCATCTTCTTCAGGTGTGTTAGTTATCGAGAACTGTTTCTCAGTTCATTCTACATCCTGGGTATTAGATACTGGATCGGGATCCCACATATGTAATATGTTACGTGGGCTACGTAAAGGTAGAGAACTGGAAATGGGTGATCATTCCGTAAGAGTAGGGAATGGTGCAGATATTGCAGCCAAGGCTGTTGGCGTATATCACCTTGTGTTACCAAAAGGTAATACATTGGTTCTGAACGAATGCTATTACATTCCGACCCAGATATGCAATATCATATCAGTTTCTTTATTAAATAAAGAAGGATGTAATTTTGTAGTACAAGATAATGTTATGAACATATTCCTGAATCAAAAGTTGATAGGATTAGGATCGTTAAATAATGGCATGTACGTTCTCAACCAAACTACGGTTCTTAATATACGAAACACACACAAGAGGAAGAGTTCAGAAATGAATGAATCCTACTTATGGCATTGTAGACTAGGTCACATCAATGCGACATGGCTAGCTAAGTTGCATAAGGATGGATATTTGAATCCGTTCGAATTATCGTCTTATGATACTTGCCAGTCATGTCTCAAAGGCAAGATGACTAAAACACCGTTTAGTGGACACGGAGAAAGAGTTACAGAACTCTTAGGGCTGATACATAGTGATATATGTGGTCCTATGTCTACACATGCCAGGAACGGTTCTTCCCACTTCATTACATTCACTGACGATCTCTCAAGATACGGACATGTGTTCCTGATGAAACACAAGTCTGAAGCTTTTGAGAAATTCAGAGAATATAAGCACGAAGTAGAGAACCAAACGGGCAAAAGTATTAAGATCCTTCGATCTGATCGAGAAGGAGAATACTTAAGCAATGAGTTCCTGGACTATCTAAAAGATAATGGGATTCTTTCTCAGCTTACTCCTCCTTATACACTACAGCACAACGGTGTATCGGAGTGGAGGAATCGCACCCTATTAGATAAGGTGCGCTCTATGATGAGCAATGCTGAGTTACCTATTTCCTTCTGGGGTTATGCGCTTGAGACAGCGGCATACCTATTGAATCAAGTTCCGTCTAAATCTGTACCTACCACACCATATGAGATATGGAGTGGGAAGAGACCATATCTTAAACGAGTTAAGATATGGGATTGTCCGGCCTATGTCAAAAAGCAAAATCCGGAAAAACTCGAGGTACGATCAGTTCTTTGCAAGTTTGTGGGATATCCGAAGAATTCTTATGGATATTTTTTCTACCACAGTGAGGAGCAAAAGGTGTTTGTTGCTCAACATGCCACCTTTTTAGAAAAGGAATTTCTTGCAAAAGAAATTAGTGGCAAAGAGGTAGAGCTGGAAGAGGTTCCAGCACCACAAACTACAACTGATGATTTATTGGAATCAGAGGATTCAGTAGTACCCGACGAACCTCAGCCGCTCCGCCGATCTAGTAGGGTTCCTCATCCATCTGAGAGATACTACGGTTTTCTCGTTGATGGTGGGAGCGAGGATTGCATCATGGAAGATGATGACCCAACTAGTTTCGAGCAAGCCATCATGAGTGGTGACTCTGTGAAGTGGATGGATGCAATGCGATCTGAGATGGAATCCATGTACACCAACAAAGTATGGACTTTGGAAGTTGCTCCTGAAAAGGTAAAACCCATTTGGAGCAAGTGGATCTTTAAGAAGAAACTTGGTGTGGATGGAAAAGTTAAGACTTACAAAGCTATACTTGCTGCAAAGGGTTTTCGTCAACGACCAGGTGTGGATTATGACGAATCCTTTTCTCCAGTGGCTATGATTAAGTCCATCCGGATCTTACCTGCCATTGCTGCATACCATGACTACGAAATCTGGTAGATGGATGTTAAGACCGCCTTTCTAAATGGTGATTTAGAAGAGTGCGTGTACATGACTCAGCCAGAGGGCTTCGTAGACAGTGGGAGCAGCGGAAAGGTGTGCAAGCTGATTAAATCCATTTATGGGTTAAAGCAAGTATCGCGGAGTTGGAACATCTGCTTTGATGTTGTAGTCAAAGAGTTTGACTTCATCAAAAACGTAGATGAACCTTGTATTTACAAGAAAGTTGCAGAGAGTAAGGTTGTCTTTCTCGTATTGTACGTCGATGACATACTCTTAATAGGAAATGATGTTCTTATGCTGCAATCGGTCAAGCTCTTCTTATCACAAAGATTCTCAATGAAAGATCTAGGTGATGCCTCCTGCATACTGGGAATTATGATCTATAGAGATAGATCTAAACGGATACTGGGATTGTCCCAATCCAAGTACATTGACACCATACTTAAGAGGTTTAGTATGGAAGAATCTAAGCGTGGGAACCAACCCACGATCTCTGGACTCACTCTCTCCAAAGAGATGTCTCCCAAGCCTGATTTGGAGATAGCTCGCATGCAAGGGATACCCTATGCTTCGGCAGTAGGTTCAATCATGTATGCGATGCTATGTACCAGACTCGATGTAGCATATTCACTAAGTGTAGTGAGTAGGTATCAAGCAGATCCTGGAGAGAGTCACTGGACAGCTGTGAAGAACATTCTCGAGTACGTGCGAAGGACTAAAGAGATGTTCTTGGTGTATGGTAACGGTGAACTCCTGGTGGGGTCCTTTACCGATTATAGCTTCCAAAGTGATAAGGACGACTCTAAGTCGCACTCGGGATTTGTCTTTACCCTCAATGGAGGGGCGGTGTGTTGGAAGAGTTCCAAACAAGAAACCGTTGCAGACTCGACGATGGAGGCTGAATACATCGGTGCCAACGATGCTTCAAAAGAGGCTGTCTGGATAAAGAAGTTCATTACTGAACTTGGTGTGGTTCCGTCCATTGAGCATCCAATACCTTTGCATTGTGATAACAATGGAGCTGTGTCTTTGGCCAAGGAACCCAGGTCCCATCAGAAGTCCAGACATATTCTGAGGCGGTATCACCTGATCCGGGAGATAGTTGATCGCCGGGAGATCAAGGTCAGGAGAGTTGATACGAAGGACAACACTGCGGATCCACTCACGAAGGCTATTCCCCAGACACAGTTTGAGAGACGCTTCGGGATGTTGGGTATGAGATACTACAACAGCTGGCCTTAGTGCAAGTGGGAGATTGTTAGTTATATATATACCCTAGAGGCCATTGTTGTACAAATGATGTATATTATAATGGATGCTTGGATATATAGAGAGAGGACTTTCTTGCTCGACATGATAGTATGATATTTGGTTTCACTTTGTCTTAACATGTTGACTTGTATTAGTTTACCGTCTTGCTCTCACATGTTGATAAAGCCCTTAGGATATGTACTCGACTACTGGGACTATGATGAGATCATACTAGTGGGGCCAGGGTAGTCAGCGAGTGCATCCTATAACTGTTCCGAGTCGAGGATGTATCGTGACGGGGAATCGATACACCAGAGTAGACTAGCGTATACGCATCTTGACCCATATGATGGGCGATGGATGATCCCATATCCATCGATGTTTGACATCAAAGATGGTGTACGGGTGCTCCGTGGAGACTGGGTACACTGAACGGACTCGCCGAGAACTCCTAGATGGATTTATACCAATCGTCAGATAGCAGTTCTCTGGTGACACTGGTACAGGTTAGTCTGTAGACCCGAGATCGTCATAAAGTCTTATGTGATTCCCATTGTACTTTGATTTCCACCTTACCACGTCCAAGAGGGTTTGCAAAACGGTGTCTTTTGGGTACAGTCCCGAATCACATGGAGGCAATGAGCGATAGGAGGGGTTTCGTCTCTCCCGGTATAGGGAGTTGATGTTGTGCTGTGTTCGATTGGCTATAACTGGAAGTCCCTGGCCAGGGCTGATATAGAGTGCTACTGGTAAGTTTTATCAGTAGCTTCTCGACTTGTTATGAGCCTCACATCGACACGACTTATCGGTTACTGCGGTCTAACCTTTACCACACCTAGACTAGATATGCGACATATCAGACGAAAAGACCGGACTGTACGGTAGTGTTACTGATTGGATTCACAGGAGAATGTACATACTTGCTTGTTGATCTTCTGATTGCTCAATACCTGGGTAGATGTTACGTTTAGCTGACCGCTTGCAGCTTGTGGGTGTTTGATATGATCATCACCTACTGCCGGCGTATTGACGATTCTTTAGAGTCCTACACAGAGGTTTCTTGACTCAGGAAAAACGGAGTAGGAGCACATATGAGATATGTGCGGGACCGAGAATATTACGATATGAGATACCGTATTCTATTCTCGCGATATGTGATATCGGCCGGGTATATGTGATATAGCCGGGTCATCGGATCAAGTGTTGATTCGATGAATCGGTACATATTATATTAGTCGGTTATATGCGATATAGCCGGATTGTCGGATCAAGTGTTGATTCGATAATTTAATGTATAATTATATATGTGATATATTGTATTACATTAACTAATATAAGCTCGCTTTATTGATTCATTTTCTCATCGGATAATACATTGATATATATATGCGATATATGTTAATTGTATTATTTTCTTTTGTTACAAAAATATATTATATATGTGATATATAATATTGTAACAAGTTATGTTTACTAATGCAACATGATTTGTGGAGATTAAACATAGTTAGGGTGTGATTTGGATTAGCTTTTTCATGAAGCTTCTAGAAGCTTTATTTTGTTTTAAGCTTAGATATTTTGGATTGATATTTTGTGAAGATATTTCTTAACCCAACCCAAACCCTTTACTCTAGTTAATTCTCTACAAGGGTTCAGCCTTCATACTTGACCCAAGGTTGGATTTGTAACCATGACAAGAAATTCATTATTCATCAAAAAAGACTTCTTCTTCTTCCTCCTCCTTCAAAAGATATCTAGCTTTTTGAAAAGTGATGAATTAAAGTGAGAAAATGAAAACAAAAGAGAGCTAAATTCCTACTTCATCATCCTCATCTATTCTAACCACTTAGATTAGGGTGTTCACTTCATTAATACTTAATTAGAGAAGTGAGAGCTTAAGTTAAAGATTCTTCAAGGTAGATCATCTTCGAAAAGGAAGACTTCAAGCAAGCATGGATCGTTCGGCTTGTGGAGCCTCTCTAAAGTCCGGAAGTTCATGGATTGCGGCGAAGGGACTACTACTCGGAGCTTATGAAGCAAAGGAGCGAACTACAAAGGTTGTAATCCCTCTCTCTTAGATGTAAAGTTGTTAACATGCTATGTTAACCCTAATTATCTAGCAAAGAACCTCGCTTTAGGTTGTTCGGCACTTGAAAAAATTTAAATTTGGCATGGTTGATGCCTTATGAGCCTTGTGATAGTGCCTAATAACCCTTCAGCCCTGTCCAGTGCTCATAGACAGGTTGCGCGTGCCGCTCGGGAAAAGGCCGAATGGTTACTTCAGGGTAGAACAATGCACGGTTCCTTGTTAAAACCTAGTAACATCCTTTTTCTTGAATCATAACATACATTTTTTTAACAGGTCCAAGTTTAGGTGGTGACGTGGCAGGTGAAGTGCCGGCGGTTAAAGAGCCTGAAGTGGAAAACCTTCCTTTGGAATCTGGGACTGTTCCGATTGCAGCTTCTTTTCCCTGTGGATCTATGATATCGGCGGTTGATGCAAGCATTACGACAGCCCTTATCGATTCAGGGGACGAGGGTGTGGATGCTGAATCCACCTTCCCAGTGGAAACCGAGGAAGCCGTCACAACTAGTGACGTTTTGGACACTGTCTTGGTTTCTGCCCTGTTGGGTATTCCTAGTGTTATTACTTTTGAGTTTTTAATACTTCTAGGCATCTTTAATGATTTCTCCTTTATTCCGAGTATATGCGTGGTAAACCCCGATGCTGTTCTGACTGAAGAATTACTGCCAGCCATTGCCACGACTGTCACGGTTCCACCCCTCTCTTTTGTATCCCCCCGAGTTCTCTCGGGCTTAGTGAAGGAAGGTAAAGATTTCTCATTTCTTTGCTTCAGTGCAGACATTCTCTTTCTTGGATCAATTTCTTTACCATATATTTTTGCAATCCTACAGGAGTGCTTTTTGACCACTTATACCAGATGTTAAGCTCGCACTTCTCCTTCCAATCAAAATTCGCTCCCCCTTCAAGCGTTGGTCAGTGTATTCCTCACCTTCTATTTCATTTTTCCATGAGTAAACTTTCTATTGCTAATCTTTTCTCGTATTGACTACGGTATTACGGCTCGAGGGGGATAACGAAGGAATAGTTGAGCCTCCTGTGCTTCCTAACTTGCCACTTTCGACCACTGGTATGGTAGATCTCATTCATCATTCTTCTTCTTTATTATTTTTCTTTATGTTGAAATCTAACCCTTCTTTATGTGTGCTTTATTCTGCAGCAGTTGTACCAGCTTTGGCTCCTTTTGAGTCTCGCATTTCCATACCTACAGGGCCCTCTGCTAAGCGCCAATCTTCCAGGGGTGCGGCGAATAGCAGGTAGATGCTAAGTGAGTTCATCAAAGATCTTAACGTTGAATCCCTCACCTCTGCCGCGGATTTTGCTGACGAGGTCAACCCTATGCTGGCGACGCTTGTGAATTTCCACAATGAGGACTTCGTCGGCATTTGGGTTGACTATTGTAAGCGGATTGAGGATTGTCTCCATGAGATTGAGCGCAAACTTCTTGCACCTGAAGCGTTAACTTCGAAGGCTCAACTGATCTCATGGATTGAACAAAGTGCCGCTTCCATTAAATAGTTTGAGCAAAAGTTTGCCCTGAAGCGAAAAGAGCATGAGACAGCTTCTGGCGAATCCAGCCAATTGCGCGCCCAAATCGAAGTGAATGCCGCACAGCTGCAAGTTATCTTTGAAAGTCTTCAGTAATTCTTGACTAAAGGAATGGCGTTGAGGCAGAACCTCGATTTTACCGAGTGGGGCATGCAAGATTGCGAAGTGGCTAAGCAGGAAATCGCTGAAAAGCTTTCATCGTGCTTGCAACAACGGGCTCAAGTTGAAGCGATGCTGGCTGCAATAGTGGCATGCGGGGAGGCGCTGCGGGAAGAGAGTGAGAGGGTTTCTAGTTTATTAAAAGCCCCGCCTTCTTAACGGTGAGAATTGTAATTCCCAATTTTCTTTAAATAAATGTAAACCATTTTGATTTATGAATAAAGAATTCTCCCTTTTTTTGCATGCGCTCCTCTGTGTCCGATGTCTTAATTTTAGCGTCCATTAGTTTACTTACTCATTTCGGAGTCTGTAGTTTATTCACTCATCTCGGAGAATCTAGTTTATTCACTCGTTTCAGAGTCTCTAGTTTATGTACTCATTTCGGAGTTTGTAGTTTATTCACTCGTTTCGTAGTTTCTAGTTTATGTACTCATTTCGGGGTTTATTTGGTTTGCCTCCCTCGGGTTTACAGGCAAACTTGTCCTAACGTTGTATATGGATAACCCCCATTCTTTACGATGGAGGTCCACTAGGTTTGTGGTACTAGGGTTTTAGTACGTGGTACCGTCTCGTTGGCTGATGTATTCCTCGATATATAGTCTTTAAGCTGTTATTCGTGTAACCCCGTGACTGTCCTCTCTTTGATCCCTTCGGGGGCTGGACAAGACGTCTTCAAGTAATCTCCTTAAGCTATATTACCGTCGGAAGAGCAAACGTTAGGAATTTGCCATGACGCTTTTTACTTTAGGTTAGGCTCAATTTGGAGCCCCGATGAGTCATAACCACTCCGCACTGGTGTGGGATGATCTTTGATGGTCTGTTAGGCTTTATATGAGTTGCCGTCAAGACCCGAAGCTGGGAATATGCCGTCGCTTTATTTTTTGTTTTGACGATGTCGCGCCGATTCTTTCCTGAAGCAGGGCAGACATCTCGTAGGACCTGAATATAAGTCAATGGCATGCACATATTTTAAGGCCTCTGAAAAGATTTTAAGACTAGTTTTAAAATTCGACAGAAAACATGGTTTTCGAATGTGATTTTAGGATTTCTTCGTCGATCGAATTTCTAACACTTTGCTAACTAGCTAGTAATGGTTTAGTAAGCTCTGATACCATAATAAGTCGATGCCACTCACCCCACAGGTTCGCGGGGAGATGGAATTTGCAAAAAATGATTTTAATATGCATCGCAACATCGACTAAACACCATGATCGATACTAAAACCTAACTAGCTAAACATCTAAGAGGTTTAACTACCATGTAAGAAAGTTATACCTCAAGTAACTGTTCCTTCTTCTTCTTGTACTCCTCCTCTATGTGAGCTCCTTGGAGTGTGAATGGATCGCGCCTCCTCGTCGGCCTTCTCGAGTCGAAGAAGATCCACCTGAGAGTATCTACCTCGAGCTCCTACCTCTAAGATGAGGTAAGTAGGGTACCTAGAGTGCTAATCTAAGCGACTTAAAGGATGTAGAGAGTGATTATGGATAGTTTAGTCTCATTAACCCTAGGTTTCTCAACACATGAGACAAGTTAAGGTTTGAGGAAGAAAAAGAGAGTGCTTGAGGAGAGAGAGTGTATTTGTTATTATCAAAAGAATAATGGCTAATTGTGATGGATATGAGGCATGCCATAATATCTCATAATAATATCCAAGTGACACCTAGCCTCACACATGATATCTAAGTGCCATCTTGCCTCAATAGCCATCAAGAGTCACCAAATAGCCATGCTTCATTCATAATTACTTAACACTTCATACCTCCACCTTATTAATCCATTTAACATAAATGGTAATACAAGTAATGTGGTGGCTTCTTCAAGAAGCATTCTTGAAAAATTGCAAGAATACCCCTTACCGTATATACATACTCGTATCTGTATTCCGAAAAAATACGAATACAATGAGACAAAATAATCCGATAATCTAATACTAGGATCCGGCTTAAACCAAAGCCCACTAGTATTATCTGTCCGAACATGATACGTGCATATGTACACGTATATGTTCGAACCCTACCGTAAAACCATACAACTTCTACATCGTTTCGCCCGAAGCAGGGAAATCCTCTGTGTGGGACTCTAAAGACTCAACAGTACGCTGGCAGTGTGTTTAACCACAAGCACTTCAGCGGTACTAGCTGCACGTAACAGCTATCCAGGTATCTGTCGATAAGAAGGCCGATGAGTAAACTCATCCAAACTCCTACTGAGCCTATCTGTGACAATCTCTGTAAAGTCTGATCTGTTTCTCTAAGAGTATCGCATATCAGGCCTAGGGGCAGTAGCCGTCAGACCCCTAATAGAGCAATAAGTCGTGCCGGAGTGTAGCCCAAAACATCCTGAGAAACTACTGAAGTACCTGCTAGTAAATCTCGCTTGCCCTGGCCAGGGACTTTGTGTAATGGCTTTCTGAACACAGTGCGATATCAACCCCCAATACCGGGAGAGGCGAATCCTATCTAATAGCCATTGCCTCCAAGTGCTTCGGGACTGCACCCAACTACTACCTATTTACACGACTCAATAGAGCCATGGTAGGGTAGTAATCTAAGAACAGTGGAAACAATGGACTTCTGATGGGACCTGGGTTCCTTGCTAAAGCTATAGCCCCGTTGTTGTCACAATATAGAGGTATTGGATCAACAATGGACGGAACCACTTGAAGTTCTGTTAAGAACTTCCTCATCCAGACTACTTCTTTTGCGGCGTCAGAAGCAACGATATACTGCGCTTCTATCGTCGAGTCAGCAACGGTGTCCTGCTTTGGAGATTTTCCAACAGACCGCCCCTCCATTATGGGTAAATACATAACCCGACATGGACTTGGAGTCATCCTTGTCACTCTGGAAGCTGGAGTCAGCAAAGGCCTCAATCTGGAGGTCTTTTCCGCCGTACACCAAGAACATCTCATTAGTCCTTCTCAGGTACTTGAGAATGTTCTTTACTGCTATCTAGTGCTTCTCCCCAGGGTTTGACTGATACCAGCTTACCACACTTAGTACATAAGCAACATCTAGTCTGGTACATGATTTAGAGAGTTTTTATCGATAAAAAATAATTACCGCAATCAAGAACGGCGTCGCATGAAGCTAGCCGATGAATACGGGTCGATCCACAGGGATGTTGTAATTCTCCTAGATGTTCTTACAATTTAATTCCAAATGGTGTTTGGTCTTTTAATTAGATCTAAAAACGAAGTTGTGTTATACTAGGATTAGAAACTTGCTAGGATTAGGTTTAGGTAAAGTTTGGTAAACAAAGATCTACACCTCTTTCCAATGCCTTTAATTAGATTCATATTAGGGGTTATGGTAAATTTTAATAAAAGGGATTAGGATGATTGGAAAGATGTTTCTTCCTCTAGATTCTTGTCCTTCCTTTCTTAATCTTTACCCTAACCTCCATGGAAAACTTACAACTCCGGGCCTTTATACTACGGATCACCATTACCTCGTGGATAGGGTGCCGTAGGGAGCGGAAGATGAAAGTATGCATGGAGTCCTAATGTTCATAAAAGATTGGCAAAGAAAAGAGATGGGAGATCTTCATCTCTCAAACCCTTCCCTATTCCTAACCCTAACAAACGAGGAAACTACTCGCTCATTGAGGGATCTACGAAAGACATAATTTTTATTTTTGTTTTGATTAAAGAGAAGAAAGATCTACGGCAAGTTAATAAAAATTCTAAACTATATTAAACTAGTGCAAGAAAAGAATTTACCTAGGGAAGAAATCAAAAACTAGAACTAGGGCAGAAAATAAACCTACTTACGATTGATGCTCTCCAATCTTCAAAGAAACTGAAATTTTATTGATGAATAGAGGCATGAGAAAATACAATGACTTGGGTTCTATTTATAGGACATAGAAACCCTAGGTTTACAATTGATTCGCACGTCTGCAATTACAAATTTGCCCTTAGATTAACTTTTGAGCACCGCCTCAAGTTATGGTAAAAATTTAACGAAGCCCGGGCACAAGACGGCCGCGGAACCTTGGCATGGATGGGGGTAGGGCCGTGGTTCCGCGGCCCATTGGTGAGAACACTGTGTGTGTTTTTCTGGTCTTCTTCTCTGCTGTTTGGGCTTCTTATTTATTTGGTTCTTTTATCAATTGGGCTTCTACGTTGGTTCCAGATCTCCAGTGAACAATTTGCAGTGGACTTTTAACCGTTCGCTGTGTAATCTTGGACCTTGCATTGCCTTGTACATTGTGAACTGTTCTTCATCTAGGCTTGACTAGGATCCTTCAATTTGTTGGTCAAAAGTCCCTCTTTTGTATCATCTTTTGTCTTTTTCACTATTTTCGCTCCAAGAACCTGTAACCTGTACTATATAGCAGACATGCGTCAAAAGCACCTGTTTTTATTGTAAAATGCATAAGAATGGGGAATACAAAATGCAATATTATGATATGAACAAATACCCCCAAACTTATCTTTTGCTCGTTCTCGAGCAAACTTATTATTTTATTCTCGATAAAACCTAACCGCACTTTCGCAAGGAAACGCGATTGCACTGAGCACGTGCAGCAAGCCGTTAAACCTCTAGGTGTCACTAGTAGAAGGAGTGTTGTCTCCTGAGGGTTTTCAGCGGACACTACCCACAAAATCCTATCAATTCGGCTTTTTCGACTTTAATTCTCCAATTAAGTTTTCTAACAAGGAATTCTATTATCATCGACTCATAAATTATCCACCCATTTCTTCACACTTCCTCATCATTTAACTTAAGATTATATATGTTCTATAGACTTACTTAGCTTTCGGCATCTCTTAAGTTTTCCTTCTAGGGTTCCATCTCCACTTAGGAATTTTTATCAACTCTATTAAAGATACAAGTTCTATTCTTCATTCCTCTCTCTTATCTAAATCCCAATCACATATCCCCACGTGTGTGTATAAATCACCCCTACACTTGGAAATTCAAATCAAGCAATCGTACTCTTATCCGTTGTCCAAAGCACTTACTAATTGGTGAATTTTTTAAATGAATTTTGCTTACACATCCTTCATGCGATAGTTAATACTTCTTGAGGTACCAACAACCGATTACAAGATGCGTTTGCACTTTAAAGCGTACTTCCTAGTCTTGCAACACCCAAGGCTTTAGCAGTGACTCCCAAACCAGTTGGTTTAAGGCACTAGGTGATGAAGCACCCTCGCTAAATATTTTTCTATTTTTAGCCTTAAGTAATCACAAAAACCAGTGTTCATTTTTTTCTTTATTCACTTTTTTTTTCTTTTATTTTCATTGTACTAAGGACTTTAGACAAGAGCATTTCACGGTCTCCTCTACTATTCCAAGTTTCAAGGTGCGTGTTGGTGCAATTTGTAGGGTATACATTTTCAGAATCTAGATTTAAGCTAGGAATTATTTTTCAAACTTATACTCTAATAAAAGTATCAATACTTTTCCTTCGTTTCGACTTAGCCCAAGAAATGAACTCAAAATTTGCGTATTTCTAAATAAACTACAAAGACATATATTTTCTACCGTTAAACTTTAAGGACGGTTATTTTTAGGGTTTTTAATTTACTAAGTCTAAGATCTAATTTTTCCTAACCAGTTGACCTATTTGTCAAACTCAAGTCAATTAGCCAAAATTGAATACATTAATTTTTATGATTTTTGAAATTTTCAAATTTTTATGTGTTTTTCTTTTTCTAATTTTTTTTTATGTTTCAAATTTTTCAAATTTTTATGATTTTTAAATAAGGATGCAAATGCAAAAATATACATGCGAAGGAAGAAAACTTACCGAGCATACCCCCAAACTTAAACTGGACAGTGTCCTCACTGTCATGCTGTACCAAGTGGGTTGATAATGTCGGCATTTTCCTGCTTATTATTATATTTACATATTATACACACCCCCAAACTTATTTGAAATGAATTTTTGGAAAAAAATGATTGGAAATTCGGGGGTGAAAGTGGAGGAGATTTAATCGGTGTAAAGCGGCTCCTGCAAAAACAGGAGCTCCTCCGAATGGTCAGCTGTGAAGAACAGTTTCAATCGATGTCCATTTACTTTGAATAAAGTACCGTCCTCCGGATTTTCAAGATCAACCGCACCGTACGGATAAATGGTGCGAACTACAAAAGGTCCTTTCCATCTAGAACGGAGCTTGTCGGGGTGATAATGTAACCGAGTATCATAGAGTAAAACCTATTGACCAGGTTTAAATGTTTTTCGCAAAAGGTGTTTATCGTGGAACACCTTAGTTCGATTTTTAGCAATTATGGCATTATCATATGCCTCATCCCGCAGCTCTTCTAGTTCATTTAATTGCAGCTTTCGATTGCTGCCCGCATCTTCTAAAAATAAATTCAACTCTTTGATAGCCCAAAATGCCTTATGCTCAATCTCTACTGGGAGGTGGCAAGCCTTCCCGTAAACAAGCCGGTATGGAGACATACCGAGATCGGTCTTGTATGCAGTACGGAAAGCCCATAGTGCATCGATCAATTTGAGTGACCAATCTTTACGGTTTTTAGAAACCGTTTTCTCCAAGATTTGCTTAATTTGCCGATTTGAAACCTCGGCTTGCCCACATGTTTGGGGATGATATGGCGTTGACAGCTTGTGGGTGATAGAATATTTGCGCATTAAGGACTCAAAAGTCCTATTGCAAAAGTGAGAACCATTATCACTTATTATCGCTCGAGGGTGCCCAAATCGAGAAAAGATGTGTTCTTTAAGAAATCGAACAACAACCTTGTTGTCGTTCGTTCGGCTAGGCACAGCCTCGACCCACTTTGACACGTAGTCAATAGCCAAAAGAATATAAACATTCCCAAAAGAATTGGGAAATGGTCCCATGAATTCTATACCCCAAACATAAAAAACATCCACAACCAAAATTGGTTGTAGCGGCATTTCGTTTCTCCGCGATATCCGGCCCAAGAGTTGGCACCGGGAGCAGGTCTTGCAGTATTCATATGCATCCTTAAAGAGTCGTGGCCAATAGAAACCACACTGCAAGACTTTCTCGGCTGTCTTCTTTGAGCCAAAGTGCCCGCCACATGCTTGATCATGGCAAAAAGACAGCACACTCTTAAACTCGTTTTCCGGTACACACCAACGAATGATTTGGTCGGAACAGTAATTAAAAAGATAAGGTTCATCCCAGTAAAAATGCTTTGCTTGGGACAAGAATCGAAGTTTATCCCGTTTCGACTAATCTTTAGGTATCAAGCCGGTGGCTAAATAGTTTACTATATCAGTGAACCATGGTTCGCAAGAAACGGTCAAGAGTTGCTCATCGGGAAAAGCATCAGTGATTGGAAGTTCAAGTGTAAGCGATGAAGGAAGTCGTGAAAGGTGATCGGCCACTACGTTTTCACATCCTTTTTTGTCCCTTATGACAAGGTCAAACTCTTGTAGCAAGAGGATCCAACGTATTAGCCTCGATTTAGCATCCTTCTTCGCAAAAAGGTGGCGAAGAGCTGAATGATCCGTATACACAATAACTGGAGAGCCGATTAAATAAGGCCGAAATTTTTCAAATGCAAACATAACTGCTAAAAACTCTTTTTCTGTTGTTGTGTAGTTTAGTTGGGCCTCATTTAATATACGGCTAGCGTAATAAATCACGTACGGCATTTTATTAATGTGCTGTCCAAGGACAGCACCAATGGCAAAATCTGATGTGTCGCACATGATTTCGAAGGGGTGCGTCCAGTCTAGAGATGAAAGAATGGGCACAGAAATGAGAGAGTATTTCAATGACTCGAACGCTTCCATGCAAGTTGAACCAAAATCAAATGTTGTATCCTTGGCCAATAAGAGAGTCAAAGGTCTAGCAATCTTGCTAAAATCTTTGATGAACCGCCTATAAAAACCGGCGTGGCCAAGCAAAGCTCGGATTTCTTTGACGCATTTAGGAGGAGGAAGATTAGAAATGACTTCAATTTTGGCTCTATCAACCTCTATGCCATTTTGCGAGATGACATGTCCTGAGACAATGCCTTCTCGTACCATAAAGTGGCACTTCTCCCAATTCAAAATTAGGTTCTTATCCCTACAGCGGGTTAGAACTGCGTCAAGATGTCGTAAACACTCGTCGAAGGAGTCACCAAAAATGGAGAAATCATCCATAAAGATCTCCAAAAACTTTTCAACCATGTCTGAAAAGATCCCCATTATACACCGCTGAAATGTAACGGGTGCATTGCATAACCCAAAGGGCATGCGACGATAAGCAAAAGTGCCAAAAGGACAAGTAAATGTGGTCTTGTCTTAATCCTCTTTGGCGATGGGGACTTGGTTATAACCGGAATAGCCATCTAAAAAGCAGTAGAACTCGTGCCCAGCCAGTCGTTCTAGCATTTGGTCAATGAAAGGTAAAGGAAAGTGGTCCTTCCTTGTAGCGGCATTGAGTTTTCTATAGTCGATGCAAACTCGCCACCCAGTTTGGGTGCGAGTAGGAATTAACTCATTTGCCTCATTGGTAATGACCGTGATGCCCAATTTCTTTGGCACAACATGAATGGGGCTAACCCATTGGCTATCCGAGATAGGGTAAATGATACCACTATTAAGACATTTAGCAATCTCCTTCTTGACAGCCTCTTTCATAATGGGGTTGAGGCGTCTTTGTGGATCCCTTACCGGCTTGGCATCATCCATCAAGTGTATATGATGTTCAACTATGAGGGGACTAATCCCCTTGATGTCCGCCATAGACCAGCCAAAAGCTTTCCGATTATTATGTAAGACCATTAAAAAGGCCTTCTCTTGCTCAAGAGCTAGAGAGGCTGATATGATAACGGGTAATGTCTCATTCTCACCTAGATAAGCATATTTTAGGTGCGATGGCAAAAGCTTTAGTTTGAGTTTAGGAGGTGAAACAATAGATGGTAACAATGGAGTAACTGTTTCAAACTCGAAGGATTCCATCAAAGGTTCAAATCGAGTGTACGCAACCGAGTCGGATGGTTCAACTAACTCATCCGAAAAAGAAAAAGACTCAAGCTCTGGTGGAGAGTCTTCAAAATCGTATACAAAGGTGAAACACTCATAATCTTTGTCCGTCGTGAAAGCTGTGTCGGATTCTAGGAGGAACGCACTAGTGGCGTCATCATTGCTGTGATCAAACATAAAATTTTCGAACTCACAGTCCTCCTCCGCGATCTCATTGATCGAGCAAACATCAAATACGCTAGAATTAGGCTCGCAATGCTGACTTCCCAACTTGAAAATATTGAGTTCAACTGTCAGATTGCCAAAAGATAGATTCATTGAACCATTACGACAATTGATCACTGCGTTAGAAGTCGCAAGGAATGGTCGACCAAGTATCACCGGAATTTGACTCCGGGGGTTAGCGACAGGTTGTGTATCCATAACAATAAAGTCAACGGGGAAA
Source organism: Agapanthus africanus (assembly GCA_030015575.1). Lineage (NCBI taxonomy): Eukaryota > Viridiplantae > Streptophyta > Magnoliopsida > Asparagales > Amaryllidaceae > Agapanthus > Agapanthus africanus. Next base: position 385,482,965 of record JASDDO010000006.1, on the reverse strand, counting down.
ATGAAATCCCCTACTCTAATTAACACATCCTCCAACTCTCCCCTAGGATGGGTGATTGATTGGTCGGCCATTTGGAGAGTACAATGAGTGGGCTTAAGCTCTCCAACGCCTAATTGCTCGTACACCGAATAAGGTAGCAAATTGACACTAGCACCAAGATCTAATAGTGCTCTATTGATATTCTTGTCCCCAATTGTGATCGAAATAGTAGGACAACCGGGGTCCTTTTGCTTTGGGGGTAGAGAATTGACAAGAGCATCACTAACAGCACTAGCCACGAAAACTTTCTTTGGCACTTGTGACTTCCCATTTTTGGTGCATAAGTCCTTTAAGATTTTAGCATATGAAGGAACTTGTTGGATTGCATCCAAGAGAGGGATGTTTATGCTAACCTGTTTGAACAACTCTACAATCTTCTCCATCTGTGGAGTTGGTTTATTGGATCTCAATCGGTTTGGAAAAGGTACATTTTGAAAGGTTGTTGAGTCCAATTTTTGCGGATCAGATTGTTGAGTTGGAACGGAACCCCGTGTAGATGTGCTCGTGTTGTGAGGAGTAGGTCCGTTCGAGCTAGAAGAAGTAGAGCCTTGTGAAGGATGGAGAAGAGGCTCTAACGAAGAAGAAGAAGAAGAAGGAGTTGAAGAAGATGAAGAAGGACCACCGGCATGGGTGTCATGGTTAATACCCATATTGTTTTGCAACACTTTTCCGGATCTCAACGTGGTCAAAGTATTTACGTTATGATTCTGCTGTTCATATGCAACATGTGCGTGACCGGGATTTGGCAGTGGTTGAGACGGAAACTTTCCTTTTTCTCGCTCTTTCAACGCAGCATTGAGTTGTGCAATTTGTGCCTCGATAGATTTGATGCTTTGATCGTGTGAGACACTATTTTGCACCAAAGATTGAATAGAAGTCTCTAATCTTGCTGTAGATTGTGTAGATTGCTTTAGGAACGCATCTAGACTTCTTTCGAGCGAGCTAACCTTGTCATTATTAGGTTGAACAAAATTGTTTGGCGGGTAAGAAGTGTTAGGCACAAAATTGTTCACTTGATTCGGGTAAGGTTGCTGTTGGAAAGGTTGTTGAAATTGAGTTTGTGGAGGTGCTTGTTGTTGTGGAGGAGGAGCCCTTTGAAAATTGTTGTTTTCTTGGAATTGTTGATTTTGGTTCCAAGCGAAATTTGGGTGACTCTTCCAACCCGGATTGTATGTCGAAGAGTATGGATCGTTTCTTTGTCGTTGCTGAAAGGCAGCATTGACTTGATCCTGTCCTTGAGTAGATGCAGTGTAAGGACACTCTTCGGTGAGATGTGATGGATCCGAACAACAAGCACAAACAGTTCGTGGAGGCATAACGGGGGCAGGAGAAGGCGATGAGATTTTGGTCTCAATCGCTTCTAGCTTTTTCGTAATAGCGGCCATCTCGGCCTTCATAGCAATCGACATCTCTACTTGATTTATGCCTGCCCTAGGTTGACCAATAGAAGAAGATGATGATGTGGTCTTGGTGCTCTCGCACTGAATTGTTTGTTCACTAAGATCCTCAAGAAACTGCCGCGTTTCGTCACTAGATTTGGTTAGAAAATGACCTTGACAAATGGTTTCTAGCAACTGCTTCGTTGCCGGATTCAATCCCTCGTATAATGTTTGGCAATGTTGCCAACTTTCGATCCCATGATGGGGCATTGAACAAGTAGGTCTTTGAATCTTTCAAAACACTTCCAAAATGGTTCAGACGGAAGCTGAGAAAATTGTATAATCTCGTTACAGATTCTAGCAGTTTTGTGATGAGGATAGAACTTTTTAAGAAAAGCTTTCACAAACTCGTCCCAATTTCTAATTGAATGTGATGCTGTGCTGTATAGCCACTTCTCGGCTAAGTCACATAAGGTGAAAGGAATGACCCTTAGCCTTATAGCGTCATCACTTAATTGGGTAGTTTTCATCATAGCGCAAATGTTTTGGAATTTGTTGATAAAGATATATGCATCTTCGGATTCCAAACCATGAAACTTGGGCAGCATATTGATGAAGTGGGGTTTGATCTCAAAATTGTCCCCATTTGCCGGTGGGAGGGAAAGACAAGTAGGAAGGGCGGTGCGGACGGGGTAGAAGAGATCCTGGAGCGCGACTCGTGTGGGCGCTTCAACAGGCGGGTGATTCGGGTTATTCGCACCTAACGGAGGTGGAATCATTCCCGTCGGTAAGGTGTTGTTAGGATTGTATCCCGACATACCTTCGGAAGAAGAATTTGAAGGTGAAAGTGAAGAAGTGGAAATGATTTCGACTTCGGAGTCGAAAGGTTCGTCGGTCGGTACCAAAGAAACACGGACTAATCGGGCGCTAGTGTCCCTAGTCCAACCGGACATACACTAAAAGGGGTAGTGTAGTCAAAAGATGAAAGACAGAATGTGGAGGTAAGAAAACGTCAATGAGAAGAAGTGGTGTAAGTGAGGTGCAAGATTTCTTTTAGCGACAAGTTGCAAGTTTAGAAAGATTTTTTTCCTTTTCTTTTTCTTTTTATGTGAGCTTTTGCAAAAAGATTTTTCTTTTGAAAAGAGACTTGTGACACAAATGCAATCAACCACAAATGCACAATCAGGCCTAGATCTAGGGTCACCTAGGTCAGCTAGACAGCTCCTAACTGTTCCAAAGGGCTAGAAATAGGACCTCAAACCGCCTCTTCACCGCCAATTGCGGCCAGGTAAGTGCCAGGTAAGTGGAAAGGAACCACAGTAGTGGGTGTTAGTTATATGTATGCCCTAGAGGCCATTGCTGTACATTGGATGTATATTGTAGTGGATGCTGGGACATATATAGGTAGGACTTTCTTGCTCGACATGATAGTACACTATCTGGTTGCTCTTTATCTTAACGTGTATACTTTCTGTCTCTCTGTTACATGTTGATAAAGCCCTTAGGATGTGTACTCGACTTCCAGGATTGTGATGCAGATCATACTAGTGGGGCCTGGATAGTCCATGAGTACATCCTTCAATGTTCCTAGTCGAGGGAATATCGAGACGGGGCATCGATATTCCATAGTAGACTAGCGTATATCTTCTCGACCCATGCGATGGACGATGGATGATCCCATATCCATTGGTGTTTGACATCGGAGATGGTATGCAGGTGCTCATTGCAGACTGGGTACACTGAACGGACTCGCCGAGAACTCCCATATGGTATTATACCTCACGTCAGATGGCAGTTCTCTGGTGACACTGGTACAGCTTAGTCTGTTGACCCGAGATCGTCATAGAGTCTTGTGTGTCTCCCACGGTGCTTTGATTTCCACCCTACCACGGCTCTACTGAGTCGTGCAAACAGGTGGTTTTTGGGTACAGTCCTGATTCACATGGAGGCAATGAGCGATAGGAGGGGATTCGTCTCTCCCGGTATTGGGGGTTGATGTTGCGCTATGCTCGACTGGCCATAACAGGAAATCCCTGGCCAGGGTTGCGGTGACCTACTGGTAAGTGTTATCAGTAGTTTCACACATGTCATGGACTTCACGTCGGCATGACTTATCGAGCTACTGGGGTCTGACGTTTACCACCCCTAGGCGAGATATGCGGCATATCAGACGAACAGACCGGACTGTACGGTAAGTGTTACTGGTTGGATTCACAGGAGTGTGAGCGGGCTTGCTCGTCGATCTTCTGATCGCTCAATACCCGGGTGGCCGTTACGTTCAGCAGACCGCTTGCGGCTTGTGGGTGTTTAATATGATCATCACCTGCTGCCGGCGTATTGACGAGTCTTTAGAGTCCTACACAGAGGTTTCCTGGCTCAAACGAAACGAAATAGGAGCGCATATGAGATATGTGCGGGACCGAGAATAATGCGTGTATGTGATACCGTATTTCATTCTCGCGATGAATGTGTCGAATGGTTGTATGCGATATAACCTAGTTATCGAATCAAGGATTGATTCGATAAGCCGATACATTGGATACTAGCCGGTTATATGCGACATGACCGGATCATTGAATCAAGTGTTGATTTAATGATTTAATGTATAATTATATATTTGATATATTACTTTGCATTAACTAGTATTTGTTCACTTTAAAAGGATTTTCTCACTTGAAGTGCACATTGTGTATATGATATATTTTTGTGCACAAGATTGTATCATGTTTGATGATACTTGCTCATTTGGGTTTATGTAAAGATTAAACCATGTTTAGTGAATGGTTAGGGTTTCTTTTCTCTTATTTATTTATCCATTTATTATTGTTTTGAAAAAGATAAAGAGAAAAAGAAATGGTGGCTTAGTTTGTTTTTTGTTGAAGCTTCTTGAAGCTTTGAACAAGTCCACCATTCTTGTCTCTTCTCTAACCCTAACCACTCATCTAACCTTAGTTAAATCTCTACACTAAACCATGGTTGAAGTCATGATAAGTATTCTTTTTATTTTCCTTTTTAAATAACTTATCATATATCTTCTTCTTCTTCTTCTTCATCTTCAACAAAATGAAGAAGCTTGTCTTCACCAATGGCAAGTTGAGCATATGAGTGAGAAATCCAATTCTAAAGTGAACCCACCTCCTATTTCTTCATCCTATACCTCTTGCCAAGTAGTATAGGATGTTTCCTTCACAAGTTTTCATGGCTTTGTGAAGGTGGAGCTTGATCTAGTGATGCCTCGACGTAGATCATCTTCGGCATCGAAGCCGACGACCAAGCCCGCCCATTTCTTCGATGAAGCCGATGCTTGAGTCCGGAATTCGATTTGGACAGCAAGGGGACTTCATCACGGAGCCTAGGAGATGGAGGACCGGATCTACAAAGGTTGTAGCCCCTTCCCTTTAGCTATATTTCCGTTTACTTGCTTGCATCGCCTAGTTTATCTAGTTAACGATCCGTATTAGGGTTTGTAGGCACCCGTAAAATTTGAATTAGCCATGTTTGATGCCTTGTGAGACTTCATTAGTGTGCCTAGGAACCCTACAGTGGTATCAGAGCCTATCTAGAGCCTTAGGCGATGCGTAGACGGAATTAGAAGTCCGATCGAACCAAAACCAAAACCCTAAAATGCTCTCTGGACAATTTCTGAAATCTGGTCTTTTTTGAAATTAAAAATATGCAGAAAAATCAGCAGGGGATTGTAATGGTTACTGTAAAATTCGATGGCCTGATTCCATAAAGTCACCACGGATCCGCGGCATGAGCATGCTCATGCGGCGGTTCCGCGGCAATTTTGTCCTTTTGTGCGTCTAATTTTGCACAGTAATTCTTAGTTTTCTGTGCTGGTTTTCCTGGGAATTTTTAATATTTTTTTCCAGAGTTGTATTTTCTGGGTTGTATTGGGGATTCGGAGATTCGATCGGACTGTCTAATTTTGTCTGTGTGTTTTTCCGGGTAATTTTTAGAATATGTTAAAAAGTTCGACCGGATATAAATACCCAATTTTTCCCCTGTCGGGAAATTTCCAACTGTTGGATTTTTCCATAGTTTAACGACGTTCTAAGTAGTGCAAGTAATGCGATGGACCCTCTAGAAGACAACAAACCTTAACTCGATTATGTGACCGTCTTGAACTGCGCTTTGAACCTTCGGGTTTGGGGCAGTACGGCGTGCTACATGTGAGGCGTTGGCTTGACCCTTCTACGGCTGGACCGTTGGTACTGAGGCACGAACTGAATGTTGTTAGACTTATTTCATGTGTTGAGCTGTTTAGGGAAAACTTGGGTGTTCGAATGTTCAATCGGAAAGTTTAACATTTTCTGTTTATCCGGAATGTGATACAATAATTGGAATTCACAAGTAGTTATAAGATAACGGAATGAATGTTATAAACATAGCAGTTTAGTCTCACTTGATCGGTTGCCACGGAGTTTTGATGTGATCAAAAGTCCGTCGCAATCACGTAGCGTACGCGGATACTCGCCGGGTAAACTTAATAGACAGCCTCACCCCATAGCCCCGACCAAGTGACTGTAGGAGAACCCCGTCGCCGAAAGCATCCGTTTGGGTGCTCGCAGCAGCGGTGTTCCGCCTTGGTGCACTTCGTCGACGGCATCGGGGGTGCGACTGCCTACTGAAGTTTGCGACGAGCATTCGATCAGGATGTCGGGAATCTTGTTAAATTGCCTGACTTGGTATTGAAAAGTGTTTTCGATAATGAGACTAAAATGCGGGGTTTATAATTGTTAGGCATGCGATGTCTAAAGAATTCATTTGGTCAGGCATGCGATGTCTGAGGTGGTTGCGGATTCCAACTGTTGTAGTTTTACACTTTCTTTTCTGTGACCGTAAGTGTAATATGTAATGTCGCCGGTTTCGTTGCTATATGTCAACGACAATTGGGATGCGCATATTTACTTACGTTGATGACATGTGATGTTATGTGTTGCTGGATATGTTATATTGGATCGTCGTGTTTGAATAGCCGGGGTTTTTTTATGTGAGATGAGTGTTTTTCATTTTCCTTCATGTAAAAACTTGTATGTAATATTCTTTTATTGGGGCACTTCCAGGTTGCGGATGTTGTCACCATTTGTATATTATTTACTTTTCTGCACTAGGATAGACCCAAGGAGGGGAGCACAAGTAACCGGGTTCTGGGGTCCAGTTGGAGACCAACTCGAGGAGTCGAGTCCGGGTCTCCTAACCCTAGAATTGGTAGGGCTGCTTGCCGCTCTCGTAGGGGTCTAGGGGTGTGGGATTAGCTATTCATCACGACCGTGGAATCCGTGTTTTATACCGGCTCGTATTGAAAACATGGACGTCCTAGTATATCCAATATTTCATATTTATCTTCTGCTGTGTTTTATCTGTGATCATATGATGTTCTGTGATAGATATAGTATATAGTATATATGATATATTATATAAACGTTGCTTATGTTTTACACCCGCGCTAGCCCTGCCCCGCTCTGCCGTTAGTTACCTAACCTAACGGTGCAGACGGGACATCGAGGCGAATGCGGATGGCATAAGCGTACGTTATATTTATCTGTGATGTTTAGGTGGACTTAAATGATGGGATATTCATTAATGTGATTAATGAAAGAAAATAAACCTAAAAGATATTGTGGAATCGAATTTCAAAATAAAACAGGTAGCTACAGTTCTTGCTTTGCATCGTGGTGTTCATTATAGAACATCCTGCACCTTATTCGATGAGGAAAGGACCGAGATCCCTTCACCGGGAGTGACTCCTTTAGCAATAACTGGCAGATGCTACAACCCTCGGTTTGTCTTTGATCGCTTATATAGTTTCCGCTTTGCACGGTGATATATATGATATATCCCGCACCTCATTCGACGAGGAAAGGGCCGACGATCCCTTCACCGGGAGTGACCCCTTTAGCAAAACTAGAAAAGCCTCGAAAACATTCCATTTAAAAACCATTTGATTCCACAACGAGATCAAGTTCAAAGCGTTAAAGGTTTTCATAAAAAAAACCATTCGCAACCCTCCGTCATTTTAGGAAGTAGAGTACTTAGTATTCGTGCTGTGTTTGTTGACCATAGTCAAGGCACAGTGAACGGTAGCTAAGTGATGTCTTCCTACACCGCATATGATGCGATTAGTTAGGACAGTCATGTGGCTTTGTTGACCTTAGCCAAGGGTCATGTGGGTGGGTCTAATTAATCACGAAATGACGGGTAGAACTTGACTAGTATCTATGATTTGTTGACCTTAGCCAAGGTCATAGGTGCTAGGGGTAAAAACCATTATCGAGAGTTTCAAGTGTTGAAATTTGCAATGAGATTGCATACCTTCTATGAGATAGTTGGATCCCGATACCCGCTGCGAGTAAGAGTTACTCCTGGGAGAGTTTTACACATTACAATTAGCCGATCAAGTAGGTGTCTAGAAAGGTGTTAACGGGGTTACGCCTCTGGGAAAACGAGGTTTACTGTAATTAGGTTCGTGCGAAAGCACGGGGGACCTCCCTCAAAGTACCGACACTGGCCTGGCTGAAAAATTGGCGAACTTGTAGTGTGCAATTAATCCCGGCTAATCTTTCCTTTTAGGGTTTGAAGGAAGATTTGATAAAACCAGTGGGAGCCATCCTGATTAGATAAAATATATAACCAATCTAATCTTGCAAGAGCACACGCAGAGTGTTTTTCTTCTCTCTTTCTCCAGGTAGCGACCATATCACGCCTTAATCAAGATAATAATATGGATTATTGACCGAACCTGCTTGTTATACTGAGCTGGGGAACGTTGGTCCCGCTCCAACTTATAATTGTTATAAGACAGAGCAGGAAATAGGGGAATACCAGAATTCCTATGCCGCCCAAACGAAGAAAGTGCATATGATGCATCTCCTTCGGGTGTGTTCATTATACAGAACTGTTTCTCAGTATCCTCTGCATCCTAGGTATCTGATACCGGATCAGGATCCCAGATATGTAATCTGTTACATAGGGCTACAGAAAGGTAGAAAAACTGAGAACGGGTGATAAGTTTCATAAGGCAGAAAACGGGGCAAGTGTTGCAGCCAAGTCTGTTGGTCATTGTCACCCTGTATTATCAATACATTGATTCTGAACGAATGTTATTAGATACCGAACCTGATATACAAAATCATATCAGTCTCTTTATTAGTAGAGAAATGATAAAATTTTGTATTGTTGGATTATGTTTTGAACATTTCCTATATCAAAAGTTGATCGGTTTAGGCGCGTTATCTAAAAGCATTAACGTTCTAAATCAAACTACAGTTCTTAGTATTCAGAACACACACAAGAGGAAGAGTTTAGATATGAACGAATCATTCTTGAGGCATTGTAGACTAGGTCATATCAATGCGACCCGACTGGCTGAAGTTACATTTTAGATGCATATTTAAATCAGTTTGAATTTACATCTTGTGAAACTTGCCAGTCATGTCACAAAGATAAAATGACCATAGCTCTGTTTGTTGGAAACAGAAAAAGAGTTAGTAAACTCTTGGGACTGATACATTATGATGTATGTAAGGTCTCCTGTCTACACATGCCAGGACTGGTTCTTTATACTTCATTACGTTCTCTGATAATCTCTCAAGATTCTGACATGTGTTCCTGTTGAAACACAAGTCCGAACCTTTTGAGATATTCACAGAATATAAGTTAGAAGTAGAGAACCAATATACGGGTATAAGTATTATGTCCTATGATGAGATCAGGGAGGAGATTACTTGTGCATGGCATTCCTGGACCATTCTAAAGGAGAATGAGATTCTCTCTCCGTATTACTCCTCTGAATACACCACAGCACAATGGTGTATCAGGGCGGTGCAATCACACAATATTAGATATCGTGTGCTCTATGATGAGTATTACTGAGTTACCTATTTCCTTTTGGATGTTATGCGCTTGAGAAGCTGCATACCTATTGAATTAGGTTCGAATCAAATCACTGCCTACCACTTCATATGTGATATGGAAAGGGAAGAGCCCATATCTTAAGTTAGTTAAGATTTGGGGTTGTCTGGCCTATGTCAAAAGCAAAATCCGGAAAAGATCGAGGTAAAGTCAGTTGTGTAGAACTGGAAAGGTTCCAGCTATACAAAACTGCAGCTGATGATTTGACAGAACCAAAGAATTCAATAGTTCCCGACGAACCTCAGCCTCTCCGCCGGTCTAGCAGGGTTCCTCACCTGCTTGAGAGATACTTCGGTTTCTCGATGACAGTGGGAGCAAGGATTACATCATGAGATGATGACCCAACTAGATTCGAGCAGGCCATCAAGAGTAGGGACTCTGTAAGAATGGCTGGATGCTTAGCGGTCTGAGATGGAATCCATATACACCAACAAAGTATGGACTTTGGTTGCTATATCTGAAGGGTTAAATCCCCTTCAGGAGCAAGTATATCTTGAGAAGATTACTTGGTGTAGATGGAAAAGTTGAGACTTTCAAAGCTAGACTTGTTAAAGGTTTTAGTCATCAACCAGGTGTGGATAATGATGAAACCTTTTCTACGGACTATGCTTGAGTCCATCCAGATCCTACTTGCCACGGCTACATACCATGACTACGATATCTGGTGGTTGGGTGCCATGACTACTTTTCTAAATGATGTTTTAGAAGAGTGCGTCTATAAGTACACAGCCAGAGGGCCTCGTAGAAAGTGGGAGCAGCGGAAACGTGTGCAAGATGCTTTTTAGGATAAAGCAGGCATCGCGGAGTTGGAACATCTGTTTTGATGGATTAGTCAAAGAAGTTGACATCATCAAAATGGTAGATGAACCTTGTATAAACAGAAAGGTAGTAGGGAGTATGGTGACGATCCTCGTAGAGTACGTGGATGACATACTCTTGTTAGGGAAGGAGTTTCCTATGCTACGCTCGATCAATCTCCGCTTATCACAATGATTTTCCATATAGGATCAAAGTGATACATACTAAATCCTAAGCTTTGAATCTATGAGATAGATCTAATTGGATGTTAGGATACTCACTAGTTGTAGTGAGATGGTATCAATCGATCCTGGGGAGAATCACTGGAAGGGTTCCAGAGTGATAAAGACGACTGAATGTCAGTCACAGGCATTGTCTTTACCCTCAGTAAAGGGACGGTATGTTGGAAGATTTCCAAGCTAGATACCGTGACAAACTAGACGATAAAGGCTGATAACATCGCTATTAAAGATACTACCAAAGAGGCAGTTTGGGTGTATATTGGTTCATAGGATGAACTAGGTTCCTACCATTGTGTGACAATGGAACTGTGGCTTTGGCCTAGGAACCCTGGTCCCATCAGTGACCCAGACATAATCTGAGGCAGCATCACCTGATCATGGAGATAGTTGATCTCCAGGATGATCGAGGTTAGGAGAGTAGACTCAGAGGACAACACGGCGGATCCACCCACGAAGGCCTTTTCCCAAAGAGAGACTTTTAGGGGATGGTTGAGTATGTGATACTGCAACCACTGCTACAGATGGCCCTAGTGCAAGTGGGAGATTGTTAGTTATATGTATGCCCTAGAGGCCATTGCTGTACATTGGATGTATATTGTAGTGGATGCTGGGATATATATAGGTAGGACTTTCTAGCTCGACATGATAGTACGCTATCTGGTTGCTCTTTATCTTAACGTGTATACTTTCTGTCTCTCTGTTACATGTTGATAAAGCCCTTAGGATGTGTACTCGACTTCCAGGACTGTGATGCAGATCATACCAGTGGGGCCTGGATAGTCCATGAGTACATCCTTCAATGTTCCTAGTCGAGGGAATATCGAGACGGGGCATCGATATTCCAGAGTAGACTAACGTATATCTTCTCGACCCATGCGATGGGCGATGGATGATCCCATATCCATTGGTGTTTGACATCGGAGATGGTATGCGGGTGCTCAGTGCAGACTGGGTACACTAAACGGACTCGCCGAGAACTCCCAGATGGTATTATACCTCACGTCAGATGGCAGTTCTCTGGTGACACTGGTACAGCTTAGTCTGTTGACCCGAGATCGTCATAGAGTCTTGTGTGTCTCCCACTGTGCTTTGATTTCCACCCTACCATGGCTCTACTGAGTCATGCAAACAGGTGGTTTTTGGGTACAGTCCCGATTCATATAGAGGCAACGAGCGATAGGAGGGGATTCGTCTCTCCCGGTATTGGGGGTTGATGTTGCGCTATGCTCGACTGGCCATAATAGGAAATCCCTGGCCAGGGTTGCGGTGACCTACTGGTAAGTGTTATCAGTGGTTTCACACATGTCATGGACTTCACGTCGGCATGACTTATCGAGCTACTGGGGTCTGACGTTTACCACCCCTAGACGAGATATGCGGCATATCAGACGAACAGACCGGACTATACGGTAAGTGTTACTGGTTGGATTCACAGGAGTGTGAGCGGGCTTGCTCGTCGATCTTCTGATCGCTCAATACCCGGGTGGCCGTTACGTTTAGCAGACCGCTTGCGGCTTGTGGGTGTTTGATATGATCATCACCTGCTGCCGGCGTATTGACGAGTCTTTAGAGTCCTACACAGAGGTTTCCTGGCTCAAGCGAAACGAAATAGGAGCGCATATGAGATATGTGCGGGACCGAGAATAATGCGTGTATGTGATACCGTATTTCATTCTCGCGATGAATGTGTCGAATGGTTGTATGCGATATAACCTAGTTATCGAATCAAGGATTGATTCGATAAGCCGATACATTGGATACTAGCCGGTTATATGCGACATGACCGGATCATTGAATCAAGTGTTGATTTAATGATTTAATGTATAATTATATATTTGATATATTACTTTGCATTAAATAGTATTTGTTCACTTTAAAAGGATTTTCTCACTTGAAGTGCACATTGTGTATATGATATATTTTTGTGCACAAGATTGTATCATGTTTGATGATACTTGCTCATTTGGGTTTATGTAAAGATTAAACCATGTTTAGTGAATGGTTAGGGTTTCTTTTCTCTTATTTATTTATCCATTTATTATTGTTTTGAAAAAGATAAAGAGAAAAAGAAATGGTGGCTTAGTTTGTTTTTTGTTGAAGCTTCTTGAAGCTTTGAACAAGTCCACCATTCTTGTCTCTTCTCTAACCCTAACCACTCATCTAACCTTAGTTAAATCTCTACACTAAACCATGGTTGAAGTCATGATAAGTATTCTTTTTATTTTCCTTTTTAAATAACTTATCATATATCTTCTTCTTCTTCTTCATCTTCAACAAAATGAAGAAGCTTGTCTTCACCAATGGCAAGTTGAGCATATGAGTGAGAAATCCAATTCTAAAGTGAACCCACCTTCTATTTCTTCATCCTCTACCTCTTGCCAAGTAGTATAGGGTGTTTCCTTCACAAGTTTTCATGGCTTTGTGAAGGTGGAGCTTGATCTAGTGATGCCTCGACGTAGATCATCTTCGGCATCGAAGCTGACGACCAAGCCCGCCCATTTCTTCGATGAAGCCGATGCTTGAGTCCGGAATCCGATTTGGACAGCGAGGGGACTTCATCACGGAGCCTAGGAGATGGAGGACCGGATTTACAAAGGTTGTAGCCTCTTCCCTTTAGCTATATTTCCGTTTACTTGCTTGCATCGCCTAGTTTATCTAGTTAACGATCCGTATTAGGGTTTGTAGGCACCCGTAAAATTTGAATTAGCCATGTTTGATGCCTTGTGAGACTTCATTAGTGTGCCTAGGAACCCTACAGTGGGCCTAATTAAAAACCACTAACCTTGACACACTTGCCTAGGCACCGCAAAGTCGGGTTAGGATAAACGGCCGATGCCTATACTAGTCCTCTGTCCTATTGAGCGCGACGTCCTTAGGGCTGAGTCTAGTATTTTTTTAATTAAGAGTGGTCAATGAAAATGCTTTAAGTGATTTTTGGGGTCCTGGAAAGGGTAATGAAATCCCCACCCAATCTGAATTGGTCAAAAGCCCCTTAAAGTCCGATTAAAATATGCAAAGCAGTAAATCACTTGCAATCAATTATTTTTTAGCGCGGCGCAAAGAATCCTGCAGAGAATCAATTATTGGAAGGGGGAAGAAGATTTTTAGCGCAAAGAATCCTGCAGAAGATTTGACAGAAAGATATATGGGGATTTGCAGAGGGGAGAATGAGGAAACAAACCGAGCAAATTTCGCGCAGAGAAGACAAAAGACGACCGCGGTTCCGCGGTTTGGAGCGCTTCAAGGCCGCGGTTTCGCGGTTCAGGTGAGGGATCAGGTGACCAAAAAGTTGCTGCAGTTCTGTGCTTACAATCCCTCTCTGTTTTGATGTACCCTTTTCTGATTCGCCTTCTGTGTTGTTTCAGATCCGTCAATCCTGCAAAGATTCACAAAAGAAACCCTTCAAACAATAAAAGATGATAGAATTTTTATATTTTTGATTTTTCAAATCTTTATGGTTTTTTATATTTTATATTAACCCGAAATTACAAAAAGGGAATTTTACGCCATCCCCGGCAACGGCGCCATTTGATTTAGAGAGTTTTTATCGATCAAAAATAATTACCGCAATCAAGAACGGCGTCGCATGAAGCTAGCCAGTGAATACGGGTCGATCCACAGGGATGTTGTAATTCTCCTAGATGTTCTTACGAGTTAATTCCAAATGGTGTTTGGTCTTTTAATTAGATCTAAAAACGAAACGAAGTTGTGTTATACTAGGATTAGAAACTTGCTAGGATTAGCTTTAGGTAAAGTTTGGTAAACAAAGATTTACACCTCTTTCCAATGCCTTTAATTAGATTCATATTAGGGGTTATGGTAAATTTTAATAAAGGGGATTAGGATGATTGGGAAGATGTTTCTTCCTCTAGATCCTTGTCCTTCCTTTCTTAATCTTTACCCTAACCTCCATGGAAAACTTACAACTCCGAGCCTTTATACTACGGATCACCATTATCTCGTGGGTAGGGTGCCGTAGGGAGCGGAAGATGAAAGTATGCATGGAGTCCTAATGTTCATAAAAGATTGGCAAAGAAAAGAGATGAGAGATCTTCATCTCTCAAACCCTTCCCTATTCCTAACCCTAACAAGCGAGGAAACTACTCGCTCATTGAGGGATCTACGAAAGACATAATTTTTATTTTTGTTTTGATTAAAGAGAAGAAAGATCTACGGCAAGTTAATAAAAATTCTAAACTATATTAAACTAAGGCAAGAAAAGAATTTACCTAGGGCAGAAATCAAAAACTAGAACTAGGGCAGAAAATAAACCTACTTACGATTGATGCTCTCCAATCTTCAAAGAAACTAAAATTTTATTGATGAATAGAGGCATGAGAAAATACAATGACTTGGGTTCTATTTATAGGACATAGAAACCCTAGGTTTACAATTGATTCGCACGTCTGCAATTGCAAATTTGCCCTTAGGTTAACTTTTCAGCGCCGCCTCAAGTTATGGTAAAAATTTAACGAAGCCCGGGCACAAGACGGCCGCGGAACTGCGGCATGGGTGGGGGTAGGGCCGCGGTTCCGTGGCCCATTGGTGAGAACACTGTGTGTGTTTTTCTGGTCTTCTTCTCTGCTGTTTGGGCTTCTTATTTATTTGGTTCTTTTATCAATTGGGCTTCTACGTTGGTTCCAGATCTCCAGTGAACAATTTGCAGTGGACTTTTAACCGTTCGCTGTGTAATCTTGGACCTTGCGTTGCCTTGTACATTGTGAACTGTTCTTCATCTAGGCTTAACTAGGATCCTTCTATTTGTTGGTCAAAAGCCCCTCTTTTGTATCATCTTTTGTCTTTTTCACTGTTTTCGCTCCAAGAACCTGTAACCTGTACTATGTAGCAGACATGAGTCAAAAGCACCTGTTTTTATTGTAAAATGCATAAGAATAGGGAATACAAAATGCAATATTATGATATGAACAGTACACAATATCGCATACATTGTAGAGCCTACCGCAAAAGCGTAGGGTATAATAGACATTCGATCCCTTTCCAAATCAGTCTTGGGAGATATCTCTTTGGAGAGGGTGATTCCATGACAGGCTGGTAGATTACCGCGCTTTGAATATTCCATACTGAATCTTTTCAGTATGGTGTCAATATATCTGGACTGTGAAAGTCCCAACATTCTCTAAGATCTATCACGATGGATCTGGATCCATAGAATGTAAAAGGCATCACCTAGGTCATTCATGGAGAACCTTTGTGACAAGAATTCTTTGACAGATTGTAGCACAGGAATGTCATTTCCTATCAAGAGAATGGCATCCACGTACAAGACAAGAAATACAACAATTCTTGCTATAATCTTACTACAGATGCATGGTTCATCTGGATTTTTGATAAAGTCAAAGAATTTGACCGTCTCATCAAAACAGATGTTCTAACTCCGCGATGCCTGCTTTAATTCATAAATGGACTTAAGCAACTTCCAAAATTTCCCGCTGCTCCCACTCTGAATGAAACCCTCTGGCTGATCCATATAGACGCACTTTTCCAAATTTCCATTTAGAAAAGCGGTCTTTACGTCCATCTGCCAAATCTCATAATCGTGGAAAGCAGCAATGGAAAGAAGGATCCGAATGGATTTAAGCATAGCCACTGGAGAAAAGGTTTCATCATAGTCCAAACCAGGTCTTTGACGAAATCCTTTTGCAACAAGTCTAGCCTTATAGGTTTCAACCTGTCCATCTACACCAATCTTCTTTTTGAAGATCCATTTGCAGCCTACGGGTTTTACCCCTTCTGGAGCAATGTCCAAAGTCCATACTTTGTTAGTGTACATTGACTCCATCTCGGTCCGCATTGCATCCAGCCATTTTACCGAGTCTCCGCTCTGAATGGCTTGCTGGAAGCTAGTTAGCTCATCATTATCAATGATGCAATCCTCTCTATCCCCGTCAATGAGAAAACCGTTGTATCTCTCGGGCGGATGAGACAGCCTACTACTCCTATGGAGTGGTGCGGGGATGTCCGGTTCTTTCGAAACTTCTGGTTCCACCATGCTTTCAATAATAGCTTGTGGTTCTGGAATTTCTTCCAGTTCTATTGCGCTCTCACTAGTTTCTTTTTCTAAAAAATTGATTTTCTAAAAAGTAGGCATGACGAGAAACAAAGACCTTCTGTTCCTCTACGTAATAGAAAAGACACCCTCTGGAGTTCTTTGGGTATCCCACAAACTTACACAGTATTGAGCATGCCTCAAGTTTGTCCGCATGCTGCTTTTTGACAAAACCTGAACATCCACATATCTTCAGATACTGAAAATAGGGTTTCTTCCCACTCCACATCTGATATGGTGTGGTAGGCACAGTCTTGGTAGGAACCTTGTTCAAAAGATATGCAGCTGATTCTAGTGCATAGCCCTAGAAGGATCGTGGAAACTCATCGTTACTCATCATGGAACGTACCATATCAAATAAGGTTCGGTTATGCCTTTCCGATACACCGTTGTGATGTGGTGTGTGTGGAGGATAAATCTGAGAGAGAATTCCATTCTCTTTTATGTAATTCAGGAACTCGGCACTTAAGTATTCACCACCTCGATCAGATCTCAGTGTCTTAATACTTTTTCCGGTTTGTTTTCCACTTCATTCTTATATTCTCGGAATTTATCAAAGGCCTCGGATTTATGTTTCAACCAGAAGACATGTCCATTCCTAGAGAAATCATTCGTAAAAGTAATGAAATAGGAATAACCACTTCTTGCATGTGTAGACATTGGACCACGCACGTCACTGTGTATGAGTCCAAAGAGATCGCTCGCTCTTACTCCGTGTCCAGTGAACGAAGTCTTTGTCATCTTTCCTTCAAGACATGAATGACAAGTTGCATAAGACTGATATTCGGACGGATTCAAATATCTCTCTTTATTTAATTTGGTCAACCGTGTTTCACTGATGTGACCGGGTCTACAATGTCATAAGAAAACTTGATTTAATTCTGGAGACTTTCTTTTGTGTGTGTTCTGGACGTTGAAAACTTGTAGTTGGTTTAATACGTTTAGTGTACCTGACCCAATCAAACCATGATTAAGGTGGATGTTTACGACATTGCTTACAAATGTAAAATCATAACCTTCTTTAGATAACAAAGATACATAAATGATATTACAAGTCAAACTAGGTACACAAAAACAGTTGCGCAAAACCAAAAAATGTCCACTTGTCAATCCTAAGTGATATTCCCCTACGGACAAAAAATCCATGCTCGCTCTGTTAGCAACCCTGAGAGTCATATTACCCTCCTTCAAAACTCTATGGTTTCTCAGTGCCTGCAAAGGATTACAGATATAAGATCCTGATCTGGTATCCAATACCCAGAAAGTGGAGTTGATTAACAGACAGTTTTCAATCACAAACACACCTGAAGCCGAAACCACAACTTTCTTCGAATCCTGGTTCTTGGCTTTCCAGGCCCTGCAATCCTTCTTCCAATGGCCCTTTTTGTGATAATAGAAGCATTCTTCCTTCCCTACCATCGGACCCCCAACTTTTGCCTTGCCCCTTCCCTCTACCATACTAACACCATCTTTCATCTTGATGGGTGCCTTCTTCTTCTTCCCCTTGGCTTTTTCCTTAGATCTAGAAGAGGAAGATCCCACATCAAGCAGAGCGGGTGTCTCCCTGGACTTCTGCAGGGTGTCCTCGGCGCTCCTCAACATGTTGAGGTGTCACGACCCGAAATAGCACATGACTGTCACTTGAATCATATGAAGTTTATAGGACCCCATCTAATTCAAGTAAGCCAAAAGCCCATAAATCTAAACCATTTTAAAGAAGTATTTTAACAAAATAAGCTGTGTTATGCATTTTAAAAACATCAAGTCATTTCTGAAAATTTCGGCAGAGTTTCCTTTGTAAATACTGGCCACAAACGGGTACAACATGCATAATATAAAGGCATCCCCAAGCGGGAGCTAGCTCTTCGCCAATTGGCGGTCACAACCACGTAAGCAATATAATATACAACGCCGAAGGGCGAGGATTAAAACTCAAAACGAAAGCCGATCTCATCAAGAAAACCATAATAATACAAGCGTGACTCTAAAGTCGAAAGAATATACACTGGTCTTCTAAGTCTATAAAATATTCAAGTCTGGTTGATGGAGTTACTAGATACAACTGAAAATAAAAAAAATACAATGGTGGTCACGATACGAGTGAACCCACCTACCAGAGCAATCATCCGGAATGAAGTAATGTGCCAGCAAAGCCGCCAAAGAAAACCTATATGGCAAAACCTGTAAGAAACTATGGCACAACCGGGGTGAGTTGCCAACTCGTGAATAGAAAACATCACCGAGCAGAAATCGCATGTATGACTCAATCCTAGGTCATACGATAATAATATCCTCAAATAATAAAGCCTGAAGCATAATATAATGGCAAGGGTAAACATCTATACATAAATGTATTACCAAGTGCTCGTGTCAGTGCCTCGGATAGCAGCATATCATATATATGATGTATGAATGCATGAAAATAGAATACATCTAAATGAGAAAACTGTTTTCTTTATTTAGTGAGATTTCTGTAGGTATAAATCGAGATATCATCAATGGAATCAACATAAAATCCGTGTCAAGTATCGATACAAAACATAAATCTAAATATCCAATATCTCGGGCTCCGGCTATCCGGACTAGCCCATATCATAATCTCAATACCTCAAAATCACAATATCTCGAGGCTCCGGCTATCCGGACTGGCCCCTGGGATCCGGCTATCCAGACTGGCCCTTCATCAAATCTCACAACTACGTCGGTATCCTCCGGATATCCACCGCATCACAAATAACCGGTCGGTAGTGCTCCCCTGTCAGGCTCAACGCCATCATCTACGACCATCTTGTCCCGGGGTACCGCACCGAGTCCACCATGCACCCACAAACGGTTCCTCCTCCTCCTCGATTCGGGTGTATGATATCACTCAAGAGCCGAGAAAACTCATGGTGGACATATCATATATCATATCATGAGAAAACCGCAACTTGCATTTTAAAATGATAATCAGTCTTTAAAAAATCCTTGCGGTTTCTCTAAATCCAGAAATCTCATAGAAAATCCGAAATCTCAAAATGAAAGGTCAATAACACTAAATACTGGGCTCCGGCAATCCGGACTGGCGCATAATATCGCATGGCAAATGAATATATAAATATGTAAGGAAAATCACAGTATAAATGCAATCTAAATTAGCATATAAAAGAATGCGCAGTAGTACTATGTCAAAACTATCAACTAGCAATTTATACTAATGAAGTAGTATTTTCTAATGTGTACGTGACATAACAATTTCCGATGAAGATGTGTGTGAGCCGGCAAGCAGATGTACCTGTAGCATACGCATCATCGGTAATGGTGCTGGTGTCCTAACAGCATGGTTTCATAATAACAATAAAAGTACATTTAAACATGCGATGCGATATGAACAACATGAATATATAGAAATGAATAGTAAATGAAACAATAAGAAATCTACATTGGATATACGAGTCATACAGTTTGTCATTTGAAATAACACGAATCGTGGTGTTTAGAAAAATAGGGCTAAGGTGTTTTTAAGAAAAGATACGTCCTTTGAAATATCCGTAGTACCCCTTGACCTGTCTTTAAAATACTCATTTTCGTTGGTTTTGGAATAAGTATGACTCAAGCCTAGTCTATCATCTACTAAGTAAGCTACATGACAAATTAAGAGACTAATCACAAGGGTAAGGAAAACCACCTAAGTCTGAGTCGATATATATATATATAGTAGTCGGCGATCCCGCCTCAATAGCGTCACATACGATAATCATATAATACGACATCCTCTAATCATGAGTGCGGATCTATCATCATATTTATATCTCGTACGGTAAATCCATCGTACGGTATCCCAAAATCGGGGTACGGGTCGCCTATCACATATACCTCACTATCCATATGGTATCATTATCATAAATCATGAACAGGGTACTGATCTAAGTCTAGTACATACCGATACCATCTAACATATATCCCCGTGTGTATGAAAACATATCTCCTATCAATCCGCTAATGTAATATGTCGTATCTCATAACACGACCAATCACATCACCGATATCACGGCATCCAGCCCCATCACATCGACTTATCTCCAAATATCATATAATATCCTCATCATCCGTATACACACATACATACATACATACATACATACATACATATATATATATATATATACTCACATACATATATGTGTATGTGTGTGTGTATCTCCATATACGCACAAGAAAATAAAATGTATGCGTGTGTGTGCGCGCGTGTATGTAAACCTTATTCTAGGGTTCGCGACTAAGAAAATAACTAACGACACTATCATCCAAATATACTAAATTTAACCCATAGTCACCTAAGCATTTCATGCTAAGTATACACATCTCATAATATAACATATATATATAACGCATCAAATGCTATGAATATGCGGGGGTGCTATACGCCATCCGCCCGACTTCCCCCGTAGATATATATATCTACTCACCTTGATCCTTGCTTGCCGAAGTCGATGTCACCATGCTCTTGCGTGTCGTCCCGAAGTTCACGTGGAGGTACCTACATATTACAACACATCATATTGCATTAAAATCCAATTCGCAATCGAAACGACACGCGAATCACACATAGGTTAAAACCTATGGTCCACTCACGCAAATCAACCAAACAACACCCGATATCGACGTACAAATGTCAAGTGACCGATACAAAACACAAAACCAAAACTTCGAGTCATAAAAATCAAGGAATTCAAAGCATCAACCCGAGAAAATAGTCCCAGATTTTAGTTCAGGTAAAAATGGGATAAACAAACAGTACTGGGGTGATGTATAGGAGGCATATGAACTACAAAAGCAAACTGGGCACCACACTCCACCACTTGGCCGGCCACATAGCCTCATAATCCGGCCTGCTCGGTTAGAATAGCATGGAATGGGTTCGCATTGGTAGGATGGCCTCCTAGTGTCCAATATAGGTCAATGGTATTGTTTGTTTTTCTCATAAAATCCCGGGTCACTCCATATTCCCTATAGGCACCTAATCATAAACAAAACCGACATTTGAAAGTTTCAGGTTTGGGTTTTCAGGTTTCAGTTCAGGTTTGGTCTGGGTTCTAGACACTATCGGGGGTTTAAGGTCACCTCTAAGCTCATTAGCACTATCACAACTCAAAAATCCCTCAAACCTCATCTCGGAATTTTCAAAGCTCAAAAAACCTCACTTTAACACTTCTAAACATGTACACATGCTAAAGTGAATGAAATACTACACTAATGGTGAAAGAATTACCTCATTTGGCAAACCCTAGAATCCCCTAGAGTTCAAAATCCAATTTTTCTTGGTCCAAAATGCTTGTAGTGAGCTTGTGCATGTTTTTAATGAAAGGGAGATGAAGTTTTGATGTGTTTTGGGTGTGTTGTGAGGGGTTTTGAGGTGGTGGAGGGAAGAGGGCTGCCATGGAGATGAAGAGGGAGAAGAAAAGATGAAGATGATGAAATGGGAGCCAAGGTCAATGAACCCCTCTCTCTCTCTCTCTCTCCCCCCTCTATCATGCCCATACCCAATTCTTTAATCCTTTTTTCTTTTCTTTTCTTTTCTTTTCTTTTCCTCTCATTAAAACCCAAACCATGCTTGAAAATAAGAAAGAAGCCAAAATAAAAAGTAACAATGTGTAATATGACATGGTGCATGTCATGTTCACAAATCAAGCTTAATGCACGATTAGTAATATTTAATCGCGATTAGCATTAAAATGGAATATAATTGATCATAAAGAATTTATAATTGATTAAATCATATAAAACACCCTCATTTCAGTAATTCCTATAATTTTCCAAATATTTCCCAATTTATCGGTAATTAATTATACCGCATTATCAAAATATTCATAATATTTATTATTTAATTATATAAATTCCCAAAAATAATATTTCATTTTTCTGAAATGTTACAATCTTCACCCCTTAAATAAATTCGGTCCCCGAATTTAAATTTAAACCCCTCAAATACTAAAACATTTCAGTAAAAAGATCAAGTCATCGGGGCTCAGAAATCATAAATACATAAAAACACATCGTAGAGCAATGCATGCGCGTGAAAAGCCAGTATATAACTCAAAATCAAAACTCCGTCAAGCATCCCACAATCATCGGAGTTATGGTGAAGACACCAATGCCAAAGTCCAATACGAAAACCAACATGATATACATCAAAACTATAACATGTACATAGTACGCATCGTTGTAAACTCATCAAAACATCTGAAATAAATGCATGCCAAACCTTTTTCAAGTCACTGTGCGATGCACGCATCACGGCACAAGTAGCGGACGTTTAGTGTAAGAAAATAACTCTATATACATACATATACTTGTTTAACATACACGTCCCGCCGTTTTGAAAAAAATTTAGAAGGGTTTCCTTTGTAACTGTTTCGTGTCATCTCAGACAGATAGGAAAAATATTGAGACTGTAGCTCCTTTTTGGAAATCCCTTCGAAAACTACCGATGCATGCAAAAACATATTCAGGTACTGTCCTCTGACTAGTCCTGCTCAGCTACTATACCAAACAGTAAATATCATAAAAACTTACTGCTCAAGGGAAATCGTACTCAATAGTACATGTAACAAAGCCATGTGCGTCTGATGCGTACAGGAATCAAAATTAATAAGTGTGCCATACATATGCACAGAAACCAAAACTAAGTGCAACGAGTGTGCACGAAAACACCGGTCAAGGGCAACGGGTGTGCCTGAAAACCATATCAGGTGCATCTGATATGCACGAAGAATCCTGATTTAGTGCATATGGTGTGCACCAAAATCGCATCAACGCACCAAGTATGCGCAAAATCCAACTCAAGTGCACGGGGTGCACGGAAACAAATATCGAATATCACAATCGAAATCGACGGTATACAAAACATCTCAATGCAAATAAGGTATACCGTGATATATAATCTCACAATCATGTGCATCAGCGTGCACAAAATCGAATCAAATACTAAAAGTGCATGAAAACTATGCCGAAGGCATAAGTCAAACCACATGCATACCATAGGCATAAAATCAAAACCAACATCTCGAATGTCATCAAATCGAAGTCAAGTGCAACTGTGGTGCACAAAATCTCAATCATGCAAATAAATCACCCAAAATACCGAAATCCAAAATAACGGAAACAGTCCCGCTCTGGCACATCCTCAAAAGATGTCTGGCCAACTGTCATGGTCACTCATAACATGTCTCATCGGCAATACCGAACTCTGGCCTACTGGGTGTGCACAATACGACTGATCCTGGGTTCAAGTCTTCTCGTATAGTATTCCAGAAAGGTCCTGTCGAGGTCTTTCCCAAATCTCGTTTCTGCTGAACTGCCCGAAAGTTATCACCCTTTACTAAATCTATTTCTTGTTCCGGAACGGCTGCATACTCATCACGAATTCTTCTGGAAGATATATTCATATACAACGCCTCTGCATGCGTATCACATCTCTGATGTCAATGGAGTGGAACGTCATCTTGTCAAAATCTCGTACGAACCTCTTACTCCACTTTTCTTTAATGTTGAATGATTCGGACTCGTCTCTTCGTGGCTGCATGAACTGCGCTCCAATAGCTATACTCATATCTGGAGTCTCCCAAGCAATGTATCCCATCATATGATATCCGAACAACATCGAGCTTTTCGATCGATTCGTCAAAGTTCCATAATCCCCCAAGAGCTCAACTCTTGAGTATAGTTTAATAATATCCAGTACCTGCCACAGTATCTATGGACCAGCCGTAGAAGGGCAAACCTAAGCCTCATTAATGGCACCGTGGAACTGCTGCAAACCCTAAGGTTCAAAAACGTTCCCATGGTCATTATATCGAGTTAGGGTTTCATTCTTCTAGAGGGTCCACGGAATTACTTGCATGTTTTTCCAAATACTTTAAACTTGGAAAAATAGGTTCCTGACATTCGATCGTCTTCTATCGACTCTCAACATACCTGCTGAAGTCTTCTCAAGCTGGAATCAATCAATCAGATGACCTCGCATCGGGGTATGCAACGAACCACATGTCCTAGTCATTCATCCATGGGTGACTAGCGATCTTCTATCATATCTCTAAGTATAACTCGTGCTGCAATAGTTCCAAGCATCTGGGGCGATATCTTGTCATTCGCAGCAACAACTGTCTCATTCGTCCATACACTAAACAGTGCCTCAATCATCAAGAATAGACGATACATCAAAGGTCATCACAATCTAGCCAGCCTTTAGCAGTGACCCAATCCTCTGGTGCTGATCTGCAAGTTCGAGAAATTTTGTAAAAGCAATCCATCAAACGCTCATAGCGCGAAAACACAATAAGACGATACATCTATGCAATCGTGTATCCCTGGAATCACGCCCTAGTCAGTACTCGTCCGTGACGAGCTCGTGCTGACCGCAACTCTAGCCGCAGCTCTCTCTGCCCGTGTAATCGTGGCAGCAAAAACCATAAACCGATATCGATGAAGATAGATCATAAGAATGAATATAATACTGTGCAAGGAAATGTACATCCTAAGGCTTCTTAAGCAAAGTAGCGTATCGTAAGTATGCCGCGGAACATACACACGGTACATCACTCTACTTAAGTCACTTACTCCATCAACCAAGGTCAACCTATGCGACGAAAGTTCGGGCCTAATACCCCCTCGACCAAGTCTAAGTTCCGTAAGGTCAAGCCTAGGTTTCGAATATATATAAACGACCTAGACTCAGCATAGTCAAACATAGACTCGAACCAAGATTAACCTAGCGCTCTGATACCAACTTTGTCACGACCCGAAATAGCACGTGACTGGCACTTGAATCATATGAAGTCTATAGGACCCCATCTAATTCAAGTAAGCCAAAAGCCCAAAAATCTAAACCATTTTAAAGAAGTGTTTTAACAAAATAAGCCATAGTATGCATTTTAAAAACATCAAGTCTTTTCTAAAAATTTCGACAGAGTTTCCTTTGTAAATACTGGCCCCAAATGGGTACAACATGCATAATATAAAGGCATCCCCAAGTGGAAGCTAGCTCTTCTCCAATTGGCGGTCACAACCACGCAAGCAATATAATATACAACGCCGAAGGGTGAGGAATAAAACTCAAAACGAAAACCGATCTCATCAAGAAAACCATAATAATACAAGCGCGACTCTAAGGTCTAAAGAATATACACTGGTCTTCTAAGTCTATAAAATATACAAGTCGGTTGATGGAGTTACTAGATACAACTGAAAATAAATAAAATACAATGGTGGTCATGATGCGAGTGAACCCACCTACCAGAGCAATCACCCGGAATGAAGTAATGTGCCAGCAAAGCCGCCAAGGAAAACCTGTACGGCAGAATCTGCAAGAAACTGTGGCACAACAGGGGCGAGTTGCCAACTCGTGAGTAGAAAATATCACCGAGCAGAAATCACATGTATGACTCAATCTTAGGTCATACGATAATAATATCCTCAAATAATAAAGCCTGAAGCATAATATAATGGCAAGGGTAAACATCTCTACATAAATGCAATACCAAGTGCTCGTGTCAGTGCCTCAGGTAGCAACATATCATATATATGATGTATGAATGCATGAAGACAGAATACATCTAAATGAGAAAACTGTTTTCTTTATTTAGTGAGATTTCTGTAGGTATAGATCGAGGTATCATCAATGGAATCAACATAAAATCCGTGGCAAGCATCGACACAAAACATAAATCTAAATATCCAATATCTCGGGCTCCAGCTATCCGGACTGGCCCATATCATAATCTCAATACCTCAAAGTCTCAATATCTCGGGCTCCGGCCATCCGGACTGGCCCCTGAGCTCAGGCTATCTGGACTGGCCCCTCATCAAATCTCACGACTACGTCGGTATCCTTCGAATATCCGCCGCATCACAAATAACCAGTCGGTAGTGCTCTACTGCCAGGCTCAATGCCATCATCTGTGACCATCTTGCCGTGGGGTATCGCACCAGGTCCACCATGCACCCACAGACGGTTCCTCCTCCTCGTCGAATCGGGTGTATGATATCGCTCAACAGCCTAGAAAACTCATGGTGGACATATCACATATCATATCACGAGAAAACCGCAACTTGCATTTTAAAATGATAATCAGTCTTTATAAAATCCTTGCGGTTTCTCTAAATCCAGAAATCTCATGGAAAATCCGAAATCTCAAATTGAAAGGTCGATAACAGTAAATACCGGGCACCGGCAATCTGGACTGGCCCATAATATCGCATGGCAAATGAATATATAAATATGTAAGGAAAATCACAGTATAAATGCAATATCTAAATTAGCATATGAAGGAATGCGCACTAATACTATGTCGAAACTATCAACTAGCAATTTATACTAATGAAGTAGTATTTTCTAATGTGTACGTGACATATCAATTTCTGATGAAGATATGTGTGAGCCGGCAAGCAGGTGTAATGTAGCATACGCATCATCGGTAATAGTGCTGGTGTCCTGACAGCATAGTTTCATAATAACAATAAAAATACATTTAAACATGCAATGCGATGCAATATGAACAACATGAATATACAAAAATGAATAGTAATGCAACAATAAGGATTCTACATTAGATATACGAGTCATACAGTTTGTCATTTGAAATAACACGAATCGTGGTGTTTAGAAAAATAAGGCTACGGTATTTTTAAGAAAAGATACGTCCTTTGAAATATCCGTAGTACCCCTTGGCCTGTCTTTAAAATACTTACGATTCGTTGGTTTTAGAATAATTATGACTCGAGCACAGTCTATCTACTAAGTAAGCTACATGACAAACTAAGAGACTAATCACAAGGGTAAGGAAAACCACTTAAGTCTGAGTCGATATATATATATATATATATATATATATATATAGTAGTCGGTGATCCCGCCTCAATAGCGTCACATACGATAATCATATAATACGACATCCTCTAATCATGAGTGCAGATCTATCATCATATTTATATCTCGTACGGTAAATCCATCGTACGGCATCCCAAAGTCAAGGTACGGGTCGCCTATCATATATACCTCAATATCCATATGGTATCATTATCATAAATCATGAACAGGGTACTGACCTAAGTCTAGTACAGACTGATACCATCTAATATATATCCGCGTGTGTATGAAAACACATCGCCTATCAATCCGCTAATGTAATATGTTGTATCTCATAACACGACCCAATCACATCACTGATCTCACGGCATCCAGCCCCATCACATCGACTCATCTCCAAATATCATATACTATCCATCATCCATGTATATGTACACACACACACACACATACTCACATACATATATGTATGTATGTATGTATGTATATCCCCATATACGCACAAGAAAATAAAATGTATGCGTGTGTGTGTGCGCATGTATGTAAACTTTATTCTAGGGTTCACGACTAAGAAAATAACTAACGATACTATCATCCAAATACACTAAATTTAACCTATAGTCACCTAAGCATTTCATGCTAAGTATACACATCTCATAATATATATATATATATATATATATATATATATATATATATATATATAACGCATCAAATGCTACGAATATGCGGGGGTGCTATACGCCATCCACCCGACTTTCTCCATAGTTATATATCTACTCACCTTAATCCTTGCTTGCCAAAGTCGATATCGCCATGCTTTTGCGTGTTGTCCTGAAGTTCACGCGGGGGTACCTACATGTTACAACACATCATATTGTATTAAAATCCAATTCGCAATCAAAACGACACGTGAATCACACATAGGTTAAAACCTATGGTCCACTCATGCAAATCAACCAAACAACACCCGATATCGACGTACAAATGTCAAGTGACCGATACAAAACACAAAACCAAAATTTCGAGTCATAAACATCAAGGAATTCAAAGCAGCAACCCGAGAAAATATTCCCAGATTTTAGTTCAGGTAAAAATGGGATAAATAAACAGTACTGGGGTGATGTATAAGGGGCATATGAACTACAGAAGCAATCTGGGCACCACACTCCACCACTTGGCCGACCACTTAGCCTCATAATCCGGCCTGATCGGTTGGAATAGCATGGAATGGGTTCGTATTGGTAGGGTGGCTCCTAGTGTCCAATATAGGTCAATGGTATTGTTTGTTTTTCTCATAAAATTCCCGGGTTACTCCAAATTCCCTGTAGGCACCTAATCATACACAAAATCGACATTTGAAAGTTTCAGGTTTGGGTTTTCAGGTTTCAGTTCAGGTTTGATCTAGGTTCTAGACACTATGGGGGGGTTAAGGTCACCACTAAGCTCATTAGCACTATCACAGCTCAAAAATCTCTCAAACCTCATCTAGGAATTTTCAAAGCTCACAAAATCTCACTTTAACACTTCTAAATATGTACACATGCTAAAGTGAATGAAATACTATACTAATGGTGAAAGAATTATCTCAATTGGCAAACCTTAGAATCCCCCAGAGCTCAAAATACAATTTTTCTTGGTCCAAAATGCTTTTAGTGAGCTTGTGCATGTTTTTAATGAAAGGGAGATGAAGTTTTGATGAGTTTTTGGGTGTGTTATGAGGGGTTGAGGTGGTGGAGGGAAGAGGGCTGGCATGGAGATGAAGAGGGAGAAGAAAAGATGAAGATGATGAAATAGGAGCCAATGTCAATGAACCCCTCACCTTTCTCTCTCTCTTCTCTCTCATGCCCATACCCAATTCTTTAATCCTTCTTTTCTTTTCTTTTCTTTTCTTTTCTTCTCTTTTCTTTTCTTTTCCTCTCGTTAAAACCCAAACCATGCTTGAAAATAAGAAAGAACCCAAGGTAAAAAGTAACAATGTGTAATATGACATGGTGCATGTCATGTGCACAAATTAAGCTTAATGCACAATTAGTGATATTTAATCGCGATTAGCATTAAAATGGAATGTAATTAATCATGAAGAATTTATAATTGCTTAAATCATATAAAACACCCTTATTTC
The DNA here is from genome assembly GCA_030015575.1 of Agapanthus africanus. NCBI lineage: Eukaryota > Viridiplantae > Streptophyta > Magnoliopsida > Asparagales > Amaryllidaceae > Agapanthus > Agapanthus africanus. The sequence goes on along the minus strand of JASDDO010000006.1, from coordinate 385,453,552 downwards.
AGTAATTCCTATAATTTTCCAAATATTTCCCAATTTATCGGTAATTAATTATACCGAATTATCAAAATATTCGTAATATTTATTATTTAATTATATAAATTCCCAAAAATAATATTTCATTTTTCTGAAATGTTACATGAGGAGCTCAGGAAGTGAAACTTCTTTATCCTGAATATTGAAATTCAAGAAACTGGGCATAGATAGAGGGAAAGGACTGTAGAATCAAGTCTGTGTATAGCTCGTTCTCCAACGTGATCCCCAGGTCCACGAGCTCTTCAATCAAGCTGATCATCTTAAAGACGTAGTCCCCTACAGATGACCCGATAGCCAACCTTGCTTGAAATAGTTTCTTCGAGATCTCCTATCTTGCGATACGAGATTGCTCTCCATATAATTCTTTGGTATGGAGAAAGATGGAAGCAAGGTCCAACTTCTCGTGCCGCCTATGGTGTTCATTATCCATAGAGGCTAGCACGAGACACTTGGCTTTCGCATTGTCAATTTCCCATGTCTTACAGATCTCAATGTCTGCGATGCTGGAATCTGGACCTGGGACGGCGAAGACTTTTGTAGTAAGGAGATAGCCCAGTTTGTCATATGTGATGGTCATCTGGACATTCCTGAGCCAATCTTTATAGTTTGGCCCCGTCAATATGTTTTTATCTAAAAGTAATTTAAGGCCGGTCATCTTGGTCGCTACAAATAGGAGAGAGAAAAGAAACACTTTTAGCATGATGCTCTTGCAAGTTTAGATTGGTTTTTAGTTTATCTAAACAGGATAGCTTCCACTGTTTCTCCAATCCTTCCTCAAACCATAAAAGAAGAATTAGTCATGATTGATCTCATCCTATAATACTTGCTTAACCTTTCAGCCAGGCTGGTGTTGGTACATCGAGTGAGGTTTTCCAACGCTTTCATGAAATTCCTTAATTACATAACCTCTTTTCCCTGGAGGCGTAGCCCTGCTAACACTGTTCTAGACACCTACTTGGTTTATAGCATTGATCGTTTAGTGAAAAAAAATCTCCCGAGGACTAGAGGATACTCACAGTAGGATCAGGGTCCAAATATTATTGTGTGATAATCTTGAAGGAATCCTACCAAAATCATCACACTCTAAATGGTATGCAACACTAGCAAGTTTCAGTTTCTTTAGAAACTCCCGATGTGGATTTTTGCCCCATGCTCTTATGATCTTGATGAAGGCCAACATATCATAAGTCACATGTCAAATTCTACCCGCCATTATCCAGGTTAATTTGAATCCACCCGTACATACCCTTGACGAAGGCCAAAATAGCAGTACGACTGTCATAAACCAACGCATCTATCTATGCAACAGATGAATATCCAGCAGCTACCAAGTATGCAATTTAAAAAATTCTAAAGGTTTAAACAACACTAACTTAGAATTTAACTAGAGAATTAGGGTTTTTAAACATGTAAACAAGTTTTACACTAAGTGAATAGAGAATACAACCTTTGTAGGCCGGTCCTTCACTTCTAAAGCTCCAAGTAGTAGTCCTTAAGCTCCAAGTACTGGTCCCTACAACACTTCTTGGATCCACTTATCGAAAAGAACGGGCTTGCTAATGGATCATTGAGGCCGAAGATGATCCATCTTGAAGTTTCTCTAACTCAAGCTATCTCTTTACTAATCAAAGAATTAGTGAAGAAAACAACATAACTTTATAGGCTAGATGAGAGTAGGTTGATGAAGTAAGAATTTTACTCACCTTAGAAATCTATTTCTCTTTTTCTTTTCCAACTCAAGAAAAAACTGGAGAGCTCTAAAGAAGGAAGAAGTTGAACTTGGGTGAAGCAAACATCTCAAATGATCATGAGAGAGTTAACCATGGGCTAAAGATAATAGTTGGGTGAGAAAATATCTATAGTAAAACAAAATTAGCGGAATTAGTCATGGCTTCTACATGCTTCTACAAGCATCTAAGCCATGCTCATTTCTAACTCGTTTCTAATTTTTCCCTTAATAAATAATCACCCAAAATATCTTTAGCTTTAGTGTAAGTCTCATACACCCATGTTCTATGTATCATCAACCATGATACATAATCCAAATACATATATAAATATATATTAAATGTATTTCAAAAGAAGAAAATTATTAGTGAGCACAATATTAGTTAATATATAAATATATCAAATATAAATATATATTAAATTATTAAATCAACACTTGATTCAATAATTCGGTTATATCATATATAACCGACTAATATCTTATTTATATGTATATCATATAATTAAATCAACACTTGATTCAATGATCCGGTTATATCACATATAACCGTCTAATATTCAATACTAGTTAATACATACATACATACATACATACATATATATTAAATTATTAAATCAACACTTAATTCAATAATCCGGGTATATCAAATTGTAACAACCGAGTTCAGTTATACCAATTTTTGTTCCGTATTTATTATCTGTGGTATTTTATTGATTTATCTTGTTTGGGTGCGAATGGTAGTTTACTTTTACATTGCATTCGACCCGACCCGCTTGCTTGAACTGGTTGATTTATATTTATAGACTACCCTGGCTGGTTAAATAGACACGTGCATCTCATGGATACTGCATATTAACATTTCATCTAGCATCGCGTATTTTACATATAACATTTTAGATCACGTAAAATAAATTAAAATTGCATTTCATAGCCTGCATGATACCCCTAACCCTGTGGTAGCATCCGCGTATCTTGTTCTCGTTCCGCTCAGTGAAACGGACGTGTTTGGATGGCTACGCGCACGTACGTGCATCCGTTCTTGGGGTATGCATTTTCGTTATCTGAGCACTCGTTTTGAAATTTAGAAGTCTCATATATTTTTCGTATTTTAAATCTGAATTTTTAGACCCGACCCGGGTGTGTTGGAATATTTTGTATCCCGTCTAAATTTAAATTTATTTAATATTTATTTTAAATTTTTACATTTAAAATTTCGTTAACAGCTTTTAAATTTCACTAACCAACTAAAATATTTTTTACTAAACTATTCTCCTAACCACTCACACAAATCTTTCTCTTTCTTCTCTCTATTCTTTTTCTCTCTCCCCCGCATGAAGCCAAAATTCTTTCTCCTCCTATCCTCTCTCTCTCCTCTCGATCTCTCTCATTCTCTCTATCTCTCTCCTCCCTCTCTCTCCTCTCGCATTCTCTTTCTCTTAGCACTCTTTCTCTGTCTCTCTCTCTCCAATCCTCTCTCTCTCTTTCTTTATATATATATATATATATATATATATATATATATATTATAAATTTTTATATATATTAATTTTTTTTAAAACCCACGTCCCCTCTCTCTCATCATCTTCATCTTTTCTTTTTCCATTTTTCCCCGCCTCCTCGATCAAACCCTCGTCTCGTCATCGCGCTCGCCGCCGCCTCTACCCTCGACCCCGATCTCCTCACCCTCGTCCTATCAACCTCCACCTTCTACTTCTCACCCTCTTCCTTTCCCGCCTCGCCTACACCTCCACGAAACCCATCCTCGCCTCTGCACTTGCCTGTACCGCCTCCACCCTCATCGTCGTCGATATCCCCTCACCACCGCCGATGACCTCTCACTCTCCTCCTCCCTTCCACCTCTCTCTTCTTTTCAGAGTTCAGGAACCCATCACCTAATTTCCCTGCATACGATAACTCACTGCAACCCTAACCCTCATGAGAGCCGCGCCCTCGCCTCGTCGTCGCCACCACTCTGACCCCGTTACCTCGCAGACGACCTCCCTCACCACCTCCTCACTTCCTTTTCCCCAAGATCCCGAACTCAAAGAAACCCACGCACCCATCACCTACGACCCAGCCTCGCCTATGTCCCTATCACCGTCGACCTCTAACGCCGGCGCCAACACCACCTCTTCTCTTCTCTTTCCTCCACTTCCTTTCACTCTTCTCCCGAGCCCCTGCAAACAACCCTCTCTTTCTCCCCTTCTTCTTCTTTTCCTTCTTCTCTTTTCTTTATCTCTTCTTGGATTCCTTTTTCCGGTGATCGCCGGAAACACATCATCGCCGCCTTCGTTTCCCTTGCCTCGCCTCTATCCTCAAACACCAATCACAGAGACAATATCCACAACCCATTCCTTCCTTCTTCTATTTTCTTTCTTTCCTTTTTCTTATTTTCTTGAATCGGGTCTCGGCCGTCTCATCGGAGTCGTACATGTCGTCGACGATCCGGGCGACCCAGAAGACGTTCTCGTGCAGCGTAGTCACTTCTTGCATTGGCTGGTTCCGTTCCGGGCATGCGTGTGTGCATTGCAGTTTTTACCGACATTGGACGTTGCAGTGCGTATCCGTCGCGTGATCCATCGAGGCAAGTTTATCTTGCTACATGCTACATTATATTTTATGCATCTATTTTAATGAATATGATATTTGAATTTCAAAATGTGCATCTAAAGTACTTGTTTCACAGTGTTACAATGACCGTATGCATCCATTCTTATCATTTCATATCTAACATATGCAACTTATCTTGTAACATATCATAGTATAGTATACCGCATCAACTTGAATATAACCATTCCCATTGTTTAATTGAACGTCGTGCTTTAACTAGTTTATCATTTAAAGGTTATATGATATCCATCCGCATCCATATCGAATAGAATACATATAGCCGCATTCACAGATCTCATTAATAACCCATTATTGTTGTTTTAATACCCTATGTTTAATAAAGTGTAATCTAATTAGTTTTGGAACTGTTAAATGTAACCCTAATCGACAGTGTGCATCCAGGTCGTTGACTTTCTATCTATGTGCATACCATTCATGCTAGTTCATTTCATTAGTACTACATACTTGTTTTGTATACCCATGCTTATTATAGTGTGATTGTGAGCACCCACGTGACATCTTGTGCACCCCTGACACGACTTGATACACTACTACTTGACCCGACTTGGTACCGTGCACTTCTTAACATGACATGATACCTATATACTACCTGACTTGACCTGAGGTACCATGGCTTTACCTGTTAACTGATCTTGTTACTAATGCCAACAACCTTGACATGTTGTCCCTACGGACATTTCCTGTGTCTAGCCAGACAAACCTGTACCTGCTTGATCCTGTGTTGGCGTTAACTCCAGATTTATTAATACCTGACTTGACATATATAACTTGGGGGTATGGGGAAATTAAGAATGTAACCGAGCGTAACTCAAAGGGCTATCCTATTGTTTGCCATTTTTTCCGAGCGTTACGGAATACCTATTGTTTGCCGTTTTTCCGGGCGTTACGGAATACCTATTGTTTTCCGTTTTTCCGAGCATTACGGAATACCTATTGTTTGCCATTTTTCCGGGCGTTACGGAATAATCACCTATGGGTTACAATGAGGATTACATTACTTGGTTTCGAAGACTTTAGAATAGATAACCCCGTAGCACAGTTTAGATATCATTACACGTCACTTATACTGACATACTCACTATTATATATTCTTGTTATATTCTTGCTCATACTCATACCTGCATGTCTTGCTACCCCTGTTTATATTATTGCTTGATATTATGACGCACTGACGTTTGGGTTTTGCATGGTCCAGATTCTATACCTTTGATGCAGACTGATCAGGAGTACTGCCGCTGCTAGACTGAGCGGTGAGGATCCTGTTGGTATCCAGTTTTACTTCCAGGTGTTTTATTTATTGGATATTTTGCTTCCACATATTATATTATTTCTTGACTCATTTATTCTGGTTCATGGACATGTACTAGATAGTTTAGTTTACCTTCCTTTTCTTGATATCTCTACAGCCGTAATGTGACCGTGGAGGGATTTTTTCTATCCACAGGTAGCATGGTTGGCTATGTCACTTGCCTATATTAGCGTACTCTGGGAAGCGGGGCATGACATGGTTCTTTTGGTATCATAGCCATAGGATATAGGTTAATCGGGTTTGATTCTTTTGTAGTTGGGTATTGCTCCCAATACACGAATCAGAATACTCAAGATTAGGAACATGTCCGGCCACTTTACCATCTTGCCATTCTTGAATCATATCTTTCTCTTATCCTTTGCCTTGATGATATGCAAACCACTTTGCATCTCGACTTGAAACCTTTTTGGTTCTCTATTGTTTCTCCCTGTTTCTTGATTCTGATACTAGGATTTGGGCAACTTGAGTGGAGTTATGTGATTGTACCCATGAACTGCAGCATAGTTACAATGCGGTACCCTATTTAAGTAACTTGGAGTCCTGGTCTTGATTCACGTCCTTATTCCATGATCGTTATATTACCTGGATTCTCTCGGTTTCATTGCTTACCAGTTATTGTTTTATCGCCAGCTTGAATCATGTTTACCGTGCTTAATCATCTTCAGTATCTTGACATCGGATGAAGTCATCTCGGTATCTTACTTGTTCATGTTTTCCCCGCGTTAGAATTATTCAATTCTGGTGCATCCCTTTGTTTGTTGTTGTCCTGGGAATGGATTTCTCGGCACTTTCCACGCTCACATTGAATGTAGGGCAAAGAAAGTGATTTTCCAGATTCCCGGACATCCGGAGTTTGTTTTTGCTGGAGGAAGCAGCTCTGTCGGGCCAGTCGAGTTTAGCGCTAGGCCGACAACTAATGCTCTTTCATCACTGGAGGTTGATAAAGATGAAGTGCCAGCTATAGTTTGAGATTTCATGGACGTGTTCGAAGACATCTCGGGTTTACCGCAAAACGAGATGTGGAGTTCGCGATCGATATTGTTCCTAGTGCAGCGCCAATCTCAAAGGCGTACTATCTAATGGCACCAGTGGAGTTGGAAGAAGTCAAGAAGCAGTTTACCGAATTACTTGAGAAGGGTTGGATTCGCAGCAGTAATTCACCTTGGGGAGCTCCAGTTCTTCTAATCAAGAAGAAAGATGGCACAAGGAGGATGTGCATCGATTATCGAGAATTAAACCGGGTGACTATTAAGAACAAGTATCCGATCCCTCGCATTGGAGAATTGTTTGAGCAGCTTAGTGGCGCGAGGGTATTCTCGAAACTGGATTTGCGATTCGGATATCATCAGGTCCGAGTTAAATCAGAAGATATTTGCAAGAATGCGTTCAGAACTCGGTATGGACATTGCAAGTACTTAGTGATGCCCTTCGGAGTAACGAATGCACCGACGATATTTATGGACTTGATGAGCCGAATCTTTTCACCGTTCTTGGACCAGTTTATAGTGGTGTTCGTTGATGATATTCTGGTTTACTCGAGGAGCATAGAAGAGCATGCAGAACACTTAAAGATCGCACTGCAGACATTGAGGCACGAAAGATTGTATGCAAAGATGAGCAAGTGCGAGTTTTGGCTTGAAGAAGGGAAGTTTTTAGGGCATGTCGTGTCTGGAGATGGAATTGCCGTTGATCCCGAAAAGATGGCAGCAGTTCGAGATTGGCCGATTCCGAAGAACGTTGCAGAGAACAGAAGTTTTCTTGGACTTGTCGGCTATTACAGAAGGTTCGTGGAGAATTTTGCTCGTCTAGCTGAGCCTTTTACCAAGCTTACGCGCAAAGAAGTACCATTTGTGTGGACTGATAAGTGTGCGTCATATTTTGAGGCATTGAAGCAGAGATTGATAACCGCTCCTATTCTGACCGTGCCAGACAATTCCGGAGGATTGGTGATTCACAGCGACGCATCTGGGAAAGGATTTGGATGTGTTTTGATGCAGCATGGGAAGGTTACAACTTACGCATCGAGACAGTTGAAGACCCATGAGAAGAATTATCCAACTCATGACTTAGAGCTTGCAGCAGTGATTTTCGCTTTGACGCTTAGAGACACTACTTACTGGGCGAAAGGGTCGAAGTATTTACCGATCACAAAAGCCTAAAGTATGTGTTCACACAGAAGGAGCTTATTATGAGGCAGCGTAGATGGTTGGAGCTGATGGCTGACTACGATCTTGATCTTAAGTACCATCCGGGGAAAGTTAATGTTGTGCCGGATGCGCTGGGTCGGTTTCCAGCAATTCGCATGTTGACTGCACAGAAGAACTTATTGAAGACTTTCGAAGATTCGATTTGGAGGTTATGCTACCGCATTCTTCAGGACAGTTGATACAGCTACAAGTACAGTCATCGTTGATCGAGAATATTAAAGCAGCGCAATTGCAGGACCCAAGATTTCAGAAGTTTCGAGAACAGGTTGAAGCTGGATTTCGAATGGAATTACTGATTCATGAAGATGGTTCGTTGCGATATGGTAGTCGTTTGTGTGTGCCAAAAGGAGATATTCGAAAAGAGGTTATTAAGGAGGCGCACAGTTCCGCATATTCCGTACATCCAGGAGGCACGAAGATGTACCGTGATCTACGACAGCATTTCTGGTGGGAAGACATGAAACGGGAGATTGCTCGCTTTGTAGCAAGGTGCTTGGTGTGTCAGCAAGTTAAAGCTGAACATCAAAGGGTTGCTGGTTTATTGTAACCACTTCCGATTCCTCAATGGAAGTGGGAACATATAACCATGGATTTCGTGACGGCTTTACCGCGGAGTCCAAAGGGCAACAATACAGTTTGGGTGATTGTTGATCAATTGACCAAGGCAGCTCATTTCATACCATTTTGAGTTGGTCAATCAACGGAAGCTTTGGCAGAACGGTACATGCAGTATATTGTAAGATTGCATGGAGTACCGGTGAGCATCATATCCGACCGTGACACTTGTTTCTTATCACACTTTTGGAGGAGCTTACAGGAAAGTTTGGGGACTCGATTGAAGTTTAGCACAGCTTATCGTCCTCAAACAGATGGCCAGTCGGAGAGAACGATCCAAACTCTTGAAGACATGTTGCGAGCTTGTATGTTAGACTTCAAGGGTTCATGGGAGGATCATCTACATTTAGTGGAGTTTTCTTACAATAACAGTTTCCAGGCGACTATTCAGATGGCTCCATTCGAAGCTTTATATGGTCGCAAGTGTCGTTCGCCCGTTTGTTGGGACGATGTTGGAGAACGAAAATTGTTGAGACCGTATTTGATCGTGCAAACAGTTGAGAAGGTTAACACTATCCGGAATCATGTGAAAGTAGCACAGGACCAACAAAAGAGTTGGGCAGATACATCGAGAAGACCTCTAGAGTTCGCCGTTGGTGATTTGGTATTCTTGAAAATACCACCGACTAGAGGGGTGATTCGTTTCGGAAGTCGAGGAAAGCTTAGTCCTCGATTCGTTGGACCTTTTGAGATTGTGGAGCATGTTGGAGAAGTAGCATACCGTTTGGCGTTACCGCAATCCTTGGCGAATGTTCATGACGTGTTTCACGTATCTCAACTTCGTAAATATGTTCGAGATGAAACACATGTGTTGGATCATTCGGAGCTGACTGTACGAGAAGATTTGACTTTTGAGGAGCGACCGATATCGATTGTGGGTCGAAGAGAAAAGGTTCTTAAGAACAAAGTTATCCCTCTTGTACTTGTGTCTTGGGGTAATCGCTCACATGGAGAATCAACTTGGGAACGAGAAGATGAAATCCGGCAGAAGTTTCCATATATATTCTTGAAGTATGATTGATTGTTTATCCTTTCTTGTTCTTGGAATTTCGAGGACGAAATTCGTTTTGTAGTTGGGTATAATGTAACAACCGAGTTCAGTTATACCAATTTTTGTTCCGTATTTATTATCTGTGGTATTTTATTGATTTATCTTGTTTGAGTGCGAATGGTAGTTTACTTTTACATTACATTCGACCCGACCCGCTTGCTTGAACTGATTGATTTATATTTATAGACTACCCTGGCTAGTTAAATAGACACGTGCATCTCATGGATACTGCATATTAACATTTCACCTAGCATCGCGTATTTTACATATAACATTTTAGATCACGTAAAATAAATTAAAATTGCATTTCATAGCCTGCATGATACCCCTAACCCTGTGGTTCATCTTGTTCTCGTTCCGTTCAGTGAAACGGACGTGTTTGGATGGCTACGCGCACGTACGTGCATCCGTTCTTGGGGGTATGCATTTTCGTTACCTGAGCACTCGTTTTGAAATTTGGAAGTCGCATATATTTTTCGTATTTTAAATCTGAATTTTTAGATCTGACCCGGGCGTGTTTTGGAATATTTTGTATCCCACCTAAATTCAAATTTATTTAATATTTATTTTAAATTTTTACATTTAAAATTTTGTTAACAGCTTTTAAATTTCACTGACCAACTAAAATATTTTTTACTAAACTATTCTCCTAACCACTCACACAAATCTTTCTCTTTCTTCTCTCTATTCTTTTTCTCTCTCCCCCGCATGAAGCCAAAATTCTTTCTCCTCCTATGCTCTCGATCTCTCCTCTCCTCTCGATCTCTCTCATTCTCTCTATCTCACTCCTCCCTCTCTCTCCTCTCTCATTCTCTCTCTCTCTTAGCACTCTTTCTCTCTCTCTCTCTCTCTCTCTTTCTCTCTCTCTCTCTCTTTCTTTATATATATATATATATATATATATATATATATATATTAATTTTTTTAAAAACCCACGTCCCCTCTCTCTCATCATCTTCATCTTTTCTTTTTCCATTTTCCCCACCTCCTCGATCAAATTATCGTCTATCGTCTTGCTCGCCGCCGCCTCTACCCTCGACCCCGATCTCCTCACCCTCGTCCTCTCAACCTCCACCTTCTACTTCTCACCCTCTTCCTTTCCTGCCTCGCCTACACCTCCACGAAACCCATCCTCGCCTCTGCCCTTGCCTGTACCGCCTCCACCCTCGTCGTCGTCGATATCCCCTCACCACCGCCGAAGACCTCTCACTCTCCTCCTCCCTTCCACCTCTCTCTTCTTTTCAGACTTTAGGAACCCATCACCCGATTTTCCTGCACACGATAACTCACTGCAACCCTAACCCCACGAGAGCCGCGCCCTCGCCTCGTCGTCGCCACCACTCTGACCCCGTTACCACGTAGACGACCTCCCTCACCACCTCCTCACTTCCTTTTCCCCAAGATCCCGAACTCAAAGAAACCCACGCACCCATCACCTACGACCCAGCCTCTCCTATGTCCCTATCGTCGTCAACCTCAACGTTGGCGCCAACACCACCTCTTCTCTTCTCTTTCCTCCACTTCCTTCACTCTTCTCCCGAGCACCTGCAAACAACCCTCTCTTTCCCCCCTTCTTCTTCTTTTCCTTCTTCTCTTTTCTTTATCTCTTATTGGATTCCTTTTTCCGGTGATCGCCGGAAACACATCATCGTCGCCTTCGTTTCCCTTGCCTCGCCTCTGTCCTCAAACACCAATCACAGAGCCAATATCCACAACCCATTCCTTCCTTCTTCTATTTTCTTTCTTTCCTTTTTCTTGCTTTCTTGAATGGGTTCTCGGCCGTCTCATCGGAGTCGTGCATGTCGTCGACGATCCAGATGACCCCGAAGACGTTCTCGTGCAGCGTGGTCACTTCTTGGATTGGAAGGTTCCGTTCCGGGCACGCGTGTGTGCATCGCAGCGTTTACCGACATTGGACATTGCAGTGCGTATCCGTCGCGTGATCCATCGAGGCAAGTTTATCTTGCTACATGATACATTATATTTTATGCATCTATTTTAATGAATATGATATTTGAATTTCAAACCGTGCATCTAAAGTACTTGTTTCACAGTGTTACAATGACCGTATGCATCCATTCTTATCATTTCATATCTAACATATGCAACTTATCTTGTCACATATCATAGTATTGTATACCGCATCAACTTGAATATAACCATTCCCATTGTTTAATTGAACGTCGTGCTTTAACTAGTTTATCATTTAAAGGTTATATGATATCCATCCGCATCCATATCGAATAGAATACATATAGCCACATTCACAGATCTCATTAATAACCCATTATTGTTGTTTTAATACCCCATGTTTAATAAAGTGTAATCTAATTAGTTTTGGAACTGTTAAATGTAACCCTAACATGACATGATACCTATATACTACCTGACTTGACCTGAGGTACCATGGCTTTACCTGTTAACTGATCTTGTTACTAATGCCAACAATCTTGACATGTTGTCCCTACGGACATTTCCTGTGTCTAGCCAGACAAACCTGTACCTGCTAGATCCTTTGTTGGCATTAACTCCAGATTTATTAATACCTGACTTGACATATATAACTTGGGGGTATGGGGAAATTAAGAATGTAACCGAGCGTAACTCAAAGGGCTATCCTATTGTTTGCCGTTTTTTCCGAGCGTTACGGAATACCTATTGTTTGCCGTTTTTCCGGGCGTTACGGAATACCTAATGTTTGCCGTTTTTCCGGGCGTTACGGAATAATCACCGATGGGTTACGATGAGGATTACATTACTTGGTTTCGAAGACTTTAGAATAGATAACCCCGTAGCACAGTTTAGATATCATTGCACGTCACTTATACTGACATACCCACTGTTATATATTCTTGTTGTATTCTTGCTCATACTCATACCTGAATGTCTTGCTACCCCTGTTTATATTATTGCTTAATATTATGACGCACTGACGTTTGGGTTTTGCATGGCCCAGATTCTCTACCTTTGATGCAGACTGATCAGGAGTACTGTCGCTGCTAGACCGAGCGGTGAGGATCCTGTTGGTATCCAGTTTTACTTCCAGGTGTTTTATTTATTGGATCTTTTGCTTCCACATATTATATTATTTCTTGACTCATTTATTCTGGCTCATGGACATGTACTAGATAGTTTAGTTTACCTTCCTGTTCTTGATATCTCTACAACCGTAATGTGACTGTGGAGGGATTTTTCCTATCCACCGGTAGCATGGTTGGCTATGTCACGTGCCTATATTAGCGTACTCTGGGAAGCGGGGCGTGACACAAATATAATCCGGCTAATATCAAGTATACAAATATATATCAAATATATATTAACCACATATACATATACCATTGAATGAACACTTGATTCAATAATCCGGTTATATCACATATAACCTAACTGATATCAAATATCGCGAGATTAGAATACGGTATCACATACTCGTATTTAATCAAGCTCCCGCACATATCAGTATATATGCCCTACTTCGTTTCGCTTGTGCTAGGAAACCTTTGTGTGGGACTCTAAAGACTCATCAAAACGCCAGCAGTAGGTAATGATCATATCTGTCAACCACAAGCCATCAGTGGTACTAACTGGACGTAATGGCTACCCAGGTATTGAACGAATAGAAAATCAACAAGTAAGCTTGTCCAAACTCCCGCAAAGCCTATAAGCAACACTTACCGTACAGTCCGGTCTTTTCGTCTGATATGTCTCATATCGAGTCTAGGGGTGGAATCTTCAGACCCCAGTAACTTGATAAGTCATACCGATGTGTGGCCTATAACGGTTCGAGAAACTACTTATAACACTAACCAGTAAATCTCATCAGTCCTGGCCAGAGACTTGCTGTTATGGCCAATCGAGTATAGCGCAACATCAACTCCCTATACCGGGAGAGACGAAACCCCTCCTATCGCTCACTGCCACCATGTGACTCGGGACTGTACACAAAATCCACCTGTTTGCACGACTCCTTTGAGTCATGGTAAGGAAGAAATCAAAGCAAAGTGGGAACCACACAAGACACTATGATGATCTCGGGTCTACAGATTAACCTGTACAAGTGTCACCAGAGAACCGCTATCTGACGATAGGTATGGTACCAACTAGGAGTTCTCGGCGAGTCCTGATCGGTGTACCTATTCTCTAATGAGCACCTGTGCACAATCTTTGATGTCAAACACCAATGGTTGTGGAATCAACCATCGCCCCCTATAGCGTCAAGAAACGTGCACACTAGTCTACTCTGGAATATCGATGCCCTATCTCGATACTCTCTCGACTAGGAATGGTTAAAGGATATGCCTCCGGACTACACAAGCCCCACTAGTATGATCTGCATCATAGTCCTGGTAGTTAAGCCAACATCCTAAGGGCTTTATCAACATCTATTAGAGAAACAGTATAATTATACAAGTGTACATGTTAAGATAAAGAATAACCAGATAGCATACTATCATGACGAGCAAGAAAGTCCTCTCTATATATGTCCAACCATCCACTATATTATACAATAATGGTCTTTAGGGCATACATATTCCTAACAATTTCCATGATGTATGTATCGCAGTTGAAATCCGGAGCTAGGAATATGCCATTGCTCCATTTTCATTTGATAGCCGCATTCGCGTGCTGTTGAAATGGAGGGGAACGCCGAGATAGTCTCTAGGTTATATATGGGCCGTCGAGACTTGGAGTTTAGGCTTTCTCCGTTACTCCATTTTTGGTTCCGACCCTTGGATCTTTTGTTGACGTTACGTCTGCATTAAGAAGGAACATTGAGTTGGAGTTAGGATTTTGCTGTCACTCCTTTTTGATTTGGCTCATTGGAGCTTTGCTGACGTCACGTCTGCACCTTGATGGAATGAGCAAAGCGTCGAGCTGATCTTTAGGCTGTAGATGTTTCCATCAAGATCTGGTTCTCCCTTTAACGGAGCCTAGTGGGAAAATATGGTCCCTTTTCCTTTATTTGTTCCCATGGATCGTGTACAAGAGTCAATATGGACATACTTGCAGGGCAGATGAAATTTCAATTTATATATTTTTTATTCCCGCGATGCTCTATCTTTTCAGTTTCTATGTCACGAAAGTCGCGATTGCCCAATCATTTCGGCTATTTATCGCGATGACCAATCATTTCGACTATTTTTTTATTTTTTTACTCGTTACTTTTTATTGCGAGTTGTCTGAATATTTCGGTTATTTTTATATGCATATTTTTTGCTCGCTGATTTTTATTGCGAGTTGCCCCATCGTTTTGGCTATTTCATATGCATTTCTTTTTGGTACCCGCTGCTGTTTTTATTGCGAGTTGGGAATCTAATACCAATCTTGGCATCAGCATCGCTACGACTGGAATATTGCCAGGATCGAATCATCATTTGTCGTGAAAAGACTTGGAGTTTGATACATGTTTAGGTATCAGCATCGCTACGACTGGAATATTGCCAGGAGCGACTCATCATTTGCCTTTGTTGATTTGAACAAAGGTGGCTTAGCAAACAGGGTTAGGACCTGCCGACTAAGGCTTTTTGACTTTACGAGCCGTAAGGGTCCCATAAAGGTATTTCTCTCTATGAGTCATGAGAATCTCGTAGGTGTATTTTCTCTTTAGGAATCGTGATGATTCATAAGTGCGTTCTTTCTTATAAGTCGTAAGGATCTTACAAGAGTATTTTCTCCTTATAAGTCGAGAGGACTTACAAGTGTCGTTCACCATACGGGGACATTTCTCGTCGTTGGTGGAACTTGGTGGGGGATATATTTATTTATGCTTGTGGATTGTATACAAGGGTAAATATTCGACCGCCTATAGGGAAACTTGGGGGATATGACAGCTTAAGAACAGGTTTAGATCTAGCTTAAGGCTTTTGAATCTTATGAGCCATGAGGGTCTCACAAGGGGAATTCTCCTTACGAGTCGTGAGGATCTCGCAAGTGTAATTTCTTCTTAGGAATCATGAGGATTCCTAAGTGTGTTGCTCCTTTGTGAGTCGTCAGGATCTCACACAGGTATTTTCTCATTACAAGGTTGAGAGGACTTTGCAAGTGCATATGAATTTTTTATTTTACGAGTTTGCACCCTTTCCAAGTTTTCACAAACTCGCCAGCAGTCCTTCTGTTTTTACTCACGACGCCCTTTCGGGTTTTCATCCGTGCCCATTTTGCTTGTAGACATATCCTTTTTTTAACAACGAAACTCTTGAAAGCAGCTTCGTCGCAGGTGACCCACCTGTTTGCCAGTGGGTTTTGAGGGTGGCTTCATCGCTGGATTAACTATGTAGCCAGTGAAACTCACGTTGCAATCTTTCCTGCTAAGACTTCGATTGCAATATAGGTCTCAAGGGAATGTATCACCGTATTTGGGGCAATGTACTAGTTTAGGAACGTTCCGGTCCATTATCGCTATGTTTGAGACGAAATTTTAGTTTAGGGACTTTTCGGTCCGATGTCGCCATATCTGAGGCAAAGTTCTAGTTTAAGGACATCTCGGTCCTCTGTCGCCATATTTGAGGCGAATTTCTAGTTTAAGGACATCTCGGTCCTTTATCGCCATGTTTGAGGCAACAGAGCTTCTTTGTATACTACTCTTAAAGTCCTGGCTCAGGAAGATAGCAAGCGTCGTCATCTATCATAGATCTAAGTCGTGGCTCATCAAGCGTAGTATTTTTTGAGGAATCAGCCGTTTATTGGCCGGAAGGGTCTTTCGCCATGCATATCTATGTGCAGGTAGGCTCCACATTGGAAGACTTTGTCTATGATGTACGGGCCTTCATAGTTTGGCTCGAATTTCCCCAGTTTTGCACGATTGGGGATCATCGGTCTTTTGACGACTAGCACGAGCTCGCCTTGGCAGAATGCTCTCGGCCTGGTCAGTCTTTCGTATGACCGTGTCATCCTTGCCTTATAAGCCTCCAGGTTTTGCTGTGCTTTAAGGCGAGTTTCGTCGAGGTCATCGAGCTCCTCAAGCCAAAGATGAGTGTTTTTTCATCTGTCAGCTCCTATCGAACCGCTATTCGTAGAGAAGGGAGTTCTATTTCTAAGGGAAGCACTGCTTCCCTGCTGAATACCAACGCGTATGGTGTTGTATTCATGGCCATTTTGAACGTTGTTCGGTACGCCCAGAGAGCTTTATGCAACCTTTCGCGCCAGTCTCTTTTGTTTCTGGACACTGTTTTCTTTATAATCATTTCAAGGTCTTGTTGAAAGCTTCAGCTAGACCATTGGCACGAGGATTATAGACTGAAGAGTATCTCTAATCTATCTTATGATGTTCTGCGAAGCGGATGATTTTATGTCTCCTGTAGGATGGCCCACTATCCGAGATAATTCGTCGCGGAGTGCCGAACCGGTAGATGACATGTGTCCTGAAGAAATGGAGGATATGCTCAGTCTTCACCTCCCTTAGTGGTACTGCTTCTGGCTACTTAGAAAAGTAGTCGGTCGTTGCCAATACGAACCGATGTCCTTTGGACGATGCTGGTTCAATGGGGCCAATTATATCGATTCCCCACATTTTGAACGGCCAGCTAGCTACTGTTCGGTGTAGCGGGTTTGGATGCTGGTGGATGAAGTCCCTATGAATTTGGTACGAGTGACACTGCTTCGCATATTCGAGGCAGTCTTGAATTGTGGGCCAATAGTAACCCATTCTTTTGATCTTCAGCTTCATTTTTGGCCCAGCTCGGTGAGAACCGCAGAGCCCGTCGTGAGTTTCTTGGACGAATTTCTTTGCTTCCTCTGGTCCCAAGAATCATAGCAACAGACAGTCAAATGATCTCTTATATAGAGTATCATTGACGAAGGCGAAGGACAAAGCTCGTTTCATGAGCTGATGCCTAGACGACGCATTTTTGGGCGTTCGTTGAGATTTGAAGTAGTCTATGAAGACTTCCCTCCAATCGTTGACCTTTTCTTCGTCCTCTATTTGAAGGGCTATTTGTTCGGTCGTTTCTTCTCTTCTAGATGACTCTATCAGATCTTCCGAAGATATATATGTTGGCGCAAGGATCCTGCGCACGATGATCTTTACGTCATCAAGGTCTTCATCGGCCAGTTTCTTAGCCAACTTGGATAATGCATCCTCCTTGTTGTTTTCTGCATGCGGTATACTCTCCATGATATAGAATGGTATTTGTTTCAGCAATTGTTGCACTATTTCGCCATACTTTATCAGCTCCGGTTTACATGTCTGATAGTCGCCATTTACTTGGCTAATGGTCAGCTGGGAGTCTCCATATATGAGAAGGTCTTTGATTCCCATGTCGACAGCGATCTCGAGACCCGCTATCAAAGATTCATATTCAGCTTCGTTATTAGTCATCGGCTCCGTTAGGGAAAAGGCGTAACGCATTATCCCTTCTTGTGGAGTCACGAAGATAAGGCCCATCCCGGCTTTGATTATGGGGGTGTTTTGCTTTCGCCTCTTCATGGAAGATTCTCCATCGAAGTAGAGTTCCCATTGAGAATCATTTTCTTCTTTGTCTCCTTTGATTGTGTCGAATGCATGTTCATCCGACAACTCACAATTTAAGGGGGAGTCGACTGATATCGGATGCTTGGCGAGAAAGTCGGTGATGGCTTGGCCTTTCACTGCTTTGAGAGTTCGATACGTTATCGAGAACTCCATCAGGAGGAGGGCCTATTTGGCAAACCTTCCTGTTAATATGGCCCTTGACATCAGATATTTGAGAGGATCCACCTTTGATATGAGATGGACCTCATGTGCCAAGGCATTGTAATCCATCTTGTTTTTCCTAGGCGGATCCCTGGCTGCGATCTCTTTGACAACTCCATCATCAAGGGTGATTTCCTCACGGATTTTTTCCTTCCCTTTTTCTCTTTTGCTCGAACCTTTATTTGTAGGTTCGAGGTTCTTCTCAGGCAACGTGCGGTTACACAACTGAATGTTCTCACAGTTCTTCTCCTCCTCTTCTTTTTTGGAGGTGGAGTCCTTTAAGAGAAGGCTGAGGATTATTTCATCCTCAGAATCACTCCCGAAGGTAAGAACCTGGGGTTTTCCCCCTTTCGAACTGGTATCAACTATATAACAGTTGCCAGTCATTTTCTCGCACGCATTTGCCGCACTTTTTGCTGTCAACAAGCTTCGCGCTTCATCCTCTTGAAGTGTTTTTTATGGGCAACATATCATTGCCACCACTTCTTGAAGGCACTGTATTCTTCGGTGGGGTGGGTAATCCTCCGATGATATAGGCAGTAGTTTGGATGTGAATCCTCTCCGTCGAGGCATTTGACCTCGGGAGTGTTTCCTACGAGAGGTGGCAGCTTCATTCCTGTTGACAGGGCTTTGGCAAACCGCTTCTCTGCCTTGATCCTGCTCTTATTTGTAGCAGGTGTGCTTCGGTTTGGTTGGAATAATTTATGACTCATCATTGCCGTAGCTTCTTGATCCTAACGCTGACGCTTAGCCTTTTCGTATATGGCTGTTTCGCATTCTCAGTCAGCTTTACTTTTTCGAAAGGCATCGTTTTAACAGCCTATCGATCGGGTCTTCTGGCAGTTCCAGGGATTTTAGCGCCGATCCTGCCCCAGTTCTTCTGCGTTGTTTTCTGACACTGAGGGAGCTTCTTCGCCATTTAACAACGAATGGGAGACCATGTGGCAACTTGCTACATAGTCTTCGGTTTCTTCTGATGAGTCATTTTCCTCATCGTTGTCGCTATCTTCGTTCTCAAGAATATGCTTGAGGAACTCTTTGAGGGTGACCGATGTCCGTGCCTTATGATTGTACTCCTCTAACGCGTTGATGCACTTTTGTAGGTTTTTGCGCTTGTCGTTATACTCGGCAAGCTACACAGGCTTCTTGTGTTGGAGATAGTGCCCTCAGAGTCAATTATTAGGTCACAGGTACGTGATTGTAATGATTGATGGAGGACCTATCCCGGTAGGACAGTCTTACTCGAGATGATAGTATGCTATCTGGTTTACCTTTATCATCGTGTACTGCTTTAAGTGACCTGACAAGTCGCTATTACACGTTGGTAGAGCTCCTAGGATTCTTGCTTGACCACCAGCAGTATGAGGGCGATCATATAAGTGGGAGCTGGGGGTCTACAAGCATATCCTTAAAAGGTCCCTAGTCGTGGGAGTTTCGAGACAGGGCATCGATACTCCAGAGTAGACTAGTGTATACAGTCGAGACCCCGACGAGGGGCGGTGGCCGGTCTCACAAGCCACTGGTGTCAGTTGGATCACCTAAGATGTATACAGGTGCTCATTGGGTTATGAGTACACCGGACAGGACTCACCGGGAACATGCTAGTTGGTCATATACCAGACGTCAGATGGCAGTTCCCTGGTGACATGTGTGCAGGTTAGTTCATCGACCTGGGGATCGTCATTTGTCTCGTGTGAGTTCCCACTGTACTTTGATTACTACCCTACCACGGCTCAAAGGAGTCGTGCAAACAGGTTTTAGTTGGGTACAGTCCCGAGCCACATGGAGGCAGTGAGCGTATCTTCAGGGGTTCGTCTCTCCCGGTATTGGGGGTGAGGTCGTGCTGTGTCTAGGAGAGCCATTACACAAAGTCCTTGGCCAAGGCAAGGAGATTTACTGGTAGGTATTCCAGTAGTATCTCAGGGTGTTCTGGGCTACACTCCGACACGACTTGTACCGCTTTTGGGGGTCTGACTTTTACTAACCCACTAGGCCCGCCATGCGATACTCATAGACGAACGGACCGGACTGAACGGATATTGTCACTGACAGGCTCAGTAGGGTTGTCAGGCTGAGTTCACTCACAGACGTCCCTTTTAGTCAATACTTGGTAGCCCGTTACGTATTGGCTTATACCTCTGACGTGCTAGTGGTTAAATCCACAACCGAGGTGTTGACGAGTCTTTAGAGTCCCCCACATTCAGTTACTCAGCTTTCGGGCGAAAGGTTGTAGAGGCCGTATGGAGATATGGCAGGGTCCGATCAGATACGTGCGGTATTGCACGGATCAGGATCGGACAGTCTGTACTATAGGCCGTATGGTTATATGGCAGGGTTCGATCAGATACGTGCGGTATTGCACGGATCAGGATCGAACGGATATTACTAGCCGGCTTTGGTATAAGCCGGATCCTAGTATAGTACAGTGTAGATTTTGTCTCCTTGCATTTGTATTTCGGTCGAAATACAGATGCGGGTGTGTATGCACAGTATCGGGGTTTTCCTGTAATTTATTACGGGACCAGTTTTCTGGAGTTGCCAGTTTGCTTTCCGTTTCGGCCAATTTCCATTGTTCCGTTCGTTGGCCGAAGATTGGTGGAGGAGGGCTTATTTGCATTGTTGCAAATAAGCAATTGTGGAGGGGGTCTTTGCATATTTCCTTGTATCATGATGGCTCACCATACCTTGACCTTGCTTGACTTTTTGACTTCATCATGGTTGCACCTTACCTTGACTTCTTGACTTTGTTTTCATGATTTCTTGACTTTGGTTGTGATGATGGGAGAGGAGATGGTTGTTGTGTGTTGGACTTTCCAAGCCATCATTTTCTTTGCATTATTGATCAAGCCATTCTCTCTCTCTCTCCAATCACACCAAATATTGGGGGGGCGGCCATTCCTTGGGAGAGAGGGGATTTCATTTCATGAGGTGGGATTTTTGTATCTTGAGTTTTGAAAAATCCCTACAACTCCCTCTCCAAAAGTTCACTTCAATTCCTCCACAAAAATGGCATCTCCATGAACCCCAAAGTGAGACTTGAGGACTATATATTCTACAGCGAACATTGGGCACGTCGAGTAGCCGGCTTCGTGCCCGAGTTGCCTCGGCATTGAGGTAGGAGCCCGTAAAAGAAGTAGGCGATGTGGTGCACTTCCGGCGACGAGGAGGAGACGGAACATTCCGCAGGAGATCGGGACGATGACGAGAAGACCGGAGGACTTGGATCGTCGGTATATCTCTATTCCCTTTCTTGTAGTTAGCTAGGACTAATTAATGGTTCGATCCGGGTATTAGTGCGCGGCGGTTTGCCAGTTCAAGAAAAATTTAAGTTTATCACCGCTTCCGCATTTGGCCGTCGGATTGACGGCCGGGGCGCCGCCGTGCACTTATAGTGGTATCAAAGCCTCGCCATTAACTTATTCTAGCTTGGTGTAGTGTGTTTTTCTGTTTCGATCGATCGAATGTTCCAAAACTACATTTTTGTTAGCATCAATTTTCTGTTGGAAATTTTTGGTGTCGAAAAAATTTTCAGGTTGTAAAATATTGATGTACTGGAAAATCTAAGAACTCTGTAAAATTTCGATGAAGTGAATCCGCAGTGGGAGCGCGGAACCGCCGCATATACCCCCATTCCGCCGCTCTTCCGCCGCACACTGTGGAGATCACTTCACCAATTTTTTTCAGAGGCTTTCTGGGCTTAAAATATGGGTTTTGGAATATTAAAATTGGGCCCAGGTTTTCTGTGAGTGCTACAGTTTTGATTGGGGGCCCACTTGTTAATTTTTGATCGATCGGATATTTTAAACACATTTTTCACAGTATTTACATTATATCTGCGACCGTGAATGTCACTTGATCGGTAAATCCGGTCTAACTGCTATAGCCCGGTTAGACGGATTTGCGAACGTGACTTTCACGTTGATGTTTTGTTTTTGCTGTGATGTTGCGGATCGGTCGTGGGGGATAGCCTGGATGCAATGCCAGTACAGTTTTGTTGTATTATGTACATTTGATATTGCGGGGCGAGCGTCCGACATGTGGACTGCCGTCACTGCCTGTTTGTATTATTATTTTGGGGCACGACCTGGTTGCGGTCGATGTACCCGTTGTATGTATATTTTACTTTCTGTACTAGGATTGCCCCGCGGAGGGGTGCACGGATAGCCGGGTTCTGGAGGGCAACAAGCCCGCATCTCATGGCATTGAGACGGAGGGGGCTTCACTCTAGGATTGGCAGGCTATTCGCCGCACTCGTAGGGGGTACAGATTGACCCAGGAGGGGTGCCCAAGTTACCGGATTCCGTGAAGTGCTGGGTGGTCCATTCACGTTGCTGAAGGGGGCTGCCTCGCTTCAGGTTTTGGCGGGTAACTTGCCGCGCCCGTAGGGGTCTAGGATTTCATTGCACAGGCTATCCACACGACCAGGGGAACGTCGGGTTTCAGCGGCTCTGTGAAACCCGGGGATCCCAGATATCTGTATTGTTTCTGTGATGCTGTACATTTCTGTGATGTTGCATTTTATTCACGCCTTGAGCGAATATAATATATTGGTATATATATTAGTAGATGTTGTATATGTTTTGCATCCGCGCTAGTCCAGTCCCCGCTCTGTCGTTAGTTAGCTAACCTAACGGGTAATGACGGGACCCAGTGGCGAATGCGGATGGCATATACGTACATCAGTATATTTTCGTTCTTTTTGGTGTGATCAATTGATGGGACTGCATTGATTCGGATCAATGCAAGTTAAAACAAACCTAATCTGATGTTGTTGGAACACTTTTCAAAAAGCTGTTATTGCAAGGACGTTTACTTTTGTTTTGCATCGTGGTATTCATTGGAATATCCTGCTCCTCAGTCGACGAGGCAAGGGCCGAGATCCCTTCACCGGGAGTGACCCCTTGGACAGAAGTTTGCGTCAGGGCATTAACTTCACTATAGCCAATTACTTTTGCTTTGCACCGTGGTATTCAGTTAGAATATCCTGCACCCCATTCTACGGGGAAAGAGCCGAGATCCCTTCACCGGGAGTGACCTCTTTAGCGAAGGTTTTCGTCACTATATTTTTAAAAGCTATCCGTTCCTTCAACGATATCAAGTTCGTTACGTTAAAGGTTTTCGCCAGAAACCATTCGTAGCCCTCCGTCGTTTCATATGGGTAGTCAATAGTATTCAAGCTGTGTTTGTTGGCCAAAGTCAAGGCACAGTGTTTGGTAGCTGTTGGTTATTCATATGCAGCATAGATAGATGCGTTGGTTTGGAACAGTCGTATAGCCTTGTTGGCCAAAGTCAAGGGCTTGTGCGGGTGGATTCGAATCAACCTGGAGAATGACGGGTAGAACTTGACATGTGACTTATGATTTGTTGGCCAAAGTCAAGGTCATAAGAGCATGGGGCAAAAATCACATCGGGAGTTTCAAAAGAACTGAAACTTGCCAGATATGCGCATACCTTCTGGAGTGTGATAGCGTGAGCGGATTCCGTCACGTTATCATGCAATGATAGTTGGATCCCGATTCCCACTGATGAGTTAGTTTACTCCTCGGGTAACCCCGACTAATTCTTCTTTCAGGTTTGGAGGAGAATTTGAGGTACAGTGGGAGGTTTCCAGATTAGATAAATTGGTGACCATTCTGATCTAGGTTAGAGTGCACGCTGAGTGTTTTCTTTTCTCTCTCTCTTTGGCAGCGACCATTGACCCGACCCTAAGACTTTGACTCAGTGACCAAGTTGACCGAACCTTCTTAAACACCGGCTTTTGGATTGTCAGAGTTGCAAACCTCATTGCCACTCCTACTTTTACCCTTTTCTCCAGGACACCCCGTTTTACTATGAACGTCCACTTCCATTGGACAAAACCATCGTATGGTTAGATACGAACTCGAAAGAATTTATTCGAGGATGGTTTCCGGTTCTGGAGAAAACGGATAGGATTATTCAGTTGTTTTTTCCTTTTACCCTCTCAGGTTACGAGTACTCCTTGGTTTAGGGGTAGTACACCTATTACGCAAATTGGATTGTCTTCTTCCAAACCTTAGGCTGGTGCCGACCGGTGGGGAATGAAGAAAACCAATTAGCATAACGATGGTGTGCAGAAGGTATTAAGTTCAGACAAAGCAAGGGATTAGTAAGAGGGCAAAGTAAATTGCAACAGATATTCACGACCAAACCAAGTATTCCTTCGCCAATCCTAAAATCACCTTTGTATTTCTCCAGGACACTCCGTATCACTACGAAGATCCACAGTTTATTGGATACTCCATCGTATGGTTATATACGAACTCGAAAGGAACTTGTTCCAGTTCGGGGATGGATTCTGGTCCAGGAGAAATAGGAATAAGGTTTATTCGGTTGTCTTTTATCTTCACCCTCTCTCATTGCGAGTGTTCCTAGGATTGGGACAGTACACCCATTATGCTTATTGGATAGTCTTCTTCCAAACCATAGGCTGGTGCCGAACGGTAGGGAAGGAAGAAAACCATTTGGCCTAAAGGGGTGTACAGAAGGTAAAGACTAAAGACATATGAAGGGATTTGGAGAGGTGGCAAAGAATTATACGGTTACAGTCGTGAATCTGGAAGAGGCATTACTAGGAATACCAGGATACCCCATCGAAACATTTCGATGTTTCAGTCTCACTGTGTACTGTTAAAGGAAAACTGATTTCCCGATTAGACACTAGCTCCAGGGTATGTATTTACCAGGTATGATTCTCACATCTGTATGGTTTTACAGATGATGAGTGGGAGTAGGTTATTGGGAATTGGGTGATCATCCTCATTATATCGGGATTCGTTACAATCGGTGATATTTGAGGAAATCACCTGGGTAGTTTGCCGGTCGGCAAATATTTGGTTTTGAATATCCGCAGTTATGCACCAATTTCAAATTGATATATCTGTACGTCTATTTTCATAGAGTGAGATATACCTTTCTGAAATTATGTCTACGACATTTACCTATATCAGTGGATGGTTAGGTAAGGAGCATTAAACAGCGGTGTAATTCTTCTTAACCATAAGTACAGTTTTCAACCTACGACACACAGTGAATGAGTTTTCAGACTCAAGGGACTTATACAGAGTATTGTATGTTGTCCAGGGTCCATCAGGACAGAGGGGTTGGTCCTCGTACTATATTCGGTTTACTTATGACTTCTCTAGTTTTTAGACAAGTGTTTCGTGGAAACACAGGGTCCGAATTTTGAGAAGTTATAGGTATTTGAATAGAGTAGAGAACCAGGTGTAGCAAGTATCGGGATTCTTCAAAGAGATCGAAGATGTAGATACTTGTGTATGGTATTAAGTTGATAGTAATGATAAAGAGATCTTGCTTCTCTTTCAGGTTACTCATAATTGGAAGCATTCCTAAGTTGAGTAACGCTGATCAGGCCTCCTTCCATTTAGTTGACATGCACTGGAGACAGTTGCATGATTTGGATCTGGTTCAGTTAAATCAGTGCCTCTGGTCCTATATGGGATATAGAACAGTTCATATCTTAACGATGTTAAGGTACGGGGAGTTGTCCGGCTTATGATTAAAACCAGACACTGGACAACTCAAGGCACGTTTCTGTCATGGCTGTTTGTGGGTTGACCCAGGCTATGACGAGGGTTGACTTTCTACCATCTGGATGAACAATAGCGATATTGTTCTACACTCGCCACAGTTTTATTAAAAATGGATTTTTTTCAGAAAACAGTAGTGGGAGTATGGTAGAACTGGAAGTGATTCCAGAACCACAAACGATTACTGAAGATTTGATAAGGAACCTAAAGATTCAATCCGGTTTGACATTCCATTGGCCACTCCGCAGATAAGGTGGGTAACTTCAGGCACCCGAGAGGTACTCCGGTAGCCTCAAGGACGGTGACAAGGAAGTTCTTGTTTACCCACACTTGCCATTGTTGTTGTTCCAGACTGTGAGACCCGGCAGGAGGATGAGTATAGCGTCGTTCTGAACTCGCTTCAGAAGTGTATGTGTATATGACTCTGCCAGAGGGTTGTCGTAGTCGGTGGGAGCAGCGGAAGCATTGGTGGACAGGAAGCTTATGTCTATTTATAGACTAAAGCAGATATAGCGGAGATAGATCATCTATTTCTGACGTGACAGTCATGGGTTTGACTTCATCAGAATAGGGGATGGATCTGTTGAGAAGGTAGTAGGGTGTGATGTCCTGGTATTTGGATGACATACACAGAGTAGGAAGAGATATTCCTATACTACGATCGGTTATACTTTGGTCGTCACACAGTTGTTTCTCCACAAAGGAAATAGATTTTATATCAGACATACTGGTTACTAGATCTATGGTTTTAGATCTAGATTTGGGTAGTCTCCCAATCAGGGTACTTAGACAGCATTCTAAGAGTATTTAGAATGGACGACTCCATGCACGGTAGTGTACCTGCAGGTGATGGAGTCACCCTCTCTAAAGCTGTCTTACAGACTAAATTGGAGAGGGATGTGCATGATTGGCAGATCACTTGCTCAGGCGATTGAGTTAATCATGAGATGTCAAGTACCACACCAGATGTTGTTCTTGCACTAGATGCAATAAGTTGACATTGATCCAATCCTGGAGAAACAGTCGGAAGCAGTTTTAGAACATAAGTGGATGTTCTAGGGATATGATAACGACAGCCTCATGCAGGAGACAGTCATCATTCCAGGCTTCCAAGGTGGCCTGGACAACAAGGAGGTTGTTAGAGTTATAGTTTTTCCTTCTGATGAGGGGCAGTATTTTGGACAGGTAGTCCAAGGCAATACTGAGGGAGGCATGGCACTGGATACTGATTAAGTTCAGTTGACGATACAGTCTAAGAAGTTTGGATTTGGAGCTCATTTATGATTTGGAGTTCATTTATGAGCTAGGTCCCATCAGACATCCAGACATTCTAAGACAAGTATTACTCTTTTCGGGAGATGGCTTTCTCCGCGAACTTGAGATATAGAGAGACATAGAAAGATACAACAAAGCGGATCCACTCACTGAGGCTATTCCTCGAACGCAATAGTTTCGCAAACGAGCTTTGTGAGACTGACTAGTAGAGGAGTTGGGTGTTCGGTATCACACGGGCTGTGAGTATGCGACATCGCAATAATTAGCCTTGAGTGCAAGTGGGAGATTGTTGGAGATAGTGCCCTCAGAGTCAATTATTAGGTCACAGGTACGTGATTGTAATGATTGATGGAGGACCTATCCCGGTAGGACAGTCTTACTCGAGATGATAGTATGCTATCTGGTTTACCTTTATCATCGTGTACTGCTTTAAGTGACCTGACAAGTCGCTATTACACGTTGGTAGAGCCCCTAGGATTCTTGCTTGACCACCAACAGTATGAGGGCGATCATATAAGTGGGAGCTGGGGGTCTACAAGCATATCCTTAAAAGGTCCCTAGTCGTGGGAGTTTCGAGACAGGGCATCGATACTCCAGAGTAGACTAGTGTATACAGTCAAGACCCCGACGAGGGGCGGTGGCCGGTCTCACAAGCCACTGGTGTCAGTTGGATCACCTAAGATGTATACAGGTGCTCATTGGGTTATGAGTACACCGGACAGGACTCGCCGGGAACATGCTAGTTGGTCATATACCAGACGTCAGATGGCAGTTCCCTGGTGACATGTGTGCAGGTTAGTTCATCGACCTGGGGATCGTCATTTGTCTCGTGTGAGTTCCCACTGTACTTTGATTACTACCCTACCACGGCTCAAAGGAGTCGTGCAAACAGGTTTTAGTTGGGTACAGTCCCGAGCCACATGGAGGCAGTGAGCGTATCTTCAGGGGTTCGTCTCTCCCGGTATTGGGGGTGAGGTCGTGCTGTGTCTAGGAGAGCCATTACACAAAGTCCTTGGCCAAGGCAAGGAGATTTACTGGTAGGTATTCCAGTAGTATCTCAGGGTGTTCTGGGCTACACTCCGACACGACTTGTACCGCTTTCGGGGGTCTGACTTTTACCAACCCCCTAGGCCCGCCATGCGATACTCATAGACGAACGGACCGGACTGAACGGATATTGTCACTGACAGGCTCAGTAGGGTTGTCAGGCTGAGTTCACTCACAGACGTCCCTTTTAGTCAATACTTGGTAGCCCGTTACGTATTGGCTTATACCTCTGACGTGCTAGTGGTTAAATCCACAACCGAGGTGTTGACGAGTCATTAGAGTCCCCCACATTCAGTTACTCAGCTTTCGGGCGAAAGGTTGTAGAGGCCGTATGGAGATATGGCAGGGTCCGATCAGATACGTGCGGTATTGCACGGATCAGGATCGGACAGTCTGTACTATAGGCCGTATGGTTATATGGCAGGGTTCGATCAGATACGTGCGGTATTGCACGGATCAGGATCGAACGGATATTACTAGCCGGCTTTGGTATAAGCCGGATCCTAGTATAGTACAGTGTAGATTTTGTCTCCTTGCATTTGTATTTCGGTCGAAATACAGATGCGGGTGTGTATGCACAGTATCGGGGTTTTCCTGTAATTTATTACGGGACCAGTTTTCTGGAGTTGCCAGTTTGCTTTCCGTTTCGGCCAATTTCCATTGTTCCGTTCGTTGGCCGAAGATTGGTGGAGGAGGGCTTATTTGCATTGTTGCAAATAAGCAATTGTGGAGGGGGTCTTTGCATATTTCCTTGTATCATGATGGCTCACCATACCTTGACCTTGCTTGACTTTTTGACTTCATCATGGTTGCACCTTACCTTGACTTCTTGACTTTGTTTTCATGATTTCTTGACGTTGGTTGTGATGATGGGAGAGGAGATGGTTGTTGTGTGTTGGACTTTCCAAGCCATCATTTTCTTTGCATTATTGATCAAGCCATTCTCTCTCTCTCTCCAATTACACCAAATATTGGGGGGGGGGGCGGCCATTCCTTGGGAGAGAGGGGATTTCATTTCATGAGGTGGGATTTTTGTATCTTGAGTTTTGAAAAATCCCTACAACTCCCTCTCCAAAAGTTCACTTCAATTTCTCCACAAAAATGGCATCTCCATGAACCCCAAAGTGAGACTTGAGGACTACATATTCTACAGCGAACCTTGGGCACGTCGAGTAGCCGGCTTCGTGCCCGAGTTGCCTCGGCATTGAGGTGGGAGCCCGTAAAAGAAGTAGGCGATGTGGTGCACTTCCGGCGACGAGGAGGAGACGGAACATTCCGCAGGACATCGGGACGATGACGAGAAGACCGGAGGACTTGGATCGTCGGTATATCTCTATTCCCTTTCTTGTAGTTAGCTAGGACTAATTAATGGTTCGATCCGGGTATTAGTGCGCGACGGTTTGCCAGTTCAAGAAAAATTTAAGTTTATCACCGCTTCCGCATTTGGCCGTCGGATTGATGGCCGGGGCGCCGCCGTGCACTTACATCTTGGCCTTCTTCTTTTTCTTTGAAGACTTCGAAGGCTCGACTTGGGGATTTTGTCCTTTGTCAATAATTTTCGGTATGGGACGCGGTTTCAGCATCCCTTTGATAATTTCTGGTTCAAGTGGGCTTTTCCACCTAACTGCCGGACATACATGTAGATCTTTCAACATTCTTTTGGTTTTAGCTGAAAGAACGACTTCCCATAGAGTTTCTTCCACAAGCAAACATGATACCCCCGGTGCATCCACTTTTTTTGGGAGTGTGCTTCTGGGGTGGGTTCACCCTCCAGTTCTCAGACAGCGCGACCTACCCTGTTGATACTGGTCCTCGACCCAGTTCTTAAAGACGTAGCAATCCTCAATTGGGTGGCTCACCATTCTGTGATAGGAGCAATAGTTGCGGTTGTTGACGTCGCCGGGTTGCGGTGAACGCCGTGGGTCCGGCAATGTGATGAGTTTGTTACGCATCGCCAACTCAAATAATCTCCTCGTCTTATCATGGGGAAACGAGTAAGCGCGTCCTAGCCTTTCTTCCAGGGATAGGCGTGGATGTGTATTGTTTTGGCAAACAGTCGGTTTTAGGCCACTACGTTGTTGTTGAGTGTTGGCGACGAAGGTCGCTTTCCCTTTACCCTTGGCGTTTCGAGGGTCCTTGTTTGAGGAGGAAGGCTCGTGGCTCATCTAGTCCATTTGAGCCAGTTTATCGATCAGAGCCTATAAGGTAGTTGGTTTGAAGAACGTCATGAACTAGGATACAGTCGTTTGAGGATCTAGGGTCCCGATGAACATGCCCACGGCGGGGGATTCTTCGATGCGTTGTTCTCACTTAGACCATAGATTCCACCATCGAATAGCGTATTGGACCTTGGTTTCTCCCGACATTACCGTGGCATTGATTAATGCCAAGATTGGAGTGCGCTCGCTCGCGCTGGCGAAATGCTGGGTGAACAGCAGTTCTATTTCTGCGAACATTTTTACGGAGTCATTTGGGAGCTCCGGGTACCATTCAAAGGCCGTTTCTGATAGGCTGCCAACGAACTAGCGAAGCAACAGTTTGTCGTTGCCTCCAGTGTTACCACACAAAACTCTGAATTGCGCGACATGCTGGTGTGGGTTGCCTGTCCCTTTGTACACATGGAACTTGAGGATCGTATATCCCGGCGGGTATTTGATTTAGTCTTACCAGCCCGGGTACGGTCGCCTGGTTCTGATGATTTGGCCAGTATCTTCACTAGCTTGATGAGCTCGTATTTGTTGAGCAATATAATCATCTAGAGCGGCCTTGGAGATCGTTTCCTCCTTAGCCACTGATAAGGCCGGAAGAGGGTTTGATGTTTCCCCTCTGTCATCCTCGATGATTATCGGCGAATCTTCGGATGGGGGTTCAAGCCGGATCATCATTCCAACCATGTCCT
The DNA here is from genome assembly GCA_030015575.1 of Agapanthus africanus. NCBI lineage: Eukaryota > Viridiplantae > Streptophyta > Magnoliopsida > Asparagales > Amaryllidaceae > Agapanthus > Agapanthus africanus. The sequence continues at coordinate 385,422,517 of JASDDO010000006.1, read as the reverse complement.
GGAACAAAAGTGTCATCTGCTTTATGTTAGCAGCTTGTTCCGCGGCCTTCTTGTCTTTTCTTTCAAGCACACTTCGTAGGAACTCAGTATCGGTCTCCTGCTCTTGGCGATATTCGGTTGTTGTGTCCGGGCTTTCTTTCTGCATGGTAAGTACTACCATTTTGGTCAGCATTTCCTAGAGCTTTTGTTGTTTCTCCTGAGTTTTTTTCAGCGACCGAGTTTGCGGTCGATGACTCACCGAAGCACGGCTTTCCTCTTTCCTGGAAGCCATGAAGACCATGTGTACGATCATGCCCCCAGACTTGGAGCGTTTGGGTCCAGCGCCTTTGGAATTTATCGCAGGCGGTGGGATTTTCTCCAGCCTCGTCCTTTTATGGGAGGTTGAAGTTGAAGGAGCCGTTATGACAGGCACCTGTGTATAAGAATCCCCTCGCTGTGTGATGGAGGGATGGTCTTTCTCCTGCCGAGCCTTTGATTTTATCGGCCGAGAGAATAATCTTTGTTGATCATAGAGTCCTGGACTTTCCGTCAGACCCTGTGAATTTGGGAGGAGAGCCGCTGACGGGGCTATTCCGTCATTGCCTGTACTGTGGCTTCTGCAGGCGGGGGCGATTTCTTTAGCACCACCGTTGTAGATTTCTTGTGTACCCTCCTAAGTAGATCAAAGTTGTTCCCGGTTGGAACAGCAGCGTCAACTTCTACCATTAGAGCTGGAGGGGTATGTCCAGTGGGGGAGTTACCCCCAGCTTTTCTCACTCGGTGCCAGTGGCAACGTCGAGCATGCCTCGCACCAAGGACCACCTTAGTTTTGGAAGCGGCTTCTTCATGCCCCTGGCCTTGGTGAGAGGCTGTTATTGGTGTCAGCCTATTGAAGACCGATGTCCTGATTGGAGTTTAGAGAGGAACGACCAATCTTTTAAAGACCGATCTTCTGATGGGGAAGCGCTTTTGACGGCTTCGCCCGTAGCAGGAGTTGGGAGGGCTATCCGTTTTGGGGCAGCCCCTTCAGGTATCACAAGCCTCTTTGCGGGCCCGTTCAAGTTCGTGCCCAGCCTGTTGAAGACTGAAACACCGGATTTGGATGGCCTATTGAGAGGGCCCGTTGTAGTTGCCAGTTGATCGAAGACCGACCTCTTGGGAGCTTCTTCCTGCGGCGCTGAGGCACCGACACCCACTGGTGGGAACATGGTCCCGAAGAATAGTCCAGTAGTGGCTTGCATAACTTGCCCCACCGGCATTGAAAAGATAGAGACTGTGTTAGGCCCGTAATTCACTCCTCCAATTAGGGCGGAGCGGGAGTTACTGTTGCAAGTTGTGTAGTTGGAAGCCATTGATTTTCTCTTCTGCACAGGAGCAAGACACCAAATCTTAGTACCTCGAATCCAAGGGCAACCATAGTGAAACACGATTTTGTTCATGAAACACGACACACGAAGTGTGGAGTGGAAAGAGGAAAGGGTCCCACCGAGCGCCAGAATCTGTTCACCGCCGTAAACGGAGATGAACTGGGATGGATCGTCTAGCTTGAATTTGGGGGCAGATGCTATTTGGATTTATCCGTCCACCTCTCCGAAGATACCACATTGATTTACGGCACCCTATATCGGAGGTTTGGACTGATGCGGCAGTTGTAGCAGACATTATGAGATCCCCCTCGTTTGTGAGGGGTTTTTGATTGTGGGGACGCTTTTCCCTGCAGGCGTAAGCCCCTGCAGTTAATTATGTTACCACATTGCGATAACCACTTTCTCCTGCTCCGGAAGTTCACTTCGTGTCGTGTGTGTTTTTGTTTGATTAGGTTGCCTATGGATTGTATACAGGGACTAGTTTATGTTGTCGCCCGTAGGGCACGGATTAGTCCAAATCTGTATATTTAAGATTTGGGTTTGGGTCAAGAATTTGCTTGACAAGGTCCATGTTGGTATATTGTTTTGCCAACGGGAATGAACTTAGGACGCATTTCTCACATTTGTGAGGTCCATCCGTTCAAAAGATATTTAAGTTTGATTTAAGGATCGTTAGTCATATTTGAGACTAAGATCAACTTAGAAACAAAGGAGCATATGAGCTCAATTATTTTAGTTTAAGAATATCACGGTCCATTATCGCCATGTTTGGAGCGAATATTAGTTTAGGGACTTTTCGGTCCATTGTCGCCGTGTTTGGGGAGACGTGCCGTGTTTGAGGTGACATACTAGTTTAGGGACGTTTCGGTCCAACATTCCCATTTTGGGGACGCAATTTAGTTTAAGGACATTTCGATCTAGCATTCCCATTTTGGGGATGAATTTTAGTTTCGGGACATTTCGGTCCAACATTCCCATTTTGGGGACGAATGTTATTTTAAGGACATTTCGGTCCATTATCTGTCACGCCCCGCTTCCCGGTGTACGGGCGAGGGGACGCGACTGGGTCCACTACGTATTTACTCAGAAATAAATATGCTAAGCGTATCTAAGCAATATAAAGTAAAATGTACACAAGAAGAGATGTAAAATAATAGCAACTTTTATTTATTCAACATTTCTTTACAAGTACAACTGGAAAGTAAATATAAGTCTAAAATGCAATGCCTAAACAATGGTATGAACTGAAATAAAATGAGTACAAGTAAATTCAATGCTCAGGGTCTTTTGTGAACTGCTCCAAGTGCTCTTGGATGGTCTTGAACTCCTCAGAGTCGGATCCTCCTGACAACATTCCAAAGAAGAAGAGAAATAGAAATGTTGTCAGCGAACAATCTCTCGGTAAGTCCCAAAGAAAGAAGGAGAAGAATAAACAGAGAATAGAACAGGGGGAGTAGTTATGTTTATTTGTTATACTAACGTAGTTGTTGTAGCTTGGTACAGAATATACCAGTGTATACGTGAGGAGTCCAACTTACACCGTGGACTTTGGTAACCCGTAGTACAAGGCTCCATCGAAAATACCACGGAACAACGGCATGGATGTAATAACGTCTTTTAGTGACCACCTCGTGCCACCTTTAACATGTTATGTGCCAGTCTACGCCTTTATAAACCCCGTAATGTTTATTGTATTGTTTGTACTGATTATATTGTATTTTCTTGTAGTAAATGGAAGACTTTCCGAAACCATGATATCAGTAAATAGAATGGATATAAATGGATAGTCATGTAATTAGAGTATATCCATGGTTCGGTACGGTCATGTTCATGTTGAATATGGATTGTATTCTGGTATTCATGGATTCATGTTGTATTGCAATTATGCTTGAAATGAATTCAAGTAAGATTGATTTCGGATCATGACTTGAACTTAAACAGAATTGAAGTCCTGATTGTTTTGGAGTTATCGGTAACTGCTGCACATGGACGGCACGATTTGTGTCTTTTTTCAAGACAATTACCGTATTGATAACACCGTTGTTTGGTTGTCTACCTTAGATAAGCAAGCACCCATATTCTCCGGCTCCCTGAGGCTCAAAAGAATTGGTCCCGCTTTAACCTATGTTTACTAGGATCCTTATTGTAAATTAATATAACTTGAGGGGGGTTTATGAAAAGTGGTTTTGATATATTTTAAAATTACACCTCAAGTATTTTATTATCGTCTTTAGGGTTTTCATAGATGTATATTTTATAAAAGTGAAATTTTCTTGTAAATAGAACCTAGTTTTCATTGTATATGGTTTTTTAATGAAATCTTGGAATGATATTGAATTGTAACGGTAGTTTCATGAAATTGTGATGCTTTTGATTTAGAAAACATGGAATATTTATATAATAGAACTTTTGATAATATTCATATATATATATATATATATATATATATATATATATATAGGATAATGGAGGAAAGATCCCATAGGAGGGAATTTCCTTCTATGGTGTCGAAAGAGTACGTCCTCCGTCCTGTTTTCCGACGATCGACACCCATCATCTTCATCGTTATCATATAAGGTATGAGTACACCAAATTTCATGTGATTCTACAACTTTTTCACCGTTGAATTAGTGGGTTCAAAATTAACGGTTTACCGATAATATAACTTTTTACATTGCTAAATCAACGGTGAAAAAGTTGTACAATCACATGAAATTTGGCGTATCCATATCTTAGATGATAACGATAAAGATGATGGATTCCGATCGTCGGAAAACACGACGGAGGACGTACTTTTTCGATGCCATAAGAGAAAATTCCCACTTGTAGCCTCTTTCCTCCATTATTCTCATATATATATATATATATATATATATATATATATATATATATATATATATATATATATATATATATATTTTATTTATATTGTAGAAATCTCATTTTCTTAAAAACTGCATAAAAAATTCCATCGAGATCGAATGCTCCTTGCGGAGGTCTGCATCTCACTCTACTAGGCCCGAGGACATGCGATAACCCGCACCATCCCGATCGGATTTCCCAAAAAGGGTTGTAGAGGCATATTTGCAAGGAATTTAAATAACACACTTTTTAAAGAAACGGTTTTGAATGTTCAAGGTATTTATTCGTAATCTCGTATTTTTCCCATAAACTAGAGTCCCAAAATTCATCGTGCTATGTCAAGAATGCGTGTTGTGATGAGGTAGGTCATTAACTCGTAAGTTATCTAAAGGTAATACGGTTAAATTGAATAATATAAGTTGTATGTAGCATGATGGTATTTTACTGTAAAGGTGAAATAGAAATTGCAACATGAATTATTTTGAGATGAAATTTATTCTAATGTTTTTATTTATGTTTGTTAAAAATTATGAAAGAATATGGTATTTTATTATTTAAGAAAAATTGAGTTTTTAAAGAAAAACGAATCGGAAGTCGGAATAACTCTGCTTCCGACGAGTTTTGAAAAAAGAGAAGTTTTAGAATAAAGATGGAGGAGGGGAATGGGGACTTACAGGTTATAAAGGAAGAGGGGAGAAGGAGGAATCTTTCGGAACCGTCGGGGCGTCGTTTCGTCGCCGGATTCTCCTCGAAACGTCGTCGGAACTTCGCCTTTTGCTAACTCCATTTGCACAACTTGGGACTTGGATTTTTTAAAGAGTTTTTGTAATGAAATTATAAATGAGGAGAGGTGAAATGTGGTGTGGTATTTATAGGGAAAATTAGGGTTTAGGGTAATGAAGAATAGAATTAAAATTTTGTTTAATGCCCATTTTTAATTCTCTATTTATTTTTACTAAAAACAAACAGTGCAGGGGTTAAGGGGGAGGCCAAGGGTGTGGAGTTAAAATTTGGGGAGCATCCACTATGGGGCCGGCGGTGCCGGCCTTAGGCGCCATCTCCCCGGCCAAAAACCGGTAAGGGATGGTGGGATCTTTGCCACGTGTTGGTGTCGTTTGGTATAACTCAATGCACGTGTTTGTTTTATCTGTGACTTCATTTTACGTATAGTGCACGTGTAAACCTTTAGGCTCCTAAAAGATTGAAGTAAAAATCAATTAAAAATATATGTTGATGGGGGGGTTCGAACACAGGGGATGTGTCACAGCAGTACAAGGCTTTACCAATGAGCTACAAGTGTTTTCTTGATATTCAAAAGAAAATCAAATTTATAACTTGTGCTCAGGCTTAGGTATTCCTTTCTGTATTTTTGAAAAAAATCTGTACAGAAAATTTAGGGTTGTTACATTCTACCCTTCTTATAAAAAAATCGTCCTCGAAATTTGTAGAAAGAAAGTGTAACAGATTCAAGAAAAGTTTGGTGATAGAACTATTGATAATGCATGAAAATATATTTAAAAGAACGAAAGAATGCAAAAGTTTTAGTAGGATTGAAAAAAAGTGAGGGAATTACCAGGGTTATCTTGGTCTACAGTCTCGGCTTCTACGGCCTCTAAAGTGTAAACCTGACATCGGGGTACATTCCTCCTTACTTGAGGCACATTCCTCTATCCTTGAGGCATTTTTCTCTGCCCTCGAGGCATGTTCCTCAGTGCCTGTTGGAATTGGTGAGGAGGCTGTGCAGGAGGTCCACGTGGAGGTGAAGCAGGAAGAGCAAGACGAGGTGCAGGAGCCTGGATAGCTGGCCGCTGTGGATAAGTGTTGTGAGTTGGAACCGTGTTGCACCTATAAGGACATGTTCCAATTCCATGATTGGATGCGCCATAAACTAAGCATAGGCCTTTTGCGCGCCTACAGTCTTTCCACAGGTGTCCATCCCTCTTGCAGTAGAAGCAAAAAACTGGACTTGGCCGGTTATTTGTTTCTTCCGGTCTCCTGGGTTCAAAAGTTGGCCTTAAAGAGGCTCCTCCTGCCATCTGACTGGCAGGGTGCTTCATTCCGGCAGATTGGGGTCTACCCTTCATCTTCACCACTGCCTCATATCGACGGGCAGCTTTCAGGGTCAGTTCATGGGTTGGGAAATCCTCTGTAGCTAAGGCAGCATGGATCTCCGAATCTAACCCTTGCTGAATCGTCTGGACCTGATCTCAGCAGTCGGTATCAAGTGTGTCGCGAACCTACTGAGCATGGTAAACTCAGCATCATATTCATCTACATATTTGGTCCATATCGAACCCTGTTGTAGATAGATAAATTGATGTTTCATGTCAAATCGGGCAGTCTCTGAAAAGTACTTCACATCGAACATATCGCGAAAAGTCCTCCATTTGATAGGTTGGGCAAGACGGTTTTCTTCCGCCTTCGACCAAACTCGGGCGTTGTCGGTGAGTTGCAGCTTCACAACTCATACCCAAGCGATCTCTGGCACGTGTGCTGCTGCCAGATCATCCTCAATACATTGAGCCCATTCCTCAGCTTCCAGAGGGCTCTCTTTTCCTGAAAATTGCTTTGGGTGCAATGCCCGGAATTGCTTTATTCCAGGGGCTTTCGCTTCTGGACGGTTCATTAAAATAGCAGTTTGCTGCTGCTGTCCTTCCAGGAGGCTTCGGATCGCCTCAAGCAGTACCGTCTGCTTATTGATCGGAGCAGCAATAGTACGTGTAAGCGGTAGAGATGGTGGTGTGTTGTTGAAGTTGGTACTGGTGTTGTTTGGAGAATCCATAACCTTGAAAGAAAAATAGGGTTAGGATAGATTCAAAGTATATGAAACTGTAAGATTCAAGAAATATGAAATTTAAAGAATGTTTTTAGTTGCCGATTCTTGTGTTATATTGCTTAGTATTTCATGCATCATTGACCTACATGTCCATGCAGAACTGACCTACATGGGCCTCCAACAAAACCTGTCACACTCCTCTTCCCAGTGTATGGGCAAGGGGACGCGATTAGGTCCACTACGTATTTACTCAGAAGTAAATACGCTAAGCGTATCTAAGCAATATAAAGTAAAATGTACACAAGAAGAGATGTAAAAGAATAACAAATTTTATTTATTCAATATTTCTTTACAAATACAACTGTAAAGTAAATACAAGTCTAAAATGCAATGCCAAAACAATGGTATGAACTGAAAATAAAATGAGTACAAGTAAAGTCAATGCTCAAGATCTTCTGTGAACTGCTCCAAATGCTCCTGGCTGGTCTCGAACTCCTCAGAGTCGGGTCCTCCTGACAACATTCCAAAGAAGAATAGAAATAGGAATGTTTTCAGCGAACAATCGCTCGGTAATTTCCAAAGAAAGAAGGAGAAGAATGAACAGATAATAGAACAGGTGTAGTAGATATGTTATACTTGTTATACTAACGTAGTTGTTGTAGCTAGGTATAGAATATGCTAGTGTATACGAGAGGAGTCCAACTTACACCGTGGACTTTAGTAACCCATAGTACAAGGCTCCGTCGAAAATACCACGAAACAACGGCATGGATGTAATAACGTCTTTTAGTGACCACCTCGTGCCACTTTTAGTATGTTCTGTGTCAGTCTACCCCTTTATAAACCCCATAATGTTTATTGTATTGATTGTACTGATTGTATTGTATTGTCTTGTAGTAAATGGAAGACTTGCCGAAACCATGATATCAGTAAACGGAATGGATATAAATGGATAGTCATGTAATCAGAGTATATCCATGGTTCGGTTCAGTCATGTTCATGTTGAATATGGATTGTATTATGGTATTCATGGATTCATGTTGTATTGCAGTTATGCTTGAAATGAATTCAAGATTGATTTCGGATCATGACTCGAACTTAAACAGAATTGAAGTCCTGATTGTTTTGGAGTTATCGGTAACTGCTGCACATGGACGGCAGGATTTGTGTCTTTTTCCAAGACAATTACCGTGTTGATAACACCGTTGTTTGGTTGTCGACCTTAGATAAGCAAGCACCCATATTCTCCGGCTCCCTGAGCCTCAAGAGAACTGGACCCGCTTTAACCTATGTCTATTAGAGTCCTTATTGTAAATTAATATAACTTGAGGGGGTTTTATGAAAAGTAGTTTTGATATATTTTAAAATTACACCTCAAATATTTTTTTATCGTCTTTAGGGTTTTCATAGATGTATATTTTATAAAAGTGAAATTTTCTAGTGAATAGAACATAGTTTTCATTCTATATGGTATTTTAATGAAATCTTAGAATGGTATTGAATTGTAATAGTAGTTTTATGAAATTGTGATTCCTTTGATTTAGAAAACATGGAATATTTATATAATAGATCTTTTGATAATATTCACAGACACACACACACACACACGCACATATATATTTAATAAAAATAAATTTTATTTATTCTGTAGAAATCTCATTTTCATAAAAATTGCATCAAAAATTCCATCGAGATCGAATGCTCCTTGCGGAGGTGTAACAACCGAGTTCAATTATACCAATTTCTGTTGTCGTATGTGTTGTTTGTGGTGTTTATTTCATTTACCGTGTTTGGATGCGAATGGTAGTTTACTTTACGTTCGACCCGCTTGCTTGAGCTTGTTGTTTCACAGTTATAGAATATCCTAGCATCACGTATTTTGCATATAACAATTTAAGTCACGTAAAATAATTTAAAAATACATGACATGGCTTTCTTGATACCCCTAACCCTGTGGTAGCGTCCTTGCATCGTGTTCTCGTCCCGTTCTGTGAAACGGACGTGTTTGGATGGCTACGCGCACGTACGTGCGTCCGTTCTTGGGGCATGCATTTCCGTTACATAATCTTTCATTTTAATTTTTGGAACTTACAAATAATTTTCGTATTTCAAATCCAAAATTTTGGGCCCGACCCGGACGCATTTCCGAATTATTTTTGTATCCCGCCAAATTCTAATTATTTTAAATTTCTTTAATTCGTTTAATATTTCTTTAACAGCATAATTTTCTTATACACTAACAAAAAATATTTTGTTTAGCAAATTGAAATCTTTTAAAATTTCTTCCTCTAAAAATATTTTTGCTCCAACCAATCACCGGCCTCCTTTTTATGCTGGGCCCCACACCGAGTCTCTCTCTCTCTCTCTCTTCTATCTCTCTTTTCTCTTCCTCTCTCTTCAGAAAATGACAAGTTTATCTCTCCTCTCCCCTCTCTCTCTCTTCCTCTCGATCTCTCTCTTCCTCTCTCTCCTCTCGATCTCTCCCTTTCTCTCTCCTTCTCTCAGAATCTCTCTCTCTCTTCTCGCTAAATCTTCTCTCTCCCCCTCTTTATATATTTCTTCTCCTTCTTCGTTTTTTTTTTAAAAAAACGAACCCAAGATTTTAAAATCCTAGCCGCCATCATCCCTTCACGTTGTCGCCGACAGCCGACGACACAACTCCCGACCTCGTCTTCCCCTCACCCTCATCACCTTTGCCTCCATCTCTTTTCTTCCGAGCCTGCACACCTTCCGACCCAGGCCCGAGCACCCCTGCACGCCTTTACACCGCCGGGGTGATCGCCGCCGGTGACTCTAGTCCTCGTTCTCCCGGCTCCGTGCACCACAGTAAGCCTCACCACCTCTTCTTCCTTCTTCTTTCTTCTTCTTCCTTTCTTTTCCTTTCTTCTCTGTTTTTTATGTGTGCTGTCCATTTTTTTTCAGACCAACTCGCCGAAGCTCCGTTGATGCCGTCGATCCCCTCACGACCCTCTTCGCCAACCACAGTGAGCTTCTTTCTCCTCCTTTCTCCTTCCCTTCTTCTCTTCCTCATTCCTTGTGCATTTCTTCATTTAGTTCGTTCACTGTTGTTTCTGGCTTGCCGGAATCCGACGGCGACGTCGACGATCATATCTGACCCGTGTGATCCTACTGTTCGTTGTTTGGACTCATTCCGTGTACCGTGCGCGCGTCGCGACTTTTCTCGCCAACGTGAGACGTTCCGTATACCGTATCGCGATCCATCGAGGCAAGTAAAACTTGCTACATGCTATTTTATATTATTTCATATTCATTTAGATACATATTAATCATGAAATTTGAATCTAGTGCCCTATATTACAATTTAACATTCGATATTCATTTTATCATTTTAGATTCATAACTTGGAACATACCGTGTTGCATTTTGAGTTACTATACATAGTACCTACATCCGTGTTTAAATCACTTAATAATTATTTGCATAGCCCATAATACCCTTTTAAATAGTTTATAACCGTTCAAACACCTGTTTGCATCCATATCGTTTAGTATACATAATATTGCATCCATAGATCACTTGAATATATAATATTACAATATTAACATTCCACATTTGATACATTGTAGTTTAATTAGTATTGGAACTTTAACTTTAACCCTAATCATAACTGTGCATCTATATGCCTTAATCTGTACCTGATTGCATATCACATTACAATGTTCCATTTTATTGTTCCATTAGTACCCCATGCTTGTTTTGTTTACCCATGCTTATGTTAGTTGATTATGAGCACCCACACGACATCTTGTGCACCCTGACATGACTTGTTGCACCTAATACTTGACACAACATGGTACCGTGCACCTCTCGACATGACATGATACCTATATACTACCTGGCTTGACCTGATATACCATGGCTTAACCTGTTACCTGATCTTGTGTCTAATGCCAACAAACCTGACATGTTGTCCTTACGGACAGTTCCTGTTGTCTATTTAGACAAACCTGTACATGCCTGATCCTGTGTTGGCATTAGCTCTAGATCACTTAACACCTGACTTGAACACTTATAACTTGGGGGTATGGGGAAATCAATGATGAAACCTGACTTGTAACTCGACAGTTCTCTACCTTTTCTGATCAGTCTTACGGGCCAGGCCAGCCCCGGGGTGATGCTGCTGACATCACTCGTCAATACCTACTACCCTTTACTGCCTTGCGGCACGTCTCGGATTCAGCCCGAGAGTCATAGACCGTGATCCCGGGCACGCACGGGATACTATTGAGTTACATCGATGATTCATCAAATTGATTTCAAAGACTTGAGAGTAGTTAACCCAATAGACCAGTTTAGATTACACACTGCATACTACCTTTCACTGCCCTGATTTATATTGCTATTACGCCTGCTTTACCATTTATGATCATACTTGCATGTCTTGCTACCCTGTTTACATATTATTGTTTGATGTTATGACGCGCTGACGTCTGGGTTTTGCATGGCCCAGATTCCTTACCCTTGCTGCAGTCCGAGCAGGAGTACTTCAGTGAGCAGGCTGAGCAGTGAGGACTCGCTAGTAGTTAGTTCATTTAATTTCAGTATTATTTCATTTCTGATGTGAGCCCACATTATGGGACATACATTCCAGTTATTCTTGTATTGGATCTTTCGCTTCCGCATTATTTTATTCTTGACTCATTTATTTCTGGCTTATGGACATGTGTTAGATAGTTTATTATTGTTCTTGATATCTCTACAGCCGTAATGTGACTGTGGATGGATATTTCCTACCCACAAGTAGCATGGTTGGCTATGTCGCGTGCCCATCTTAGCGTACTCTGGGAAGTAGGGTGTGATAGGAGGTCTGCATCTTGCTCTACTAGGCCCAAGAACGTGCGATAACCCGCACCATCCCGATCGGAGTTCTCCAAAATGGGTTGTAGAGACGTATTTGCAAGGAATTTAAATAATACACTTTTTAAAGAAACGATTTTGAATGTTCAAGGTATTTATTCGTAATCTCGTATTTTCCCCATAAACTAGAGTTCCAAAATTTATCATGCTATGTCAAGAATGTGTTTTGTGATGAGGTAGGTCATTACCTCGTGATTTATCTAAAGGTAATACGGTTAAATTGAATAATTATAAGTTGTATGTAACAAGATGGTATTTTACTGTAAAAGTGAAATAGAAATTGCAACATGAAGTATTTTGAGATGAAACATGTTCTAATGTGTTTATTTATGTTTCTTATATATTATGAGAGAATATGGTATTTTATTATTTAAGAAAAATGGAGTTTTTAAAGAAAAATGAATCGGTAGTCGGAATAACTCCGCTTCCGACGAGTTTTGAAAAAAGAGAAGTTTTAGAATAAAGATGGAGGAGGGGAATGGGGACTTACAGGTTATAAAGGAAGAGGGGAGAAGGAGGAAGCTTTCGGAACCATCGGGGCATCGTTTCGTCGTCGGATTCTCCTCGAAACGTCATCGGAACATCGCCCTTTGCAAACTCCACTTGCACAACTTAGGACTTGGAATTTTTAGAGTTTTTGTAATGAAATTCTGAATGAGGAGAGGTGAAATGTGGTGTGGTATTTATAGGGAAAATTAGGGTTTAGGGTAATGAAGGATAGAATTAAAATTTGCATTAAAAATTTGGTTTAATGCCCATTTTTAATTCTATGTTTTTTTTAATAAAAACAAACAGTATGGGGGTTAGGGGGGAGGCCAAGGGTGTGGAGTTAAAATTTGGAGAGCATCCCCTACGGGGGGCCCGGTGGTGCCGGTCGTAGGCGCCATCTCGCCGGCCAAAAACCGGTGAGGGATGGTGGGATCTTTGCCTCGTGTTGGTGTCGTTTGGTATAACTCAGTGCACGTGTTTGTTTTATCTATGACTTTTCATTTTACATGTAGTGCACGTGTAAACCTTTGGGGTTCTAAAAGATTAAAGTAAAAATCAATTAAAATTATATATGGCTGGGGGGATTCGAACACAGGGGCTATGTCACAGCAGTGCAAGGCTTTACCAATGAGTTACAATTGTTTTCTTACTGTTCAAAAGCAAATCAAATTTATAACTTGTGCTCAGGTTTAGGTATTCCTTTCTGTATTTTTGAAAAAAAAATTGTACAGAAAGTCTAGGGTTGTTACATTATCCATCTTGCGCACACGTGTATTTGTTACGTGGCGGAGTGAACGATGGTGACATGGGATGCACTTCCAAATTGACGTGCACGCCTCAAATCGGATCGCACCGCAAATTGGGTACATTCACCATCGTTCATTCCGCCACGTAACAAATACGCGTGCGCGCAAGATGGATAATGGACTAAAATGTCCTTAAACTATCATTCGTCCCCAAAATGGGAATGTTGGACCGAAATGTTCCTAAACTAAATTTCTTCCCCAAAATGGGAATGTTGGATCGAAATATTTTTAAACTAAATTGTGTCCCCAAAATGGGAATGTTGGACCAAAATGTTCCTAAACTAGTGCGCCGCCTCAAACACGGCGCGTTGCCCCAAACATGGCGACAATGGACCGAAAAGTCCCTACACTAATATTTGCTCCAAACACGGAGATAATGGACCGTGATGTCCTTAAACTAAAATAATTGAGCCCGTATGATCATTTGTTTCTAAGTTGATCTCAGTCTCAAATATGACTAACGATTCTTATATCAAACTCAAATATCTTTTGAACGGATGAACCTCACAAATGTGAGAAATGCGTCCTAAGTTCATTCCCGTTGGCAAACCAAGCTACCAACGTGGACCCCGTCAAGAAAATCCTTGACCCAAACCCAAATCTCAAATATACGGATTTGGACTAATTCGCGCCTTACGGGCGACAACATAAACTAGTCTTCGTATAAAATCCACGGGCAACCTAAACAAACAAAAATACACACGACACGAAGTGAACTTTCGGAGCAGGAGAAAGTGGTTATCGCGATGCGGTAATGTAGTTAACTGTAGGGGTTTGCGCCTACACAGAAGAGCGTCCCCACAATCAAAACCCCTCACAAACAAGGGGGATCAGATAAAGTCTGCTACAACGGCCGCATCCGTCCAAACCTCCGATATATGGTGCCATAAATCAACTTGGTATCTTCGGATAGGTGGACGGATAAATCTAAATAGTATCTGCCCCCATATTCAGGCAAGATGATCCATCCCAGTTCGTCTCCGTTTCCGGCGGTGAACAATTATCTTGTCCATATACCATGGTGTCAGTAAAGTGCTTATATGAGTGTGGCAATGAAGATAACAAAAAAAGCGCTTAATCTTCATCATTAATCTTATTGTCGATTTTACCCAGATCCGTAATGATCGAATTAAACCCACCAACGTGAGATTTGATTGGAGAGGCTTCTGACATACGAAGTGTGTAGAGACGCTGCTTCAACAGGAGTCGATTCGTGAGAGATTTCATTAAATATAACTCATTTAATTTTTACCACAAATTAGCCGCCGTCTTTTCTACCAAAACTTCTTGCAAAACTTCGTTCGTCAGACACAACTGAATAGCCGTGATGGCCTTTTCATCCAACTCCTCCCAAGCTTTCTCCGTCATAATGGAAGGCTTTATAATCTTCCTAAAAATCGTCTTTCTCAAATTATTTTGAGTCAACACGGCAATCATACGGACTTGCCATAAACTGAAACTTATATTTCCATCAAACTACTCAATATCGAACTTCATGATTATCGGAGACATGATGCAGGATCAAGCTAAAACACGATTGTTTCACTCAAGATATTTCCAAACCCTAAAACTTCAAAATCACGATCTAAGAAGATGGAGAAAAGGAAACAAGCATCGTTACCCACCTGTAACATTTTAAAAATCTTTTAGATTAATTGTCCGATAATCGTTAATATAACTCGTGTTTTTCGTAAAACTTAATTATAATTATTTTTCAATATAGACTTAATTATACCTATTTTAGCTATGTAATTTCCAGTTCTTGGTATTTAATTAGTCACTTATAAATTGCTAGTTTACTTAAATATTTTTCCTTAATTAATTATTTTAAATATTATTATAAGCTTTCACTTATACATTTAATTAGTGTAAATTACAAGTTAGAATGGGTTAAGTATACATTAGTGAACCATGACAACTTAAAACCTAGTTTGTAACATGTTCTCCTTTTCTAAAACTTGTCTCCATGGTTCTAGTTAGTTCTAGGATAAAGTTAATAAGAAATAAAATAAAATGGAAAAGATTAATGTGTGGTGCAATGAGGTATGGAGGGATTTTCTTGACTTGGTATTTTCTCACACACACCCACACTCATTTCCTTACTTATTGGCCGAGCCCCAATCTGCAGCCCTCCCCCATTTTCTCCACCTCATTTCCACTTCTAAAATCCTCAATTTTCATCAAAAATGCACAAAAAATCTCACAAATTCATAGTTAAATCTTCACCCAGTTTTCCTTGGCCTAATCTAGCATGGATCTTGGAGCAAGAAACCATTTTGGGAGGCCAAGTTGCAAGTTATATCTCTAAAATTTTGATGTATAAATCTTAACACAATAGTTACTTTGTTGGTTAATTACTTTAATCTAAATTATTAAGTGTTAATTTGGTTCTAATTACATGTTTAGGATTTTAAAGACAAGGGTTTGAGTTAAAGCTAGGGTTTCAACCATCATTACTATATTAGTTAAGTTTAGTTTTCTATATAGTGACTTCACAAACCCAATCTAAGTGGTTACCTAGCTAAAGTGGCTTTAAATTATTCTAATTGAGTTATTATGCAAGCAAATTGCATGATTATTGTGGGTTTGTGTGAGATTATATTAATTGGTGAAGCATGACTTATTAGGATGTTTAGTTGTGAGTGTGGCCATTAGTTCGCTAATCCGTGAAGTTTTGCGCCAAAATTCTATTTGTTTGCTTACTGGGTTTTTAGAATAAATAGATGTTGGTTTAGTTTGACGTTGTGATAATCTATATACTATTTCCTATGATATTTAGTGTGTTGCGAATGCGCGATCGGTACGATCGGGTTCTAGGTTTGGTGGCTGTCACGTTTAGCGACCCCTTGTTGCGGTTGTGGCGATATCGTGCGCGTTTTGTGCACCAAGTGCATACAAGTCTAGCATGAGGACGTTTATTTTTTCGTATCGTTGTCCTCGTATCTTCTCAGAGTTTTAGCCTCATGTATTGTGTTTGTGCAATTCTAGGATCGGTTGCGGAGGTGTCGGACACGGCGCGGAAAGGCAAGGCTGTGATCGGATCGGATTAGCCGAGGCGTCCGGATGAGTAGATGTACACATCTATGGGGGGATTGTCCGGATGGCGTGAGGCGCCCGATAGTTTAGGATTACTTGTAGTACTTGAATTTATATGTGTAGTTTCCTAGTTATTCATCGCATTGCATCGTATCATCTTATGTGTGTGTTTGTGTGTGTGTGTGTATGATATCACCTCATAGGACACTTGCACCATTACCATTGGTTCATGCTGCACGTGCACTATTCATGCGAACACACACGCCTTTGGTAATTGCTATGCGACGAACACTTTAGAACTTGCCTAAAATCGGTATCTAAAACATCTGCATCATATATGATATGTAAGCTGGTAGTTGTATATTCATTTCATCAGGATGGATACGTAGGATTGCTAGTCATATGTATATAACTCATTGCATCATCATTCATACATAGTTTTTTAGTCATACATCGCATCACATTTTATCGATATCATGGACATCCATCATCACCGACATGTTTACATATTGTGATTCTTCTTGAGAATTTCAGTACTTATGAGATTTCTGGATTTTGGGGAAAACCGCAAGAATTTTATAAACTTATTATCCTTCTAAAAATGCAAGTTGCGGTTTTCTCATGATATGATGTATCTGTCGTCCACAATGAGTTTTTCTGATTTTTGTTGGTTTTCGAGACCCGATTCGAAGAGTAGGATGAACCGTCTCGGGTACATGGTGGGCCTGGTAAGATACCCCTAGGAAAGAAGCTCGAGTTGTAGACGATGAGCCTGGCAGGGGCAGAATACCTACCGGTGATATATAACGCGGCGGATATCCAGAGGATACCGACGTAGTCGTGAGATTTGATGACATGGGCCGATCCGGACTGACGGAGCCCGAGATATTGAAATATTGAGATATTGAGACATTAAGATATTGAGATATTGAGACATTGAGATATTGAGATATTGAGACATTGAGATATTGGGATATGTACATATCGTGTCGATGCTTGAGATAGATTTTCTGTTGATTTCATTGATCATGCTTCAGTTTATTGCACAGAGGTTTTTCTAAGATAAGAATAAAGATTTTCTCATACCAGACATGTTCAGGTTTCGTGCTTGATTATGCATTCATGCTAGTACATCGTATCATATTGATATATGTAGGTTGTGACGCATTTGCGTGCATACTTACGATAGCCTTATTAAATGTTAGTTACTACTCAAGAGTTGTCAACTCACCCCCGTTGTGCCACAGTATGTTGCAGGTCCGACCCGTCAGCACAGTAGCGACGGGCACATTTCCTCATTTTGTTTCTTTTTCTTGGACTTGTGGCATTGCTCGTAGGTGGGTTGTGAGGATATTTTATTTCCACTTTGTATTATTATTGTATCTAGTATACTCCATCTACCGTATCTAGCGTCTCTACCATTCTATATGCGACTTAGAGGTGTGACCGTGAGATTTGTATATATGTTGTTTCTCTGGTGTCGAGCTCACTTGAGCCAACGTGATGCTTTCTTATTCTCGTGCTTTTATATTTTTATTTTGCACTATTATAATATATATTGCGTGTGGTTGTGATTCCGCCATTGGCGAAGAGCTAGCTCCCGCTTGAGGATGCCTTTATTCTTTACTTATGCATATTTTGTATTATACCCGTTTCAGGGCCAGTTTTTACAAAGGGGACTCTGCCGAAATTTTCGAGAAATTTTAATGTTTTTTTGTTTAATGCGACTTCTTTTGTTAAAATTGTTTTCTTTAAACAAGTTTTCCTTCACTTTATTTGTTTAACGATTTAGATTTCTGGGTTTTGGCTTACTTAGATTACGTTACGCTTTTAGACGTTTCATAATTTAAGTGTCAGTCACGTTCCATACATTCGGATCGTGACAAAGTTGATATCAGGGCGATAGGTTTTACCTTTCTAAGTGTAGGATGACCCTTGGTAGATGGAGTAGGTGACTTAAGCAGAGTGACGTAGCGTGTGTATCGTTACGCTTTTAGATGTTTCGTAATTTAAGTGTCAGTCACATTCCATACATTCAGATCGTGACAAAGTTGGTATCAGGGCGATAGTTTTTACCTTTCTGAGTGTAGGATGACCCTTGGTAGATGGAGTAGGTGACTTAAGCAGAGTGACGTAGCGTGTGTATCGTTACCCACCGTTAACCTAGATCGTAAGATTGAATACCTAATGGTTCAAAAAAAAGATCCCGAGGCAACACAATGTGGCTCTGATACCAGTTTGTTGCGGCAAGACGATCACGAAGGTATGCAAACGATAGAGAAGAAAGCACAAAACAAATTACAAGCAAATAGGAAATATAAAAGTACTAACCAAATAGACGAAAGTGAAGATTTTATTAATCAACGAATACGAAGGAGTACAAAACCAGTGGACGAATTACAAATCACTTGTTGGATATGGTGCCCTCAAAGTCAATTATTGGATCGCAGGCACATGATTGCAATGATTGAGGGAGGACCTATACCGATATGACTGTCTTACTCAAGATGATAGTATGCTATCTGGTTTGTCTTTATCATCGTATACATGCTTTAGTTCATTATTGCATGATGATAGAGCCCATAGGATTCTTGCTTGACTGCCAGCAATATGATGGCGATCATATACGTGGGAGCTGGGGTCTGTAAGCACATCCTTAAAGTGTCCCTAGTCGTGGGAGTTTCAAGACAGGGCATCGATACTCCAGAGTAGACTAGTGTATACAGTCGAGACCCCGACGAGGGGCGGTGGCCGGTCTCACAAGCCATTGGTGTTAGTTAGTTCACCTAAGATGTATACAGGTGCTCATTGGGTTATGAGTACACCGGACAGGACTCGTTGGGAACCTGCTAGTTGGTATTATACCTATCGTCAGATAGCAGTTCCCTGGTGACATGTGTACAGGTTAGTTCATCGACCTGAGGTCGTCATTTGTCTCGTGTGAGTTCCCACTGTGCTTTGATTTCTACCCTACCACGGCTCAAAGGAGTTGTGCAAACAAGTCTTTTTTGGGTACAGTCCCGAGCCACATGGAGGCAAGTGAGCGGATCGGCAGGGGATTCGTCTCTCCCGGTATTGGGGGTGAGATCGCGCTGTGTCTAGGAGAGCCATTACACAAAGCCCTCGGCCGAGGCAGGAGATTTACTGGTAGGTACTCCAGTAGTATCTCAGGGTGTTCTGGGATACTCTCTGAAACAACTTATACCGCTATTGGGGGTCTGACGTTACCAGCCCCTAGGCCGATATGCGATACTCATAAACGAACGGACCGGACTGTATGTATATTGTCACTGTTAGGCTCAGTAGGGTTTCTGGATGAGTTCGCTCGTCAGCTTCCCTTCCAATCAATATATAGGCAACCGTTACGTACAGCTCGTACCTCTGACATGCTAGTGGTTATACCCAGTGCCAGTATGTTGATGAGTCATTAGAGTCCCCGACAGACAGTTTCCCAAGTTCGGGCGAAACGTTGTAGAGGCCGTATGGTTTTATGGCAGGGTTCGGAAAATGCACGTGCGTTTACGCACGTGTCATATTTCGGACAGATAATACAGGTGGGTGTTCCCCCAATCAGAGCAAGGCTCTGTTTGAATTTTGAAAATTCAAAATTTTGAAGCAACGCTTCAGTTCCCGTGCGCTGCGCGCAACGCGCCACGTGTCAGAAGTTGACACGGCAGCACAACGCCCAAGGCAATACGTCCAATCAGAGCAAGGCTCTTTAAAAAAAACATAAGCAACGTTCAACTGCGCAAGCGCACGGCTGCGCGACACGTGTCTGCGCAGTTGCGCAAGCACAACTGCGCAAGCGCACCGCTGCGCGACACGTGTCTGCGCAGTTGCGCAAGCGCTGTTGCGCAAGCGCACCGCTGCGCGACACGTGTCTGCGCAGTTGCGCAAGCGCTGTTGCGCAAGCGCACCGCTGCGCGACACGTGTCATACGCTGGTGAGTTGCGCAACAACAGAGTGAAGATTTAAGGATATTTTTCTGTTCTTGTTTAAACAAGAAGATTTCTTATGTAAAACAGGGGCCTTTGGATCAAAGATCCGACGGTGGGGAAAATTCCCCAAATCACTCAGAAAAGATCTTTTTAACAAATTTAACTGATTTTTGAGCACTATAAAAAGGACCCCAGACCCCATTTCAAAAAGGGAGACATTTTGGATTTTAAAAAAAAAAAGAGAAGAGAACTTCTTGAGAACAAAAGAAGAAGGTAAAAACCTTTGAAATAAGAGAAAATTCTCTTAGGAATAAATCATTGATCTAAAAGACAAGATCAGTGATCTTCAATAAATAAATAAATAAATAAAAATAATAAAAAAATAGTGCCTTGCACTTGCTAGGGAACCTCTGGTTCTCTGAGATAGAAAGAAAGAAAAGATTTTATTTTCTTTCTTTTCTTTGATCTAAATTTAGATCATTAAAAAGTGCTCTGCACTCATTTTCTTGAATCTAAAAGATTCTTGGTGCTTTGCACTATTTGAAGGGCCAGGCCCAAATCAAAAGACCTAGCAGGCCAAAATAAATTACAAAGCAATAAAAGGCTGAGCCCAAATAAAATTGATGCTCTGCATCATTCATAAAAAACAGAGCTCAAAACAAATTGATGCCCTGCATCTTTTCTGGGCAAAGCCCAAATAAAAATAAAAGGAAATGCAAAAGCAATGTTGGACATTTTTTTACTGGACTTAGCCCAATCGTGGCCATAAGTCCTTAAATTAAATTGGCTGAGCAAAATGGCTCTCCTAAATCAATCTACATCCGGTTCGAGGGTACATCTCCGAACTCCTTTGACATCCATCGTTGTAATTCCTCAACGATGTCAAAGAGGTGACGGGTCCCAATGGCCACACACCTAATATCGGACCGAAACGTCCCTAAACTAACATCGGACCGAAACGTCCCTAAACTAACATCAGACCAAAACGTCCTTAAACTAATATTGGACCGAAACGTCCCTAAACTAATAACGGACCGAAACGTCCTTAAACTAATATCGGACCGAAACGTCCCTAAACTAATAATGGACCGACACGTCCATAAACTAACATCGGACCGAAACGTCCCTAAACTAACATCGGACCACCACGTCCCTAAACTGGCACAATAGAGCCCAAATGCTCTGTTATCGGATCTAAACGGTCCCGTTAAGTTGATCTTAGTCTCAAACCGGACTAACGTATCCTTAACAAACGTTTGAGTTGATCTTAGCCCCAAACACGGCTAACGTATCCTTAAATATTCAAATGGATTATAAAACTCGCAATCAACTCTGGTTCGAGGGTACATCTCCGAGCTCCTTTGATACATGTCGTTGTAATCCTTCAACGACGTCAGAGAGGTGACGAGTCCCGATGGCCATACATTAAATTAATCACTACGTTGAGTTGATCTTAGTCTAAAACAGGGCTAACGTATCCTCGACGAACGTTTAAGTTGATCTTAGCCGCAACGCGACTAACGCATCCTTAAACTGAAAACACCAAACCCAAATCTAAGTAAATACGGATTTGGACTAATCCACGTCCTACGGGCGACGGCATTACTCAGTCTCCGTATACAATCCACGGGCAACCACAAACAAAATGAACACACACGACACGAAGTGAAATTCTGGAGAAGGAGAAAGTTGTTACCGCGATGCGGTAGCGTAATTAACTGCAGGGGCTTGCGCCTGCAGGGAAGAGCGTCCCCACAATCAAAAAACCCCTCAAGCGAGGGGGAATCTGACAAAGTCTGCTACATCGTCCGCATCCGTTTAAACCTTCGATACACGGTGCCATAAATCAACTTGGCATCTTCGGAGAGGTAGACGGATAAAACCAAATAGCATCTGCCCCGAATCTCAGGCACAGACGTCCTAACGTCTAGGCCGCCGTTCGGAGGGGAACAGATTCTGGCACGCCCGGTGGGACCTCTTCCTCTTTCCACTCCACACTTCGTGTGTCGTCTTCGCGAACCAATCGCGGTTCATTAAATGGTTGTCTTCGGATTTCAAGTTACTAAGATTTGGTCTTTTACCTGGCGCAGAATTCAAGATTCAATGGCCTCTAGTTGTACCAACTGCTCGAAATGCCGCTGCAACGGACGCTCCACCCCACCAGGAGGTGTAGCATATGGGCCCCAAGCGGCTTCCTTCCTTACTCTGCCGGTAGACCAGGTGACCCAAGCCACCACCGGCTTGTTCTTCGGGACTATGATCCCACCTGCAAGCTTTTCTGCACCAATACCTGCGCCGGAAGTGGGTAAAAAGTCGGTCTTCAACCGGCTCACTGTTTCGACAGCCTCTGTCAACGGGTCGCCCGCTACTAAACCGACAGCCTCCGTTTTCACCAGGCTAGGTCAGAACTATAAAGTGGCCGTCCCAAAGAGGGCAACGGCCGCTGCTTCGGAAGTCATTAAAGCGGCCTCTCCCATCAGAGAGTCGGTCTTCACAAGATTGACGGTTTCCACTCCTCCCCCAGCTGGTCAAAAGGCATCAGTCTTCGACAGGCTAACATCGGCAGTTACCCCACACTCAAACAAGGGGCAACAAGAAACCATCTCGATTTCCGAGCCAGTCCTAACGGCTCGTCGTGCGCGACGTCGCCATTGGCGACGAGTGAGGAATGCAGGGGGCAACTCCCCCTCAGGGATAACTCCACCCGCTCCAATGGTGGAAGTCAACGCTGCTGTTCCAACTGGGAACAGCTTTGAACTACTGAGGAGAGTGCGTAAGAACTCTCCAACCGCTACCTTGAAAAGATCTCCTCCACCTGCGGAGAGAGTTCCAGAAACAAAACAAGAACAGCCCCCTCAACGGCTATCCTCAAAAGTTTACAAGGTTTGGCGTAGAGTTCAAGACTCCGTGATTGACCCGGACCACTTTCATATCCAGAAAAAGGCAAAGGTGGAAAAAGATAAAAACCGCCCCATTAAACAACAGGGGGCAACAATTGCTAGGATGCCCACTTCAACGGCTCCTTTAACCTCGATGGCCCACAAAAGAAGGAGGCCAGAGAAAGCTCCCGCGTCAGCGGCAAAGTTTAAAAGCGGTGAACCTAAACGCCCCAAGTCAGGGGGCATAATTGTTCATACGGTTTATATGGCTTCTGGAAAGGAAGAAATCCGTACTTCTACGGGTCACCGACCGCTTACCCGATCAGTGACCAAGGCCCAGGAGCAGCAACAAAAGCTCCAGGAGATGATGACTACAATGGCTGCACTCACGGAGCTAAAAGAGAACCCTGAGACGTCCTTAGATGAACGCCAAGAAGAAGAGACTGACGCCGAGTTCCTCCGCCGAGTACTGGAAAAGAGAGACAAAGAGGCTGCTGAACAAGCAGCCAATATACAGCGTATGGGCCTCCTCTTCCAGGACATGATAGGGATGATGATACAACAAGATCCCCCGGCTGAAGAACCCCCGATTGTCCTTGGGGATGATAGGGGAGAGACATCAAACCCTCAGCCCGTTCTATCAACGGCTAAAGAGGATACAATCTCTAAGACTGATCTGGACGAATATATAGCCCAGCAAATAAGGGTTCATCACGCGGCCGAAGCAGCCGGCCACGTCGTAAAAACGGGGCGACCGTATCCGGGCTGGTATGACCAAATCAAATACCCGTCGGCTTACACAATTCCCAAGTTTCATGTCTACAAAGGGACCGGCAATCCCCATCAACATGTTGCCCAGTTCAGGGCGCTTTGCGGTAACACCGGCGGCGGCGACAAGCTTTTGCTTCGCCAGTTTGTTGGAAGCCTATCAGATACGGCGTTCGAATGGTATTCTGAGCTCCCCAACGACTCTATTAAAACCTTTGCGGAGATGGAACTGCTCTTCACCCAACGTTTTGCAAGTGCCAGTGAGCGTACCCCGATGACGGCACTAATTAATGCCAGGGTAAAACCCGGCGAAACATGGGTTCAGTACGCTATACGGTGGCGTAATCTATGGTCGAAGTGCGAACAACGCATAGAAGAAGCTCCGGCGGTGGGAATGTTTGTTGGAACCCTTGATCCACAACCAACCATCTCGCAGTTCATGATGTTCTTCAAGCCGACTACTTTCCAGGCTTTGATCGACAAACTAGCACAGATAGACCAGATGGGCCATAAACCCCCTCTCCCAAAGCCAGATTCCCGAAATGACAAAGGAAAGGGAAAAGCAATCGTTGTCGCTAACGCTCAACAACAACCGAGCGACTTGAAGCCGGTTGCTCGTCCAAACAATACACGCCCTTACGTACCCCTTGAGGATAGGATGGGACGTCCTTATTCCTTTCCCCGCGATAAAACGAAGAGGTTATTCGAGCTGGCATTACGCAACAGACTCATAAATCTGCCAGATCCAAAACGTCCGTTGCAACCAAGTGACGTCAACGAACCTAATTACTGCCCCTATCATCGAGTGCTAGGCCATCCGATTGAGGACTGCTACGTTTTCAAAAATTGGCTTGAAAACCAGTATAGACAGGGAAAATTTGCGTTATCTGACAAATGGAAGGTAAATCCCCCGCAGCCCCACACCTCTAAAGGGACGAATACGCTGGGGGCAACATGCTCTGTCATTGAAGAAACTCCGTGGGAGGTTGTATTATCATCAAAAACGAAGAGGATGCTAAATGATCTTCGGACATGTCCGGCGATCAAGTGGAAAAGCCCATTGGAACCGCAGGTCGTTGAGGGGATGTTAAAGCCACGTCCAACTCCAAAGACCAATGATGGGGGTTCAAGCACTAGTAGCCAGTCGTCAAAGTCTTCAAAGAAAAAGAAGAAGGCCAAGAAACCGGTGAAGCCCAGCGATAGGCGCACGGACTTGCAAAAGCAAATTGACGCGCTGGAAGAATACAACCAGAAGGCGCGGACTCCCGTTACATTGCAAAAGTTCCTCAACCACGTCCTCCAAGCAGAAGATGAGGGAGGTAGTTCGTCAAATGAATCTGAAGAACATGTAGCAAGTTGCCATGTGATTTCCCATTTGTCCACAAGCGATGAGGAGACTCCTCGCGCTGAAAAGCTGGGGGCAGAGCCTGCACTAAAAATCCTGGAGCCGTCGGATGAAGCGATTGATGCATTCCTAAATCAGGCGTTTTTAAAGGGCAAAGCTGATCGGGATAACGAAGCGGTTATATTCGAAAAGGCCAAACGCCAGCGCCTTAGCGAAAGAATTGCGGTACTCCCGCTAGAACAAAATACACCCACCATAGATAAAATCAAGTTCAAGATAAAGAAGAGATTCGCTAAGGCTGTGTCGATGAGTATGAAGCTACCACCCTCCGAGAAAAACATTACGGGTGAAATGGAAAACCACCCCTCCTAT
This sequence comes from Agapanthus africanus, assembly GCA_030015575.1. NCBI lineage: Eukaryota > Viridiplantae > Streptophyta > Magnoliopsida > Asparagales > Amaryllidaceae > Agapanthus > Agapanthus africanus. Next base: position 385,397,022 of record JASDDO010000006.1, on the reverse strand, counting down.
TGCTTGTACCATCGGAAGGTATCGCATCCCACCGAAGAGTGCAAAGCTTTCGGTAAGTGGTGGCAAGGATATGTTACTCATCGGCAACAGTTTAAGCGGGAAAAGCGCAAAGCCCGCCGAGAGCAGAACGGAATAAACAAAGTGCTTGATAAAACTAGCAATGGTTGTTGCATGATTGACGCCGGGGAATCACAAGTACCTGTATTCGGGAGCGATTCTGATGAGGAGCTAGAGCTTGGCCCCCTCTTTAAAGAATCCACTTCGGGAAAAGAAGAAGGACCAAAGGCTTGCGAGAATATACAGCTACGCAACCGGACGTTACCCGAAAAGAATCTCGGACCCTTAAACAAGAAAGACAAAGGGAAGGAGAAGGCCTCTGAAGACATCACCTTGGATGATCGAGTTGCGGAAGAGTTAACCGCCAAGAACCCGCCAAAGAGGAATAAAGTGGATTACAATGTCTTGGCACATCTGAGGAAACTGCCCTCGCAGCTCAGCATTCTCGACGCCCTTTTGTTATCAAAAGAGTCGAGAGATTCATTGATTAAGGCACTCCAAGACCCGGAACAATTCCAAGCATGCCTGGCCGAGGAAAAGATGAAGGATGAGTTGGAGGAAGTACACACGGCTGATGTTACTTTTGGCGATGAGGACCTTCTACTTGGGATTTGCGAACACAATCGCCCTCTCTATGTTTCGGGATACTGCCATGATATAAAGATAGGCAAGATTCTGATCGATAACGGGTCGTCTGTTAACCTACTCAACGTGCGGGTGTTGAAGGAGATCTGCATGAGCGTCCAGCACCTTGCTCGGGACAAGATCACCATATCCGGGTTCGACTCCCAATCGTCAAAGACTCTTGGATCTGTGATACTGACGCTACGCTTTGGATTACTCGTCACGGACATTAAGTTCCACGTCATAGATGCCAAGACATGCTACAACGCTTTGCTCGGCCGACCATGGTTACACGAGTACAACATCATCCCTTCTACACAATATCAGTGTATGAAGTATTTTAAGGATGGTTTCGAATATACCGTGACGGGAGAACTGAACCCGTTCTCTATGAACGAGGTCCGCAAATACGAAGATGCCAAATACTTTTTGCCGGATTTCGAAGACACGGAGAAGTGTCACAAGCCGGAAAATAAAACTAACGCAACCATCCCTGTCTTCGGCAGTGATACCGAGGAAGAAGAGGAGATCGTTTATTCGGGTCCACCCCAACATAACAAGCCAGGACCGTCCACTCCTACATTGGTCTTTGGTAGTGACTCGGAGGAGGAGGTCCATGTCGTACTCTCTGCTCGACTTTCAATGAAAGCTTCCGCTGACGAAGAGCAAAGTCTGCAAGTCGCCATGGTGCCGCCTAAACATCATAAAGAACTGAACGCACTTAATATCTACAGTATAGAAGAGCTGCGGAAATTCTATATCCCTCCCAGGCGAGAAAACAAGAAGGCAATCCTATTCTACCGTTCTGAAGAAAACAAGGTGGAAAAAGAAGTTTGGCATGGCGTGGATCCCACGCTCGACAGGCTTCAGCCTATCCGTCTTCCCAGGTATTATACCGAAGGTTTGAAGAAACTGCTGAAACGCCAGGGGATATCCTTCAGACAGACCGTTAGAGAGGCCAAATTCTATGACAGGGTCTGGAATGTTCCCGGGACCCAACGCAAACTGCCTAACGGGAGAATGGAAACAAAAGGGCTTGGGTACATCCGGCTAAAGAAACGAAAGCTAGTAAATAGCTGTTATGTCATGTATGACTTCGATGAAGATGCGGACGCTCAATGGGAGGACGCCAATCCTAAGCCAGTAAAAGTTCCTGATGAAAAAGTGCCCGGTCTATCATTTGAAGAACAAATGGACAGGCTTATAAGGGAAGCTGGTCAAAAAGTCCGAGATGACCACAATCGCGAGACGGCCATCTATGAGAAAGCCAAGACGCAACGCCTTCTCCGACAGGCCGTGAAGGATGAAAAGGCCGCTCCTTGTCAACCTGCTACAAAAAAGGTTCGACGCGAAAGCAAAAACAAGTCAGAGGGCAGAAAATACGCTCAACAACCACAAGGCAGAGCTAAGAAACCACGTATCCGAGAGTCGAGCGTTACTGACTTAGCCCTCATGAAGAAAATGGGTCGAGCATACTCATTTCCTCAGAACAAAACAAGGAAGATATTTGAGCTTGCTCTAAAACATCAAATGCTTACATTGCCGGAGTCCAAGCACCCCGAACAAGCAGGCGAAGCCTCACACTCGGACTATTGCTCTTACCATCGAGTAGTAGGTCATCCTCTTGAAGATTGCTTCACCTTCAAGAATTGGGTCGAAGATCAATATCAGCTTGGTAAATTCGCTCTGTCCAACAACTGGAGGGTAGCACCACCACAAAAGCACGAGCCTAAGGCCACGAAGGAAGAACCAGTTCCACATTGGGATTGGCAGAAAATTCGCACCTGTCGTATGATAACGATATTAAAAGAAGAGCCCGAGAATGTGGACAGCCTTCCCTGGTGCTTCGAAAACAGCAATGATGAGGTGATCTCAGAATTTCCCCCAGCTCCGAAAGAACTGGAGGACGGCATACATACCACTGCGGATAACCTCAAGAAAATTGAGTTGGGGACGATAAACGATCCGCGACCGACATTCGTCAGCGAGCTGCTGTCCGAGGAAAAGGTGGCTGCGTTAAAGGACGTCCTTATACAGCATAAAGATTGCTTCGCATAGAACTATTCCGAGATGCCGGGACTTGATCCAGAAGTTGCTGTACATAGACTGGCAATATCCCCGAGTGTCAAGCCGGTCAAACAAGCGCCGAGAAGAATGCGGCTTGAGCTCGAAATGAGCATCAACGCGGAAGTCAAAATGCTGATAGACTCCGGCTTTATCCAAGAGGTTCAATACCCTGAATGGATTGCTAACATCGTCCCAGTGATGAAGAAAAATGGTACGGTGCGCATATGCGTGGACTTTCGGGATCTCAACAAAGCCTGCCCGAAGGATGATTTCCCAGTACCAGTCACCGAATTAATGATAGACAATACGTCCACGCATGAGATTTTCTCATTCATGGACGGCTCATCAGGATATAATCAAATAAAAATGCACCCCGAAGACCAGAAACATACGGCTTTCCGGACTCCTTTGGGAATATTCTGTTACAAGGTGATGCCCTTCGGTTTAAAGAACGCCGGTGCAACCTACCAAAGGGCCATGACGAAGATTTTCGATAACCTTATACACGAAATTGTTGAATGCTATATCGACGACCTCGTTGTTAAAAGCAAATCATATGAGGAACATCTCGAGCATCTGAAGACCGTATTTCAACGTTTTCGACAATACAACTTGAAGATGAACCCTCTGAAGTGTGCATTCGGGGTTTCCTCGGGCAAATTCCTGGGATTCATCGTTCGACACCGGGGTATCGAGATAGATCCGTCCAAGATCAAGGCAATCATAGGAATGCCTCCGCCGAGAACTCTCAAACAGCTGCGGTCTCTCCAAGGAAAGCTCGCGTACATACGACGATTTATAGCCAACCTCTCAGGAAAGTGCCGCCCTTACAGCCACCTGATGAAGAAGGGAACCCCGTTCGTCTGGGATCAAAAGTGCCAAAACGCACTAGACGAAATCAAACAGTACCTGCAAAACCCTCCAGTGTTGGCTGCTCCAGTGAAGGGAAAGCCTCTCATTCTTTACACGGCCACCCTTGAAGGTTCTTTGGGCGCATTATGGGCACAAGAGAATGACCAAGGGAAAGAAAGAGCACTTTACTATTTAAGTCGAGTGCTGCTGGGGGCAGAAAGCAATTACTCCCCCATTGAAAAACACTGCCTGGCGTTGATCTTCGCAATAACAAAGCTTAGACATTACGCATTAGCGCATGAAGTCTATCTCATTTCGAAGGTGGACCCTCTCAAATATCTAATGTCAAAGGCCATATTGACAGGACGACTCGCTAAATGGGCCCTGCTCTTAATGGAGTTTTCGATAGCATATCGACCACTCAAAGCAGTAAAAGGCCAAGCCATCGCCGACTTCCTTGCTGAGCACCCGATACCAGCCGACTCTCCTTTAAACTGCGATCTTCTAGACGAACATGCGTTTGATGCGATCGATGGTGATAATACCCGATGGGAGCTTTATTTTGACGGAGCATCTTCCGTGAAGAAGCGCAAAAAAAGTACCCCTATAATCAAATCGGGAGTAGGACTCATCTTTATAACTCCACAAGGAGGGATAATGCGCTACGCGTTCTCCCTGACGGAACCGAGGACAAACAACGAAGCCGAATACGAAGCTCTGATAGCAGGCCTCGAGATTGCCATTGACATGGGAATTGAAAACCTCCTCATATACGGAGATTCGCAACTGGTCGTTAGTCAAGTAAACGGCGATTACCAAACATGCAAACCGGAGTTAGTAAAATACGGTGAAAAGGTGCAACAACTGCTAACCCAAATTCCCTCCTATACTTTGGAGAGCATACCACGCGCGGATAACAGCAAAGCAGACGCGTTGGCCAAACTCGCTAAAGAAATGGCTGACGAGAACCTCGATGACGTTAGAATCATGGTACAAAGTCGTCAGGTGCTCGCCCCCGCAGAAATACCTTCGGAATCACCCGAAGAGAAGGGAGTGACTAGACAAGCGACCTTGCAAATAAAAGAACATGAGAAGGTTGAGGATTGGAGGGAAGTCTTTATAGACTACTTCAAGTCCCACCAAATGCCCGAAGATGCGTCCGCAAGACATCAACTCATAAAACGAGCTCTGTCCTTCGCCTTCGTCAATGATACTCTCTACAAGAGGTCATTCGATTCTCTGTGGCTAAGATGCTTAGGACCGGATGAATCGGAAAGAGTCGTTCAGGAAATTCATGACGGAATCTGCGGTTCTCACCAAGCAGGTCCAAAGATGAAGTTGAAGATCAAACGGATGGGCTATTACTGGCCCACGATGATTCAAGACTGCATCGAATATGCGAAGCAATGTCACTCATGCCAGATTCATGGGGACTTCATCCACCAGCACCCAAATCCGCTGCATCCAACGGTAGCTAGCTGGCCATTCGAAATGTGGGGGACTGATATAGTCGGCCCCATCGAGCCAGCATCGTCTAAAGGACATCGTTTCATCCTAGCGACGACTGACTACTTCTCTAAGTGGGCAGAAGCAGTACCATTGAGAGAAGTGAAGACGGAGAATATCCTCCATTTCTTCAAAACGCACGTCATATATCGGTTTGGAACTCCGAGGCGGATAATCTCCGATAACGGGCCAGCCTACCGAAGTCATAAAATCAGCCGCTTCGCACAGCAGCATAACATAGACTGGAGATATTCCTCAGTCTATAATCCACGAGCTAACGGTCTCGCCGAGGCCTTCAACAAGACCTTGACGAAAATTATAAAGAAAACAGTGTCCCGAAATAAGAAAGACTGGCATGAGAGACTGCAAGAAGCTCTTTGGACGTATCGAACCACGTTCAAGACAGCTACAAACACAACGCCATACGCGTTGGTGTTCGGTACGGAAGCAGTACTCCCTCTCGAGGTAGAGTTACCCTCTCTACGAGTGGCAGTCCATTACGAGCTGACAGACGAAGAAAATGCTCATCTTCGGCTTGAAGAGCTTGACGCCCTTGAAGAAACACGGCTCATAGCGCAACAAAATCTGGAGGCCTATAAAGCAAAGATGATGTGCTCATACGAAAGATTGACCCGACCGAGGACATTCCACCAAGGCGAACTCGTGCTAGTGGTCAAAAGGCCTATGATCCCCAATCGCGCCAAGCGGGGAAAATTCGAGCCGAACTATGAAGGCCCGTACATCATAGATAAAGTTTACCAGGGTGGAGCCTATCTACTCATGGACATGCATGGTGAAAGGCCTTTCAGACCAATAAACGGTCGCTTCCTAAAGAAATACTACGCTTAATGAGCCACAGCCTAGGTCAACGATAGATGACGACGACTATGTCCGCTCGCTATCTTCCTAAGCTCAAACTGTATGAGCAGTAGCCAACTTCTCAACAGCGGACCGAAATGTCCCTAAACTAATAGCGGACCGAAATGTCCTTAAACTAACAGCGGACCGAAATGTCCTTAAACTAACAGCGGACCGAAATGTCCTTAAACTAATAGCGGACCGAAACGTCTTTAAACTACTACCGCAGCATCCTTAGGCTGACGAGATAAAAAAAAAATAAAATAAAAATAAAATATGAAAATAAAATAAAATAAAAACGGTATGTCCATAAGCAAAAAGGGGCACGGATGAAAACCCGAAAGGGCTCCGTGAGTAAAAACAGCAGGGCTACCGGCGAGTGTTCGTGAAAACCCGAAAGGGCGCGACCTCGTTAAAAAAAAAAAAGGAAATAAAAAGAATTAAAAAAAAAAAGACGGTATGTCTATAAGCAAAAAGGGGCACGGATGAAAACCCGAAAGGGCTCCGTGAGTAAAAACAGCAGGACTACCGGCGAGTGTTTGTGAAAACCTGAAAGGGCGCAACCTCGTTAAAGAACACTTACAAGATCCTCTCGACCTTGTAAGGAGAAACCACCCGCGTGAGATCCTTACGACTCACAAGGGAGCAACACACTTAGGGATCCCCACGGTTCCTAAGGAGAAAATACACTTGCGAGATCCTCACGACTCGTAAAGAGAACGCTCTTATGAGACCCTCACGGCTCATAAGATTTGAAAGTCTTAAGCTACAGAGATCTAAACCTGTGCTTAAGCAGCCCCCACAACTTTCGATAATGCCCTACAAGTGGCTCAGCATTGACCCTTGTATATAATCCACGGGCGCGAATAAGCATTTCCCTAACTAAGTCCCATCTGAAACTAGGGATATGTTTGCATGGTAAATAACCCTTATAAATCCTCTCGATTTGCAAAGAGAAAACCCTCCTGTAGGATCCTTACGACTTACAGAGGAACAAAACACTTAGGAACCCTCACGATTCCTAAGGAGAAAATACACCTATAAGATCCTGACGACTTATAGGGAGAAATAGCTTTGTGAGACCCTTACGGCTCATAAAGTCAAAAGCCTTAGTCGACAGGACCCTAACCCTGGTCGCTAAGCCTCCTTTGTTCGACAATGATAGAAGCAAATGATGATTCGCTCCTGGCAACATCCCAGTTGTAGCGGTGCTGATGCCAAAATCAGTGTCCAAGTTCAGGTTCACGGCGAAAAGCCAGTAGACCGTACATGCATACGAAATAGCCGAAATGATGGGGCAACTTGCAATAAAAAAAAGAGCAGCAAGTAAAAATATATGCATGAAGAAATAGCCGAAATGATTGGGCAACTCGCAATAAAAAACAGCGAGTAAAAATAAAATAAAAAGCCGAAATGATTGGGCACCGCGAAAAATAGCCGAAATGATTGGGCGATCGCGACCTTCGCGATATAAAAGCTGAAATGATAGAGCATCGCGGAAATAAAACGAAAAAATAATGATGATAAAATTTTGGCCCTACAGTTAAGATCACATCGATCCCTGTATACAATCCAAGAGCGTAAACAAAGAGGGAGCCATACTCTCCCAACAAACTCCTCGACTCACGGATACAAACACTCCTTGACGAGAGCCTCCTGATCCGCGTCGACCCGCAGACCCACCAGTGCCTCCGTAGGAATCCTCGACTCGTTTCAAACCCCAAGGAAACAAATAATCCTTGGTTCTTGGGAAACAAATAATCCCTAGCAAAACTCCTCGACTCACGGATACAAACACTCCTTGACGAGAGCCTCCTGATCCGCGTCGACCCGCAGAGCCACCAGTGCCTCCGTAGGAATCCTCGACTCGTTTCAAACCCCAAGGAAACAAATAATCCTTGGTGCTTGGGAAACAAATAATCCCTAGCAAAACTCCTCGACTCACGGATACAAACACTACTTGACGAAAGCCTCCTGATCCGCGTCGACCCGCAGAGCCACCAGTGCCTCCGTAGGAATCCTCGACTCGTTTCAAACCCCAAGGAAACAAATAATCCTTGGTGCTTGGGAAACAAATAATCCCTAGCAAACTCCTCGACTCACGGATACAAACACTCCGTGATGAAAGCCTCCTAACTCATGTCAACTCGCAGAGCCATCACCCTCTCAGCGAGCAAATTCCCGATTCGTCCCAATTTGTAAGAAGAAGTCTCAGACAGCAAGGATTGAAAAACTTGCTTCTTGAGCAATGGGGCCCTGCAAGTCAATCCAAAATGTTCTCTTGCATACTATTCACGGGTCTCACTCTCCGAAGTCGAATTTCGACAAGGAGGGAAACAACCACTTACGAATCCTCTCGACTCGTAAGAGGGAAAAATTCTCTTATAGGATCCTTACGACTTATAAGAGAAAACCACACTTAGGAATCCTCACGATTCCTAAGGAGAAAATCCACCTATGAGATCCTCTCGATCCGTAGGGAGAAAAGCCTCTATGAGACCCTCACGGCTCATAGAATTGAAAAGTCTTAGGCGGTAAACCTGAACCTGCGGCCTAAGCCATCGCTATTTCCTGAGGAAGTCGGAATACTCATTTTAGACATCCATCAACCATGATTATTAAGACAGCCTACTGACATTAAAAGAAAGAAGATGACAGAAAGAATATCCGTTCTACATTTGATCTGGCATGCGTGACGCATTCATTTATGCATGGACAGAAGACTCAGGACGAGAAATAAGACAAGCTGAAATAGAAAAGGGGAGGGTTTTCATTCATACCGCCAAAAGTTTTTACAGGCATAAGAATAATGCATAAGAAACATTGTTCAAAATATTACAACGGTATAACCTCGGATCCGGGGCACGGATTGAGGAAATCAAAAGTAAGGCCATCCAGAGTTCTTCTGGCCTTTCTAATTATTCTTATGCGCAGTCTTTCGCGCTCCTCGGTGTCGATATCATCGGCAAGCCCTTCCGGCCTCCGATAAGCAGCAACGATCGTCGTCTGCTGAAACACTTGATGCAGGATGTCAACGAGGTCGTTCCGTCGCTTCTTCGAGATCAGCCCTGTCAGGTGCACTGAATGCACCTTGTCCTCGGCATCATCCAGCGCATTGAGTGGTAGGGCCTCGTGAAGACCCGGAAGTGCCCTCCATATTGCTCCCAGTACGACTTTCAAAAGAGCCGAACGCCGAGGCAACAGCCAACCACCGCTTGCGTTCAGACGACCCATAACTTCTGCACATTCGGCGTCTGTAAACTCCTGGTTTTGTTGACGACCCTGAGAGCGGATATCATCGTAGGTAATGAACTCGTGCAGACTGTATAGATGCACCGCCGCCATTACGCCTGGAAAAAATATTACAGGAAGATCAACAATAGAAAAGCAATAATATACATGGATGACTAAATTCCTAGAGAGCAAAACTGTGTTCAAAGATGAAACCCACTAGACGAGAGCTCTGCTATTTAAGATTGATCTAAGAATCGATTTTACCTGAAGTTCTTCTAAAAAACTTTATAAAAAAAAAGGAGCAAGGCACCGGAGTTCTTAAAGGCAAGAACAAAGCTCTGAAGTCTTCAAAATGGAAATCTGGAAGATGATAAGTATCTGGAGGGGACCAAGGGTTCTATTTATAGGCCTCAAGTGCCTCTTCGACTCCTAAGAGTCGTCACGGCGGTTTACCCTAATTGGAGCGAATATCCGTTCGATTTCCGAGACAGGAGATGAAGCGACGCTTCATCCTTCCCCGATTAGAGCAAAGCTCTGTCTTGAAGAAGCGACGCTTCAGCACGGAAGCGCTAGCGCAGTCGCGTTGCGCTGCGCGCTACACGCCACGTGTCCAGCGCAAACGCATCAGCGCAGCACCCCAAAGCAGCGCACCCAGCCAAAGCAAGGCTCTGTTTCAAGCAAAGCCAAGGGAAGCAACGCTTCAGCGGCGTATGCGTCGTGCGCTGCATGACACGTGTCGGTGTAGATGTGCTAGCGCAGTTGCGCTGCACTGTGTGCTGTACGACACGTGTCATATCCTGGAGCATTCGCACTAAACAAAAAGGTTCTGAAGAAATCTTTTAGGTTATTATCTTCTGTAAAACAGAAGCCCCTAGATCAAAGATCCGTCAATCATGGTTACTAAGGTGGCATACTGATAATAAAAGAAAGAAAAGACGGAGAAATGACACAAGACATTACAAAAATGTGCATCTTGTATTCATAAATATTGATCGAGTACAGGATACATTGTGCTAAAGAATAAAAAATATATACATATACTTTACAAAGACAAATGGTACAAGGGGAATTATTGGGAAGGAAGCGTCTTGCATAGGTGTAGCAATTGCTCGCGTATGTCCTTCCATGCCTTCTCTTGGTCAGCTACCACCGCCAGCTCTGCCTCCACTTGGGCTCGTTGCTGCAAGACCGACGCAAGCTGCTCCCTGACGACCTGATAGGCAGCTTCCCGACTTGGGATATTGCGCTCAGCTACGTCAAGCTTCCGCTTCAAGTTTAGCCCATGGGAGATGCGCTCCAAGAGACCCCCAAAGATAGTCTTCACTTGGGCAGCATTTGCCTCAACCTCAGCGCGCAGATGGGCCGTTTCGTTCGAGGTCTTTTGGCATTCCCTTAGTCTTAAAGCTGCTTCTTGCTCCAAGTGGCGGGAGTGCGAAATGCTTTGCTCGAGCCAAGTTGTGCGTTGGGTGCTCAGGGCTAAAACTTCGGGAGAAGGGCGCGTCGACTCCAGCCGGTATAGACAGGCCTCGATCTCCCTGCAATGATTAACCCAAGATCCGACGACGCCTTCGTTATGAAAATTTACGAGCGCCGCCAACATTGGATTAACCTCCACAGCGAAATCTACGGCAGAAGGGAGAGCGTCCATGTTGAGCTCTTCGATGTACCCGCTCAGCATGCCCAAACTCATCACAGCACCCTTCGAAGACGGGCGTTTTAAGAAAGGGCCTGCCGGTGGAAGGACGCGAGACTCAAAAGGGACCGAAGCCGGAACAATAGCTGCAAAACAAAACATGGTTAAACAATGGTTCAAGAGATGTTTAAGGGTTACCAAAAAAAAAAGGAATTTGCTATACCAGCAGCAACAGACGGCAAAGCCGGAAGAGCCGGTAGCGCGGCAGGTCTTGCATCCCCTCCTTCGATTTGTGGCACTGCAATAAAGAAAGGGAAAAGTCAGAAATCATTCAATTGCTAGAAAAAAGGGGATGAACAAAGATATTGTAGTGAACGTACACTCACCAGCGCCACTAGAGGGAGAAGCAAGTTCGAATGGGAAGGAGAAGTGTGAGAGCAACACTTGATATAGATGATCAAAGAGCACTCCTGAAAAGATGCGGTGGTATGGCGTTAGTCCATGAACTACACGTTTAAAAGATTAACTTGTGAGTCGCAAATCCATACCTTCCAACATCCGCGATGGCACGAGGGAAGACGGGGAAGTGACCACCGCCAAAGCAGTAGTTGAAGGTGCTCCTTCAAGCAATGGAGCGTCGGCACTGGCCGCACCTGCGAAGACAAGCTAGTTAGAAGAGATCGCAAGATATATAAAAAAGGAGGGAAACGATAGTAACCCGAAACTTACCCGACGAACTGCCAGCCGAGACTGAGGCAACTCCTTCCTCCATTGACATCAGGCCACCACCCGTAGCCTCGTCACCCGACTCAATAGGGACCGTTGTTACACTTGCAGGCCCTAGAGAAGGCGGGGGAATATAGGCGGAGAGGGTCATGATTGGAGCGTTGCCAGATTCCTGAGAAAGAGCAGCTGGCTCGTCCTCAGGAATCGTGGCGACCTCAGCCGCTACTCCTACGGATCCTGCGGTCACGGTTGTCTCATCCACCGTCACCGCGAGGTCTCCAGCCTCGAGCGCTTCGCCTTCTACCGCCTTCGCCTCGGTTAAGACAATCATCTCATCTACCGCCACGTCAGGAGCGGTATCAATGACCCTCTCGGCGGCGGACTCCTCAACCTCTGTAACGGATCCCGTGGCCCCAATGACGCGCCTCACGGTCGGCTCAGGTTCGGTATACGCCGCTTCCGCCGTTTCCTGGGGTCCAACGGTCTCCGCCTCCTCCTCAGTCGGACTAGGCCCTGCCAGATGAAATGCATATGAGCCAATGGCTTTATAATTCTTACAACAAAGCTCTGAAAGAAGTACTACCTGAAGAAGATTTATCATCTGCACTTCGAGCTGCGCGCGCCACTTGCCTATGAGCAGTAGACAAGGCGGCAGAGGCCTCTTCAGAAGGAGTGTCAGCATGAGGAACAGTGCTAGGGCCCGCTCCCGTGGCCAAAGCAGCTCTGCCCGCCTTTGCTCCGGAAGGAGTGTCGGCACGAGGAAGAGTGCTAGGGCCCGCTCCCGCGGCCAAAGCAGCTCTGCGTGCCCTTACTTCGCGTCTCAACCGCTTTCGCTCCTCTCGAGCCGTTGAGACGGATGCCACTAGGGCTTCCTTGAGTGAGGCTCCCTCGTCCGTATATAGGGATGCCTCTAGATTCTTCAAGGCATCCCTCATCGTCTTGTCAAGCCGGGGCTCTTGTGGCAACTTCGATGAAACTGGGACTTCAGTAACAGGCTCAGGAAGGATCCCCGCGCCAACTGATATAACTTCTGCAAAGAAACAAAAGAAGGTTAGGTTGACCATCAGAGAAGATGACAAACTTTCATTATGAAAGGGAAAAGGGTAGGACATACCAACGCCTGCTGGGACACGCTTCTTCTCCTCCTCCTGGAAGGTCTTCAAAGAGGCAGCAATGGCCTCTTCAGTAGAAATACCTGTTGAGAATGAAGCAAATATTAGCTAAAGATAATAATAAAAATGCAGTAAAATGACAAATAAAGCGGCTGATGATTACCTGACTCAGCAAGTTTGCTTAACATCGCTTCAAGCCTCGCCGATCGCTCCGAAGCTGCAATGGCGGCAGCTAAATTGGTGTCCTCAGGGTCCACCACAAAGCCCTCATTGCTGCCATACTCACATATGGCCTCGGCAGGAGGAGCCGCAGGCCCTAAGTTAAGGATCGCGTCGAGGGATAGGGCGGACTTCTTCTTCTTCTGTCCGCCAGCTTTAGACCCACTCAGAACAGCCTTTCGCTTGGCAGTCACTTTAGGGCGGCGGGTCCCGATCTCTGCCCCTTCGCCAGACCCTGGTGATACCACATTAACCGTCTTCATGGGAGCACGGGGCGCCGGCGGTGCATCCACCGTAGCGGGCAATGGCAATCCACGCGGGGGGCTCAACACGCGCGGTCGGTCAGCTCTGGCATCTTTTATCGGGGGGATGACCTGGATCCTTGGCTGCAAGGGAGCCTTGCGATCACCGCCAGGAGGCGCACCCCTACGGTCAACCAGCAAGCGTTTCTCCATTAAAATGATTGGACCCATAGCATGCGCATACCAGGCTACATACGGATGGATTATTTTAGGAACACAGCTAGGCTCACTGATAAAAAAATAGGATCTCGTATTAAGCCGGACGAAATGATGCATCGCATTCCTTATCCCCTCTGGGCCGACCGCGGGTGTTTCCAGAAAGGCCTCCATCGGGATCCCTTGATTGTAACTCGATTGTCGGGCAAATCGATGTGGATTATACCTCATAAAGAGAGCCGTCTTATTCTGCCTAAATACTAGGTAGCCCGGCCGAATGGAGTAAAGGTGAAGGATTTCCCGAGCCTTCAATACAGAAACCCCGCCCTTAAAGTCGTCACGCAGCGACACCACTGACTTAGCGGTCTCAGAGCCTATGGTGATAACCTTATCCACAAAAGAGGTCTTCGCTCCGACTAGATGTGAACGCAGGAGCAGTCCCCTAGACTCCCGCGGAGGTGCAACCACAATTGAAGCCCCGACCAACCGCATGATTCTTGGGAGTCCGTATTTCTCAAAGAATGGAGGAGTCTTATGGGCACCAAACACCCATCGCACATGCAGCTCCATCCAAGAAGTGAAGTAGTGCATCGGAAAGTTAGCAGGCTGTACCCCAGGCTCATTAGCGTCCGCCGCTACGCTAAGTCCATTATAAAGGTAAGCCAGCCCGGCAATCCCTACCGATAGCTGCAAACCAGCCGCCATTCGATGCGCCGGGTAAAAGACGGAGGACCGCATGAGGCGTGGATGCATGGGAAGCGCGAAGCTGCATAGCCATAGACCCAAGAACCCTATGAAAAAAGTCTCCTCGTCCATGCCAGGAACGGCGATCTCTGAGAAAGGGACACTAGCAGTGCCGGGGAGATAAAAATCCCGCTGCTCATTTTCCGATGAAGGTCGGCGGTCCAAGCCGAAACCAAAGGGGTCAGCAAGCTGAGCAAACTTCTCGCCCTGCTCTGATAGGAACTCCGGGCGGATAAAACGAGCGATGAAATCCGCGAAACTGACGCCCCGGTCGCCCGATTCCAAATGGAGTTCCTCATAAATCTCCAACACCTTCACCAAGCCCGGGTGCTGATGCTGAATGGCATTTTCCGGAGTTAAGTCAAATACAACCTGCTTGGTGGCAAAGACGTACTCATCAGGAGGAAGCAGCTCTTCGTAGTACTCCCCCCTCACTGGTAGACCTGAAATCTCAACAAGTTCTTCCAAAGAGATGGAGACTTCCCTATCCGCTGTCAAGAAGGTGTGGGTGGGGATATTCCATTGTTCAATAAAGGCCTTTATCCACCACGTTGGAGGAGAGGGATACTCGAAAAGCGAAACGTAGACGGCCGAATATAAACCAATCTTCATTAGATGAGTCCTTTTCGCCGATAAGATGTACCGGGCCCATTGCAGGTATCCGGCAAGCGGTCGCGGGATTAGTCCAATATTATAAGCCTATCCCCAAGGGCGTGCTTCACCCTGACAGATTCGCCTCCCCAAGATATCTATAGCCGGCGGCGGCTGCACCGGAATGGCACCGATTGCAGGCTGAAGGAGGTCGTCGGCATTCCAATTTTTAACCTCCACGGCATACTCCACCGGGGGCTTGTCCGCATAAGGAATCGTAACTATGGGCTCAGAAGGCGAAGCGGAGCTGAAGCTGCGGCGGCCTTGGATGATTTGGCTGTACCACCTTCCCCACAAATGGAGTCTCTTGCACTCTGGATCATGATCTTTAATCAAGACGAACACCGCCCGGTCCACCGGCGCATGGGGGAACCCTCCTTCCGAGCGAACAAAAGGGAAAGACAAATCTTCAGACATGTTCCCTGTAGACAAAAAAAATAAATATAACCGTTAGCATTCCAATACTTCACATGTCAAAATCCTACATCACACTACAGTGCAGTGAGTAGGGGACCAAAGGGGGACCCACAAAATCTAGATGACGGCGCATCATTTGATAAGACAGTCCCATCATTGGATGAGACTGTCAGTCAATGAAAAAGACCCCCAAAAGAATATCCCTATTGGGAGGAAATCCCTAGAGACAAGGGGAGAATCTCCTCTTTTTAGAGCAAAGCTCTGTCACAGAGTGACATTTGTCAAACTCTGGTCTCAAAGGAATAAAACTTCTTAAAAAGAGCCTAGCTCTGTAGTAGTAATGAAAAATTATAACTCCTAAGAATTAAAATTTTTGGGATCTTAAAGATCCATGAAAACTTTTAGGAGTTCTCTATTTGATCTATGAGCAGGGCTCTGTTCATGGGTTAAAACCCAGGAACAAGATCTCTGTAAATTTTTGAGAGCAAGGCTCTGTGGAAGAAACCCCAAAGGGGTCTTCTTTAGATCAAAGATCTATGAGAGCAAGGCTCTGTTGAAGAAACCCCAAAGGGGTTTTCTTTAGATCAAAGATCTATAAGAGCAAGGCTCTATTAATTAAAATTAATTTAAATTAATTTAAATTTTTACCTAAGAGTGATTCTAAGTTCTGAACTTCAAAGTTCTTGGGAAGAAGCAAGAGCAAGGCTCTAAGAGTTTTTAAGCAAGAGCAAGGCTCTGAATCAAAGTTCTTGAAACGGTAAAAAAAATTTTAAGGACCAAGGGTCCCATTTATAGACGCCTGCGTCTCTTCACCTGATCTCAATGATCCAACGGTCGGGGTCTTGCCACCGCTGCACTCACGTGCGCGCCACGTGAGCGCAACGGTGGGGGGGCATTTGTTCCCCCAATCAGAGCAAGGCTCTGTTTGAATTTTGAAAATTCAAAATTTTGAAGCAACGCTTCAGTTCCCGTGCGCTGCGCGCAACGCGCCACGTGTCAGAAGTTGATACGGCAGCACAACGCCCAAGGCAGTACGTCCAATCAGAGCAAGGCTCTTTAAAAAAAACATAAGCAACGTTCAACTGCGCAAGCGCACGGCAGCGCGACACGTGTCTGCGCAGTTGCGCAAGCACAACTGCGCAAGCGCACGGCTGCACGACACGTGTCTGCGCAGTTGCGCAAGCGCACCGCTGCGCGACACGTGTCTGCGCAGTTGCGCAAGTGCTGTTGCGCAAGTGCCTCACTGCGCGACACGTGTCTGCGCAGTTGCGCAAGCGCTGTTGCGCAAGTGCCTCACTGCGCGACACGTGTCACACGCTGGTGAGTTGCGCAACAACAGAGTGAAGATTTAAGGATATTTTCTGTTCTTGTTTAAACAAGAAGATTTCTTATGTAAAACAGGGGCCTTTGGATCAAAGATCCGACGGTGGGGAAAATTCCCCAAATCACTCAGAAAAGATCTTTTTAACAAATATAACTGATTTTTGAGCACTATAAAAAGGACCCCAGACCCCATTTCAAAAAGGGAGACATTTTGGATTTAAAAAAAAAAGAGAAAAGAACTTCTTGAGAACAAAAGAAGAAGGTAAAAACCTTTGAAATAAGAGAAAATTCTCTTAGGAATGGATCATTGATCTAAAAGACAAGATCAGTGATCTTCAATAAATAAATAAATAAATAAATAAAAATAATAAAAAAATAGTGCCTTGCACTTACTAGGGAACCTCTGGTTCTCTGAGATAGAAAGAAAGAAAAGATTTTATTTTCTTTCTTTTCTTTGATCTAAATTTAGATCATTAAAAAGTGCTCTGCACTCATTTTCTTGAATCTAAAAGATTCTTGGTGCTTTGCACTATTTGAAGGGCCAGGCCCAAATCAAAAGACCTAGCAGGCCAAAATAAATTGCAAAGCAATAAAAGGGATGAGCCCAAATAAAATTGATGCTCTGCATCATTCATAAAGAACAGAGCTCAAAACAAATTGATGCCCTGCATCTTTTCTGGGCAAAGCCCAAATAAAAATAAAAGGAAATGCAAAAGCAATGTTGGACATTTTTTTTACTGGACTTAGCCCAATCGTGGCCATAAGTCCTTAAATTAAATTGGCTGAGCAAAATGGCTCTCCTAAATCAATCTACATCCGGTTCGAGGGTACATCTCCGAACTCCTTTGACATCCATCGTTGTAATTCCTCAACGATGTCAAAGAGGTGACGGGTCCCAACGGCCACACACCTAATATCGGACCGAAACGTCCCTAAACTAACATCGGACCGAAACGTCCCTAAACTAACATCAGACCGAAACGTCCTTAAACTAATATTGGACCGAAACGTCCCTAAACTAATAACGGACCGAAACATTCTTAAACTAATATCGGACCGAAACGTCCCTAAACTAATAATGGACCGAAACGTCCATAAACTAACATCGGACCGAAACGTCCCTAAACTAACATCGGACCACCACGTCCCTAAACTGGCACAATAGAGCCCAAATGCTCTCTTATCGGATCTAAACGGTCCCGTTAAGTTGATCTTAGTCTCAAACTGGACTAACGTATCCTTAACAAACGTTTGAGTTGATCTTAGCCCCAAACACGGCTAACGTATCCTTAAATATTCAAATGGATTATAAAACTCCCAATCAACTCTGGTTCGAGGGTACATCTCCGAGCTCCTTTGATACATGTCGTTGTAATCCTTCAACGACGTCAGAGAGGTGACGAGTCCCGATGGCCATACATTAAATTAATCACTACGTTGAGTTGATCTTAGTCTAAAACAGGGCTAACGTATCCTCGACGAACGTTTAAGTTGATCTTAGCCGCAACGCGACTAACGCATCCTTAAACTGAAAACACCAAACCCAAATCTAAGTAAATACGGATTTGGACTAATCCACGTCCTACGGGCGACGGCATTACTCAGTCTCCGTATACAATCCATGGGCAACCACAAACAAAATGAACACACACGACACGAAGTGAAATTCTGGAGAAGGAGAAAGTTGTTACCGCGATGCGGTAGCGTAATTAACTGCAGGGGCTTGCGCCTGCAGGGAAGAGCGTCCCCACAATCAAAAAACCCCTCAAGCGAGGGGGAATCTGACAAAGTCTGCTACATCGGCCGCATCCGTTTAAACTTTCGATACACGGTGCCATAAATCAACTTGGTATCTTCGGAGAGGTAGACGGATAAAACCAAATAGCATCTGCCCCGAATCTCAGGCACAGACGTCCTAACGTCTAGGCCGCCGTTCGGAGGGGAACAGTGGGCTTTGGTTTAAGCCGGATCCGAGTATTATACTGTGTAGATATAATATCTTTGTCTCAGTTGCATTTGTATTCGGTCGTAATACAAATGCGGGTATGTTTATACTGTTACGGGGTTATCCTGAAATTCGTTTCGGGATCGCTTTTGGAAGTTGCCAGTTTTCAGTTTTCTATCGCCCGTATTTAACATTCGGTTAAATACGGATTTATCTTTTCTTGATGAGTGTGGAAACTTCTAGATGATGACTAGGATGGTGAGGTGGCTTAGTGCATTAATTGGTCATTTAATGTTTTGATGACTAAGGTTTAAGGTTCAATGTATGCATTAATGAGATGCAAGGTGTTACTTTTGACTCATGCTTTTGATTTAGTGATTATGGTCACTCTCCCCCTCTCCTACACTCACCCTCCTCCTTATAAAGTGGCCGGCCTCTCTCATTTAGGATTTATGGTTGTTGGAAAAAGAATAAGGAATTTGGTGCATGGAAATTAGATAGAAACATTTTCTCATTTCATTCCAATCCAAAAAGGCAACTTCATTAACCGTTCGTCCATAACTTTGGACGTAACGAGACAAAATGTTCTACTCATCCTCTACTTCAATCTTGGTCATCTCTTTTAGCAAACTTGATGATCGAGTTGCCTCGGTTCAGAGGCGGGAGCCCGTTTAAAGATCCGTCGACGTGATGCCACCTGGACGAGAAAACTGGAGATTCAGGAGATCGGAGCAGCCGCAACAAAGCGTGGGATGATGGTTGAAGACCGAAGGACTCGGATCGTTCGGTATAACATTTCTACCCACTTTGTAGTTCGTTAGTTTAGCTATATGGCAGATCCGGGTTATAGCACGCGATAGCGCCAGCTAAAAAGTTTTTGTTCCGCATTTGGCGTCTGTTAGACGGTCGGGGCGCTACCGTGTACTTACAATGGTATCAGAGCCTCACCATTAAGTTATACTAACTTGTACTAACGCGTTTAAAACATCGATCGAACCGAATTTCAAAAACTGCAATTTCCATGTTCAAAGTTTTTGTCGATTTTAAATCAGGTTTAAAAATTATTTTGATCATCCCAGAAAATTGAGCAGGGTTTTTTAAGCATACTGGTGAAAATTGGGCACGTGATCCCACAGTACAGTGATGTTGCGGATTTTTCCAGTGAACTTTACACAGTGAATTGTGGGAACAGTGCACTAAATTTTTCCAGTGAGCTTTACACAGTGAATTGTGGTTTTTGGTACTGTTCTTTTGGGCCCAGATTTTATTACTGTACAGCAGATGTACGTGGGGCCCACTTCGGGAAGTTTTGTCGATCAAAATTTTAAACTTGTTAATATGCAGTACTTATATTATATCTCCGACCGGGAATGTCATTTGATCGATAAATTGCGTCTAATTGCTATAGTCCTTTTAGACGGATTTGCGAATGTGACATTCACGTTGATGTTCTGTGTTGTGATGTGATGTTGCGGATTTGTTGTGGTGGATAGCAGTGTGCAATGGTAGTGCTTTTTGAATTTATTTGTACATTTGATATTGCGGGGCGAGCGTCCAACATGTGGACTGCCGTCACTGCCTGTTTGTATAATATTCTTTTGGGGCACGACCGGGCTGAGGTCGATGTACCCGTTGTACATATTTTTATTTCTGTACTAGGTTTACCCCGCGACGGAGTGCACGGATAGCCGGGTTCTGGAAGGAAACGGGTCCGTATCTCATGGCTTTGAGAGGCAAAGGGGCCTCACTCTAGAATTTGCAGACTATTCGCCGCAGTCGTAGGGGGTACAGGTTGACCCAAGGAGGGGTGCTCAAGTTACCGGATTCCGTGAAGTGCTGGGTGGTCCATTCACTTTGCTGTAGGGGGCTGCCTCGCTTCAGGTTTTGGCGGGTAACTTGCCGCACCCATAGGGGTCTAGGTTTCATTGCACAGGCTATCCACACGACCAGGGGAACATCGGGTTTCAGTAGCGGCTCTGTGAAACCCGGGGATCCCAGATTATCTGTATTGTTCTGTGATGCTTATTACTTTTCTGTAATATTGCATATTATCACGCCTGGAGCGATTATTGTATATTGGTATATGTACTATTAGATGTTGTATATGTTTTACACCCGCGCTAGTTCAGTCCCCGCTCTGTCATTGTTAAGTAACCTAACGGGTAATGATGGGACCCAGTGACGAATGCGGATGGCATATACGTACATTTTATTTTCGTTCTTTTCTGGTGTGATTAGATGATGGGACTGCGTTGATTCTGATCAATGCAAGGTTGTTGGAACAGTTTTAAAAGGTGTTATTATAAAGACGTTTCCTTTTGTTTTGCACAGTGATATTCAGTTAGAATATCCTGCACCTCATTCGACGAGGCAAGGGCCGAGATCCCTTCACCGGGAGTGACCCCTTGGGCAGAATTTTGCATCAGGGTAATAACTTCACTATAGTCGATTACAAGTTGCTTTGCATCGTGGTATTCAGTTAGAATATCCTGCACCTCATTCCACGAGGAAAGAGCCGAGATCCCTTCACCGGGAGTGACCTCTTTAGCAAAATGTTTTCGTCACTATATTTTTATGAAAAGCTATCAGGTTCCCTCAACGAGATCAAGTTCATTACGTTAAAGGTTTTTCGCCAAAAACCAGCCGTAGCCCTCCGTCATTTCTTTTGGGTATTCAGTAGTATTCAAACTATGTATTTTGACCTAACGCCAAGGCATAGTGTTTGGTAGCTGCTGGGTATTCACATGTTGCATAGATCGATGCGTTGGTTTGGGACAGTCGTTCTGCCTTGTTGGCCAAAGTCAAGGGCATGTGCGGGTGGGTTCAAATTAACCTGGATAATGATGGATAGAACTTGACATGTGACTTATGACATTTTGACCTAACGCCAAGGTCATAAGAGCATGGGGCAAAAATAAATATCGGGAGTTTCTAAAGAAACTGAAACTTGCCAAGTATGCGCATACCTTCTGGAGTGTGATAACGTGAGTGGATTCCGTCACGTTATCATGCGATGAGAGTTGGATCACGATTCCCACTGATGAGTTGGTTTACTCTTCGGGTGATCCCGATTGATTCTTCTTTCAGGTTTGGAAGAGAATTTGACGGAACAGTGGGAGGTTTCCTGATTAGATAAAGTGATAACCATTCAGATCTAGGTTAGAGTGCATGCAGAGTGTTTCTTTTCTCTCTCTCTCTTTGGCAGAGACCATTGACCGACCCTAGACTATGACTCAGTGACCAAGTTGACCGAACCTTCTTAAAATACTGGCTTTTGGATTGTCTAAGTTGCATAAGTCATTGCCGCTCCTTCTTTTACCCTTTGCATTTCTCAGAACACCTCGTATTACTACGGACATCCACTTCCATTGGATAGATCCATCGTATGGTTATATACGAACCCGAAGGACTTCTTCGAGGATGGATCAAGGATCAGGAGAAATAGAATTGGTTTATTCAGTTGTCTTTTATTATCACCTTCTCTCAGGTTGCGAGGGTTCCTTAGTTTAGGAGAGTACACCTATTACGCTTATTGGATAGTCTTATTCCAAACTATAGGCAGGTGCCGAAAGATAGGGAATGAAGAAAACCAATTAGCCTAAGTAGGGTGTACAGAAGGTAATATGTAAAGACAAAATAAAGGGATTAGAAAGAGGGCAAAGTAAATTGCGACTGTTATCATTCACGATCAAACCGCGTACTTCATCGCCACTCCTTTTTTTCACCTTTGCTTTTTCCCTAGTTCGGGAGAAATAGAATAAGGTATTATTCAGTTGTCTTTTATCATCACCTTCTCTCAAGTTACGAGTACCCCTAGGATTAGGAGAGTACACCTATTATGCGTACTGGATAGTCTTCTTCCAAATCATAGGCTGGTGCCGAACGGTAGGGAGGGAAGAAAACCATTTAGCCTAACGATGGTGTACAGAAGGTAATGAATAAAGACAAATAAAGGGATTTGGAGAGATGACAAAGAAATATACGGTTATAGTCATGAATTGGATTATAGAAGAGGCATTACTAGGAATACCAGGATACCCCTACGAAACATTTTTATATTTCAGTGCATTGTTAAAGGAAAACTGATTTCCCGATTAGATACTTACTCCAGGGTATGTATTTACCAGGTATGATTCTCACATCTGTATGGTTTTACAGATGATGAGTGGGAGTAAGTTATTGGGAATTAAGTGATCATCGTCATTATATCGGAATTCGTTGTAATTGGTGATATTTGAGGAAATCGCCTGGGTACAGTTTTCAACCTACGACGCACAAGTTTTGAGTTGTTCAACTCAGCGAACTTATACAGAGTATTGTATGTTGTCCAGTGTCCATCAGGACAAAGGGGTTAGTCCTCATACTATGTTCTATTTACTTATGACTTCTCTAGTTTTTAGACAAGTGTTTCGTACAAATACAATGTCTAAGTTTTGAGAAGTTGTGGGTATAGGAATAAAGTAGAGAACCAGGTGTCGCAAGTATCGAGATTCTTCAAAGAAATTGAAGATGTAGATTCTTGTGATTGGTATTCAGATGATAGTAAAGGTTTTGAGAAACTTGTTTCTCTTTCAGGTTACTCATAATTGAATAGATTCCTAAGTTGAGTAATGCTAATTAGCCTCTTTCCATTAAGTTGATATGCACTGGAGACAGTTGCATGATTAGAATCTGGTTCCAATTAAATAAGTGCCAAAGTTTCTATATTGCATATAGAATGGTTCATATCTTAACGATATTAAGATACGGGGAGTTGTCCGGCTTATTCTTAAAACCAGACTCTAGATAACTCTAGGCACGTTTCTGTAATGGCAGTTTGTGGATTGACCCGGGCTATGTCAAGGGCTGATTTTCTACCATCTGGAAGATCAATAATAATATTGTTCTTGACTCGCCACAGTTTTAGTAAAATGGATTTTTTCAGAAAACAATAGTGGGAGTATGGTAGAACTGGAAGAGATTCCAGAACCGCGAACGATTACGGAAAATTTAATAGGACCTATATATTCAATCAGGTTTGACATTCCAATAGCCACTCCGCAGATATGGTGGGTAACCTCAGACACCCGAGAGGTACTCCGGTAGCCTCAAGGACGGTGACAGGAAGGTTCTTGTTTACCCAGACTTGACACTACTGTTGTTCCAGACTATGAGACCCGGCAGGAGGATATGTATAGCGTCGTTCTAAACTAGCTTTAGAAGTGTACGTATATATTATTCTGCCAGAGGGTTGTCGTAGTCAGTGGGAGCAGTGGAAGCATAGTGGGCAAGTAGCTTATGTATATTTATAGGCTTGAGCATAGATAGCGGAGATAAGATCATCTATTTTTGATGTGACAGTCATGGGTTTGACTTCATCAGAATAGGGGATGGATCTGTTAAGAAGGTAGTAGGGTGTGATGTCCAGGTATTCGGATGACATACACAGAGTAGGAAGTAAAATTCCTATACTACGATCGATTGTACTGTGGTCGTCACACAGTTGTTTCTCCACAAAGGATATGGATATAATATCAGACATTCTGGTTTCTAGATCTATGGTTTTAGATCTTGATTTGGGTAGTTTCCCAATGTGGGTACTTTGACAATATTCTAAAGGTATTTAGAATAAATGACTCCTGGCATGGTGGTGTACCTGCAGGTGATGGAGTCACCCTCTCTAAAGGTATCTTACAGACTAAAGGGGAGAGGGATGTGCATGATTGGCAGATCACTTGCTTAGGCAATTGAGTCAATCGTGAGATATCAAGTACCACACCAGATGTTATTTTTGCACTAGATGCAATAAGTTTGTATTAATCCAATTCTGGAGAAACATAAGGAAACAGTTTTAGAACATAAGTGCATGTTCTACGGATTTGATGACGGCAGCCTCCTTCGGGAGACGATTATCATTCCAGGCTTCAAAGGTGACATGGTTGACAGAGTGATTGTCAGAGTTATAGTTTTCCCTATGATGAGGGACAGTATTATGGACAGGTGGTCCAAGAGGATACTGTGGGAGGCATGGTGCTGGATACTGATTAGGTTCAGTTATCAATACAGTCTAAGAAGTTTGGATTTGAAGTTCATTTATGAACTAGGTCCCATCAGATATCCAGACATATTCTAAGACAGGTATTACTCAATTCGGGAGATGGCTTTCTCCGCGAACTTGAGATTTAGAGAGATACAGAAAGAAACATCAGGGTGGATCCACTCACTGAGGCCATTTCTCGAACACAATAGTTTTACAAGCGAGCTTTGTGAAACTGATTAGTAGAGGAGTTGGATGTTCGGTATCACACGGGCTGTGAGTATGCGACATCGCAATAATTATCCTTAAGTGCAAGTGGGAGATTGTTGGATATGGTGCCCTCAAAGTCAATTATTAGATCGCAGGCACGTGATTGCAATGATTGAGGGAGGACCTATACCGATATGACTGTCTTACTCAAGATGATAGTATGCTATCTGGTTTGTCTTTATCATCGTATACATGCTTTAGTTCACTATTGCATGATGATAGAGCCCATAGGATTCTTGCTTGACTGCCAGCAGTATGATGGCGATCATATACGTGGGAGCTAGGGTTTGTAAGCACATCCTTAAAGTGTCCCTAGTCGTGGGAGTTTCAAGACAGGGCATCGATACTCCAGAGAAGACTAGTGTATACAGTCGAGACCCCGACGAGAGGCGGTGGCCGGTCTCACAAGCCATTGGTGTTAGTTGGTTCACCTAAGATGTATACAGGTGCTCATTGGGTTATGAGTACACCGGACAGGACTCGCCGGGAACCTGCTAGTTGGTATTATACCTATCGTCAGATAGCAGTTCCCTGGTGACATGTGTACAGGTTAGTTCATCGACCTGAGGTCGTCATTTGTCTCGTGTGAGTTCCCACTGTGCTTTGATTTCTACCCTACCACGGCTCAAAGGAGTCGTACAAACAGGTCTTTTTTGGGTACAGTCCCGAGCCACATGGAGGCAAGTGAGCGGATCGGCAGGGGATTCGTCTCTCCCGGTATTGGGGTGAGATCGCGCTGTGTCTAGGAGAGCCATTACACAAAGCCCTCGGCCGAGGCAGGAGATTTACCGGTAGGTACTCCAGTAGTATCTCAGGGTGTTCTGGGTTACTCTCTGACATGACTTATACCGCTATTGGGAGTCTGACGTTACCAGCCCCTAGGCCGATATGCGATACTCATAGACGAATGGACCGGACTGTATGTATATTGTCACTGTTAGGCTCAGTAGAGT
Organism: Agapanthus africanus; assembly: GCA_030015575.1. Lineage (NCBI taxonomy): Eukaryota > Viridiplantae > Streptophyta > Magnoliopsida > Asparagales > Amaryllidaceae > Agapanthus > Agapanthus africanus. The sequence goes on along the minus strand of JASDDO010000006.1, from coordinate 385,371,357 downwards.
TTCTGGATGAGTTCGCTCGTCAGCTTCCCTTCCAATCAATACATAGGCAACCGTTACGTACAGCTCGTATCTCTGACGTGCTAGTGGTTATACCCAGTGTCAGTGTGTTGATGAGTCATTAGAGTCCCCCACAGACAGTTTCCCAAGTTCGGGCGAAACGTTGTAGAGGCCGTATGGTTTTATGGCAGGATTCGGAAAATGCACGTGCGTTTACGCACGTGTCATATTTCGGACAGATAATACTGGTGGGCTTTGGTTTAAGCCGGATCCGAGTATTATACTGTGTAGATATAATATCTTTATCTCAATTGCATTTGTATTCGGTCGTAATACAAATACGGGTATGTTTATACTGTTACAGGGTTATCCTGAAATTCGTTTCGGGATCGCTTTTGGAAGTTGCCAGTTTCCAGTTTTCTATTGCCCGTATTTAACATTCGGTTAAATGCGGATTTATCTTTTCTTGATGAATGTGGAAGCTTCTAGATGATGACTAGGATGGTGAGGTAGCTTAGTGCATTAATTGGTCATTTAATATTTTGATGACTAGGGTTTAAGGTTCAATGTATGCATTAATGAGATGCAAGGTGTTACTTTTGACTCATGCTTTTGATTTAGTGCTTATGGTCACTCTCCCCCTCTCCTACACTCACCCTCCTCCTTATAAAGTGGCCGGCCTCTCTCATTTAGGATTTATGGTTGTTGGAAAAAGAATAAGGAATTTGGTGCATGGAAATTAGATAGAAACATTTTCTCATTTCATTCCAATCCAAAAGGGCAACTTCATTAACCGTTCGTCCATAATTTTGGACGTAACGAGACAAACTGTTCTACTCATTCTCTACTTCAATCTTGATCATCTCTTTTAGCAAACTTGATGATCGAGTTGTCTCGGTTCAGAGGCGGGAGCCCGTTTAAAAATCCGTCGACGTGGTGCCACCTGGACGAGAAGACTATAAATTCAGGAGATCGGAGCAGCCGTAACAAAGCGTGGGATGATGGTTGAAGACCGAAGGACTCGGATCGTTCGGTATAACATTTCTACCCACTTTGTAGTTTGTTAGTTTAGTTTTAATGGCAGATCCGGGTTATAGTACGCGATAGCGCCAGCTAAAAAGTTTTTGTTCCGCATTTGGCGTCTGTTAGACGGCCGGGACGCTACCGTGTACTTACATCATTCAAAACCCTAGCTCTCACAAATAACAAAAGGGTTCTCTCAAATATCACAAAAGTTATCAGATCTAGGGTTACTACTTTCTACAATATATTTAGCATACAAAAGATTTGATCAAATAACTAATTTTCTAACATAAGCAAATATCCGGCCGAAGACACGACAGACGTCTGAAAAAGAAATGCTCAGAGCTCTGCCCAAGCGTCATCAAAACAACAGAGCGTCTTCAGACGTCTGAAGAAGTAGCTTCAGAAGTCTGGTCTTGAAGTTTTCGAAAGAACAGAGCGCTCGTAGACGTCTGAATTCTTCGAGTCAGACGTCTGCCCAAAGTATACCGTGTATACAGACCGTCGACAGACGTCTGAAGCTATAGCTCCAGCCGTCTGTCCCCCGTACTTACAGATAATTTCTAATCTTCGCCAACTCTGTGATAACGCAGGATCGAACAGGAAATCACTAGGGATCGGAATGAAAGGCATACACAGCAGTTTGAAGCTTTTCTAAGCAACACAACATAGAAGGAAAACAAAACGATTCAAAAACTAAGAGGTCTGTGCAGGGGATAGGCATACTTAAAATAGAAAGTTGTAGATTTCTGGAAAAGGAAAGAAGCATGTTATTTTCTTGTTGTGGAAGATGCCTACCAGAGTTTTGACTTGCGAGAAATAAGGTTACCAAACTGGAACTATGTTAGGAAATTAAGTTGCGATGATGAATGAAAAGATAGAGTTCTATAGCGAATGAAAATGAAGGTATCCAAATCTGTTACATGTCAATACCGATTACAAATTAGATATAATTAAATAAGCAAACAAAATGCTTACAGCTTGTTGTCAAGTTTGGAATAAATTGTAGAAAACCTTTATGGGTGCTATATCCATCCATGTCCAATTTCTTTAGAGGTATTGCGTTAGATTTTATAAATAAGTTCCTGTTTCGTTTGAACTTTTTTAAAAATAAATTCCTTGAACCAAACTTAGAACGAATGTTTTTTTGACATTAGCATGCATATGAAAAGTGCATCCCTTCTTATAGACATGAAACTACGACTATCTAAGAACCAACCTTATTTCTTAGACTAAAGGGATTTTCCATGCATGAGATAAAAAGGCTGAAGAGGGAATATTCCCTCGCATGGCTTTATATAAAATATATATAGATAGATAGATAGAATGAACCAAAAAATGCATATGAACTTATAGGGGTTAATTTATTTACGGGTTATCACTATGTAATCTAGATTATAGCGTAACATTTATGGAAAGTATCTTCTTTTTGATAGAGATGTAAACGGACGCAGATAATCCGATATAGATCATTTTTCGAATCCGAAAACTTGCAGATATAGATACTAAAAAATCCATATATGGACCGATCCGGGTCTGGATAAGAAATTTGTATCCAAGTCAAATCCGGGTAATAAAGAAATATTCAGATTTGGATCCGAATATCCAAACTAATGGTATCTACTATCCGACTACTAATTACTTTTAGTTATTGCTAGATTTATGGATCGCCCATGGATTTGATGTTACACGAAAAATCCCTAATTTAAAACCATTAAGAGTTGTGAGCTTAATGTGAATGTTTGAGGCTTAAAATATTGGTTAATCTATTGAATTATTTTATTGGTTGTAGTTATGAATCATGACTTTTTATATTTATCCGAATAGTATATGTATCCAATTTTAGCGGATATGATTTTTACAATATCCGAGCCGTATCCATATTTGATTTGTAACAGATACAGATAGTAAATTTTTTTTACCGACAACTATTTGTATCCGTATTCGCATCCGTAAATAGGTACCGGATACAGATATGGTAATGCATATATTCAATCTGTATCCGATCCATTTCCATCCTTACTCCCTGGACACGTATGGATGGAAAGTTAGATGAAGTTTTTGATATCTTTTGAAAATTGTAATCAGCCAATTCTTATCATGCATACACACATATATGTAAAATTAGATGAGATTCAGATGTATTCTGAAAAATTGCATTCAACACTTTCACTATTACTCTGTATGTGTTTTCATCGATTGAATACTGTAACGACCGAAAAATCCATGTACTCTTTTCTTTAAAATCAGATCTTTTCTTTTGAAATTATATATATAATCATTTATTTTTTATTATATACATGATCATTACTTGTATCATTTTGGTTAAGACGTTGAGATGTAGTTTTAGAAGTCACAAGATCGAGTTTTTGATGTTACAACTTTTTATTTATTTAATATAGTTTATGTTAAAAAGGATTTAATTTATTTTTAAGAAATTATTTTGAAATTTAAAGATTTATTTTAATATGAATATTTATTTCAAATTTTTTTATAATTTAAATTTTTATCTAAAATTAAAACCCCTTCTAAGACGTTTGATTTAACCCAATTAAATCCTAGCTCTTGATATTTAAGACCCCAATTGTCAAGATCCATGTCATGTTTATGAAGAGTATCCATTTATTGTTGAAATTATTGATCGGAGAAAACAACAAAATTATTGTTGGAACCAAACTTTCACACCGTCTCATGTTGATACTTCTCTTGAGGCTAATATGGTAACTTTTAAACCCATAACCATCCCGATCACGCACGAGTGTAACGTCTGCATTTTGTCTATATCTTAATAAAGTTTCGTATAATTTTCCTTCGTATCTTCATATTTATTTTAGTATTTCTTTTGATGGAAAAGTTTGGAAAAAAAGTAATTTTGAGTTTAAATATTATTAATATAATTTTTAGGCGAAGAAAAGAATTTAAATATGAATTTTAGTATTTTCGAAGATTTATTTTTAGTAAGTGGATTTTAGAAAAGGAATTATTTTTCAAAGGAAAATGGTTGGAAATGAGTAGGTAATTATTTAGAATTTATCTATAAATTTTCCATAATTTTTCGATATTAAAAAGTATTTTTAACTTATTTTTATTCAAGAAAAACAATTTATAAAACAGTTTTTAAAAATAAAAGAAAATGTTTTTTTATTCGGGCCCAGCAGAACGAGCCCACGAGGTCCGGCCCACCTCTCGCTGACACCAGCATGCGCCAGCGTGTGGACCCCATGCACTTGCGCGTGGTTGGAGCATGCACAGTCATTACGCCTTCGTAAGGGAAGTGGTGCGGCAAATCTGGCAGCGGCCGGCTCCTTTTCCGGCTTGGTGTTAGGATTTTGAACCCTATATAAATCCATCACTTCTTTAGCTTTTTCTCCCTCATTCCTCCTCACAAAAATCTGAAAAATTACCTGGTTCTTCATTTCGATGACGCCGACGCAGTGGTTCTGCCTATTCCTCCAAAAAAATTCCGAGCGCGACGCTATTCGCGTTTCCGTATGTAGCGACGTACCGACATCCTTTTCGTTAATCGTCTCTAGGTAGGATACTTCGTTCTTTCCCACTTGATCTCGCCGCTTCTTCTATGGATGCTAATCTGTCCTAACCCTATTGTCACTCAACATATTAAAACGATCATCACTTGCTTGCCATGTTAATTTAGTTTAATAACCAGAAGAAAACCGAAGAACCTAGATACTCCGATAATAATGTTGACTTGCCTCTTTGCTAAAATCTTTGTACACTTGGGTCGGGATAACGACCTATCTCGACCCCTTTTTTACATGGAACTTGCAAATGCGAATACGCCGTTATGCTGCCCGAATATGTTTCAATAGTATACCAGTTTACAACCATAGTGCTGCCGAATTTTAGAATAACGTACACTATGATTCTAAATAAAACTTTTAATGATAAATACCCTAAGGTTTTCAAATACCGTGTTTTCGTATAAACATCCTAAAGTTTTCAAATAACGTATTTCCACATAAATACCCTGAGCTTTCCAAATACCTTATTTTTTACATAAATACCCTAGGATTACCAAGACTCGTATTAATTTTAAATAACTACCCTGACTTTTCTAAAAGTATTATTTTTAAATAAGTACCATAAACTTCTAGGTCATATTTTCATCCGATTCTCCACTCGGTTGATCTCAATTAATTAGAACATCCAGTGGGCTTACGTGACATCTTATCTCTTGAACACCGGAGAGCCGGAGATAAGGCACCATACACCTGCCCCTAAAATACCAGGTTATCATTTAAATACCTCAGATTATTCTAGAATTATTATTTCCCTAAAATACCTTGAACATTTAATAGAAACCCCAGCACATGGGCATACCCTACACTTACCCTTTTACATGGACTTGCAAGCTCTTCACAAATTGAATGCGATACTTAACCCAACTCATGATATCCTATATGACATGTTATCTGATAGGGTTAGGGTTAGACACGCGAACCATAAGTATGGAATACTATTGAAGACTCAGATATACAGATGTGATTATTACTATTGAAATTCCATGCTTAGTAGAACTATGTGCTAACACCTACCTGTACTCTTATATAATTTAACAAATACATAGGGTTGGATAGTTTAGATAGTAAGTCCGTACAACGCGTCTTGAGACTACCCTTATACATATCAAATTTGCTGTGATTCCGAGCCATAAACGGAATGCTAGCTCTCATATCATATTTTCTATGGTTCCGAGTTGTAAATGGAATGCCAGCTCACATGTCATATTTTTTGTGGTTCTTGCTGTGGTTCCGATCCGTAAATAAAACTTGTGAATATTTTTAAAATGCGGTTTTCTCTTGATATGATATTTCAGCGTCCACCATGAGTTTTCTCGGTTCTGAGCTATCAGTATTATCCGATTCGAGAAGTGAGGAGTCATCGTCTGCGGATATATGGTGGATCCGGTACGGTACCCAGGAGCAAGAAGATCGTATAGAAAGGCGTTGAGCCTGACTGGGAACACTACCTACCGTTGATAGTATAGGACTTGGCAGATATCCAGAGGATACCGACCGAAGTGATATGATACAAATGGATATGAGGGCCGATCCGATGAGACGGCACCTGAGAGAGGGCCGATCCGAGAGACGGCGTCTGAGATATGAGGATTTTACGTGTCGATAATAAACACGTGATTTATGAGGATTTCGTGTTTCGATACTAGACCCTCGGTGTTTTATAATGATTTCGAATGTCGTTGATGGACATTCATTGGATGATATATATATAAACATGCTATGGATGACATGTTATCACATATTGATACGAACAAGATATTATATATATGTACACGTTCACTTTCGTTACCACATAGCATGATATTATTATACAGTATGACCTAGGTAGATCGTTATGCATTTGATTTCTACCTGATGATATCTTCTACTCACGAGTTGCCAACTCACCCCCGTGGTGCTATTGTTTTCTTGCAGGACTGACCGCTCGGATCAGTAGCATCTTGCTGGCACATTTTTTCTTTTGGATGATTGCTTGGTAGGTAGGTTAAATTACAGATCATAACCACCGCCTGTATATTTTTATTCATTTGTAATCTAGTTAAAAACTCTATCAACCAGACTTGTATATTTTGTGGACCCAGAAACCAGACTTGTATATTTTGTGGACGTAGAAACCAGACTTGTATATTCTTTTGGACCTAGAGATGAGATTATATGTTATTCTTTATATGTGAGTTGGGTATAGTTGACTAGATGACGTTTTTGGTATTTCTTTACTTTTTCTTGCATTGATCTTCGCCTTGGGCGTCATATATATTGCGTGGTTGTGATTCCACCGATTGGCGATGAGATAGTTCCCGATTGGGAATGCTGATATTATTATTGTTTATGTACCGGTTTTGATCAAAATTTACAAAGAAGGTGCTGCCAAAATTTCAAATGACGAAAATGTTTTCAAAACTTAGTCTAAAACCCACTTGTATTTCAACGAACTTTACTTATATTTTAAAAAGAGGAACTTTATTTCATTTATACACTTTTTTCCAAAACTTCACCTCCACTATTTTCTTAAAAAGTTTAGATTCCTGATTTTCGGCTTACTTGGGTTACAGTGGGGTCCTATAGACTTCACGTGATTCAAGTCCCGGTCAAATATCATTTCCGGGTCATGACACCGGGACCTTTGCAATTATTTATTATTATCCTACCTACCTTTTGACTCATATATTTGGGACACTAGTTTTATGTACTATTTTTCCTACACATTGTAACACTAGTTCATATACATGTTTCACCTGTTTGCACACAAACCTCTTGAGAATCCTACTCGAGTTTATCTCGCTGACGGACATTTATTTTCCCTCCCCCCCGATATGTTCGTTAAGGCTAAGAGAAAATAATAGAGATGGGACAACTGACATGAAAGCTTCAGCAGGAGACCTTGGCCTTTTCGAAAAATAGTTTTAGTTACTTAGGTTTACTTGATTAATTGTCTTTCTGTTTCTTTTGTATCAGCCTAACTGTTAAGGCTTGCTTTATTTTCCTTGCTTTATTGATGTAATAAAACTATGATGTTGGTCTTAGTTTGTAATAAATGTTGGTTAATGAATAAAATTGTTTTTATTTATCTTGCTTTTGTATACTCAGGCATACTATACATTTAGTGTAACTGTATCGAGTAGGGTATCTACTTGGTATAGTTACGTTGCGGGTCTCGTCGCGTCTCCGCTTTTGTATTTTGGTAAGTGGGGCGTGACAAACATTACTACAATAAGGGATTGCCCCTACGGCTATAGGAATCCGTAGGGGCAACTTTTTTTTGCCCCTACGGATTAATTCGTAGGGCCATCGATTTGCCCCTACGGTGTCCTACGGATTAATTAAAAAATATTAAAATGTAATATTTTATTTGTCCCTACGGAGCCGCAAAAGAAAGACCTACGGATTAATCCATAGGGGCAACGAAGGGTTATTTATAAAAAAAATAAAGCCTAGAAATTTCCTCATTGTTCCCAAAATTTCCTCCTCCCTCGCGATCGATCTCCCGCGCGCACCGCCTCGCCACCACACCCACGCGCGTCTCCTCATAACCGTTATTCCCATCGTCGATGTCCTCATCGCCGGTACACCCACGCGCCTCCTTCCTCGCCACCACACCCGTGCGAGCTCGTCGTCGACAGCAGAATTCTCTCCACCACACTTTTTATCCACCGGCAAAACAACTACTGAGGGGAGTTAATTTCAATTTTGAACTTATAACTATGCTTTTATTTGTGTTATTGTTGATTTTAGGGTTAGGGTTAGGGTTACTACTAGGGCTTAGAGTTAGGGTTCGGTCTAAGGTTTGGGCTAGGGTTAGGGTTAAGGTTCGGTCTAGGGTTAGGGTTAGGGTTCGGTTTAGTGTTAGGGTTAGGGTTAATTAGGTAGGGTTAGGGTTAGGGGTAGGGTTAGTTTGGGTTAATTAGTTAAAATAGGATTGGTGATGATTAGGGTTAGGGTTAATTAGATTAATTAGGGTTAGTTTTGGTTTGGGCTAGAGTTAATTTGGGTTGGGATTTGGGTGATGATTAGGGTTAGGTTAATTTTGGTTAGGGTTTGGGCTAGGATTAATTTGGGTTAATTAGGTAAAATAGAGTGTATTTATGTTAGGGTGTTGATTAGGGTTAATTTGGGTTAGGGTGATGATTAGGGTAAATTTGGGTTAATTTGGGTTAATTAGGGTTAGGATTTAGGGTGCACTGGTTCCTTCAGTAGGATACTCGATGATAACGTAAACGTACAACTTTACTGTAAACGCAAGAAAATTTTACCCTAAACTAAAAGCTTCGAACCCTTAATAACGAAACGTAAACGTAAAACCTATTCATGTTAAATGTTCAAGTTAAAACCAATATATGATACTCGATGATAATATGAAACTTTCTTATACTCATCGATACTCACATATGAAAATCAAAGCGCGACTTAGTCCCCGTCTATCGGTTAACATACGTTCGATGTTCGTTGTGATATAGAACTATACGAAGGTTGTTAAATATCGGACGGTATAGCTCGGTACTAACAATTGTCGTGTAGTCTATGTAACGAGAAGATTCAATCGTATGATAACCGATAGATTTGTCCAGTATGGACAAGTTAGGAATGTATAAAGCAAACACCTACATTCACTTGTGTTTTCATTCGTTTTGAGTTATTTCGTCGGTACTTTTCCAATGGTTTTTCGTGTACAAAGATAGATTATATTTTCATTTCAACGTTGTTTCACAGCATTGAAATGATTATCTATTCTATTACAGTGTACTCAGAGAACAGCGGGGAGGTGCTGCCGAAATTTACTCGAAACGGATGAAAGCACAAGCGAATGGGTGTATGCTCTATATATTCTTAATGGGATAGAAGCCTTACCCCCGATAGCCGAAACACACACATACAACAGGAATACACAACAAATGCACACGCAAAGCACATACACACTAACAACCCTACACTTAAGCGAAATCATAAATTGAAACACACATACATAGAATACAATTCATACTTGGGTATTTTCAAATCTAACTTTATTTAATGATAATTTATTATTTTCAACGACAAACTTGCATCTATGGATTTTCTTCTTTGTCAGTAACTATCCCGTTCTTAGATTTCTTAATATAGTCATCATAACCTACAATTTATATGTTATACAGTCTAACATGGCCCATGGGTACATCAGAGTTAAGGACTGGATGTACGTGGATTGGCAACAACATATGCAACCTAAGTTTGTCGCGGGAGTTGCTGTTTTCATTGAATTTGCACGCGCACATAATAAGATCGTGTTAGAGAAGATTCTCTGCCTATGCGATAGATGTGGGAATAAGTACTGGCAGAAGGTAGAATTCGTAGAGCTTCATATCGTTAAACATGTTTTTACTAGACTTTATACAACTTGGCTATATCATGGAGAAGGAGAAGAAGAAGACGGCAATGCGGCAGAAGAAGAAGGAGAAGACGGTAATGCGGCAGAAGAGAAGACGGTAACTTCTTTCCAGGAGAAGAAATGAAGGATACGGTAGAAGCTGGCCTAGGTGATAGTATTCATACCGAAGATAACATTCCTTCCGGTTAAGGACTGCGTGCGGATAAGTATGAAAAGTTCATGAATAATGCTAGAAGACCAATTTATGAGACTACAAAGTATTCCACCCTATCATGGTTCATCCAACTTTTTTATATTAAGTCCCTAAATGGATGGAGCAACAAGTCATTCACGATGCTTCTGATGTTCTTGAAAGATTATGTGCCCCCGGAAAATAGCGTGCCCAACAACTGGTACGAAGCCCAGAAGATGATGTCTGATTTGGGTCTGAAGTGTGAGAAGATTCAAGTATGTCCCAAAAATTGCGTGTTGTACCGGAAAGAGAAATCAGATTTGAAAGAGTGTCTAACATGCGGAGAGGCCAGGTATAAGCCGAAAGAATCTGATAAGAAGCCCGATATACCTGTCAAGATAGCACGATACTTTCCCATAACACAGAGGCTGCAGAGGCTATTCAGGTGCAAGTAAACAGCCGAGGCAATGATTTAGCATCACCGTGCTCCTCCAAGTGAAGATGGAAAAATGAGCCATCCAAGAGATTCACCGGCATGGAAGGATTTCGATAGGAGGCACAAAATATTCAGTAGTGATCCTCGCAATGTCAGGTTCGGACTCGCTAGTGATGTCTTCTGCCCATTCAACTATATGGCTGGAAGCCACAGCACATGGCCCGTTTTAATGGCAGTTTATAATCTGTCGCCTTGGTTGGTTATGGATCAATCCTACTTTATGATGCATCTTCTTATTGACGGACCAAACTCACCGGGAAACAATATCGACGTCTATCTCCGACCTCTGATCGATGAGTTAAAATATTTTTTCATTGATGGTGTAGAGAATTATGATGCAAACACAGATACAACATTCACACTGCGTGCCAATTTAATGTGGATAATTAATGACTTTCCTGCGTATGGAATGCTATCAGGTTGGTCCGTACATGGTCACAAAGCATGCCCTTATTGCCATCAATATACAATATCGAAATTCTTGAATTTTAGCAGGAAGGTTTGTTATTGTGGTCATCGGTGTTTCCTGCCACTAGACCATCCTACAGGTTAGACATTGCTCACTTTGATGGTCATCAGGAGCTTCTTGGGCCTCCAGTCTCATTGTCCGGAGAGGACGTGACTGTAGGATCGGATGGTGTGATTTATTATGGATACTTAAATTGCATACTTGGCATCCAATATCCCGGACGATCAGAACCCTTTTATATATTTCATTGTACTTGGTACGATACACAAACCGATACAAATAAGTGGAGAAACAATCTCGGGACTTGAAACGATGAATATGGATTGACTAGTGTGAACACACTTCGATTTTACGGTCAAGACGATCCATTTATCTTTCCGAACCAAGCGTTCCAAGTATACTATTCACAGTGCTTGAAGCATCCGGGATGGAGTGTCGTATGTCGTTGGAAACCCAGAGATGTCTACGATGTCGCAGAATTCGACGATCGTATGGAGGACAGCAATGAGGATGAAGAAGATAGAAGACTTACAGGGCTCCGACCGTCTGTTTCAAAAGACAGGTTGTTTTTGGCTGATCGTGAAGTTACGTAGGTTAGAAATGATATCGATGATGAAATCCAAGTAGATATGTCTAACGCGTCCACGAAACGAAAAAGGTTATCAGTAATGTTATATTATTGCTTCACATTTCTGCGATCTATACATATATTGCATGCATATGTAATGATTGTACTCTTATCTAGGTTTTATGATGACGACCGGAGCAGCGAGGGACGGTATGAGCACCATCCACGGCAGCGGCAAGGGCAGAGGCAGAGCAGTTCTGCCGCCCGGAGAGCTACGTAGGGAGCTTCAGAGGGCCGGTCTTGCACCCCGATAGGAGACCCCTTCGGATGACTCCTTCCATGTGGAATTTGCCACACCTCCAAGTATATTGCATGCATATTCATTTTGAATGTAATATTATAGATATACACGCATATTTATTCCAAAATTACTTATATAGTCAGTGTTTAATTGTCTAGCGGTTTGTGGTGCGTCCACATCAGAGGCAGAGGCCACTACCACACCTGCATGTTTGTTTATATATCCTATAGTGCATGCATATTGATTTAGAATGTTATATCATAAATATACACACATTCTTTTTGCTCTTACTTAGATAATCATTTTTTGATTGTCTAGTTGTAGGTGGTGCCTCCACATCTCGGGCAGAGGCCACCACCGTACCTACGAGTATGTTTATATATCCTATATTGCATGCATGTTGATTTAGAATGTTATATTATTGATATACACATTCTTTTTGAAAATACTTATATAATCTATTTTTACCTGTCTAATTATAGGTGGTGCGTCCACATCTGGCGCAGGGGCCACTCCCGTCACTTCCGTACCCTCCGCTCAGTCTGCAGGTTAGTATGAATAAATATAAAATATTTATTCATTTTATATATCCTCTAATAATAAACATGAACTTCATGTAATTTTATCGTCAATGTTTATTTTCTAGTTGGAGAGGATGCGTCCACGTCCGGGTCACCGGCTGTTCCTTACCGGAGGAACTATCGTCCCGCTCGTGCTGCTCCCCGGGCCCAGGCTCGTGCTACTGTCGCCGGAGGTATATATCGCACTTCAATTTTCGTTAAACCGTGATTTCTTAATACCACTTTGTCTTAATATTTCTTGTCTTGATATTTCTTATGGATGCAGTGCAGCCCCATCCCGAGAGGGGGACTCGAAGGCCGAATCAGTCCCACAGGCTGAGGCCCGACAGAGATAGGGGGAGGCAGCATTCCCCCTCTTCTTTACCCCCGATTATCACTATACCGGCGATTATGCCGAGAGGTTAGGCCAGTATATGAGGGATGAGAGCCACATCGTAAAGAAGTATCCACTTCACGTTAAGTGGGGTGATCAGCACCGACGCTCATTTTCTCTCTTCTAGGATCAGGCTCGGGTATTAATATATTTTTTCATTTGACTTATCCAATATATTTATTATTATTTAACACTTGCAATTTAAATACATTGTTTTTTTGTATTTGCAATTGGATTATGACTTTCAGCCTATATCCGACCCTGATCGTCGTGAGAGTGCTCGATCTTCACGCTCTGTACCAGGGCCTGATGAAGAACATGCAATCAAAAGTCCAATACAATAGGAAGGAGCTGAAGGTCGACTGTTATTCCCTGTGGATGGCGACCTCCAAGGCAGAGAGAGCGGCTCTCCTACATATTCCGGCCTTTGCGAGAGTCGATGTAGATATATGGCCTCTCTTGTACCAATATTTTGACTCTCAGCGCAAACATGTTTGTAATTTAAATTTAATTCATTGTTTAGTATATAATTTATTTCTTGTGTTGCTTAATTAGAAAATTAAATCTGAATGTGTTGTGCAGAAACAAGCCGATCAAAATAAGGAGAATAGAAAGTCGATGAAGAGGGGTCGCCCCACTTATACAGGAGGCTCGAGAAACATTACTCGTGCCATGGATGCATCGGTAAATTACAATAGATCTATTTTGATATAATGTAATATTAAGAGTTATTTTATAATATATGTAAAAATTTTGCGAATTGCAGAGAGCTCAAACCCTGGCGCATGGTGGTACACCGAGCGTGCTGACCACGTATCTTATCGTCCACGGCACCTCGACAGATCCCGCCACGGGCGAGCTTCGATTCCCCGACACCGCTACCCAGGAGTACTGCGTAAGAGTTAATATTTATTCTAACAGGTTTGAAATTTTTGTTTTGAAAAGTTCAAATTTAAATGATATACTTATATTTTAATGGTTAATGTGGGTGTAGGAGTGGGTGGTGGAGCAGGCGGAGGCATCGGGGATCAATTTTACTGGACAGACCGATCCGATGCTGCTGACCCCAGTCCTAGACGCCGCACACGGAGGGCACCACGGAGGGCGGGAGAGAGGCCGGAGACTGGGTCCTAGCATGGCCCATATGAAGTTGGACTCCACTCCGGCGGTTACTTCCCCTACCCCCGTGAGTGACGTCTAGAGCATGATGTTGCCGCCTTGAAGACCACCGTCGAGAAGTTGAAGGAGATGGTATGTATACTACTTAATAACAAAATATTATATCACATTATAGATGGTAACATATGCAATATTAGTAACCTGAGCTTATTTGGTTGTAGACTTAGTTTTGATTAATCATACTTACATAAAACTATCTGATTAAAATAAACTACGGTTTTCCAAACTAGATACCTAAACGAGGCCTAAGTCCCTAAGTATTCTTAGATTGGGGTTTCGCAATAACCTGATAATGATACAAACTAGACTAAAATCTAATACACCGTTCTTACTCGTTTATTACACACAAAATTTAACAGATGCGACAGATTACTTCGGCTGTGGCTCCACATGCATCTCCTTCGGTTGTGGCTCCGCAAGCCACTACCTCGGCTGCGGTTGCACAGACCACTCCTGCAGCTCCACAGCCTGCTCAGACTCTCGCACAATCCGCTCCTTCATTAGTCAAGTTTTTGACGACTCAGCGCTGCGCCGAGGAGCAGATGCGCCAGATTACGGCGTTTATCAGAGATGGAGGAGCTGGACCGAGCTAGGGTAGCTTTTTTTATATTTTTGAGGATGTATGTACTTCTCTGATACATATTGTATATTTTTTGGACGATATTGGTGGTTGTTTGTTTGTTCACGATGATTTAGATTGATATCGTATTCTGTTTAATTATTTCTTTTATATATTATGCATGAGATGTTAATTATGAATATTTCTATAATTGGTTATATGATGTATATATTATTGTGCAAAGGACGGGGAAAAAGCAGGAAACCCTTTTTTTTTAAAACCTGATATTTTGTCCCTACGGATTAGTCCGTAGGGTCATCTGTTGCACCTATGGATTAATCTGTAGGTACAATGTTTGCCCCTACACAGTTAGCTGTAGAGACAAAATATCATGATACTTGATATTTTGTCCGTATGGACTCAGTAACATGGGTAAAACTTGCCCCCACGAATTTAACCGTAGGGGCATTTATCCGGAACTACGAATTTATCCTTAGGGGCACAAATCAGGCTCTACGATTAATAAATCCGTAGGGCAAGTATTTTATTTTATAAACCAATAAATTAAAATATTTATCAGGCCCTACGGATTAATTCGTAGGGATAAGTGTCCTTACGGATTAAGGCGTAGGGGCAATTATTAATCCGTAGGGACATGTTCAGAACGAAGACTTGCATTTGCGGCCTTTGCACCTACGGGGTAATTTTATGTCCCTACGGCTATATCCGTAGTGGCAGTGGTTTACCCCTACAGATAAATCCGTAGGGACAACCCCTTATTGTAGTAGTGAACGAGCCTCAATCACTTCGAGGCTATCTTTACATGCTTTAGAACGATCATAATCATTCTATCTTTGTAAGTCCCATCTTCCTTTTCCCCATTATTCTTAATCACCAAATTTTAAATTTTTAAATCTTTTCAGCATGTATAATGAAAATTATTATCCTCTTGATTATCCGTAGGGGCAACCCCATATTGTAGTAGTGATAATAGTTCAAGAGGATAATAATTTTCATTATACATGCTGAAAAGGTTTAAAATTTTAAAATTTGGTGATTAAGAATAATGGGGAAAAGGAAGATGGGACGTACAAAGATAGAATGATTATGATCGTTCTAAAGCATGTAAAGATAGCCTCGAAGTGATTGAGGCTCGTCCACTACTACAATAAGAGGTTTCCCCTACGGATTTATCTATAGGGGTAAACCACTGCCCCTACGGATATAGCCGTACGGAGCCGCAAACCAATGACCTACGGATTAGTCCATAGGGGCATCTAAATGGGAATTTAATAAAAAAAAAGGGCACAGAAATTCCCTACGCCTCGATCTCCTTCGTTCCCAAAATTCCCAAAATTCCCTGTGATCTCGTTCCCGCATCTGCAGTTTTCTCGTCGTCGCCACCACCCTCCGTTCTCGTCGTCGCCACCGCCCTCGTTCTTCCTCGTCGCCGATTGCGCGCGTCGTCGACCACCGATCGAGCGTCTCCGTCGTCTCCTCCACCTCCTACAGGTTAGTAAATCTCCAATTAAACATAATTTTGATGATTTTAGGGCTAGGGTTCAGGGTTTGGGTACCGATGAGGGTTAGGGTTAGGCATCGGTTGGGGTTAGGGTTGGGGTTGGGGTTAGGGTTAATGTTCGGTTGGGGTTTGGTGTTGGGGTTGGGGTTCGGCTGGGGTTGGGGTTGGGGTTAGGGTTAGGGTTCGGGTTCGGGTGGGGTTGGGGTTCGGGTTAGGGTTGGGGTTGGGGTTCGGCTGGGGCTGGGGCTGGGGCTGGGGATAATAAAACCCCACTCCAACCTGTCAAAAGCTTTTCCATATCCAATTTGAAGAGGATATTATGACCTCTTGTTTTTCCGTTAATATCCTGAGCAAGTTCGTGTGCTAAAACTATGTTTTCTGCAGTACTTTTATCTTTTGTGAATGCTCCTTGATTCTGAGAAATGATTTTTGGCAATAGAGTGGCTAGTTTGTCTGATCGAAGCTTGGTGAAAATTTTGTATAGAAAATTACAAAGGTTTATAGGCCTATAATCGATGATGGAGCGACAGTTTACCTTTTTGGGAATAAGACAAACGAGAGTAGAATTGACAGTCTTAGGCACCTCTTTATGTTTGAAAAAATATTTCCCAGCTTCCAAAAGATCTTCACTAATAATCTGCCATGCAGCCAAATAGAACTTGTCAGAGAACCCATCAGGACCAGAAGCACTATTTGGATCCATATTCTTAATACAACTGTGTAGCTCTTCAATAAAAGGAATATCATTAAGTATTTTATTTTCAACATCTGAAATCATATTAGAAATGATATGTCTGCAATCAAATTCTGCATTTATATTTTGTGAAGTAAAAGATTTTTCAAAATGAGAAGCTGCCATATGAACAATCTGTTTATGCTCCTCAAAACAAATGTCTTCTACATTTTGCAACTTTGTAATTCTGTTTTGACATCTTCTGACATTAACCCAACAATGAAAGAATCTGGTATTTTCATCATGCATCATTAGAGAGTGATTCAAGATGTTTAAGTTAAAACCAATATATGATACTCGATAATAATATGAAACTTTCATATTCTCATCGATACTCATATATAAAACTCAAAGCTCCACTTAGTCCCCGTCTATAACATACGTTCGATGTTCACCGTGATATAAAACTATACGAAGGTTGTTAAATATCGGACGGTATAGCTCGATACTAACAACCGTCGTGTAGTCTATGTGAAGAGAAGATTCGATCGTATGATAACCGATAGATTTGTCCCGTGTGGACAAGTTAGGAATGTATAAAGCAAACACCTTCATTCACTTGTGTTTTCATCCGTTTTGAGATATTTCTTCGGTACTTTTCTGCTGGTTCTCCGTATACAAAGATAGATTAGATGTTCATTTCAACGTTGTTTCACAGCTTTGAAATGATTATCTATTCTATTACAGTATACTCGGAGAACAACAGGGAGGTGCTGCCGAAATTTACTCAAAACGGTTGAAAGCACAAGCGAATGGGTGTTCGCTCTATACATTCTTAATGGGATAGAAGCCTTACCCCCGACAGCCGAAACACACGCATACAACAAGAATACACAACAAACGCATCATTAGAGAGTGATTCAAGATATTCAAGTTAAAACCAATATGATACTCGATGATAATATGAAACTTTCATATTCTCATCGATACTCATATATGAAACTCAAAGCGCCACTTAGTCCCCGTCTATCGGTTAACATGCGTTCGATATTCGTCGTGACATAGAACTATACGAAGGTTGTTAAATATCGGACGGTATAGCTCGATACTAACAACCGTCGTGTAGTCTATGTGATGAGAAGATTCAAACGTATGATAACCGATAGATTTTTCTCGTATGGACAAGTTAGGAATGTATAAAGAAAACACCTTCATTCACTTGTGTTTTCATCTGTTTTGAGATATTTCGTCGGTACTTTTCCGCTGGTTTTCCGTGTACAAAGATAGATTAGATGTTCATTTCAACGTTGTTTCACAGCTTTGAAATGATTATCTATTCTATTACAGTGTACTCGGTGAACAGCGGGGAGGTGCTGCCGAAATTTACTCGAAACGGTTGAAAGTACAAGCGAATGGGTGTTCGCTCTATACATTCTTAATGGTCTAGAAGCCTTACCCCCGACAGCCGAAACACACACATACAATAAGAATACACTACAAACGCATCATTAGAGAGTGATTCAAGATGTTCAAGCTAAAACCAATATATGATACTCGATGATAATATGAAACTTTCATATTCTCATACATGAGTATCCTCAAATCTAACTTTGATTATCGATAATTTATTCTATTCAACGACAAACGCATACACAAAGCATATACACGGATTTTCTCCTTTGTCAGTAACCATCCCGTTCTTAGATTTCTCAATATAGTCATCATAACCTACAATTTATATGTTATACAATCTAACATGGCCCATGAGTACGTCAGAGTTAAGGACTGGATGTATGTGGATTGGCAACAACGTATGCAACCTAAGTTTGTCGTAAGAGTTGCTGCTTTTATTGAATTTGCACGCGCACATAATAAGATCGTGATAGAGAAGATTCTATGCTAGTGCGATAGATGTGGGAATAAGTACTGGCAGAAGGTAGAATTGGCAGAGCTTCATATCGTAAAATATGGTTTTACTAGACTTTATACAACTTGGTTATATCACGGGGAAGGAAAAGAACACAGTAATGCGGCAGAAGAAGAAGGAGTAGACGATAATGCAGTAGAAGAAGAAGGAGAAGACGGTAATGCGGCAGAAGAAGAAGACGGTAATTTATTTCCATCAGAAGAAATGGAGGATATGGTAGAGACTGCCCTAGGTGAATCTATTCGTACCGAAGATGACATTCCTTCCGGTCAAGGACTGCGTGCGGATAAATATGAAAATTTCATGAATGATGCTAGAAAACCAATTTATGAGAATGCAAAGTATTCCACCCTCTCATGGTTCGTCCAACTTTTCCAGATTAAGTGCCTAAATGGATGGAGCAACAAGTCATTCACAATGCTTCTTTCGTTCTTGAAAGATTATATGCCCCCGGAAAATAACGTGCCCGACAGCTGGTACGGAGTCCAGAAGATGATGTTTGATTTGGGTCTGAAGTGTGAGAAGATTCAAGCATGTCCTAAAAATTGCGTGTTATACCGGGAAAAGAATTCAGATTTGAAAGAGTGTCCAACATGCGGAGAGGCCAGGTATAAGCCGAAAGATTCTAATAAGAAGCCCGATATACCTGTCAAGATAGCATGATACTTTCCTATAACATAAAGGCTGCAGAGGCTATTCAGGTGCAAGAAAACAACCGAGACAATGATTTGGCATCACCGTGCTCCTCCAAGTGAAGATGGAAAAATGAGCCATCCAAGAGATTCACCGGCATGGAAGGATTTCGATAGGAGGCACGCAATATTCAGTAGCGATCCTCGTAATATCAGGCTCGGACTGGCTAATGATGGCTTCTTCCCATTCAACTATATGGCTGGAAGCCACAGCACATGGCCCGTTGTACTGATAATTTATAATATGTCGTCTTGGTTGGCTATGGACCAATCATACTTTATGATGCCTCTTCTTATCGACGGGCCAAACTCACCAGGAAACAATATCGACGTCTATCTCCGACCTCTGATCAAGGAGTTAAAATCTTTGTTCATTGATGGTGTAGAGACTTACGATGCAAACACAAATACAACCTTCATACTGCGTGCGGCTTTAATGTGGACAATTAATGACTTTCTTACATATGGAATGCTATCAGGTTTGTCCATACATGGTCACAAAGCATGTCCTCATTGCCATCAACATACAACATCGAAATTCTTGAATTTTAGAGAAAGGTTTGTTATTGCGGCCATCGACGTTTCCTGCCTCTAGACCACCCCTACAGGTTAGACGCTGTTCACTTTGATGGTCATCAGGAGCTTTTTGGACCTCCAGCCCCATTGTCCGGAGAGGACGTGACTGCTCAGTGGGATGGTTACAATAATGTGACCTTCGGAATGGATCCGACAAAACAGGTCAAACCACCATTCTGGAACAAGTTAAGCATTTTTTTCGAGCTTCCGTACTGGTCAACAAATTTAGTGCGTCATTGTCTGGACATCATGCATATAGAGAAGGGAGTATCCGAACACATACTCAACTTGCTTCTTTGTAAAGACGGGAAATCGAAAGACAACCTCAATACTCGGATGGATCTACAGGACTGGGAAATAAGAAGTGAATTGCATCCTAAACCGGTAGCGGGTAAACCAGGCAAGTTTGTACTTCCCAATACCGCTTATCATATGTCACAACCGGAGAAGAAAAGATTCCTGCAAGTGTTGCATGATTTGAAAGTTTCCATAGATTTCTCAGGATTATTCAGCAAGAAGATAAAAATTGTGAAAGGCAAGATCGATGGGCTGAAAAGTCATGATCACCATGTTATCGTGGAGCACCTTCTCCCATTAGCCCTCAGGACTTCTCTCCCCGAAACGGTTGGTCTAGTAATCAACGACCTATGTTGTTTTTTCAGAGAGTTATGCGCTAAAACACTGGATGTTGTGACGCTGGATAAACTAGAAAATTCTATTGCATTGATACTTTGAAAGTTTGAGCGTATTTTCCTACCGTCATTCTTCGATATCATAATACACCTGACGGTTCATTTTGCAACTGAGACTAAGTTAGCTGGACCGGTACAATATCGATGGATGTATCCCGTCAAGAGGTACATGGAATTTTTCGTTTCGCGTAATTTTTAAAATTATTATTGTCTTGTATGCCCGTATTTATTTATTCAATATATTTTCTTTAGGTACCTCTACACTCTTAAAAAGTAAATACACAATAGAAATCGACCAGAGGGTTCTATCATGCAAGCTTATCTTCTTGATGAAGCAACCACATTTTGTTCCCGCTATCTGGACGAGAACATTGAGAAGAGACTTAACCGGCCTCGAAGAATTCAAGACGGGCCATATGGTAAAGCCGATTATAAGAGAGTAGACACTATGTTTATCAACAATATATACCGGTTTATCTTGCTTAATTGCGCATATCTTGAAAAAATTAGAGAGTAAGTTTTTTTGGATATCTTGTTATATTTGTGTTTGTGTATGTATGAAATGATATAATATTAATGTCATAATTTATTGTCGAAAACAGAATTCATTTTAACGAGGTATGTGAGGGGCATCCTGATTGGAACGATGAACGATTGGAAAAATATCATCAGGATAATTTTTGCGATTGGGTTGCAGATCATGTAAGTTATTCGAATAACATGTTATTGCTATCAGTTTTAATCTAAACTTATATCGTTATGTATATGTCGTAAAATTTGTTTTGTTAGATCCACGATCCGAACTTGTCTGCATCATTAGAGAGTGATTCAAGATATTTAGCTCAATTTCCTAGTATGGAGGTTGTATATTATAAAGGATTCGGTGTCCTTGGATACAAATTCGAAATTAAGGACATAGAATGTAACGCTTTGATATTCGTTTAGGATATTTTCGCGTCAATTAGTAATTGTGCATGTTTTTCATAAAAACCCGAAAATCTTATTTTCCGTTTTAATTAGTGATAATCGTGTTGGGAAGTGTTTATATATATATAGGGTTTATTAATTTTATTTTAGTCGTGTTTACCCTAATTGGAAAATTTTTGTGTTAGTGTACACATGCACACTTAGCACACTTTTGGACTTAGGTTTAAAAGTGTTAGCATGTAACCATTTTTTTTCTTGCATGGTTGTTAATTATCCCCACCTTTTTTTTAACAAGTCAAAACCCTTTTTATTTTAAAGAAAAATTCAAATAGAAATGGAGACATGGTGGTTAGGTGAGAATTTGACCTCTTTTGACCCATTTTCCTTCTCTCTTCTCTCTTTTCTCATTTCTGAAATTCCTGCAGAAAAGGCAGCAGCAACAACACCATTTCTTCATCTTCTCTTCTCTTTTCACTTCCCATTTGATTCATGCTCAAACCCTACACCAAAAACCCATTTTTATTCACAAAAACCCTTATAAAGGTGGCTCTTTTGAGGTGTTTGGTGGCAAGTCTGTGCACTTGAGGCTAAGGCTGGAAATTTTGGGTTTTTCTAAGGTCTTTTGAAGATATATAGCTCATGTTTAACACCCTTTTTCCATATCTTGTAGTATTTTAGCTAGAAATCGTGTTTTATGTGCATTTTGGGGATATTGAGGGGAATTTGTGATGTATATGTTAGATTGGTATTTTGTTGGCTTGGTTAACTTTTTGTGTGCTATTAGAGCTGTTGAAGGCAGGTTTTCACCTTGGTTTGCACTAAAATACCCTAAAGTATCGTTTTAGTGCTAAAATGTTGTTTTTAACTAGAATTAGGCTCTATTGTAATCTGCTTCTACCCAGGTTGCTTCAGAATAAATTTGTAATTACTGGAGTATACACAATAGGTATAAAGTACACACACAAAACCCGAGAGCCCAACTCCATAGACTGGCCACCGGAAAATGCTTTCTGGCCCCAATTTGCGGCCAGATGGGTGAATTGTGAGTTGGGGTTTGGATGGTAGGAGTTTGCTGCTATTGGATGAATTATGGTATGTGCAATTTTATTTAATTCTTCCTGTAGAAAAATCTGGGGTCAATTACCCTATTTCTCGTATTTTAAACCTTCGCAACACGTATGATACGTGTGTGAGCTTGGGGTCTTCTGCGTATCGCGACGCGTCGGGGTAGCTTCATACGCGTAATCACACATTCTAGCGTATCGCGCACATGCGCGCTTGGTTTGCGACGCGGGTTTCTAGTTTGGCTTTAATGTCTTGTTTTTGTAGATTTGAGCCTATGTGTGATATTTGGTGAAATTCTAGGTTCGCAGGCGAGTACGACGGACGCCGCAAAGAAGGGGAAGCAAGTCGTCGGCTACACTTAGCGCGAGACTACGGTGAATAGATTTAACATCTACGGGAAATCGCCCGCATGGCGTTATGCGTCAGGGCTGATAGGACCTTGTAGCAGCATATTGCATTTACATACATTGACTGTTCATGGATACTATTTGTTGCATACTGCATTCCCTGCTATATGTATATGAACTTAGAATTGATAGAACACCGCACTGTTACTAACGGTTCATGTTGCACGAGCACTAATCTGCATGTTACACACACACCGTTAGTAATTGCCATGACACTCTCACTGTAGAATTGCCATGATCATTATACTGTAGTTCATCTCACATATGATTCGATATGATTATGATACTTGTGCACGTACTCATTTACATACTTATGCATATTCAAACTGTACCTACCTGGATATGCTGATTTTGATAGAAACTGGGAGCCGCATGATGCCTTTTGAAAAACTGAAACTATTTTAAAGAGCGGTTTCTCCCTTTTACTTATAGTACGACTTGATGCACCTATCACATCGCATTGATTTACATATTGGTTTTGGATTTCCTGTGATTTCTGGTTTTGAGGACCGTGGAGTTATTAAAGAAAATATGCACTATTTGAAAACCCGGTTCCTCTTGATATGATATTTGGTGCGTCCACCACGCGTTTTCTCGGTTCTGAGACGTGTGCTTGAAACCCGATTCGAGGAATTGGATGATCCGTTTGCGGGTTCGTGGTGGACCCGGTATGGTTCCCCGGGGCGAGAAATGTTTTTCGTAGAGTAGACGATGAGCCTGGCAGGGTGGCGAGTACCTACCGGTGATTGGTTGGACTTGGCGATTATCCGGAGGATACTGACCAGAGTCGATAGATGGATACGGGATTACCCGTAC
The DNA here is from genome assembly GCA_030015575.1 of Agapanthus africanus. Classification (NCBI taxonomy): domain Eukaryota; kingdom Viridiplantae; phylum Streptophyta; class Magnoliopsida; order Asparagales; family Amaryllidaceae; genus Agapanthus; species Agapanthus africanus. Next base: position 385,347,438 of record JASDDO010000006.1, on the reverse strand, counting down.
TGCCGGGGCCGAGGGCCGATACCGCAGACGGAGCCCGATATATATATGAGGATTTGCGTGTCGATGCTGGACACGAGTATTTATGATATTTGAGTGCCGATGTTGGGCATTCGTGATTCTCTGAGATTTTCAGGATTTGAGGGCCGATAGGAGTGCCGGCGCCTGAGTTTATTAGGATTTGGGTGCATTGATGGGCACCGATTATTTTTCCACGTTGACATTCCGTGTATATGTTATTTTATCCCATGCTCAGCATTCATTATTATGTATCTCATCCTGTAGTTATTTTATTTGGCAGAGCACTTGCATGTTTATTACACTTACTGCTTATCGCATATAGATATTATCTGCTGGTATATGATAGAGTAGCGCAGTACGTGCATGCTCGCGATTACCTTTATATGTTATCTCTATTCACGAGTTGGCAACTCACCCCCGTTGTGCCACAGTATTTGCAAGTTGCCCCTCAGAGTAGTCGCGGCAGGCTGTTTCTTTGTACCTTTTGGCTACCGATACCACTGCAGTTGGTCACGAGTCGGACTTCGGGTCGTGACAAAGTTGGTATCAGAGCGTAGGTTTTACCTTTCGGAGTGTAGGATGACCCTGGTATAATGGAGTAGGTAGCTGAAGCAGAGTGGCGTAGCGTGCGTATGTTCCGCGGCATACTCACGACACGGTACTCCGCCTAAGCGACCTTAGTACTTATTGATTTAATTTCCTTCATGAGTATATACATTCTTGCGATTCGATTTCCGTATCCTTATCGAATCCTATTTTCTTTTCAGCCATTATGCCGCCAAAGACTACGAGGGCACAGAGAGCGGCCACGAGGGCCGAGATTCGAGTTGACTCGTCCGAGACGATGACTGATCCGGGTAGTACACCGGTTGTGCCTGAGCAGGCTGTTCCTCCTACGACAGATCAGATCGCCATGTTAGGGGCTGGTATGCAGGAGAAGCGCCAGACGGTGAGATCCAGTATGCAGGAGATGCGCCAGATGATGGGATCGCTAGTTGAGACACTTCGAGCGCAGCGACCAGAGGTAGTTCCACCCGTTGCAGGGACCGTGATGGTACCCACAGTACAGGCAGTTGCCCTGCAACTACAGAGGTTATTACGGTGTCGCTATCGGAGTTTATGAGGCTGAAGCCTTCGGTCTTCACAGGCACCGATCCAGCCGAGGACCCACAGTCTTTCATTGATAGGATGGCTCGGATATGTCGTTCACTTAGATGTGCAGATGCGAGATGGGTAGAGTTCGTGAGCTTTCTCCTGGAAGGTCTTGCGCAAAAATGGTGTGAATCGGTCGAGAAGGGCAGAGCGGCAGGTCTTCCTCCTATGACCTGGACAGAGTTCGTGACGATATTCCTTGCCCGCTTCCTTCCACTGAGTGTCAGAGATACTAGAGAACGCAGGTTCGAGTCCTTACGCCAGACTCCGGAGATGTCAGTGGCAGAGTATGATATGTTGTTCACCGAACTATTAGTTTATGCTCCGTACCTAGTAGCTACTGAGGAGATGCGAGTCAAGAGATTCGTTCGAGACTTGCTTACACCACTATTCCTTGCAATCAGTGCACAGCATTACGAGACATATGCAGCAGCTGTAGACGCAGCCTTATTAGTCGAGGAGCGCCTTGCTAAGACTTCAGTAATTCCAGAGCCGAAGAGAGTTCGTACTGGTATATCAGCATAGAGACAAACATTCAGGCGCCGCGACAGGTTTCGTTCAGGTACGAAGAGTGGTAGAGATTCGGGATGAGGCCAGATGTTTAATTCGTATCCATGGGAGAGTCAGCAGTCGTCGCAGGGGTGCTTTAGATGCGGTAGTCTGCTCCATCTCGTTAGAGATTGTCCTGAGATACACCTGTGGGAGGCAGCAGCACCGCATGTCACCTTACCACCTTCACCACCCCAGAGGGCGTTGCCTATTGTACCTACTATTGCTCCACGTCAGACTCATACTCAGGGAGGTCGTGGGCGTGGAGGATTTGATCAGAGAGGACGGGGTGACCGAGGCAGAGGACGGTCAGTCACAGGTGGAAGACAGGCGCGGGTTTTTGCTTTGACGCATCAGGACGCGCAGGCGTCCAATGCGGTGGTCTCAGCTATCCTTCCAGTATGTTCTGTTGATGCACACGTGTTGTTCGATCCCGAATCCATGCACTCGTACGTGTCCACACACCTTGTGCCGAGTTTGGGTAGAGTGTCCGGTTTGCTTGATCAGCCGCTTGTTGTGACCACTCCTGTGGGAGAGTCGTTTGTTGCTAGGCACGTGTTCCGATCCTGTATCGTCCGTATTGGCGAGAGAGAGTTACCTGTCGACTTGATCCTTCTTGAGATGTTGGACTTCGACGTTCTTTTGGGAATGGATTGGTTAGCCACGTACTATGCTTCTGTGGACTGCCGCGAGAAGACAGTTAGATTTTGTTTTCTCGGCGAGTCGACTTTTGTTGTGCTGGGGGACCGTGGTGCCGCCCCTCACAGTGTGATTTCTTCTTTTCGTGTTGGACAGCTTTTGAGGAAGGGATATCAGGGATTTCTCGCCTATGTTTGCGATACTAGAGCTACAGAGGTTCCGTTGGATCAGGTTCCGGTTGTTAGCGAGTTCCCTGATGTGTTCCCTGACGAGCTTCCTGGGCTACCGCCTGAGCGTGATATTTCTTTCTGTATTGATTTGATTCCTGGCACGGGGCCTATTTCTGTACTGCCTTATCGGATGGCCCCTGCGGAACTTAGAGAATTGAAGGGTCAGTTGCAAGATTTGCTGGATAAGGGACTTATTCGACCCAGTGTTTCTCCTTGGTGTGCTCCAGTCCTGTTTGTCAAGAAGAATGACGGCAGTATGCGTTTGTATATCGACTACTGCCAGCTGAACAGGGTTACAGTGTGGAATAGGTATCCTTTGCCACGCATCGACGACTTGTTCGACCAGCTTCAGGGGGCAGGATACTTTTCGAGGATCGATTTACGATCAGGCTACCATCAGCTGCGGGTTCGACAGGAGGATGTACCGAGGACAGCTTTCCGCACGCGCTATGGCCATTATGAGTTTTTGTGATGTCGTTCGGACTCACCAACGCGCCAGCAGCATTCATGGACTTGATGAACCGTATTTTCCGGCCGTATCTTGATCTGTTCATCATTGTATTCATTGACGATATCTTGGTGTATTCCCGGAGTAGAGAGGAGCATGAGCAGCACCTGCGGATTACACTGCAGACATGAGGGAGCACCAGCTTTTCGCAAAATTCTCCAAGTGCGCATTCTGGCTGGACAGCGTAGACTTCTTGGGCCACGTGATTACACGAGAGGGTATATGTGTGGACCCGAGGAAGATCGAGGCCGTTCAGCGTTGGCCCAGACCCACATCAGTTACGGAGATTCGCAGCTTCTTAGGGTTGGCCGGTTACTACAGGCGTTTCGTGCAGGAATTCTCCCGTATTGCTACACCTTTGACCGGGTTGACCCGGAAGGGAGTTCCTTTCGATTGGACGGAAGAGTGTGAGCACAAGTTTCAGCAGCTACGGACTCGACTGACTACGGCGCCGGTGTTATCATTGCCTTTAGGATCAGGCGGATTTGTGGTCTATTGTGATGCTTCTCAAGTGGGGCTAGGGTGCGATTGATGCAGCATGACATGGTGATCGCGTATGCTTCACGGAAATTGAAGAAATATGAACAGAACTACCCCACTCACGATTTAGAGATGGCTGCAGTGGTCTTTGCACTTAAGATCTGGCGACATTATCTATACGGCGAGTCGTGCCAGATATTCACTGATCACAAGAGTTTAAAGTATATATTTCAGCAGCGAGACCTGAACCTTAGACAACGCCGATGGATAGAGTTAGTGAAGGACTACGACTGCGAGATCTTGTATCACCCGGGCAGGGCTAATGTAGTGGAGGATGCTTTGAGCAGGAGGCCCGGAGGTAGTCTATCTTGTTTGAGCGCAGTACAGAGGCAGTCGTCGGCAGATTGGCAGATTTTATACGACAGCCGAGGGCAGTTCGAGTTTACGCCGATCGGGGGACAGATTGAGCATGTTCGTGCACGCCCACAGTTGCTTGACCGTATATATGAGGCACAGCACAGTGATGACCGATGTTCAGAGATCAGGGCACAGATTGGACAGGGCAGATTTTTCGAGTTCGTGATCGATGATCAGAGGATACTGCGATTTAGGACTAGACTGTGCGTACCAGATGCTGAGGGACTGCGGCGTGAGATTCTTGAGGAGGCACATCGATCAGTGTACAGTGTTCATCCGGGTTCCACCAAGATGTACCATGACATGAGAGATGTGTACTGGTGGGACGGAATGAAGAGGGACATCGCAGATTTCGTGTCGAGATGCCTGACTTGTCAGCAAGTCAAGGCCGAGCACCAGAGGCCCGCGGGAGAGCTACAGCCGTTACCCATTCCAGAGTGGAAATGGGAGCAAATTTATATAGACTTCATTATGGGTCTACCCAGAACCAGTCGAGGGTATGACTCCATCTGGGTGATCGTGGATCGTTTGACGAAAGCGGCTCACTTCCTGCCAGTGAAGACGACTTTCGGTTTTGCTCAGTATGCCCAGATTTACATCGATGAGATTGTATGACTGCATGGAGTTCCGACGTGTATCGTGTCCGACAGAGGTACCCGGTTTACCAGCCGACTATGGCAGAGGCTTAAGGAGGCTTTGGGCAACCGATTGAGTTTCAGCACAGCATTTCATCCGCAGACCGACGGACAGTCAAAGCGTACTATTCAGACTCTCGAGGACATGCTCAGAGCATGCGTATTAGACTTCGGAGGTAGCTGGGATCATCATTTACCCTTAGTAGAGTTCTCTTACAACAACAGCTACCAGGAGACCATTCAGATGGCACCATTTGAGGCTCTTTATGGGAGGAGATGCAGACCGCCCGCCTGTTGGACAGATGTAACACCTTAGGATGTGTTTAGTGGCTTATTATATTTAAATAAAGGGTTTTTAATAAAAAGTTTACCAAATTGAGTTAATATTTTTCCAAATTTAATAAATATTTTCCTAGAATTTTCCTAGGCTTGCACACACTTGTGCATGTAAACTTGGGTTAAAAAATGAGGTTATACCATGATTAGCAACCATGGTGGGTTTAATAATGGGGATTAAGTCTTTTGGGTTTTAATTAAGTTTATTTAGTTAATTGTTTGGTTGTTTTAATTTGAATTTTTGTTTTGGGGTGTAGACTTGGTGAGAGAGAGAGAGAGAGTGCATTATGGGGCATGATGGCCTTTGCCATGCCTCATTAAATGAGGAGAGAGAGAGGGGGGGAGGGGTTAACTAAGCCTAGTTCTCATTTCCCTTGCCTTCTCATTCTTTTTTTTCTCTCAACCTCTCACTCTCATACTCACACACCCACACTCCCAGCAGCAAGCACAGCAGCAGCAACAAACACAGCAGCAGCAGCACAGCACAGCAGCAGCAGTGAGCAGCAGCAACAGCAACAACTTCAGCAGCAGCTCCTTCCCTCTATTCCTTCTCCTTCCTCCTGCTCCCTAGGGTCGAGAGTGGGGTATACTTCTTAACCCTACATCCTAGTTTGCTTAGTTGGTGTGTTATGGCTTCGATTAGTGATTAATTGTGCGTTTTAGTGCTAAATGTGGTGAGTAGTATGAACTTTGGTTATGTGAGGTTAGTATTGGTTAGACTAAGTTAATTAAGTGTTGTTAAGGCCATGTTAACCTAGCTTAGCCCCCAATTTCACTAAAATACCACCAGATTTCTGTTCGATGCAAAATTTATCATTTTTAAGAAAATTCTAGCTTCCTGTAATCTGCTATCGACCCAGTGAGTTCAGAATAAATCTAAGTTAACTGCAGTATAGTTGTTAGGTGTTGATCCCATGTGTAGAACACGACCCCTAGATTTCATCTTTTGGCCACCGAAATATTGGTTATGGCCGTAATTTGCGGCCAGATGGGGGGCATGGGTTTGGGTCTTGCTCTGTAGGTGTCTGCTGCTATTCTAAGACTCCTGGTATGTGCAATTTTATTTAATTCTTGCTGTAGAAAAATCTGGAGGTAAATACCTGTTTCTCGTATTTTAAACCTTCGCGACACGCGTGATACGTGTGTGGGTTTGGGGTTTCTGCGTATCGCGATGCGTCGGGATAGCTTCAGGCGCATAACCACACGTTTTAGCATATCGCGCACACGCGCGCTTGGTTTGCGACGCGGGTTTTTAGTTTGACCTTAATATCGCGTTTTTGTAGATTTGAGCTTATGTGTGATATATTGTGTAAATTCTAGGTTCGCAGGCGAGTGAGACGGACGCTGCGAAGAAGGGGAAGCAAGTCGTCGGCTACACTTAGCACGAGACTTCGGTGAGTAGATTTAACATCTACGGGGATATCGCCCGCATGGCGTTATGCGTCAGGGCTGATAGGACCTTATAGCTACATATTGCATTTACCTACATTGACTGTTCATGGATACTGTTGTTGCATACTGCATCCCCTGCTATATGTATGTAAACTTAGAATTGATAGAACACCGCACTATTACTAACGGTTCATGTTGCACGAGTACTAATCTGCATGTTACACACACACCGTTAGTAATTGCCATGACACACTCACTGTAGAATTGTCATGATCATTATACTGTAGTTCATTTCACATATGATTCGATATGATTTTCATAGAAATTGGGAGCCGCATGATGTCTTTGAAAACTGAAACTATTTTAAAAAGCGGTTTCTCCCTTGTGCCTATATTATGGATTGATGTACATAGCACATCGCATTTGATTTACTCATTGGTGTTGAATTTTCATGTGATTTCTGGTTTTGAGGACCGTGGGGTTATTTAAGAAAAGATGCACTATTTGAAAACCCGGTTCCTCGTGATATGATATTTTGGGTGCGTCCACCACGCGTTTTCTCGGTGCTGAGACGTGTGCTTGAAACCCGATTCGAGGAGTTGGATGATCCGTTTGCGGGTTCGTGGTGGACCCGGTATGGTTCCCCTCGGTAAGATGATCGATGGACTTTGCCGATTGAGCCTGGAGGTGGGCGAGTACCTACCGGTGATTGGTTGGACCTGGCGGTTATCCGGAGGATACTGACCAGAGTCGAGAGATGGATGCGGGATGATCCGTACTGCCGGGGCCGAGGGCTGATACCGCAGACGGAGCCCGTGGGCTGATCCGGACTGACGGAGCCCGATATATGAGGATTTGCGTGTCGATGCTGGACACAAGTATTTTATGATATTTTGAGTGCCGATGATGGGCACTCGTGATTCTCAGAGATTTACAGGATTTGAGGGCCGAGGAGAGTGTCGGCGCCTGAGTTATTTGGCATTTGGGTGCAGTGTTGGGCACCGATTATCTTTCCACGTTGATATTTCGTGTAGATGTTGTTTATCCCATGCTCAGCATTGATTATCATGCATCTCATCCTGTAGTTATTTTACCTGACAGAGCACTTGCATGATTATTGCACCTACTGATTGTCGCATATAGATTTTACCTGCTGGCATATGATAGAGTAGCACAGTACGTGCATGCTGGCGATTACCTTTATATGTTATCTCTATTCACGAGTTGGCAACTCACCCCCGTTGTGCCACAGTATTTGCAGGTTGCCCCTCAGAATAGTCGCGGCAGGCTGCCTTTTGCATCTTTTGGCTACAGATACCACTACAGTTGGTGCGAGAGCTGTTTTGCTATTAGGTGGGTTGTGGTATCTGATTACTTTTATTGTACACACTTTTTTATCTAGTACTCTCCATCTACCATATATGTACTTGACTTAGAGACAGTGTGAGGACGATGATGTATATTATTTGTATTCTGGTGTCGAGCTCATGGGAGCCGACTGTATATATGCAGTTTATTATTCTGTGATGTTTACTTATTGCTCATTCTTCGCTACGGCGTCGTATATTACTCTTGTGGTGATGGTTTCCGCCGTTGGGCGTGATTGCTCCCGTTTGGGGATGCTTTATTTCATTATATATCATTCTCACTTATATCCTGCTTTATACCCGATTTCGGGGTTACTTTTACAAAGGAAATGCTGCCAAAATTATTTAAATGATAACTTAACTTTAAAAGAACTTATTGAACTATTTAAGGTTTTCTAAATGTTTTAATTAAATGTTTTCAACACTCACTACTTTTAAATGGTTTTGATTTCTGGGTTTGGCTTACTTAGTCGCGTTACGCCTGTAGACGTTGCGTGGTTAAGTGCCGGTCACGAGTCGAAACATTCGGGTCGTGACAACAGAGCTCAGTGAGAGCAGTATCTTAAGGCCACAAATTGTCGAGGAGACGACCGCGAAGATTCAGTTGATTCGCGATAGGATGAGAGCAGCCCAGAGTAGGCAGAGATCATATGCGGACCGTCGTCGGCGCAGACTTGAGTTTTCTGTAGGTGACCATGTTTTCTTGAGGGTCTCCCCAATGAAAGGTGTGATGAGATTCGGAAAGAAGGGGAACCTTAGTCCCAGATACGTGGGCCCCTTCGAGATCCTCGAGCGTGTGGGTGCAGTTGCATATCGGTTAGTCCTTCCACCCAGTTTTCCAGATGTGCACCCCGTATTTCACGTTTCGATACTCCGCAAGTATCTTCATGATCCTTCGCTTGCGATTCAGCACCCGACGATCCAGCTAGAGCGCAACCTTTCTTTTGCACAGCAGCCGGTGATCATCTTGGATCGACAAGTGAAGAAATTGAGATCGAAAGAGATACCGTCCGTCAAGGTACTTTAGCGTGGTCCGAGCAGCGAGGAGGTCACTTGGGAGACCGAGAGCGAGATGAGGAAGAGGTATCCCCATCTCTTTGAAGGTACGTGTAGTTAGATTTTTAAATTCGGGGACCGAATTTCTTTAAGGGGGGTAGATTGTAACACTTTGATATTCGTTTAGGATATTTTCGCATCAATTAGTAATTGTGCGTGTTTTTCATAAAAACCCGAAAATCTTATTTTCTTTTTTAATTAGTGATAATCGTGTTGGGAAGTGTTTATATATATATAGGGTTTATTAATTTTATTTTAGTCGTGTTTACCCTAATTGGAAATTTTTTGTGTTAGTGTACACATGCACACTTAGCACACTTTTGGACTCAGGTTTAAAAGTGTTAGCATGTAACCATTTTCTTTCTTGCATGGTTGTTAATTATCCCCACCTTTTTTTTAACAAGTCAAAACCCTTTTTATTTTAAAGAAAAATTCAAATAGAAATGGAGGCATGGTGGTTAGGTGAGAATTTGACCTCTTTTGACCCATTTTCCTTCTCTCTTCTCTCTCTTTTCTCATTTCTGAAATTCCTGTAGAAAAGGCAGCAGCAACAACACCATTTCTTCATCTTCTCTTCTCTTTTCACTTCCCATTTGATTCATGTTCAAACCCTACACCAAAAACCCATTTTTATTCACAAAAACCCTTATAAAGGTGGCTCTTTTGAGGTGTTTGGTGGCAAGTCTGTGCACTTGAGGTTAGGGCTGGAAATTTTGGGTTTTTCTAAGGTCTTTTGAAGGTATATAGCTCATGTTTAACACCCTTTTTCCATATCTTGTAGTATTTTAGCTAGAAATCGTGTTTTATGTGCATTTTGGGGATATTGAGGGGAATTTGTGATGTTTATGTTAGATTGGTATTTTGTTGGCTTGGTTAACTTTTTGTGTGCTATTAGAGCTGTTGAAGGCAGGTTTTCACCTTGGTTTGCACTAAAATACCGTAAAATATCGTTTTAGTGCTAAAATGTTGTTTTTAACTAGAATTAGGCTCTGTTATAATCTTCTTCTATCCAGGTTGCTTCAGAATAAATTTGTAATTACTGGAGCATACACAATAGGTATAAAGTACACACACAAAACCCGGGAGCCCAACTCCATAGACTGGCCGCCGGAAAATGCTTTCTGGCAACAATTTGCGGCCAGATGGGTGAATTGTGGGTTGGGGTTTGGATGGTAGGAGTCTGCTGCTATTGGATGAATTATGGTATGTGCAATTTTATTTAATTCTTCCTGTAGAAAAATCTGGGGTCAATTACCCTATTTCTCGTATTTTAAACCTTCGCGACACGTGTGATACGTGTGTGGGCTTGGGGTCTTCTGCGTATCGCGACGCGTCGGGGTAGCTTCAGGCGCGTAATCACACGTTCTAGCGTATCGCGCGCACGCGCGCTTGGTTTGCGACGCGGGTTTCTAGTTTGGCTTTAATGTCGTGTTTTTGTAGATTTGAGCTTATGTGTGATATTTGGTGAAATTCTAGGTTCGCAGGCGAGTACGACGGACGCCGTGAAGAAGGGGAAGCAAGTCGTCGGCTACACTTAGCGCGAAACTACGGTGAGTAGATTTAACATCTACGGGAAATCGCCCGCATGGCATTATGCGTCAGGGCTGATAGGACCTTGTAGCAGCATATTGCATTTACATACATTGACTGTTCATGGATACTATTTGTTGCATACTGCATTCCCTGCTATATGTATATGAACTTAGAATTGATAGAACACCGCACTGTTACTAACGGTTCATGTTGCACGAGCACTAATCTGCATGTTACACACACACCATTAGTAATTGCCATGACACTCTCACTGTAGAATTGCCATGATCATTATACTGTAGTTCATCCCACATATGATTCGATATGATTATGATACTTGTGCACGTACTCATTTACATACTTATGCATATTCAAACTGTACCTACCTGGATATGCTGATTTTGATAGAAACTGGGAGCCGCATGATGCCTTTTGAAAAACTGAAACTATTTTAAAGAGCGGTTTCTCCCTTTTACTTATAGTACGACTTGATGCACCTATCACATCGCATTGATTTACATATTGGTTTTGGATTTCCTGTGATTTCTGGTTTTGAGGACCGTGGAGTTATTAAAGAAAATATGCACTATTTGAAAACCCGGTTCCTCTTGATATGATATTTGGTGCGTCCACCACGCGTTTTCTCTGTTCTGAGACGTGTGCTTGAAACCCGATTCGAGGAGTTGGATGATCCGTTTGCAGGTTCGTGGTGGACCCGGTATGGTTCCCCGGGGCGAGAAATGTTTTTCGTGGAGTAGACGATGAGCCTGGTAGGGTGGCGAGTACCTACCGGTGATTGGTTGGACTTGGCGGTTATCCGGAGGATACTGACCAGAGTCGATAGATGGATACGGGATAACCCGTACTTCCGGGGCCGAGGGCCGATACCGCAGACGGAGCCCGTGGGCTGATCCAGACTGACGGAGCCCGATATATATATATGAGGATTTGCGTGTCGATACTGGACACGAGTATTTATGATATTTGAGTGCCGATGTTGGGCATTCGTGATTCTCTGAGATTTTCAGGATTTGAGGGCCGATGGGAGTGCCGGCGCCTGAGTTTATTGGGATTTGGGTGCATTGATGGGCACCGATTATTTTTCCACGTTGACATTCCGTGTATATGTTATTTCATCCCATACTCAGCATTCATTATTATGTATCTCATCCTGTAGTTATTTTATTTGGCAGAGCACTTGCATGTTTATTGCACATACTGCTTATCGCATATAGATATTATCTGCTGGTATATGATAGAGTAGCGCAGTATATGCATGCTCGCGATTACCTTTATATGTTATCTCTATTCACAAGTTGGCAACTCACCCCCGTTGTGCCACAGTATTTGCAGGTTGCCCCTCAGAGTAGTCGCGGCAGGCTGTTTCTTTGTACCTTTTGGCTACCGATACCACTGCAGTTGGTCACGAGTCGGACTTCGGGTCGTGACATAGAAACATCTAGAACCACTCAGAATAATAGGATTGCGACGGTAGGATCGGATGGTGTGATTTATTATGGATACTTAAATTTTATACTCGGCATCCACTATCCCGGAAGATCAGAACCCTTTTATATATTTCAGTGTACTTGGTACGATACACGAACTGATACGGATTAGTGGAGAAGCAATCTTGGGACTTGGAAAGATGAATATGGATTGACCAGTGTGAACACACTTCGATTTTACGGTCAGGAAGATCCGTTTATCTTTCCGAACCAAGCGTTCCAAGTATACTACTCACAGTGTTTGAAGCATCCGGGATGGAGTGTCGTATGCCGTTGGAAACCCAGGGATGTCTACGATGTCCCAGAATTCGAGGACATCGATGAGGATGAAGAAGAAAGAAGACTTAGAGTGCTCCGACCGTCTGTTTCGAAAGACGGGTTGTCTTCGGCTGATCATGAAGTTACGTGGGTTAGAAATGATATCGATGATGAAATCCAAGTAGATTTGTCTAATGCGCCCACGAAACGAAAAAGGTTATCAGTAATGTTATATTATTACTTCACATTTTACGACCTATACATATATAGTCAATACTTGTAATGATTGTCTATTGCGTCCACGAACCATTTTGCCTAGATTTGATGACGATGACAGGAGCAGCGAGGGGCGGCAAGAGCTCCAGCCGCGGCACCGGCAGAGGCAGAGCGGTTTTGCCGCCCGGAGAGCTGCGTAGGGAGCTTCAGAGGGCCGGTCTTGCACCCCGATCGGAGACCCCTTTGGATGCCTCCTTCCGTGTGGACTTTGACACACCTCCAGGTATATTGCACGTATATTCATTTTGAATGTAATATTATAGATATACATGCATGTTTATGTCAAAATTACTTATATTGTCAATATTTGATTGTCTAGCTGTTAGTGATGCGTCCACATCAGGGACATAGGCCACTCCCGCACCTCCAGGTATGTTTATATATCATATAGTGCACGTATATTGATTTAGAATGCTATATCATAAATATACATACATTCTTTTTGCTCTTACATACTTACATCAGGGACAGAGGCCACTCCCGCACCTCCAGGTATGTTTATATATCATATACCTGTGGGTATGTTTATATATCGTATAGTGTATACATGTTGATTTAGAATGTTATATTATTGATATACGCATTCTTTTTGCAATTACTTATATAGCTGATACTTGATTGTCTAATTATAGGTGGTGCGTCCTCGTCTGGTGCAGGGGCCACTCCCGTCACTTCCATACCCTCCGCTCAGTCTGCAGGTTTGTATGAATAAGTATAAAATATTTATTCATTTTACATATCCTTTACGAATAAACATGAACTTCATGTAATTTTATTGATGTTTATTTTCTAGTTGGAGATGCGTCCCCGTCCTGGTCATCGGCTGTTCCTCACCGGAGGAACTATCGCCCACGCTCGTGCTGCTGCCCGGGCCCAGGCTCGTGCTTTAGTCGCCGGAGGTATATATCACACTTCAATTTTCGTTAAACCTTGATTTCTTAATACCACTTTATCTTAATATTGATTGTCTTGATATTTCTTGTAGACGCAGGGCCTCCCCATCCTGAGAGGGGGGCTCGAGGCCCGAATCAGTCCCACAAGCTGAGGCCCGACAGAGCTAGGGGGAGGCAGCACTCCCCTTCTTTTTTACCCCTGATTATTGCTATACCGGCGATCATGCCGAGAGGTTCGGCCGGTATATGGGGGATGAGAGCCGCCTCGTGATGAACTATCCACTTCACGTTGAATGGGGTGACCAGCACCGGCGCTCATTCGCCCTCTTCTGGGATCAGGCTCGGGTATTAATATATATTTTCATTTAATTTATCCAATATATTTATTATTAACACTTGCAATCTAATAACAATATTTTTTTTTGTATTTTCAGTTGGATTACGATTTTCAGCTTGTACCCGACCCTGATCATCCTGGGAGGGTGCTCGATCTTCACACTCTGTACAATGGCCTGATGAAGAACATGCAGATAAAGGTCCGATACAACAGGAATGAGCTGAAGATCGACTGCTATTCTCTGTGGATGGCGACCCCCGAGGCAGAGAGAGCGGCCCTCCTATCTACTCCGGCTTTTGCGAGAGTCGACGTAGATACATGACCTCTATTGTGCCAATATTTTGACTCTCATCGCAAACAGGTATGTATTTTTAATGTAATTCATTGTTTAGTGTATAATTTATTTTTTTGTGTTGCTTAATTAGAAAACTAAATATGAATGTGTTGTGCAGAAACAGGCCGATCAAAATAAAGAGAATAGAAAGTCGGCAAAGAGGGGTCGCCCCACTTATACAGGTGGCTCGAGGAATATTACTCATGCCATGGAGTTATCGGTAAATTACAATAGACCGGCCTTTGTGACATAATATAATATTAAGAGTTATTTTCTAATATATCAAATATTAAGAGTTATTTTCTAATATTGCAGAGAGCTCAGACCCTAGCGCAGGGTGGTACACCAAGCGTGCTGTCCGCGTATCTTGCCGTCCACGGCACCTCGACAGATCCCGCCACGGGCGAGCTTCGATACCCCGACACCGCTACCCAGGAGTATTGCGTAAGTGTTAATATTTATTCAACCCCTATTTGAAATTTTTGTTTTGAAAGGTTCAAATTTAAATGATATACTTATATTTTACTGATTAATGTGGGTGTAGGAGAGGGTGGTTGAGCAGGCGGAGGCATCGGGGATCGATTTTACTAGACAGAACGATCCGATACTGCTGACCCCAGTCCTAGACGCCGCATACGGAGGGCACCACGGAGGTTGGGAGAGAGGCCGGGGACTGGGTCCTAGCAGGGCCCATATGAGATTGGAATCCACTCCGGCGGTTACTTCCTCCGTCTCCAGTGAGCGACGTTTCCAGCAAGAACTGGACACCTTGAAGGCCACCGTTCAGGAGTTGAAGGAGATGTTGGTATGTTTACTACTTAATAGTAAAATATTATGTCATATTATAGATAGCAACATATCCAATATTAGTACGTAGCTTGAGCTTATTTGGTTGTAGATTTAGCTTTAATTAATCATACATACATATTTAATTAAAATAAACTACGGTTTTCCAAACTAGATATCCAAATGAGGCCTAAGTCCCTAAGTATACATAGATTGGGGTTTCGCAATAACTTGATAATGATACGAATTCGACTAATACACAGTTCTTACTCGTTTATTACACACAAAATTGAACAGACGCGACAGGGTACATCGGCCGAGCCTCCACATGCATCTCCTTCGGCTGCGGCTCCGCAAGCCACTATCTCGGCTGCGGTTCCGCAGACAACTCCTATAGCTCCACTGCCCGCTCAGACTCCCGCAGCTGCGGCTCCGCAAGCCACTACCTCGGCGACGGTTGCGCAGACCACTCCTATAGCTCCACAGCCCGCTCAGATTCCCGCACACTCCGCATTGCATGATTTATTGACTCAGGGTATATCCAAGGAGCATGCGCGCCAGATTACGGAGTTTATCAGAGGTGGAGCTGGACCGAGCTAGGGTAGCTTTTTGATTCTTATATTTTAAACATGCATTTATTTATATGATACATATTGTATATATTTTGGACGATATTGATATTGGTGGTGTTTGCGTGTTTATATTGATATCGTATTCTGCTTGTTGATTTCTTTTGTATATTATGCGTGAGATGTGATTATGAATACTGCGGTATATATTCTACGTATTGATTAATTTTATATATGATGTATATATTATTGTGCACAGGGCGAGAAAAAAACAGGCAGCCCTTTTTTTAAAAAAAAACTGATAATATGTCCCTACTGATTAATCCGTAGGGCCCAACCTTGCCCCTACGGATTAATCCGTAGGGTCTTCCCCCCTACAGAGTTATCCATAGGGGCAAAATATCAGGATACCTGATATTTTGCCCCTATGATCCCAGTAAGAGGGGTTATACTTGTTCCTACGGATTTGTCCGTAGGGGCTTAAACCTATCCCTACACAGGTATCCGTAGGGACAAAATATCAGGATACCTGATATTTTGCCCCTACACATCTAGACCTACGCATGTATCCGTAGGGGCAGTAATTTAGCCCTACGGATATATCCGTAGGGACAACTATTTTATTTTTAAAACCGATAAATTAAATAATTTTTTTGTCCCTACAGTCTAATCCGTAGGGACATATGGACATACGCAGTATGCCGTAGGGGCAAGTATTTAACCGTAGAGGCATGTTTAAGACTAAGACTTGCACGTACGGCGTTTGCACCTACAGGGTAATTTCTTGCCCCTACGGATATATCCGTAGGGGCAGTGATTTGCGCCTACGGATAAATCCGTAGGGATAACCCCTATTTGTAGTAGTGATATGGAGCTTGCAGTATATTATGCGAAGGTTATGCGCCACTGAAATAAAGTAATAATTCATGTCAAAGGTTTCGTGATAAAGATGTGTCCAAACATGAATATTACTAGTTCCCATTTAACAAGACATACTTCTTTAGTCACCTCATCGTTAAGGTCCTGCGTGACTGAATGCTCCCATGCAATGTTTAAAATAACGCGCTACGTTAGCTCGTTATTTTGTGCCATGTAACGTAGCTTAGTCTATTCGCTACGTGGTTTTGGAAAAAAACTGAAATACATAGTGGTTTACATTTTTTTTCAAATAGTTTACATTTTTTAACAAATAGTACAGCTACGCTATGCGTATGCTATTTTCATATGAGATTTTCTATTGACGTTCTTAAGATTTCAATATCTAATCCTAAACTATATGAAAACAGTATCATTAAAGTTCTAATATTTCAATTTGAAATCATATTTAGTAGACATGTTTCTCAAACAGAGATTATTGAATTGATTTCCAATAACTTCAATACTAGTATGAATCGTATATAGGAACTCAGGGATTGAGAATTTTGAAAATTTTGTTTTTTTGGGAATTTTGGGGAGCAGAGAAACTACAGCCGTAAAAAATATTGTTATATTACTTATTGTTCTATATTCTTAAGCTAATTTTATATTTTTATAATAATATAATTTATTGTAAATGAGATGTTCATAGTAATAATTAATAATTCATATTGTTTACACTATGCGCAACGCTTTTTGCGCTTTTCGCTATTTAGCAGTAGAACGCTATACAACACGTTATCGCTATTTTGAGCATTGCTCTCATGTCAATCTGCATCTCCTAAATTTCCACTGGTTTAACTCAATACTCGTGTCATCTTGACTTCTCTAGGTTTCATTCTAAATCTATATAGTTTATTGTTTTATTAAAATCAGATTAAAAAAATGGCCATGCCATGACCCAACAGCGGCTCCGCTACTAGGCTATTGCTCTTAGACCCATTAATCTTGGTTAAGACAAATAAATTAGATATTCAAGATCAGGGCATGGATTCAGGCCACCAGTTTGATGTGCATTGGCGTCCCCAACTCCCATCTTCGACAGAACCAACAGGCCAAGAAAAATTGCCTATATATATATATATATATATATATATATATATATATATATATTTATTTGGCCGTTAGGGAAATTTTATATGCTGCAATATACAATTTTGAAGCCTCAGATGGCAGTATTAACAAACACGAGGAAAAAAAGAAAATGATAAACCATTGCATCTTCAGCATGTAATCACAACTCGCAAAATTTCTTTTTTCTTTTACTGCTATGCCTATTAATATTTAGAAAACTATATAACCATAGACATTTACAAAGATCGCTTTTATGGTTGTAAATCTCAAAGAAAGGTCGATATAGAAAAAAATAACCAGGCAAACCAAAGGAATTCAAATACAAGTATTGATGGAGGAAAATCAATTTGCCAAATTAATGAAAAATGAGAGCAGACATTAAAATCATATATACTATAGAAAGTCCAAATATGTAGTTAATGAACTCAACAATGAATAAAATATCATAAATTTGCTCGCAGCAAAACAAGAGAGATACTTGGTCTCACGTTTACCTAAAACCTAGGGCTGACGCATTGTTTTTATATAGGAGCTTGTTATCTACTAGTTTCATGCTCTTGTTTATATTACTGCTATTCTGAATATTTCGGCTATTTGCATTTCATATTGTTTGACATAAACCTGATATGAACAACTTGAATACTTAAAACTCTTGAATCTCGTGGATCTCGTGAACATTACATGTATAATAGACACTATGTATTAGATATCATGGGGGTGGGGTAGCTCGAAGAACGAGGGTATTTATGTGTAACAGAGAATCATATCTTGTTTCTCATGGTACCAGAGAATACAGTACATTACATTATATATAAATCTTGAATCACGTGAATCCCGTGTTGCTGTTGTTCCGTGGGAATTACGGGATATCCTAGTTACATAATAAAACTCCCGCGAATCGAGCTTATACTTATAATGAATAACACTGAAATATCGAATATCGTGATACTCTAGTTACCTTACACTGATTAATGCATATTAGTTATTTGACATGCACACTACCGTTTATTGTTCACGATTATTTTCATACTTAGTATTATATATACCATGTTTCGTTTCAAATACTGTTATATATATATATATATATATATATATATAATGGAGACTTACCGAACTTTAGTTCACTGACGACATTCCTGTTTACTTTTCTGAGGAATGTCGTCAGACGATAGTAGGGTAAAAGAAGAGACTAGATACGAGGTGGTACCAACTGAGGAGAACAGTCAATATCTTTCCAGCCAAGCCTAGTTCTATTTTTCGTTTCAGTTAGGACGCCTAAAGGTTTAAGGCGTTTTCCTTTAACTTTTATTTATTTATTTGAAGTCGTTAGACTTTTATCAATGAGCTTGAAATTTATGATAAATGTTGATGGATGGTATTTATTTATTTTAAATTCTTGTTGGTTTATATTTATTTTGCTTAATCCAGAAGTTTAGCGTATTCTTATCGGGAAAGGGTACTTCTCGGTATGAATACGTCGCGGGCTTGTCGCTCTCGTTTCTCGTTTTTGGGAAGCAGGGCATGACAAATACTAATTAGATGCGGATGTTATAATATTTGTACCATGTGGTCGTTAGTGAATGTAAATATGGATATTTGATAGTCATAAGAAATAAAAATCCGTGTATTATAGATCAACTACTAATCAGGTTATGCAATATATATGAAAGGTTATATAAACTTCTGAAATGTAAATTAAACGTAGTTGGTTGAATTATATAATATGAAAATTATCAATATAAGAATACATGATGTGAAGATAACCGTCATCTAGAGGATGACGGATGTCAATTGCAGGAAGATTCCAGATTAAATCTTTTCAAATTTTAAATGTAACTAGCGATGACAGCAGGTTAATCATCATACGTTGAATACATGCAATATATAGAAATGCTTTATGGAATTGTTTTGAGAGAAAATAAAGAAAATTTCGAACTTGTTTCTATAATACCCAGTTTATTTTGTACTCTATTATCCGTATTTCGTATGTTTTTTTCTATTTAATTTAATTCCAAATATTTCCCCACATATTTTCCTCTATATTTTCTAAACCCTAATTCCTAATTCTAAAAATTTTCTAAACAATCAAATCCAATCCTTAATTAATTTCCTAATTATTTTTTCCAAATAACTTTCCTACTTTTCTAAATTATTTTCTTCTTTAAAACCTAAACTAAACCCTAACCTTTTCCTACCCGACCCGACCCGCTCCCCCACTCCACTTCTCCTTCTTCTTTTCTTTTCCTTTTCTCTTTCTTCCTCTTCCCCCCTCCCCCCCGACTCGCTCAAAACCCACGACCCCTTCTCCTTCGCCGCGACACCCGCTTCCCTCGACGTCGCCCACTTCGCCGAGATCCCCGCCCTCGTCGCAACCGCCCCGTGATCCCCTCGCCTGCCTCACCTCCCTCTCAATAGCCGACCCCCTCTCTTCATCCCTATCTACCTCCATCACCCTTCAAATCCTCTTCCCCTCTCACCTCCCTCCTCCTTCGACCGCGAGGACCCCCACCGCTACCCCAACACACCCGTTGCCCTCCTCCATCTCCGAGCCCGAGCACCATGCCCCATCTCGAGATCCTCAACAGCTCGCATCCTCGACCTCGTGACCACCTTCGATGCCACCACAACGACCACCCACCTGAGCCCCTCGCTGCCTTGCCACCATCTTCACCTCCCCGTGACCTCCTCAACTGTCACTCCGTCTCCTCCTTCATCAACCGAGCTCGACCCATCTTCATCCAACTTACTCACCCTTACACCCACCGCCACTGCCTTCTACCGCCATGGGCCACCCACCACTGATCTCGCCACTCCTCCGACGAGCTCACCTCCCCGGACCGGCACCTCCTCCCTCAACCTAGCTTCCGAGCTCCCCATTGTAGGGTGTTTTTCGTCACCCCATTGAGATGGGAATACGCACGTGCTTGTCAGGCACATTACATATTCCCCCTGCCTAAGGTAGGTGGGGGTTTATTGATTGTAGGGATCCGAATCTCCGGCAGCCGCGAACTAAGCTGCCGTTAATTACCCCTCGCCTTTGGAGCGAGAGAACCTCCGATTGATGGGTCAAACAGGTCATGCAAACTCAATGTGCAGTGTTGTATTTTGGAGGGGAATTGGATATATCGGGGGGCCCGCAGAGCTTTTATGGGGGTCCCGCTACCCAGATAGCGAGCTGGGGGTCAAGAGGGCTAGCAGCCCCTTTGCGGGGCAGCGTCTCGTTAGAAATTTTTTTCTAACAGGGATAGTGTCGTGGAGTGTGTGTATGTGTGTGTGTGTGTGTATATACACACACACGCACATACATACATATATACATATATATATATAAATGGGAAAAGTGTCCAAAGGACGCGTGGGGGCCAGCGCCTCACGTGCGTGGCACGCAGGCGCTGGGCGCTAGCGTGCTGGGTGCTGGGCACCGGTGCCCCACGTGCTTGGCACGCGGGCGCTGGGCGCCGGTGCCCCACGTGCTTGGCACGCGGGCGCTGGGCGCCGGCGTCCCACGTGCTTGGCACGCGAGCGCTGGGCGCCGGCGTCAGCAGGAAAAGGGACTTCGTCCCTGCACTGGGAGCTGTGCTTCCTGTTCCCTCCTGAAATTTCAGGAAAATCCCCAATGGGGCATCACGTGCCTACACGTGACCAAGGGTCACGTGCTGACACGTGATGATTTCCTGAGAATTCTGTTATAATAGAATTAAATTCTAACAATGGGGTCACGTGCCCACACGTGATGGGCCTCTTATACTCACTAAAAGGGATTAAAAGGTATAACAAAACAGCAGGGAATACCCCAATGGAGCATCACGTGCCC
This sequence comes from Agapanthus africanus, assembly GCA_030015575.1. Lineage (NCBI taxonomy): Eukaryota > Viridiplantae > Streptophyta > Magnoliopsida > Asparagales > Amaryllidaceae > Agapanthus > Agapanthus africanus. The sequence goes on along the minus strand of JASDDO010000006.1, from coordinate 385,326,362 downwards.
ACACGTGATCAGAGGTCACGTGCAGACACGTGATGGGGTCCTAAGCTCTCTGATTAATAGAATTAAATTCTAATCAAACAATCAATCACAGGAGTCATGTGCCCACACGTGATAAGCCTTTAAACCCCCCTGAAAGGAATTAAAAGTATAATAAAATAACAAGAAAAAACCCAATGGGACATCACATGCTCACACGTGACCAAGGGTCACGTGCTGACACGTGATAGTTCCTGAGTTCTTTAAATCAACAGAATTAAATTCTGGTTAAAAGTTTATTCGGTGGGTCACGTGCCACCACGTGATAGGGTCTTAACTCTCTGAGTTTATGAAAAGAAAACCCTAAATGGGGCATCACGTGCCCCAACGTGACTGAGGGTCATATGCAGACACGTGATGGGTTCTTAAGCTATCTGAATTAATAGGATTAAAGTCCAATTAACTAATCAGTCAGTGGGGTCACGTGCTAGCACGTGATAGGCTCTTAAACCTTCTGAACTAATAGAATTAAATTCTAACTGAGGGAAATCAAAAACCCTAATATTTTCCTAAAATCTTTCCAAACAAAAAAGATTGCGCTTTATAAAGTGAAGCACCGTTGGACTAAAAATACAATGGTTTATAGAAAGATTTTATACAAGGAAAGATTTCCCTGAGAATTGCCAGGAATAACAGACAAAATATCTTTTGGATTAAAAAATCCAATGGTGAATAAAATTCACTGGGCGATCTAAAAGATCATGTTGGTTACAAAAACAACCAAAATCTTTCAATGAAAGATTCACTAAACAAATTGATTCTTTTCTTTCTCCTATAAATAGGGGCCAAGAAGAAGAAAAAAAGGATCTACTACTTTTTTTGAGAGAAATACAACAACAGAGAGAGAATATAAAAAAAAAAGAGAATGTAATTCTCCAGAGAGAAGGAAACCTCTTTAGAAAAGAAACTTGAGGTAAAGAAAGAAAGAGATCATTCTACAAAACAAAAGAGAATTTAATTCTCAATATAAGAGTTTAACTCTTCTGAATAAGAACTTAGTTCTTCCTCTGGTTGAAGATCTGCAGAAGCAGATCTCCCCATAGGTTGAAAATTTAATTCTCATCGGGGAGATTCTGCCATGCAGATCCAAAACTTAGAGGGAGAATTGAATTTAAAAAATTTAATTCTTCCAAATTCATAGGAATTTAATTCCTCCAAACAAAATTAGGGTTTAACCCTATATAAGAATTTAATTCTTCCAAATTCATAGGAATTTAATTCCTCCAAACAAAATTAGGGTTTAACCCTATATAAAAATTTAATTCTTCAAAATTCATAGGAATTTAATTCCTCCAAACAAAATTAGGGTTTAACCCTATATAAGAATTTAATTCTTCCAAATACATAGGAATTTAATTCCTCTAAATGTAACTAGGGTTTAACCCTAAAAAAGAATTTAATTCTTAAAACAAGGGACTTAAAACTCTCCATGCATGAAAAGAGATCAGTACCCAATCTGGTCACGTGGTAACACGTGACCCTCCTCCTCAATGAGTAAAAAAGGAAAGAATGAGACGTGGTCACGTGTCCCTACGTGACCCGTAAATAGGCTCCTCAAGATAAAAAGAATTACCCCAGAGGCAGTGCCTCACGTGCTCCCACGTGACCCTCAAAATAAAAGAGAACAAAGCCAAGGGCAGAATCAATTTTGGGCGCCCTCATGTGTCCTCACGTGACCCCTAATAAACACTTTAATAATCAATGCATGGATACCCATCATGTGCCCACACGTGATGGCTGTTAAGATTAAGTGTTTAACACTTCTGTGAATATTCTGAGAACAAATAACAGGGGCGAGGTCCAATCATCAGGCACCTCACGTGACCCCACGTGAGCGTTCCAATCTTAGTATTTAACACTACTTTAAGTGTTTTTGTCCCTAGTGTTTAACACTATTTTAAGCAATTCATTCGTTTAATGCTTAACATTATTTTTAAATGCATCACGTGGGAACACGTGACCGCCAGATGTGTGCTAGTGTTTAACACTACTTTCAAACCATTCTTAGCCCAAATTGGCTAAAGTTTTCCAGAAGCAGACTCCCCTTTGACTAAGCCTCAAATACATTCTTGTCTTCCAAAATTGGTCATCTCATATGGCATTTGAATGCTCAGCATTCAGTAAAAGACAAAATAAGGACTGAACCCAGGCCCATGCTTAGCATTGCTAAATAAAGGGGGGCTGAACCAAGACAAGTGTTCAACAGTCCCAACAAAGGTCCAACATTTCAAACTTAATTGGACTTAGCCCAAGTTGGCCATAAGTCCTCAACTCAAATTTGACTGAGCCTATGTGCTCATAATCTAATTAATTGATCTTAGTTCCAAATTGGACTACAGATTTTCCCAATCAACATTAGTTCAAGGGTACATCTCTTCACTCCTTTGATATTTGTCGTTGTAATCCTTCAACGTCTTCAAATAGGTGACGGGTCATGATAACCAATCATTCCATGGACTGTGGGGTCCTTAAACTCATGGATTATGATGTCCTTAATCTCGGACTGTGGGGTCCCTTTAAACCCACGGACTATGATGTCCTTAACCTTGGACCGTAATGTCCTTAAACTAATCGACCGCAATGTTCCTAAACTAAACAATAGAGCCCAAATACTCTCTTGTCGGATCTAAACGATCCTGTTAAGTTGATCTTAGTCTAAAATTAGACTAACGTATCCTTAGCAAATGTTTAAGTTGATCTTAGTCTCAAATGAGACTAACGTATCCTTAAACCCAACCCCAAACCCAAATCTAAGAAGATACGGATTTGGACTAATCCACGCCCTACGGGCGACGACATAAATTAGTCTCCGTATACAATCCACGGGCAACCAAAAACAAAACAAACACACACGACACGAAGTGACCATCTGGAGAAGGAGAAAGTGGTTACCGCGATGCGGTAGCGTAATTAACTGCAGGGGCTTGCACCTGCAGGGAAGAGCGTCCCCACAATCAAAAACCCCTCAACGAGGGGGAATCTGACGAAGTCTGCTATATCTGCCGCATCCGTTTAAATCTTCGATACATGGTGCCAAAAATCAACTTGGCATCTTCGGAGAGGTGGACGGATAACACCAATTAGCATCTGCCCCCAAATTCAGGCAAGACGAACCTACGCGGTCGCGTCTCTGTGTTTCGGAGGGGAACACTCCCGATTTGGCTTATGGAGTTGAACTCCTGACAGAGATTAATTTATGGAGTTGAACTCCAACAGCTTGAATGGAGTTAAACTCCTAAAAATATTTAGAGATGATTAAAGGGGGCAGCTTTGTTTCTCCCCTTTGGCCCTGGATCTTCCCAAGATGGGATTTTTGAAGATGGGTCTCCTTCTTCTTCTTCTCGGTAAACCGGATCTTGGAGAAAGGGGTGAGATTTAAAAATCTTCCCTTTTTGTGATCTGATGGAAGATCTAAGCTCCCCTTTGTAGGTTTTGTGGTGAAAAGCTATTTAGTTTTGGAAAAGGAAGAGTGAAACTTTTGATTTAATTCAAAACGAAGAAGAAGGTTTAGAACTTTGAGGAAGGAGAAGGAGGCACAAAAACCCTAGACTTTTGAGGGGAATGAAAATTCCTCTTTATTTCATTATCATATTGCCTTTTATAGGCTTGCACATTTACATATAGCCCCTTGGGCTTTACAAAATGGCATTTTGTCCATCCCATGCCTCATGTGCTCATTTCTTTTGCACATGAGCCGTGGGCTTTACAAAAATTTGGCTTTACGCCCATTTTCTTAAATTCATGCATAAAAAATTACATCAAAATTATTTATTACATGATTTCTAATTTCGGCATGGGGGAGGCCGGCCGCGGGGCTCGACTTGGGCATGGGCCTACTTACTTGGGGTTGACCTTGACTTTGACCCGGTCGACTGGGGTGCAATCTTTGACCCCAACACCCATCCCTCATCGTCACCAACCCAGAGTGCCATCATCGGCTAACACCAACGCCGTCCGAGCACCACGCCACCACCAAGCTCCATCCCCAAGCTCTCTGCATTGCCTGCGCCCACTTCATCACCGATGAACTCCTCCAACGTGGACCCAAGCCCGAGCTCCATCACCTCAGTCACCACCTCGACCTTTCCTCCACACCCCGAGCCCAGCCCCTTCGCTCTAAGTCAAGCCCAAGTCAGTCCCCTTGCCTCCGCTACTCTGGCCACGATCCAGCGCCACCGCCAACCGCTGTTGATGCCTTTCCGTTGCCACAGTGACCCTGTCTCCATATCCAAGCCAAGCTCCGCAGTGAGTAGCCGAGGCCAAGCTCGAACCCCGTAGCCGAGCCTAAGCTTGTTGTCGCCGTGCCGTAATCATGCCCGTGCTGAGCTCATCGTCGTTGCCGTGCCATTGTCGTCGAAAGGCAAATTAAACACTTACTTTACATGCTATCTATACTAATATATATATATACAATCGAAACTTAATTATATTTCTTGGAGTCTGACAAATGTGGCGACCCGTATTCATGTGTTGCATGATGAACTGAACAAATAATGAGTCTAATATCCCGTGGTTGATATATAAAGTTCACAGGGATCGAATCCCGTTCATGTATGTGAGATAAACCAAATCCGCTATAGTTTCGAAATGATGTGTTAAGTGCTCGATGCAAACCTTATGCGAAAATAAAATCTAAAATGGTGGAACTCATGATTTTTAGACCCTAATATTGTTAACAAACACTCCGTAGAAATTTGGTGGCAAATCGATGTCGTTTTCACACATAAAGTGACGCCCTAACTTCAATACTGAAACTTGCGTTTTACCGAATACTTGACACCATTAAATTCATAATTAATTCCAGAAAAATCCAATCGTAGCGTGCCTGGGTTCTTTGCGAAGGGTACTGCATAATACTTAATACTACATATATGTTTACTATTAGAGGTATCCTCTGAACATCGAAAATAAAGAACTTACCTGACCTTAAACCACAGTCCGGTGCAGAAACTTAACCCTTGATATGCATTTATACACCTGACTTCTTAATGTTTAATTATGATAGTATGCAGAGACAATTACCACTGCATAGACAATTGTTTTAGATTTCTAATGGTACCGGTTTCACTAAATTCCAGTATCATTTGGTATTTAAATCATATTTTAAACGGATGACATGTACGGCAGATTTCTGTCATTTCAGTTTGCACCCTTCATTAGTAATCTGATCATAACTTCTAAACAAAGATGACTATCGTTGATCTGTTTTCTGAGATATAAAGTTAACTCATAGCTCTACAATTAGTTGAACAGTAGAGTTGCATAATTATGATCCCAACAGGGAGTAAAACGTGTTACGAAACGGACTTCCAGTCAGAAATTGGATTTCCAACAGTAAACATTTAAAATGGAATGACCATAACTCACAAACCTAATACCCGATTGACTCGAAACCAATTTTTACGTACATATAATTTAATACGTTGTTTACTCCTTTTATATTGTTTTGCCAAATTACGCACGTGTGATTTTATGTAATTTTTCTAATCCAACCGACACCGGTTGCTCACATGTATTCAGTAGTACATTTGTTGTATCCCCATCATGTTGCATGATTGTTATACCCTTGTAAATAGTGCTCATTCGCATCAATATCCTAGTGACCATGTTACATTACCAAGTGATAAATGTTAGTGATTGGATTGTGGCAAGTACGTTAGTGTAAAAGTGTGATTGAATAATAGAAGTGATATGTACTTGTACACAATCAGCAGAACCAATTAATTATTGCGTTGTCGACGCCTATGGGACGTATATAAGTGTAACTATAACTGGTATGGGACAAGTATGGAAGCACTTATATTAGTGTCATAGGTAACATCGAGAACTGTCCATTTATCGTGGATACCAGTCGAGACATGCTTGATGGAGACCCTGTCTCCAGTTCTCGCGTAGACTTGTCATGGAGCGACTAGTATTTAGATTCATGGTCAGTGTTTGATGTAGACCGCGGGGTGTGGGGGTAGTTTGAGTGTGAGTTCGATCAACGGAATCTCAGAAGTCCCACTGCCGGCATATGTAGTGATTTCGGGATTTGTACTGATAGCGTTTCTAATTCTTACTGATCGTGATTCAGGCCCATGTTCCCTTGCCCCTGGGGCTTACCCTTAGGTTGGGGATACGTCTGCGGTGGTTGATGTTCACATTTGGACTGACGATAGGTTTAATGATTTGGACATTGAGACTTAGAGACTGATTGCTTTAGTGACATGGACATTGCATTGATTACTGATCTGATACACTTGCTTTATCATTGCATGTACTGGTTATTTCATGCTCGCGTCATTACTCTATACTTACTACTTTATGTTTATCATCGTTGCACATTACATATGTATATATTGTTATTGTGTCGTTCTGACGACCTGAGTATGCATGCTCAAAGTGAGAAGTAGACTTAGCTCGGATCAAGACCTTCCCTACCTCGAGATTATTGCAGACATCTAGATTAGCGACGTCAGCGCTATCATTCCCTTTGACTCTATCTGGTTAGTTTTATATCCGTTTTGATAGAATTAGTGACTGCATTTCTCATTACTTGTGTTATGATTACTGATTACTACGTAATGCTAAAAACCGAAGTGTGACTACGGCAGGATATTTCCTTGACCGTAGGAGCATGGCTAGCCTTGTCACCCCTCGTATCCCGTATTTTAGGAAACGCGGCGTGACATGGTTTTGTTAGTATCAGAACCAGGTTGGTTTGGAATGAGATTACAGTCCAGTCTAGGCATCCCTTGATTTATATCCCGTGATATTGCTCGTCACTTCCATAGAATCCTCTTTACATCATCGTTCAAAGTCTTGTCCTATCACTTGATCTTACTTTCAGTTATTAATCCGATACCTTATCTTAAATCTTATACCTTATACCATCCGAAAATTTATTGTTTCAGGACCATGGCTTCCAACGACTCTCTTTCTACCTCCACTACCCAGAGTCAGACCGTCGATATTTTGGGTGCACTGCAAGGTTTGATGGAAGCTCAGGAGCGAACAAACGATCTCTTAGCTGAAGGACTAAGAAGGAAAATGGCTCAGGCACCAGTGGAAGTCCCCAATCGTAGAGAAATCTCTGTTAAGCAAATAGGAGGTGTACAGATGAAGCGGCCATTTGTTCCTCAGCAACAGAAGCAGCGAAGAACCCAACGTTGTGGTTATTGCAAGAGGCCAGGACACCTTCAGAGGGACTGTCGCCGGGCCAAAGGGCAGTGCTTGATTTGTGGATCCGATGAGCATCTTGTCAATGGTTGCCCTCGAACGAAAGAGCTACAAGGAGAAGATTCGTCAACGCTCTCCATATCTACTTGAGTAACTTAGTTGTTTTCGTAGTTCGAGTTTCGAAGATGGTACGGACCCAACACAGGATTCAAACTCGCTTTACGGGATCGCAGCGATCTAGATATCAACGCGGAGATATCACTCTTCCTGCTTTCAGTAAAGACCTTGTTATTTTATTTAGTAATCGTTTCTTTTAGTCTGAACCTTGTATTTTGTTGAACCCCTTGGTTTAAAGGAAAAAAATGTGGGTTGTGATTTATATATCGTTCCCTTACCACTCACTTCCATATACTACTTACTGCATCATCACTCAAGTTTATGATTTTAAATTTTACCCACCTTATAGTTTCCATGTGCTCAACATCTTTATTTATTTTTGTATGTTCTACCATCTGATCATGACCCTCTCTTTTCAGGCCATGACCAACCCTGGGGCAGCACCGCCTCTCGATGGGGACACTCGGTCCTGCGTTTCTTTTGACTGGATACCATTGAGTTCAGACGACGAGATCGATGGCCCACAGGTTATTTTCAATAACAGCGATCCCGAGAACGAGGGAGTCACAGACGCAGCTCCAGAAGTCAATATGGTCAATGACTCTGACAATGTGGAAGAGGACCCTGATAAGAAAGCTCCCGCCGAAGAGGAAGGGCCAGGAGAAGAAAACCCCGTGGGGGAAGTGCCCGAAAACGAGGCTCCAGCGGAGGAAGAGTCGGAGGATGAAATCTCGAGTGAGGAGGAACTCGAGGCTGAAGAACCTCCAGCAGCAATCCCTGCGATGCGCTATGGGAATGGACGTCCCTATCTTAGCGCGAGAGCTTATCGTAACTTATTGAACTTCCACAATCGCGACTGACGCGACTTTTCTTTTCTTCTGACCAAATAAAAAACAATGTATAGCTTAAGGCCATGTTTATCTCTCAATTGTGCTCTGTCAAGATTTTCTAAATAATAAAGTCCGGTTTGAGCAAATTTTCTCTGAGTATTGAATCTTTAAAGTCCGCATGATGCAGTTGAGCACCACCTTCCTGACTCCACCTTTCGATTGGGTCGTATCTTACCATAACCCATACCCTAGCTAGTCTACTATACATCACTGGTATTATTTTCTATTACTATAGTTATATTTATTGGCGTTTAAAATTTAGCTTTTTCCCTACTTTTGTGTTTTTCTAAAGGTGTGCGTTATTAACTACTTTCGTTATTTCAAATGATCTACTATCCTTCAAGTTTTAATAGTACAAGCTTACACCGTATATTCTATTTCTAGTAAATTGTCCCTACAAATGCTCTTCATGTTATGTCCTTTTAATACGTAGTTCTGTTTTCATGCCTTTTATTTTAATTTTCTCTGCTTTTACTACAAGATGTCACTTCGGGTTATCTTCTACTTATTATTTTTCTTTAACGTTAAAATGTTTATTATAGTGTTATCATTCACATTCGTTCGTTAGTTGGTATTCTTTTGTTTAACTCTCAAAATTCATATTTTTTGTGTTCATATTCGTGCTAACTATATTTTATTTTCATATTTACGTTTGCTTTCGTATACTTGTGTTCCAATTGATTTAAATTTTCTATTTACTGTAATATAAATTATGGTTATCTTGTATACTAATACATTTTATTTACTTATACATATATCATTATCTCGGTATTATCTTAGTTTCTTTTGTGTTGTAGTATCACCGCACTTTTGCAAATACAGTTAGTCTTGGCCATTACGTTAATTGTTCATATCTAGTTTATTTACCAGCCCACTTATTTTTCTTTTTCTTCTATATTTTACCATATGAGTATTCTTAAGTTGTTTTATAATTGATTGGTTTGTAGTTTTATAAAAATAGTTTTGGTTTTTAAGACCTATCCGTCAATCATTCACTATTATTTATTATTTTTATTCTATTTTTTTTCATTGTAATTGTATATATATATAGTTTAATACTATTATTTGTGATTTATTTTGACCTTACATATGATTTTTCCTGCTCTATTTGCTTATATATAAATGTTCGATTTTTCTAGTGGTTGCTTTTCGCATGACTTTTATAGCTTATTGTTTATTTTAATTTCGAGGACGAAATTTTATTTAAGTGGGGTATGATGTAATACCCAGTTTATTTTGTACTCTATTATTCGTATTTCGTATGTTTTTTTTCTATTTAATTTAAGTTCAAATATTTTCCCACATATTTTTCCCTATATTTTCTAAACCCTAATTCCTAATTCTAAAATTTTTCTAAACAATCAAACACAATCCCTAATTAATTTCCTAATTATTTTTTCCAAATAACTTTCCTATTTTTCTAAATTCTTTTCTTCTTTAAAACCTAAACTAAACCCTAACCTTTTCCTACCCGACCCGAGCCGAACCGGCCTACCTGACCCGACCCGCCCCCCCACTCCCCTTCTCCTTCTTCTTTTCTTTTCCTTTTCTCTTTCTTCCTCTTCCCTCCCCCCTCCCCCCGACTCGCTGCAAACCCACGACCCCTTTCTCCTTCGCTGTGACACCCGCTTCCCTCAACGTCGCCCACTTCCCCGAGATCCCCGCCCTCGCCGCAACCGCCCCGCGATCCCTTCTCCTGCCTCACCTCCCTCTCAACAGCTGACCCCTTCTCTTCACCCTCTCTACCTCCATCACCCTTCAACTCATTTTCCCCTCTCATCTCCCTCCTCGTCCTACCGTAAGGACCCCCACCGCTACCCCAACACACCCGCTGCCCTCCTCCATCTTCGAGCTCGAGCATCACGCCCCACCCTGAGCTTCTCAACAGCTCGCATCCTCAACCTCGTGACCACCTTCGTCGCCGCCACGACGACCACCCACCGGAGCCCCTCGTTGCCTTGCCACCATCTTTACCTCCCCGTGACCTCCTCAACTGTCACTCCGTCTCCTCCTTCATCAACCGAGCTCCACCCATCTTCAGCCAACTTACTCACCCTTGCACCCACCGCCGCTGCCTTCTACCGCCACGGGATACCCACCACTGACCTCGCCACTCCACCGACGAGCACACCTCCCCGGACCGGCACCTCCTCCCTCAACCTAGCTTCCGAGCTCCCCATCCCTCGCCGTCACCAACCCAGAGCGCCATCTTCGGCTCACCCCAGTGCCGCCCGAGCACCACGCCACCACCAAGCTCCCTCCCCAAGCTCTCTGCATTATCTGTGCCCACTTCATCACCGACGAACTCCGACGTGGACCCAAGCCAGAGCTCCATCACCTCATTCACCACCTCGACCTTGACTCCACGCCCCGAGCCCAGCCACTTCGCTCCAAGTCAAGACCAAGCCAGTCCCCTTGCCTCCGCTACTCCGGCCACGATCCAGCACCACCGCCGACCGCTGTTGATGCCCTACCGTTGCCACAGCGACCCCGTCTCCATATCCAAGCCAAGCTCCGCAGTGAGTAGCCGAGGCCAAGCTCGGACCCCGTAGCCGAGCCCAAGCTTATTGTCGCCGTGTCGTGATCATGAACGTGTTGCGCTCGTCGTCGTTGCCGTGCCATTTTCGTCACAAGGAAAGTTAAACACTTACTTTACATGCTATCTATACTAATATATACATATATACAATTGAAACCTAATTATATTTCTTGGAGTCTGACAAATGTGGCGACTCGTATTCATGCGTTGCGCGAAAAACTGAACAAATAATGAGTCTAATATCCCGTGGTTGATATATAAAGTTCACAGGGATCGAATCCCGTTCATGTATGTGAGATAAACCAAATCCGCTATAGTTTCGAAATGATGTGTTAAGTGCTCGATACGAACCTTATGAGAAAATAAAATCTAAAATGGTGTAACTCATGATGTTTAGACCCTAATACTGTTAAAAAACACTCCGTAGAAATTTGGTGGTAAATCGATGTCGTTTTCATACATAAAGTGACGCCCTAACTTCAATACCGAAACTTGCGTTTTACGGAATACTTGACACCGTTAAATTCATAATTAATTCCAGAAAAATCCAATCGCAGAGTTCCTGAGTTCGTTGTGAAGGGTACTGCATAATCCTTAATACGACATGTAGTTTTACTATTAGATATATCCTCTGAATATCGAAAACAAAGAACTTACCTGACCTTGGACCGCAGTCCAGTGCAGGAACTTAACCCTTGACATGCATTTATACACCTGAAATCTTAATGTTTATTTGTTATAGTGTGCGGAGACAATTACTTCTGCGTATACAATTGTTTTATCTTTCCAATGGTACCTGTTTCACTAAATTCCAGTATCATTTGGTATTTAAATCATATTTTAAACGGATGACATGTACAGCAGATTTCTGTCATTTCAGCTTGCACCCATCATCAGTAATCTGATCATAACTTCTAAACCAAGATGAATATCATTGATCCATTTTCTGCGCTGTAAATTTAACTCATATCTTTACAATTAGTTGAACAGTAGCGTCGCCTAATTATGATCCCAACAGAGAGTAAAATGTGTTACGAAACGGACTTCCAGTCAGAAATTGGATTTCCAGCAGTAAACACTTAAAATGGAATGACCATAACTCACAAACCTGATACCCGATTGGCTTAAAAACAATTTTTCCGTACATATAATTTAATACGTTGTTTACGCCTTTTATATTGTTTTGACAAATTATGCACGTGTGATTTTATATAATTTTTCTATTCCAACCGACACCGGTTGCTCACATGTATTCAGTAGTACATTTGTTGTATCCTCATCATGTTGCATGACTGTTATACCCATGTAAATAGTGCCCATTCGCATCTACATCCTAATGACCGTTTTACATTACCAAGTGATAAATGTTAGTGATTGGATTGTGGCAAGTACGTTAGTGTAAAAGCGTGATTGAATAATGGAAGTGATACGTACTTGTACACAATCAGTGGAACCAGTTAATTATTGCATTGTCGACGCCTATGGGACGTATATAAGTGTAATTATAACTGGTATGGGACGGGTATGGAAGCACTTATATTAGTGTCATAGGTAAGACATCGAGTACTGTCCATTTATCGTGGATACCAGTCGAGATATGCTTGATGGAGACCATATCTCCAGTTCTCGCGTAGACTTGTCATGGAGCGACTAGTACTTAGATTCATGGTCGGTGTTTGATATAGACCGCGGGATGTGGGGTAGTTCAAGTGTGAGTTCGATCAACGGAATCTCAGGAGTCCCACTGCTGGCATATGTAGTGATTTCGAGATTTGTACTGATAGTGTTTCTGATTCTTATTGATCGTGATTCGGGCCCGTGTTCTCTTGCCCCTGGGGCTTACCCTTGGGTTGGGGATACTTCAGCGGTGGTTGACGTTCACACTTGGACCGACGATAGGTTTAATGACTTGGACATTAAGACTTAGAGACTGATTGCTTTAGTGACATGGATATTGCATTGATTACTGAACGAATACACTTGCTTTATCGTTACATGTACCGGTTATTTCATGCTCGCGTCATTACTCTATACTTACTGCTTTGTGTTTATCATTGTTGCACATTATATATGTATATATTGCTATTGTGTCGCTCAGACGATCTGAGTATGCATGCTCAGAGTGAGAAGTGGACTTAGCTCGGGCCAGGACCTTTCCTACCTCGAGGATATTACGGACATCTAGATTAGCGACGTCAGCGCTATCATTCCCTTTGAATCTATCTGGTTAGTTTTATATCTGTTTTGACAGAATTAGTGATTGCATTTCTCATTATTTGTGCTATGATTACTAATTACCACGTAATGCTAGAAGCCGAAGTGTGACTATGGCAGGATATTTTCTTGACCGTAGGAGAATGGCTGGGCTTGTCACCCTTTGTATCCCGTATTTTGGAAAGAGGGCATGACAGTTTCGAGAGAATTTTGGTGAAACTTGAAAAATTTTGCCTGCAATAAAATTTAGTTACGATTCGGTCTTCTATGTGTTAGCATATTTTTTAGTAACTCGCCGGGCCTGTGTATAGCACAGAGGCACTTGCTAGTATTTATAGAATGAGCAAAATGACCACACATCCTCAAGAATTTTCCCGAGGATATCTTTTATAATCAAGAAGTTTCATGAAGATGTCCTGAGAATTTTGATATATTCTTAGATCTGTTTTAATATTGATATGTGATGATAACCTAAAATTGTAAATGTTTAATCAAAGCCTAATTTGGAGATATATATATAACGCAATTAAAAAATGGTTACCGTGCTAAATTAGAATAAAGATTAGCACATATCAAAATGAAAACTAATTTGAAAATACTCTGCATTCTGTTTTTTTATCATGATAAATCAGTTTTTTATTCTAATATGTGGGCATATCTTAAATCAATTTTTAAATATGCATATTCCTAATTGATGATGCTCACAAGTGGTATTTCCTCAGATTACTACACGTGGCGGATGACATGTCTCGAAGGCTATGGAGGTGGAATAAATGAGTTTCATTAGGGGCGTTCCTCTGGACCTCGTCTCCAAAGACGTATCCGACCTTTCAGGAGACCTCCCTGGGTACTCTCCACCTTCACCTAGCAAACGGCCAACAGCTCGTCTCCGAGCTTCCTCGGTCTCCTTGCTCGTCTCCGAGCCATCAGACAGGCCGAGCATCCTCGGCCTCCGTGCTCGTCTCCGAGCCATCAGACAGGCCGAGCTTTCTTGGCCTTCCCGATCAACCGAGAACGCGGAACCCAAGCACCCCCGCAACGGCTCTACGTATCCCGCCAGGACGAGATATCCGCCTCCCCAAGTTCCGTGTCCCACGCTAGCGCGTCCCCCCACTAACGGGCGTATCCCGCCATTAATGCGAAGATAATGCAAGGGCGTAACTGACGGCGATAATCTCGCGCCTGCTGGCTCCACGCGACCACTATATAAACGCCTCTCTCAGACGACTCAGGTAACTCGAACGCATTCCAATACGCCGTTACTCTGCATTTATTCTCCGGCACTAACTTGATCGTTGGAGGGTTCTACGGTGGTTACCCACCCCGGGGCTTCCTTTGCAGATAGTCGGCGTCAACACCAACCCATTGAGATCCACACGCTCAACAACTCCCAAACCAAATCTCAACCGTTAAAGACCGTCATCTCGGGATTGACGGAGGATAACATCTGAAGGAGATCACAGCCTCCATCAGATGGCGCCGTCTGTAGGAACGTTTCAGAAGCTTCTCCACCCCTAAAGTTGATCTTTCGCCCTCGACCTGATGGAGAGCGACAACCGCGACAATCCAAATACGAGCCGCCGCAATGGAGGTGGGAGCGGCTCATCTTCTCCTCCTAACGTGATCAACGCCTTTGTTGGGGTAAAAATTTACACCCCGGTTGACCGAGTCAAAGTCAAGGTCAACCCCAAGCCAGGTGGGCCCAAACCCAGGTCAGGCGGGCCCATGCCCAAATCGAGCCCGCGGCCAGCCTCCCCACGGCAACAACAAAATCATGTAATAAATAATTTTTATATAATTTTTTTATATACATGAATGTATACAAAACGGGCAGGAAGCCAAATTTTTGTAAGCCCATGGCTTATGTGCAAAAATAAATGGCACATAAGCCATGGGATAGGCAAAACACCATTTTGTAAAGCCCAAGGGGCTATATGTAAATATGTAAGCCTATAAAATGCAACATGATGAATAAAAAAAGAAGACTTTTCATTCTCTCCACAAAAAAATTTGAGATCTGAGATCTTTTGTGCCTCCTGCTCCTTCTCCAAGGTTCTAAACCTTCTCATTTCTTTGAATTAAATCAAGAGTTTTACTCTTTCTTTTCAAAAACTAAGAAGTCTTCCACTACAAAACCCACAAAGGGGAACTTGGATCTACCATTAGATCTCAGAAAGGAGAGATTTTTAGATCTCACATCTCTTGATCATCAAGAATCCAGCCAACAGAGTAGGAAGAGGAAGAACCCCTTTCATCAACCAAAACATTTTAGGAGTTTAACTCCATATATTTACATAGATATATATATATATAATAAATATTTCCTTTCTGAAGCATAGCTTCTGGTTCTGGGACTAAAAGCCCCTTTATCTCGTCAGCGCCCAGCGCTCGAGCGCAAAGCGCCCACGTGGCGACACGTGGCGCGCTTGTGCTCAGGCGCGCTGCGCTCGAGCCAAAGCGCCCACGTGCCGACACGTGGCGCGCTGCGCTCGAGCGCAAAGCGCCCACGTGGCGCGCTGCGCTCGAGCGCAAAGCGCCCACGTGCCGACACGTGGGCGCGCTTGCGCTCAGGCGCACTGCGCTCGAGCGCAAAGCGCCCATGTGCCGACACGTGGGCGCGCTTGCGCTCAGGCGCGCTTGGGCTCAGGCGCACTGCGCTCGAGCGCAAAGCGCCCATGTGCCGACACGTGGGCGCGCTTGTGCTCAGGCGCGCTTGCGCTCGAGCGCAAAGCGCCCATGTGCCGACATGCAAGCGCACTGTGTTCAAGCGCACTGCGCTCAAGCGCAAAACACCCACGTGCTGACACGTGGCGCGCTTGCGCCTGAGCGCACAGCACCTAAGCGCACACGCTCAAGGCGCTGGCCCCACGCATCCCTTGGATGCCTATTCCCCCTCTTTTTATGTACATACATATACATATACATATGTATACATATTTGCACACACACGTGCTCCACGACACTGTCCCTGTTAGAAAAAAATTTCTAACGGGGCGCTGCCCCGCACCCCGCAAGGGGGCTGCTAGCCCCCTTGACCCCCAGCCCGCTATCCGGGTAGCGGGACCCCCGTAAAAAACTCTGCGTGGCTCCCGATATATTTAAACCCCCCTCCAAAACAAAACACACGTACACTGCACATTGAGTTCGCATGACCAGTTTAACCCGTTAATCGGAGGTTCCCTCGCCCCAAAGGTGAGGAGTAATTAACGGCAGCTTAGTCCGCGGCTGCCGGAGATTCGGATCCCCACAATCAATAAACCCCGGCCTACCCTAAGCAGGGGGAATCTGTAGTATACGCCTGACAAGCGTGCGCGTATTCCCATCTCAATGGGGTGACGAAAAACACCCTACAGATTCTGGCATGCCCGGTGGGACCATCTCTCCTCCCATATTTCGGGTTAAACGTTCATGCGAACTCAGTCAATATACATGCCTATATTCATACTGAAATAATGCCCTTTCATGCAGGTTCTCAAGCAATCACTTCTCAACGATGTCTCCAAAAACCTGCTCAGCTCTCAACACGGCTCCCATCTCATACACGATGAAGATAGACTCCAGGACGGTCCTTCCGGCTAGTCTCGGGCGACAATGGGAGGAGCCGCTGCTACCATTCGGCTCTGTCATGTTCATGCCAGTTGGCGCCATCCCAGCTCCTCAAGCCTCGGTGGCAGACAAACCGGTCTCAAAAGGCAAGAGGCCAAATGTGGTGATCTCAAGGGTGCCCCAACCCAAACGCAAGTCGGTGTCTGAACGACTTTCCTTGGCCCCAGCTGGGGGCAAGGCCATCAACACGAATAAAGCTACAACGCGTCCCGAGCAAGCTCCAGCGGTGCCCTTGACCACTGCTCGATCGGGTGTCTTCTCTAAGCTCCCTGCCAATGAGAACAAGACGACTGGATATGCTGTCCACACTGTCTATGTGGTGGGTACGCGCAGCAAGAGCAAAGACGGGGCCATTACTTCTCAAATCCAATCTGGCTTGAATGTGGTGGCCGCTTCCTAAGAACAGCCGCCTCTGCTGGGTGGTGAAGACCCTCTCGATGAGGATGACAGGCAGAAAGACCCTTCGGTCCATGAGAAGTTGGGCTCGGAAAGCGAAGAAGTGCCGACTTTCCGCCCCAGGACTGCGGAGCAAGAGCTGCTTCAAGAGCTCCGAAAGCAGCTCAGAAGCAAAGCAAGGAGATGGCCAAACTCTACTCCAAAATCGATGACTTGACGAATGTCGTGATGCAGCTCACGGCCCGACTTGCCTCTCAGCCGCCCAATCAAGCGGAGGGCTCTGCTCGTGAACCGGGAAATGGTGTCCCGAAGCAGCCGACGCATATTCCCTCGAATCCAAAAGTGGGTGAACTACATGAAAACCAGTCGCATCCTATCTCGGGAAATGTCTTGGCTACCGATGACAGTAGCCCGCTGACTCAAGATCAAATCATGAATTTTGTTGCCAGCAAAGTCAAAACATTGGTGGCCGAAGCCAAAGCACAAAAAGATATCAGCAGTAGTAGGAGACCATATCCTGCTCAGTATGATCTGGTGGAATTCCCTAGCGGCTATGTCATCCCCAAATTCGGAAGATTCGATGGGACGGGAAACGCGAATCAGCACATCGCCCACTTCAAAGCCTCATGCGGGAATACTGGGGGCAATGATGCGCTTCTCCTCCGCCAGTTCGTTAATAGCCTGACCGATGTTGCTTTCGACTGGTACGCGGGCATACCGGATGGCTCCATCACAACTTTTGTCCAAATGGAGTCTCTGTTTCGGCAGAGGTTCATGAGCTTCAGCGATAAGATTACTATTGCCGAGCTCGTAAGGACCAAGCCCAAGAGCGACGAAAGCAGTACGGATTTTATAACCCGATGACGTAATCTCTCCGTCAAATGAGAACCGCCGATAGAGCAGGACCAATCTGTCAGTCTCCTTGTCGGAAATCTCAACAACTGGATGGCCCCGTTTCTATGTACCGCGGGTCTCAAAACATTCCAAGAGCTAACCAAAAAGGTCCAAACGTTGGAACGCTCAAAGCCCGAGTCCGCTCAGGATCTTCAGTTCACAAACAGACCAAAACCTTGGAGGGACGACAACCGAAAAGGCGGAAGTTCTAACATCACCGATTCTCCAAATAAGCAGAGAACGGGCGGGGCAAAAACTGACCAGTCTCGAGAGCCAACTTTGGAGGAAAGGAGAAATAAGGTCTACTCATTCCGAAGGGACAAGGTCCACAAAATTTTTAAAGATGCTCTAAAGAATGGCCTGCGGCTACCAGAACCAAGACGGCTAAGTGAAGCGAACAGGACTGATCATCCCAACTTTTGCCCATACCACCGAGTGCTGGGACACACTATTGAAGACTGTTGCATCTTCAAGGATTGGGTCGAGAAACAATACAAGGCGAGAGAAATATCATTGTCCCCTGGAGTGTTAACAAACAATCAAGCTGCGACCGCCAATTTCATACAAACGGGGACCGAAGTCCTTCAGGGACCTGATTCCCTCAAACACCCGCCTTTCACTGGCATTCCGTCTCGGGGATACGTCCAACAACAGGCACTCCGTCTCGGGGAAACGCCTTACCACAGGCACTCCGTCTCGGGGATACGTCCTACCACAGGCACTCCGTCTTGGGGATACGTCCAACAACAGGCACTCCGTCTCGGGGAAACACCTTACCACAGGCACTCCGTCTCGGGGATACGTCCAACAACAGGCACTCCGTCTCGGGGATACGTCCAACAACAGGCACTCCGTCTCGGGGAAACGCCCTACCACAGGCACTCCGTCTCAGGGATACGTCCAACAACAGGCACTCCGTCTCGGGGAAACGCCCTACCACAGGCACTCCGTCTCGGGGATACGTCCAACAACAGGCACTCCGTCTCGGGGAAACGCCCTACCACAGGCACTCCGTCTCGGGGATACGTCCAACAACAGGCACTCCATCTCGGGGAAACGCCCTACCACAGGCACTCCGTCTCGGGGAAACGTCTTACCACAGACACTCCGTGCTGGGGAAACGTCCGACAGCGACACTCCGTGCCGGGGACACGTCACCCAGTGACACTTCGTGCTGGGGAAACGTCAAGCAGACACTCCGTGCCGGGGACACGTCAACTAGCGACACTCTGCATCAGGGAAACGTCCAACACAGACACTCCGCATCAGGGAAACGTCCAACAGCGACACTCCGTGCCGGGGAAACGTCAAGCAGACACTCCATCTTAGGGACACGTCACCCAGCGACACTCCGTGCCGGGGAAACGTCAAGCAGACACTTCGTGCCGGGGACACGTCTGCCAAATCGCTCCGGATCAGAGCGTCGACCGTCCAAGTCGCAAAAAGGGCAGTGCAGGCTTCCTACAAAGCAGGAACCAGATCGCTCCGGGCCAGGGAAACGTCTACCACGGACACTCCGTCTCGGAGACGCGTTAAGCATCGACCGTCCATGTCGTAAAAAGGGCAGTGCATCCCAAAAAGTGGGAACCAAAACAAGTCGCCTCCACGTGAAAGAAGATCCATCAATTTCATGCACACGACCTACAAGTGTGGTGTGCATTTATGGATGGGGGGCAATTTGTTGGGGTAAAAATTTACACCCCGGTTGACCGAGTCAAAGTCAAGGTCAACCCCAAGCCAGGTGGGCCCAAGCCCAGATCAGGCGGGCCCATGCCCAAATCGAGCCCGCGGCCAGCCTCCCCACGGCAACAACAAAATCATGTAATAAATAATTTTTATGTAATTTTTTTATATACATGAATGTAAACAAAACGGGCAGAAAGCCAAATTTTTGTAAGCCCATGGCTTATGTGCAAAAATAAATGGCACATAAGCCATGAGATAGGCAAAACGCTATTTTGTAAAGCCCAAGGGGCTATATGTAAATATGTAAGCCTATAAAATGCAACATGATGAATAAAAAAAGAAGACTTTTCATTCTCTCCACAAAAAAATTTGAGATCTGAGATCTTTTGTGCCTCCTGCTCCTGCTCCTTCTCCAAGATTCTAAACCTTCTCATTTCTTTGAATTAAATCAAGAGTTTTACTCTTTCTTTTCAAAAACTAAGAAGTCTTCCACCACAAAACCCACAAAGGGGAACTTGGATCTACCATTAGATCTCAAAAATGAGAGATTTTTAGATCTCACATCTCTTGATCATCAAGAATCCAGCCAACAGAGGAGGAAGAGGAAGAACCCCTTTCATCAACCAAAACATTTTAGGAGTTTAACTCCATATATTTACATAGATAGATAGATATATATATATATATAATAAATATTTCCTTTCTGAAGCATAGCTTCTGGTTCTGGGACTAAAAGCCCCTTTATCTCGCCAGCGCCCAGCGCTCGAGCGCAAAGCGCCCACGTGCCGACACGTGGCGCGCTTGCGCTCGAGCGCAAAGCGCCCACGTGCCGACACGTGGCGCCCTTGCGCTCAGGCGCACTGCGCTCGAGCGCAAAGCGCCCACGTGGCGCGCTGCGCTCAGGCGTACTGCGCTCGAGCGCAAAGCGCCCATGTGCCGACACGTGGCGCGCTTGCGCTCAGGCGCACTGCGCTCGAGTGCAAAGCGCCCACGTGCCGACACGTGGGCGCTCTTGCGCTCAAGCGCAAAACGCCCACGTGCTGACATGTGGCGCGCTTGCGCCTGAGCGCACAGCACCTAAGCGCACAGCGCTCAAGGCGCTGGCCCCACGCATCCCTTGGATGCCTATTCCCCCTCTTTTTATGTACATACATATACATATACATATGTATACATATTTGCACACACACCCCCGTAAAAAACTCTGCGTGGCTCCCGATATATTTAAACCCCCCTCCAAAACAAAACACACGTACACTGCACATTGAGTTCGCATGACCAGTTTAACCCGTTAATCGGAGGTTCCCTCGCCCCAAAGGCGAGGGGTAATTAACGGCAGCTTAGTCCGTGGCTGCCGGAGATTCGGATCCCCACAATCAATAAAACCCGGCCTACCCTAGGCAGAGGGAATCTGTAGTATACGCCTGACAAGCGCGCGCGTATTCCCATCTCAATGGGGTGACGAAAAACACCCTACAGCCTTATCCACTCGGATAGACAGGCTCACATCGATGGTGGATGCCCTCGTCCACGTTCAAGCGGTGGGCCCTTGTTCCCCTCCGAAGGACGGTGCGACAGGGACGTCTTGCCTGAAATTTGGGGCAGATGCTATTTGGTTTTATCCGTCTACCTCTCCGAAGATGCCAAGTTGATTTATGGCACCATGTATCGAAGGTTTAAACGGATGCGGCCGATGCAGCAGACTTCGTCAGATTCCCCCTCGTTCGAGGGGTTTTTGATTGTGGGGACGCTCTTCCCTACAGGCGCAAGCCCCTGCTGTTAATTACGCTACCGTATCGCGGTAACAACTTTCTCCTTCTCCAGATGGTCACTTCGTGTCGTGTGTGTTTGTTTTGTTTGTGGTTGCCCGTGGATTGTATATGGAGACTAATTTATGTGGTCGCTCGTAGGACGTGGATTAGTCCAAATCCGTATTTTCTTAGATTTGGATTTGGGTTTTGGTTTAAGGATACGTTAGCCATATTTGAGGCTAAGATCAATTTAAACGTTTGTTAATGATACGTTAGTCTAATTTGAGACTAAGATCAGCTTAACAGGATCATTTAGATCCGACAAAAGAGCATTTGGAGGCTCTATTGTTCTAGTTTAGGGACATAGTGGTCCATTGCCAGTTTAGGGACATGGTGGTCCGACATTCCCATTTTGGGGACGAATATTAGTTTAATGACATTTCGGTCCAACATCCCCATTTTAGGGACGAATATTAGTTTAATGACATTTCGGTCCGACATTCCCATTTTGGGGACGAATATTAGTTTAAGGACATTTTGGTCCATGAGTTTAGGGACCCCACAGTCCGTATTAATGTGTGGTTGTCGGGACCCGTCACCTCTCTGACGACGTTGAGGGATTACAACGACAAATACCAGAGGAGTTCCGAGATGTACCCTTGAACCGGTTGTAAATTGATTTGGGAGAGCAGTTGTGCTCAGTTCAATTTATATTGAGGACTTATGGCCAGAATTGGGTTAAGTCCAGTTAGAAAAATGTCTAACATTTATATTTGGCCTATTAGGCTTTTACTTGGGTTATGCCCTTTTACTAATGCATAGCATTGGGATTTTGCATTCTGGTCTGTTTAGACTTCTTTTTTTAATTGGGCTCTACCCTTTTCTAATAATGCATAGCATTTTTGTTTGGTCTGATAGACCTTTTAATTGGGCTCTGCCCTTTTTTAATAATGCACTGTATTTAATAGTCTGACAGTGCGCCACGTGGCTTGTCAGGTGCTTTGCG
This sequence comes from Agapanthus africanus, assembly GCA_030015575.1. NCBI lineage: Eukaryota > Viridiplantae > Streptophyta > Magnoliopsida > Asparagales > Amaryllidaceae > Agapanthus > Agapanthus africanus. Next base: position 385,304,066 of record JASDDO010000006.1, on the reverse strand, counting down.
CCGATTGAGGAGCGCAAGGCGCAAACTGATGTGGAGGTGACACGTGTCACGCTCTGGTGAGCGTAAGTCTGTTAGCGCAGTGCACTGCGCAAGTGTGCTGTGCTAGTGCGCTGCTGACACATGGCACTCTCTGATGACTTGCGCCAACCCAAGAGCGCAGTGCTCATTTTTTAAAGCGCATGGCGCAGATTATTCTGGGGTTGACACGTGGCGTGTTCTGGTGACTTGCGCCAACCCAAGAGCGCAGAGGCGCATTTCAGAAGTGCAAGGCACTGTTCAATTGCGCAGAGCGCATCTTGATCTATTTTAGATCAAAGAAACAAGTTCTTCTTGTTCTAAAGAGATTCTACCTCAAGATTTAAGAACCAATGGTTCATCAAAAGGCTGTGCCTTTATGTAGATCAACAGATCTAATAATGAAGTAAATTACTTCTTTAATTTTTGTGATTGGATATTTTTTTTGATCTTTTTCTTTTTTAATTGAAGATCTTGATCTTGTTCTTAGATCTTTGATCTTTTTAGAAGAACTTCTTCTTTTTTCAAAGGTTTACCTTTTTTTTCTTTTGAATTCTTCTCAAAGTTTTTAGAGGATGATCTCTGTATTTTTTTCTATCTGAGACTTGGAGTCTAGGGGCCTTTATATAGGGCCAATTAGTTTGTTAGGTTAGTTACAGAGATCTCTCTCTGATTGATCTGGGGATATTTCCCTACCTTTGGATTTTTGATCCTAAGGCATCTGTTTTACAGAAGATAATCTTCTTATTTTAGTAAGATTAAAAAGATCTTTCTAGAATTTTAATTCTGATTAAATAATTCATTATTTAAATTTTAGTGCTGGCACAGTTGGCGCAAGTACACCTACGCTGACACGTGTGGCGCAGCGCAGAGCGCAGCGTAACTGCGCTAGCGCACCTGCGCTGACACGTGTCGCGCAGTGCAGAGCGCAGCGCAACTGAAGCGTTGCTTCCTTTATTTTTAAAATTTTAATTTTAAAATAGAGTCTTGCTCTGATTATGGGAAAGGGAAGCGTTGCTTCATTTCCCGTCTTGGAATTTGAACAAAGCTTAGCTCTGATTGAGGGAAACAAATGCCCCCCCACCGTTGCGCTTACGTGGCCCCAGACGTGAGCGCAGCGGTGGCAGAATTCCAACCGTTGTGCCATATTTTGGAAGTTGAAACGGCTCTCACTGCCTATAAATAGGACCTTTGGTCCCTTAAATGATTTTCATCTCTTCATAAGAATTTTTGTTCAGAGCCTTGCTCTTAGGCTTTAAGAACTTTTCCAGAGTAAGACTCTGTTAAAACTTAGGTATAGTTTAAAACTTTTAAGAAACCAGGGTTTTACCCATTAACAGAGCTTTGCTCTTTATAGATCTTTGATCTAAAGAGAACCATTTTAGGGTTCCAATAATAGAGCCTTTACTCTCTAAAAGGATTTTATTTATAATTTCTTGATTCATTAATGGAGCTTTGCTCCTTTTAAATCATATAGCAGAACTCTTAAGAATTTTTCATGGATCTTTGAAGATTAAAAATGGGATTTTATTTCTTGATAAATTATATCATCTTTTCATAGCAAAGCTCTCAATGTTCTCGGGGGATTTCTTTAAACTCCTTTCATAACTGATATTGACGGGTGTCACTCCTGTCTGTAGAGCATTGCTCTCGGGGAGTTTAATTTCCTGCGCCTGTTTTGAATCAAAAATTGCTTAATCAGTCTGTCTGCTAATTTTGCTGATTTTCTTTTACAGGAGTAATGGACGCCCACATGTATGACCTTGATGAGATCATCTCTTATGGAGACATTCGCCGACTTGGCCGTTCTCAGAACCGAGACCTCACAAACGCCGAGTGTGCCGAAATTATGAGTTGCTTCGATGCATATAACGGTCAACTGCTTCCTCGACGCTCCCCTCTCCTGAAGCTTATTGTGGGAGCAATTTGGGAAGCGCTTCCCCTATTCTTTACCGGCGTGCCGCTCAGGGCGTTAGATGCCGCCGAGGATAAGGTGCACTCGGTGTACCTGATGAACCTAATCTCGAAGAGACGGCGAGACAATCTTGTCGATCTCCTGCACCAGGCCTTTCAACAGTCCGCCATACTTGCTGCTTATCGGAGGGTGGAGGACATCAGTGGGGATCCCGACGCTCGTGCTCGTGAAAGAAAGCACACTAGGATGGTTCGCCAGGCTTGGAAAGTCCTGAACAAGGTCACTTTCGAGTTCCTCAATCCATGTCCTGGATTTGAGGTTCTTCCATTGTAATAGCATTTCAACAATGCTGTTTTTGTTTATTGTCTTTATTGATGTAAGAATTTTCCAAGTATGAATGACAAATCTTTTGCCCCCTTCCTTTTATTTTCTGCTTTGTTATTGGCATATTCCTTAAGTAAGCATAGCCTGTAGGTGATATAGAACATTCCGTCTTGAATACTTTGGGGAGTAGTGATGGCTTAGGAAGCAGGTTCAGATCTGCTACCTAAGCCTTTTCAACTTTATGAGCCGTGAGGGTCTCATAAAGACTTTTCTCCCTACGAGTCGAGAGGATCTCGTAGGTGTATTTTCTCCTTAGGGGTCGTGAGGACTCCTAAATGTGTTTTCTCTTGAGAGTCGTAAGGATCTCACTAGAGAATTTTCCGTCTTACAAGTCGAGAGGACTCGTAAGTGGTTGTTTCCCTCCTTGTCGAGATTCAACTTTGGAGAGTGTGGCCCGTGAATAGTATGCAAGAGTCCGTTTTGGACCGACTTGTAGGGCCCCAGTGCTTAGGAAACAGGTTTTTTAATCCCCGCTGCCTAAGGCTTTACCTCACGAGGCGAGACAAATCGAGCATTTCTCGCAAGGATATCCTAACGTCACAATTAACCTCAGCTCTTTACGACAGAGGTTCGTTAGGGTCTGTGGTACTAGGGTTTCGTCCATCGTACCGTCGCATCGGCTGATGTATTTCTTGATAGGCAACCTTGCTGTTCGAGTAGCCTTGCAACTGTCGTGTCTCTGATCCCTTCGGGGGCTAGACAAGACGTCTTTGAGCAATCCTCCTAGGCAGTTTGACCATCAGAAGAGCAAGCGTTAGGAATTTTTCCATGCCACATTTTACTCGAGGTTAGGCTCATTTTGGAGAGCCCCGATGAGTCATAACCACTCCGCACTGGTGTGGGATGATCCCCGATAGTCTTTCAGGTTTTATATGAGTTGTCGTCAAGACCCTGAAGCTAGGAATTTGGCCTTTGCTTCGTTTGGAGACATTGCGTCTGCTGTATCGAGACAAGTGCCGCGGTTGTCTCTAGGTTGTTGGTGAACCGTCGAGATTTGGAACTAGGGATTTTGCCGTGGCTTCATTGTTTGATTGTCGCGTATGAACTTGTTGGAGAAAGAATGCTGTGGTGACATCCCGTCTGCTGTATCGAGACGAACGTTGAGGTGATGACCACTCCATGTGGGATGATCTCCGGTAGTTTTTCAGGTTTTATATGAGTTACCGTCAAGACCCTGAAGCTAGGAATTTGGCCTTTGCTTCGTTTGCTTTGGCGTGTCCGGATCCTGTTGGAGGAAGGACGCTGTAGTGACATATCGTCTGCTGTATCGAGACGAATGTCGTGATGGTGACCACTCCATGTAGGATGATCTCCGGTAGTCTTTCAGGTTTTATTTGAGTTACCGTCAAGACCCTGAAGCTAGGAATTTGGCCTTTGCTTCGTTTGCTTTGGCATGTCCGAATCCTGTTGGAGGAAGGACGTTGTAGTAACATCTCGTCTGCTGTATCGAGACGAATGTCGTGATGGTGACCACTCCATGTGGGATGATCTCCGGTAGTCTTTCAGGTTTTATTTGAGTTACCGTCAAGACCCTGAAGCTAGGAATTTAGCATTTGCTTCGTTTGCTTTGGCGTGTCTGAATCCTGTTGGAGGGAGGACGCTGTAGTGACATCTCGTCTGCTGTATCGAGACGAATGTCATGGTGGTAACCACTCCATGTCGGATGATCTCCGGTAGTTTTTCAGGTTTTATTTGAGTTACCGTCAAAACCCTGAAGCTAGGAATTTGGCCTTTGCTTCGTTTGCTTTGGCGTGTCTGAATCCTGTTGGAGGAAGGACGCTGTAGTGACATCTCGTCTGCTGTATCGAGATGAACGTCGTGGTGGTGACCACTCCATGCTGGTGTGGGATGATCTCCGATTGTCTTTCAGGTTTTATATGAGTTACCGTCAAGACCCTGAAGCTAGGAATTTAGCCTTTGCTTCATTTGCTTTGACCGTGAGGTCTTTTGTTGACGTTGCGTCTGCATCCTGCTGGACTGCGAAGGAACACTGTTGTTGATATTGCGTCTGCTGTAACGAGACGAATGCTGAGGTAGAGCTGGGATTTTGCCATCACTCCGCTTTGTTTCGACCATGGGGTCTTTCGTTGACGTTGCATCTACATCCTGCTGGACTGCGAATGAACACCATTGTTGACATTGCGTCTGCTGTATCGAGACGAATGTTGAGGTGAAGCTGGGATTTTGCCATCACTCCGCTTTGTTTCGACGTGAGGTCTTTTGTTGACGTTGTATCTGCATACTACTGGACTGCGGAGGAACACCGTCGTTGACATCTCGTCTGCTGTAATGAGACGAATGCTGAGATGGTCTCCAGGTTGTCTGTGAACCGTCGAGATTTGGAACTAAGGACTATGCCGTGGCTCCGTTTGATGGTGTAGCATCTATGTCCTGCTGCAATGAAGAGGCACACCGTTGTTGGTCTCCAGGCTATAGATGTGGCCATTGAGATTTGGAACTGGGGACTTTGCCATAACTCCGTTTCGTTGCAACTCTGAGGTCGGTTGTTAACGTCACGTCTGCATCTGGTTGGAGCGAGGAGAAACGCCGTTGGTGATTTCTAAGTTGTCGATATCGACGTCGAGACCCTGAAGCTAGGGATCTTCCTTTGCTTCGTTTGTTGACATTGTGTCTGCAATATTGCGACAAATGTCGAGGTTGTCTGTTGTCTATGAACCGTCGAGATTTGGCTTCGCTTTCTGGTGGAGCCTGTTGGGAAGGTATGGTTCTCTCTTTGTTTGTGCCCCTGGATTGTATACAGGGATCGATGTGATCTCACCTGTAGGGCAAAAATTTCATTTTCATCAAAAAAAATTTCCGCGATGCTCTATCATTTCAGCTTTTATATCACGAAGGTCGCGATTGCCCAACCATTTCGGCTGTTTTTTCGCGGCGCCCCATCATTTCGGCTATTTTTCGCGGTGCCCAATCATTTTGGCTATTTGTTTTATTTTTACTCGCTGCTTTTTATTGCGAGTTGCCCAATCATTTCGGCTATTTCGTATGCATACATTTTTACTTGCTGTTTCGTTGCAAGTTGCCCCATCATTTCGGCTATTTCGTATGCATGTGTGCTTGCTGTCTTTTCGCCGCAAGTTTGGGATTAGACACCAATTTCGGCATCAGCACCGCTACAACTGGGATGTTGCCAGGAGCGAATCATCATTTGCCTCTGTTGATGTTGAACAAAGGTGGCTTAGTAAACAGGGTTAGGATCCTGTCGACTAAGGCTTTTGACTTCCTGAGCCGTAAGGGTCTCACAAAGGTATTTCTCCCTACAAGTCGTGAGGATCTCGTAGGTGTGTTTTCTCCTTAGGAATCGTGGGGATTCCTAAGTGTATGTTCTCTTATAAGTTATAAGGATCCTACAAGAGTGCTTTCTCCTTATAAGTCGAGGGGACTTACAAGGGTTGTTCACCGTACGAACATATCCCCAGTCACAGATGGGACTTGGTTAGGGAAATGTTTATTCGCGCCCGTGGATTATATACAAGGGTCAGTATTGAGCCACTTGTAGGGTAGTATCAGAGGTTGTGGGGGTTTGCTTAAGAACAGATTCAGGTCTCTGTAACTTAAGACTTTCAAATCTTATGAGCCGTGAGGGTTCCATAAGAGAGTTCTCCTTACGAGTCGTGAGGATCTCGCAAGTGTAATTTCTTCTTAGGAATCGTGAGGATCCCTAAGTGTGTTGCTCCCTTGTAAGTCGTAAGGATCTCACGCGGGTGGTTTCTCCTTACAAGGTCGAGAGGACCCTGTAAGTGTTTTTTAACGAGGCTGCGCCCTTTCGGGTTTTCACAAACACTCGCCGGTAGCCCTGCTGTTTTTACTCATGGAGCCCTTTCGGGTTTTCATCTGTGCCTATTTTGCTTATGGACATACCGTTTTCTCTCTCTTTTTTTTTAACGAGGTTGCGCCCTTTCGGGTTTTCACAAATATCGTCGGTAGTCCTGCTGTTTTTACTCACGGAGCCCTCTCGGGTTTTCATCCGTGCCCATTTTGCTTATGGACATACCGTTTTTTTACCACGTCAGCCTGGGGATGTCGCGGGTTGGTAGTAGTTTAACGACGTTTCGGTCATCAGCCTGAATGCGATTACGCAGCTAGATTTTGCCGCAAATCTTCGCATGTTTTTGTGTCGGAGGTGGATTCCTTGAAGAGAGGGCTGAGGGCGAATTCTTCGTCAGAGTCGCTTCCAAAGGTGATAACTTGCGATCCCTTGGTGTCGGCTATGTGACAGTTGCCAGCAGCTCTTTCACTCTCATATGTCGTGCTTTTCTGTTCCCGACGATCCTTACGCTTCACTCATTGAACGTGTTGTCGATGGGCAACATATCCCTGCCACCAGTTTTTAAAGGCTATGCACTCCTCGGTAGGGTGTTGTTCATACCATAATATTGGATTATTATATTCCCCTTTCTTATTCTTTTTATAAATAAACAGGTGCTTTTGACGCATTTCTGCTACATGTTACAGGTTACAGGTTCTTGGACAGAAAACAGTGAAAACGATGTAAAGACGATGAAAATGTGGACTTTAACCAACAAACAGAGGACTCTTGATCAAGCCTACATCAAAGATAAAGTTCACAATTAACAAGGCAACGCAAGATCCAAGTTGTCAAAACAAACGGTTAAAAATCCACTACAAATGTTCACTGGAAATCTGGAAGAAAACCCAAAATACAAATGGAGAAAAAACTAAAGAAATGAAAAGCCCAAAGAACTCTGAAGCAGCCCAGCAAAAAATAATCCTCTGAACTCATTATTGGGCCGCGGAACCGCGGCCCAAGCCTGCTGTAGCCGCTGTTCCGCGGCCAGAAGAAGCCCAATGGAGAATTGTTTTTTACCAAAATTCAGTGGCTTCGTTGACTGGTCTCTATATGGCTATTTTTGTAAATGTAGACATGCGAGTCATTGTAACCCTAGGGTTTCCTATCCTCTATAAATAGGAACCCTAATCATTGTATTTTCTATGCCTCCTTTTAAATAATAAATTCAGATCTCTTTATGGAGAGCATCGGTGCCTCTTTTCGATTCAGAAATTCAGGTCTGACAAACCTGATTTGATGATTGGAGAGATGCATCTGTAAGTAGATTAAATTCCTTGCCCTAGTTTAGATTTCAATTCTTTGTCCTAGGTAGATTTAAATTCTTGCCGTAGATAAATTGCTTAGCGTTAGCTTTGGGGAAGGATTTTGAGAGATGAGATCTCTCATCCCTTTTTTACCCATAATATATTTTCAATAGGACTCCATGCATACACGCACACACCGCGCCCTGCGGCACCCTATCCTTTGAAGTAGCGATGATACCGTAGTGTAAAGGCCCGGTTGTGCGCGTTTTCCATGGAAGTTAGGGTAAGGATCTCTAAAGGAAGGACAAGAACCTAGAGGAAGGAACACCTTCCCGAATGGATCTAATCCCCTTTATTGATAATTACCATAACTCCTCATAGATCTTCATTCGGGTATAGAAAGCGTTGAGATTTACCTGCATTTCCAAACCATCCCTAAACCTAACCCTAGCAAGACTAGATCTAGATAATTTTAGATAGATAGATTTAGATTTTAGATTTAATAATCAATCCGAACACCCTTCGGATTTAACTCGTTAGCGCGATTAGGAGATTCACAACATCCCTGTGGACCGACCCGTACTCACCGGCTAGCTACATGCGACGCCGTTCTTGATTGCGGTAATAGATAGTTTTTTAGATCAATCAAATGGCGCCGTTGCCGGGGATGGCATAGAAATTTCCTTTTTGCGATTTCGGGTTAATCTTAAATTTAAAAAAATCATAAAAATCTAAAAAATCTAAAAAAATATATAAAAATATTTCATCTGTTATTTTTGGAAAGAATACTTTGTTGTTTGAATATTGCAGAATATACAAAATCGGATCTGGAAATTTCCAGAAAGCGAAACAGAAATCAACAGATCAGAAAAGAGGGGGATTTTCAAAACAGAACAACAGAAAAATTCTCAAGACGTGAACCGCCCACTAGACCGCGATTCCGCGGAAAAAACCGCCTTCTACCGCCTTTCCGCGGCACTCTGGTGAAATCTCGGGATCTGCGCCGCTTCAGCCGCCGCGCTTCCGCCGCGCCAAGCCGCCTACGACCGCGATTCCGCGGCTACAGTGTCTTCAGCGCAGGAAATTTCCTCTGTAAGCTTCTCTGGTTCCTCCTCTGTAATTTTTGAAATATCTTTTCTGGAAATTCCTGCAGGATTCCGTGAGCTATAAAATATATTCCTTTCCATATAACAAATCTTGTGCAGGATTTTTGCGCCTAGTTTAAATTAGAAATAGGTTGCAAGTAATATTTTTCTGTTGCATATCTTTTATCAAAATCTTTTTGCAACAATTTCCAAATAAAGATAAAAAGAAAAAAAAAGGGAAATTTTTTTTAGAAAACTTGCAAATTTTTTGCCGCAAATAAATCCTTGCACCAACCAACATTCTTTCTTTTCCCCCGTTCTTCTAACATGGGTACCCCACATAACAAATCACTTGCTGAACTTTGGTATCCCGAACCTAATTTTGCGTCGTACGTCAATTTGTTCGGTCAATTTAAAGACGATCCTTCCTTGCCTAAAATATCTTTGAAAGATCAAATAGAGGTGTCTAGGAGAAACAGTTCGACTTTTCAACCCACTTCGTGTCGACCAAGTCAACCTTTACCACCTCCATATGTTGATACAACCTTTTCAAGTCCTACTGTCACTCCTAAGCCGATGACCATTGCTGAGCATATTGCTCAATCTCGTAGCCGATCTTTCACCCCTCTCCACTCATCTAGTTTTAGGGATTCACAAGACTATTCACCTTTTTATCCATATGTTGACCCTATCCCTGTCCAATCACCCGACTTTCCCACCAGTCATTCCCGACTTTCCCACCTTCACTAGACACTGTTCTACACAGCCTTTTGGGAGTTTCGCATATCCAAACAATTTCGAATCTTTTACCGAAACCCCCTTACCACCTAAGTCTAGTTTGGAAGAGTTGTTGGAGGCTTATATTGCAGCAACAAATAAAATGACTAGGAATGTGGAAGCGTCCTTGGCCGCCCTTATGCAACCTAGTGAACCGGTAGTTAGTTTCCCGCTAGCTCCAAATTTTTCAATGTATAAGGAGGCGGTTGGACAGAGTGAGAATGTGAAAGGATTTCAAAATCAAACCTACCCTTACCCAATTGAAGCCCACAACTCCAGTTTTCCATCGAATGTCCTAAATGATTCACTAGTTCAAAATAAAAACGAGTTGTGTGATTTTGTAGTGTTTGATTTGCCAACTTGTGAAGAACCCCTTTCGAGTGAAACCGCACATAATCCGTTTGACCTTTACACCTCCACTCTAGAACCTAAATTGATAAATATCCATGCTTTTGATGAGGTGTCTAAAGAAATTAATTTTCACTTGATTGAGGATATAGACGCCGGGAATATTTCGGATGATGAACCTGTCGATTTAATTGAGATTTTATGTTCAAATCATCATCCCGAGTTATTAAATGTTTCTCCTGAATCTCATATGCGTCTTGACTTTGATGATAATGGCATGGATGAGTTGAATCTTGAGGAGAATTATAAGGATAGTATTGAGGAGAGTTTTGAGGATCATATTGAGGTTGAACTATTTTTGTTTGATATGTCTGATTTTCCAATTCATCCTCCTGAACCTTTGACTGTTATATCACCCTCCCTCCTTTCCATCGTTCCGACCACGCTTGAAAACTGTGAGCTTGAAAAATTTTCCTTTGAATCTGACACGGTTCTCACAGCCGATAACACGTACGAGTGTTTCACTTTTTCGGCCGATGTTGATGACTCACCGCCCGAGTTTGAGTCATTTACATTTTCAGATGAGTTAGTTGAACCATCAGACTCGGGTGCTTACAGTAGTTTCGAACCATTAATGGAATCTTTCAAGTTCGAGACAGTTTACTATGGTGAGAATGATACTATCCCTAGTTCACTTCCTTTCGTCTTTCCCATTGTTCCGACCGTACAAGAGACCGTTACGCTTTCATCTCCTATACCAAGTTCGGCGTACCCATGTTTTCTTGCGAATCTTGAGGGATTTGATCCCATTTCTCGACGGATTGATAGGTTAGCGCAATCGCTTTTAACACATCGGTCATCACATATTGCGCTAATTTATTCACTCGATTTACACCCTCAAGATCGCGCGACCCTTCTTTCTCCTTTCCGCCATTATTCTCCCCCACCGAGACCATATTCTATCCTTCTTCCCACATGGTCTCGTGTGTTTCTCATTTCTTTCCTCTACACCCCATCATTTCACCAGCTTGACCATTACCATGATAAGATTTTTGAATGGTTGGTGGTAACCTTTGGCTTGTGTAAGGCCAAGCTTAAGTTTGGGGGGGACCTTGTTGTATATATGTACATATATTTTTTTTGTTTTTCTATAATAAAAATAAAAACAATAAAAAATTCAAAACAATAAAAAAAAAATTGTAAATAAATAAATAGGGGAGTGCCGACAATTTTGACCCTCTTGGTGTAGCATGACAGTGAGGACACTGTCAAGTTCAAGTTTGGGGATATGCTCGGTACGTCTTCTTCCTTCGCATTCATTTGTACATATTTTTGCATTTACATACTTATTTGAAAATCCATAAAAATTGATAATTTTTAAAAATTATAAAAATTAATGTATTCAATTTTGGCCTTATGTGACTTGAGTTTGACAAATAGGTCAACTGGCTAGGAACAACTAGATCTTAGACTTAGTAAATTAAAAACCCTAAAAATAACCTTCCTTAAAGTTTAACGGTAGAAAGTATATGTCTTTGTAGTTTATTTAGAAATAAGCAAATTTTGGGTTCACTTCTTGGGCTAAATCAAAACGAAGGAAAAGTATTGATATTTTGTTAGAGTATAAGTTTGAAAGATAATTCCTAGCTTAAGTCTAGATTCTGAAAATGTATACCCTACAAATTGCACAATCACGCACCTTGAAACTTGGAATAGTAGAGCAGACCTTGAAATGCTCTTGTCTAAAGTCCTTAGTACAATGAAAATAAAAAAAATACAAGTGTGAATAAAGAATTAAAAAATGAACACTGGTTTTTGTGATTACTTAAGGCTGCAAAAATAGAAAAATATTTAGCGAGGGTGCTTCATCACCTAGTGCCTTAGACCAACTGGTTTGGGAGTCACTGCTAAAAGCCTTGGGTGTTGCAAGACTAGGAATTACACTTTAAAAGTGCAAACGCATTTTATAATCGGTCGTTGGTACCTCAAGAAGTATTAACGGTCGCATGAAGGATGTGTAAGCAAAATTCAATTAAAAATTCACCTATTAAGAAGTGCTTTGGACAACGGACAAGGGCATGATTGCTTGATTTGAATTTCCAAGTGTAGGGGTAATTTATACACACACGTGGGAATATGTGATTGGAGTTTAGATGAGAGAAAGGGATGAAGAATAGAACTTGTATCTTTAGTAGAGTTGATAAAAATTCCTAAGTGGAGATGGAACCCTAGAAAGAAAACTTAAGAAATGCCGAAAGCTAAGTAGGTCTGCAGAACATATATAATCTTAAGTTAAATGATGAGGAAGTGTGAAGAATATGGGTGGTTAATTTACGAGTCGACGATAATAGAATTCCTTGTTAGAAAACTTAATTTGAGAATAAAAGTTAATGGGCCAAATTGATAGGATTTTGTGGGTAGTATCCGCTGAAAACCCTCAGGAGACAACACTCCTCCTACTAGGGACACCTAGAGGTTTAACGACTTATTGCACGAGCTCAGTGCAATCGCGTTTCCCTGTGAAAGTGCGGTTAGGTTTTTGTAGAGAATAAAAAAATAAGTTTGCTCGAGGACGAGCTAAAGGTAAGTTTGGGGGTATTTGTTCATACCATAATATTGCATTATTATATTCTCCTTTCTTATTCTTTTTATAAATAAACAGGTGCTTTTGACGCATGTCTGCTACATGTTACAGGTTACAGGTTCTTGGACAGAAAACAGTGAAAACGATGTAAAGACGATGAAAATGCGGACTTTAACCAACAAACAGAGGACTCTTGATCAAGCCTACATCAAAGATAAAGTTCACAAGTAACAAGGCAACGCAAGGTCCAAGTTGTCAAAGCAAAAGGTTAAAAATCCACTATAAATGTTCACTGGAAATCTGGAAGAAAACCCAAAAGACAAATGGAGAAAAAACTAAAGAAATGAAAAGCCCAAAGAACTCTGAAGAAGCCCAGCAAAAAATAATCCTCTGAACTCATTATTGGGCCGCGGAACCGCGGCCCAAGCCTACTGTTGTCGCGGTTCCGCGGCCAGAAGAAGCCCAATGGAGAATTGTTTTTTACCAAAATTCAGTGGCTTCGTTGACTGGTCTCTATATGGCTATTTTTGTAAATGTAGACATGCGAGTCATTGTAACCCTAGGGTTTCCTATCCTCTATAAATAGGAACCCTAATCATTGTATTTTATATGCCTCCTTTTAAATAATAAATTCAGATCTCTTTATGGAGAGCATCGGTATTTCTTTTCAACTTATGGATTCAGATCTGACAAACCTGCGTTGATGATTGGAGAGATGCATCTGTAAGTAGATTTAATTAATTGCTCTAGTTTAGATTTTAATTCTTTGCCCTAGGTAGATTCAATTCCTTGTCGTAGATAAATTGTTTAGTGTTAGCTTTGGGGAAGGATTTTAAGAGATGAGATCTCTCATCCCTTTCTTACCCATCAAATATTTACAATAGGACTCCATACATACACGCACACACCGTGCCCTACGACACCCTATCCCTCGAGGTAGCGGTGACACCGTAGTATAAAAGCCCGGTTGCGCGCGTTTTCCATGGAGGTTAGGGTAAGGATCTCTAAAGGAAGGACAAGAACCTAGAGGAAGGAACACCTTCCCAAATGGATCTAATCCCCTTTATTGATAATTACCATAACTCCTCATAGATCTTCATTCGGGTATAGAAAGCATTGAGATTTACCTACATTTCCAAACCATCCCTAAACCTAACCCTAACAAGACTAGATCTAGATAATCGTAGTATAGAATAATTAGGTTTTCAGATTTAATAATCAATCCGAACACCCTTCGGAATTAACTCGTCTGAGCGAATAGGAGATTCACAACATCCCTGTGGACCGACCCGTACTCACCGGCTAGCTTCATGCGACGCCGTTCTTGATTGCGGTTTAGAGATAGTTTTTGACATTAAAATCAGGTGTGCAATCCTCTGATGGTATAAACAGAAGTTAGGATGTATATCCGCTTCATCAAGATGTATACCTCTAGGAGAATTTCCTTTGAAAGAGGGCAACTTCATTCCTATTGCCAGGGCCCTAGCGAATCGTTTCCTTACTTTAAGCTTGCTTTTGCTGGCGATAGGGACGCTTTGCTCCATTCGGGGCGTCTCGACCTTTTCCTCCAGTCGTTGGCGTTTGGCCTTTTCAAATATAGCCAGTTCACGCTCTCGATTGGTTTTGCTTTCCTGGCGGGCTTCGTTTAGGAATGCATCAATCATTTCGTCTGATGGTCCTAGAAGTTCTGGTTCGGGCCCTGCCCCCAGTTTCTCTGTGCAAGAAGCCTTTTCATCGTCTGTAAACGAGTGAGAGATCACATGACAACTTGTTACGTAACCCTCAGATTCATCCGACGAGCTTTCTCCATCATCTTCCTCCTGAAAGACGTGGCTGAGGAACTCTTGGAGCGTGATGGGAGTCTGCGCCTTCTGATTATATTCCTCCAGTGCGTCGATCTGTTTTTGCAGGCTCGTGCGCTTGTCACCAGGCTTCACGGCCTTTTTGGAATTCTTCTTCTTTTTCGAAGATTTTGACGGCTGAGTGTGAGCATTTTGGCTATCACCAATCTTTGGAGTTGGGCGCGGCTTCAGCATCCCCTTGATGATCTCCGGTTCCAACAGGTTCTTCTACCTGATCGCTGGACATGTCTGGAGATCATTCAGTATCTTTTTGGTTTTGGCCGAAAGGGCCTCCTCCCATGGGGCTTCTTCAACAAATTAGCACGATGCCCCCGGCGTGTCCACCATTTTAGGAGCATGAGGTTGTGGCAGGTTCACCTTCCAGTTTTCGGATAATGCGAACTTACCTTGTTGGTACTGATCTTTGACCCATCCCTTAAAGACGAAGCAATCTTCGATTGGATGGCTTACCGCTTGGTGGTAAGGGCGGTAATTAAGATCGTTGACATCATCTGGCTGCAACGGACGTTTTGGACTCGGCAGATTGATGAGTCTGTTGCGCACTACTAGCTCAAAAAGTCTCCTTGTTTTATTCTGAGGAAACGAGTAAGGACGTCCCAGTCTCTCCTCGAGGGATGGGCGTGGACGCATATTGTTTTGACGGACAACCGGCTTCAAGTTGCTCGGCTGTGGTTGAGCATTGGCAACGACGATCGCTTTTCTTTTCCCCTTCTCATTTCGAAAGTCCGGTTTTGGAGGAGACGGTCTATGGCCCATCTGGTCCATTTGAGCCAGTTTGTCGATCAAGGCCTGGAAAGTAGTCGGCTTAAAAAACATCATGAATTGGGAGATAGTTGACTGAAGGTCAAGAGTACCCACGAACATGCCTACCGCGGGAGCTTCTTCGATGCGCTGCTCGCATTTCGACCATAAATTTCGCCATCGTATCACGTATTGTACCCACATTTCGCCTGGCTTTACCCTGGCGTTGATTAATGCGGTGATCGGCGTGCGCTCGCTAGCGCTTGCAAATCTCTGTGTAAACAACAGCTCCATCTCTGCAAATGTTTTGACAGAGTTGTTGGGAAGTTCGGAGTACCATTCGAATGCCGTTTCTAACAAGCTACCAATGAATTGGCGAAGTAGCAATTTATCATCACCTCCGGTGTTGCCACATAAAGCCCTGAACTGGGCAACATGCTGGTGGGGATTGCCCATCCCTTTGTAAACATGAAATTTGGGGATCGTATATCCCGGTGGGTAACTTATTTGGTCATACCAGCCCGGATAGGGTCGTCCAGTCTTGACAACTTGGCCAGCCGCTTCGTTCGCTCGGTGAGCTCATATTTGTTGAGCTATATAATCATCGAGCGTGGCTTTTGAGATGGTTTCCTCCTTGGCTGCTGACAGAGCCGGCAGAGGATTTGACGCTTCTCCTCTATCGTCTTCAATTATTACTAGAGGATCTTCGGCTGAAGGTTCCGGTTGTAATAACATCCCGACCATGTCTTGGAAGAGAAGCGCCATTCGTTTTATATTGGCAACTTGTTCCGCTGCCTCTTTGTCCTTCTTTTCGAGGACTCGGCGAAGGAAGTCAGCATCGGTTTCTTGTTCATGACGCTGCACTGATGACACCTCCGGGCTTTCTTTTGGCCCGGTGAGTGCGGCCATTGCAGTCATCATTTCCTGAAGCTTCTGTTGTTGCTCCTGGGCTTTGATCACGGATCGAGTGAGCGGTCGGTGACCCATCGAAGCACGGCTTTCCTCCTTTCCGGAAGCCATATAAACAGTATGGACCGTTATGCCCCCAGACTTGGGGCGTTTGGCTTCGGCGTCTTTACGCTCTGCCGTATTCATAAGGGTTTTCCTTGGCCTCCTTTTCTTTTGAGTGATCGACGTTGAGGGAGCCGTTGCAGTGGGCACCCAGCCAGCTGTTGCTTTTTCTGGCTTGACAGAGTAGTCCTTCTCCTGCCGAACCTTCATCATTTTCTGTCGGCGGCGATAGTCTTGATCCATTACGGAGTCTTGGACTTAACGCCAGACCTTGTAAATTTTAGAGGACAGCCGTTGAGGGGGCTGCTCCAGCTTCACCTTTGGGGCATTATCCATAAGTGTAGGAGATCTTTTCAATACGGCAGTTGGCGAGTTTTTGCGCACCCTTCTTAGGGGTTCAAAGCTATTCCCAGTCGGAACAGCAGCATTGATTTCCACCATCGGAGCTGGCGGAGTTATCTCAGAGGGGGAGTTGCCCCCAGCTTTCCTTACCCGGCGCCAGTGACGACGGCGAGCATCTCGCGCGATTGGAGTTGGTTTAGCCATAGATGTGACCTCCTTATGCCCCCTGTTCTGATGAGAGTCTGTTGTTGGCGTCAGTCTGTCAGAGACAGATGCTCACTGAGAGGGAACGGCCAATCTTGAGAAGGCCAATTTTCGTGCAGGGGAAACGGCCTTGGTTACTTCACACGGAGCGGGAGCTGACACGGACAGTCTTGTGAAGACCGACCCCTTAGCCGGAGAAGCCGCCTTGGGGACTTCAGGAGTAGGGATGGCTATCCTCTTCGGAACAACCTTTTCTGGGATTGCAGGCTTCATCATGGGCCCACTTGAGCTTTGGCCCAGTTTGCTGAAAACTGAGGCATTGGACTTGGACGGCCCGTTCAGAGGGGCCGTGGTAGTAGCAAGCCGATCAAGGACCAACTTCTTGGGAGCTTCTAGTGTTGGTACAGGGGTGTTGAAGCTCATGGGTGGGAGTATGGTCCCGAAGAATAGTCCAGTGGTGGCTTGAGTTACCTGCTCCACTGGCATCTTGAAAAGGGAGGCCGCTCGGGGCCTGTAAGTCACTCCTCCAGCAAGGACGGAGTGAGAGTTGTAGTTGCAGGTAGTGCAGTTTGAAGCCATTGATTTTCTGTTTTCTGCACGGAGCAAGACACCAAATCTAAGTACCTCGAATCCACAGGCAACCATAGAAAACCGCGATTCATTCGCGAACACGACACACGAAGTTTGGAGTGGAAAGAGGAAAAGGTCCCACCGGGCGTGCAAGAATCTGTTCCCCTCCGAAGGACGGCGCGACAGGGACGTCTTGCCTGAAATTCGGGACAGATGCTATTTGGTTTTATCCGTCTACCTCTCCGAAGATGCCAAGTTGATTTATGGCACCATGTATCGAAGGTTTAAACGGATGCGGCCGATACAGCAGACTTCGTCAGATTCCCCCTCGTTCGAGGGGTTTTTTATTGTGGGGACGCTCTTCCCTACAGGCGCAAGCCCCTGCTGTTAATTACGCTACCGTATCGCGGTAACAACTTTCTCCTTCTCCAGACGGTCACTTCGTGTCGTGTGTGTTTGTTTTGTTTGTGGTTGCCCGTGGATTGTATACGGAGACTAATTTATGTGGTCGCCCGTAGGACGTGGATTAGTCCAAATCCGTATTTTCTTAGATTTGGATTTGGGTTTTGGTTTAAGGATACGTTAGCCATATTTGAGGCTAAGATCAACTTAAACGTTTGTTAAGGATACGTTAGTCTAATTTGAGACTAAGATCAGCTTAACAGGATCATTTAGATCCGACAAAAGCGCATTTGGGGGCTCTATTGTTCTAGTTTAGGGACATAGTGGTCCATTGCCAGTTTAGGGACATGGTGGTCCGACATTCCCATTTTGGGGACGAATATTAGTTTAATGACATTTCGGTCCAACATCCCCATTTTAGGGACGAATATTAGTTTAATGACATTTCGGTCCAACATTCCCATTTTGAGGACGAATATTAGTTTAAGGACATTTCGGTCCATGAGTTTAGGGACCCCACAGTCCGTATTAATGTGTGGTTGTCGGGACCCGTCACCTCTCTGACGACGTTGAGGGATTACAACGACAAATACCAGAGGAGTTCAGAGATGTACCCTTGAACCGGTTGTAAATTGATTTGGGAGAGCAGTTGTGCTCAGTTCAATTTATATTGAGGACTTATGGCCAGAATTGGGTTAAGTCCAGTTAGAAAAATGTCTAACATTTATATTTGGCCTATTAGGCTTTTACTTAGGCTCTGCCCTTTTACTAATGCATAGCATTAGGATTTTGCATTCTGGTCTGTTTAGACTTCTTTTTTTAATTGGGCTCTGCCCTTTTCTAATAATGCATAGCATTTTTGTTTGGTCTGACAGACCTTTTAATTGGGCTCTGCCCTTTTCTAATAATGCACTGCATTTAATAGTCTGAAAGTGCGCCACGTGGCTTGTCAGGTGCTTTGCGCCGATTGAGGAGCTCAAGGCGCAAACTGATGTGGAGGTGACACGTGTCACGCTTTGGTGAGCGCAAGTCTGTTAGCGCAGTGCACTGCACCAGTGTGCTGCGCTAGTACGCTGCTGACACGTGGCGCGCTCTGATGACTTGCGCCAATCCAAGAGCGCAGTGCTCATTTTTTAAAGCGCAAGGCGCAGATTATTCTGGGGTTGACATGTGGCGTGTTCTGTTGACTTGCGCCAACCCAAGAGCGCAGAGGCTCATTTCAGAACTGCAAGGCACTGTTCAATAGCGCAGAGCGCATCTTGATCTATTTTAGATCAAAGAAACAAGTTCTTCTTGTTCTAAAGAGGTTCTACCTCAAGATTTAAGAACCAATGGTTCATCAAAAGGCTGTGCCTTTATGTAGATCAACAGATCTAATAATGAAGTAAATTACTTCTTTAATTTTTGTGATTGGATCTTTTTTTTTGATCTTTTTCTTTTTTAATTGAAGATCTTGATCTTGTTCTTAGATTTTTGATCTTTTTAGAAGAAATTCTTCTTTTTTCAAAGGTTTACCTTTTTTTTCTTTTGAATTCTTCTCAAAGTTTTTAGAGGATGATCTCTGTATTTTTTTCTATCTGAGACTTAGAGTCTAGGGGCCTTTATATAGGGCCAATTAGTTTGTTAGGTTAGTTACAGAGATCTCTCTCTGATTGATCTGGGGATATTTCCCCACCGTTGGATCTTTGATCCTAAGGCCTCTGTTTTACAGAAGATAATCTTCTTGTTTTAATAAGATTAAAAAGATCTTTCTAGAATTTTAATTCTGATTAAATAATTCATTATTTAAATTTTAGTGCTGGCACAGTTGGCGCAAGTACATCTGCGCTTGACACGTGTCGCGCAGCGCAGCTGCGCAAACAGTATCGCGCAGCGCACCTGCGCTAGCGCAGCTGCGCTGACACTTGTCGCGCAGCGCAGAGCGCAAGTCATCTAAAGCGTTGCTTCCTTTATTTTTAAAATTTAAATTTTAAAACAGAGCCTTACTCTGATTGGGGGAAACGGAAGCGTTGCTTCATTTCCCACCTTGGAATTTGAACAGAGCTTTGCTCTGATTGGGGGAAACAGCCCTACCCACCAGACCGCTGTTACCCCTCCCCGGGATAACGACGTCCGCAGAAGGACGGATGGGCACGCTCAAGCCTTCGATCTCACTCGTGCTCATCCCAGCGTCACCGAGCGCTGGCGTGCCGACTCCAACCACCGTGACCCGCATGCGACGATTAATTCCATAACCCGCTGGGCGCCGGACAGCTCCACGCCCCAATCACAGGGAAGATTGGGCCATCGCTCCGATGCCCGCCGCGGGTTCTTTCCCCCTGAGGAGGTGTCGGTCAGCTCGCCTGCTTCCAGGCATGACTGACGCCCCCACCCTTTCCGGGGTCGTGCGAAGGACGAACGCCGAGACTACTCGAGGAGGGCCTCGCCCAAGGATTTGAGAAATTTGATAGAGCGGAATCGGAGCCGCACCATCGCGCAGACCCGGAGAGGGGGTAGCCACCGCTCTGACTGTGCAGAATCCTTGGGGTACTACCGCCGACTTGAAGCCCTCGAAAAGAAAATCGAAGGCATACGACGGGATGGCCATGCATCCGGCGAAGGGGCCAGGTACTCCGCCGACTCACTAACAAATCCCTTTACAGAAGAGCTGTTGGCCGAGCACATCTCATTCAGGAACAAGCCGCCAAAACTGGCCCTCTTCAAAGGGAAATCCAACCAGAAGGACCACCTAGACGCATTTACGGCGGGCATGAGCTTCCAAGATAACTCGGACGCGGCTCAATGCCAAGCTTTCCCCACCACCCTCATCCGGGGTGGCCGGGACTCGTTCCGAGGACTTACGCCACGCTCTATCTCGATCTTCGATGAGCTGGCCACCCAATTTCTCGGTCACTTCGTCGAGAACCGACGACAGAAGAGGACGGTCGACTACCTGTTCACTGTCAAGAGTGGAGACAAGGAATCCTTCAAAGGATATATCACCCGCTTCTACAATGCCCTCGTGGAGGTCCCCGAGCACTGTGATGAAACAGTCATCACCGCACTGAGGTCGGGTCTTAGGCACAAAGAGTGGTTCTGCTCTTTTGCATTAGCGCAACCTAAGACCATGGCCGAAGTGAAGCCTGGACCGAGCGAGAAATCCAACTCGAGTCCGAGGTGAACTCAAACCTCCCCCGAGCCGACCAGGCGGACAGAAAGAAAAGGGATAGCTAGGAGAAAAAGAAAGTCAACCATCCGAAGCCTTACTCCCCGAGGTTTCAGGAGTACACTCCTCTAAACATCTCTTAGACCGAGCTGCTAGAGGAATCTAAGGACGAGAGGTTCTTCAAGCTCCCGCCAGTTACCCAAAGAGCGGGAAAGCGTCTCCGCGGCTCATACAGCGCCTTCCACAGGTCGCAGGGTCAACCGACTGAGGACTGTAAGAAACTCCGTGACTACATCGAGGGGTTGATCCGCTCTGGCCACCTGCCGAAGTACTTGCGGGACAAGCGGCAGGCGGATCGGGAGAAAAAGGACCTAACCACTCCCGGGCAAATCATGGTCGTTACCTCAGACCCAGCTCGGGAAGGTGGGGGAACCACTACATCCTCCCAGTTAAAGGTACATATGACATACCACACAAGAGGTGCAAGAGGGACGAGCCGATCATTTTCACCGATGAAGACTTCCATGGCATATTGCTCCCTCACAATGAACCGCTCGTGATAACGGCCAGGATCCACCGTTACGAAGTCCAGAGGATATTGGTCAACTCAAGGAGCTCGGCGGATATCTTGTTCCACGACTATTTCCAGCGTATGGGGCTAGGACCATCCGACCTTCGACCTACCTTCCATGTCCCTTTTGGGTTCACCAATCACTCTGTCCCGACCGAAGGATTGGTCACCCTCCTTCTCAACATTGGGGAAGCGGGCGATACACGAACCGTACCAGTGGATTTCCTCGTCGCCAAGGTCCCTTCATCTTAATAACATTCTCCTAGAACATCCTACCTTAAACGCTCTCCGGGCCCAGATCTCGACTTATCACCTTGCGATCAAATTCCCTTTGGATCAAGGGGATAGGCCGGGCCTATGGAGACCAGCAAACCACTAAGATTTTCCTCACCTCGACATCCACCGCTGGAGAGCATGGCGATGATCTTAAGGACGCGCGTGATATCCATGGGTCCTTAGATACACGAGACGACTAAAAGGAAATCTGAGGTGCCCCGGTGGAAGCATTAACGGAAGTCCCCCTCTCAGAAGGGGCCGATGGCCGGACGGTCCAGATCGGCTCTCTCTTGACAGGGGATCACCGTGAAGACCTGATCCGGTTCCTCCGAGATAACTCGGACGTATTCGCTTAGGCACCGGCGGACATGCCAGGAATCGACCCTAGAGTGATCTCCCACAAGCTCAGGGTCGACCCGAAAGCAAAGCCCGTCCGAGAAAAGAAGAGAAACTTTGCGCCGGCCAAGCAAAAGGCGATAGAAGACGAGGTGGATCGACAGCTCGCCGCCAACTTCATCAGAAACCTAGACTACTCAGACTGGCTGGCGAATGTGGTCATGGCCAAGAAGGAAAACGGGAAACGGCGCATGTGCGTCAATTTCATGGATTTGAACAAGGCCTGCCCAAAGACAACTATCCACTTCCTCAAATAGACAGCTGGTAGACAGTTCGATCGGCCATGAATTATTGATCTTCATGGATGCCTTCTCCGGTTACAATCAGATCAGGATGAACCCGACGGACGAAAAATTTACCGCCTTCACCACTGATCGGGGGGTATAATTCTACAAAGTGATACCCTTCAGACTCGAGAACGCTGGAGCCACATATCAGTGCCTGGTCAATAAGCTGTCCAAACCTTAGATTGGCAGAAACATGGAAGTCTACGTTGACGACATGCTCTTAAAATCCATCTCGTCAGCTGGGCATACTAAAGACCTCGGCAAGACATTCGACGTCCTACGCAAATACAAAATGAAGCTGAATCCAGCTAAGTGCGCGTTCAGAGTCACCAATGGGAAGTTCCTCGGGTTTATGGTAACCCACCGGGGAATCGAAGCAAACCCTGAAAAGATCAGCACCATCCTCAACATGGCAACGCCCAAGAGCAATGTAGACATCATGCGACTCACGGGAAGGGTCGCTGCCCTGAGTCGCTTTATGTCCAGATCCGGAGAGAAGTGCCTCCCGTTTTTCAGGGCCCTAAGGAAAATCCCTAAGTTCAAATGGTCGAAGGAGTGCCAGAACGCTTTCGAACAACTCAAGGCGCATCTAGCGTCCCCACCGCTACTCACCCGACCAGTCGAGGGTGACGAACTATTGCTATATCTGGCCATCTCCGACCAAGATGCAGGCTCAGTGCTTGTCAGAGAATGCGAAGGCATACATAGGCCGGTCTATTATGTCATCCACGTTTTCAAGGACGCAGAAACGAGATACCCGGCCATAGAGAAAATATTCCTGGCACTTGTCGTCGCCTCCAGGAAGCTTCGGCACTATTTTCAAGCGCACACGATCCTCGTCCTCACTGAGCGACCTTTAGGGTCGATTCTCGCCTCCCCTGAGTCATCAGGATGTCTAGAGAAATGGAGGTGGGAACTGTCCCAATTCGATATCAAATACCGCCCCCGACAAGCCATCAAAGCACAGGTCTTGGCAGATTTTGTTGTCGAATGCACCATCCCCACTAAAGAAGAAACGCCGACATGGGGTCCCGAACCACGTCCCTCGATCGAGGAAGTGCCCGACCCCATCCCGGATTAGGTGCTCTACATGGACGGATCCTCTACCAAAGAGGGGAGCGGGGCTGGCCTGATCATCTGCGGCCCGGACGAAGCGAAAATGGAATACTCCTTAAAGCTCGGGTTCAGAGCGTCAAACAACGCCGTAGAATACGAGACCTTGTTGGCAAGGCTGCGAATCGCCTCCGGGGTAGGACTGAAGACCATCAGAGTTTGCAGCGACTCCGCACTGATCGTCGGCCAAGTAACCGGGCACTTCGAAGCCCGGGAACCGCTCATGATAAAATACCTGGCCGAGGTAAAATGGTTTCGAAAAAAGCTCGACGAAGTCCAAGTGGAGCAGATCCCCAGTAACTTGAACACTCGGGCCGACGCTTTGAGCAAGCTCGCTTCTTCCTATTCGGCCACCCGTAAAAGAAATATCCTATTCGAACTCTTGCCACGACCCAGCGTGGAAGAAGGAGGGGTTACGCTCCAGATATACACAACCCAGGAAGAAGACTAAGATTAGAGGAAGGCACTCGTGGAGTTCCTAAAAGACGATGTGCTCCCTGAAGACCGAGGAGAAGCTCGTCGGCTACGGGCCAAAGCACGCCATTTTGTCTGGAGCAACGGAAACCTATACAAGAATTCGTACACCCAGCCTCTGCTCCGATGCATCGACCCCCACGAGGCTGACTACGTTCTGCAAGAAATACATGAAGGGGCCGGGGGAGCGCATCAAGGATCCCGCACCTTGGTCCAGAAGACGCTGCTCCAAGGGTACTACTGGACAAAATTGCACCAGAATGCCGAGAAGCTGGTCAAAAGGTGCAAGAACTGCCAACTCTTCGGCAGTATACCTCATCTTCCCACAACCGAACTAACGCCACTTAGCTCCCCTTGGCCGTTTGCACAATGGGGGATGGATAAGGTCGGTCAACTCCCCACCGGCACCGGCAGACACAGATACATCCTCGTCGCTATGGACTACTTCACAAAATGGATAAAGGCCATACCCATCAGAAAACTGGATGCCGCCTCTACGATAAAGTTCCTGCAGAACAACATAATTTCTCGATTCAGAATCCTGAGGTGCATAGTTACTGACCATGGGACCAACTTCGAAAACGATAAAGTCAAAGAGTTTTGCAGCGACTACCACATACTAATGAAGTTTGCCGCGGTAGCACATCCTTAATGCAACGGGCAGGTCAAGGTAGCGAACCGAAGCGTCATCCGCGGTCTCAGAGCCCGTTTGGAAGGAAGGCAAGGTGGTTAGGTCGAAGAACTGCCGTGAGTGCTATGGGCATTACGAACATCAAAGAAAACACCCACGGAAGAAACCCCATTCAGCCTCTACTACGGTACCGAGGCAATGGTCCCCGCGGAGATTGGATTGCCCGGTTATAGAGTAGAACATTTTGACGATGAAGCTTACACCTCAGCGCTCCGAAGCAACTTGGACATCTTATTGGAAAAACGGGATCGAGCGCAAATCAGAGCGGCCGCCTACCAGCAGCAAACCGCACGCTAATACAATGCCCGAGTTAAATATCAGGCCTTCAAGATGGGAGACCTGGTCTAACGAAGAAATGAGTTCATGGACCAAGGAAAGCAGCATAAGTTCTCTCCGAAGTGGGACAGACCATTCCTTGTAACGGAAGTATTGCCCGGTGGAGCATACCGCCTGCAAGACGCTGGGGGGCATAATTTTCCTCGGCCCTATAATGCCGAAAAGCTTAAATTGTATAAATAAACATGTATCATCTTTTGAAATAACGTAATTCCTTTTTTGCATTTAACTAAGTCTTTCGGGCTAGGTCCTCTTGCGAAAAAGACTTTGTGTACCCCTGCAGGGCTCTAGCTCTTTGATTCTTCTCTCGGTTCCAAGACTCCGAAGTTTTTAAGAAAACATAAAATATATATCAAGGAGAGGAAAAGAAATGGTACACTGCAAGCAAAGCCAAGTTTATTTATTTAAGAGGTATTATAGGCTCCCCAGCCTTACAACAATTACAACAGAGGAGAGCGTGGGTTAAGAAAACATTGTCGGCGATACACCGAAGAAGCTCCTCCAGCCGATCCTAAGCAACTTCGACCCTCTCCCTCCGACGGTACCGTCGACCCGGGGAAGTCCTCCATATCGCGTAAATCAGCATCTGAAGCAGAGGAGATAGCCGGGGAAGTAAGCGTCCACGGTGGCCCTCTAAGCGGCTTATCACCGCCTCGTACGTCTCCTCAAAACGATCAAGGTTATAAAAATATACGTCATCACGAGAAACGATCTCTCTAATGGTGTACATGCGGCCGGTCATCTTCAGAAACACAAGGCTGGGAAGAAATCAATATGCTTCTGGTATTTATAGCCTCAACAAAATCTTCCAAAGGCCAAGATTTACTCGCACAACGACGCAAATCACGGAATATCGCACTTTCCCGATATGGCGCTGCCACGTGTCACCCGCGACGGTCACCATTCCCGCCCTTTACGGGTCAAGGGAGGTTGAACGACGCCCCAAAAAGATACTATAGAGTCAACAAAGCCCTCGTCACGAGGCCGCCGAGTATCTTCCTGCTCGGTCCATCCGCAGCGGGTAGCTTCCTACCCAACAACGCTGTGGATCCAAAAGCCCTCGTCACGAGACTGCCGAGTAGCTTCCTGCTCGGTCCATCTGCAGCGGGTAGCTTCCTGCCCAACAACGCTGTGGATCCAAAAGCCCTCGTCACGAGGCCGCCGAGTAGCTTCCTGCTCGGTCCATCCGCAACGGGTAGCTTCCTGGCCAACAACGCTGTGGATCCAAAAGCCCTCATCATGAGGCCGCCGAGTAGCTTCCTGCTCGGTCCATCTACAGCGGGTAGCTTCCTGTCCAACAACGCTGTGGATCCAAAAGCCCTCGTCACGAGGTCACCGAGTAGCTTCCTGCTCGGTCCATCCGCAGCGGGTAGCTTCCTGCCCAATAACGTTGTGGATCCAAAAGCTCTCGTCATGAGGCCACCGAGTAGCTTCCTGCTCAGCCTATCCGCGGCGGGTAGATTTCTGCCCAACAATGTTGTGGATCCAAAGCCCTCGTCACGAGGCCACCGAGTAGCTTCCTGCTCGGTCCATCCGCAGTGGGTAGTTTCATGCCTAACAATGTTGTGCATCCAAAAGCTCTCGTCACGAGGCCGCCGAGTAGCTTCCTGCTCGGCCCATCCATAGCGGGTATATTCCTGCCCAACAACGCTGTGGATCTAAAGCCCTCGACGTCGAGGCAACCGAGTAGCTTCCTACTCGGTCCATCCACAGCAGGTAGATTCCTGCCCTACAAAAAAGCGGATCTAAAAGCTCTCGTCACGAGGCCGCCGAGCAGATTCCTGCTCGGCCTATCAGTCGGTTCATACTCAACGCGCGATCGCTGGGAGGGTACCTACCTTCCTACACTTGGCCATCAATCGACTCGTACTCGACGCACGATTGCCACCTCGACTCCGGGGAAAGGGAAGATACCGACCTTCTTACACATGGCTATTGCTCGACTCTGCTCGATGAATGGTTGGCAAGAGTGGGAAGGGTGGACACCGGCCTAACACTTGCAAGATAAAGATACTTACGAGCTAAAAGTATTTGCAAGATGAAAAGATACTTATGAGCTAAAAGTACTTGCAAGATGAAAAGACCTACGAGCTAAAAATACTTGCAGAATGAAGATTCGAACAATGAAAAGTATACGAGCTAAAGTACTTATGTAGTTTGCAGACATTTGGGCAAAGGAAAAAGGTGTACTTTATTTATAATCAAAAATAAATACAAGGTATTCTGGGCTCCTCAGCCTTACAGAAATGCCCGGAGGCTTACAAAAATCCTAAAAAGAAAGAAAAGGAGAAGGGGGATAGCTCAGGCCGCCGCTCGGCTGGGATCTCTCCCTGCTCATCGCCTTCGCCGGGGACTAGAATGGTGACCTCGGGGTCGGCGCTCCCGCCGACGACCTCGCCTCCTACGGCCTACTCGGCGCTCCCCCTGCAGTGCTTCCTTGGCGAGGGGGTACTTGGCGCGGAGCTCGCGGTCGACGAACTCCGGCATAGACTCCTTGATGGCGTCGAGGGCGCTGTGCCACATGACGGCCATAGATTCGGAGAGATCAAGATAGAATTGATCGGACGCCTTATATTCCTCCATGTCCTTCTTCGCCCGACCCTCTACAAGCTTCGCCATGTCTAAGGCCACCCGAGCAACCTTCTTAGCGGCGTCCCTCGACGTCTTCATTGGATTATAGAGGCTGGTCATCTCCTCCAACTTGGCTTGGATAGCCCGGTTAGACTCGTTCAAGAGTCGACGGGACTCCTTCAGCCTGGAGATTGTTAGCCCCTCCGCGACCAATCTCGAGTCGAGACTGGCCGCCTTCTCCTCCGCCTGTTGCAGTTGGAGGCGAATGTTCCCCTCCGAAAGACGGCCGAGACAATCTCGAGTCGAGACTGGCCGCCTTCTCCTCCGCCTGTTGCAGTTGGAGGCGAATGTTCCCCTCCGAAAGACGGCCGAGACATGGCGTCTCGCCTGAGATTCGGGGCAGATGCTAATTGGTGCTATCCGTCCACCTCTCCGAAGATGCCAAGTTGATTTATGGCACCATGTATCGAAGGTTTAAACGGATGCGTCCGATATAGCAGACTTCGTCAAATTCCCCCTCGTTTGAGGGGTTTTTGATTGTGGGGACGCTCTTCCCTGCAGGCGCAAGCCCCTGCAGTTAATTACGCTACCGCACTGCGGTAACAACTTTCTCCTTCTCCGGATGGTCACTTCGTGTCGTGGGTGTTTGTTTTGTATTTTGTTGCCCGTGGATTGTTTACGGAGACTGAGTGATGTCGTCGCCCGTAGGGCGTGGACTAGTCCAAATCCGTATTATCTTAGATTTGGGTTTGGGGGTTTGGTTTGAGGATGCGTTAGCCATATTTGAGGCCAAGATCAATTCAAACGTTTGTTAAGGATACGTTAGTCTAGCCTGAGACTAAGATCAACTTAACGGGATCGTTTAGATCCGACAAAAGAGCGTTTGGGCTCTAATGTTCCAGTTTAGGGACATAGTGGTCCATCGTATGTATAGCCGTCGGGACCCATCACCTCTCTGACGACGTTGAAGGATTACAACGACGGATGTCAGAGGAGTTCAGAGATGTACCCTCGAGCCAGAGTTAATTGGGGGGATTCATAGTCCAGTCTGTTTGAAGGTTTAAGGATACGTTAGCCATCTTTGAGGCTAAGATCAACTTAAACGGGACCGTTTAGATCCAACAAAAGAGCATACGGGGCTCTATTGTTCTAGTTTAAGGACATTGCGGTCCATGGGTAGTTTAAGGACATTGCGGTCCATGGGTAGTTTTAAGACATCTCGGTCAAGGTTAAGGACGTCGTAGTCCATGGGTTTAAGGACCCCACAGTCCATTGTTAGTTTTAAGACATCTCGGTCAAGGTTAAGGACGTCGTAGTCCATGGGTTTAAGGACCCCACAGTCCATTGTTAGTTTTAAGACATCTCGGTCAAGGTTAAGGACGTCGTAGTCCATGGGTTTAAGGACCCCACAGTCCGGTATGTGCTCTGGATGCTTCACACGGGTTCACTGCCGTGCTCTGCGAGGACCAGGCTCCGCTCTGGACATTTTCCACGGGGTCAAAGAGTGACATTATCCGCGTTCCACGTAACCAGGAATTTTGCATTAAACACGGGTTTAAGGACCCCGCAGTCTGTATCAATGTGTGGTCGTCGGGACCCGTCACCTCTTTGAAGACATTGAGGGATTACAATGCCAAGTATCAAAGGAGTGAAGAGATGTACCCTAGAACCGGAATGGATTAAATAGTCCTTGGCCCAATTTGGGATCAAGACGAATTAATTATGTTATGAGTCCATTGGCCTAGTTAATCACAGATTGAGGACTTATGGCCATCTTGGGCTAAGTCCAATCAGGAGAGGCTTTGCCTCTATCCATTTAGGCCAATTGGGCCAGAGCCTAGTGTTAAACACTACAGAGCAGTCAGTGTTGAACACTGGGAATGAGGTTGACAAGTTAGTGTTTAACACTAAGAGATAATTGGTGTTAAACAAGGCTTTTCAAATTAGTGTTAAACACTAAAACAGATCAGTGTTGAACACTGCAGATAAAGCTTTTTAATTAGTGTTGAACACTAAGGCCCAACAGTATTTTAACACTGGGTTCGAGAGTTTTAACTTAGTGTTAAACACTAAGGCAAGAGGGGTCACGTGGCAACACGTGAGAGCGCCCTCCCTTCATGTACTCTGCTGAGATTATCGCGTCTTTCAGAGCGTCACGTGCCATCACGTGACGGGCATTCAAATGCCTATGTATTAGAGCTTCTGCCGAAGGTCACGTGGATCACGTGGGGTGCTGCCTCAAAGGGGCTTTCTGTAGGTCTCTTGGGGGGGTCACGTGGTGACACGTGACCCTGCCTCTATGTATGTTGTTTTAGAGGATCTGTTAATCTTTTCCAGGAATCAAGTTCCTCGTAGGGTTAAACCCTGACAGTAATTTCAGAGGAATTAAATTCCTACTTCCTTTTGAAGGTTTATATTCTGAAATAGAGTTGAACTCTGAATTTTCTGTAGGAATTAAATTCCTTGTTCATGTGAAGAATCAAATAGGGTTAAACCCTAACAAAGGCTTTTTAGGGAATTTGAACTTCCATCCTCTGTTAGATTATGATTAAAGGAATTAAATTCCCGTTGTTTCAACAGAACTATGTTCTTAATTAGGGTTAAACCCTGTTTCTTTTTGTTCTGAAGGAATTAAATTCCCATGATACAGGGTCAAGCCCTAATTTTATTTTAAAGGAATTAAATTCCTATAGTTCTGTGAGAATTAAATTCTCGTGCTTGCATTCCCTCTCTATGTTTTGGATCTGCATGGCAGGATCTCAACCCATTGAGAATTAAATTCTCAACCTCAAGGGGAGATGTGCACTTTGCAGATCCTCTATCAAAGAGAGAAGAAATATGTTCTTCTGTTTTATGTATCAGAGTTAAACTCTGTTGAGAATTAAATTCTCTTTTTCTTTCAAAGAGCTTTTCCCTTTCTTACCTAGGGTTTTTTGCAGAAGATCCAAGTTTCTCCAAGTATCGAAGCTCTCTTCCTTTTCTTTTTCTCTCCTTGTCTCTGTATATATATATATATATATCCTTCTCTGTGTCTCTTGGCTCCTATTTATAGGAGAAGCAGCCGAATCAATCAGTTTTTGACGAATCTTCATGAAAGATTTGATTTGCATCCATCATTCGTTTTGGACCTTTGGATTATTAGGTGAATTTTATTCACCATTGGATTTCAAATCCAGGGATTTTTCCTTTGTTGTTTCGATTAGATTTAAAGGGGAAATCTTTCCAAACCCGAGATTTTCCCATAGATAGATGATATTTCATCACCTCTGAATCCTTAATTTGATTGGTTCCAGATAGCCGCTTTCCTTTGGAAAGATTTGAATTTCTTTCAGAATTTAATTCTGTTGACAAAATGGGCTTTGAAAGCCGGTCACGTGTGACCACGTGACCCATGGTCACGTGTGAGCACGTGACCCCCTTTGGAATGAGCCTTTTTCCTTTCTTTTGCGCTCTGTCTTCTGATCGTTGCTTAAACGTCACGTGCCACCACGTGACTCCTGGTCACGTGTGAGCACGTGACCCTTGTTTGAACTCTCTTTCCTTGGTTCATCTGGAGAACGAGTCTGCTGCTTTGAACGTCACGTGCCAACACGTGACCCTGGTCACGTGGGAGCACGTGACCTCTTCTGAAGCTTTTTCCTTGACTTGATCAGGGAACCGGTGTGCCTTTGACGCTTGCATTTAAATGTCACGTGCCGACACGTGACCCTTTCTGAAACCCTTTCTTTGATGTAGTTGGAAAACTGAACTTGACTTGATGATGCTTTTAGGTGTCACGTGCCAACACGTGACCGCTAGTCACGTGTAAGCACGTGACCCTCTTCTGAAGCTTTTCCCAGAAGCTTTCCTGATTTTAAATCAGGAAACAAATGCCCCCACAGCGTTGTTCTCACGTGTCTGCACGTGAGTGCAACGCTGTCACCCCTTGTGACCGTTGGATTCCTCTACGGATCTGGGGAGATGAAACGTTTCCATTGCCTTCTATAAATACCTCTGTCTCTTCATAGGGGCCTTCACTTTGCTCATCTTCTTCTTTTGAGAATTCTTTCCTTGAGAATTTAATTCTCGCTTCTTCCAGAGCTTAGTTCTCTGTCTTAAAATATTTTTAGAGTTTAACTCTGTTTTAAAGGGATCCTTTCTCCTCAGGTAATGGTAGTCGAAGCACCTTCGTTTTGACAAAACTCTCTGGATTTTAAATCCAGATCAAGGGTTTCACAAAGAACCCATTTTTCTTCAAGTACTTTAACCAAAATACGAGACCATTTAACTTCCCACAGTAGATCGCTTAGGGTTCAGATGATCCCTTAGGGAGATGATGATGGCGGTTCAAACCCATGGAATCTAATTTCATTCAAAAATGTTTCTGGGAATTTAATTCCCTTTTCTTAATAAGGAATTTTAATTCCAATGAAGAACTTGATTTCTTCACGCCGAGGCTTCCTGGGGTCTCTTGGCCCGAGGTTGTTCTTCTGCAATTAATGAAATGGTAGTTTTCTAATGAATCTCATGACCTTTATTTCAGGTATCATGGATGCCCATCTGTATGGTCTTGACGAGATCATTTCCTATGGGAATATTCGTGCACTGGGCCGCAGTCAGAACCAGGAGTTCACCGATGCTCAATGTGCTGAGATCATGAGCCGCTTTGATGAGTACGACCATCGGCTACTCCCCCGTCGCTCTTCTCTTCTGAGGCTGATCGTGCTGGCGATCAGGGAGGCTCTCCCTCTATTTTGTGCTGGTGTGCCGCTTGGGGCATTGGACGCCGCCGAGGATAAAGTCTCGGTGTATCTGATGCACTTGATCTCAAAGAGAAGGCGGGATAATCTCATTGATCTCCTGCATCAGATGTTCCAGCAGTCGGCCATACTTGCCGCCTATCGGAGGGTGGAGGACATTCGTGAGGACCCCGATGCTTGTGATCGTGAGAGGAAGCATACTCGGGAGGTCCGAAATGCTTGGAAGATTTTGAATAAAGTTAATTTTGAGTTTCTCAACCCATGCCCCGCATCTGAGGTTTTACCATTGTAAATGTGTCCTGTGTGTTTTGTATGAACCTCTTGAAGTATGAGTGACAATTGTTATTATGTCTTTCTATGTTTGCATGCCTTTGCTCTGGGATTTTATCACTTTGCTACTGTTGTTGTTGGTGCTTTCAATATGCAGGGTGCTACTCCATTTCTTTAGTGTACATCAGGTTTAGTCCTCACGTAGTCTGGACGTGGGGTCCCTTGATGTGGCTGTTCACAAAATCTTCTCATGCCCTATTTTCGGCGCACAATATTGGTCGCAGAAAAAAGGGCCTTGGAAATAATTTCATCTCCTCGATTTTCGATGCCTTTCCTTTTTTGGGCCTTGGAAATAGTTTCACCATGCAAGATTTTCCGCGCACAGCACTTAATGCATTTCCTTATATATGAGGCTATAGCTTCCCTTTTCCTCTCACCAAGAGATTTATATTATTATTATTATATTTTTTTTATCTTGGAGTAACAAACGAGCGCCATGGCCTGCAATCGCCCTCATGCTCGTCGACAGCCATGGGAAGTTCCTATTGAGGAAATGGTCCCTCGCTTTGCTGCTCGGTTGGTGGATCCCCTCCTTACTGACAATGAATGCGACTCAGCCATGCATGAACTCTCGATCCGTAGGGGGTCCCCCCTCCCGATGGGTTCTCTCTGGCTCCGGATGATTCTCAAGGCCGTGCTTGCCGACATCCCTCCTCACCCGGCGGAGATGACTCTGGCGATGCTCGACGCGGCAGAAGAAAAGCTCGAGGGTTTTCATGAGGCGTGCCTGATTACTCAGGCTTTGAAGGACTGCTCAATTCATCTGCTGAACGAGATAAGAGCCCGACGGGCTGTTATGTCTGCTTTTGCAGATGGCCATGGTGCCAATCGATGGGAAGCGACTTCTCGTGAGAACCGTCGCTTTGATGTGTTGGAGAGAGCAGAGAGGGAGATGGAGAACCTTGTTCTTTGTTTTGTTAACCCTTGTATTTCTGATCCCTTGTTTGGTGATCTTTTCCCACCAATGTAGTGTGTTTGAATCAATGTACTCCTTTAATCATTGGTGGTTTGTATGCTTTCGGTTGAATTTTCATGCTTGTCAGATAGTCGCACGTGTGTCTTGCTGGCGTAAATGAGCCGTTTGTTTTTCTTTAATTACGAGCACCATCGTTACGTTGCATGCACATCAGTGCCTCAGGCAACATTTCCTTTTAAACATTCGTATAGTTGCAAATGCGTGCCTGATAGGATACAGATCAGAAACTTGCCACGTTATCTCCCGTATCGGGTGGTTTGCGCTGGCTTTAGATCGAGTATTGTTTGTTGAAGGGAGGTTTATAAATGAAGACATATTCTTCTCTTCAATGGTGTGTCCCCTTTTTATTGAATGTATTCTGCGGATATTCTATCTTGATCTCCTTGCAGGACAGCAATGGCTTAGGATTCAGGGTTAAGATCTGCTTCCTAAGACTTTTGCATTTTACGAGCCACGAGGGTCTCATAAAAGGTTTTTCTCCCTACAGGTCGAGAGGATCCCATAGGTGTAAGTTCTTCTTAGAAATCGTGAGGATCTTTAAGCGGGTTTTCCCTTGAGAGTCGTAAGGATCTCGCAAGAGAGTTTTTCTTCCTTACAGGTCGTGAGGGCCTGCAAGTGTTGGATGCGGTCACCCTTGTCCGTGTTTTACGGAGTCAGGGGTTTCTCAAGGTATCGTAGTTTAAAGACGTCACGGTCAAGGTTAAGGACCTCATAGTCCGTGGATTTAAGGACTCCACAGTCCGCTGTTAGTTTTAAGACATCACGGTCAAGGTTAAGGACCTCATAGTCCGTGGATTTAGGGACTCCACAGTCCGCTGTTAGTTTTAAGACATCACGGTCAAGGTTAAGGACCTCATAGTCCGTGGATTTAGGGACTCCACAGTCCGCTGTTAGTTTTAAGACATCACGGTCAAGGTTAAAGACCTTATAGTCCGTGGATTTAGGGACTCCACAATCCGGTGTTCGGTTGCAGGGACCCGTCACCTCTTTGAAGACGTTGAGGAATTACAACGCCGGGCATCAAAGGAGTGAAGAGATGTACCCTTAAACCAAGGCAAGACCTGTAGGGAATCGGGGTGGTTGATCGTTAGTTTTAAGACATCACGGTCGAGGTTAAGGACGTCATAGTCCGTGGATTTTAAGGACTCCACAGTCCGGTATTTGCTCTGGATGCTTCACACGGGTTCACTGCCGTTCTTGGCGAGGACCAGGCTCCGCTCTGGATGCTTCACACGGGTTCACTGCCGTGCTCTGCGAGAACCAGGCTCCGCTCTGGACGTTTTCCACGGGGTCAAAGAGTGACATTATCCGCGTTCCACGTGACCAGGAATTTTGCACTAGATGCTTCACACGGGTTCACTGCCGCGTTAGGCGAGGACTAGGCTCCGCTCTGGATGCTTCGCACGGGTTCACTGCCATGCTCTGCGAGGACCAGGATCCGCTCTGGACATTTCCCACGGGGTCAAAGAGTGACATTATCCGCGTTCCACGTAACCAGGAATTTTGCACTAGATGCTTCACACGGGTTCACTGCCGCGTTAGGCGAGGACTAGGCTCCGCTCTGGATGCTTCGCACGGGTTCACTGCCATGCTCTGCGAGGACCAGGATCTGCTCTGGACGTTTTCCACGGGGTCAAAGAGTGACATTATCCGCGTTCCACGTGACCAGGAATTTTGCACTAGATGCTTCACACGGGTTCACTGCCGCGTTAGGCGAGGACTAGGCTCCGCTCTGGATGCTTCGCATGGGTTCACTGCCATGCTCTGCGAGGACCAGGATCCGCTCTGGACGTTTCCTACGGGGTCAAAGAGTGACATTATCCGCGTTCCACGTAACCAGGAATTTTGCACTAGATGCTTCACACGGGTTCACTGCCGCGTTAGGCGAGGACTAGGCTCCGCTCTGGATGCTTCGCACGGGTTCACTGCCATGCTCTGCGAGGACCAGGATCCGCTCTGGACGTTTTCCACGGGGTCAAAGAGTGACATTATCCGCGTTCCGAGTGACATTATCCGCGTTCCACTGCCATGCTCTGCGAGGACCAGGATCCGCTCTGGACGTTTTCCACGGGGTCAAAGAGTGACATTATCCGCGTTCCACGTGACCAGGAATTTTGCACTAGATGCTTCACACGGGTTCACTGCCGCGTTAGGCGAGGACTAGGCTCCGCTCTGGATGCTTCGCACGGGTTCACTGCCATGCTCTGCGAGGACCAGGATCCGCTCTGGACGTTTCACACGGGGTCATAGAGTGACATTATCCGCGTTCCACGTAACCAGGAATTTTGCTGAATATATCCGCATTTCACGGGGTGAAGGTTTGACTGTTGGCGATATGTATACCACCGAGCCATGGAACTGGGAGTTGCCGCTGTTCCGCTTCGCTTGATGTTGTGTCTGCTGCGTCGAGATGATCTTCAGGCTATTTGTGAACCGTCGAGATTTGGCTTCCTCTCATGATGAGACCTGGGGGAGGAGTACGACTCCTTCTTTGTTTGCGCCCCTGGATTGTATACAGGGATTGATGTAGCATCACCTGTAGGGCATACATTTTATTTTTATTTTATTTCTTTTTCCGCGATGCTCTATCATTTCAGCTTTTTATATCGCGAAAATCGCGATTGCCCAATCATTTCGGCTATTTTTCGCGGTGCCCAATCATTTCGGCTGTTTTTTTTTTTTTTTTTTTTACTCGCTGCTTTTTATTGCGAGTTGCCCCATCATTTCGGCTATTTTTTATGCCTTCATTCTTACTTGCTGCTTTTTATTGCAAGTTGCCCCATCATTTCGGCTATTTTGTAGGCATGTGTGGCTTGCTAGCTTTTTCGCCGCAAGCTCAGATTTTGGACACCGATTTCGGCATCAGCATCGCTGCAACTGGGATGTTGCCAGGAGCGAATCATCATTTGCCTTGAAAGAACTTGGGATTTGATACCAGTTCAGGCATCAGCATCGCTGCAACTGGAATATTGCCAGGAGCGAATCATCATTTGCCTCTGTCGATGTTGAACAAAGGTGGCTTAGCAAACAGGGTTAAGGTCCTGTCGACTAAGGCTTTTGACTTCATGAGCCGTAAGGGTCTCACAAAGGTATTTCTTCCTACAAGTCGTGAGGATCTCGCAGGTGTATTTTCTCCTTAGGGATCGTGAGGATTCCTAAGTGTATGTTCCTCTGTAAGTCGTAAGGATCCTACAAGAGGGTTTTCTCCTTATGGGTCGAGAGGACCTACGAGGGTTGGACTTTGCTGGGGAAATGTTTATTCGCGCCCATGGATTGTATACAAGGGTCAGTATTGAGCTTCTTGTAGGGCAATATCGAAGGTTGTGGAGGATTTGCTTAAGAACAGGTTCAGGCTTCTGTAGCTTAAGACTTTCAAATCTCATGAGCCGTGAGGGTCCCATAAGAGAATTCTCCTTACGGGTCGTGAGGATCTCGTAAGTGTATTTTCTCCTTAGGAAACGTGAGGATCCCTAAGTGTGCTGCTCCTTTGTGAGTCGTAAGGATCTCACGCAGGTGGTTTCTCCTTACAAGGTCGAGAGGACTCTGTAAGTGTCCTTTAACGAGGTTGCGCCCTTTCGGGTTTTCACAAACACTCGCCGGTAGTCCTGCTGTTTTTGCTCACGGAGCCCTTTCGGGTTTTCATCCGTGCCCGTTTTGTTTATGGACATACCGTTTTTTTTTATTCTTTTTCACTTTTTTTTTACAAGGTCGCGCCCTTTCGGGTTTTCACGAACACTTGCCGGCAGCCCTGCTGTTTTTACTCACGGAGCCCTTTCGGGTTTTCATCCGTGCCCATTTTGCTTATGGACGTACCGTTTTTTTTTTATTCTTTTTCATATATTTTTTTTTTATTTTTTTTCTTTCTCTCTCTTTTTTTTTTATCTCATCAGCCTAAAGATGCTGCGGTAGTAGTTTTAGGGACGTTTCGGTCCGTCGTTAGTTTTAAGGACGTTTCGGTCCGTTGATAGTTTAAGGACGTTTCGGTCCGTCGTTAGTTTAAGGACATTTCGGTCCGTTATTAGTTTAAGGACATTTCGGTCCGTCGATAGTTTAAGGACGTTTCGGTCCGCCGTTAGTTTAAGGACGTTTCGGTCCGTTATTAGTTTAAGGACATTTCGGTCCGTCGATAGTTTAAGGACGTTTCGGTCCGCCGTTAGTTTAAGGACGTTTCGGTCCGTCGATATGGGAAGGCTGGCTGCTGCTTGTAAAGTCTGAGCCTAGGAAGATAGTGAGCGGACATAGTCGTCGTCATCTATCATTGACCCAGGCTGTGACTTATTAAGCATAGTATTTCTTTAAGAAGCGGCCGTTTATCGGCCTGAAAGGCCTTTCACCGTGCATGTCCATGAGTAGGTAGGCTCCACCCTGGTAGACCTTGTCTATGATGTACGGGCCTTCATAGTTTGGCTCAAATTTTCCTCGCTTGGCACGATTGGGGATCATAGGTCTTTTGACCACTAGTATGAGTTCGCCTTGGCGGAATGTCCTCGGCCTGGTCAATCTTTCGTACGAGCGCGTCATCTTTGCTTTGTAGGCCTCTAGATGTTGTTGCGCTATGAGCCGGGTTTCGTCGAGGGCATCAAGCTCCTCAAGCCGAAGATGAGCATTTTCTTCGTTCGTCAGCTCGTGGTGGACTGCTACTCGTAGAGAGGGTAACTCTATCTCAAGGGGGAGCACTGCTTCCGTCCCAAATACCAACGCGTACGGCGTTGTGTTCGTGGCCGTCTTGAATGTAGTTCGATAAGCCCAAAGGGCTTCTTGCAGCCTTTCGTGCCAGTCTCTCCTATTCCTGGAAACGGTCTTTTTTATGATCTTCGTCAAGGTCTTATTGAAGACCTCGGCCAGACCGTTAGCTCGTGGATTGTAAACCGAAGAATATCTCCAGTCTATATTCTGCTGCTGTGCGAAGCGGCTAATCTTATGGCTTCGGTAAGCCGGCCCGTTATCGGAGATAATCCGCCGTGGAGTTCCGAACCGATAGATGACGTGCGTCTTGAAGAAATGGAGGATATTCTCCGTCTTCACTTCCCTCAGTGGTACTGCTTCTGCCCATTTGGAGAAGTAATCAGTTGTCGCCAGGATAAAACGGTGTCCCCGGGGTGATGCTGGCTCAATGGGGCCGACTATGTCAGTCCCCCACATTTCGAATGGCCAACTAGCCACCGTTGGGTGCAGTGGATTCGGATGTTGGTGGATGAAGTCTCCATGAATCTGGCATGAGTGGCATTGCTTCGCGTACTCAAGGCAGTCCTGGATCATCGTGGGCCAGTAGTAACCCATCCGTTTAATTTTTAACTTCATCTTTGGGCCTGCTTGGTGAGAACCGCAAAGCCCGTCATGAACTTCCTGAATGACTCTTTCTGCTTCGCCAGGTCCTAAGCATCTCAGCCATAGAGAATCAAACGATCTTTTGTATAGAACATCGTTGACGAAAGCGAAAGATAGAGCTCGTTTCATGAGCTGATGTCTTGAGGACGCTTCTTTGGGCATTCGGTGGGACTTAAAGTAGTCTATGAAGACTTCCCTCCAGTCCTCGGCCTTCTCATGGTCTTTTATTTGTAGGGTCGTCTGCTCAATCGCTCCCTTTTCTTCGCATGATTCCGGAGATATTTCTGCCGGGGCGAGCACTCG
Source organism: Agapanthus africanus (assembly GCA_030015575.1). Lineage (NCBI taxonomy): Eukaryota > Viridiplantae > Streptophyta > Magnoliopsida > Asparagales > Amaryllidaceae > Agapanthus > Agapanthus africanus. The sequence continues at coordinate 385,265,217 of JASDDO010000006.1, read as the reverse complement.
ACGGCTTTGTATCACGATTCTGACGTCATCGAGGTTCTCGTCAGCCAGTTCTTTAGCAAGTTTAGCCAACGCGTCTGCTTTGCTGTTTTCCGCGCGCGGTATGTTCTCCAAAGTATAGGAGGGAATTCGGGTCAATAGTTGTTGCACCCTTTCGCCGTACTTCACCAACTCCGGCTTGCACGTTTGGTAGTCACCATTTACTTGACTAACGACCAGCTGAGAATCCCCGTATATAAGGAGGTCTTCAATTCCCATGTCGATGGCGATCTCGAGGCCTGCTATCAGAGCTTCGTATTCGGCTTCATTGTTTGTCCTCGGCTCTGTTAAGGAGAAGGCGAAGCGCATTATCCCTCCTTGTGGAGTTGCAAAGATGAGGCCTATCCCTGATTTGATCATTGGGATGCCTTGTTTCTGTTTCTTTATGGAGGATGCTCCATCAAAATAGAGTTCCCATCGGGTGCTTCCGCCGCCAATCGCATCAAATGCATGCTCGTCCGGCAACTCACAGTTCAGAGGAGAATCGGCCGGTATCGGGTGCTCGGCGAGGAAGTCGGCAATGGCCTGGCCTTTCACTGCCTTGAGAGGTTGATACGTTATCGAGAACTCCATCAATAGCAGGGCCCACTTAGCGAGTCGTCCCGTCAATATGGCTTTCGACATCAAATATTTGAGAGGGTCCACCTTCGAAATAAGACGGACTTCATGTGCTAATGCGTAATGTCTAAGCTTTGTAATTGCGAAGATCAACGCCAGGCAGTGCTTTTCAATGGGGGAATAGTTGCTTTCTGCCCCCAGCAGCACTCGACTTAAGTAGTAGAGTGCCCTCTCTTTCCCCTGATCGTTCTCTTGTGCCCATAACGCGTCCAAGGAACCTTCGAGGGCGGTCGTATAAAGAATGAGGGGTTTTCCCTTGACCGGCGCGGCCAGCACCGGAGGGTTCTGCAGGTACTGCTTGATCTCATCTAGTGCACCTTGACATTTGTGATCCCAAACGAATGGAGTTCCCTTTTTCATCAGGTGGCTGTAAGGACGGCATTTGCCTGAAAGATTAGCGATAAACCGCCGGATGTATGCGAGCTTCCCTTGGAGAGATCGCAACTGCTTGAGGGTTCTTGGCGGAGGCATTTCCATGATCGCCTTAATCCTTGACGGATCTATTTCAATACCTCGGTGTCGAACGATGAATCCCAGGAATTTGCCCGAGGAGACTCCAAACGCGCATTTGAGGGGATTCATTTTCAAATTATATTGCCGAAGGCATCGAAATACAGTCTCCAGATGATTTAAATGATCTTCGTATGACATGCTCTTTACTACAAGGTCATCGATATAGCATTCGACGATGTCATGTATGAGGTCGTCGAAGATTTTTGTCATGACCCTTTGATAGGTAGCGCCGGCGTTCTTTAGACCAAAGGGCATAACCCTATAGCAGAATATACCCAAAGGGGTTCGGAAAGCGGTATGCTTCTGGTCTTCGGGATGCATCTTTATCTGATTGTATCCTGACGAGCCGTCCATAAAGGAGAAAACCTCGTGAGTGGACGTGTTATCTATCATTAGCTCGGTTACTGGTACTGGGAAATCGTCCTTTGGACAGGCTTTATTGAGATCCCTGAAATCCACGCATATGCGTACCGTCCCATTCTTCTTCATTACCGGGACGATATTGGCGATCCAGTCGGGGTACTGGACTTCTTGGATAAATCCAGAATCGATCAGCTTCTTGACTTCGGCGTTGATGCTCATTTCAAGCTCGAGTCGCATCCTTCTTGGCGCCTGCTTGACTGGCTTGATATCTGGGGATATCGCTAATTTATGCACAGCAATCTCCGGATCTAATCCTGGCATCTCGGAATAGTTCCACGCGAAGCAGTCTTTATGCTGTAGAAGCACGTTCTTTAACGCAGCCACCCTCTCTTCGGATAACAGCTCGCTGACGAATGTCGGTCGCGGGTCGTCTGCCGATCCCAACTCAACCTTCTTGAGGTTATCTGCAGTAGTATGTATGCCATCTTCCAGTTCTTTCGGAGCGGGCGGAAATTCTGAGATCACCTCACCATCGCTGTTCTCAAAGCACCGGGGAAGGTCATCTACGTTTTCGGGCTCTTCTCCTAATATCGTAATCGTATAGCAAGTGCGAACCCGCTCCCCGGACTGAGGTGGACCCGGTTCTGCTCTTGCGGCTTTGGGCTCATGCTTCTGTGGCGGCGTTACCTTCCAGCCGTCGGATAAAGCGAATCTGCCCCGTCGGTACTGGTCCTCGACCCAGTTCTTGAAGGTGAAGCAGTCTTCGGTAGGATGTCCTATGGCTTGGTGATAAGAGCAATAACTCGGATGAGAAGCCTTGCTAGCTTGCTCAGGATGTCTAGACTCTGGAAGCGTGATCATTTGATGTTTTATAGCGAGGTTGAGTAACCTCTCCGTCTTGTCTCGGGGGAAGGAGTACGCTCGACTCATCTTCTTCATGAGGGACAAACCCGAGCCGCTTCTTGATTTATTTCCGTCTTTGCGTCAGGCCTTTCGTACAACGGATTGACGAGGATAAGCGTCTTTGTCTTTTGCAGCACGTTGAGATAGACGTTGCGTCCTGGCCTTCTCGTAGATGGCCATTTCGCGGTTGTGGTCTTCCCGAGCTTTCTGACCCATTTTCCTGATAGGCTTGCCCATTCGTTATTGAAACGACGGACTCGGCGCTTTAATCGCGGGGTCTAGTTTTGATGGGGGGTTGGCATCTCCTGACAGGGCGTCCTCCTCTTCGTCAAAGGTATATATAGCGTAGCTACTGTGAGCCCGTTCCCGTTTTCCGGCTCTTGCGTATCCAAGCCCGAGTGTTTCCATCTTCCCGTTGGGCAATTTGCGTTGAGTCCCGGGGACATCCCAAATCCTGTTGTAGAACCGCGCCTGCCGAACGGTCTGTTCTAAAGGTACTCCTTGGCGCTTCAATAGCTTCTTTAATCCATTTGTATAGTATCTGGGCAGACGGATGGGTTGGAGCCTGTCAAGTGTAGCATCCGCGCCATGCCAGATCTCTTTCTCTATTTTCGACTCTGAGGATCGGTAGAATAGGATCACCTTCTCGCCCCTTCGCCTGGGAGGGACGTAAAATGTTTGCAGGTCCTGCACATCGTGAGCCTGAAGCGCGTCGAGATCCTTGTAGTGTTCTCGCGGTACCATGGTGATTTGCAAACTATGGTCATCGCCAGGGGGTGCTTGTATTGACAGCCGATTGGAGAACACAGCATTAACTTCATCTTCTGAATCACTTCCGAAGACCAACACGGGGGCGGGCGTCTCCAGGTTGTTGCGTTGAGATGGCCCTGCATAAACTATCTCTTCCTCTTCTTCGGTGTCGCTTCCGAAAACGGGGATGGTGGCGACGGTTTTGTTCTCCGGGTTGCGACACTTTTCCGTATCCTCGAAATCTGCAAAAAGTACTTCGCATCTTCGTATTTGCGGACTTCGTTCACGGAAAATGGGTTTAACTCACCTGTTACGGTATACTCGAAACCACCATTAAAGTACTTCATACACTGATGTTGTGTAGAAGGGATGATATTGTACTCGTGTAGCCAAGGACGGCCGAGCAAGGCGTTGTAGCAGGTCTTGGCGTCAATGACATGGAATTTGATGTCTGTGACGAGAAGTCCAAAGCGTAATGTTAGTATCACAGATCCGAGAGTCCGTGACGATTGTGAATCGAAACCGGATATAGTAATTTTGTCACGAGCGAGGTGTTGCACGCTCATGCAGATTTCCTTCAACACCCGAACATTAAGGAGATTGACGGAGGATCCATTATCCACCAGAATCTTTCCTATCTTGATATCATGGCAGTATCCGGAGACATATAGGGGACGGTTGTGGTCGCACGTCCCGAGAAGGAGGTCTTCATCACCGAAAGTGATGTCGGCTGTATGCACTTCCTCCCGTTCATCCTTCATCTTTTCAGTGGCGAGGAAGGCTTGGAATTGCTCAGGTTCTTGTAATGCCTTAATTAGTGAGTCTCGCGCTTCTTTTGATAATAGGAGGGCATCGAGAATGCTAAGCTGAGAAGGTAGCTTCCTTAGGTGCGCGAGGATGTTATAGTCCACTTTACTCTTCCTAGGAGGGTCTTTGGCAGCCAGCTCTCTCATGACTTGGTCATCTAAAGTGATATCTTCAGTGACCTTTTTCCTTTCCCTTATCCCTTCTATTCCCGGGCCCGAGATTCTTCTCCGGGAGTGTGCGATTGCGCAGCTGAATGTTCTCGCAGGCCTCCGATTCTTCCTCTTTCCCCAAAACGGATTCTTTAAAGAGAGGGCCCAGAGCCATTTCTTCATCAGAGTCGCTCCCAAAGGTGAGAACTTGTGACCCCCTGGCGTTAACCATGTAACAGTTGCCAGTCGTTCTGTTGTGCCCATCGACAGTACTTCTTCGCTCCCGACGGATCTTGCGTTTCATACACTTAACATGTTGCCGACGAGCGACATATCCTTGCCACCATATCTTAAAGGCGTCGCACTCCTCCGTGGGGTGTGAGGATTTCCGGTGATATGCGCAATAGTCAGGGTGTCTCTCCACCCCATCATGTGTGTTTCCTTCCGAGGGCGGTAGCTTCATCCCCATTGACATGGCTTTGGCAAACCTTTTTCTCGTCTTGAATATCTTCTTGTCTACTTTGGATGCCTTTTGCTCTGGCAGTGGTAGGTCAACTCTTTCGTTCAGTTGCCCGCATTTGGCTCCTTCCGATGTGGCCATTTCACGCTCCCGGTCCGCTTTACATTTTAGACGAATCTCGTCTAGAAAAGCGTCGATCATTTCATCTGTTGGCCATGCACGCTCTGGTACAGGCTCTGTCTCCAGCTCTTCAATGCCAGGAGTTTTCCCATCATCGGTAAACGAGTGGGAGATTACGTTACAACTCGCCACATATCCTTCGGATTCATCCGACGAGCTTTCTCCATCATCTTCTTCTTGAAAGATGTGGTTGAGGAACTCTTGCAGTGTGACGGGAGTTCGCGCCTTTTGATTGTATTCTTCCAGCGCGTCGATTTGCTTCTGCAAGTTCGTGTGTTCGTTTTCAAGCTTCACGGGCTTCTTGGATTTCTTCTTCTTTTTCTTCGAAGATTTTGACGGTTGGGCGTGAGTATTTGGGCCATTATCACGAGTCTTCGTAGTTGGGCGGGGCTTCAACATCCCTTTGATAATTTGAGGTTCAAGAGGGTCCTTCCATTCGATCGCAGGGCACGCATGAAGGTCTCTCAGCATTCTTTTGGTTTTAGTTGATAGCACGACCTCCCATGGAGCTTCTTCAATAAAAGAACATGTTGCCCCCGGTGTATCCGCTTTCCTAGGAGCATGCGGCTGTGGTGGGTTCACCTTCCACTTTTCGGACAGTACAAACTTCCCCTAGAGGTACTGGTCTTCAATCCATCCTTTGAAGACGAAGCAATCTTCAATCGGATGGCCTACCGTTTGATGGTAAGGGCAATAGTTAGGGTTATTCACTTCGGTGGGTTGCGGCGGTCGCCTTGGATTTGGCAGGTTTATAAGTCTGTTGTGTATTGCCAGCTCGAATAGCCGTTTCGTCTTGTCCCGTGGGAACGAGTAGGGATGCTTCATCTTCTCATTATAATACCGACATCTTTCCTCCAGTTGATCTGCCGGTTTCGGGGCGTTAGGTTGCTGTTGGGCATTCGCAACAAAGGTTGCTCTTCCTTTACCCTTGTCATTCCGAGGTTCCGACTTCGGGGTAGGTGGTCTATGACCCATCTGGTCTATCTGAGCCAACTTGTCGATCAAAGCCTGGAATGTGGTTGGCTTAAAGAACATCATAAACTGGGAAATAGTTGCGTGAGGGTCTAGAGTTCCCACGAACATGCCCACCGCAGGTGCTTCCTCAATGCGTTGCTCACATCTCGACCACAAGTTCCGCTAGCGTATAGCGTACTGGACCCAGGTTTCGCCCGGTTTTACCCTGGCGTTAATAAGTGCAGTTATTGGAGTGCGTTCGCTGGCACTTGCAAATCGCTGAGTGAACAACTCCATTTCAGCGAACGTTTTGATAGAATCGTTCGGGAGTTCCGAATACCATTCGAACGCTGTTTCTGATAAGCTGCCCACGAACTGGCGGAGCAACAATTTATCATCACCGCCGGTGTTACCGCAGAGGGCCCGGAACTGGGCAACATGTTGATGGGGATTGCCGGTCCCCTTATACACGTGAAATTTTGGTATCGTATAGCCTTGCGGGTATTTGATTTGGTCGTACCAGCTCGGATACGGCCGTCCCGTTTTCACGACTTGACCAGCTGCCTCAGTCGCGTGATGAACCCGGATTTGCTGGGCTATGTAGTCAGCCAAGTCAGCCTTAGAGATTGCCTCCTCCTTGGCCGTTGAGAGGGCTGGTGGTGGATTTGACGTTTCTCCTCGGTCGTCTTCAAGAACGATTGGGGGATCCTCGGCGGGTAAGTCCTGCTGGATCATCATTCCTATCACATCTTGGAAGAGAAGGCCCATCCGTTGTATATTGGCCGCTTGTTCAGCAGCCTCTTTATCCCTTTTCTCCAGTGTCCGGCGAAGGAATTCAGCATCGGTTTCTTCCTCCCGGCGTGCGTCTGAGGACGTTTCTGGGTTTTTCTTTGGCCCGGTGGGCGTGGCCATAGCATTCATCATTTCTTGAAGCTTTTGTTGCTGCTCCTGAGCCTTCGTTACGGATCGGGTTAGCGGTCGGTGGCCCGTAGAAGTGCGGCTTTCCTCCTTTCCAGAGGCCATGTAAACAGTGTGCACCACCATGCCCCCAGACTTGGGGCGTCTGGGCTCAGTGTTTTTAGCCGTCGTTGCATGCTGGGGGGTCTTCTCTGGCCTCCTCCTTTTATGAGCCAGTTGATCAACAGCCTTTTGGGGTTTAGCCTGGTGACCAGCTTCCGGTTGGATTTTCAGTTTCTTGTGCTGGCGGGAGAAGTTTGGATCGATGATCGAGTCTCGGGCCTGCCGCCAAACTTTATAGATTTTGGAAGACAACCGCTGAGGAGATCGGGGCTGTTCGGGTTTTATTTCCACAACCTTTTTTAATGGGGGAGGAGACCTTTTCAGCACTGCAGTAGCAGAATTCCTTCGCACCTTATTTAGCATTTCGAAGCTGTTCCCAGTTGGAACAGCAGCATTAACTTCTGCCATCGGGGCCGGTGGAGTCAACCCGGAGGGGAAGTTGCCCCCAGCCTTCCTTACTCGGCGCCAATGGCGACGTCGAGCGTGTCGAGCGGACGGTGTAGGGTCAACGGTGAGAATGGTTTCGTCTTGCCCCCTGTCTGGGTGGGGCGTCGCAGTTGGTATTAGCCTGTCAAAGACCGATGTCCTTTGGGCAGCAGGAGCGGGAGCTGAAGCCGTTAATCTTGTAAAGACCGACCTTTTGGCCGGAGAGGCTGCCTTGACGACTTTGGGGGCAGGAGCGGCCACCTTCTTAGAAGCAGCCTTCTCTGAGATTGTAGGTCCCATGATGGGTTCGCAGGATTTCTGGCCCAATCTAGAGAAGACCGAGGCGTTGACGTTGGGCGACTCGTTGAGAGGAGCCGCGGCAGGGGTAAGACGATCAAAGACCGACTTCTTGAGAGCTTCCGTTGTCAGCACTGGAGTGGTGAAGTTTGTCGGCGGGAGCATGGTCCCAAAGAACAATCCTGTGGTGGCGCGAGTGACCTGTTCCACGGGCATTGTGAATAGCGAAGCAGCTTAGGGTCCGTAGGCTATACCTCCTGGCGAGGCAGAGCGTTGGTTGCAATTGCAGTCTGAGCAGTTGGAGAATTTCACGGGAATAGAAGCCATCAATCCTTTGCTTTCTGCAATAAGCAAGACGCCAATTCTTAGTATCTTGAAACCCAAGGGCAACCATTAGCGAACCGCGATTGGTTCGCGAGTCACGACACACGAAGTGTGGAGTGGAAAGAGTAAAAGGTCCCACCGGGCGTGCCAGAATCTGTTCCCCTCCGAAAGACGGCCGAGACATGGCGTCTCGCCTGAGATTCGGGGCAGATGCTAATTGGTGCTATCCGTCCACCTCTCCGAAGATGCCAAGTTGATTTATGGCACCATGTATCGAAGGTTTAAACGGATGCGTCCGATGTAGCAGACTTCGTCAGATTCCCCCTCGTTTGAGGGGTTTTTGATTGTGGGGACGCTCTTCCCTGCAGGCGCAAGCCCCTGCAGTTAATTACGCTACCGCACTGCGGTAACAACTTTCTCCTTCTCCGGATGGTCACTTCGTGTCGTGGGTGTTTGTTTTGTATTTTGTTGCCCGTGGATTGTTTACGGAGACTGAGTGATGTCGTCGCCCGTAGGGCGTGGACTAGTCCAAATCCGTATTATCTTAGATTTGGGTTTGGGGGTTTGGTTTGAGGATGCGTTAGCCATATTTGAGGCCAAGATCAATTCAAACGTTTGTTAAGGATACGTTAGTCTAGCCTGAGACTAAGATCAACTTAACGGGATCGTTTAGATCCGACAAAAGAGCGTTTGGGCTCTAATGTTCCAGTTTAGGGACATAGTGGTCCATCGTATGTATAGCCGTCGGGACCCATCACCTCTCTGACGACGTTGAAGGATTACAACGACGGATGTCAGAGGAGTTCAGAGATGTACCCTCGAGCCAGAGTTAATTGGGGGGATTCATAGTCCAGTCTGTTTGAAGGTTTAAGGATACGTTAGCCATCTTTGAGGCTAAGATCAACTTAAACGGGACCGTTTAGATCCAACAAAAGAGCATACGGGGCTCTATTGTTCTAGTTTAAGGACATTGCGGTCCATGGGTAGTTTAAGGACATTGCGGTCCATTGTTAGTTTTAAGACATCTCGGTCAAGGTTAAGGACGTCGTAGTCCATGGGTTTAAGGACCCCACAGTCCATTGTTAGTTTTAAGACATCTCGGTCAAGGTTAAGGACGTCGTAGTCCATGGGTTTAAGGACCCCACAGTCCATTGTTAGTTTTAAGACATCTCGGTCAAGGTTAAGGACGTCGTAGTCCATGGGTTTAAGGACCCCACAGTCCGGTATGTGCTCTGGATGCTTCACACGGGTTCACTGCCGTGCTCTGCGAGGACCAGGCTCCGCTCTGGACGTTTTCCACGGGGTCAAAGAGTGACATTATCCGCGTTCCACGTAACCAGGAATTTTGCATTAAACACGGATTTAAGGACCCCGCAGTCCGTATCAATGTGTGGTCGTCGGGACCCGTCACCTCTTTGAAGACATTGAGGAATTACAATGCCAAGTATCAAAGGAGTGAAGAGATGTACCCTAGAACCGGAATGGATTAAATAGTCCTTGACCCAATTTGGGATCAAGACGAATTAATTATGTTATGAGTCCATTGGCCTAGTTAATCACAGATTGAGGACTTATGGCCATCTTGGGCTAAGTCCAATCAGGAGAGGCTTTGCCTCTATCCATTTAGGCCAATTGGGCCAGAGCCTAGTGTTAAACACTACAGAGCAGTCAGTGTTGAACACTGGGAATGAGGTTGACAAGTTAGTGTTTAACACTAAGAGATAATTGGTGTTAAACAAGGCTTTTCAAATTAGTGTTAAACACTAAAACAGATCAGTGTTGAACACTGCAGATAAAGCTTTTTAATTAGTGTTGAACACTAAGGCCCAACAGTATTTTAACACTGGGTTCGAGAGTTTTAACTTAGTGTTAAACACTAAGGCAAGAGGGGTCACGTGGCAACACGTGAGAGCGCCCTCCCTTCATGTACTCTGCTGAGATTATCGCGTCTTTCAGAGCGTCACGTGCCATCACGTGACGGGCATTCAAATGCCTATGTATTAGAGCTTCTGCCGAAGGTCACGTGGGTCACGTGGGGTGCTGCCTCAAAGGGGCTTTCTGTAGGTCTCTTGGGGGGGTCACGTGGTGACACGTGACCCTGCCTCTATGTATGTTGTTTTAGAGGATCTGTTAATCTTTTCCAGGAATCAAGTTCCTCGTAGGGTTAAACCATGACAGTAATTTCAGAGGAATTAAATTCCTACTTCCTTTCGAAGGTTTATATTCTGAAATAGAGTTGAACTCTGAATTTTCTGTAGGAATTAAATTCCTTGTTCATGTGAAGAATCAAATAGGGTTAAACCCTAACAAAGGCTTTTTAGGGAATTTGAACTTCCATCCTCTGTTAGATTATGATTAAAGGAATTAAATTCCCGTTGTTTCAACAGAACTATGTTCTTAATTAGGGTTAAACCCTGTTTCTTTTTGTTCTGAAGGAATTAAATTCCCATGATACAGGGTCAAGCCCTAATTTTATTTTAAAGGAATTAAATTCCTATAGTTCTGTGAGAATTAAATTCTCGTGCTTGCATTCCCTCTCTATGTTTTGGATCTGCATGGCAAGATCTCAACCCATTGAGAATTAAATTCTCAACCTCAAGGGGAGATGTGCACTTTGCAGATCCTCTATCAAAGAGAGAAGAAATATGTTCTTCTGTTTTATGTATCAGAGTTAAACTCTGTTGAGAATTAAATTCTCTTTTTCTTTCAAGGAGCTTTTCCCTTTCTTACCTAGGGTTTTTTGCAGAAGATCCAAGTTTCTCCAAGTATCGAAGCTCTCTTCCTTTTCTTTTTCTCTCCTTGTCTCTGTATATATATATATATATATCCTTCTCTGTGTCTCTTGGCTCCTATTTATAGGAGAAGCAGCCGAATCAATCAGTTTTTGACGAATCTTCATGAGAGATTTGATTTGCATCCATCATTCGTTTTGGACCTTTGGATTATTAGGTGAATTTTATTCACCATTGGATTTCAAATCCAGGGATTTTTCCTTTGTTGTTTCGATTAGATTTAAAGGGGAAATCTTTCCAAACCCGAGATTTTCCCATAGATAGATGATATTTCATCACCTCTGAATCCTTAATTTGATTGGTTCCAGATAGCCGCTTTCCTTTGGAAATATTTGAATTTCTTTCAGAATTTAATTCTGTTGACAAAATGGGCTTTGAAAGCCGGTCACGTGTGACCACGTGACCCATGGTCACGTGTGAGCACGTGACCCCCTTTGGAATGAGCCTTTTTCCTTTCTTTTGCGCTCTGTCTTCTGATCGTTGCTTAAACGTCACGTGCCACCACGTGACTCCTGGTCACGTGTGAGCACGTGACCCTTGTTTGAACTCTCTTTCCTTGGTTCATCTGGAGAACGAGTCTGCTGCTTTGAACGTCACGTGCCAACACGTGACCCTGGTCACGTGGGAGCACGTGACCTCTTCTGAAGCTTTTTCCTTGACTTGATCAGGGAACCGGTGTGCCTTTGACGCTTGCATTTGAATGTCACGTGCCGACACGTGACCCTTTCTGAAACCCTTTCTTTGATGTAGTTGGAAAACTGAACTTGACTTGATGATGCTTTTAGGTGTCACGTGCCAACACGTGACCGCTAGTCACGTGTAAGCACGTGACCCTCTTCTGAAGCTTTTCCCAGAAGCTTTCCTGATTTTAAATCAGGAAACAGCGAAGTTCCTCCTCCCGCGAGGAGGATTCGTCTGTCTTTTTCATGGCCGGGGCTACCTCCTCGGATTCCATGGCGACGAGGAGAGCGCAGTGATGAAAGACCAGACGAAAGCATCAAACGGGTTAGAAAGCTCAAACCGAGAAAATAAGACTTAAGAAATTTTAAGAAAATTCAAGTACCGACCTGAACCGCCTCCTGCGCTATGGCGACCACCTGGGCCTACATGGTTTCCTGGGGAATCTTGCCCCCGGATGCCTACTCCATATCCGAAAGCAAGCTGTCGGCGATGGAGAGCCCCGACAGCACCTCAATGCAGAAATCTCCCTCTTGCACTAGAATCCCAGTGGGTAGTAGGCGAGAGACTATCCGCTTCAGTCTTTTGAGGGGGACCTCGACGGGCTCCTCCTCCTCCTCCTTCGCCCAGGGCGTCGGGTCCCGCACATGCTTCTGACCATCCCCACGGCACTCCTCCCGGACTGGAGGTGCTGCGGAAGGTTTGGACGGAGGTGTTTGCCTCGGGGCCGAGCTCGGACCGGGGCGGGATGAGCTTGCACCCCCAGACTTCTTTCCTTGGGTCTTGGTGGCTAGGATTTTTGATCGGTCCATTGGCTCTGCAAAAAGGAACACATAAACAAAAGTGGGTCAGCGACACTTAAAAGGCAAAGGAAGTCTAACGAAGTCTAAACAGGTCGTCGAAACTCTAACTTACCCAAAAAAACGCGCAGGACTGAGCCCAGCCCAGCTCAGTGCCTGCTCGGAAAGCAGGATATCAGCCCACTGGATTGGTTCCCATAGGGACACCACCTCACCTCAGGGGAGGACGACTGCTTCGCCCTCGGGCAGTCGGCCCTGTGCCACTGTGTGGGCACAGGCCAATCCTCGCCCTCAGGTGGCCCGACGAAGACAAACTTCTTCTTCCATTCATGGATGGAAGAAGGGACGGCTAGTACCCCCGACCCGGCCGCCCCACCCTTATGTTTTTTGAACGAAAAATACACCCAGCTCGACTCTTCCTTACTGGTGCCGGGGTGATTTTTATAACAAAGGAAAGACACGAGGAGGGTCAAACTGAAGAGAATCTGATCTAATTTCAACCAGACCAGAAACCCGGGGAGGATCCTCCATGAGTTCGGCGCTAGCTGGCCTGGGGCAAGATTGAAGCAACGAAGTGTTAGGAATATGTATGCCCTAGAGGCCATTATTGTATGATATAGTGGATACTTGGACATATATATATAGGACTTTCTTGCTCGACATGATACCATGCTATCTGGTTGCTCTTTATCTTAATATGTACACTTGTATTATTATACTGTCTCTCTGATACATGTTGATAAAGCCTTTAGGATGTTTGCTTTACTACCATGACTATGATGCGGATCATACTACTGAGACTTATGTAGTCCACAAGCACATCCTTTAATTGTTCCTAGTCGAGGGGATATCGAGACAGGGCATCGATATTCCAGAGCAGACTAGTGTGTACGTTTCTTGACCCTGTAGGGGGCGATGGTTGATCCCATAACCATTGGTACATCAAAGATTGTACACAGGTGCTCATTAAAGAAAAGGTACACCGAACAGGACTCGCCGAGAACTCCTAGATGGTACCATACCTATCGTCGGATAGCAGTTCTCTGGTGACACTAGTACAGGTTAGTCTGTAGACCCGAGATCGTCATAGTGTCTTGTGTGGTTCCCGCCGTGCTTTGATTTCCTCCCTACCACGGCTCAAAGGAGTCGTGCAAGCAGGTGGATTTTGGGTACAGTCCCGAATCACATGGAGGCAGTGAGTGATAGGAGGGGTTTCGTCTCTCCCGATATTGGGAGTTGATGTTGCGCTATGCTCGATTGGCTATAACAGTAAGTCCCTGACCAGGGCTGATGAGATTTACTGGTAAGTGTTATCAGTAGTTTCTCAAACCATTATGAGCCACACATCAGCATGACTTATCAAGTTACTGGAGTCTGACGATTCCACCCCTAAACTCGATATGCGACATATGAGACGAAGAGACCGGACTGTATGGTAAGTGTTACTTATAGGCTTCATAGGAGTTTGGACAAGCCTGCTTGTTGATCTTCTATTCGCTCAATACCTGGGTAATCGTTACGTCCAGCTAGTACCGCTGACGGCTTATGGGTGTTTGATGGGATCATCACCTACCACTAGCGTATTGACAAGCCTTTAGAGTCCCACACAGAAATTTCATAGTTCAAGCGAAATGAAGTGATTCACATATGTTGATATGTGCAGGGGGCCTGATTAAATACGAGTATGTGATACCGTATTCTAATCTTGCTGTAATTTGATATCGGTTAGGTTATATGTGATATAACCGGATTATTGAATCAAGTGTTGATTTGATAATGTAATATACAAATAAATGATATTAGTCGGTTATATGTGATATAAGCTGATTATTAAATCAAATGTTGATTTAATAATTTGATATATATTTATATTTGATATAATTATATTATTAGCTAATATTATAGTTCACTAATTATTTTCTTCTTAATATATATATATATTAATATATATATATATATATTATGAAGCATGGTTTGGATTTTTTATTTTTAGAAAATAGAAAATGAAGTGGAAAATGGGGAGATATTTGTGGAATGGGTGAGGCATGGTTTTTTGCATTGTTTATTCATTTGTTTGCACTATTGAAGCATGGTGCATTATATGTATTGCATTTTATTCATGCTTCAATAAGTGAGCAAACACATAGAAGCCATTCTTCACTTGAGATATTTTTGCTTAAGCTCATTTTTCCTTCTAGCTCTCTCCATCTTCTTCCTCCTCTTGCTTAAGCTCTAACCCTTACATGAGTTGTGAACCCTAGAGCTTAAGACAAACCTAAGTGAGCTTAGAACCCCTACTTCATCATCCTAATTTAGATTAGCACTTTAAACTAGGGTGTTTACTTCACTAAAGAAAGATTAGTGAAGAGGTAGCTTGGATTAGAGAAGTTTCAGATGGATCATTTTCGACACGAAGATCACGTAGGAAGCTCGTACCTTCTTCAAATGGAGCCTAGAGGAGTCGTAAGGACTACTACCCGGAGCTATTGAAGTGCAGGACTCGGTCTTCAAAGGTTGTTGCCTCCTTCACTTAGTGTTAAAGTTTATATATATTATGCTAAAACCCTAATTATCTAGTTAGATTCTAAGTTAGTGTAGCTTAGCATCCCGAATTTTTTAAAATTGCATGCTAGATGCCGGTATAAACCTTATGGTGGTGCTAGGAAACACTTTCACGAAGCTCCCCACAAATCTCGGTTGGAAAGGGCAGACGCATTACTGTCCGGAACGCTTCCAAATACAGGGAAATCTCCTTGCCTCGCACCTGGTCCGCCCGCTCACCCTCTCTAGCTAAACGGAATGAGTAGCTAGAGGGGATGTAGAATCGAGTCCGAATTTCGGAAAGCTCGTCCAGACTCTTCAAAATGGAGGGTGCATCGCGGACGTTCCCGATGCGCACCTTGGGAGCCCTTTTCGCCGCCCGACGGCGAGTGACAAGGGCGGCCCTGACTCTAGGGGACGAACCCGACACAGAAGACAAAGAAGAAGAAGAAGAAGAACCCTCTTGGCTATCTGAAACCGAAGAGGAGGAAGACCCACTGGACTCGGCCCCAGAAACTGAGACCTCATCGCCCGACTCTACCCTTACTTCCTTTACAGACTCCTTAGATGAAGACATCTAACCTCACCGAGGAAAAATCAACAGAGGATCCGATCTAAGAAGTGGAGCTCCGCGCAATCTTCAACAATGAAAGAGAATTCAAGCAAAGTGTCGGCCCTAGAATGGTCCCCTCCTATTTATACACCCCAAAGGAGAACATACTACGGCCTAGATTGATTCCTACCAAAACGAAACGTCGCGCCCAGCGACCGGCGATTGGGGACGTTTCTTCAATTGCAGGAGTCAGATACAGCATGTCACTTCGGCCAACCAACGTCGAACACGTGACCCGTACCCCAACTGACGAATCGACTGAAACGGCACCCCCTCTTTAAAGCGCAATCATTTCACTGATCCGCTGACGCCATCGGAGATACGCGTGAAAATTCAGGCGCACGACGAGACGACGCGTGGGCCCAAATATCGAAACGACGCAACCACCAAACGCCATGTCGTTCCTGGGCGATCCACATTCTGATTCTCGACGCCAAAATGAGCGGAAGAAAAACCGAGAAGGCTACTCTCGACCCGACCCATAAATAGGTCAGAACGAGAGTGGGGGGCTAATGATGATGCTCACAAGTGATATTTTCTCATATTACGACACGTGGTGGATGACGTGTCCCAAAGGCTACGAAGGTGGAATAAATGAGTTGCATTAAGGGCGTTCCTCTGGACCTCGTCTCCAAAGACGTATCCGACCTTTCAGGAGACCTCCGTGGGTACTCTCCACCTTCACCTAGTAAACGGCCAACAGCTCATCTCCGAACCATCAGACAGGCCGAACTTTCTCGGCCTCCGTGCTCGTCTCCGAGCCATCAGACAGGCCGAGTTTTCTCGGCCTCCCCGATCAACCGAGAGCGCGGAACCCAAGCGTCCCCGCAACGGCTCCGCATATCCCGCCAGGGCGAGAGATCCGCCTCCCCACGTTCCGCGTCCCATGCTAGCGCGTCCCCCCACTAATAAGCGTCTCCCGCCATTAATGCGAGGATAACGGAAGGGCGTAACTGACGGCGATAATCCCGCGTCTGCTCGCTCCACGCGACCACTATATAAACCCCTCTCTCAGACGACTAGGGTAACTCGAACACATTCCAATACGCCGTTATTCTGCACTTATTCTCCAGCACTAACTTGATCGCCGAAGGGTCCTACGGTGGTTACCCATCCCGGGGCTTCCTTTGCAGATAGCTCGGCGTCAACACCAACCCATTGAGATCCACACGCTCAACAACTCCCAAATCAAATCCCAACCGTTAAAGACCGCCGTCTCAGGAACGACGGAGGACAACATTTGAAGGAGATCACAGCCTCCATCACTAATGTTTTGGGATAAGCCTGTCGAGCATGTAATTCTTTTTGTAAGCTGTCCTTGGCTTAAGCTCCATGAATGCTGATTTCATAAATTCTGTGATAAGCAATCCATAACATTTTTTAATAATAATCTTTTATTCAATCTGATATCTTCTTTTCTCTTCAAATAATCTTAGCTAAACAGGATCTGTTCTATGGTTCCATAAAACTGTATACTAAGTTCTAAGAAGACATGCAACGCATTGGGTGAGCAAATCCATGAGGACTACATACCTAGGTTTCCTGATGTAGATGCTTTGATTGGCAGCTACATAATTGTCGATTAGCTCGACGGTCCTCGTCCATGGCTCCTGGTCATGATACAAAACCAATCTTCTCTCGTTTAAATTGTCTAGTCCTAGCACGTGCACTATCTCATGCACCAACAATGTTTCAAGATGGTACGCCTGCCTCTCTAATACTTGTGGCTGTTTTTGCCCGGTTGATGACCCATCTTGATTCCACATCTGCTATAAACGTTATCCTACCTTTATACCCACTCCCTGATGCATCGCCACTCTTCTCGAACCAAAACTCGATTTTGATGCCGGCTGTATCGTGTAGAGATGGATGTATGGGCACAAATTTGAGGCTGGTGACTTCTGCCCATCATTTGAAAAATCGTCCGAGCTCTGCTTTGATGTCTGCTTGTGGGATGTATTTTATCACGATGATGGGTTGTAGGGCGCATGTTCTGGTTCTAGGGCGAGAATAAGTAGAGTACCTTACTCTATTTAGTTTCTTGTATTTGTTTGAGCGTATGACACAGCAATCACTACAAGAAAATATGGGCTATTTCGTTGGCCGACTCTATTTCATTAGTAATTTTCTGACTGAAAGGCCTATTTTTTTAAAAAAAATAAGAGCGGTACAGTCGAGAGAATTGATTTTGGCTGAGGAAAAAGAATAAAAATCCTTTACTTCCCCGTGACCAATTCATTCGCCCCCAAATTTCTATCTCCTCTCCCCATCGCCTCCATCCGCGTCATCGATTATGTGATAAATATTGTTGATTAAGTGGGAATATCTCATGATATAGGTGAATTGAGATAACCCTAATTTAACACCGATCCCGGAAACCTAAATCCCAAACCCCAAATATTAAACCCTAAAATAGCTTGAAATTGAACCTTGAATAGAGATCGATATTATATCATATTTAAATGGTAGGAAAGGAGCCAGGACAACTTCACAGAGCTATAACATCGATGTTTGGTTAGACAGAGGAATGAATTCCTCCACGTACGGAGTTAACCATGTAAGTTCAAATATTAAATATTCTGAAAGTGTGTATTTTATAAACTTAATTATTAAAATCAAATTTTCATTTAAATGGCAGGCGAGATAAACAGAAGATATGCCGAGTCGTGCGGATATTTATGGTATGGGGTTTGCGCCATTCCCCAACTCATAGGAAACGACTGATTATTATTTAAGTTTTTACGAAATCAGTTTCTTTTAGTTAATTAAATCACTCTATATCGTTTTTCAATAATTGACTTAGCTTGCTTTATACAGTTTCGTGCAGCAACAAATGTGTAGGGATATCGATGAGATGGTAGAGGCGTTTAAGGAGAAGATTGACCGAGATCCTACTCTCGTCGAGCTCCATGAAATTAATGAGGTCATTTAGCAATACAACTCAGATCGACAAGGGAGAGATCATCTAGCCGGTCAAGGCATCTCACCTACCGTATACCACGCCTTTCAAGATCCGGAGTTGCATCCTCCTAAGATACACCAAGGGGTATTTATTCAGGAGCCCGCGGCCCCATCTGCACCTCCATCCACTAGGCATTCTGTTGAGAAGGATCATCTCCTCATACCCTTGCGGATCCTCAAGCTCAAGTTTTCTCGTCTTCTGCACATGGGCCCTCATCTGCTTGTGGTTCCCGTTCGTGAAGGAGAATGACCCAAGATGAAGTTAATAGAGAAATTAAGACAAGAATTAAGATTATACAGACCTTGAAGGCCCAAGGGAAGAAAGTACCGGTTGTAAGTATGAAAATTCTTTTAATCGGTATGTTAATTCGTGTTTTAATTTCTAAAATGTGTACTAATGACCTTTTATTTATTAACAGTAGTACTTTCACGATTTCAATGAATTTCTGGAAGAAGAAGGCGAGGAGGGAGGCGGAGTACGAGATAGAGCGGATTAGATAGACTCATGCATCGATCTTCGCGTAGCTCCATCTCCTATGTTTAAGTTCTTTGTTTAGTTAGTAAAATAAATTGTTGTTAATATTTCGTATCGGACTTTAGAATTTTGTGATGTTGTATTAATATTAAACGTTGCATTTTATCACATCGTATCGGAGTTGTGATATTATTTTGTGTGTTGTGAATTGGTTGTGTTTGTTGATTGGATTGAGTTAATATGCGGCGGTGCCGTGATTATTATGGTGTGGCTTGTTTATTGGATATGAATGATGCTATTGAATTGTAATTGTATTGTAATGTATTGATTGAGAAACAAAACCCCACTCTCTGTTTTTTTCCTGTATGCAACCTATTTTGTTGGAAAAAACCCAACGAAATAAAAAAACGGCCTGACGAAATAGGCTTTTTGGTCGACATTTATTCCGTCGGATGCTGTCCGACGAGATAAATTTATCTCGTTGGGTGCACAGTTATTTCGTCGGTCGTTAGGTAACGAAATAAATGGGTTATTGTTGTAGTGAATGCATTGTTTTTTGTTTTTTGGGTTTTTTTTTGCATGAACTTAGAATTGAGTTCAAGGCCTTATAGGCTAAGGATAGATTAGTAGATGAAGTGAAATATGAGATGATCAATTTGAGATCAGGCAGCGAAACTCGTTTCCAGATTGTTGTTTGGGAAAAATGAGAAATAAGAAATTAATACAATCAACAAGTTTCAATCAATTAGAATTCTTGAAGCCCTTTGGCAAAAAGGCAGAGTCTTACAAATCAAATCTCAGACCATCAGATAAATAAGAAAATACTTGAATATAATGTGGATACATAAATCTTTACCAACCGCTAATTCAAAATATTTTCCATGATTTGATAGTGAATGAAAGATGATCCATAACCATTACAAGATTAATATCAATCCAAGCCAATTTTTTTATCTTACATATAATCAATATGGCCATGATTAAACAACTTATTTGGTGGTAGGATGATTATATTCTGTACTTCTAGTATTAGATTTCATCCTTAGAAATCATAGAACAACTTCTGAAATCGAACCTTGTGCTCATCGAGCAATGAGATAGCCACCGAAACGCTCCCATCTCCATTAGCACTCGGCAATACAAACGACATCCCTTCATAAAAGATCTTACCAGGCCCCATAAACACGGGCTTTCCCCACCCAAAATCCGCATCATGAATAGGCAAATGTGTCCAACTTGTTACACCGATGTTCGGGCTATTGAAATTGGAGGGCCCTCTACAACACTTTCCCAAATCTTTTTGCAACTTCAAGTAGTCAAGTGTAGACCTCAAATACTCATCATCCATCCTTGTCAATGCTGATTTTATCTTCTCCGCCGCCACTGCCGATGTGTGGTCTTTTGTTAGCTCGCCGGCTATCGCCATTGGGGTCGCTTGGAATATTACATTACCGAAATACCCGTCTGGCAATGGCGGTTGCAGTCGGTTTCGACCACTGGTGGCACAGTGCATTTTGGTAAGCTGGTCTGATGGCAGGTCACGTGCGATGCATATGCAACGCCAGATATGCGCGGCGATGGTTACATATGATGAGTAGGTGTCGTTGAGTCTTGACTTGAGTTGGGTGAGCTGGGGTTGAGTTAGTTTGAATATACTGACAGTGGGACCAATGACAGTGGTGGCGGCGGTTGTTTTCATAGAGGGAGGGGTTTGGAATTCGATGTGGGGAAAGGAAGGAGTTGGGGGATGTCGGGCACGGAGGAGGGTGCGGTCGTTGAACGGGGAGATGGTTATATCGAGGCCGCGTGCTATGCGGGCCCATGAATTGATGAAATGGGTGCCAGATAAGCCGTCGGCGATGGTGTGGAGCATACGGACTCCAAGAGAGACGCCTCCACACCTGAAATGCGTGACCTGTTCGACATGAATTGGAATTCAGCTCTTTGAGTAGTAGCAAAATCTTCGAGATTCTATTAGTTACCATAAATTTTTCATCTGAGATTTACCATAACTTTTTTAGAAATTCACCTGAAGAACCAACAAAGGACAAGCAGAGACATTATCTTCTCCACTCTCTGCTAGAAAAGTAAGTTGCTCCAAGTCCCTGGTAGGAGCAAAATCTCCGAAATCTTCGACCACAGAATCACTCTCGGCAACCACAAACAACACACCTTCGCTATTACAGTCAATCTCCATCCTACCATCTTTGTCCCTTGCCAGCCTCCCTGCTATCGGATAGAACGGAACCAACGCTCGACTCAATGCCTCCTTCAAAATCTCTGAATCGAAATAGTTCATCGCTCCATTAGGCTTTTGAAAGAAGTATACAGTCGGAACATAAAACATTCCGATGATTATATCAAGGTTTGATATCCACATTCTTTGGCATGGTGTCGCTTGAGCTGGCCTCACTGTTGATGTTTCTTTTATCTTGATGCTCATTTCTCACTATAATGGTAGAGCGATCAAATGAGAGAATGAGACTGTGTGAGTCACTTTTGTGGCTCTAAACTCCTTTATATACCTGCAATTCTAACTAACACAACCGTTAATATATGCATATCTTTTACCATATCTTTTATATTATTTTGTATTTATCTTTTAAATAACACTTTGTGAGGTACTTTTGTGGCTCTAAACTCCTTTATATACTAGTAAATCTAACTGACGCAACAAAGAAGAAAAACAAAACGATTCAAAAACGGAGAGGTTTGTGTTGGGGATACACATATATACTTCGATAAGAAAATAGTTACTCGTAGATTTCTGGAAAAAGTAAGAAAGAAGCGTGTTATTTTCTTGTTGCGGAAGATGCCTGCCGGAGTTTGAGTTGTGGAAAATAAGGTTGCCGGTCTGGAAATACGTTCGATACAAATTTAAGTTGTAACGACGAATGAAAGATAGAGTTTGATAGCAACAAATGAAAACGAAGTAATCCAAATCTTGTTACATATCAATACCAATTACCAACTAGATATAAATATAGCAACCAAAATGCTAGTTAGAATAAATTGCAGAAAACCTTTATGTGCTATATCCATCCATGTCCATTTTCTTTAGAGATGGATGTATGGACACAAATTTGAGATCGGTCACTTTTGCCCATCGTTCACAAAAATCGTCCGAGCGCTGCTTCGATTTCTATCCGTGGTATGTTGTTTATCGCAACGGTGGGGGCGTAGGTTCGGGTTTTAGGGAGAGGATACCTCACTCTACTTGGCTTCTTGTATATGTTTGATCGGCTCGGCAACGCCATTGTATTTTGCATAGACTTATATTAAAATGCAGTGATTTGTACAAATATAGGATGAAGCTAGAACTTATTTTGTGCTCATCACTGACCTTTGCAATTGCTCAGTGTATCTTCTCTCCACCTAATTCGAGCGAACTCGATAAGATGTCTCCGACCTGTGGAGGTTATTATAGAGATTAGAAAGAAATAAATGTCGCAACATATTTTTTCATAAGGAGTGCCATAAACGAATATAATAGCATTTCCAGATAAATGTCTAATATTCATAAATAACAGATAAATATCACAACCTCAGTCACTCGCATATAAATATCTTGTTGTGAAAATATCAACAAATTACGCAGCAGATGATTGATACGCGTGATTCGTAACTAATGAAAAAGATCAAACGCGGCAACTACACAAAAGCAATAAGTAATAACAAAAAAAACACCAAGCAAATGGCACAAAATATTACTCAGGTTCGGTACGCACTTGTGCCTAATTCTACAAACCGACGATAAATGACTTTCACTATTCAACAAAGAATTACAAAAGATAATTTATGTTCTCTCGATCTTCCCAAATACAAAATTCTCTCTATACAAATCTCTCTCTCTCTCTCTCTCGGATTTTAATTAGCCGCCGCAACCAAAAAAATCCCCTCTGCATTTTATTAAGCAGCAGCCCCCATTCTCTTGGCTCTTTGTGGATTTTTTAAGGCACTGTTAATTGTGCATTAATTAATTAATATATGGGAGTAGAAGTAGAGAATTTCAGAGATAAGTTTGAATAGAGATTAGTTTAAATAGACATAACTTTAGAATTTAATTAATTAGATTAATTAAATCTCTCCGAACATATTCCTACTCAAAACCTCATAACTGTCTCTTACGCACGCCAAGCAGCATGTATCGCGTTCCGCATGTGCTGCACTTGCATGCACTACGCACGTGCCTCCGAGTCTTGGGCTTTTGGGCTCTTGATCTCGGGCTCCGAATTTGCAATCAATTTCAACAATTTTCATCTTGATTCAAATTCAAAAAATCTCTACACTTGCATAAAAAAACTTGGAATTCTGCAATTTCCCGTCTTTAACATTTATCAAGCAACTAGGCAAATCAAGTCCAGACAAAACTTGAACTTGAAAACTGGGACCTCCTTCATAATACCAGCCAACGGATAGTAGTAATGCACCAAGAGCTTTCTGAGCGCCGCCTTCATAGTCTCAACCCTGAAGAAATTTGGATCACCGTTGGGGCGATAATAAAAGATGGTCGGAGCGTGCTCTCTTACTTCGATGGTGAGGTCAAGATTGGAGAGCCATCTGATGGTACGTGGTTCGGGCCGGGTCTTGGCTTGGAACCACCATATCTGATTCCTGGAACTCCATGCTTTTTTTCTAATTTGGAGCTGCCGTTAAAGACCGTCATCTCGGGGTTGACGGAGGATAACATCTGAAGGAGATCACAGCCTCCATCAGATGGCGCCGTCTGTTTCAAATTCACTCTGTTTGTGATTGCACTCTGTTTCAAATTCTTTTATAGACATTATTGTATATTGTAATAATAGATGAGCCCAGGGTTTCCTTGCTCAAGATCCTAATGCGGCCAATTTTTAAATTTCTAATGTGTGAATCCCCATGCGCTTAATTTTCCTAATATGATTGGTCAACTCTTTAATTCCTTGTGATTGCATGTACATATTTTGCCAAATCTTTATGTGCATGCCAAGTTTTAACCTTCTATTACAAGTTAACTATTACAAAAAAAGATGTTATATACGATTGCTTTCATATGAAAGGCTATAAAGAATGAAGATATATGGGCTTTGTTGTGCCTATATATATAGTGGAACTTATACATGAATTAAACATGGTGGGGGTATTTTTGTGTTGTCATTTTTTTTCAAATCTTTAGCATCTTAAATATTTAATTGCAAGGGCAAGGAAATCTCGAGTATCCGTTGCTATTGGAGATTTCTTGCCAAGTGGGAGTTCATGTTGTTCTTATATGTGTGATAG
The DNA here is from genome assembly GCA_030015575.1 of Agapanthus africanus. NCBI lineage: Eukaryota > Viridiplantae > Streptophyta > Magnoliopsida > Asparagales > Amaryllidaceae > Agapanthus > Agapanthus africanus. Next base: position 385,241,301 of record JASDDO010000006.1, on the reverse strand, counting down.
AGATGTGATTCCATACATATGTTGAGTTATCATTCAAACCGGTCTGTCATATTTAACTACGTATCTAAATTATATCTTTAATAATGGTGTTTGAAAGGGCCAGTATTGGTTGACAGAAAGTATTAAAGAGTTGATTGAGAATTATTACATCTATAGCGGTGGAAGAATATAAATATATAAAGGGCTAAATTGTAGAAAGGTACCCATGAACTTTCATGGGTTTTTTTTTATTGATACCATGAACTTTAATAATTGCAAATAGATATCATGAATACGCTATAGAACTTTCATGTTTTTTGTGATTGATACCAGTAAAATGGTATTAAGCCGCAACCGGAAATGGTAGTTCATGGTGGCTATCTCTAATTATTAAAGTTCATGATATCAAATGCAAAAAACATGAAAGTTCATGATACCTTTGTGCAATTTATAAGCCTGTATAAAGATATGAGAAGCTGGCTTTAACTATAATTCAAAGTATTTAAGAGGATATTGTTATAGATAACTAAAACGAGGCCTTATAAGATCTGATACTGGCTGTCAAAAATAAGATAATGAAGAAGGATCGATTATTATGGAGAAATAAAGAGATTGGTCAAAGCAAGCCCACATGATAAATACAAGATATATAGTTTCTTTGCGACTTAATCTATATTACAATGTCGACTTGTGCTCATAGTTAAAAAGTTGTGGGAACAATTATGGGAATTAAGGAGGTGGACATGCCACTAGGCCTTCCAAGGTCAAACTCGAAACATTGAGCATGTTTTCTTCGCGTTTGCGCTTGCAATGCATATGTGTATATTTAAAGATATGTAAAAAAATATAAATACAAGATATATATTTATGATTTTTGTAATCCTTGACATAAACAAGTGATTTCATGCTATTTCATTCTCATGACAAACACTGTTATTTTTGTAACAATAACTTAAACTTAAATTAAAGTCGATATAGATTTTGTAGAATTATTGAATTACATATAATTAAATGGAAAAGAAAACAACGGAAATCAATATATTTAGAAAAGTTTTATTATTAACGTAATTACATAAATACATATGTTTAGTGCAATATATATACTTATAATTCTATTAAAATTTAATTTCTGATTCATGTGTAAGTCATGTAAAAACAATTGTGGGGTGCCTGTATCAACTTGTTTTATTTTCAAAAATACATTAAATAATAGGGGTTCTTTCTGAAAAAATGTAGAGTTATTTTGACGACCGGCTGCTTTTGCATTTGAATATTAAAAGGGTAAAAATATAAATTCATGAGTTTTTTAGAATGGGTTCTCATGAGAGAATTTTCTTATTGTCTTATACTTTCTTATAATAAAAAGAGACTTTTCTGATACCCTCAATTGTTGTTCTTCTTATAATAATAGAGATTAGCTGTATGAAGAAAACATATGCGGCACAGTAATATCCTGACAACCCATAATTAATTAAGAGTATGAAGAAAACACATAATCTCCTTTCTAAATGCAAATTCCTTGTATAAATTTTTTTAAAAAAAATAGAAACTATTCAAACATGATCATACACCAAAACTAACGTAGAACCGTGTCGTCACCGATGTTTGTTATTTCCGCTTAGCTTTTTTTGTCGGCTTTACCTTCTGTTTTCCCTTTACTTATATCTTCTGTTTTGTTTGTTTTTGCACCGATGTTTGGTTAAATCACTTTAATGGAACGCGGGGTTTTCCCAACTGTATACTATTCGAAAGCCTAACTAATGGCCCGACACAAATGTCCATTGCATAACTTCTATAGCCAAATGTAATCAGTTATAATACCCAAGTTCAATGGTCAATGAATAGCGCACATCCTAGCTGTATGGGCTTAACCAGGGGTGAAAGTCGGGTCGGGTTTAACCCAAACCCAACCGATTTTTTCCGGGTTTTTTTAGACATCCTATATCCGTCCGAACCCGATCGGACGGGTTGGAAATTAGATAAAGAAATTTCTAGTTGGGGATGCGTTTAGTGTTAAATCCGTCCGTTCGAACCTTAAACCCGGCCCGAACCAACTTGATATATTACCTAACTATTTGATTCTAAATATTATAAAATACTTAATGTGATTTATTGTAGATATATGGTTAATGCAATATTTAAGTGTAGTTTATAAATCTATGATATAAAATTTATATGGTTTTATCATAGTATAAATTTTGTGCATGTATATTTGCTAAAACATACCTTAGGTATTATACTTTCAAATTTTTTGATAAATTATAACTGACAAAACCCGAAAAACCCGCAAAAACCAACCAGACCGTATAAACCCAAAACGTGTCCGAAACCTGAAGTTGCGGGTTCGGACGGGTTTTGGATTTAGATTATAATTTTCGGATTGGGTATAAAAATTGTCAAAAATCTGCCCAAACCGGCCCGGTTTCACCGCTAGGCTTAACCTTGTGAACCTATGTTCTTATGTATCTTCTAATTTCTCTTCTTCTTTTTATTCATGAAGATTTAGCTGGAAATTTGATTGATGGTGGCTCGCCAAATTAGACATAAGTTGACATGCCAATTATGAGTTTAAGTTACGATTCATGCTGCATTCTTTTTCAATAAACCTGCACATTAGAGATTGCAATTGTATTAGACCAACAATTGGACAAATGCAACACACATGATGAATATAATATGTAATAGAAAAGTGTAAGGATTTGTCAATTCAATTATTTAAATACATTTGTGCTTTATTAATTCAATTTATTATTAACATATTATTTTAAATGATTTGAGAAGATTTAAAAAGCTAGTCATGATTTATTTTTCTAAATCAAACTTTTGAGGATTTTTCTTGCCACGCATAGTTTGAAGAATCAATCACGCAAGCATCGATTTCAAATCGTCTTTTCTTGTTGCATTAATAGTAAAGAAGATTATTCTATGTTCTGCTAAATGTAGGAATCTGATAAATGTAAAGAGCTTAATGAGAAGCTACACATTTGAAGAGAAATTAATTAAGCAAGGCATCACTTTTAATGTCACAACTATATATAGTAGGACCAAGGAGCATATATTCCCTAAATCCTGTCTAATTAAGCCTTTACCCCATGCTATATATATATATATATATATATATATATATATATATATATATTAACTATGGCCGAAACCAGTTTGCATATTTAATAAACAATGGAGATCAAGTTCCTTTGGTTTCATCTCATCTTAATTCTTCTATTAAGCAAGAGCATATCTGAGCTTGTTCATGCCCAGATGAAAGGTTAGATGCTCTCTTAGTATTAATCAAGTATTGATTAATTTAGGGAATTTTCTTTGCTTATTAGTTATGAGTACTGTGTGCTAATAATTTATTTAAGTGGCACAGGGGAGTCGAATCGTGAGGGAAGGAGCAGCGGCGTTGGTGGTGGTCCTGGCGGTGGAAGCGGGACCGGAACCGGGAAGGTTCCGAGCGGTGAGCCGGATGTGCTTCACAAGCAACAGCCAAGGCATCATAAAAGTTCTTCACATTCGTTATTGGTGTCTCCATCTCTCGGGTCGTTCAATGCCGTTGTTTTTCTTATTCATATCCCTTGGTTCTTTTAACTTGACGGTCTACATGGCTTGTATCTTTCTACATTTTGTTTTTTTAGGAAATGGTGGGCTATCTTTCTAGATTTTGTAAATTTCCTTTTGATGAATTTTCCCCCTATTCTTGGTTCTTTCTTATTTATTCTGTAACTTCGGTTATTGTGCTCTAACTCTACGATTTGATTGTATTTTTATTATTTTCGGTTCAATGACATAGAATGCTTTATATTTAAAAATTTTTTTTGTATGTGTGTAATTGAGAAGAAAATTAAAGTTATTGTATGCTCAACATCCGAAATCCAAAAGGATGTGCTTGATCATAAGAAATATTTTAATAAAATTTAGGTTTCCTTTTAATATAAAATCTCTAAACCCACCTCTGGTATTTTTAAATAAAACTCTCAAACCTTTATGTTTCTAAATAAGACCAACAAGCCTTATTCGGCACCTAAAAAGATCTTCCTTCAATCAAATAGTGGACAATTAACCTGACTATGATCCTAAACACTTAATGTAGCATCAAACCATCTCCACATTATTTATTTGGTCATTCGGAACAATAATCATCTCCATGGAGGCAACACAAGATGGCTCAAGTGAAGGATCAAGAGCCTCATGATTGTAGATGTGTAGGCTTTTACTAACTGGTTGAAAGAAAACGGTATTGAAAAAAGAAAAATAAGAATTAATGGTATTGATAGAGGCCGGAGAAAAAAGAAAATAAAGGTAGAACAACCTTTTTTTTAGCGGTTTGGATGGAAAAGTAACGGGAAACAAAATATGAAGTTTGATGGGCCTTATTCAAAGATAGGAAGCTTTAGGGTTGTATCTAAAAAAAACCTTTCATAATATTTACACAAAATTTACTCATATTTTGTCTTATTTCTCACAATCTCGATATATTAATTTTCTTAATTAATTAGAAACTTGATGGACAAAATGCAATCTAATTGTTGTCTAAAAATGGGTTTTTTTTGAAATATTAATAATTTAAAAATTAATTATTAAAATAGAGGGGTTAGATTTAAAATGATGAGACTAGGACGGTTTCGCCCCCCCACCTCAGAATAGGAGGCGGGTTCCTAGAACCCGCACCCTATACAATAAGTATAGAGGGCGGGTTCTGGGAACCCACCAGAACCCGCCCTCTATACTTCTTGTATAGGGGGCGGGTTCCTAGAACTCGTCCTCTTTTTTAAAAAAAAATTTTAATTTTAATTATTAATTATATAATTATAAACATAATTTGAATTATAATATGATTATGATTATAATTATAATTATAATTATAATCATAATTATAATTATTTTTAAAAAATTTTAAAACTAAATAAACGTAAAAATATGTGAATAAAATAATAAAATTGCATTATATCAATGTTTTTTACAGAATGAATCCGTCAAAATTTACAATATAAAAAAATCCTATCCGATTTCTATCTCGACGGTCAAATTTATAATATCAAAATGAATCCGTCAAATTTACAATATTAAAAAATCCTATCTGTTTGTAAAATGTAAATTCTATATCGACGGTCAAATTTATAATAACAAAATGAATCCGTCAAATTTATAATACAAAAAAATCCGAGTGCACTTGTCACGATCCTGAAGGTCCCGCCCCTGATGACTGTCCTGGACATCTGGTCCTATAATGGCCTGGTTGTTTGCATAGGCTACATCTGGCGTGCCTTTGCTGAGAATCAGCATCCATTGTCATTCGATCTCGACGCACCTTAGGTCTTCCGGGCCTTATATTTTTTTCCGGCGGTAATACAGTCGGTGTTTGTCTGTTGGTAGTATAATAGTGCCAATAGCGACTGTCCGGTATAGGATGAAATTTTGGATCGTATGCGCCTTGGTAATTGGAAACTGTATACTAATGGGAAGCAAAATTGTAATGTGAGTTATGCATGCTGCTCGCAGCAGCAATTGCGTGGGCACAAGGTAAATGTTGTTGCTGGAAAAGACCGCATGTACACGAAGAGAGCCCTTCATCTCTAAAGTTCACGGTATATTGATTCTCATTACTGCCCGTTACTTGAAACTCCGCCGTGTCAAACCTTTCGGATCTGTAGTATTGTGCTCTGCACTCTCTTTTCCGAAATATATCTTCGTAATACGCAGTAAGCGGAGTCTCCATCACCAAGGACTTTCCTCTTCTGTGCACAAAATAAGTATTCATCCGGAAAAAGGTTCGAACAATCAACCCCTGTATCGGTAAGCCTCTAACGCCTTTAAGGACCCCGTTGAAGCTTTCAGACATATTAGTCGTCATTAGTAGATATCTGCACCCATCATCATGTGCTTGTGACCACATGCGTACTGAATACGCATCTAACCACGCTTTCGCGGCTTAACTCATCTCCCCAATTTTCGTCATGTATACGTCGTGAACATTAGGGTCAGGCGTTTCACCGGCTTTGTACATAAGCTTATGTAGATCCGAATTTTTAAATTTTCGATCAAAATTTTGCCTGAAGTGCCGTAGGCAAAACCTATGTGGGGTCGTCGGAAATACAGATCTCATTGCAGCTAGTATTCCCAGATGTCTATCAGATATGATGCATAAATCTGTTTTATCAATAACAGATGGGATATTTTTGAGTTGACAGAAAAACCATGACCAGGATGATGTATTTTCACCCTCGACAATAGAAAATCCCAACGGAAATATACCGTTATTAGCATCAACACCTGTAGCAATTAACATGCAGCCTCTGTACTTACCGTATAGATACGTACCATCAACGCACAATGCCGGCCGACAGTGTGTGAAACCAGCCGCACATGGACCAAAGCACCAGAAAATTCTTTGAAACCTGACAGAGCCTTCGACGTCTGTTTCTGTGGTTTTTAACCGGTATACGGTCTCCGGATTTGATACTTTCATGACTTCCATAAAAGGGACTAGTGAGTTGTACGAGCTTTCCCAGTCCCCAAATATTTTGCATAAAGCCTTTCTACGAGCATCCCATGCCTTCACATACGAAATCTGAATTTTATGCTCTCCGCTAACGAAGAGCCATATCTCTCGGGGAGTCATCGCCACATCTGCACGGATTAGTGGCATGATTAGCGAGCAAATGTAAAATGAAGTGCAATTCCGGTGATCTTGTAACATAATAGAATTGATGCAAGTATGTTCTTGGTTGTATTTCATGACCTTCCAAACTTTGGCTCTTTTGGAACAACATGCATGCAATCTCCGCTTACATTCAGGAACTTTCGTACATACCACCGTATAGTACGTCTTATTTGACTCTTCGGTTTTAAATGTAACGTTTTGCTGAATAGACCACGACTTCAGCTTACAAATAAGATCTCCTTTTTCCTGAAACAAATCCCCGACACTGACGCACTCTTCGCTTGCTGCTGTCGCGTCCAAATAGGGTGCCGTATTTACTTCTGCCACGGCTAAGTCTACCCAACTATCATCTTCCAGCGGATCGAGGCCGGGATCTTCTAGTTCGACAAAATCGTTATTCGCAACCATACCATCAAAGAATGCTACCTCATTCAATCCAGCGGCATATTCCACACTATCCTCCCCCTGATGACCTTCACCGATTTCATCATCATCACTGCCACGCATATCAATATCACCCGCAGCAACATAAGGCTCGGGTGCAATATATGATGGTTGTGGTCAGTGTAATGTGGATGGTTCGGGGTGAGAAGACCGGAAAGATGTGGACAGACATGCTTGGAATGGGCTACTTGGATCGTGTTGGAATGATGCGGAGGTGTGGGAAAATCTGCGTTTAGTATATAAATTGTTATTATAATATTATTCCTTAATATTTTCGTAAATAAATCATCACTTGTTTCAAATTTATTTACCTGTGCAAGGTTGTGTATGGTAATCCTTGTTGTTCTTCTGGGGTGCATGTAACTGCAGCAGTCGACTGGGAGAACCTGGATTTATGGATTTATAAAATGTTTGAATATTAGTATCTTGGTATTACTAAAATGTTTGAATATGGATTTATAAAATGTTTACCCATGAGTTTGAAGGTTTGAATAATGTTGTGTATAGTCATATCCACCGAGACTGATGGTATCATCGTTAATCATGTGACCGTACCCCCAGGAACTATCTCCAGCATTACCATCAAAATTACCCGTTGGAGGAGCATCTGATACTTCCAATTACTCTTTCTGAACCAAAAGTTCAAAAGAATGCTGGGTGTTTGACAGACCGAAATCTATCATCGAAGATATTGATGTATCGTCTATAATTTCAACCAATGCATTTCCACTAAACATAGGCCATATACAACTTAACTTAACCCTACTTTCACGGGGATCGTATTTCGTGATTTTGAACACTTTATTCTCTAGTTCATCATAAGTCGTTGATGGTTCTAATTGCATGATTCTTGCGGACCCGCCCATATACTCGGGACCTTGTGCACTTTTGATAACCCGGCCATCATATTTACATACAACAAATAAACTTGAACTTGCCATAATCTGCATCAAACAATATCAAGCCAACAATAAAAAAAGCGTTAACAACTTCATACAATCACAGTCAAACCATGCACAATCATACCTAGAGCTATGGTCTTCAAAGTCCACTAGACTGCTCCTAACTGTTCCAAAGTGACAAATTGTGAGATAACTCTCAAATCGCCTCTTCACTGCCAATTGTAGCCAGGTAAGCACAAATGAGGAAAGGAGGGATCCGCTCATGAATCACCGTAAGACGGGCCTTTTAAAGTTACCTTTCTCACTTGTCTAGCCTAGACACCACAAAGTCAAGTTTAGATAAACGATCGAATGCCCACAACCTTCCTCTGTCCTATTGAGCACGAGAGTCCTTAGTTGGCTGAGTCTGGATATTTTTTAATTATACTTGAGGGTAATGCGTATGCTGTTAGTGATTTTTGGGGTCTTAGGAAGGGCGATGAAATCCCCACCCAATCTGAATTGGTGTTATAGCCCCTTAAAGTCCATATTATTTATGTAAAACAGTAACAAACATAAATCGAAAACACTTGCAAACAACTTATTTGGCGGCGGCGCAAAGAATCCTGCACAAAAACAGTTATATTGGAGAGAGAAAGAGAGTTCGCGCAAAGAATCCTGCATAAAAACAGTTATATTTTTTATGTTGTGTTGAAACAAACATTTTATAATACAAAATAATAAATATTGTGTATAGGATAGAGCGTAAATGGATAGTTGTGTGTTGGAATATAATGGAACTCTAAGCAAATTGAAATCGGATATTCTAAGCATTAGAAACAAGACTTTGTTTCTTTTGAATTTTTTATTCTTTGGATAGCATAAATATTGTGTATAGGATAGACCTATTTTTTGATTTTTGATTTCTGAAATCGGATAGAGCGTAAGTACATATAGAAAATATAATGGATGTTATTATTCGTAATTGGATATTCTTGACCAAATTGAAATCGGTTGTGTGTTGGAATTGTAAGCATTAGAAACAAACCCACTAGTTTCTTTTGATTTTTGATTTTTTTAAGTTTTTAGATCCTGAGCTCATTTAAGTTAGATGCATTGCCAAATTTTAATTTGCCACAAAAGGTTTTTAATAGCACACGACCAAAAAAGTAAACTGATGTGACACAAACGACTTCAAAATCTATATTTGTTGCAACTACATTTCTTAGCAAAATTATCTTCTCTCCATCAAAATCTCCAGCAAAGTGACTTCAAAATCTTGTATCTGTTTTTGAATAATTAGTGGGTTGAAAATCTTGTATAATGTTGAGCATCTGAAGGGAAAAGACGAGAAAAGGAGTTATAAAAAAATCTTGAATATGGTGGTTTTGATATGTATGTTTACTTTTTTTTATTACTTTTTTTATATTACTTTTTTTTTGTGGTTTTTATATTACTTTTTTTTCAGCGGAACATTGAATATCAAAAATTCTTCTGGAAGAAAAGGAATCATAAAACAAATACTTTGTGAACTGTTTTCGAAATCTATATTTGTTGATTTTTCTCTCAAGGATCCTGGTATATATAATTGGGAAGATGCTAGAAAAGATTGGCTTACCTCCAATACTTTGTGAACTGTTCTGTCTTGATCCTATCCAGCAGCTCCTCCTTCCAGACTATGGTACTGAACTTGACCTTCTTCCTGGACTTCACACTTACACAAAATAAGTTGTGTATAGGATAGAGCGTAAATGGATGGTGAGTTGTATAGCAGAGAGTAAATTGTGTATAGGAGAGAGCGTAAATGGATGGTGAGTTGTATAGCAGAGAGTAAATTGTGTATAGGATAGAGCGTAAATGGACGGTGAGTTGTATAGCAGAGAGCTATTTATAGGATATGAGGGCGGGCTAATTATTGAAGAGGGCGGGTTTTAATAACCCGCCCTCTTCTAAAACCCGCCCTCTTCCTTCTGCAAACAACATGATGGGACAACACACAGACAAAAAAAGGGACACATATAATTATTGAAGAGGGCGGGTTTTAATAACCCGCCCTCTTCCTTCTGCAAACGACATGATGGGACAACACACGACAACACACAGACAAAAAAGATGGGACACATATAATTATTGAAGAGGCCGCCCTCTTCCTTTTGACAAAGGGCCAACAAAAAAATGATGTGACATATCACTGATTTGACTAAACTGATTTAACAAATATAATTATTGAAGAGGGCGGGTTATTAGAACCCGCCCTCTTCCTTCAACAAATGGGAACAGAAAAAAGAAACTAATGTGACACAACGTAAAATAAGCTAATTATTGAAGAGGGCGGGTTATTAAAACCCGTCCTCTTTGACAGAATATAAATAATATATAAAAAACTGATTTGACACCACGAACCCGCAGTGATTTGAAAATAGAACTGATTTGACATGTATCGTTAAAGAGGGCGGGTTCCAGGAACCCGCCCTCCAATTCCTAGAAAACCCACCCCCCCTCCAATGTGCCTTCTCGTATTTAAAATTAACTCATCCTCCTCAAATTAACTCACTCTGTCTCTTCTCGTATCTAAAATCGTCTCAATGGAGAATCAACCACTCGACAAATCTCTGCTCGTTCATCAAAACGAACACAGATCGTTTAATATATTACACGGAGAGGAAATATTCTAAACTTAGTAATTTTTTTTAATTACCCCTTTCTTTTAATTCTAATAGTTGAAAATAACATTATTTAATTTTGCAGGATGGAGATAATCTGTCACGCCCTGCTTCCCAGAGTACGCTAAAATGGGCACGTGACATAGCCAACCATGCTACCTGTGGGTAGGAAGTATCCATCCACAGTCACATTACGGCTGTAGAGATATCAAGAACAAAATAAAACTATCTAAACATGTCAATAATCCAAGATAACATGAGTCAAGAATAAATAAATGCGGAAGCGAAAGATTCAATACAAAATAACTGGAATGTATGTCCCATAATGCGGGCTCACATCAGGAATAAAATGCAGTAAAGAAAGCTAACTACTGCTAACACTCACAGCTCAGCCTGTCGGCTGAAGTACTCCTGCTCGGGCTGCGACAGCGGTACAGAATCTGGGCCATGCAAAACCCAGACGTCAGCGCGTCAAGTCATCAAATAATAACATAATAAACAGGCAATGCGAGTATAAACATGAATAAAGCAAGGGTAATAATAATATGAATCAGAGCAGTGCAGGGTAAAGTGCAGTAGGTGTTAGTTGTATGTATGCCCTAGAGGCCAGTATTGTACAGATGATGTATATTATATTGGATGCTTGGACATATATAGAGATGACTTTCTTGCTCGATATGATAGTATGCTATCTGGTTGCTCTTTATCTTAACATGTACACTTGTCTCTTTAAACTGTCTTATAGTTACATGTTGGTAAAGCCCTTAGGATGTGTACTTGACTACCTGGACTATGATGCAGATCATACTAGTGGGGGCATGGTAGTCCATAGGTACATCCTTCAAGGTCCCTAGTCATGGGTATATCGAGACAGGGGCATCGATATACCAGTGTAGACTAGCGTATACGCTTCTCGACCCATGAGATGGGCGATGGATGATCCCATATCCATTGGTGTTTGACATCAGAGATGGTGTACGGGTGCTCAGTGTAGACTGGGTACACTGGACGGACTCGCCGAGAACTCCCAGATGGTATTATACCTCACGTCAGATGGCAGTTCTCAGGTGACACTTGTGCAGGTTAGTCTATAGACCCGAGATCGTCATAGAGTCTTGTGTGATTCCCACTGTGCTTTGATCTCCACCTTACCACGTCCATGAGGGCGTGCAAAACGGTGGTCTTTGGGTACAGTCCCGAGTTACATGGAGGCAATGAGCGATAGGAGGGGGTTCGTCTCTCCCGATATTGGGGGTTGATGTTGCGCTGTGCTCGATTGGCCGTAACAGGGAAGTCCCTGACCAGGGTTGATCAGAGATTTGCTGGTAAGTGTTACCGGTAGTTTCTCGACCCGTTATGAGCCTCACATCGGCACGACTTATCGGTTATTGGGGTCTGACGTATACCACCCCTAGACTTGATATGCGACATATCAGACGAACAGACCGGACTGTACGGTAAGTGTTACTGGTTGGATTCACAGGAGTGTGAGCGGGCTAGCTCGTCGATCTTCTGATCGCTCAATACCCGGGTGGCCGTTACGTTTAGCAGACCGCTTGCGGCTTGTGGGTGATTGATATGATCATCATCTGCTGCCGGCGTATTGACGAGTCTTTAGAGTCCTACACAGAGGTTTCCTGGCTCAAGCGAAACGAAATAGGAGCGCATATGAGATATGTGCGGGACCGAGAATAATGCGTGTATGCGATACCGCATTTCATTCTCGCGATGAATGTTTCGAATGGTTGTATACGATATGACCTAGTTATCGAATCATTGATTCGATAAATCGATACATAGGATACTAGTCGGTTATATGCGATATGACCGGATCGTTAAATCAAGTGTTGATTTAATGATTTAATGTATAATTATATGTTTGATATATTACTTTGCATTAACTAGTATTGGTTCACTTTAAATGGATTTTCTCACTTGATGTGCAAGTTGTATATGTGATATACTTTTGTGCACATGTTTGTATCATGTTTGATGATGCATGTTTAATTGGTTAAGTGTAAAGAATCAAACCATGGTTAAAAAGATGATTAAGGTTTTGCTTATTCATTTTATTTATTTATTCATTTATTTGGAAAAGATTTTGGAGAGAATGGTGGCTTTCTTTGTTTCTAGTTGAAGCTTCATGAAGCTTTGACTTTGTAACCATTCTTGTCTTCATGCTTAACCCTAACCATTCCAAGTAACCATGGTCTATTCTCTACACTCTACCATAATTAGTATATGATAAGTATCTATTTTCTTTTCTATTTTTCTTGAAGACTTATCATATTCTAGCTTCATCTTCTTCTTCATCTTAAAAGAAAAAGCTTAAGTCCATTAATGGTAACTTGAGCTAAAGTGTGAGAAATCCAATTCTAAAGTGAACCTACCTCCTATTTCTTCACTCTCTACCTCTTGCCAAGTAGTATAGGGTGTTTTCTTCACAAGTTTCACAACTTGATGGAGTTGGAGCTTGAACTTGTGATGCCTCGACGTAGATCATCTTCGGCACGAAGCCGACGACCTAGCCCGCCCACTTCTCCAATCAAGCCGACAATTGAGTCCGGGATTCGAGATGGACAGCGAGAGGATGCCTACGTGGAGCTAAGGAAGTGGAGAACCGAATCTACAAAAGTTGTAGCCTTTCTCTTTTAGTTAAATTGTTAACTAGTTTCGTTTTTCGCCTAAACTTCTAGTCAACGATCCGTATTAGGGTTTCTCGGCACCCGTAAAATTTGAAATTGGCATGGTTGATGCCTTGTGAGACCTCATTATCGTGCCTAGGAACCCTACAGTGGTATCAGAGCCTAGCTAGAGCCTTAGGCGAAGTTTAGACGACGTTTGAAACCCGATCGAACCGAAACCCTAATTCCCGATATGCTCTCTGGACTTTTTCTAAAAACTGGGATTTTTACAGATTAAAAATGCTTAAAAAATTCAGCAGGGAATTCTATGAGCTACGATGCAAAATTTACCTCATGAACAGTCAAAGGTGCGGCGGAACCGCGGCAGAAGCTTGGCTTCTGCTACGGTTCCGTGGCCAAATAATGGGATTTTCCTGTAATATTTGCACAGTAATTCATTATTTCAGCAGCTGAGTTTTATGGGTATTTTAAAAATTTATTCAAGAGTTGAATTTTCTGAGGTGTTTTAGAGCTTCAATGTTTCGATCGGATTATCAGATTTTGTCTATGTGGCTTTCCGGATATTTTGGAATATGTTAAAAATTTCGACCGGATGTAAATACCCAATCTTTCCCCTGCCGGAAAATATCCAAGTGTTGGATTTTTCTGTGGTTTAAGGACGTTCTAAGTAGTGCAAGTAACGCGATGGTCCCTCTAGAAGACAACAAACCTTAACTCGATTATGTGACCGTCTTGAACTGCCCTTTGAACCTTCGGGTTTGGGACAGTACGGCGTGCCACATGTGAGGCGTTGGCTTGACCCTTCTACGGCTGGACCGTTGGTACTGAGGCATGAAATGAATGTTTTTGAACTTATTTCATGTGTTGATCAGAGTCAGGAAAACTTGGGTGTTCGAATGTTCGATCGGAAAGTTTAATATTTTCTATTTATCTGGATTGGGATACAATAATTGGAATTCACAAACAGTTATGAGATAACTGAATGAATGTTATAAATCTAGCAGTTTAGTCTCACCTGATATTGAAAAGAGTTTTCGATAATGAGACTAAAATGCGGGGTTTATAATTGTTAGGCATGTGATATCTAAGTATTTCATTTGATTAGGCATGTGATGTCTAAAGAGGTTGCGGATTCCAATTGTTGTAGTTTTACACTTTCTTTTCTGTGACCGTAAGTGTAATATGTGATATCGCCGGTTTCGTTGCTATATGTCAACGATAATTGGGATGCGCATATTTACTTACGTTGATGACATGTGATGTTATGTGTTGCTCGATATGTTATATTGGATTGTCGTGATTGAATAGCCGGGGGTTTTTATGTGAGATGAGTGTTTTTCATTTTCATTCATGTAAAAACTTGTATGTAATATTCTTTTATTGGGACACTTTCAGGTTGCGGAAGATGTCACCCTTTGTATATTATTTACTTTTCCGCATTAGGATAGACCCAAGGAGGGGAGCACAAGTAACCGGGTTCTAGGGTTCAGTGGGAGACCATCTCGAGGAGTCGAGTCCCGGTCTCCTAACCCTAGAATTGGTAGGGTTGCTTGCCGCTCTCGTAGGGGTCTAGGGGTGTGGGAATGGCTATTCATCACGACCGTGAAATCCGTGTTTTATACTGGCTCGTATTGAAAACACGGACGTCCTAGTATATCCAATGTTTCATATGTTTCTTCTGCTGCGATACATGTGATGTTCTGTGATAGATACAGTATATAGTATATATGATATAGACGTTACTTATGTTTTACACCCGCGCTAGCCCTGCCCTGCTCTGTCGTTAGTTACCTAACCTAACGGTGCACGAGGGGACATCGAGGCGAATGCGGATGGCATAAGTGTACGTCGTATTTATCTGTGATGTTTAGGTATTTAAATGATGGGACTTCATTAATGTGATTAATGAAATAAAAGAAACCAAAAGATGTTGTAGAATCAAATTTTAAATAAAACAGGTAGCTACAGTTCTTGCTTTGCATAGCGGTATATATGATATACCCTGCACCTTATTCGGTGAGGAAAGGACCAAGATCCCTTCACCGGGAGTGACTCCTTTAGCAATAACTGGAAGATGCTACACACTCGGTTTGTTTTTTGATTGCTTCTATAGTTTCTGCTTTACACAGTGATATATATGATATATCCCGCACCTCATTCGACGAGGAAAGGGCCGACGATCCCTTCACCGGGAGTGACCCCTTTAGCAAAACTAGAAAAGCCTCAAAATCATTCCATTTCAAAACTTCATTTGATTCTACAACGATATCAAGTTCATTACGCAATAGGTTTTCAGAAAAACCTGTCGTAGCCCTCCGTCATTTCAGATAAGTCCTGTTTAGTATTCGTGCTGCGTTTGTTGACCTTGTCAAGGCGCAGTGTGCGGTAGCTAACCAGTATTTATCTGCTTATGCATATGATGCAGATTGAGTTAAGGTAGTCGTACGGCCTTGTTGACGTTGTCAAGGGTCGTGCGGGTGGGTTTAATTCAATCAAGAAATGACGGGTTGAACTTGAATTACGGTCTATGGTTTGTTGACCTTGTCAAGGTCATAGATCGTTTGGGGCAAAAGCATTATCGGGAATTTCAAGTGTTGAAATTTGCAATGAGATTGCATACCTTCTATGAGATAGTTGGATCCCGATACCCACTGCGAGTAAGAGTTACTCCTGAGAGAGTTTTACACATTACAATTAGCCGATCAAGTAGGTGTCTAGAAAGGTGTCAATGGGGTTACGCCTCTGGGAAAACGAGGTTTACATTAATTAGGTTCGTGCGAAAGCACGGGGTACCTCCCTCAAAGTACCGACACTGGCCTGGCTGAAAGATTGGCGAACTTGTAGTGTGTAATTAATCCCAGCTAGCCTTTCCTTTTAGGGTTTGAAGGAAGATTTGATAAAAACCAGTGGGAGCCATCCTGATTAGATAAGATAATAACCAATCTGATCTTACACGAGCATACGCTAAAGTGTTTTCTTCTCTCTCTCTCCAGGTAGCGACTCATGTCCTAATAAAGATAATAATATGGATGTATTGACCGAACCCGCATGTTATACTGTGCTGGGGAACGTTGGTTCCGTTCTTTCCTATAAGAGTTATAGAACTGAACAGGATATAGGGGAATACCAGGATTCCCATGCCACCCGAATGAAGAAAGTACATGATGATGCATTTTCTTCGGGTGTGTTCGTTACAGAGAACTGTTTCTCCATTTGCTCTACGTCCTGGGTATTAGATACCGGGTCGGGATCCCATATATGTAATCAGTTACATGGGCTTAGGAAAGGTAGAGAACTTGGAGAAGGTGATAAAGACATTAGAGTTGGAAATGGTGCAATTGTTGCAGCTAAGACTGTCGGGGAATATCACCTTGTATTACCAACTGGTAATACATTGGTTCTGAACGAATGCTATTACATGCCGAACCTGATATGCAACATTATATCGGTTTCTTTGTTGAGTAAAGAGGGATATAATTTTGTATTATAGGACAATGTTATGAACATTTTCCGTAACCAAAAGTTGGTTGGATCAGGCACGTTGTGCAATGGCATTTATGTTCTAAATCAATCAACAGTTCTGAGCATAACAAACACACACAAGAGGAAAAGTTCTGAACTGAATGAATCCTTCTTGTGGCATTGTAGACTGGGTCACATCAATGCGACACGACTGGCTAAGTTACATAAGGATGGATATTTGAAACCATTCGAATTTTCATCTTATGACACTTGCCAGTCACGTCTCAAAGGCAAGATGACCAAAACTCCGTTTACGGGACACGGAGAAAGAGTTACCGAACTCTTGGGACTGATACATAGTGATGTATGCGGTCCTATGTCTACACATGCCAGGGATGGTTCTTCGTACTTCATTACATTCACTGACGATCTCTCTAGATTCGGATATGTGTTCCTGATGAAACACAAATCAGAAGCTTTTGAGAAATTTAGAGAATATAAACAAGAAGTCGAGAACCAAACCGGAAAAAGTATTAAAATCTTACGATCTGATCGAGGAGGTGCATACTTGAGCAATGAATTCCTGGACTTCCTAAAAGAGAATGGGATTCTCTCTCAGCTGACTCCTCCATATACACCACAGCACAACGGTGTATCAGAACGGAGGAACCGCACCCTATTAGATATGGTGCGCTTTATGATGAGCACAGCTGAGTTACCTATTTCCTTTTGGGGATATGCGCTGGAAACAGCAGCACACCTATTGAATCAAGTTCCATCTAAATCTGTACCTACCACACCATATGAGATTTGGAGTGGGAAGAGGCCATATCTTAAACGAGTTAAGGTATGGGGTTGTCCAGCCTATGTCAAAAGACAAAATCCGGACAAGCTTGAGGCACGGTCAGTTCTTTGCAAGTTTGTGGGATATCCAAAGAACTCATATGGGTATTTTTTTCTACCACAGTGAGGAACAAAAAGTGTTTGTTGCTCAACATACCACCTTTTTAGAAAAGGAATTCCTTGAAAAAGAAATTAGTGGCAAAGTGGTAGAGCTGGAAGAAGTTCCAGATACACAAACCGTAACTGAAGATTTAGTGGAACCAGAAGTTCAGAAGCTCCAAATGAACCTCAGCCTTTCCGCCGATCTAGTAGGGTTCCTCGCCAACCTGAGAGATACTACGGTTTTCTCATGGATGGTGGGAGCGAGGATTGCATCATGGAGGATGATAACCCAACTAGCTTCGAGCAGGCCATCACGAGTAGGGACTCAGTGAAATGGCCGGATGCAATGCGGTCCGAGATGGAATCCATGTACACCAACAAAGTATGGACTTTGGATGTTGCTTCTGAAGGGGTAAAACCCATCGGGAGCAAGTGGATCTTCAAGAAAAAACTTGGTGTAGATGGGAAAGTGGAGACTTTCAAAGCTAGACTTGTAGCAAAGGGTTTTCGTCAAAGACCAGGTGTGGACTATGACGAAACCTTTTCTCCAGTGGCTATGCTTAAATCCATCCGGATCATGCTTGCCATCGCTGCATATCATGATTACAAAATCTGGCAAATGGATGTTAAGACCGCCTTTCTAAATGGTGATTTAGAAGAGTGCGTGTACATGACTCAGCCAGAGGGCTTCGTAGACAGTGGGAGCAGCGGGAAGGTGTGCAAGCTGCTTAAATCCATTTATGGATTAAAGCAAGCATCGCGGAGTTGGAACATCTGCTTTGACGTCGTTATCAAAGAGTTTGATTTCGTCAAAAACCCAGATGAACCTTGTATCTACAAGAAGGTAGCAGAGAGTAAGGTAGTCTTCCTCGTATTGTACGTGGACGACATACTCTTGATAGGAAATGATATTCCTATGCTGCAATCGGTCAAGCTCTTCTTATCACAAATATTCTCAATGAAAGATCTTGGTGATGCCTCCTGCATATTGGGAATAAGGATCTATAGAGATAGATCCAAACGGATATTGGGATTGTCCCAATCCAGGTACATTGACACCATACTAAAGAGGTTTAGTATGGAAGAATCCAAGCGTGGGAATTTGCCCACAATCTCTGGAGTCACTCTCTCCAAAGAGATGTCTCCCAAGACTGATTTGGAGAGAGCTCGCATGCAAGGGATACCCTATGCTTCGACTGTAGGCTCTATCATGTACGCGATACTATGTACCAGACCCGATGTTGCATACTCACTAAGTGTAGTGAGCAGGTATCAAGCTGATCCTGGAGAGAATCACTGGACAGCTGTGAAGAGCATTCTCAAGTACTTGCGAAGGACTAAAGAGATGCTCTTGGTGTATGGTAACGGAGAACTCCAAGTGGAGTCCTTTACCGATTCGAGCTTCCAGAGTGATAAGGACGACTCTAAGTCGCAGTCGGGCTTTGTCTTTACCCTTTACGGAGGGGCGGTTAGCTGGAAGAGTTCCAAGCAGGAAACCGTGGCAGACTCGACGATGGAGGCTGAATACATCGCTGCCAACGATGCTGCTAAAGAGGCTGTCTGGATCAAGAAGTTCATTACTGAACTTGGAGTGGTTCCATCCATTGAGCATCCAATACCTTTGTATTGCGATAATAATGGAGCGGTGGCTTTGGCTAAGGAACCCAGGTCCCATCAGCGATCCAGGCATATTCTGAGGCGGTAACACCTGATCCGGGAGATAGTTGATCGCCGGGAGATCGAGGTCAGAAGAGTTGACACGAAGAACAACACGGCGGATCCACTCACGAAGGCCATTCCCCAGATACAGTTTGAGAGACTCTTCGGGATGCTCGGTATGAGATACTACAGCAGCTGGCCCTAGTGCAAGTGGGAGATTGTTAGTTGTATGTATGCCCTAGAGGCCAGTATTGTACAGATGATGTATATTATATTGGATGTTTGGACATATATAGAGATGACTTTCTTGCTCGATATGATAGTATGCTATCTGGTTGCTCTTTATCTTAACATGTACACTTGTCTCTTTAAACTGTCTTATAGTTACATGTTGGTAAAGCCCTTAGGATGTGTACTTGACTACCTGGACTATGATGCAGATCATACTAGTGGGGGCATGGTAGTCCATAGGTACATCCTTCAAGGTCCCTAGTCGTGGGTATATCGAGACAGGGGCATCGATATACCAGTGTAGACTAGCGTATACGCTTCTCGACCCATGAGATGGGCGATGGATGATCCCATATCCATTGGTGTTTGACATCAGAGATGGTGTACGGGTGCTCAGTGGAGACTGGGTACACTGGACGGACTCGCCGAGAACTCCCAGATGGTATTATACCTCACGTCAGATGGCAGTTCTCAGGTGACACTTGTGCAGGTTAGTCTGTAGACCCGAGATCGTCATAGAGTCTTGTGTGATTCCCACTGTGCTTTGATCTCCACCTTACCACGTCCATGAGGGCGTGCAAAACGGTGGTCTTTGGGTACAGTCCCGAGTCACATGGAGGCAATGAGCGATAGGAGGGGTTTCGTCTCTCCCGGTATTGGGGGTTGATGTTGCGCTGTGCTCGATTGGCCATAACAGGGAAGTCCCTGGCCAGGGCTGATCAGAGATTTGCTGGTAAGTGTTACCAGTAGTTTCTCGACCAGTTATGAGCCTCACATCGGCATGACTTATCGGTTATTGGGGTCTGACGTATACCACCCCTAGACTTGATATGTGACATATCAGACGAACAGACCGGACTGTACGGTAAGTGTTACTGGTTGGATTCACAGGAGTGTGAGCGGGCTAGCTCGTCGATCTTCTGATCGCTCAATACCCGGGTGGCCGTTACGTTTAGCAGACCGCTTGCGGCTTGTGGGTGATTGATATGATCATCATCTGCTGCCGGCGTATTGACGAGTCTTTAGAGTCCTACACAGAGATTTCCTGGCTCAAGCGAAACGAAATAGGAGTGCATATGAGATATGTGCGGGACCGAGAATAATGCGTGTATGCGATACCGCATTTCATTCTCGCGATGAATGTTTCGAATGGTTGTATACGATATGACCTAGTTATCGAATCATTGATTCGATAAATCGATACATAGGATACTAGTCGGTTATATGCGATATGATCGGATCGTTAAATCAAGTGTTGATTTAATGATTTAATGTATAATTATATGTTTGATATATTACTTTGCATTAACTAGTATTGGTTCACTTTAAATGGATTTTCTCACTTGATGTGCAAGTTGTATATGTGATATACTTTTGTGCACATGTTTGTATCATGTTTGATGATGCATGTTTAATTGGTTAAGTGTAAAGAATCAAACCATGGTTAAAAAGATAATTAGGGTTTTGCTTATTCATTTTATTTATTTATTCATTTATTTGGAAAAGATTTTGGAGAGAATGGTGGCTTTCTTTGTTTCTAGTTGAAGCTTCATGAAGCTTTGACTTTGTAACCATTCTTGTCTTCATGCTTAACCCTAACCATTCCAAGTAACCATGGTCTATTCTCTACACTCTACCATAGTTAGTATATGATAAGTATCTATTTTCTTTTCTATTTTTCTTGAAGACTTATCATATTCTAGCTTCATCTTCTTCTTCATCTTAAAAGAAAAAGCTTAAGTCCATTAATGGTAACTTGAGCTAAAGTGTGAGAAATCCAATTCTAAAGTGAACCCACCTCCTATTTCTTCACCCTCTACCTCTTGCCAAGTAGTATAGGGTGTTTTCTTCGCAAGTTTCACAACTTGATGGAGTTGGAGCTTGAACTTGTGATGCCTCGACGTAGATCATCTTCGGCACGAAGCCGACGACCTAGCCCGCCCACTTCTCCGATCAAGCCGACGATTGAGTCCGGGATTCGAGATGGACAGCGAGAGGATACCTACGTGGAGCTAAGGAAGTGGAGAACCGGATCTACAAAGGTTGTAGCCTTTCTCTTTTAGTTAAATTGTTAACTAGTTTCGTTTTTCGCCTAAACTTCTAGTCAACGATCCGTATTAGGGTTTCTCGGCACCCGTAAAATTTGAAATTGGCATGGTTGATGCCTTGTGAGACCTCATTATCGTGCCTAGGAACCCTACAGTAGGTAAACTGGACTATTCTATCAGGTTCTCTGTTCTAAAAGTCTTTGAAATCAAATTGATGAATCATCGATATAACTCAATAGTATCCCGTGCATGCCCAGGACCACGGTCTAAGACTCTCGGGCTGAAACCGAGACGTGCCGCTAGGCACTAACAGGGAAAGGATAAAGACCAACGATGTCAGCAGTATCGTCACGAGGCGGGCCTGGCCTCTAAAACTGATCAGTACAAGTAGTGAACTGTTGAGTTACAAGTCAGGTTTCACCTTTGATTTCCCCATACCCCCAAGTTATATGTGTAAATCAAGTCAGGTATCCCGAAATCAAGAAACTAATGCCAACACAGGATCAGGTAAACAGGTTTGTCTGGACAGACAACAGGAACGGTCCATGAGGACTACATGTCAAGTTTGTTGGTGTTAGACACAAGATCAGGTAACGGGTCAGGTCATGGTACATCAGGTCAAGTCAAGCAGTATACGGTACCATGTCGGGTAGATCAATATATATGTATCAAGTCAGGTCAAGATATAAACAATATCATGGGTGTGCTCGTACTCAGTTACATGATCAAGCAATGAAGTAAGCAACATGATCTAAGCAATGAAGTAAGCAATAGGCAGATTCACTGAATTAGCAGTACAGTTGTCAGTTGTGTCACAGAGATGATTTCAATGTTATGCGAATGCAGTATGACAATTATGGCCTTTTAATCATGTTAACAAGTTTAAGCACTTTAGAGGTGCAATGATTTATATAAAGGTTCAATACAGCTATTACCGGTTAAAATGCATACGAGTGTCCGAATGGAACAAAACTATAGAGATAAATGCCATATGCTTTATCAATATTAAAAAATGTGATTAAACGGGTAAATGTGGTTATTAGGTTCAATTGCAAACTGTAGGTTCCAAGTTTAAAGATAAAATGATATATAACAATATTGTACATGAAAATGAGAAATGATAGTACCAAAGTTAAATTTACAGGTTTAGCGTGTCATCAATATGTATGTAAATATTATTTAGCATGTAGCAAGGGGTACTTGCCTCGACGGGTCGCGAATCGGGAAAACGGAACGTAGAATGTCGGCGGGGAAACTCGCGACGGGCGCACAGTTCACGGAATGAACCCAAACGACGAACAACGGAACCACACGGGTCGGGGTACCTCGCTGGAACGTCGGGTCACGTCGTCGGCATCGTCGGATTCCGGTCGAGGAATGAACAGTAAAGATCAAGATATGCAATCAAGAAGAGAAAGAAAAATAGAAAAGAAAGGAAGGAGGAAAGAGGAGAAGGAGGCTTACGGTGGTCTGCAGAGGGGTCGTGAGGATCGACGGCGTTGAAGAAGCTCCGGCGACCAGCCTATGACGACGGCGAGAAAAACTGCAGATCAAGAAAACTGGATCGGAGAAGGAAGAAGAGGAAAGGAGAAGATGAAGGGATGTGAAGCTTACCGAGAGGGTGCTTATGAGGCCGGGGCACGGAGGCGAGACCGCCGGTGGCGACAGATCCGTCGACGCAGACGCGCACAGGGTGCGCAGGTGGCCGCGGTTGCAGGTGCAGGGGTGTGCGGGCGCTCGGGAAGAACGGTGAAGGAGGATTTGGATGAGACGAGGTTGAGGAGGCGAGGAGGTCGGTGGTAGTGGCGTCGGCGTTGGGGCTGCGGCGGCGACGGGGTGCGCGGCTAGGGTTCGCGTGGGTTTAGGGTTATCGTTTGGAGAAGAAAGGAGGAGGGAAGAGATTTTAAATATATAGAAGAGAGAGAGAGAGATACGGGGGATAGAGAGAGAGAAGAGAGACGGGGCCACGGAAAATAAGGTTTGATTGGCTGATGAATGATTTAGGTGTTTGGAAAATAATTAAAAAGATTTAAAGATTTAGGGGAACAGTGAAATGTATATAGTTAAGAAAATATATGATGGTTTAAATATATTAAAATTTGGGATTTTGGCGCAAAGTAAAATATTTCCAAATCGCGCCCGGGTCGGGTCTAAAAATTCGAAATTGAAATAACAGAATTTTAAGCAGGATCCAAAAGTGAAAATGAAGTGTTTTACAATCAAAAAGCATACCCCCAAAACGGACACACGTACGTTCACGTAGCCATCCAAACTCGCCCGTTTCACTGAACGGGACGAGAACACGATGCACGGACGCTACAACAGGGTTAGGGGTGTCAAGCAGGCCATGATGAATATTTTTAATTTTATTTTAGATGCCAAAATTGTTATATGCAGAAATGAATTTGCCGGGTAAAAATTTACAGTAAGTAACAATCAAGCAAGATAAATGAAATGAGTGCCATACTACGTTCAAACGGTAACTGAAATTAGTAGAATTGGGCTCGGGTGTTACATAATCTCACCGTCGTCACCCATAGTTCAAACAAATGGATAGTTACCGACCAACGAATAACCCAGCGGCTTCGACGGGCTGGATTTTATGAAGCTTCATTGCTTCGTCATATCCAAATCGACCACGCCCTCGTTACCTCTCTAGTTCAGCGCTGGAGAAAAGAGATCCACACTTTTCATCTAAGATGGGGTGAGACCACTATCACACTCCAGGATATTGGCCTCTTACTCGGTTTACGGGTCAATGGGCTTGGATTGGTCGGAGAAAAAATTGTTGGTCCAGATACCGACCACTAATACTGGGATACATATGCCGAGTCTGTTCTCGGACAGGTAAAAAATTTCATTCTGATTCCCCTCTTTAGTGTACCTATTGCATGTTGTACATTATTTCTAACTTTAATATTTCACAAAAAATGCAAATATCAGGCACCAGGAGGCTACAGTAAGGGGTATAAGATCAGTTTAAACTGACTAAAAGATACATTTAGTAATATCCCTGATGAAGCCACCGATGAAGTCTTGAATAGACATGCACGTGCCTACATTCTGTACATGATCGGTTCTTGGTTAATGCCGGACCAATCAGCAACGCATGTCCATC
Organism: Agapanthus africanus; assembly: GCA_030015575.1. NCBI lineage: Eukaryota > Viridiplantae > Streptophyta > Magnoliopsida > Asparagales > Amaryllidaceae > Agapanthus > Agapanthus africanus. The sequence continues at coordinate 385,216,565 of JASDDO010000006.1, read as the reverse complement.
CGTTATACCTTGGTTTCCTTCAGGATTTTGATGTGTGCGGTCAATATGCTTGGGGAGCAGGGGTCCTGGCCTTTTTTTATAAGGAACTCGATAAGACACGTGCTCTAATGAAGAATAAAATTTGTGAATGCATTACATTACTTCAGGTAAATTCCTTATTTCTCACAGCTAGAAATTTGCAAAATTGTAATATTGGTTTTCTCTCTTATCATCTGAAACTTTATTTATAGATCTGGTCATGAGAGCATATGTATATAGGAAGACCAGATCGAGTTAAAATAACTAGCTTGGATACCCCTGAAAAGCCACTCGGCTGTTGGTGGAATGGGAAGAAGGCGTATAAGGCTCCTCGTCGAGTACTTAGGTACTATAGAGATGAGTTGGATCGCATGGAGGCGGCTCAGATAACCATAACTTAGGTATTTAAGTTTGTTTTAAAATTTTGAAATACCTTCATCACAATTTTTGTACTATATTATTTGCGCAGTTCATGTGGACGCCTTATACAGCGGATCGTCTGCAAAGATTACCCGGCATCTGTATCGAAGGAGAGCCGGTTTGGCGGGCTCGATGCCCACTCTTCTGCGTTAATGTCATTGTCATGCACCTCCCAGACCGGGTGTTGCGACAGTTTGATAGATCACAACATATTCCTGTCCCGCCGTCTTCGCCTATGACAATAGAAGGAGACATGCGAGGAGGAAAGGCGGAGCGTGATTGGAGGGAGCATCATCATCAATATTTGCTGGGATGGGAGGATAGACATCGTAATGTTGCCTTACAGCAAATAGGTGACCAAACAGCCACCGACGCTACCGAAGCATATCTACAGTGGTATAAGCGTGTCACCATAAGATATTTTTCTGCTCCCCCTAACAACTTTCCAAATATCTTGCGGTACGAGCCTAGAGGCCAGGTGGAACGAGATTTGGTAAGCTGAATTCTTTATATTATATTACTTTTTAACATCAGGCGGTATGAGTCAATACTTATTTCTTATTTCTAATGTAACGACAGGCTCGTGGGTTGCATCTCGTACAAACAATGGTGCAGGAACCATACCCGACTGATGCCGGTCCGGCAACTCAGGCTCTATTTTCAAATGCAGACCAATTAATTGGTGGTGTATTCGGTTCATATAATATTTCTCAATATTTATCGCTGGCACCAGAGCAGCAGTATCAACCGGCACCGGAGCCACAGTATGAACCGGCACCAGAGCCGCAGCATGAGCCGGCACCAGAGCCGCAGCATCACGGAGATCCAGCGCAGCAGGATCAGTGGTTTGGATCACCATACCGTCAGCAGCAACTCTGGCATACCGGACAAGCGCAACAACACCAGTCTTGGGGGTCAGGTTTTGCAGAACAGCCGTCTTGGGGGTCAGGTTTTGCGCAACAACAACCTTGGGGGTCAGGATTTGCGCAGCCATGGGGCCAAGGTTTTGTGCAACATCAGCCGCATGAAATCGGGACAGGCTCTTCGCTACAACTGCCTAGTTGGGACACAGATTTATCGTCCTACATGCAGTTTTTGGGAGGCAGCACATATCCGACACCTGTCCCACATTCAGGTTCAGAATTTGTGGATCAATAACTTGTCCAAGACGCCGCTGAAGACGAAGCCGAAGCCGAAGCCGAAGTCGAAGCAGAAGAGCAGACGCCGCCGCCGCCGCCACCATCTACCCAAGAAACAGGTGGGTCCTCCAGTCATCCCAGGAGGCATAGGCTTATGTCAAGCCACCTCGGATTTCATAAGGGAAAGGGAAAAGGAAAACGATAGTTATTTACATTTTACAAACAGATAGGATTTTTTTATATTGTAAATTTGACGGATTCATTTTGATATTATAAATTTGACCGTCGAGATAGAACTCGGATAGGATTTTTTTGTATTGTAAATTTTGACGGATTCATTCTGTAAAAAACATTGATATAATGAAATTTTATTATTTTATTCAAATATTTTTTACGTTTATTTAGTTTTATAATTTTTTTAAAATAATTATGATTATGATTATAATTATAATTATAATTATAATCATAATCATAATTATATTATAATTCAAATTATATTTATAATTATATAATTAAAATTAAAATTATATAATTAATAATTAAAATCAAATTTTTTTTTAAAAAAAAAGGAGGCGGGTTCCTAGAACCCGTCCCCTGTACAATAAGTATAGGGGGCGGGTTCTGGGAACCCGCCCCCTATACTTATTGTACAGGGGGCGGGTTCTAGGAACCCGCCCCCTATTCTGGGGTGGGGGCTAAACCATCCTATTTTCATAATTTTAAATCTAACCCTCCTATTTTAATAATTAATTTTTAAATTATTAATATTTCAAAAAAAAACCTCTAAAAATTCTTTCAAATTAAAAATGTAAGAATAATGTAATTTAAGAACTATTAAAAAAATCAAAATGTTTACCTGCAGAGATTTTGTAGATAAGGTCGAGGCCAAAAAAAAATTCCCACTTCAATTATCTCTCTCTCTAAAAATCCCAATCCGAGCTCATGAAGATCCTCTAATGGCCGCAGCTGCCACCTCATCATCGTAAGCACACATCGCCCTTCTCCTTAACTCCATTCTTCAGAAGCTGAGCCATGGCTGCTGCAGCTGCCACCGCTCTCGGCTTCAAACCCATCGTCGTCATCAAACCCTTGAGCTATTCTCCCTCCTCTCTCCGATTGCTCCCTGCCCTCCACCTCCGAGGTGGGCCCCGCCCCGTGACCAGGACTGCTGTGGCCCGCCAGGGCGGCCGCTACTACCGACGGCCGTCGGGTCCGAGGAGGCGGCGTGGGGATCCCGCCTTCGTCGACCCCGATTACGACCCCGCCCTCGATCTCGACAGGATCAGGTTCGTTTCCTTTTTAGGGTTTTTGTGGGTTATTTGCATACATCGCCCCCTCAAAATTAGTAATTTATATGCAGATGACCCATTAATTCATGTTGAAACCCACGATTCTCCCTTGTTTTGTAGGAAAGTTTGCGTTTTGATTGCATTTGTTGAATTACATGACTGATAAGGCTAATAAAAAGGTCTCTTTTTAATATTTATAAGTGATTGAATGTTGTAGCTGAAATGCGAATGTTGAGATGGAGATAAGATGACAATTGGGTGCAGCTGTGAGAAATGAATTCAATGAGAAGCGTCTCATGAGAAATTTGTGTTGAACACATTCCCGTTTCATCAAAAATTCAAGCGTCTTGAGGTTGTTTCTTTTTGTTTCAGGTCAAATACAGTAAGGCTGTTAGATCAAAAGCAGAATATGGTTAGTCTTGTTGTCATGTTTTTCTGTTGGTTGAGTATTATGACTTCTTGGTGACTCGATTTGATTTCTTAATTTGGGCAGATTGGCATAGTGTCCATAGATGAGGCCATTCAGGTGGCAGAAGTTGCCGAATTAATCATGGTACTTTTTGTTTTCGTTTAGCAAGTTCCATGTCTGCAACTTTACTATAATGAACTTTTGTTTCGTACTGCAAACTATGTGCAATCAACCTTTTTTTTTCTCAAATTTTATTTTTTGTGTGCGCGTGTTTGTGTACATCCTGAATGTTTGTTAATCAATTTGGTTTAAGAAAAAAAAATCTATTACTTGCAGTTAGTCGCGACTGGATGCCAATGCTCGCACTCCCTCTAGATTACATGATATTAATACACTCATTTTATAGTTGTTCAGTACATTGTTATGTCCAATATTTTATCTTCCGGTCCTGTATATCATCGAATTTTTACCCAAATCCAGTATTTATCTAGGTACATGCAATTTGAGTGAAGCACATTCTAAATGTTTGCAGAACAGAAATTCTTATGAGTTAGCTTCTCATTTGGGAAAAACTGGACTGCATGTATTGCAAATACATGGCATTTCTGCTTTTATTTCATTGTCATATATATTGACGTAATGCTTACTGTTACCTTCCAACCTTCAAGTTTGCTTGATACTTGAAAATGCTGATAGATCTGATATTTTACTACAATTGCAGGCAATATTATCTCCAGACGCAGATCCTCCTGTTCTCAGACTCTTTGACAGCAATGATTACCAGTAGGGGTTTCATGATAAACTTGTACTTTTGGATTACTTTTGGTCTTCCTTAAGTAGTCAAATGTTTTCTTCTTCTTTTTTTACAAGCATTTTCTACCCTTGCCCTTTTAACTACAGTGGTCTAGTTAAGGTCTTAGCATTTTAAAATTTAATTAATGCTCTGATTTCATCATTCAGAGTTATATTTCCTAACTTATTGACGTTATAAATCATGTATAATAATATATTTTAGATTATTTAGTAATCTCTTGCATAACAATCATTATATGAGCTCGTATGCCTGTTTTAAATCTTGTTTGTTTTCATATTGTCCATTCATTATTTAGGGATGATGAATGTAATAGTAATGGCAATCTAACTGTTATATGTGCTTTAGATGCATCTGCTCTTTTGCATCTTTTGGCTTGACAAGCAGTTTGCCCTGCCGCTAGGGGTGAAAGTCGGGTTGGGTTTGACCCGAACCTGCCTGACCCGACCCAATTTTTCCGGGGGTTTTAGACATCGTATACCCACTCGCACGGGTTTGAGATTAGATACAAAAAAATTCTTGTTGGGTATGAGAATTGTATTAGACCTGCCTGTCTGAACCCTAAACCCGGCCCAAACCAAACCCGCTTCATTTATCAAATGCAACACGATATATTACATAGATGTTTAATTTTAAATATTATAATGTGCATGTTGTAATTTATTGTATGATGTCTAATTAGTGCAATTTCTATGTATAATCTATCACATATTATATATGTAGTTTTGTCAAAATATAATTTTTTTGCATATATATTAGTAGGACTCACCTCAAGTATTATAACTTTATTTTTAAAAATAATTTATAATGGCCAAAGCCAGCAAAAACCGAAACCTGCCCGAAACCTGAAGTTGTGGGATCGGGTTTAATGCATTGTAAACCTGTCGGGTTCGGGTAGGTTTTGGGTTTAGATTTTAATTTTTGGGTTGGGTATAAAATTTGTTAAAAACCCGCGCAACCCAGCCTGGTTTCACCCCTACCTGCCACCTCACACTTTTTGCAGCCTATAATCTATATGCAATTATATAAATTTATATAGTATTCAAATATTTATTTATTAGTCTACTTGATATATTTGTTTAACAGAAAGCACAAGTACGAGCAGCAAAAGAAGAAAAGAGATCAACAAAAGAGATCTGCTGGTGAATATTCATTTCTTTGAGGTTTTATTACCTTGTTCTTGTCTTCTTTGCAGTTTATCAATCTTATGCGACATAACAACTCACCCTTCCTGTGTAACTTGCAGCGAGCCGTGTGGACATTAAAGAGTTAAAAATGGGGTAATTTTTTTTTCCCTTTCTACTTGCTGTTAATGATTCAAAAGCTAGCGATTTCATAATCCAGAACATTATTGTAGTCCTGAAGTTTCTTGATGTTACTTTCGATAGGCTTCCGGAACTTTTATCTTTAAAACCATTTCTGCATGCCAAACTTAGAATGACTATGCTGCTTGTCTTTCACCGTTAACCTCTCCTAGTGAGATTTGTTATTTTCATGTACTTTTTAACTTTTGGAAGTACCTAATGAGCTTAATAGATATGTTCATACGAGTGGTTGTCATGCGGCTCACGCCCTCTAATAAAAGATAGCATGATGGTCTATCAGAAACATGTATACGTAGCATTTCAAATCTTTCCGTACCCATGAGTATATCAGTATATGCATATAGCTATTTGAGTTGCTTATTATTACTTGATGAGCTTATTTGGCACAACCTGATAACAGGTACAATATTGACTCCCATGATTATTCTGTGAGGCTGAGGGCTGCAAAGAAATTCCTGAATGATGGAGACAAGGTGTTGAAACTTTTTATCTTATTTTGTAATTTATATTTACACATGCTTTTGCTCTGGGTTGTGTTCAAATCCTCAAGATGTAATACAGGTAAAGGTCATAGTGAATTTAAAACGTCGAGAAAATGATTTCAAGGCTAATGCTATCGAACTTCTCAAGCGCTTCCAGAGTGAGCTGGGCGCGGTAATGTTCCCGTATTACTATTTTCCACATATAAGAAAGAAAATTGTTATTCATGATCAGAACAATGATTCAGTACAGTTGTTTGAAACAAGATATATGCTTCATTTATTTAGGATCTGATATTATGTGGAACTGTGGAAGCATTCTTCTGATTTATTGTTTTTGTTTTGCATCTCAGCTGGCAACGGAGGAGAGCAAAAATTTCAGTGTGAGGGATATATTCATAGTTCTAATGCCTAATAAAGCAATAATCCAGAAATCCCAGGAACAGCAATCAAAAAAGAAAGAACCAACTAAACAAGAGCCAGCTAAAGAAGTACCAGCCGAAGAAATCCCAGCCAGTGTCTAATGGATTTATGTTGATTTATGGGGGTTTCATGGTTACATGACTTAAACCTACAGATATATTTTTGTAGAGAGGATTCAAATTTAAATCGTGTATATATTGGCAATCATATTGGGGATTTGATCACCTGACATTTGTAACTGGTTCTCTCCAATCTTTTCAGAAATAATGCACTCTCATTTTGGTCTGAGCATATGTTACAGCATGCATGCAAGTAATCCTTGAAGATAGGATGAACGCCCTGTTTTGCTCCCTTTTAGTTATATTTTCTTAACCATCATACTATAGTTGCAAAATTATTAGTTCATGTTGTTTGTGCGTGACGATCTTATACATACCTTTCCTGCCAAATTTTGTATAAATATAGATATTGCGAGATGCTACTCTTTTTATTGAGAAGTTGAGCCAATAAAATCAATGCTTACAGCTGGAAGTTGTTTATACAGTCAAGTGATGTGGAAGTACAGAAAACTTGAAAGAAGAAAGAAAGAATTACAAATGGCAGTCTCCTGCGACTCGCCTCCAAGCCTGGGGTTCAATCCCTACAAAAAGCTAATTACTTTTACCATTTTAGTGATTATTTTTTTAATCAAGTAAATTTTTTAAAAAACATATACTTTAATTTCTAAATTAAAAAAAGCCATATTCAGTTGGCTCACGTTTAACTAAAAGCCAAGTGTTGAAGTCACAAAGCAGATCACATTTCCATTGATAATACTTTCACCAAGTAGATATTTGGAAAGAAAACAAGAAAATATCGTTACATTCCGGTGTGAAGTACAAAAATTTTCGAAGGTTGAGTACAGATTTTTATAAGTTGCGGTGATTTGCATATATACAAGCAAAACATAGTTTAATCCACCAAAAAACAGAATTAAAATTTAAAAATGAAAAATGAAAAGGACCAGATAGTCATATTGAAACCATGCCAAGAGCATTTCAGTCATTGTGAGTCCACAAATTACCTAACATTGTGATGCAGCAGTTGTCAATATCTGGCGGGAAAGATCCAACCCAAAAAGGTAATGGTTGCTTTGGAGTAACAGCAGATGGAGTAAGGCAGAGACATGCATAGTTTCCTTCCCTTGCCAGCAATGGTGACTCTGCAACCAAAAACCAAACCCTTCCATCAACAAATCCATTTCAAATTAGGTGACAGAATATGACCCTGAAACTCTCTCACCTGAAAGAGAGAACCAACATCTCTCTCTCTCTCTCTCTCTACATCTTTCATCTCCCTACAAAAACCCCCATCACTCTCCCTTCACTCTCACACCCAATCAAGTCTCCCTCTACACCAATGGAGGCAAGCTCCGGATTGGTCGCCGGCTCTCACAACCGCAATGAGCTCGTGCTCATTCGCGGCCACGAAGAGGTACGTAATATGTCACATTGAGGGTAATATGATATACAGATGGCTGAGAAAGAAAAGGAATCACCCCGTATTTCCAAGTCTATTTTTCATTTCTGGATAACATCGACCGTCCTTGTATCATATTATGGAACTCTTAAATAACTTGTTGCTATTTTATAGTACAGAAGTGCTTACATTTTGTTACGGTTGATGCAGCCAAAGCCGATACGGGCGTTGAACGGGCAGGTGTGCGAGATATGTGGGGACGAGGTAGGGATGACTGTGGATGGAGATCTCTTCGTGGCATGCAACGAGTGTGGGTTCCCTGTGTGCAGACCATGCTATGAATATGAACGTAGGGAAGGGAGTCAGCTTTGCCCACAATGCAAGACACGCTACAAACGCCTCAAAGGTATGTGCCTATGCGGGCTTCAATCCTACTAAATATGCTCCAAAAGTCTACAAAACAACTCAGCATTATTATTTTTTTTTTATCATAAAGAATTACATATATTAAAAACAAAAACAAATTATTTGAGTTACACTTGTTGATCACCACAGAGCTAATCTAAATTCTAGAGTAATGAGTCAATCTAACTAGGAAACACAATGTTTTCTGTGCCAAAAATAGCATATTAAAAATATTTGAGAATAATAAACAACGGGAAATCAATCAAGAAAACCTGTAGCACACATGCAACTCCTGTACTGATTACGCAAACATGGTAGTTATGAAAATAGTAAAATACCTTAATGTGTGAAGGGAGTCCGAGAGTTGAAGGAGATGACGATGAAGAAGATGTCGACGACATAGAACATGAGTTCAACATTGATGATGAACAGAACAAGGAGAAGCAACTACAGCAGCAGCTAGCAAAGCCATACAAGCAGATTGCAGAGGCAATGCTATATGGAAAGATGAGCTATGGTAGGGGGCCCGATGATGACGAAAGTAGTCCCGCTCACTTCCCTCCCATTATAACTAGCAGATCCCGACCTGTAAGTTGACCTTTACTTCGTTCGCACCATCACCATATCTGTAGCTAATCTGCATAACACATGACCTGTCAAATATTCATGTACAATAGGTGAGTGGCGAGTTTCCAATATCCAATGGTCATAACTATGGAGATATATCTTCATCGGCTCAACACAAGCGAGTGCATCCTTATCCATTATCTGAGCCTGGTAAGTAAATACTATACTTCAGTTGCATTACTATGGAAATGTTAAAAACTTTTTCGGTTTAGGCTAATTTTCAGGTAACACCTCCCCCCCCCCCCCCCTAATAGAAGGATACCTTGCTCTCTATCCAAAAGCAGCACTTCGACCTAATTTAACCACCATTTGTTTTTTTCATTCTATAATTTGTATTCCCAGAATACACCTTGCCATATTCTCTGCCACTCGTTGGATAGCATTGCATGTTGATACTTCCCCCAAGAGTTATCTTGGTATTAAAAAATTGCTACTGCAGAATAACAAACTGATGTTAAATTGGTGCAAAGTTGAATTTGAGAAGAGAAGGCAGCATCCTGCTATAAAAATGAGAGAGGTTTTATATAACTTACCGTAAAAGTTAGAGTTAGAGAACTACCTGACCTTGGCATTGTGACTGAATAGGGAGTGCAAGGTGGGAAGAGAAGCGAGATGAAGGGTGGAAAGAGCGAATGGAAGACTGGAAATTGAAGCAAGGACTCCTTGGGGGCGACCCAGATGATGTCGATCCTGACATGCCTATGTAAATTTTCTAACTATATATCCAACTCTTTGTAACATGGATTTCTCATCATATCACTGATAAGGCACAAAAAATTGTAATCTAGGATGGATGAAGCACGGCAACCTCTTTCAAGAAAGGTGGCAATTGCTTCAAGCAGGATCAACCCCTATCGGATGGTCATTGTCATCCGATTGGTAGTTCTCTGCTTCTTCATTCGTTATCGAATACTCAACCCTGTGCATGATGCCATCGGGCTATGGCTTACATCGGTAATCTGCGAAATTTGGTTTGCTGTCTCTTGGATCCTCGATCAATTCCCAAAATGGTTCCCAATAGATCGTGAGACCTACCTCGATCGCCTTTCTCTAAGGTAGTTGCTATATTCAATGATTATAGCATAGATATCACTTACTTAAGTCTCATGTAATTGTCGCAGATATGAGAGGGAGGGAGAGCCTTCACTGCTATGTCCTGTCGACATCTTCGTTAGCACAGTCGACCCTTTGAAGGAACCGCCACTTGTCACTTCCAACACGGTGTTGTCGATCCTTGCAGTGGACTATCCAGTGGACAAAGTATCATGCTATGTCTCAGATGATGGTGCTTCCATGCTCACGTTCGAATCTCTCTCAGAGACCGCAGAATTTGCTCGGAAGTGGGTCCCTTTCTGCAAAAAATTCAACATTGAGCCTCGGGCTCCTGAGATGTACTTCTCTCTAAAGGTTGATTATCTCAAGGATAAAATCCAGCCAACTTTTGTAAAGGAGCGGCGTGCGATGAAGGTAAAATTCAATGCTCATATAGGTTCTGTATTGGCATATTCAATATTTTTTTTTGAATTGTTTGAGCAGAGAGAGTACGAAGAATTCAAAGTACGGATCAATGCATTGGTAGCAAAAGCCATGAAAGTACCCTCTGAAGGATGGATTATGAAGGATGGAACACCTTGGCCTGGTAATAACACTCGTGATCATCCAGGAATGATTCAGGTGTTTCTGGGGCATAGTGGAGGGCATGACAGTGAAGGAAATGAACTTCCTCGGCTTGTTTATGTCTCTCGTGAGAAGAGACCTGGGTTTCAACATCACAAGAAGGCCGGTGCTATGAATGCTCTGGTAATTGAACAAGAAAGAATATATTGCTATCAATTTCCCTTATCCTTCTTGCACAAAGATTTAGGAAAAACTGCAAACAGATGAACACTATTCACTCAAAACAGGTTAATGAGATGTATCAATTTGTGAAACAATGAATGATAACTTGCATGGTAACTACCAGATAGAGATATCAGCGTACAGATCTAAATGTAATTCAAATATGAGATTATAGTGTTGTGAATCAGGAGAGACACAATGAAAGTTCCACAAGTTACAATGAAACTCTTCCTTCACTAAATGGAAGAACTAAGTTCAGCTAAAGTAGGTTTCAAAAGTAATAATTGCTAAAAGAATTCATAAATATAGCATGCTCTCGATCTTCATTGCTTACACAATGCTCTAAATATTGTGGTTTGCAGGTTCGTGTATCCGCCGTGCTCACCAATGCTCCCTTCATGCTGAATTTGGACTGTGATCACTACATAAACAACAGCAAGGCCATAAGAGAGGCAATGTGCTTCTTGATGGATCCCCAGATTGGAAGAAAGGTCTGTTATGTCCAGTTCCCTCAGAGGTTCGATGGCATAGATAGGAACGATCGATATGCCAATAGGAATACTGTTTTCTTTGATGTAAGCAAAACTTATCCTCCTATTGGTCTCTAAGTACTTTCTTTGATTACATAACATAGACATCATAAGAAATATAATACATGATTATAGGGCTAACTAGTGGTTTTTGTTCAGATTAATATGAAGGGTCTAGATGGAATCCAAGGCCCAGTTTATGTCGGAACTGGATGTGTCTTTCGAAGGCAAGCTCTTTATGGCTACAATCCCCCGAAAGGTCCCAAGCGCCCGAAGATGGTGAGCTGCGACTGCTGCCCGTGCTTTGGCCGGAGAAAAAAGCTCAAGATGGACAAAGTTGGAGAGAATCAAATAGCACAGGGAGGTAGGTGTTGCTTCCTATCCCAAATGGATCAGAATGTAAATAGACAATATTGGGACTAACAGTCAAACCTACATTGTCAATTAGGATTCGACAATGGCAAGGAGCAACTGATGGCAGAGATGAATTTTGACAAAAGGTTCGGACAGTCTGCAGCATTTGTGACATCTACGCTAATGGAGCAAGGGGGAGTGCCTCCATCGTCGAGCCCTGCGGCTCTCCTAAAAGAGGCCATTCATGTAATCAGCTGCGGCTATGAGGACAAGACTGAATGGGGGTTGGAGGTATATATCACCCTAATCCATAAACATATAACATATAAGAGTTTGTAGAACATAATGAATTTTGTTTTTCCAAATGCACAGTTGGGTTGGATCTATGGTTCAATCACAGAGGATATTCTGACAGGATTTAAGATGCACTGCCGAGGATGGAGGTCGATATATTGCATGCCAAAGAGGCCAGCATTCAAAGGGTCGGCACCAATTAACCTATCAGACAGGCTGAACCAAGTACTCCGCTGGGCTCTTGGTTCAGTTGAAATCTTTTTCAGTCGACACAGTCCAGTTTGGTATGGTTACAAGAAAGGACACCTAAAGTGGCTCGAACGGTTTGCCTACATCAACACTACGATCTATCCCTTCACATCCCTCCCTCTCCTTGCCTACTGTACTCTCCCCGCTGTCTGCCTCCTCACTGGAAAATTCATCATGCCCACGGTTAAGTGATATTTGGTTTCTTTCTTTAAATTTGCAGTTCCCAGTGTATATATCATTTAATTATATGCACGCGTATTCATTAATTAGAAAAACAGTTCTTTACTTCACAAAGTCATTTGACAGTTCACAGAAACAACGAGTTCAAAATGCATTGTACATAAAATGTGCTTATATAATACAGGCCATCTATATTCATGGAATATATGTCCCATTGGTCTATCTATGCATATCTGCATTTGTATACATAAGGTTGCGACCATCAAATGTAATGTTAGCTTGATATACATTCTTAACACACATAACCCAAGAGATTATGATTTCGGGTAAAGCGGTTCTCGACAGTGAGGAAAGCAACTGCGAAGTAATAGCATAGCATACAGAAACTAAGAACCTGCATATTCAAGGCAGGCCTTGCTGAAGTATTAGGAAAACCAGAATAAACCGAGATATTTAGTAGATTGCTCTTTTTTAATTGGTCCTAATTCTTTAACCAGTTATTGTGATTATTATTATTATTATTTATTTATTATTTTTATTTTCTGCAATACAGATTAGCACATTCGCCAGTCTCTTCTTCATCGCGCTCTTCATCTCAATTTTTGCGACGGGCATTCTTGAGCTCCGATGGAGCGGAGTGAGCATCGAGGAATGGTGGAGGAATGAACAGTTTTGGGTCATTGGTGGTGTTTCTGCTCACCTCTTCGCGGTTGTTCAGGGCCTTCTCAAAATCCTCGCTGGCATAGACACCAACTTCACAGTTACTAACAAGGCTTCTGACGATGAAGAATTTGGTGATCTCTATGCCTTCAAGTGGACAACTCTACTGATCCCACCCACAACTTTACTTATAATAAACCTTGTTGGGGTTGTCGCGGGGATATCTGATGCGATAAATAATGGGTATGAGTCATGGGGCCCACTTTTCGGGAAATTATTCTTTGCCTTTTGGGTGATTGTCCATCTCTACCCATTCCTTAAGGGACTAATGGGAAGGCAGAACAGAACTCCGACCATTGTAGTAATATGGTCGGTACTACTTGCTTCCATTTTCTCGTTGTTGTGGGTAAGGATTGATCCGTTCGTGCTCAAAACCAAAGGTCCAGATGTTAAACAGTGTGGCATTAATTGCTGAGGCTTGTAACATGGGTTTCTTTTATTTTGTTTCTTGATGGGAAGAATGAAGTGGACATGAAGAGTTTTGTTACCCTATTAATTGGATTTGAGACTGAAATCATTGTGAGAATTGAAGTGAAATAATTTGTTCTATATTAATCACCTATGAGAAAATGTGAATTCTATATCTTTATATCCATATCCTCAAATTTTCAAAATATTTCTTAGTTCACCTTGGAAAAGTTATTCCGTCTTATCATTTGCAAAGTTGAAGAAGGCGCTTTATGTTTTACGCCAAGCAATTTTCTTCTCCATCAGCATCTGATTCAGAAATATGATAATAGTTTATAGGGGGTTAAAGACAATTGTTGACATTCAGGGCTTACTAAGGAAAATATGTTGTAGTTAAATTAAGGGTTATTACAAGTAACAATTTATCAGGGTGAATATATGTTCCTCTCAGAAGTATTAGCTCACATTTGTGATGACTGCTAGGATTCTAACATTAATTTCAAATATTCTACGATCCTGTACTAATCATCAATAGATTTTTTGTAATACCATATCACATTACTGGAATTAATTGATAAAATTATATCTGGACATTAATATATTTGGTGGATATGACTATCTGGACTTGTGGAGCAACATCTTAAGTGACATTCTGCTTTCAGATTCTCTAGTCTTTGCAGTTAACACATTTATCCTTCTCAAGTATCTCATAGTTTGTAGTTCACCATAATATAAACATCCCTAATAGAATTTACCATTGAAGATGCCCTTCACACACACACACGCGCGCGCGCGCGCGCCCTCTCATTTAAGAACAGTTGAATCAATGAAGAAATCAATAATATATATAAACAACAGAACATAAATGTGTACAAGAATTCAAATTCAAACCCAGCTACATTTCTGAAGTTAATGCTTTAAAACTCGAAGTGAACAATAGGCAATCCAAGTTATTATTTCAAACAGAATAATGCAAGTGTTGACGGTGAAAGTAGGTCAGAAGACAAAACATAATCTACTATAGTTGCCAAACTATCCAAAAACTTCCACTTTAGCCATAGAACATTAAACGTACCTTGCAGCCCATTTGTAGTACTCGTCAAGGTTAATAGAAATATAGAGACGATGCTTCAGTATCAGAAAGATAAGACGTGCTTTTCATCAGTAAAATAGGTGGCATAGAGCGGTCAATGGTTAGTTTATACACCTGCAGGCCAAAAAGCAATAATCAAAAATGTAATTTTAATTGCATAACAAGTTAACAACCAAACACCATCTCACCAAATCAAGAATTTACCACATAATTTCAATGTTATTCATGATATTTATGTTGTTCTAATCTTTAAGAGGCAGCTTAATTTCTTGAAAGACGACATACTTCTTTTTGTTACAGTCATGTGAAGACGAAGGCTATGTGGCAAAATAAATTAGAATATATACTTCTGTTATACAGGAAGCAACAGATTGGAATAGATGCTTCATCCTAACAGTAGAGATCACAGAAAAAAGTTACATTAAAACTTGTTTACTTATTTAGAGATTAACCGAGCATAAAGTATGAACCTTTCTTGACTGTTGAATTTGATCTTCCACTGAATCAATCGATACAATGCTCAAGAATCGGTTACCAGAATTACAACCTTCTTGAACTCTAATGCCAGAAAGCACATTTGGTGAATCTGAATAAATCGCCTGTAGCATGTTACATCTCTAATATGGTGGAAACTATTAACATTTCTCACCGCAACCACCAGCATGATGACACAATTTGATCGCTTATCATTGCACAGAGACAATGCAAAAATATGCCCTTTTCTACAATTTTCATTGAAATAAAGCATTTGATCTTTCGGGTTAAAACGAATAAGTAAAACTGTAAAAGAATCCATGACCCAAGCAACTACCTTGTGCAATCACCAATAATCGCCACATGAACACACTCCATCTCGAAAATGGTGGAATCTATTGGCATCCCTCACCACTATCACCCTCTCGGTAACCTTGGATATGAACTTGGTTGCATTATGACAATCCAAACAAACTCTCAAATTCTTAATGATCTGTATCTCGCTGCCTGGTTCAGTGCTGATAAGTCCAAAAGCAATCGCCAGCTTCTCACTATGAACCCTAACCATGCTCTCCTTCTCCTCCTCTTCAACATCATACAATGCAGCATCAGTCTCAACTCTGTACCCAGCCTCGACCATCTTTGCCGTGATTTTATCCAACATAGAGTAAATCTCTACCGTTTGTGGGTGAGATCGATTGCCAGCTGTGAAGGTATGCACTGTGCTGTTGATCTCTATTAAAGTGCACCCAGGTGTTTTTGCCATTCTCTGGCTCTTGGCTGTTTCTCTCACGACCGCTGCCTTTGGATAATTTCGGCTAGCCGAGTATATGTTAGATAGCAGAACGTAATAACCAAGGTTCTCTGGCTCAAGCTCAAACAACTTCCTTTGAGCCAGTTGCGCAAGGCTGGTATTCTTGTGAATCATGCAAGCACCAAGCAAGGCCCCCCAAACACCAGGACCTGCAAAGAGCAAACCATGTTAAGGTAAAAGAAAGGGAAGGAAAACTCAAGTAGTCTATATATATTTGATAAAAAGCTAAACTGTAGGGAACACCCTTCACTTTTGGCCTCTGTCGGTAAATATCCCCACAACACCCTAGTGCATTTATACGATATTTTATTTGGGTTTTTTCAAATCTTGCGACAATTTCTTGTTTATTATTGTTCTTGGGTACGGATAGTGCATTTGGTAACTGTGGTTAGTATCCAACCCGACCCGCATGCTTGAAAATCATCATGGTTCAAAATTACGTCATATATTTGCTAGTACAGAGGATCCGTGCACATCTAGGCTCTATATACATGTATAATATATTTGGTATCCGTATATCTTTTAATAATACATTTTAATATCTAGCATGGCCTGTATCATACCCCATATCATATGTGTGCATCCATACATCGTGTCCATGTCTAAAGTGTTAAAACAGACTCGTTTGGAACGCTACGTGTATTAACGTAGATCCATACTTGGGGGTATGCATTTTTATTAACCGAACATCGCATTATGGTTTTGGCTTGTACGTATATTCTCCATATTTTAAAATTAGATTTTTAGAAGAGATCCGGGTATTTTTAGGAGTATTTTGATAATAACTGTATAATCCAAACATAAATATTATAATATTCTTTATATATAAACAGTTCATAATATATAACTAATTATCAATTCCTATGTCTCTCTCTCTCCACATCTCACCGTCTCTCTCTACCCCTCTGCCTCTATCTTTCTCTCTCCTATATATTATTATATAACCTATTAATTAACCCTAATAACAACACCTTACCTCTCTCTCCTTCTCTATTTTCTTCTCCCCGCGACGAACCCAAACCAGAACCCTAACCCTTACGCCTCGCCTTCGCCGCCGACCTCCCTTCGCCCTCATCACCACCTTCTCCACCTCCTATCCCTCTCCATCCCCTAGAACACACAACCTCGACGACCCACAACCCGAGAACCTGCAACCCAAGAAACCTCGACCCTCATCGCCGGTAACTCGCTGTCGCCATCACCTTCACCCTCGTCTCCTTGTCCTCGTTTCCACCTCCGTTCCACCTCTCCTCTCCTTGCACCCCGACCATGACCCCTACAACCTCGACCAACCCCTACAGCAAACCCAAACCCCGACGCCTGCACCCCTTACCGCCGATCACCTCCGATCTCGTCGCTGTCACCCTCTTCATCTCCTCACCTCCCTCTCCAACTCCCGACACCACCATCATCTTCGCCACCCTAGAACCCCCAACAGCAACCCAACGCCAACCAAGAAACCCACTGCCTCCTTGTCGCCGTTAGACCTCGCCGTCGGCAACCCATCGTCACCGTCATCTTGTCCTCTGTCCAGAGCCCGACACAACAGCCCATTCTTCTTCTTCTTTTCTTCTTTCTTTCTTTCCTTTTCTTTCTTGCTTCTTGGTTTTGCCGGCCGTCTCGTTGGAGTCGCACGCATCGCCGACGATCCGGACGACCCAGTCATCGTCCAGCGTAGTTACGTCTTTGATCAGTCAGGTCCAGTCCTGCACGCGCGTAGTTTGCATCGCGAACGTGACATACATACCCCGACGTGAGATCCGATCAGGCAAGTTTATCTTGCAATATGCTATGTTACTATATCGATATCTATATGAATAAAAATAGTACATGTATTTTATTATGCAGCAAATGTTATAGATTTACAGTTTTACGATATCCGTTCGTATCCGTACTGACAATAGCATATCTAGTTGCATGCCGGAACATCATGATATCATTATACTACTATATTAGTACAACGTGTGATCTAGATTGCATCATACATAGTCATGGACGTATAAATGGTTATTCCAGATAGATACATACGCATCCTGATATCAGTTTGGTTACCGTGTTCCGATATTCGTTACAGTTTCACATTTGGGTATATTTGATACATATGCATCATATGACATATTCACGACACATTACTTGACTTGTTACTTGGATCTAGTTGCTAATGCCAACAATCTTGACGTGTTGTCCTGACGGACGTAACTTGTTGTCAGCATAGACGAGTACTGTACCTGCTTGATCCTGTGTTGGTATTAGATTTATATTGGCAATACCTGACTTGAACACAAATCCGAGGGAAATCAAGAATGTAACCGAAACGTAACTCAAGATGATATTATTACATGTTTGCCGTTTTTCCGGGCGTCACAGAATAATTACTTGTTTGCCGTTTTTCCGGGCGTCACGGAATAATTACATGTTTGCCGTTTTTCCGGGCGTTGCGGAATAATTATTTGTTTGCCGTTTTTCCGGGCGTTACGGAATAAATCCTGTTACCGTGATCCCGTGGAAAATGAACGGGATATATGCTGTTGGGTTACGATGAGAATTACATTAATTGATTTCATACACTTTTAGAATAGATAACCTAGCAGCACAGTTTTAGGCTACACATTACACATCACATACATACACATACCTCACTGTTTCATATCTGTGTTATTTATTTTAGTCATATTTACTTATATCGTTATATCCTGGTTATTACTGTTATCTTGATATTATGACGTACAGACGTCTGGGTTTTACATGGCACAGTTCCTCTATGTTTATCGTAGGCTGAACAGGAGTATTTTAACAACCAAGCCGAACAGTGAGGAATTGAACATGTGTTATTTAGAGATGTTTAGTTTAGTTTGTTTCCGCGGTTTTATTTCTTGATGTGAGTCCATATTAGGACATATTTCATTTGTTGTTTATTGGATCCGCTTATACATGTTCTTGACTCTATTTATTGTGGCAAATTGACATGTACTAGCAAGTTTTTTATATTTTACTGTTCTTGATATCCTATAGACAGCCGTAATGTGACTGTGGAGCGATGTTTCCTAGCCACAGATAGCATGGTTGGCTCTGTCACGTGCCGTAGTCTACGTATCTTATGAAGCGGGACGTGACAGGGTTTGTTTGGTATCATAACCATAGGATTTAGGATTAATCGGGTTTGGTTCTTTTGTACTTGGGTATTAAACCCAATACACTAACCAGGAAACCCGGAACTAGGAACATATCCTGCCACATTACTATCTTGCCAGTCTTGAATCTATAGCTATCTTGTTTATTGAATCCTGTTTAACGTTGTTGTAGGGTGTTTTTCGTCACCCCATTAAGATGGGAATACGCACGCGCTTGTCAGGTGTACTACAGATTCCCCCTGTCTAGGGTAGGCTGGGGTTTATTAATTGTGGGTATCCGAATCTCCGGGGGCCGCGGACTAAACTGTCGTTAATTACCCCTCGCCTTTGGAGCGAGGGAACCTCCGATTGACGGGTCAAACTGGTCATGCGAACTCAATGTGCAGTGTTGTGTTTTGAAGGGGTTTTGGATATATCGGGTGTTGGAGATAGTGCCCTCAAAGTCAATTATTGGATCGCAGGTACGTGATTACAATGATTGAGGCATGACCTATACCGATATGACAGTCTTACTCGAGATGATAGTATGCTATCTGGTTTGTCTTTATCATCGTATATATGCTTTAGTTCACTATTGCATGATGATAAAGCCCATAGGATTCTTGCTTGACTACCAGCAGTATGATGGCGATCATATACGTGAGAGCTGGGGTCTGTAAGCACATCCTTAAAAGTGTCCCTAGTCGTGGGAGTTTCGAGACAGGGTATCGATACTCCAGAGTAGACTAGTGTATACAGTCGAGACCCCGACGAGGGACGGTGGCCGGTCTCACAAGCCACTGGTGTCAGTTGGATCACCTAAGATGTATACAGGTGCTCATTGGGTTATGAGTACACCGGACAGGACTCGCCGGGAATCTGCTAATTGGTATTATACGTATCGTCAGATAGCAATTCCCTGGTGACATGTGTACAGGTTAGTTCATCGACCTGAGATCGTCATTTGTCTCATGTGAGTTCCCACTGTGCTTAGATTACTACCCTACCACGCTCAAAGGAGTTGTGCAAACAGGTTTTAGTTGGGTACGGTCCCGAGCCACATTGAAGGCAAGTGAGCAGATCGTCGGGGATTCGTCTCTCCCGGTATTGGGGGTTGATGTCGTGCAGTGCACAGGTGGCCATCACTAGGAATCCTCGGCCGAGCTAGTGGAGAATTATTGATTGGGATCAGTAGTTTCTCAGGTGGTAATGGGGATCATGCCGACACGATTTATCGCGTTATTAGGGGTCTGACTTTATCCACCCCCTAGACTCGATATACGATACTCTTTAGACGAATGGACCGGACTGTATATACATTGTCACTGTCAGGCCCAGTAGGGTTTATAGATGAGTTCGCTCGTCAGCTTCCCTTCCAATCAATACATAGGCAAAACGTTACGTGCAACTTGTACCTCTGACGTGCTAGAGATTATAACCAGTGCCAATGTGTTGATGAGTCATTAGAGTCCCCCACAGATACTTTCCCAAGTTCGGGCGAAACGTTGTAGAGGTCGTATGGGTTTATGGCAAGGTTCGGAAAAAGCACGTGCGTTTTCGCACGTGTCGTTTTTCGGGCAGATAACACTGGTAGGTTTTGGTTTAAGCCGGAACCCAGTATTATACTGTGTAGATATAATATCTTTGTCTCAGTTGCATTTGTATTCGGTCGTAATACAAATGTGGGTATGTTTATACTGATACGGGGTTATCCTGAAATTCGTTTCAGGATCACTTTTGGAAGTTGCCAGTTTCCAGTTTTCTATCAGCCGTATTTAACATTTGGTTAAATACATATTTATCTTTTCTTGGGATTTGTGTGGAAGCTTCTAGAAGAGGTGACTAGGATAGTGACTAGGATAGTGAGGTGGCTTTGTTCATTAATGGTGCATTAATGAGTTGATGACTATGGTTAATGAATCATCACTTTAATTAATGTGTTCACACTAGGTGTCATTAGTGAGTCATGATAAGCTTCATTGTTAGAGTCACCCTCCCTCTCCTACACTCATCTCCCCCTCTCTATTTAGTAGCCGGCCTCCCTCCCTCTCTTGAATTATGGTTGTTGGAAAAAAAGATAGAGTTTTGGATATATGGAAATTAACATATTCATATCTCATTTTCATATCGATCCAAAAGGCAACTTCATTAACCGTTCGTCCGTGACTTTGGACGTAACGAGACAAAGTGTTCTACTCATTCTCTACTTCATCTTGGTCGTCTCTTTTAGCAAACTTGACGATCGAGTTGCCTCGGTTCAGAGGCGGGAGCCCGTTTAAAGATCCGTCGATGTGGTGCCACCTGGACGACAAGACTGGAGATTCAGGAGATCGGAGCAACCGCAACAAGCGTGGGATGATGGTTGAAGACCGAAGGACTCGGATCATTCGGTATAACGTTTCTACCCATTTGTAATTTGTTAGTTTAGCTTTAATGGCAGATCCGGGTTACGGTACGTGATAGCGCCAGTTTGTAAAAAGTTTTTGTTCCGCATTTGGCGTCTGTTAGACGGCCGGGGCGCTACCGTGGACTTACAGTGGTATCAGAGCCTCACCATTAAGCTATACTAACTTATGCTAACACGTTTAAAACGTCGATCGAACCGTATTTCGAAAAACACATTTTTTCAGCACCAGAGTTTCTGTCGATTTTTTAAAGGGCCTAAAAATAATTTTACATAGCACAGAAAAGCGTGCAGGGTTTTTGAAGCACACTGGAAAAATTTGGACACGTGTTCCCACAAGATCACCGCGGAACCGCGGTGCTTTTGAGGGAACAGTGCATCAATTTTTCCCAGTAGGCTTTATTTGGAAATTGTGGGTTTTTGGTATATTCTTATGGGCCCAGTTTTTATTACTGTACACCAGTTGTTCGTAGGGCCCACTTCGTGATATTTAGTCGATCGAAATTTTAAATATGTTAGTATGCAGTATTTACATTATATCTTCGACCGGGAATGTCATTTGATCGGTAAACCGCGTCTAATTGCTATAGTTCTTTTAGACGGGTTTGCGAACGTGACTTTCGCATTGATATTCTGTGTTGTGCTGTGATGCTGCGGATATGTCGTGGTGGATAGCAGGGTGCAATGATAGTGCAGTTTGGATTTATTTGTACATTTGATATTGCGGGGCGAGCGTCCAACATGTGGACTGCCGTCACTGCCTGTTTGTATAATATTCTTTTGGGGCACGACCGGGTCGAGGTCGAGGTATCCGTTGTACATATTTTTATTTCTGTACTAGGTTTATCCCGCGAAAGAGTGCACGGATAGCCGGGTTCTGGAGGGCAACGGGTCCGTATCTCATGGCTTTGAGAGGCAGAGGGACCTCACTCTAGAATTGGCAGACTATTCACCGCACTCGTAGGGGGTACAGGTTGGCCCAAGGAGGGGTGCTCAATTTACCGGATTCCGTGAAGTGCCGGGTGTTCCATTCACTATGCTGTGAGGACTACCTCGCTTCAGGTTTTGGCGGGTAACTTGCCGCACCCGTAGGGGTCTAAGTTTCATTGCACAGGCTATCCACACGACCAGGGGAACGTCGGGTTTCAGTAGCGGCTCTGTGAAACCCGGGGATCCCAGATTATCTGTATTGTTCTGTGATGCTTATTACTTTTCTGTAATGTTGCATATTATCACGCCTGGAGCGATTACTGTATATTGGTATATATACTATTAGATATTGTATATGTTTCACACCCGCGCTAGTCCAGCCCCCGCTCTGTCGTTAGTTAAGTAACCTAACGGGTGATGACGGGACCCAGTGACGAATGCGGATGGCATATACGTACATTTTATTTTCGTTTTTTTCTGGTGTGATTGATTGATGGGACCGCATTGATTCTTATCAATGCAAGGATAAAACAAACCTATATTTGATGTTGTTGGAACAAATTTTAAAAGGGTGTTATTATAAAGATATTTACTTTTTTTTTGCATAGTGATATTCAGTTAGAATATCCCGCACCTCATTCGACGAGGCAAGGGCCGAGATCCCTTCACCAGGAATGACCCCTTGGGCAGAAGTTTATGTCAGGATAATAACTTTAATATAGTCGATTACAAGTTGCTTTGCATCGCGGTATTCAGTTAGAATATCCTGCACCTCATTCCACGAGGAAAGAGCCGAGATCCCTTCACCGGGAGTGACCTCTTTAGCAAAACGTTTTCGCCACTATATTTTTATAAAAAACTATCAGGTTCCTTCAGCGATATCAAGTTCATTACGTTAAAGGTTTTTCGCCAAAAACCGGCCGTAGCCCTCCGTCATTTCTCATGGATGGTCAGTAGTATTCAAGCTATGTTTGTTGACCTTCGTCAAGGCATAGTGCTTGGTAGCTGCGGGGTATTCATTTGTTGTATAGATAGATGTGTTGGTTTGGGACAGTCGTATAGCCTTGTTGACCTTTGTCAAGGGCTTGTGCGGGTGGGTTCAAATTAACCTGGACAATGACGGGTAGAACTTGACATGTGACTTCTAATTTGTTGACCTTCGTCAAGGTCATAAGAGCATGAGGCAAAAATTACATCGGGAGTTTCTAAAGAAACTGAAACTTTCCAGATATGCGCATACCTTCTGGAGTGTGATAACTTGAGTGGCTTCCATCAAGTTATCATGCGATGACAGTTGGATCCTGATTCTCACTGATGAGTTGGTTTACTCTTCGGGTGATCCCGACTAATTCTTCTTTCAGGTTTGGAGGAGAATTTGAGATTACAGTGGGAGGTTTACTGATTAGATAAATTGATAACCATTCTGATCTAGGTTAGAGTGCACGCAGAGTGTTTCTTTTCTCTCTCTCTTTGGCAGCGACCTTTGACCGACCCTAGACTATGACTCAGTGACCAAGTTGACCGAACCTTCTTAAAATACAGACTTTTGGATTGTCCGAGTTGCATAAGTCATTACCGCTCCTTCTTTTACCCTTTGCATTTCTTAGAACACCCCGTATTACTACGGATATCCACTTCCATTGGATAAATCCATCATATGGTTATATACGAACTCGGAGGGACTTCTTCGAGGATGGATCCAGGTTCAGGAGAAATAGAATTAGTTTATTCAGTTGTCTTTTATTATCACATTCTCTTAGGTTGCGAAAGCTCCTTCGTTTAGGAGAGTACACCTATTACGCTTATTGGATAGTCTTATTCCAAACCATAGGCTGGTGCCGAAAGGTAGGGAATGAAGAAAACCAATTAGCCTAAGTAGGGTATACAGAAGGTAATATGTAAAGACAAAATAAAAGGGATTAGAAAGAGGGCAAAGTAAATTGCGACTGTTATCATTCACGACCAAACCGCGTACTTCATCGCTACTCCTATTTCACCTTTGCTTTTTTCCCAGTTCGGGAGAAATAGAATAAGGTATTATTCAGATTGTCTTTTATCATCACCTTCTCTCAAGTTGCGAGTACTCCTAGGATTAGGAGGGTACACCTATTATGCTTACTGGATAGTTTTCTTCCAAACCATAGGCTGGTGCCGAACGGTAGGGAAGGAAGAAAACCATTTAGCCTAACGATGGTGTACAGAAGGTAACGACTAAAGACAAATAAAGGGATTTGGAGAGATGGCAAAGAAATATACGGTTACAGTCATGAATAGGATTATGGAAGAGGCATTACTATGAATACCAGGATACCCCTACGAAACATTTTCATGTTTCAGTTTAACTGTGCATTGTTAATTGTAAACTGATTTCCTGATTACATACTTACTCCAGGGTATGTATTTACCAGGTTTCATTCTCATATCTGTATAGTTTTACAGATGATGAGTGGGAGGAAATTATTGGGAATTAGATGATCATCCTCATTATATCGGAATTCGTTGTAATTGGTGATATTTGAGGAAATCACCTGGGTACAGTTTTCAACCTACGATGCACAGGTTTTTGAGTTATTCAACTCAGTGGACTTATACAGAGTATTGTATGTTGTCCAGTGTCCGTCAGGACAAAGGGGTTGGTCCTCGCACTTTGTTCTATTTACTTGTGACTTCTCTAGTTTTAGACAAGTGTTTCGTAGAAATACAATGTCTATGTTTTGAGAAGTTGTGGGTATAGGAATAAAGTAGAAAACCAGGTATCGCAAGTATCAGGATTCTTCAAAGAGATCGAAGATATAGATTCTTGTGATTGGTATTCAGATAATAGTAATTGTTTTGAGAAACTTGTTTCTCTTTCAGGTTACTCATAATTGGATGGATTCCTAAGTTGAGTAATACTGATTAGCCTTTCTCCATTAAATTGTTATGCACTGGAGACAGCTGCATGATTTGAATCTGGTTCCAATTAAATTAGTGCCTATATTTCTATATTGGATATATAATGGTTCATATCCTAACGATGTTAAGATACGGGGAGTTGTCCAGCTTATGCTTAAAACCAGACACTGGATAACTTAAGGCACGTTTCTGTAATGGCAGTTTGTGGGTTGACCCTGACTTTGACGAGAGTTGACATTTCTACCATCTGGAAGATCAATAGTGATATTGTTCTTGACTCGCCACAGTTTTAGCAAAATGGATTTTTTCAGAAAACAGTAGTGGGAGTATGGTAGAACTGGAAGTGATTCCAGAACCGCAAACGATTACGAAAAATTTAATAGGACCTATATATTCAATCAGGTTTGACATTCCATTAGCTACTCCGCAGACATGATGGGTAACCTCAGACACCCGAGAGGCACTCAGGTAACCTCAAGGACGGTGACAGGGAGGTTCTTGTTTACCCAGACTTGACACTACGGTTATTCCAGGCTATGAGACCCGGCAGGAGGATAAGTATAGCGTCGTTCTAAACCAGCTTTAGAAGTATACGTATATATTATTCTGCCAGAGGGTTATCGTAGTCAGTGGGAGCAGCGGAAGCGTAGTGGGCAAGTAGCTTATGTCTATTTATAGACTTCAGCAAATATAGCGGAGATTAGATCATCTAATTTTGATGAGACGGTCATGGGTTTGACTTCATCAGAATAGGGGATGGATCTGTTAAGAAGGTAGTAGGGTGTGATGTCCTGATATTTGGATGACATACACAGAGTAGGAAGTAAAATTCCTATACTACGATCGGTTGTACTGTGGTCGTCACAGTTGTTTCTTCACATAGGATATGGATATAATATCAGACATTCTGGTTACTAGATTTATGGTATTAGATCTAGATTTGGGTACTTTCCCAATGTGGGTACTTTGACAGTATTCTAATAGTATTTTAGAATAGATGACTCCTGGCATGGTGGCGTACCTGCAGGTGATGGAGTCACCCTCTCTAAAGGTGTCTTAGAGACTAAAGGAGAGAGGGATGTGCATGATTGGCAGATCACTTGCTTAGGCAATTGAGTCAATCATGAGATGTCAAGTACCACACCAGATGTAGTTTTTGCACTTGATGCGATAAGTTTATATTAATCCAATTCTGAATAAACGTAAGGAAGCAGTTTTAGAACATAAGGTGCATGTTCTATGGATTTGATGACAGCGGCCTCCTTCGGGAGACGGTTATCATTCCAGGCTTCCAAGGTGACATGGATGACAGAGTGATTGTCAGAGTTATAGTTTTCCTTCTGACAAGGGGCAGTATTATGGACAGGAGGTCCAAGAGGATACTGTGGGAGGCATGGTGCTGGATACTGATTAGATTCAGTTATCGATTCTGTCTAAGAAGTTTGGATTTGGAGTTCATTTATGAACTAGGTCCCATCAGATATCCAGACATATTCTAAGACTGTATTACTCGATTCGGGAGATGGCATTCTCCGCGAACTTAGGATTAAGAGAGACATAGAAAGAAACATCAGGGCGGATCCACTCACCGAGGCTATTTCTCGAACACAAGAGTTTTACAAACTAGTTTTGTGAAACTGATTAGTAGAGGAGTTGGATGTTCGGTATCACACGGGCTGTGAGTATGCGACATCGCAATAATTAGTCTTGAGTGCAAGTGGGAGATTGTTGGAGATAGTGCCCTCAAAGTCAATTATTGGATCGCAGGTACGTGATTATAATTATTGAGGCAGGACCTATACCGATATGACAGTCTTACTCGAGATGATAGTATGCTATCCGGTTTGTCTTTATCATCGTATATATGCTATAGTTCACTATTGCATGATGATAGAGCCCATAGGATTCTTGTTTGACTACCAGCAGTATGATGGCGATCATATACGTGGGAGCTGGGGTCTGTAAGCACATCCTTAAAAGTGTCCTTAGTCGTGGGAGTTTTGAGACAGGGCATCGATACTCCAGAGTAGACTAGTGTATACAGTCGAGACCCCGACGAGAGACGGTGGCCGGTCTCACAAGCCACTGGTGTCAGTTGGATCACCTAAGATGTATACAGGTGCTCATTGGGTTATGAGTACACCGGACAGGACTCGCCGGGAATCTGCTAGTTGGTATTATACATATCGTCAGATAGCAATTTCCTGGTGACATGTGTACAGGTTAGTTCATCGACCTGAGATCGTCATTTGTCTCATGTGAGTTCCTACTGTGCTTAGATTACTACCCTACCACGCTCAAAGGAGTTGTGCAAACAGGTTTTAGTTGGGTACAGTCCCGAACCACATTGGAGGCAAGTGAGCGGATCGTCGGGAATTCGTCTCTCCCGGTATTGGGGGTTGATGTCGCGAAGTGCACGGGTGGCCATCACTAGGAATCCTCGGCCGAGGTAGTGGAGAATTACTGATTGGGATCAGTAGTTTCTCAGGTGGTGATGGGCTTCATACCGACACGATTTATCGCGTTATTAGGGGTCTGACTTTATCCACCCCCCTAGACTCGATATACGATACTCTTTAGACGAATGGACCGGACTGTATATACATTGTCACTGTCAGGCTCAGTAGGGTTTATAGATGAGTTCGCTCGTCAGCTTCCCTTCCAATCAATACATAGGCAAAACGTTACGTGCAACTTGTACCTCTGACATGCTAGAGGTTATACCCAGTGCCGATGTGTTGATGAGATTAGAGTCCCCCACAGATACTTTCCCAAGTTCGGGCGAAACGTTATAAAGGCCGTATGGGTTTATGGTAAGGTTCGGAAAAAGCACGTGCGTTTTCGCACGTGTCGTTTTTCGGCAGATAATACTGGTAGGCTTTGGTTTAAGCGGGAACCCAGTATTATACTGTGTAGATATAATATCTTTGTCTCAGTTGCATTTGTATTCGGTCGTAATACAAATGTGGGTATGTTTATACTGATACGGGGTTATCCTGAAATTCGTTTCAGGATCACTTTTGGAAGTTGCCAGTTTCCAGTTTTCTATCAGCCGTATTTAACATTTGGTTAAATACGGATTTATCTTTTCTTGGGATTTGTGTGGAAGTTTGTAGAAGAAGTGACTAGGATAGTGACTAGGATAGTGCGGTGGCTTTGTTCATTAATAGTGCATTAATGAGTTGATGACTATGGTTAATGAATCATCACTTTAATTAATGTGTTCACACTAGGTGTCATTAGTGAGTCATGATAAGCTTCATTGTTAGAGTCGCCCTCCCTCTCCTACACTCACCTCCCCCCTCTATTTAGTGGCCGGCCTCCCTCCCTCTCTTGAATTATGGTTGTTGGAAAAAAAGATAGAGTTTTGTATGTATGGAAATTAACATATTCATATCTCATTTTCATATCGATCCAAAAGGCAACTTCATTACCCGTTCGTCCGTGACTTTGGACGTAACGAGACAAAGTGTTCTACTCATTCTCTACTTCATCTTGATCGTCTCTTTTAGCAAACTTGACGATCGAGTTGCCTCGGTTCAGAGGCGGGAGCCCGTTTAAAGATCCGTCGATGTGATGCCACCTGGACGACGAGACTGGAGATTCAGGAGATCGGAGCAACCGCAACAAGCGTGGGATGATGGTTGAAGACCGAAGGACTCGGATCATTCGGTATAACGTTTCTACCCATTTGTAATTTGTTAGTTTAGCTTTAATGGCAGATCCGGGTTACGGTATACGATAGCGCCAGTTTGTAAAAAAATTTTGTTCCGCATTTGGCGTCTGTTAGACGGCCAGGGAGCTACCGTGGACTTACATCAGGGGCCCCGTAGAGTTTTACGGCGGTTCCGCTACCCGGATAGCGGGCTGGGGTCAAGGGTGCTAGCATCCCCCTTGCGGGATGCGGGACAACGCCCCGTTAGAAATTTTTTCTAACGGAGGAAGTGTGTATGTATATAAAAAAATGGAAAATAGCGTTCAAAGGACGCGTGAGCGCCGGCGCCCCACGCGTCTAGCACGCGGGCGTCGGGGGCTGGCACCCCACGCGCTGGGCACGCGGGCACTGGGTGTCAGCAGGAAAAGGGGCTTAGCTCCTACACTGGGAGTTGTACTTCCGATTGACTTTTGGAGTTGAACTCCTGACAAAGAAGACAAAAGGGGCTTAGCCCCTGCACTGGGAGTTGTACTCTCAAAAAGAAAGATTTATTATTTTATATATATATATATATTTTTTTAGGAGTTAAACTCCTAAGATATTTTTGGAGCTGATGAAAGGGACCCTTTTCTCCTCCCTTGAGCCCTGGATCTTCACCAAAGTGGGGTTTTTGGAGGTGGATCTCCTTCTTTCTCCTCTCTATTGGCTGGATCTTGGAGAAAAGAGGGTGAGATTTTAAAAATCTTCCCTTTTGGAGATTTGATGGAAGATCCGCGTTCCCCTTCAAGGGTTTTGTGGTGAAAACTATTTCTTTTTGGAAAAGGAAGAGTGGAACTCTTGATTTAATTCAAAAAAAAAGGAAGAAGCTTTAGAACCTTGAGCAAAGAGAAGGAGGCACAGAAGACCTAATTTTTTGGGGAGAATGAATTATTGTTTCCATTTCTTCATCATGTTGCCTTATATAGGCTTACAAATTTACACATAGCCCCTTGGGCTTTACAAAATGGCATTTTGCTCATCCTATATCTCATGTGCTCATTTCTTTTGCCCATGAGCCATGAGCTTTACAAAGATTTGGGTTTATGCCCATTTATTTTACATTCATGCATGAAAATTACATCAAACTTATTTATTACATAATTTTCTTCTTGGCATAGGGGAGGCCTGTAGGGTGTTTTTCGTCACCCCATTGAGATGGGAATACGCGCGCGCTTGTCAGGCGTACTACAGATTCCCCCTGCCTAGGGTAGGCCGGAGTTTATTGGTTGTGGGGATCCGAATCTCCGGCAGTCGCGGACTAAGCTGCCGTTAATTACCCCTCGTCTTTGGGGCGAGAGGACCTCCGATTAACGGGTTAAACTGGTCATGCGAACTCAATGTGCAATGTACGTGTGTTGTGTTTTGAAGGGGGGTTTGGATATATCGGGAGCCACGCAGAGTTTTTACGGGGGTCCCGCTACCCAGATAGAGGGCTGGGGGTCAAGGGGGCTAGCAGCCCCCTTGCGGGGTGCGGGGCAGTGCCCGTTAGAAATTTTTTTCTAACAGGGACAGTGTCGTGGAGCACGTGTGTGTGCAAATATGTATACATATGTATGTATATATGTATATATGTATATATATAAAAGAAAAAAAAGGGGAAAAGGCATCCAAAGGATGTGTGGGGGCAGCACCTTGGGCGCTGTGCGCCTAGGTGCTGTGCGCTCAGGCGCTAGAGTGCCACGTGTCGGCACGTAGGCGCTTTGCGCTTAAGCGCCTGCGCTGGAGCGCAAGCGCGCCACGTGTCGGCACGGGGGAGACTTGCGCTCGAGCGCGCGCCACGTGTCGGTACCGGGACGACTTGCGCTCGGACGCTTGCGCTTGAGCGCAAGCGCGCCACGTGTCGGCACGTGGACGACTTGCGCTCGGGCGCTTGCGCTTGAGCGCAAGCGCGCCACGTGTCGGCACGCGGGCGCTCTGCGCTTGAGCGCCGACGAGAAAAAGTGGCTTTTAGCCTAAGAAACAGAAGCTATGCTTCAGAAAGGAAATATTTGTTATGTATATATGTATGGAGTTAAACTCCTGGGATGTTTTGAAGCTGATGAAGGGGGTTCTTCTTTTTCCTTCTGTTGTTTGGCCGGATCTTGAAGATCAAGAAGTAGGAGATTTTAAAAAACACTCCTTTTTAAGATCTGATGGGAGATCTGAGTTCCCCTTTGTGGGTTTTGTGGTGGAAAACTACTTAGTTTTGGAAAAGAAAGAGTAAAACTCTTGATTTAATTCAAAAGAATTGAGAAGGTTTAGAACCTTGGAGAAGGAGCAGGAGGCACAAAGAACCCTAGTTTTTGGAGGAATGAAAAAGTGTTATTTTTTTATCCACCATGTTGCATTTTATAGGCTTACATATTTACATATAGCCCCTTGGGCTTTACAAAAATGGCATTTTAGCCATCCCATGGCTCATGTGCCATTTCATTTTTGCACATAAGCCACGGGCTTACAAAATATTGGCTTTATGCCCATTTTGCATACATTCATTTATAAAAAATTACATAAAAATTATTTATTACATGATTTTGTTGTTGGCATGAGGAGGCTGGCCGCGGGCTCGACTTGGGCATGGGCCCGCTTGACCTGGGCTTGGGCCCACCTAGCTTGGGGTTGACCTTGACTTTGACTCGGTCAACCGGGGTGCAAATTTTGACCCCAACAAGGCCGGCGCTTCATGTTCGGGCTTGGCTTGGGCATAAGCCCACTTGGCCTGGGCTTGGGATGATTTTGACTTTGACTTGGTCAACCGGGGTGTAATTTTTGACCCCGACAAAGTGCCCCCCGTCAATAAATGCACATCGCGTATATGGGTCGTGTGCATGAAATTGATGAATCTTCTTTCACGTGGAAGTGACTTGATTTGGTTCCCGCTTTTGGGGAGGCTGGCACTGCCCTTTTTACGACATAGACGGTCGATGCTTGACGTGTCTCCGAGACGGAGTATCGCTGGTTGACGTGTCCCCGGTACGGAGTGTCTATGTTGGACGTTTCCCCGAGATGGGGTGTCTGTATGTGACGTTTCCCCGGCACGAAGTGTCGTTGGTCGACTTGTCCCCGAGGCGGAGTGTCTGTTTGACGTTTCCCCGGCACGGAGTGTCGCTGGTCGACTTATCCATGAGGCGGAGTGTCTGGTTGACGTGTCCCCGAGACGGAGTGTCTGTGTTGGACGTTTTCCCGAGACGGAGTGTCTATTTGTGACGTTTTCCCGGCACGGAGTGTCGCTGGTTGACTTGTCCCCGAGGCGAAGTGTCTGTGTTAGACGTTTCCCCAAGACGGAGTGTCTGTATGTGACGTTTCGCCGGCACGGAGTGTCGCTGGTCGACTTGTCCCTGAGGCGGAGTGTCTGTTTGACATTTCCCCGGCACGGAGTGTCGCTGGTTGACGTGTCCCCGGCACGGAGTGTCTGTTTGTTTTTGACGTAGAGGTCGTTTGTTGACTTGATTCCGAGTCGGAGCATAATTCCGACGGGGAGGTCGTTGCTGCCCTTTTTGCGACTTGGACTGTCGGTGTTTGATTTGATTTGCTCCGCTCTTTGCGGTGTCAGGATTGAAATTGACTCGCTAATTTGATATGATTTAGGTTGACATCAGCATCGCTACACTGGAATATGGTACCAGGAGCGAATCATCATTTGCCATGAGAGGATTTGGGGATTTTGGTTTTGGTTCGGCATCAGCACCGCTTACACTGGAATATGGTACCAGGAGCGAATCATCATTTGCCATGAGAGGATTTGGGGATTTTGGTTTTGGTTCGGTATCAGCACCGCTTACACTGGAATATGGTATCAGGAGCGAATCATCATTTTTCATGAGGGGATTTCCCTCGTTCCCAGTTTAACGACTTAGGAGTCATCTGTTCCCAGTTTAATAACTTAGGGGTCATATGTTCCCAGTTTAAAGACTTAAGGGTCTTTTGGATCGATTTGGAATTTTGGGGTTAGGGTCGGCATCAGCGTTGCTAACACTGAAGCACAGGTGCCAGGAGCAATTCATCATTTTCCTTTCCCTGTTGGGGAGCGATGGCTTAGGAGACAGGTTTAGATCCCTATCACCTAAGACTTTTCAATTTTATAAGCCGTAAGGCTTCCATAAAAGCATTTTCTCCCTACATGTCGAAAGGATTTCCTAGGTGTACTTTCTCCTTAGGAGTCGTGGGGACTCCTAAGTGTGTTTTTCCTTCGTGAGTCGTAAGGATCCCACGAAGGTGTTTTCTTACGAGTCGAGAGGATCTCGTAAGTTTGTTCTCCTCATGTATCGTGAGGACATATGAGTGGGTCTTCCCAAATGGAGCATAATTCCAAGGGCGGAGACCGGCCGCTGGACTGGTGATTGCGGTGGGATATGGGTATAATGAGAATTATTTGAGCCCGTGGATTGTATACGGTAGTCAGTTCAGGGACCAACCGTAGGGCTGGGAGAATTTTAGGATTTTGTTGGCGTCTGTATCGCTGCACTGGAATATGGTACCAGGAGCGACTCATCATTCGCCATTGGGACATTCAGAGATTTGAAATTTAGGTTGGCGTCTGCGTCGCTGCACTGGAATATGGTACCAGGAGCGACTCATCATTCGCCATTTGGGAACTTGGATTTTGGTTGGCGTCTGCATCGCTGCACTAGAATATAGTACCAGGAGCGACTCATCATTCGCCATTTGGAGTTTTTTTTTATTATATTCATTTCAGCTTTTCTTATCACGAAGGTCGCGATTGCCCTATCATTTCGGCTATTCATTCGGTTGCCCCATCATTTCAGCTTTTTTTTTATTTTATTTACACACATTTTTTTACATTCTCAGTTTAACGACTTAGAGATCAATTGTTCCCAGTTTAACGACGTGGTGGTCGTCTGTTTCCATTTTAACGACATGGTGGTCAGTTGTTCGCTTATCCCAGCTCCTCGAACTTTGATCTTGGCGGAGCTGTGTTGATGACCGTAGCTCTGTGGCTTGTCGGTACATCTGACGACTGTGAGGTTTTCCCAAGTTTGTATTGGTTCTCTACTAAATATTTAAAAACATAGCAGTCTTCAATGGTATGACTCACCATTCTATGATATGGGCAGTATATGGGATTGCCGGTCATGTTCATTTCATATGGCCTCTTTGGAATAGGCAGTTGCAGACCGTTGTTCAAGGCGTCCACGAATATTTCGCGGACTTTATCCCTCCTGAAGGAGTATACCTTCTTCTTTCTCTCCATTAGAGTAGGTGCTTTTACTGACGCTGGTCTTTGAGGCCGATCAGTTTTTGGTTCGCCTGCTGTCCGCTTATCCCATTCAGGGTACGTATCGGAGAGACTGGAAGCTGATCACGGCCGTTTTTCGCAAAAGTATTCCGCTCTTGGGCTGGGGGAGTATCGGTTGGCTGCTTCCGGATATCAATCCCTGGCTCACGAATCAAAATTTGATTTTTCTGTAATTGCAATCGGGTGACTTGGTTATGAGATCTGCAACGACGTTTGCCAGCTCGTCGACTTTGGAACGGACCTTAGCCATCTTCTCATCCCTGTCCTGAAATTGCCTTTGAAGCCATTGGAATAATGCTTGTTCTATAGTTCCGGGTATGACAACGGGGTCATCCTTACCGCATGAGCTTGATTCAGCAAGAACCACGGGTTCCTTTGGTTCAATGGCCTGAGCGGGCTCTTCATCATTTGGATGGAGCCGGTGTTGGATGGTAACAACCGCGTCATTGTCATGGCTATAAGACGTAGGAGGACTTGTTCCTCTGAACTCCATCATGTAGACCGTATGGGTTGTGTACCCGTCTATTGCTTCTTCATTGGATATGTTGCTCGCTTGGCTCTTAGCTTGTTGCCTTGGTCCGCTCTTTTCAGAGAAAGGCAGATGTCTGAGAGAATCAGGTTCCCGAAGGACTTCGGTCTCCATTTGTATGAAATTGACGGTCGCAACTTGACTGTTTGTTGACACGCCTTTAGACAGTTCTATCTCTCCTGCCTTGTATTGCTTTTCGACCCAATCTTTGAAGATGCAACAGTCTTCAATAGTGTGCCTAGAACTCGGTGGTATAGGCAAAAATTGGGATGATCAGTCCTGCTCGCTTCACTTAGCCTTTTTGGTTCTGGTAGCCGCAGGCCATTCTTCATAGTATCTTTGAAAATTTTGTGGGCCTTGTCCCTTCTGAAAGAGTAGACATTATTTCTTCTTTCCTCCAAAGTTGGCTCTCGAGATTTGTTAGTCTTTCCTCCGCCCGCTCTCTGCTTATTTAGAGAATCGGTGCTGTTGGAACTTTCGCTTTTCCGGTTGTCGTCCCTCCGATGTCTTGGTCTGTCTGTGAATTGGAGATTCTGAGTGGACTCGGGCTTTGAGCGTTCCAACATTTGAACTTTCTTGGTCAGCTCTTGGAATGTTTTGAGGCCTGCGGTGCACAGGAAAGATTTCATCCAGTCGTTCAGATTTTCTATAAGAAGACTGGCGGATTGGTTTTGCTCCAACGGCGGTTCACATTTGATAAAGAGATTGCGCCATCGGACTATAAAATCCATGTTGCTTTCGTTGTTCTTTGGCCAGGTCCTTACGAGATCGGCAATGGTGATTTTATCGCTGACACTCATGAACCTTTGCTTGAACATGGATTCTATTTGAGCGAACGTCGTGATCGAGTCATCCGGTATGCTTGCATACCAATCGAAAGCAACATCCGTCAAGCTATTGACAAACTGACGGAGAAGGAGCGAATCATTGCCCCCGGTATTCGTTCATAATACTTTAAATTAGGCAATATGCCGGTTCGCATTTCCCGTCCCATCGAACCTTTCAAATTTGGGGACGACATAGCCAGTGGGAAACTCCACAAGATCGTACCGAGCAGGATATGGTCTCCCGCTACCGTTGACATCTTTTTGCTCTCCGGCTTCGGCTACCAATGTTTTGACTTTATTGGCGGCCAAATCCATAATTTGATCTTGCGTTAGCGGGTTGCTATCATCGATAGCCAAGACATTTCCCAAGATAAGATGCGACCAACTCTCATGCGGTTCGCCCACCTTTGGATTTGAGGGAATAGGCGTCGGCTGTCTCGGGACACCGTTTCCCGGTTCATGAGCAGAACCCTGCACTTGATTGGATGGCTGAGAGGTAACTTGGACCGTGAGCTGCATCACGACATTCGTCAATTCGTCAATTTTGGAGTAAAGTTTGGCCATCTCCTTGTCTTTACTTCTGAGCTGTTTTCGGAGCTCTTGGAGAAGTTGCTGCTCTGCGTTCTTAGGACAGAAGATTGGCTCCTCTTCGCTTTCCGAGCTCGACTCCTCATAAACCGAGAGACCTCTCTGCTTATCAGCCTCACTGAAAGGGTTTTCATTACCTCCTAGAGGATGCTGGTCTTGGGAAGTGACAGCCACATTCATACCAGATTGGATTTGAGATGTGGTGACCCCGTCCTTGCTTT
Organism: Agapanthus africanus; assembly: GCA_030015575.1. Classification (NCBI taxonomy): domain Eukaryota; kingdom Viridiplantae; phylum Streptophyta; class Magnoliopsida; order Asparagales; family Amaryllidaceae; genus Agapanthus; species Agapanthus africanus. The sequence goes on along the minus strand of JASDDO010000006.1, from coordinate 385,180,373 downwards.
TGCTGCGCGTGCCCACCATGTAAACAGTGTGGACCACATAACCAGCCATCTCCTCATCTTTGGCGGGGTAACCATGTTCTTCGAACCTCATGAAGTTCAACCTAGCAGGAGCCCTAGCCCTTTTGTTGGCTCTGTATCTGAGCCTTTTCTGTCTTAGCTTCTCGATTTTGAGGGCTTGGCGGGCATCCGTTATCTAGGAAGCCATTGTGAGTCGATTAACGGGGAGCTTAGAGAAGATACCCGATTGAGCAGTTGTCAGGGGTACCGCCGGAGCTTGCTCAAGACGCCTTGTTGCTTTGTTGGTGTTGATGGCCTTACCCCCAGCTGGGGCCAAGGAAAGTCGTTCAAACACCGACTTGCGTTTGGGTAGTGGTGCCCTCGAGATCACCACATTGGCCTCCTGCCTTTCGAGACCGGTCTGTCTGTTATTGGAGCTTGAGAAGCTGGGATGGCGCTAGCTGGCACGAACAGAATAGAGCCAAATGGTAGCAGCGGCTCCTCCCACTGTCGCCCGAGACTGGCCGGGAGGACCGTCATGGCGTTTATTTTCATCGTGTAGGAGATGAGAGTTGTGCTGAGAGCTGAGATTGTCCTTGGAGACATTTTGCTGCGTCCGAAGATTGCAATTTGAAACCGTTTACCTGCATAAAGAAGCATGATTTCAGCACAGGCAATCAATGTATATGTTGATTGAGTTTACATGAACGTTTAACCCGAAATATGGGAGAGAAAAGGTCCCACCGGGCGTGCCAGAACCTGTAGGATGTTTTTCGTTACCCCATTGAGATGGGAATACGCGCGCGCTTGTCAGGCGTACTACAGATTCCCCCTGCCCAGGGTAGCCTGGAGTTTATTGATTGTGGGGATTCGAATCTCCGGCAGCCGCGGACTAAACTGCCGTTAATTACCCCTCGCCTTTGGAGCGAGAGAACCTTCGATTGACGGGTCAAACTGGTCATGCGAACTCAATGTGCAGTGTTGTGTTTTGAAGGGGTTTTGGATATATCAGAAGCCCCGCAGAGTTTACGGGGGTCCCGCTACCCGGATAGCAGGCTGGGGGTCAAGGGTGTAGGGCAGCTGTCACGCCCCGCTTCCCAAAATGTGGAATACGGGAAGCGACGAAGGCCAGCCGTGCTACCTACGGTAAGGAAAAGTCCTTCCATAGTCACATAAGGCTGTCTAGATTAACCTGTCAAAAATAAAATCCAATACCAAAAGAAATAATACTGATAATCATGCTGCAATGAAACCACAAGAAATCCTAAAAATGGGTCCACTAGATAATTGATGCAATTAAAGATCCAAAACAAAAGATTCGGAATAAAATAAGGTCCGAAAGAGATACAAAAGTCCTAATGTCCCATAAGGGCGCACATGTTAAAGGCTAAAAGTAAAGGAAAATAAATCTACGATTACTGATCTTCAACAAAGTCCTGGTAGCCGCTCTGATCCTGCTCAGCCTGCAGATCTGTCTCTAAACCTGAGATGGCAAATCTCAGGGATGTCAGAACATCCCAGCAAGTACTCAACGTATAAAGTGTGGGTAGCATAATAACAAGAATATATAAAAGTGAAGCCCGGTGCGCAAGAAAACATGTATATAAGTAATTAAATGCACTAATACTATGAAACATGTATGTAAGGGATCATGTCATAACCTAACTGGACACTAAAAGGTAAACTATCCTATCGTAAGCTTGAGTGTGTGCGTCAACCTCTGCAGGAGTATTCCTAACCCAAGAGTGATGCCCCAGGGGCTAGGAAACACGGGCCCAACTGTGGAATGAACAAGAGACCGCTATAGCCCGGTACGAGCTGTAAACATGTGACCGCTATAGCCCGGTACGAGCTGTAATCATGCGACCGCTATAGCCCGGTACGAGCTGTAATCATGCGACCGCTATAGCCCGGTACGAGCTGTAATCATGCGACCGCTATAGCCCGGTACGAGCTGTAATCATGTGACCGCTATAGCCCGGTACGAGCTGCCGGCATGGGACTCCTGAGATCCTGTTGTACAACGCACACTCAAACTACCCCAACACCCACGTATTTATAGCTGCTATGGTAAAGATTAAAATCACTAATTAAGAATGCTGAAAAGACAGGAACTTGTAGTATGGTAATTGTATGGAAATAAAACTGGTGAATAGTGGTGTGTCATGTTATGTAATTCAGCATTCAAATTAGAGAACTTGTTTTAATATGAGTAGTCTGGAGCAATGAGTAATCATGGCATGTCAAGTACAATAGTTATAAAATGATAGTGTTCATAAACAAAAATAGCATGTTAAGGTTTCTCAAGCATGCCGACAATAATAGTCTCAAGTAAAATGTTAAATATAGATGATAGGATATGATAAGGTCAAAAATATAAATAAGACTCAATATAAATATGCAAGTATCTGTGTTTAACATCCGGGTTTATTTATTGAAAAGAATAATAAACTGAAATATGGTTTTAAAGGGTTAATATAATTAAATAGGAATGACAAATTACAGATGTATAAAGCGGATAGTGGTAATAGTATAATTACGAGATAATAGTAAGTAAGATAAAATAAATGACAGATTGACTAGTCATCATGTAAGTGCTAATAATAAGTTTTATAATCATGTGATAATAGAAAATGTTAATACAAATTATAGTATCAAAATAATTTATATGATTATGGCCATAGTCACATAATTCGCGAATTATTCGCCGAATTCGCGAATAATTCGCGAATTTTTGATCAGACGAATTAATCTCCGAATTAATCGCCATTGCCGAACTGGCCGAATTATTCGCGAATAATTCGCGAATTATTCCCGAATTATGTGAAAAATAACGAATAATTCAAAAAAATAACGAATAATTCACAAAATCAAAACCTAGCGTCTCATATATTAATTTATTGCTCGAAATCCTTCCCGAACATTTCCCGAACACTTACCGAATCTTTTCCGAATACCTGCCGATTTTTTCCGAATAGTTCTCCGAATCCGAATTTTCGACCTCGCCGAATTATTCCCGAACGACGAATTTGTGACTATGATTATGGCACATAGAGTGCAGCGATATTATAATGAGTGATAATGTAGAAAGTTTAATTTATATATATAAAATATTAAGCCCAAAGTGTTTATTGATTAACAGTAATAATGGTATATTTTTATATTTTAGATTAGGATATAAGTGTTGATATTTTGCATGTTAGTGTATACCAATATTGTTGCAACAGAAACATATAATTACTTATAAAGCTTTTTATATATTAAACCACATTTACATGTTAATAGTTATTTTATTACGCCTGCACTTTTACAGTAGTTCACTTGATGAAAAGATTAATAAGTATTCTAAATTCTAGGGTTTTCATCATATATACAAGTATTATAAGATATATTAATAAAGCGGCAGAATATTACAATTTTATTTAAATATTGTAAGTTAATAATTTATTTAGAGAATTGCCGATGTTACATCGACTAAAAAAAATAAAAGAATAAGAATACTTGCCTCGGAGACAGATAAACACGACGACACAAAGAACAGCTCCAAGATTTGATTGCTCGGCTAATTTTGAAGAAGAAGAAAATATTGTGATGGGAAGAAAAGAAGGTTGATTTATATGAGAAGAGGAGAGATGATAATAATTAGATTGTTATTTATAGAGAAGAGAGATGTTTAAATATTGGAGAGAGTTATAATTGGAGAGATAAATATTCTGATGAGATAAGATTTGGATTTGATTTTATAAAAGAAAGATATGATGGGTTGTTATATACTTCTATAAGATATTAGAAAAGTTGTATATATACAAATTAGTTTGCATATAGCTAGAATAATAGAAAAGTATATGTATATATACATATTAGTAAATAGTGAAAATATATGTAGATATGTATATGGTCATGGGTTAATGAAAATAAATATAATTAGTTATATATATAGGATTTTATGATATCAAACAACTAAAATATATTTTCAGTTAAACTATCGTAACAAAATATCTTCAATAATATATATATGTATGTATATATGTTTGTAGAAAAATATTTAAAAAGAGTAGATTTGAGAAAGAGAATCTACTGAGAGAGATTATATTAGATTGGAGAGAGAGAGATTTTGTTAGGGAATATATATAGAAAAAGAGAGCGGGGGTTTGGTGAAATATAGTTAGTGATTTAGAAAAATATATGTAGATAGAATAGAATATGGGAAGAAAGAAATCTGTTGGAAAAGATATTTGTTTGGAGAGAGAGAACAGTATTTGTTTTAAAAGAATAAAGTTATCAGGTGAGACATATATGGTGATTGGAGAGAAAAAATTGAGTTGTTAGATTAGGAAAAATATTTATATGGTCAAGAGATTTAACAAGGGCTCTCATGACTTTTCAAAATTAAATATTTTAACCAAATAAATATCGTAAGACAAAATATCTTATAAATAGAATTTAAAAAGGGGTAAAATCTTATGTATATTTATTGTTTAAAGAAATACCAAATAAAATATTTTTTGTTTAAACTATGATACTAAAATATAAATATGGTTATAAAAGTGTTAGACAAAAATATATTTAAAAACTAATAATATGCATATTTAACAAACTTGAAAAACCATAATTATATGCATATATCTTAATTAAAAGTATTAAACTCCAAATTATAATAATAGTAAAACAAAACCCAATATATCCAAAAAAAAGAAACGTACGATCGGACTAGGGTGTTACAGCAGCGCCCCGTTAGAAATTTTTTCTAACGGGGGAAGTGTGTATGTATATAAAAAAAAAGGAAAATAGCATTCAAAAGACGCGTGAGCGCCAGCGTCCCACGTGCTTGGCACGCGAGCGCTAGGCGTCAGCAGGAAAAAGGGCTTAGCCCCTACACTGGAAGTTGTACTCCCGATTGACTTTTGGAGTTGAACTCCTGACAAAGAGGACAAAAGGGGCTTGGCCCCTGCACTGGGAGTTGTACTCCCAAAAAGAAAGATTTATTATTTTATATATATATATATATATTTTTAAGGAGTTAAACTCCTAAGATGTTTTTGGAGCCAATGAAAATGGACCCCTTTCTCCTTCCTTGAGCCATGGATCTTCCCCAAAGTGGAGTTTTTGGAGGTGGGTCTCCTTCTTCCTCCTCTCTATTAGCTGAATCTTGGAGAAAAAATAGTGAGATTTTAAAAATCTCCCATTGTGGAGATTTGATGGAAGATTTGCGCTCCCCTTCAAGGGTTTTGTGGTGAAAAACCATTTCTTTTTGGAAAAGAAAGAATGGAACTCTTGATTTAATTCAAAAAAAAAGAAAGAAGGTTTAGAACCTTGAGCAAAGAGAAGGAGGCACAGAAGACCTAATTTTTTGGAGACAATAAATTATTGTTTCCATTTCATCATCATGTTGCCTTATATAGGCTTACAAATTTACATATAGCCCCTTGGGCTTTACAAAATGGCATTTTGCCCATTCCATACCTCATGTGCTCATTTCTTTTGCACATGAGCCATGAGCTTTACAAAAATTTGGGTTTATGCCCATTTATTTTACATTCATGCATGAAAATTACATCAAACTTATTTATTACATAATTTTCTTCTTGGCATGAGGGAGGCCGGCCGCTTTATATTCGGGCTTGACTTGGGCATGGGCCCACTTGGCCTGGGCTTGGCCCCAATTGGCTTGGGGTTGACTTTGACTTGGTCAACCGGGGTGTAATTTTTGACCCCAACAGTTACCAATCCTCTTCAGTGTCTTGGCTTCAGAATTATGGCGGATAGAGATTTGCGATCATACCAGAGGCGTGTTGATGACGCCGTATTGCTTGGAGTTATACGTGGAATGCTGAAAAGCCAGAAGCGGCAAACTGAGATTAATCGGCTGCAGGCAGAGGCTTTTCAGGAAGGTTTGCAGACAGTCCAGCAGTCCGTAGTTGCAGTAGCACCAAGGCCAGCACAGCGTGAAAGCACCGTGGCGAACTTCAGAAGGCTCGGTTCGTCCACATTTATAGGATTGGAAGAGACATTGCCAGCGGAGCAGTGGCTAGTTGACACAGAGAATCCGCTTATCGCCGTGCAGATTCCAGATGAGAAAAGAGTGGATGTAGTATGCATCCAACTGGTAGATTATGTTCGCGGGTGGTGGCTCGTAGAGGAGACTCATCTGTCCAAGTAGATCAGTTGGACATCGTTTTCGCGATATTTCTTGGAGAAGTCCTTTCTGCGATCTGGTCGGGAATAAATGGAAGAAAAGTTTATTAGCCTAAAGCAAAATGGCAGATCCATTGATGCGCATGCGGCTGAGTAGACTCGACTCAGTCGATTTGCGGAGCCTTTTGTTGCCAACGATGCAGATAGGGCACGACGGTTTATGCGTAGTCTGGATATGGAGATTTGGAGACATATTATATCTCTGAGATTGACCACCTTCTCCCAAGTTCTCAAGACAGCCAAGGAGCAGCAGAGTTTATCGGTGAAAGCGAAGGATACACAACAGCAAGCCGGCGTAGTGCGGAAGCCGGCGTTTACGCTAAACCGAGCTCCTATACGCAGAGACATTCCAGTGAACAAGCGAGGCATTGTACCCATGAAGAAGCCCGTTGTACCCGATCAGAAAGGAAGTGTATTTTGTGACTACTGCCAACGACCGGGTCATTTCTGGAGAGAATGTCGAAGAAGGCTTGGACTCTGTCTTGTTTGCGGATCAGCTGACCATACCATCAATGCTTGCCCTTCAAAGCTACGATTGAGGGACAATATTCAGAAGCAACCGGAGAAGCAGATTACTCAAGGACCTAATCAAGCAAGGGTCTTTATTTTGACGGCCGAGAAGGCCAAGGCTCCAGACGAAGTTGTTTCAGGTATACTACTCGTTTATAATTTTCCCGCATTGGCATTATTTGATTCAGGTGCATCCCATTACTTTATGTCGTTTAAGTTTATTAGTGCACACTCGATTCCATACACGGCCCTGTCTAGTTGCTGGGACATACACACTTGGAATGGGAAAATTGTATCCAGCAGTGAGTGCAAGGATTGTTCGATTGTTATTTGCGGATGAGAGCTATTCGCGGATTTCTTGGTGATTGATACTGGCAGCTATGATATTGTCTTGGGAATGGATTTTTTTAATACTTTCCACGCTCACATCGATTGTAGAGCAAAGAAAATGATTTCCAGGTTTCCGGACATCCGGAGTTTATATTTTCAGGAGGTAGCAAATCTGTCGGGCCAGTCGAATTTAGGGTTAGGCCGACAAGTGTCGTTCTTTCATCAATAGAGATAGACAAGAAGGAAGCGCCAGCAGTAGTTCGAGAGTTTATGAATGTGTTCGAGGACATCTCGGGCTTACCGTCAAAACGAGATGTGGATTTCACGATTGATCTTATTCCTGGAGCAGCGCCGATTTCAAAGGCTTATTATCCAATGGCGCCAGTGAAATTGGAAGAAGTAAAGAAACAAGTTGCCGAATTGCTAGAGAAGGGTTGGATTCGCGGCGGCAATTCACCCTGGGGAGCTCCAGTTATTCTAATCAAGAAGAAGGATGGCACGCGGAGGATGTGCATCGATTATCGAGAATTAAATCGGGTGACTATTAAGAACAAGTACCCAATCCCTCGCATCGGTGAATTATTCGACCAACTCAGTAGCGCGAAGGTATTCTCAAAGCTGGATTTGCGATCCGGATATCATCATGTTCGGATGAAATCAGAAGATATTTGCAAGACAGCGTTTCGAACTCGATATGGGCATTACAAGTACTTAGTGATGCCATTCGGAGTCACGAACGCACCAGCAATATTTATGGACTTGATGAACCGAATCTTTTCACCGTATCTGGACCAGTTCGTAGTGGTGTTTATCGATGATATTCTAGTCTATTCGAGGAGCAAAGAAGAGCATGCAGAACACTTAAGGATCGCACTGCAAACGTTGAGGCAAGAAAGATTATATGCTAAGATGAGCAAGTGCGAGTTTTGGCTCGAAAAAGTGAAGTTCTTGGATCATGTTGTATCCGGAGATGGAATTGCCGTTGACCCTGAAAAAGATGCAGCTGTTCGTGATTGACCAATTCCAAAGAACGTAGCGGAGATCAAAAGTTTTCTTGGGCTTGCCGGATACTATAGAAGGTTTGTGGAAAACTTCGCTCGAATAGCTGAACCATTGACCAAGCTAACACGAAAGAAAGTGTCGTTCGTATGGACTAATAGATGTGCGTCAGCTTTTGAAGCGTTGAAACAAAGATTGACCACCGCTCCTATCTTAACAGTGCCAGACGGTTCCAGAAGGTTGGTTATTCACAGCGACGCATTTGGGAAAGGCTTGGGATGTGTTTTAATGCAGCATGTGAAGGTTATAGCCTACGCGTCGAGACAATTGAAGACTCATGAGAAGAACTACCCAACTCATGATTTGGAGCTAGCAGCAGTGATTTTTGCTTTGAAAATTTGGAGACACTATTTATTGGACGAAAGGGTAGAAGTGTTTACCGATCACAAAAGCCTAAAATATGTGTTCACACAGAAACAGCTTAACATGAGGCAGCGTAGATGGTTGGAGCTGAGGGCTGACTATGATCTTGATCTAAAATACCATCCGGAGAAGGTTAATGTGTAGGGTGTTTTCGTCACCCTATTGAGATGGGAATGCGCGCCGCTTGCCAGGCGTATTACAGATTCCCACTGTCTAAGGTAGGCCGGGGTTTATTGATCGTGGGGATCCGAATCTCCGGCAACCGCGGACTAAGCTGCCGCTAATTACCTCTCGTCTTTGGAGCGAAGGAACTAATGATTGACGGGTCAAACTGGTCATGCGAACTCAATGTGCAATATGCGTATGTGTGTCTTGAGGGGTTTTGGATATATCGGGGGCCCCGCAGAGTTTTACGGGGGACGTGTTTTGAGTGTGGGAAAGTATGGGAAAAAGCAGGGTGAGTGGCGTCCTAAGGACGCGTGGGCGCTGGACGCCAGCAGAAAAAGGGGCCTGGCCCCTGTACTGGGAGTTATACTCCCGATTGACTTTTGGAGTTAAACTCCTAAAAAGAAGGGAAGGGAGACTTAGCCCCTACACTGGAAGTTGTACTTCCGATTGACTTTTGGAGTTAAACTCCTAAAGAAAAGCGATTTATTATTATTATTATTTTTATATTTTTTTATGGAGTTAAACTCCAAGAGATTTTGAATGGAGTTAAACTCCTAATTAGGGTTTTATTTATGGAGTTGAACTCCAACAGATCTTGAATGGAGTTAAACTCGCAGAAATCTTTGGAGGTGATCAAAGGAGGCCCCTTTCTCCTTTCTTTTAGCCTTGGATCTTTCCAAAGTTGGATTTTTGGAGATGAGTCTCCTTCTTCCTCCCTCTGGTCGGCTGGATCTTGAAGAAAAAAGGGGTAAGACTTAAAAATCTCCTATTTTCGAGATCTGATGGAAGATCCGAGCTTCCCTTCAAGGGTTTTGTGGTAAAAAACTGTTTCTTTTTTGAAAAAGAAGAGTTAAACTCTTGATTTAATTCAAAAAAAAGGAAAAGGGCTTGGAACCTTAAGGAAGGAGAAGGAGACACAGAAACCCTAGTTTTTTAGGGGAATAAAAATTCTCTTTTCATTTCATTATCATGTTGCCTTATATAGGCTTACAAATTTACACATAGCCCTTTAGGCTTTACAAAATGGCATTTTGCCCATCGCATATCTCATGTGCTCATTTCTTTTGTACAAGAGCCAAGGGCTTTACAAAAATTTGGCTTTATGCCAGTTTTTCTTACATTTATTCATAAAAATTATATCAAAATTATTTATTACACAATTTTCATATTGGCATTGGGGAGGCTGGCCGCAGGGCTCGACTTGGGCATGGGCCCACTTGACCTGGGCTTAGACCCGTTTACTTGGGCTTGACTTTGACTTTGACTTGGTCAACCGGGGTGTAAATTTTGACCCCGACAAAATGTAGTGCCGGATTCTTTATGTCGGTTGCCAGCAATACGGATGTTGACTGCATAGAAGGAGATTATAGATGATTTTCAGAGATTCGAATTGGAGATCGTACTACCGCATTCTTCAGGACAGTTGATGCAGTTGCAAGTACAGTCGTTCTTGATCGATAACATTAAAGCAGCACAGTCGCACGATCCAAGATTGCAGAAGTTTCGAGAACAAGTTGAAGCGGGACTTCGAACGGATTTGTTAATTCATGAAGATGGTTCGTTACGATATGGTAATCGTTTATGTGTGCCTAAAGGAAATGTTCGTGAAGAAATTATGAAGGAGGCTCATAGTTCCGCGTATTCCGTACATCCGGAAGGCACAAAGATGTACCGAGATCTACGACAACATTTCTGGTGGGAAGGCATGAAAAGAGAGATTGCTTGTTATGTATTGAAGTGCTTAGTATGTCAGCAGGTCAAGGCTGAACATTAAAAGGTAGCTGGTTTATCGCAACCACTTCCGATTCCTTAATGGGCGTTGGAACATATAACCATGGATTTCGTGACAGCTTTACCACGGAGTCCAAAGGGCAATAATACAGTTTGGGTGATTGTTGATCGATTGACCAAGGTAGCTCACTTTATACCGTTTCGAGTTGGTCAGTCGACGGAAGCTTTGGCAGAGCGGTACATGCAGAAGATTGTGAGAATGCATGGAGTACCAATGAGCATCGTTTCCGATCGTGATACTCGATTTCTATCACTTTGGAAGAGTCTACAGGAAAGTTTAGGAACTCACTTGAAATTTAGCACGGCCTATCATCTTCAAACAGATGGCCAGTCCGAAAGAACGATCCAAACACTTGAAGATATGTTGAGAGCATGCATGTTAAACTTCAAAGGTTCATGGGAGGATCATTTGCACTTGGTGGAGTTTTCTTATAATAACAGTTTTCGGACGACTATAAAAATGGCTCCATTCGAAACATTATATGGTCGTAAGTGTCGCCCGTCCGTCTGTTGGGACGATGTTGGAGAAAAAAGATTGTTGGGACCGGATCTTATTGTGCAAACAGTGGAGAAAGTCAACGTGATCCGTAATCATATAAAGACGGCACAAGATCAACATAAAAGTTGGGCCGATACAGGACGAAGAGCTCTGGAGTTCGCAGTTGGCGATCTTGTATTCTTGAAGATATCACCGACCAGAGGAATGATCCGTTTTGGTAGTCGAGGCAAGCTTAGTCCTCGATTCGTGGGGCCTTTCGGTATTATCGAGTGTGTTGGAGAAGTAGCTTATCGATTGGCTTTATCACTATCCTTGGCGAATGTTCACGACGTGTTTCATGTATCTCAACTCCGCAAGTATGTTCGCGATGAGACGCACGTCCTAGATCACTCGAAGCTGACAGTAAGGGAGGACTTAACATACGAAGAAAGACCAATGGCGATTGTGGATCTACGAGAAAAGTCCTCAAGAATAAAGTTATCCCTCTAGTACTTATTTCATGGGGGAATCGTTCGTACAGAGAATCTACTTGGGAACATGAAGACGAGATCCGATAGAAGTTTCCACACCTCTTTTCTTAGATCCGTGTTTTTTGTCTTTTCTTGTTCCGGGAATTTCGAGGACGAAATTTTTTTGTAGTTGGGTATAATGTAACACCCTAGTGCATTTACACGATATTTTATTTTGGGTTTTTCAAATCTTGCGACAATTTCTTGTTTATTATTGTTCTTGGGTGCGGATAGTGCATTTGGTAACTGTGGTTACTATTCGACCCGACCCGCATGCTTGAAACCCATCATGATTCAAGATTACGTCATATATTTGCTAGTACAGAGGATCGGTGCACATCTAGGCTCTATATACATGTATAATATATTTGGTATGTGCATATCTTTTAATAATACATTTTAATATTTAGCATGGCCTGTATCATACACCATATCATATATGTGCATCCATACATCGTGTTCATTTCCAAAGTGTTAGAACAGACTCGTTTGGATCGTTACGTGTATTTACGTAGATCCGTACTTTGGGGTATGCATTTTTATTAACCGAATATCGCATTATGGTTTTAGCTTGTACATATATTCTCCATATTTTAAAACTATATTTTTAGAAGAGACCCGGGTATTTTTCGGAATATTTTGATAATAACTGTATAATCCAAATATAAATATTATAATATTCTATATATATAAACAGTTCATAATATATTATAAATATATATATAACTAATTATCAATTCCTATCTCTCTCTCTACCCCTCTGCCCCTCTCTTTCTCTCTCCTATATATTATTATATAACCTATTAATTAACCCTAATAACAACACCTTACCTCTCTCTCCTTCTCTATTTTCTTCTCCCCACGACGAACCCAAACCAGAACCCTAACCCTTACGTTTCGCCTTCGTCGCCGACCTCCCCTCGCCCTCATCACCACCTTCTCCACCTCCTTTCCATCTCCATCCCCAAGAAACCACGACCCTCATCGCCGGCGACTCGTCGACGCCATCACCTTCACCCTCATCTCCTCGCTCTCGTTTCCACCTCCGTTCCACCTCTCCTCTCCTTGCATCCCGACCACGACCCCTGCAACCTCGACCAACCCCTGCAGCAAACCAAAACCCCGACGCCTGCAACCCTCACCGCCGATCACCTCCGACTTCGTCACTGTCACCCTTTTCATCTCCTCACCTCCCTCTCCAACTCCCGACACCACCACCACCATTCTCGCCACCCTAGAACCCCCAACAGCAACCCAACGCCAACCAAGAAACCCACTGCCTCCTTGTCGCCGTTAGACCTCGCCGTCGGCAACCCATCGTCGCCGTCATCTTGTCCTCTGTCTAGAGCCCGACACAGCAGCACATTCTTCTTCTTCTTCTCTTCTTTCTTTCTTTCCTTTTCTTTCTTGCTTCTTGGTTTTTCCGGCCGTCTCGCCGGAGTCGCACGCATCACCGACGATCCGGACGACCCAATCGTCATCATCGTACAGCGTAGTCACGTCTTTGATCAGCCAGGTCCAGTCCTGCACGCGCGTAGTTTGCATCGCGACGTTTATCCGACGTCGAACGTAACGTACATACCCCGACGTGAGATCCGATCAGGCAAATTTATCTTGCAACATGATGTGTTACTGTATCGATATCTATATGAATAAAAATAGTATATATATTTTATTATGCAGCAAATGTTATAAATTTACAGTTTTACGATATCCGTTCGTATCCGTACTGACAATAGTATATCTAGTTGCATGCTGGAACATCATGATATCATTATACTACTATATTAGTACGTGTTATCTAGATTGCATCATACATAGTCATGGACGTATAAATGGTTATTACAGATAGATACATACACATCCTGATATCAATTTGGTTACCGTGTTCCGATATTCGTTACAGTTTCACATTTGGGTATCTATTTGATACATATGCATCACATGGCATGTCAACGACACACTACTTAACTTGTTACTTGGATCTAGTTGCTAATGCCAACAATCTTGACGTGTTGTCCCGACAGACGTAACTTGTTGTCTGTATAGACGAGAACAGTACCTGCTTGATCCTGTGTTGGTATTAGATCTATATTGACAATACCTGACTTGAACACAAAGCTGGGGAAATCAAGAATGTAACCGAAACGTAACTCAAGAGGATATTATTACCTGTTTGTCGTTTTTCCGGGCGTTACGGAATAATTACATGTTTGCCGTTTTTCCGAGCGTTACGGAATAAATTCTGGTACTGTGATCCCGTGGGGAATAAACGGGATATATGTTGTTGGGTTACAATGAGAATTGCATTAATTGATTTTAAAGACTTTTAGAATAGATAACCTAGCAGCACAGTTTTAGATCACACATCACATACATACACATATCTCACTGTTTCATATCTGTGCTATTTATTTATATTTATGTTTACTTATATCGTTATATCCTGATTATTACTGTCTTGATATTATGACGCACTGACGTCTGAGTTTTGCATGGCCCCGTTTCTCTATCTTTATCGCAGGCTGAACAGGAATATTTTAGCAACCAAGCCGAGCAGTGAGGAATTGAACATGTGTTATTTAGAGATGTTTAGTTTAGTTTGTTTCCGCAGTTTTATTTCTTAATGTGAGCCCATATTGGGACATGCTTCAGTTGTTGTTTATTGGATCCGCTTATACATTTTCTTGACTCTATTTATTGTGGCAAATGGAAATGTACTAGCTAGTTTTTTATATTTTACTGTTCTTGATATCCTATAACAGCCGTAATGTGACTGTGGAGAGATGTTTCCTAACCACAGGTAGCATGATTAGCTCTGTCACGTGTCGTAGTCTACGTATCTTGGAAAGCGGGGTGTGACAATCCCTACTATCTCAAAACATGTATTCTGCCCCCCACGAGTCTAAAGGTGCTATTATTGTCGTTAATTAAAATCTTCTACTCACAAAAATACCACTAAACCTCCATTATTTTTCTGCAATTGTTTCATTAATGGTTTGTATTAGTAATCTTACTTGAGTAGTATTTTAGGAATGAAAAATTGATTTTAACTGGAAAATTTAATGGACATTGCAATGAGGGGAAAAGTGCAAGTTTTGACAAGAGATGGGACTTCCTTCTATTCCATCAAAAGTGAAGGATATTTCATGCAATTTAGCCTATAAAAATTTAAACTTTTTACCTGCGTTGTTTGGAATTTTCTCTATAAAGTCAAATGCCTCAATGAGCTTCCCAGCTCGCCCGAGTATATCAACCATACACGCATAATGCTCTGCTCCTGGACTAAGCCCATGATCTCTATCCATCGAGTGAAAAATCCTTTGTCCCTCCTCAACCAAACCCCCATGGCTACAGGCATTCAACACTGAAACAAACGTCACCCCTGTTGGACAAATTTGCTTGCTCGAAACCATCTCCTGAAACAGCCTTATAGCCTCCTGGCCTCGGCCATGGAGGCCATAGCCCATAATAATCGCATTCCAAGAAACCACATTCTTCTCTTGCATGTTGTCAAATATTTTCCTCGCTTCCTCAATGCTCCCACACTTTGCATACATATCAATCAGGGCCGTTGACACATAGACATTAGGTTCGACCTTGTCCCTGTCAATTATTTGATGAACCCATTTTCCTAATGTGAGTGCTCCCAATTGAGCACAAGCTGAAAGGATGCTAGCTGTTGTAACTGGATTAGGCTGGACTTTGAGTGATCGCATTTCTCGAAAAAGACTAATCGCCATATCTGTCAAGCCATTTTGGGTGTAACCAGATATCATAGCATTCCATGATGCCATGGTTTTCTCTGGCATTGCATTAAAAACCGCTCGAGCTGATTCCATATTGTTCAGTCTAATGTAGACAGTGGTAATGGCAGTAGCCACGCTCGAATTCCGATCAAACCCAGATTTTACAACAAACCCATGAATGGATTGAGCAAGCAATTCATGCCCAAAAGGAGAAAACACTGGGATCAAGCCTACCATCGTACTCGAATTAGCCCTCATTCCCAAAGCCACATATTCTTTAAACAACCCAGCTGCTAACTCAACACATCCATTAGAACTATACCCAGATATCATCGCATTACAACAAACAATATCCGGCCAATCAATCTCTCTAAACAAATACTCAGCTTTCACTATCTCCCCACACTTTGAATACATCGAAACAATCCCAGTAACAACGTGTGAACTCGCCTTCAACCCCGATCGCAAACCCAAACCATGCACCACCATCCCCAAGTTCAAATCTTGCACCTCCCCAATTGCCGGCAAAACAACCGCCATGGTAGTCGAATCAAACCCAACCCCAGAACCCATCATCCTACAAAATCCCCTCACCGCTTTCAGAAAAGCCGAATTCCTCACAAGCCCAGAAATCAACGAATTCCAAGACACCGTATCCGGGTCAGGAATTCCATCAAACACCTTCTCCGCATAAGAAATGCATGAATGCTTAAGATAGATATTGATTAGCGCAGACCCAACAAATGGGTCGTTGGAAAATCCATGGACGACCGATTGGGCATGGATGACTCGAGCAGCTGGGAGGAAAGACGACGAGGCGGCGGCGGTGGCAGAGAGGGCGAAAGAGTAGGTGAAGTTGTTGGGGGTGAGGTGAGGGTGAAGACGGGGGAGAGAGGAGAAGAGCGAGAGAGAGGACGGAGGGGAGAGGAGCGAGAGCGAGCGTAGGTGGACATTGAGGAGGAAGAGGTCGGGGACGGGGATCGAGGAGAAGAGAGAGAGGGCGAAGGATATAGAAGAAGAGGAGGAGGAGGAGGAGGAGAGAGAAGAGAGTCGGTTGAGGAGAGAGGTGGAGACGAGGAGGTTCGGGTGGCGGCCGGAGAGAATGGAGCGGGCGAGGATTTGGTGGAGGTGGGAGAGAGAGGTTGAGGACGAGATGAGGCTGAGGTGCAAGGAGATGTGCATTTGGAGAGTTTAAACTTGAAACAAGAAAGTGGCGGGAGTTAATTTGGAGCGTTTGATTGTATTGGGGTGTGGGTGGGTGCGTGGTTGGTTGGGTGGCTGTGGCTGCGTCATTGGAGGGGCTCTTTGGAAAAAATCTACTCTAGAAAGACTAGCATGGTGCAAGCCTCTCTCTAGAGCTCTTGGATGGGCTCCTTTTACATGTGAGGAAAGCTTATTCAAGACAAGCCCTTGCATAGTAGATTTTTCCGGCTCCTTAAGCAGCGTTTGACTATTAAACGAGCTTTTAACAAGAATTAAAACTCGAGAAAATTAATGAACGAGCATGAAACCTAGGTTGTTTAAGCATTGATCATATTTAGGTTCAGCTTGTTTAGGGCTACTTCAGATCATTTGGATCATATTCATTTTAGCTCCTCCATGTTAACTTAGAGACCGTGTCATAACTATCTAGGCAGATCTAGTTAAGGTACAAAGTTGAGGAACATAGATAATGAATAGCTCACAAATCAAAACATGGTTGGTTTCCAAACAAGTTCTAAACTTGTTCTTGTTGTGTAAAAACAATGCTTCTCACCGATGAATTTGTCAATGATAAGACCTAGGAGCCAGATGATTTTTTTCACATGCATTTCTGTATCTAATTTTTGTTAGTCTTCTAAAATGTAAATAGGCATGGAAAAGCTCAAGGTCGGTTCGACAAATAAATGAGCTAGCCAATTGAACAAGTTCTTAATAAGCTCATTTAAATAATCAAACGATCACGAATTAACTAAAGTTTGGCTGGTTTGGCTCCTTCAACAGCCCTGCTGGCTCTGTTTTCTTGCAAAAAGAGAGAGCCTTTTCTTTTTGCCAACGGAAAGTCCGTACGGTATAACAAATATTAAACCGCATCTACTTCATTTTTACTTTCATCCTAGAGCATGAAGGCAGTGTTTCTCATCCCTTCAGGATTAAAGTTCTCCTCTTCACAAACAAAATTCCTAGAAATACAGCTCTGGAGGATCTCATGTGTCCACCCAGTTGCCAATCCAACACTTACTGATCATTGTTGCCAATCCAACACTCTTTTAACTCACCATCTTAAAAAAGCATCAACATAATTTTTTTCTTTCCAAATTACAAAACAAAAGTGGCAAAAACTCAGTTCTAGGATGTCCACCACAGAAAAGAAATTCTCATCAAATATGAACTATTTTTTGCTCAACAAAACTGATATTTGGAGAGGGCATCACTAATTTGTACCCCTCTCTCCACAGCCATAACAGAATATAATTGCAAATATACAAATACAAGCATTTGAGGATATATCTTTCTTTTCTTCTTTTTTCTTTCCTTTTTTTTTTGGGTGAGTGATACAAAAATTATATCAGGGAAATGAATCACCCTCGGCCCTCTATAAGAACAAGTAAGCCCAAGAAAGGGATGACAGATACAAATGGCAAAGTCCACATCAGTTAAAAAATAGATTTACACTCACTACGCCTATAATGTGTTGCTATCTTTACGGTCGGAAGTTGTTAACGACGAGAGGAGGATGGGGTGTCTCAGTTCTTCAGAATGCCATGATCCTTCTGTTTCAGTTGCATGAATTGTGCTCTGAGGCTAGCATCTTCTACCTGTATGCATCAAATAATAAGCTTCTGGTGTCAGATTCAATGTGCAAGTCTGCAAAGTCTAGACTGCACAATATGTTTGCTGCGAAGGCTGATATCAGATTCAATTTCTTATGAAAATACATCAAGACTTCAGCATCAAAAACAAATAAATGATAAGATGGACACTCCATCAAGAGACAGAAACCTAAATCTTGATTGCTCTCATTATATCTTTAGCACATTTTATTTTATCAGATCCCAAGGTCGAGCTTTTCTGTTTCGAGGAATTTAAAAGAGAATTTGTGGATTAAAACTAAATTCTCCTTTTGTTATGATTATTAATATAGATAAAGGAAATATTAGTTTCTAAGACCTGGGATATAATTATGTTAGATACAATCAAGGAAAAAGAATCTTGAATTGAACCTTATCAGAATAGAAGACGGGCAATAACAAGTTGCAAGATTGAAGTCCATAATAGGGTGACTTGGATCTATTTCTAGTTAAATTTGAACAATATGGTTCTTACAAGTTAGATTTTCAGTTAGATTTTAGAAAGCAGCATTATTGACCATTGAACTTTAAAAATGCCACGTCCGCCCTTGAGCTGATAATATTGTATGAAAATGTTAGTTTAGTTTTGTTAAAGTCCAATAATGTTATCTCAAAAACCCCGAAAATTCGATGACATTTTATAAAATTTACCCTAATTTTTCACTCTTTCTTTCACAAAAAAATATAATATAAAGATTTTCCGGTCTCCATTCCAAAAAAATGTTGTTAAGCTCAAGTTAGCCGTTCAATTGGAAATCATAACCTTTCAGTTGGAGCTATTAAGGATATCAGTGCAATTTTATGCATGCGTTCTCTTTGGCTCTTAATTTAGGGGTTGTTTGTTTGCCAAGGATTCCCAAAACAATGGATATGTGGAGGACATGTCGTTGTTTACCCAAACCTTGCCGCACGTTGTCCCCAAAAATTGACATTTCAACGTTTGTTTGCAAGGAAAAGAAATCTCTACTTTGAGAAATTGACACCAATACTTTTGGAATCGAGATCAGCATTTTCGCAATTCAAATTCCGAGCTTTTTCGAGCGGAGTTGCCCGTTTCTCAAACACACGTAGGATTTGGCGGGTTACTTTATTCAATAATGGCTTAGGGTTACCTCCTCTCTTCTAGTTTTTTTTCCTTTTTAACTTCATCACTTGTCCACCTTCAAAGATACAAATACCCTCTTGAACCCAAAATGTTACTTCCTTCTTCACTCTCCTTCAAAACTGCAGCCACCCTCTTGAACACAAGAACCGTACTTCCTCCAAGCAGATCAAAGTGTATTCTTTTTCATTTTCTTTGGTTAAATTTGAAGGGACAAATTATTTTCACAGTTTTTTAATACTAAAAATTCTGGAGATGGGCAAAAATTTGAAGGAGAAATTGCTATCTTGGATTGGGCAAATGATCATTGAGAAAGAGAAATATGCAGCCTGTAATTTAATAATCCTCTATTTTTCTAAATAATCCCCACTATACATCCTCAACCGGTGTTTTAAATTTTTTTGGGGATTTAAGCAAGATACTTTTCAATTGAATCCTATGTTTGATTAGTTATAGATTTTGTTTTTGTATGAACTATTTCATGTCAACTAATCTTGAGATATATTGCCACATTTTCAGAAATAAATCAGCGAGCAAAAATAATGTGTTGTTGTTTGTCTCGGGTACCATTTGTTTGTGGTGTTGTTGGTATTAGGCTTTTCTGTATATAATTTAATCATGATTTCATTTGTTTCTGTTGCTTTACTGGACTCTAGTTCAATTTGTCCGTGCTGTTGTTGTCTCAGGTTCATTTTATTGTGTTTTTTTCAATGGGATGAGAATTTATTTTATACTCACCTCATATATCTCTATCCCTAATCCCAAAAACCAATTCCCACTTTCTTTTGGGTGACCAAACAAGAAAAAACATCCCTCAATTCTACATACAAAAAAAGACAAAACATTGAAAACAGAGATGGAATGGCAATTCCACGGGACAACAAAAAAAAAACATTGGAATGACACTCATTCCCATTTTCATTTTTCTAATTCCAGGAGCCAAACAATCCCATCTTATAAGGGAACTATATGCAACATGCGACTCCAAATGACAAGGGTGTTCCTCATACCTGCATCGTTGCTGTTGAAGATAATAGTTCTCTACATTCGTCAAGCATCGCCCTTTCTTTTGCTGCAACAGCAGAAAGTTCAGAAACAAGAACTTTGGTACCCTCTGCCTGTGAAATATGCAATTCATGTGATGAAATCCAGACTCAAAAACACCATATTTCTAACTATAATTCCTTAAAGTACATAAGAAATTGACTTTGATCCTTTTGTTGTACAGAAACAAATACCTATAATAATTCAGCAGAAAGCGGTTATGACTCTATTTACCCAGTTCACATAACATGGGACTAAATATAAAAATGGAGGTTGCATGACATGAGATAAAACTTAGGGCACTCTAATAAGTGAATTCAGCTGGAGACTAGGCTACAGCCTGATAATCTATACTTGTGTTCTTTGACCTCATTATTGTCAGATTCAAGAAAGCCAGGTTGTCAATCCGAATAATGAAGAAATTGGGGTTTCTTTTCTCACACAAGTTATAATTACCACCAGTTTAACAAGGTTGCTTGTTCATAAAGGTAAGATGCATCCATGAAGTCTTATTTAAATCCAGGGAAAAACACATGATGCATGATATGTTATTGAGTACTCAAAACATCTTATAATGATTCAGATGCATCCAGTATATTTGACGACGGAGATAAGTTCGTTAAAGCAACTATGTGATATAAGCAATTAATAGCAGAGAGATGAAAATAATTTTAGAATTCACAAACAACTGAAAGTGTAATTTTAATTATAGAACTTTGTAGCGAAGATCATAGAAATAGCACCTTGTATGTTCATTAATTATGTTGAAATTGGCATTAAAATTTCACATTTTAGCAATTTATCGCTTTCACTTTCTTTCAGCTACAAGGAAAGAGATTGAAAAGAAAATAACATATGTCATTCTAGGCTTCAGTTGCTCTTATTTTGATGCACTGGCTGTGCCTTCGCCTGAATAAGCATTCGTACTAACTTTTTAAGAGAACAAATATAAAATGTATGCCCACTGATTTTTTATATATAATATTTACTTTCTTTTCCCAAATTTTTTTGATAATATTAATTCTACGAAAACATTGAATGTAACAAGACAATAATTCTTTGTCATTTCCCCAGTAAACTCTGAAGGTTTCAGAAATCCACTAATATAATATGTCAGTATGAAATGAAGGAGAAAAATAGAATTAAACAAAAAAATAACAGGAGTGTATAGAAAGTAAAATCTCACCCTTGATATCAAGTTGCAAATGGAGGATCCCATCATTTGCATTACATCAACTGCAGAAATAATGGCATGTTTCACGGCATATGCATCAGCCTGCAAAATCAGAAAGGTTAACGTGATGTGAAGAAACTCATTATATAGGAAAGCTTTGCTAATTAAGTAATAACATTATTTCAAAGTTATGCACCGAGTATATAATAATAAAAGTGTAACATTGCTGATCACATGATAACAGACTTGAGCAATATTGCATACGTCACGTACCCTAGCACCCTCTGTAACTGGAAGCCGGAGTGTGCTTGCCCTTAGAGATTCAATTGACCAGGATAATGAACTAGAATGTTCTGCATCCACTGCTGCCCATTGTTCAAGATATGACATCTGCAAAAACAAAAATTTCATCCACAAGCTTCAATCGACTAAACTCAAAGTCTCAAACATTTCTAAGGAAAATCATGTTTTAAATATGCAGCATAAAAGAGGAAGATGTTAAGAAATGCAACTGATTTATATTTCATTTTCAAATCCTTGGGCACACAAGACAGAATGACCAGACCTATATAAGTCGAGAATCATGTCTTAAAAAAGCTATTTTGAGATTACTAAATCTTTAAAGGCCTAGTGATAGTAAAGGTTCGAGTACAAGTACCAAGTCAGTCTGAATGATAGGCTTAATCTGATTATCTTCAGCCATTGCAGTCGGGATATGTGACATTGTTCTCTTGACATTTACTTGTGAAGTTATTTTCATTCTCGTGTATCTAAAATGGCAGTGTTTAGTAAACCATCTCTTCAGTTGTTACACCACATGATCTCTTCCATCTCCAAAGATCCACATGAAAAGAAGTTACCTCATGATATTTTGATCATGGACTCATGGTCTTTCTTTTCTTTCCTTTTCTTTCTTGAAAAGATCGAATCATGGGTCTTATATTAAGTTAAATCATATAGAACCGTTGTCAATCAATAGACTTTAATCCATTTCGCAAACTCGTACCCTTTGGTCTTTCCAAACTTTCTTACCTATAACTCAATCATACCAAAAGTTTTCATTATTTTCATGAAAAAAGTTGGTTTTTTTTTATTATGCATCATGATTCAGTGGAACAAAATAGCTTAAAAGTAAAATTTGTAAATCATGTGGTTCATCTATCTTAAATCCGACGGTCAGTATTTCCATGTGGAAATGACTGGTTGTAAAGTAAAATGACCGGTTGTAAAAATGCAAACATTCTTGTTGAAAGAGGCATGTGTGACGTCATGATCGGTCCAATTCGTGGTAACACAAATCTCCAACTTAAAATTTTCATAACTTTCACATATGATGTCAAAATTAACTCAAAGTTAGTTCATTGGATTCGTATTGAAATTCTCTTTCAAATGAGAACCAATTTGACATATTTTGGATCCGGTCCATATCAAAAAGTCTCATTTAGGAAGTCTCGTTTAGTCAACAGAGTGTCCTACTTTGTAAACAAAAAATCCCACTTAGAAGAACAAATAGTACCATATGGAGAAATCCTTAATGAAAATTCATTTTAAATTGGTAGATAAATAGTTTCACTTGGTAGATTAATAGTTCCACTTGTAAAGTTTATAGTTCCACATAAGAACTTTTTAGTCCCACTTGAAAACATTACAACAATTAAGCCAAATATGCGGTTGCATAAATTTAAAAGTGGTGGGATTTTGTCGAAGGAAATTAAGTATTTTTTTAACCAAAAGCTATAATCTCTACTATTATAACCCAAACTCTAGGGTTGTGATGTGGCATTATGTTATTTTTTGGAAAGGAAAAACTCAAGAAGAAGAACAAAAATTCTTGAAGCAAAGTTGAGATACTAGGCTATCCACTTCAGCCCTAAATAAATAAATAAAAATATCTATTTTCTTCCATATTCCCTATGAAAATGATTCTTTTAGGAAGTTCAAAAGACCAAAATTCAAACTTCAAATGACCTCTAGGATCTTCTATAATCTTTTGGTTTGTAAAGCAAAAGCTAAATTTTCCTCCAAGAAACAATAACAGTAGAGAACATAGCAAATGAATCTATCGTCTTTCTCTTTAACAAAAAAGACAAAAGAAAAATGATCCAAAATTAGAAGAAGAGATGAAGTGCATGTTTATTCTCTGATCTATTTTCTTTCTCATCTCTTTATTTTTTTTCTTTTCTAATGTTTAGTTCTATAAAATTCTCTCGAAAAAATATTCCTTAATCTCATTTGCTCTGATATTTTTGATAACTGAATATATTGACCATATGAAGATTGTAATTTCATGTCTTTTTAAATTTAACCACCATGTATTATTTTACTAAATTACTCGCAAAAATTACCATTTATTTCCATATTAATAATCAGAAAATCATTCTTTTATTTGACATTTTTTTTATCTAATTAGGTAAATAATGACAATTAGAAATGACAAAATTCAGACTTTCTTTTCTTGAAATCGTAAGGAAATATTCGAACATTTCCATTTTTGTTTGTTACTTTTGAGTAGTTAACCGCTAACTAAAAATTCTTGACTTCTAATAAGTTTGATAATATTATCTAATTAGTTGTGATTTTTTAACAAAGATTATGAGATTATCTATCTATGAAACTATCATGTATTTTGCTAATTAATTATTCTTTTGACAATACATCTTATTGGGCATCTTTAATCTCTAATATTATAATACTAACTCATTTGAGCCCCACAAAATTTACAATCTACTGTGTATCTAAAATAATAGCTTTTTTTCCTAGAAAAAGTTATTAACAATAGGAAATTCATCAGAGATTATTGTAATTTTAGAAACCTATACTAACTTTTTAATATTTTAAAATTTTAAATAATATTCTATCTTTCCAAGAAAAATCTTCTCTTTCCAAATATTAGCTCAACAAATAAAACATCTTTTCAACAATATTTTTAAATTTTAAATATATATTCCTATATAAAAATAATAAATTTGCAAAGTTGAAACTCAGATTCCATATGCATTGTAGGTGCAAACTACTAGTACCTATTAACTTAAACACTTGATATGTTAACATCGTAAATCGCATACGTATGGTTGTAATTTTGTTTTTGTTCATAAATTTTTTAATATAATTATTTGAATTTAATAATTATAGCGGCTAAATTCTCAAGATCCGAGTACAAAAATTCAATTTCAACCTTACAGATTTGATTGACAATAAATAAATAGGTTACGTACCAAAAATTATCTGATTTGAAGGCCATTTGTTTCTTGATCATAAACTCACAAAATTAATGCATAAAAAAAATAATCTTAGAAATTTATGATCGAGGCCCAGATGAACTTCAAAAAATTTGAATTTTTTTATTTAGGTTGTTTTATCACCATATAATAAATCGGTACGGTTCAAATTAAAAAGAAAAATACATATTTATGACTCGCAGTTCAATCTTGATTGGTTTTATAACATGTAAAACTATTAAGGCTGCTAAAAACTAGTTAAAGTTGAACTGTGAGTCCTATATAGATAATTTTTTAAAAAATTCATCCGTACCGATTTGATATATAACAATAAAATAGCTTAAATAAAAAAATTCAAATTTTTTGAAGTTTAACTCGGCCTCGATCATAAGCTTTTAAGATGAATTTTTCTTTTCTCATTAATTTTGTGAGTTTATGATTAAGGAACAAAGGGTCTTCAAATTATTTGATTGTTTATGTATGCTATATGTTAACATCGTAGACCACATCATTACGGTTGTAATTTTGTTTTTGTTCGTAAATTTTTTATTATAATTATTTGAATTTAATAATTATAACGGCTAAATTCTCAAGATCTGAGTACAAAAAATTAATTTTAACCTTACGGATATGTTTTACAATACATAAATATGTTACTTACCAAAATTAACCTGATTTGAAGGCCATTTGTTACTTGATCATAAACTCACAAAATTAATGCACAAAGAAAAAATAATCTTAAGCTTATAATCAAGGCCCAGATGAACTTCAAAAATTTTTTTTAAAAAATTTCTAAGTTATTTTATCATCATATATCAAATCGGTACGGTTGGATTTTTTTTAAATATACCTTTATAGGACTCACAGTTCAACCTTAACTAGTGAATAACATGCTTAATAGTTTTACATGTTATCTAACCAATCAAGATTGAACTGTGAATCATAAATATGTATTTTTCTTTTCAATTTGAACCGTACCGATTTGATATATGGTGATAAAATAGCCTAAATAAAAAAATTCAAAGTTTTTGAAGTTCATCTGGGTCTCGATCATAAGCTTTTAAGATTATTTTTTCTTTTTGCATTAATTTTGTGAGTTTATGATGAAGGAACAAATGGCCTTCAAATCATGTAATTTTTGCTACTTAACCTATTTATGTATTAGCAAATATATTCGCAAGGTTGAAATTAAATTTTTGTACCCGGATCTTGAGAATTTAGCCGTTATAATTATTAAATTCAAATAATTATATTGAAAAAAATTATGAACAAAAACAAAATTACAACCGTGTGGATGCGATCTACGATATTAACATATTAAGTGTTTAAGTTAATAGGTATTATAGCTTTTGGTTTAAAATTAACTTAATTTCCTTCGGCAAAATCCCAGCACTTTTAAATTTATGCAACCATATGTTTAACTTAATTGTTTTAAAATTTTCAAGTGGGACTAAAAGTTCTTAGGTGGAACTATAAAATTTGCAAGTGAAACTATTAATCTACCAAGTGGAACTATTGATTTACAAATTTAGAATGAATTTTCATTGAGGATTTCTCCATGTGGTACTATTTAAGATTTTTTGTTTACTAAGTGGGACTTTCTGTTGACTAAATGAGACTTTCTAAATGAGACCTTTTGATATAGACTGGATCCAAAATATGTCAAATTAGTGCTCATTTGATAGAGAATTTCAATACGAATCCAATGAACCAAGTTTGGGTTAATTCTCACACCGTATGTAAAAGTTATGAAATTTTAAGTTGGAGATTTGTTTTATCACGAATTGGACTAATCGGGATGCGACTCATGTCTATTTCAACACGGACAAATCCTTAAACCGGTTACAGCATATGACAATCTTTTCTGCAATTAAAAAAAACAAATATTTTTGTTCCACTGAATCATGATCCTTTTATTATTATTATAAGACAAGGTTTAATAAACAGATATACAATTTTGATCATTTGCTTAAATCCCGAAAAGATATTACAGACACATGCATGACATGAACAAAATGTAATGCCAAGCATCTTG
Source organism: Agapanthus africanus (assembly GCA_030015575.1). Classification (NCBI taxonomy): domain Eukaryota; kingdom Viridiplantae; phylum Streptophyta; class Magnoliopsida; order Asparagales; family Amaryllidaceae; genus Agapanthus; species Agapanthus africanus. The sequence continues at coordinate 385,153,799 of JASDDO010000006.1, read as the reverse complement.
AATGCAGTAGATCAACACATACTTCCTACTGTCACGCATTAACCTCAGACTACTATTGTTGAGTATCCTGAAGCAAGGTTTGAGGTTTCGGCCGAAACCGCCGATAAATGATGGTTTCGTATCGGCTTTGCTGGAGACCGATACAAAACCCCAAGACCGATACAAAACCAACTATACAATATTATTTCGGCCGAAACCTTTTAAAACTTAATTTTTTATACCATTTTGACCATCATTGTGATCATGGTAGGCCTTTATTATTAGAAAACTGCAAAAAAACAACTCAAACCCTATATTAATACTTATCTAAGTACACTTTTCAATATATTTTGCATCATAGCTAGATTTTTAAACACTGGGATCATTGTCTTGTAATATAGAACCATAAATTTAAGTATTTAATATATCTACACTTATGTATGTTGTATTACCACCGAAACCGAAACCCGAACCGAGATTAACGAAACTAGCCGAAACCCAACGAAACTAATAAGATTATGGGAGACCGAAACCGAGTTCTTGAACCTTGCCCTGAAGCCCCTCATGTGCTACTCATTTTTATAGGGAACCGAATGTTTGGATAACTTCACAAAAAGAAAATCTTGATGCCCATTTATCTTTAGCTTATCCAGGTACAAATTAAGCAAAAAAGATGACAATATGGACAACCAGCTCAAATTCACTCTAAGAAAGTATAGTTATAAAAATATGGTACGGGTCCATGTGCATTTTTTTAAATAATGTCATAATAATGAGAGTAATGCACAACGCTGTATCACATTAAGATGGTAGAAATTCAGATAGGGAAGAAAATTTGGCATTAGACTAAATTTATAAAAGAAATGATGGCTGAATTTGATGCTTTCCTTATGTAAAATATTGTAAAAGGAAACACCATGTATCAAATACATTTCAGTATGCCAACAAAGATGAAATACTGAAAAATATCAAGAAATGTTACCTGGTTTCTCAGAATTTTGTCCAACTTAATATCTTGCCTCAGGTTATACACGCACTTCCTTTTTAGGATGACATATGCATGCAATTCTGCAGTAGTGTTCCACACGTTGTGAAGTATGTTCTGTTTCAAGTATAAATAAAATAAAAGGGTCATCATGCAACTTCCTGAAATCCAATCAACTAGTGTGGAAATTGGGTTGTGTTAATATGCAATCAAGAAAGCAATTTGAGAAATCCTAAGCTTTCAAAATGACTTTTCTATACAATAAGAAGCATGGTTCCCTCAGATACATAATTTTCGGTTTAGATGAAATAAAGGTTTGAACAACATAAGGTGTGTTTCAAATAAATCAAAGAGAGTAAACAAAAGGCAGAAAAAGAAATTCACATAAAGTGTGTTTCAAATAAATATAAGACAGCAAACAAAAGGCATAAAAAGGAACTCGAGGAACAGAAAGAAATCTGGAATTTTGTAACAATAATCAGCTCCAGCCTTGCAAACTGAAATAAAGGTTAAAATGCCCAAATGAAGGTTATTTAAAATTAGGCAGGTTTTCAAACAAATTGCTCCATATCAATCTTCAGACAATATTTTGTACTGTATGAAGGTAAAACTTTCCAGGAAATGACCAAGATGTGTTGTTTACATGATATGTCTTAGCAATTTCCAAGAGAGGAATATCAAGATAGTACAAGCGATTAGAATGGAAGACCACTAGTTTTTACCTCTGTTCTTATCTTCTGGTTGAATAATGCATACAGTGCTTGCGCGTTTACAAAACGCCACTGCAGAACCCTATTGTAAAGCAGTCGCATCTGATGGACATCATCTATATGCTTTGCGCTCTTCTTCCCTTTTCGAGCATCAACAATATAGTTAATAACAGATGGCCTCGCAGATGCTCCCATTGTTCTATAGCTTGAGGAAGCGAAAGGAGTTGACACCCTTGCTTGAGGAGGACTTTGCATTACCTTTGAGGCTGATGATGGTGTAGAAGTATTCAAACCCAAACTTGTATCTTGCTTTCCTCTTGCATTCTCATCAAGCGACACTTTTTTGACCACCTCGTTTCTCGATTTTTGAACAGATATGGGCATTCTTCTTGGTGAAACCCCCCCTTTTGGCATCGACAAAGACAGAGATTGGGTAACCTTATATCCCATATCTCTGCTTCTAGACAAGTTACTAGAAGCCACACCAGGCCATATTTTTTGATCTACTAGTCTCACATGACGGTTATCTACAGGTTTTGAATTCTCCAAATGATCCGAGGAATTCCTCCTTAAAGGGGTCTTCTTCCTCTCAGTCATCACATTGGCTGCGGGCTTCAATGTTTGATCCGAAGAGGCATTAACGAGCATCCTATCCCTAACAGCAGTGGAGATAGATTTCTCTTGGAAAGAAGATGAAAGACTTCTAATTGGAGGCCACAACCGAGTTGAAGAATGTTGCATCTCCACAGTGGAATCACGAACTGGTGTTGTCGACCTTGAAGATGGAGATGAACGCATAGAAAGCTGATAAGACCTTGATGGAGTAGTGGGGGTTCTCCTCTCAGGTGATTGGGATCTCTTAGGGAGCGAAGCTCCAGTGGCATGACGATTAGAAGCATCTGGAGATGGGCATCTTCTAGGAGCACTTGTATTGAGTTTACTTCTTGTTGTGATATCAGACTTATATCGTGAAGCAATTTCTCTAGTTGGAGGCTTTCGAGCAATGGGACCAGCACTGTTTTTCTCGGAAGGACCTAAAGGTGGCCTTGGTGTGTCTTCTGTATGGGCTTTCTTCAGATGTGGTACAGCCTCTAAAGAATCGATGTGCTTATCCATCCACAAAACCTTGCAAATTAAACCATGGCGACGTTTTTTTTCATAAAACTGCCCACTGACAGTATTCGCAATGTACTCGCAGACCTGCAACAAAATACATGGTATCAAAATTCTGGAGAACTGGATAATCAAACTAAAGGGAATCGATCTTCCAATAGAAAGAGAAGAAGAGAGGTCATAAGCATACTTTTATGTTCGAACATATGAAAATTTTACAAATGGAATATATATGGCGCAAGAAAATTCTGATGGGACCCGTATGTTACTGCTGAAATGGGGAGAGAAATCTATTGAAATCAAGTTCGCCAATTTGGTTTAAGGCACCAGTTTCAGGTACTGACCTGAAAGGCTTTTAGGAAAGAAATCTTTGCTCTGATGGACTTGTATAAAGAGCGCATTGCTAGTGTATCAAATTTAAACCTGAATCTAGAAAAAAAATCCATGTAAAGGTAACGATGGACTAAACCCATAAAAGATGGGTAAGCACACAAAAAGGAGAAGGGGTAATGCAAGAATACATATGGAATGTGAAATCTAAATGTATAGTGTTTTTCGTCACCCTATTGAGATATAATTGCTCTCGCTTGTCAGGGGTATACAGATTCTCACAACCTAAGATAGGCTTGGGTTTATGATTGTGGGGATTCTAATCTCCGGCAGCCGAGGTCAAAAATGCCGTTACCTTTTGAGACGAGAGAACCTCCGATTAACGGATCATATAAATCACGCGAATTCAATGTGCAATATGCACGTGGTGTGTTTTGACAACAATTTTGTGGGTGTTTTGAACATATCAGAGACCTCGCAGAGTTTACGGGGTCCTGCTACCCGATTCACGGGCTGGGGGTCAAGAGGGCTAGCAGTTCCCTTACGGGATGCGTGGCAGCACCCTGTTAGAATTTTGTTTTGAAAGGGGAAGTCTTACGCATGTGTATTGATGCTTGGCGCTTGCGCATACATCGGGTTGTCTCTTAGCGCTTGCGCTTACATAGGGTTGTCTCTTGGCGCTTGCGCAAGAGGGTTGGCGCTTGCGCAAGAGCATTACACGTGCGCTGGCGCATGCCTCCTTGGAGCTTACGCTCCTGATTATGGAGCTTGAGCTCTTAAGGGTTTCCCCAAGGAAAAAGCCCAAAGGGCGTTCCTTTTGATGGGGTCACCCCTAACCTTCTTCTATTTTGGTCCAAAATGCTCTCTTGAATCCTGAATACTTGAGCTATGGATCTTGAATAAGATAAAAGGGGTTCATTTTCCTTTCTTTATGGGTTGGATCTTGTAAAGAGAGGGATTTAGGAGGTGGCTTCTTTTTCCTCCACCTCTTTTATCTTTGGATCTTGAGGAGGAAAAAAGATAAAAATATCTCCTTTTTAGGATTTGATGGAAGGTTGATGCTCCTTTTCAATAGTTTTATGGCCAAAATCTATTCACTTTTGGAAGGAAAAAAAGGATTCCTCTAGATTTAATTGAAGAAGAAAAGGAACCCTGAGGAGAGAGAGTAGGCTTAAAACCCTAGAATGATATGAGAATGAAAATTGTTATTGATTTCTTGTTATGTTTGCGTTATATAGGCTTTACATTTTACATTTTGCCCGTTGGGCTTTACAAATGTCTCTTTTGCCTCTGCCATGCCAATGTGCTCATTTCTTTTTGCACATGAGCCATGAATTTTACATAATTTGGATTTTTGCCCATTATTTTACATTATTCATATTTATTACACATAAATTTATTTATTACATTTTATATATATTTATTGCATTTTAATTATCTTCTTGAGATGGGCCGGCCCATATGTTTGAGCCTGGACCGGTCTGGGCTTAGGCCCACTTGCTTGGACTTGGGTTGGGCCCACTTGACTTGGATTCGGCTTGGGCCCAGACCCACTTTTTGGGCCTTGACTCCGACTCTTTGACTTCGGCCGTGGGGTGTAATTTTTTACCCCAACACTAAATTCATCACAGTAACAAAAAAACAAATTCAAGAGATGTAGAAAAATCACACGCCAAGAGAAGATAGCCCCAAGCGATATGAAGCACATAGAAATGATAAATCTGGTATTTTGCTACAACATAAAGGACCATATATAAGCATAGTCACAAATTCGTCGTTCGGCAATAATTCGGCGAGGTCGAAAATTCGGATTCGGAGAACTATTCGAAAAAAATCGGCAGGTATTCGGCAAAAATTCGGTAAGTGTTCGGGAAATGTTCGGGAAGGATTTCAAGCAATAAATTAATATATGAGACGCTAGGTTTTGATTTTGTAAATTATTTGCTGTTTTTTGAATTATTCGTTGTTTTTTCACATAATTCGGGAATAATTCGCGAATTATTCGGGAATAATTCGCGAATTATTCGGCCAGTTCGGCAATGGCGATTTATTCGGAGATTAATTCGTTTGATCAAAAATTCACGAATTATTCGCGAATTCGGCGAATAATTCGCGAATTATGTGACTACGTATATAAGGGGTTGATAAGTCATGACATAATCTGGGATGATAGGTCTACAGATAGATATTGAGGGAGCATTTGACCAATGCTGGAGGCCATGTGAAGTGGGTGTTGTTCTAAATTCATCCCAATTCCATTACAATCATTTTCCCGCATAATGAAGCTTAAACCAAATTTAATAACAAAAAAAGGTAAAGCTAGCATTTCGATACAGACCAGTAACACCACAAACATAGAGGAAGATCTGTATATTAGAATTTAAGATACACTATTACACAAAAAATAAATATATGCCTTTTTTTCCTACATACCCTTGAATGATGCATTGGGCAGAGACCTGAAGAGAAAGAGAATTTGTGCAATGCAGGTCCCCATATGAATAGGTTGTCCAAATTCATCCAATAACCTCACACACTTAAAATAATAATAATTTATTTTTTCGGTGGATTCATGGTATCAAGAGAGCAGACAGGAGGAAGGATGTTGGTGAACAAGAGAGAGAGAGAGAGAGAGAGAGAGCAAGATGTGTGTGAGACCGTCCCAATGCTACAGCTGAAAGAGGTGCATGTTCTTCAGATATTTTAATCGCATTATAAAAAAAATCGGGGTTTGTTTGTCCATAGCTTTTCTCACGAGAGTGCCATGTTCTGGAAAGCATACAGGAGTTAATAAAAGAGGAAAATGTGTTAAAACAGTAAGTAAAAGCTAGGGTTTTTACCTTTCGATTCTGATCTTATCTATTATTAATAGTGAAAAATTGAAGGTTCTATGTTTGTGGGATTCACGTGCAGGTACTGATAACTCAATAAACGGTCCATCCTAAACGTTAAAAAATGGATTTTGGCATCTAGTAAAGGTTCATCGCCTAGGGCTTTGGATGCTTTCTTCACTTACAAAATTGTAGAATTCGATGAAGGAGGCGATACCAAACCTCAAATTACATCCAAAAACCTCATAAATTCCCAAAATTAGGCTAGCAGAAGCAAGAGATCTTGAATGCAAGCTGCAATTACCATAAATCTATGCCAATCAAAGCAATAAACGGTCTTAACAAAATAAACCCTGGCTAAATTATATACCTCGATCTCGTTCACGATATCGGTACTCCAACCAAAAATCGTCGATCTCAAAGCGAAAATTCTGGCAAGAATTAAGACCTTGTAGCGATCGGCGGTCTACTTTTTCAAATAAATTAAACCAAAAATCTAGGGCTTTTTCCTCAAAGGACAAAAATGGGAAATGTATGAATTTTTCAAAGAGAGAAGGAGAAAGCACCGGGGATTTTTCAGTTAAGAAAGGGCGCTTACCAACTTGAGGTCTGGTAACCGCCCATTGTGCTCACCTCCTCAAACTGTTACCATATCGACAACGACTCGCGGCGTCGTGCAGTCTTCGTAAGTTCAATGGTGGTGACCAGAACGGACCTTTAGCTAGCTACTCAATTCTCCGTAACAGCGACGCAACGAGCCGAACGATTGCCTCTTATGACGGAGTATGGCTCTAACGGCGACCACGTGTAGATATACCGCACCGAAGCATAACGTAGCCAACATGTTCTTACCTAATAAGACAAAGAGTATATAAGGGTGATTTCAGGAATGTAAACCTATCATATACAAAACCGATATATTTGTTGGCATATCGAACGGTAGGCATAAGAGGATTTGAATGGGTTTATATAGATAATCATCCAAAACAACAAATACTATTCTTATTTGATGAAAGTTAGATACGGATACAAATATGAAATGAATATTGAAAAAATATATATATAGACATGATAAAAGCCAAGAAAATATTATTGTTGTTATACAAAATGGATATATATATTTGTTGCCACGCCTGTTTCCTGTTGCTATGGATGAACGTGGATACGACCCATATGGATAGGAACAGTCATCAATAAAGAAAATTAATATCTGTGTTCAATAAAACTCTGATACGGATACGGATACGAAGTCGGCATGGATTATACGTATCTATTTACACCCGTGTGGTATTCCACCGGAGAGACGTTGGATACGGTCCGTAGGTATGCTTGATGGTGTACTAACGGGATTTTTTTCCCGGATTAACCCAAATTTAATAAATAATTCCCAAAATAAGACTGGCCCAAAAGTATTTTCAAGAATAGACGTTCGTACGCCACGTAGGATAGTCCTCACGAAGAAGAAATCCTTTTTCTTTGGGATAAAAACGCTATTGTCAATAGCGTTTTCTTCAAAGTGAAAACACTATTCTCAATAGTGTTTTCATTTGGAGATATTGATTTTGATTTTGTTAAGCTTGTTTTAGATTTAGATTTAGATTTTAGCAAAATTCTAACAAAATCGGCAGAGATTTTTTTTCATCCACTCTCTATCCATTGTTAGAATTTCAATAAAATCAAAATAAAAAACAAGCTTAACAAAATCAAAATCAACATCTTCAAATGAAAACGCTATTGCCAATAGTGTTTTATTATTTCCGCAAGGACTAATCCTGCATGACGTACGGAGGCCAATTCTCGAAAACACTTTTGGACCAGTCTTATTTTGAGAATTATTTATTAAATTAGGGGTAATTTGGAGGGGAAAAAAAATCCACTAACAGAAAGGAGCCGGCGGTCCCTCGATTTCCGATGAGGGACATCGGACCACCTTGGCATGTGGATCCCGATCCCACCATTCAATGATTTGCGTGTGGGACCCACCAAAATCTTTATGCGGGAGCCACCACCGTGGCATGCTTGAGAACATATTTCTACGGAAAATGTAAAATATTCATGATGTTTTGAGATTTATTCCATTCATCCAGAAAAAAAATCGTCAAAGGTGGAATTACCTAAGATTATGATAACAAGTTAACAACAATGGCGGCTGGATGATAAATATTGAGATACCAGCAGGAAAACAGTGACGGCGACGACAATATAGATGCGGACATCGATGACTATGTGAACAGTGAAATAACAGTGACCAAAAATTTCATTTGTAAATTGAATACCACTTCCCATAAATATTTTTCAAAATCCATTTTCTTAAAACTCCTAAATGACTTCAAATCACTCTTTTTTTAAACTTTATTTTAAATGAAATCCTGATTTAAACTATGCCCTGAAACAATACTAAAATTTACTAAACCTTGCTTTTATGAAACCGTGATTTGCATATATTATAAACTTAAACAAAACCGAGTTTTCGGAATCCTCATCGCCAAACTTGGTTCAGGTTTAAAATAAATCAGATTTGGAAACTAGTTTTTGCCACTAAAATACTCTTAATTCCTTTTTAATCGGGCGTGGGTAAGCGGTATAGAACCCGATTTAGAACTGGATCCTCTTCGAACCAGATTGACCCTGTCAAAACTCCGTTTTCCATTTACAACGGTCTCGCCGTCGAACCCTACAAATCGGTAATTTCTGAAACCCTAGCTTTCTTCGAGATCTTCAAATCCCCAAATTAGGGTTTTCTGATTTCAAATCGATATCAGGGCTCACATTTTTCATCTACATTTGTTTCTCGCAGAAAGGAGAAACCTTGTCTGAATGGGGAACGCATCGTCGCAGCACGACATCGAGGAGATCCAAGCACCCTGCAATCACGCATGTAGCCTCTCTAACTCTTATCATTCGCTAATTTCATTCCATTCACGTTGATTTAGATCCCAAACTGTTGCAGAAATAAATTTGGGACTTGGCAAGTTTTTCAAATTAATTAGGGATTTAGTAGGTTTGAAAACTATATAGAGAAATAGCAAGTTTGGGCCACATCGATGACATCTAGACACCATGTAGGATAGGCAGTTGGGCTTGCTGAAAGGGGAGGAATTCTTCTCCCACCCTGATTCCGCACTTTGCAAGTGCGGATTAAAACTTCGCTCTACACGCTCTCTCTCCCCCCCTCGATCTCTATCTCTCTCTCTTTATGGGGGAATCGTTCGCATAAAGTTATCCCTCTAGTACTTGTTTCCTCTAGTACTTGATTCATGCGGGAATCGTTCGCACGGAAAATCTACTTGGGAACGTGAAGACGAGATCCGACAGAAGTTTCCACACCTCTTTTCTTATATCCGTGTTTTTTTTTTATCTTTTCTTGTTCCGGGAAATTTCGAGAGCGGAATTTTTTTGTGGTTGGGTATAATATAACACCCTAGTGCATTTATACGATATTTTATTTGGGTTTTTTCAAATCTTGCGACAATTTCTTGTTTATTATTGTTCTTGGGTGCGGATGCTGCATTTGGTAATTGTGGTTACTATTCGACCCGACCCACATGCTTGAAACCCATCATGATTCAAGATTACATCATATATTTGCCAGTACAGAGGATCGGTACACATCTAGGCTCTATATACATGTATAATATATTTGGTATGTGCATATCTTTTAATAATACATTTTAATATCTAGCATGGCCTGTATCATACGCCATATCATATATGTGTATCCATACATCGTGTTCATGTCCAAAGTGTTAAAACAGACTCGTTTGGATCGCTACGTGTATTTATGTAGATCCGTACTTGGGGGTATGCATTTTTATTAACTGGACATCGTATTATGGTTTTGGCTTGTACATATATTCTCCATATTTTAAAACTAGATTTTTAGAAGAGACCCGGGTAATTTTCGGAATATTTTGATAATAACTGTATAATCCAAATATAAATATTATGATATTCTATATATATAAACAGTTCATAATATATTATATATATATATAACTCTCTCAGCATCTCACCGTCTCTCTCTACCCCTCTGCCTCTCTCCTATATATTATTATATAACCTATTAATTAACCCTAATAACAACACCTTACCTCTCTCTCTCCTTCTCTATTTTCTTCTCCCCGCGACGAACCCAAACCAGAACCTTAACCCTTATGTCTCGCCTTCGCCGCCGACCTCCCCTCGCCCTCATCATCACCTTCTCCACCTCCTTTCCCTCTCCATCCCTAAGAACCCACAACCCGACGACCCATAACCTTGAGAACCCATAACCCGAGCACCTGCAACCCAAGAAACCCCGACCCTCCAAATCAACAATGCTTATGTGCGTGAGTCTGTGTATGTACATTTGCAAGGTTGTAAGTTAAGCAACTATATATATATATATATATATGCGTCGAAAAAGTACACTCTCCATGATGATACTCGATACCGGGGTTTTCCCAGATCATGACACGTGGCAAGTGACGTGTCCCAAAGCCTGCGAGAAAGAATCAAGAACGATGCATTGGAAGCATGCCCCAGGCCCTCACTCGAGGATGTACCCGACCTTCAGTGGCCTCCCAGACCACTCCCATGCTCATCTTACAAACAACCGTCGGCTCACCTCCGAGCCTTCCCACATGCTGAGTTCCCTCAGCCCCCTAGCTCGCCTCCGAGCTATCACAGAACCAAGCTCGCTCGACCTCCCGCTCGTTCCCGAGCCTCCCGCCGAGCTTAGCTTCCTCGGTCTTATCGACCGACCCACAACACTGATCATAGGCGTCTCCGCCACGGCTCCGCGAATCGCGCCAGACGCGAGATACCCGCCGTCCACGATCCCGCGTTCCATGCCATCGCGTTCCTCTACTAACGAGTGTATCTCGTCATCAGCGGGGAATCCCGCCTTCACGCGGGCGTAATACCAGGGACGTAACGGCCGGCATGAATCTCACACCCGCCAGCCCATGGCTGCCACTATATAAACCCCTCTCAGACGACTCAGGTAAGGCAATTTTACCCTAATAGGCCGCTACTCTGCCCATTTAGCCCGTCTAACCTGATCGTCGGAGGGTCCTCGATGGCACAACCATCCCGGGACTTTCTTGCAGGGAGCTCGGCTTCAACCACTTCAAGCCCATTGAGATCCACACGCTTCTGGAGGCAACCTCCCAACTCAATCTCAGCCGCTCGTCTCCACTCGCTGCAGATCAACGGAAGGTAACATCTGAAGGAGATCCAGAGATCCATCAGTTGGTGCCGTCTGTGGGAAACGCTAGTTCCATTCAACGAAAGTTCACCTTCCGATCTCAACTTCATGGCGAGCGATCATCGCGATGATCCAAGCACTAGCCGCCGCCTTCGCCACAATGGAGGCACGGATGGATCCCCTCTTCCCCCGAACACCATTCACGCACTGTCGGCTCGAATAGATCGGCTTGTGTCTGTCGTGGATGCCTTAGTCCGTGTCCAAACGGCGGGACAAGCTTCCCAAGTCACCGTTCCCCCATCTCGGAAGCGACACATAGGGAGAGAAGACACCGCCCACGCTGGCACATCCGGGCACCGCCTCGTTGTCTCCGACGGCCGCAGATCCTCGGGCCAACCAATTCGATGACCCGGTGGGCACCTCACAGTTCGACGCCGAGGTCTTATGAAAGAGCACCCCGCCCTGAGGCCCATCGCGCTCCTGTCCCTCCCGAGGAGGTGTCGGTCAGCCCGTCTGCTCCCAGGCGTGACCGGCGCCCCCTTCTTTGACAGGGCCGCATGGACGGGACTCACCACGGTAGCTCGAAAACGACCTCGCCAGGGGACCCAAGGAACCTCATCGAACGGAACCGGAGCCGCGGTCAGGCGCAGGTCGCCAGCAGCAAAGGCCATAAATCAAAGTATGCCGAATCATCGGGATACCACAGCCGACTCGACACCTTCGAAAAGAAGATTGAAAGCATGCATCGGGAAAATCGTTCTTCAAGCGAGGGGGCTAAATATGCCACCGACTCGCTCACGAAGCCCTTCACCAAAGAGCTTCTCGCCGTCCACGTCTCCTCCCGGAATAAGCCCCCGTAGGTCACCCTCCTCGACGGGAAGTCCGACCCGAAAGACCATTTGGATGCCTTCACAGCCGGGATGAGTTTTCAGGACAATTCCGACGCCGCGCAATGCCGCGCTTTCCCTGCCACTCTCATCTGCTCTGGACGAGACTGGTTCCGAGGACTCACGCTACGCTCGATCTCTACTTTCGATGAGCTGGCCACCCAGTTCCTCGGTCATTTCGTCGGGAACAGACGGCAGAAGCGGACCGTTGATCATCTCTTCACCATAAAGAGCGGGGACAAAGAATCCTTCAAAGGATACGTCACCCGCTTCTACAACGCCCTTCTTGAGGTCTCAGAGTACCGGGACGAGACGAGACGGTCATTACGGCCCTTAGGTCGGGTCTTAGGCCTAAGGAGTGGCTACGCTCCTTTGCATTAGCGCAACCTAAGACCATGGCCGAGGCAAAGGCCTGAACCGAACGTGAGATCTAGCTTGAGTCCGAGGTGAACGCCAACCTGCCCCGGACAGAGCAAGCCGATCAGAAGAAAAGGGCCAGGGAGGAGAAAAAGAAGATTGAGCGGCCAAACCCCTACTCTCCAAAGTTTCAGGAGTACATCCCGCTCATCGTCTCCCAGACGGTACTGTTGGAGGAGGCTAAGGGCGAGAGGTTCTTCAAACTCCCCCAGTCTCGAATAGGGCGGCAAAGCGTACCCAGGGCCCCTACTGCGCTTTCCACAGATCGCATGATCACCCCCACCGAGAACTGCAAGCAACTCCGAGACTACATCGAGAAGTTGATCCGCTCGGGGCATCTAGCGAGGTGCTTGCGAGACAAGCGGCAAGCCGACCGTGAACAAAAACACCAACCCACTCCCAACGAGTTGACAATCAGCCAAATCATGGTGACCTCTACGGGATATCCCTGCCTCACAACGACCCACTGGTGATCACAGCCCGGGTCCACCACTACGAAGTGCAGAGGATATTGGTCGACTCGGGAAGCTCGGCGGACATTCTCTTTTATGACTACTTTCTGCGTATGGGACTCACCCCGTCGGACCTAAGGCCGACCGTCCACGTCCTGTCGGGGTTCACTAACCACTCCATCCCTGCGGAAGGGGTAATCATCCTCCAATTTAACATCGGGGATGCGGGCCGTACGCGCACCGTGCCTGTGGAGTTTATCGTCGCGAGAATTCTATCGGCCTACAACGTCCTCCTAGGTCGCCCGACATTGAACTCCCTCCGCGCCCAGATATCGACCTACCACATAGCAATAAAGTTCTCGCTCGACCAAGACGGGATAGGTCGGGCCTACGGGGACCAACAAACCGCAAAGGTTTGCTTCACCGCAACATCTACGTCTGAGCGGCCAAACAATGATCTTGAGTGCGAGGATGATATCAAGGGTTCCCTGGATACTCGAGACGAGCAAAAAGAGGTCCGAGGAACCCCAGTGGAACTACCGACTGAGGTCCCCCTTACGGAAAGGGACAATGAGCGAACCGTCCAGATCGGGTCACTCTTGATGGGGAATCGCCGAGACGACCTGATCCACTTCCTCAGGAATAACTCGGACGTATTCGCCTGGGCGCCTGCCGACATGCCGGGGATTGACCCTAAAATCATATCACATAAGCTCGGGATGGACCCTATGGTCCGGTCCGTCAGGCAGAAAAAGCGAAGCTTCGCCCCGATCAAACAAAAAGCAATCGAGGATGAGGTAGACAGGCTTCTCGCCGCCAACTTCATTCGGAACGTGCTTATTCGGAATGGTTGGTGAATATAGTCATGGTTAAAAAGTCTAGTGGGAAGTGGCGCATGTGCGTCGACTTCACTGACCTCAACAAGGCCTGCCCGAAAGACAACTATCCCCTCTCTCGGATAGATCAACTCGTCGACAGTTCGGCAGGCCACGAGCTACTTAGTTTCATGGATGCGTTCTCCAGCTACAACCAGATCCGTATGAATCCGGCGGACGAGGATCTCACCGCATTCACAACGGATCGGGGGTATACTGCTATAAGGTGATGCCCTTCGGCCTCAAAAATGCCGGGGCTACGTACCAACGCTTGGTTAATCGGATGTTCAAGCCATAGATCGGAAGGAATATGGAGGTTTATGTCGACGTCATTGCCACTCCTTCTTTTACCCTTTGTATTTCTCAGAACACCCCGTATTACTACGGATATCCACTTCTATTGGATAGATCCATCGTATGGTTATATACGAACTCGGAGGGACTTCTTCGAGAATGGATCCAGGTTCAGGAGAAATAGAATTGGTTTATTCAGTTGTCCTTTATTATCACCTTCTCTCAGGTTGCGAGGGCTCCTTAGTCTAGGAGAGTACATCCATTACGCTTATTGGATAGTCTTATTCCAAATCATAGGCTGGTGCCGAAAAGTAGGGAATGAAGAAAATCAATTAGCCTAAGTAGGGTGTGCAGAAAGTAATATGTAAAGACAAGATAAAGGGATTAGAAAGAGGGCAAAGTAAATTGCGACTGTTATCATTCACGACCAAACCGCGTACTTCATCGCCACTCATATTTCACCTTTAATAGAATAAGGTATTATTCAGTTGTCTTTTATCATCACCTTCTCTCAAGTTGCGAGTACTCTTAGGATTAGGAGAGTACATCTATTATGCTTACTGGATAGTCTTCTTCCAAACCATAGGCTGGTGCCGAACGGTAGGGAAGGAAGAAAACCATTTAGCCTAATGATGGTATACAGAAGGTAACGACTAAAGACAAATAAAGGGATTTGGAGAGAAGGCAAAAAATTATACGGTTAAAGTCATGAATTGGATTATGGAAGAGCCATTACTAGGAATACCAGGATACCCCTACGAAACATTTTCATGTTTCAGTTTCACTGTGCATTGTTAAAAGGAAATCTGATTTCCCGATTAGATACTTACTCCAAGGGTATGTATTTACCAGGTTTCATTCTCATATCTGTATGGTTTTACAGATGATGAGTGGGAGTAAGTTATTGAAAATTAGGTAATTATTCTCATTATATCGGAATTCGTTGTAATTGGTGATATTTGAGGAAATCACCTAGGTACAATTTTCAACATAGTTGCACAAGTTTTGAGTTATTCAACTCAGCGGACTTATACAGAGTATTGTATGTTGTTCAGTGTCCGTCAGGACAAAGGGGTAGGTCCTCGTACTATTTTCTGTTTACTTATGACTTCTCTAATTGTAGACAAGTGTTTCGTAAAAATACAAAGTCTAAGTTTCGAGAAGTTGTGGGTATAAGAATAAAGTAGAGAACCAGGTGTCGCAAGTATCGGGATTCTTCATAGAGATTGAAGATGTAGATTCTTGTGACTGGTATTCAGTTGATAGTAATGGTTTTTGAGAAACTTGTTTCTCTTTCAGGTTACTCATAATTGGATGGATTCCTAACTTGAGTAATACTGATTAGCCTCTCTCCATTAAGTTGATATGCACTGGAGACAGTTGCATGGTTTGAATCTGGTTCCAATTAAATTAGTGCCTTTATTTGTATATTGTATATAGAATGGTTCATATCTTAACGATGTTAAGGTACGGGGAGTTGTCCAGCTTATGCTTAAAACCAGACACTGGATAACTCAAGGCACGTTTCTGTAATGGCGGTTTGTGGGTTGACCCTGGTTTTGATGAGGGATGATTTTCTACCATCTGGAAGATCAATAGTGATATTGTTCTTAACTCGCCACAATTTTAGTAAAATGGATTTTTTCAGAAAACAGTAGTGGGAGTATGGTAGAACTGGAAGTGATTCCAGAACCGCAAACGATTACGGAAAATTTAATAGGACCTTTATATTCAATCAGATTTGACATTCCAATAGCCACTCCGCAGATATGGAGGGTAACCTCAGACACTCGAGAGGTACTCCGGTAGCCTCAAGGACGGTGACAGGGAGGTTCCTGTTTACCCAGACTTGACAATATGGTTGTTCGAGGCTATGAGACCCGGCAGGAGGATAAGAACAGCGTCGTTCTAAACTAGCTTTAGAAATGTACGTAGATATTATTCTGCCAGAGGGTTGTCGTAGTCAGTGGGAACAGCGGAAGCATAGTGGGCAAGTAGCTTATGCCTATATATAGGCTTGAGCAGATATAGCGGAGATAAGATCATCTAATTTTGATGTGACAGTCATGAGTTTGACTTCATCAGAATAGGGGATGGATCTGTTAAGAAGGTAGTAGGGTGTGATGTCCTGGTATTTGGATGACATACACAGAGTAGGAAGTAAAATTCCTATACAACGATCGGTTGTACTGTGGTTGTCACACAGTTGTTTCTCCACAAAGGATTTGGATATAATATCAGACATTCTGGTTACTTGATCTATGGTTTTAGATCTAGAATTGGGTAGCTTTCCAATCTGGGTACTTTGACAGTATTCTAATGGTATTTTAGAATAGATGACTCCAGGCATGGTGGTGTACCTGCAGGTGATGGAGTCACGCTCTCTAAAGGTATCTTACAGACTAAAGAAGAGAGGGATGTGCATGATTGGCAGATCACTGGCTTAGGCAATTGAGTCAATCGTGAGATATCAAGTACCACACCAGATGTTGTTTTTGCATTAGATGCAATAAGTTTATATTAATCCAATCCTGAAGAAATATAAGGAAGCAGTTTTAGAACATAAGTGCATGTTCTACGGATTTGATGACGGCAGCCTCCTTCGGGAGACGGTTATCATTCCAGGCTTCCAAGGTGACATGGATGACAGAGTGATTGTCAGAGTTATAGTTTTCCCTCTGACGAGGGACAGTATTATGGACAGGTGGTCCAAGAGGATACTGTGGGAGGCATGGTGCTGGATACTGATTAGGTTCAGCTATCGATACAGTCTAAGAAGTTTGGATTTGGAGTTCATTTATGAACTAGGTCCCATCAGATATTCAGACATATTCTAAGACAGGTATTACTCGATTCGGGAGATGGCTTTCTCCGCGAACTTGAGATTAAGAGAGACATAGAAAGAAACATCAGGACGGATCCACTCACTGAGGCTATTTCTCGAACACAAGAGTTTTACAAACTAGCTTTGTGAAACTGATTAGTAGAGGAGTTGGATGTTCGGTATCACACGGGCTGTGAGTATGCGACATCGCAATAATTAGCCTTAAGTGCAAGTGGGAGATTGTTGGAGATAGTGCCCTCAAAGTCAATTATTGGATCCCAGGTACGTGATTGCAATGATTGAGACAGGACCTATACCGATATGACAGTCTTGCTCGAGATGATAGTATGCTATTTGGTTTGTCTTTATCATCGTATACATGCTTTAGCTCACTATTGCATGATGATAGAGCCCATAGGTTTTTTGCTTGACTATCAGCAGTATGATGGCGATCATATATGTGGGAGCTGGGGTCTGTAAGCACATCCTTAAAGTGTCCCTAGTCGTGGGAGTTTCGAGACAGGGCATCGATACTCCAGAGTAGACTGGTGTATACAGTCGAGACCCCGACGAGGGGCGGTGGCCGGTCTCACAAGCCACTGGTGTCAGTAGGTTCACCTAAGATGTATACAGGTGCTCATTAGGTTATGAGTACACCGGACAGGACTCGCCGGGAACATGCTAGTTGGTATTATACATATCGTCAGATAGCAGTTCCCTGGTGACATGTGTACAGGTTAGTTTGTCGACCTGAGATCGTCATTTGTCTCTTGTGAGTTCCCACTGTGCTTAGATTACTACCCTACCACGCTCAAAGGAGTTGTGCAAACAGGTTTTAGTTGGGTACAGTCCCGAGCCACATGGAGGCAGTGAGCGGATCGTCGGGGATTCGTCTCTCCCGGTATTGGGGGTTGATGTCGCACAGTGCACGGGTGGCCATCACTAGAAATCCTCGGCCGAGGTAGTGGAGAATTACTGATTTGGATCAGTAGTTTCTCAGGTGGTGATGTGCTTCATGCCGACACGATTTATCGCGTTATTAGGGGTTTGACTTTATCCATCCCCTTAGACTCGATATGCGATACTTTTTAGACGAACGGACCGGACTGTACGGATATTGTCACTGTTAGGCTCAGTAGGGTTTATGGATGAGTTCGCTCGTCAGCTTCCCTTCCAATCAATACATAGGCAACCGTTACGTACAGCTTGTACCTCTGACGTGCTAGAGGTTATACCCAGTGCCAGTGTGTTGATGAGTCATTAGAGTCCCCCACAGACACTTTCCCAAATTAGGGCGAAACGTTGTAGAGGCCGTATAGTTTTATGGCAAGGTTCGGAAAATGCACGTGCGTTTTCGCACGTGTCATTTTTCGGGCAGATAATACTGGTCGGCTTTAGTTTAAGTCGGATCCGAGTATTATACTGTGTAGATATAATATCTTTGTCTCAGTTGCATTTGTATTCGGTCGTAATACAAATGCGGGTATATTTATACTGTTACGGGGTTATCCTGAAATTCATTTTAGGATCGCTTTTGGAAGTTGCCAGTTTCCAGTTTTCTATCGCCCGTCTTTAATATTCGGTTAAAGACGGATTTATCTTTTCTTGAGATGAGTGTGGAAGCTTCTAGAAGGTGACTAGGATGATGACTAAGCTTGTGAGTCATTGATGCATTAAGTGTTCATTTAATGTTGTGATGGCTAGGTTTATTATCATTGGTTTGCATTTAATGTTTATTAGTGAGTCATTTTGCTTTAAATGAGTTATGATAAGTATTGTGCTAATGGTCACCTCCCCCTCTCCTACACTCACCTCCTTCCTCTCCTATATATGGCCGGCCATTCACTTGGTGATGGTTATGGTTGTTGTTTTGAGAAAAGATTATAGTTTATGTGTATGGAAATTTCATAGCTCTTTTCATTCCATCACCCGATCCAAAAGGCAACTTCATTAACCGTTCGTCTGTGACTTTGGACGTAACGAGACAAAGTGTTTTACTCATTCTCTACATCATCTTGGTCGTCTCTTTTAGCAAACTTGACGACCGAGTTGCCTCGGTTCAGAGGCGGGAGCCCGTTTAAAGATCCGTCGACGTGGTGCCACCTGGACGAGAAGACTGGAGATTCAGGAGATCGGAGCAGCCGCAACAAAGCGTGGGATGATGGTTGAAGACCGAAGGACTCGGATCGTTCGGTATAACTCTTCTACCCTCTTTATAGTTTGTTAGTTTAGCTTTAATGGCAGATCCGGGTTATAGTACGCGATAGCGCCAGTTGTAAAAAGTTTTTGTTCCGCATTTGGCGTTTGTTAGACGGCCGGGGCGCTACCGTGGACTTACAATAATTCCATTTAAAAGATTGTTCGATAGGTTCAATTCCATCATGTTGGAAAGGTTTGATACATTTGATGGAATTGCTCCATATATGAAGTTGTCTAGGAGAAAAATATGTGAAAGGTTGACAGAAAGAAGGCCCGATGTTGACGGTAGCTCACCCCCAAGATAATTTCCAGCAAGTTCAAGCTCCTTCAGACGAGTCAGGTTTGCAATTGAATCGAAGAAGTGGCTGAGATTAGAATTATGCTCATCACTTGATAAATTGTTGTAAGAAAGGTGAAGTATCTCAAGAGAAGGCACATGAAGCAAAAATTTTAGGGCAGTTTACCACTTAAGAAATTGTTCTCTAGGTCAATCTCCACCATCTGTGTTGAATTGGAAAGAGAAGCCGGAATGCCACCTGACAGTTGGTTCAAATAAAGAAGGAGGTTCTTCAAGTAAAGAAGATGGTTTCCAATTTCTGAAGGAATGAAACCACTAAATGAATTGTTAGAAAAATCTATATAGCTCAGTTGAGTGCAATTTGAAAACAAAGAGATAGGAAGGTTGCCATGAAGCTGGTTACTTCTCAGGTTGATGTAACGAAGTTCTGAGAGCATGGAAAAGCTTTCAGGAATTTCATACTGCAGCTCATTTCCGGCTATACCAAGTAATTCAAGGCTAGACAAAGCCCCCAGATCTATGGGAATGGGACCTTGAAATGAGTTGTCGGACAATTCAAGTAACTCTAGGCAAGAAAGGTTTGAGAGAAATGGGGAGATGGTTCCTTGAAGATAATTGCCCTTGAGATCAAGCTCGGTCACTCTTTCATATTTAGTGCTACAAGTTACACCATTCCACTTACAGACAGGATTTGTCTCATTCCAATTACTGAGAGCATTTTCTGGATCAACAGCAATCCCTTTCTTGAATGCTAAGAGAGCAGATTGGTCTGATTCAATTCCATTGCCTATATTGAAGGGATGCACAAGAGAGGGGAGGAGAAAGAAGAGGACTTGGGTTAAGAAAAGGGGGGAGAATCCCATTTTTTTATATTAATTATTGCAGTACTGTGAGCTATGGATTCTCTCAGAACAATGATGCAATAAAGGTTTTTGAGACTTCATAATGGGTGGAAACAATTAAAGGGGAGATTAATGTGGAGATATTGATAAATGAGATTGGTGATAAAGAAAACTTTCCTTGAATGTAACATTACTTTGAAGTGATCGTAAATGAGAGAGAGAGAGATAAATCCCACTCTGTCTATGTTCTTCCTTTCAACTGGTGATGTGACTTGATAGAATGGATGTGGATTACTAGGTGAATCTTTGTCATGCAAGTGTTTTTCCATTTTCTTACAGATTGATGATGTATGTGTTTTTTCTCTCTCCCTTTCTTGACTCCTCTTTCTATTGTCAGTCCATGTCAGATATATAACTCTTCACAGGAAAAAAAACAATTTTACGTGTTCATCATTTTATAATGTAATTTCCTATATGTTGTCTAGCAGCCCTTCCCCCCCCCCCCCCCAATAGTTTCTTGGAGAGAGTAACCAAAAAAACCTGCAAATTTCCCTTATAAAGGAACATGGTAAAGTTACCCAAAAACTATGGTGGTTATATGATTTGAATAAATGAAGTTCATAAAGAGCCTAAAGGTCACAATCTACTATTTTTAAATCTCTTCTTCAAAGGTTCACTGTAGTCCTTTTGATCATTTTGTTTATTTGTGTTAAAAGTAAATTCACTTTTTCCTATGACAATGTTTGATTTTTACCTTTTGTTGATTAATAAATGTAATTCTAATCGATTTTAGTACATCCTTCTTGTAGTGCTAGGATTAGTAAAAGAAGACCTGAAAGCACCTTAATGTGCACTTACTATTCCATCCTTCATATTCAGATTAACTCTCCAAAGGTATCAAATCATTTTCTAATCTAAGAATGTTTATAGCAAAGATTTGTTATTTTTGGGTTTAGTGGGGTACCTACCAAGGATTATCACTATTTGTTAAATTCAATACGATGCTTTTGAATTGGAATATGTTATCGCATATTTATATAGCCTAACGGTCATTTAGGAATGTGGTTGTAGTATTTCGACTAAGGGTGTCCATATTCTCTAATCATACTCACAAAGAAAATGAAGCTTGTTGTCCATATCCTCCAATCGATTTTAGTACATCCTTACTAAGTAGCTTTGTTGAATAGAAAGTTAGAAACCTTCCTTATTTTCTAGTCGGAACGAGGTAATGCATTGTACTCCAAATCACTTTCTACTAACAAGGGAAGATGTATCAACATAATTTGCTCATCGATGTCTTGCCTCTGGACCACCAGGGATGAAGGTGCTTGTCAAGTCTTTTTTCAGTAAAGATATTTGCTTTGGCCTACAAAATCCACATGTGCAGACTATCAGAGTGCATATCGTTCTTAGCCACTATTGGTATTGGTATGCACCTCGCAGGCTGGCACCAATTTTTTCTGCAGTTTCCATCTAATTTGCTTAAAAGGGAAAAGATTGTGTACACAATATGGCCATCATTGTTCTATCTTCCACTATCTTATGTTGCACCCCTTTCTAGTAAAGGTCTGTCCCAACTTCCAATGGGTTTGGCCAACACAAAGTGACTTGTCTCTTTTTTCCTGTTCATGTAGAACATAGTGAACTTGATTGGATAAGATATGTGCTTAGGGAAATAAGCTTGTGCAAGGCACGCTTGGTTTGCACTTCAGCCCACAGGCATTCGAGGAAGAAGAAACTTCTATTCTTCACAAGTTTGTTTGGGTGGTAGAATCCCGAAGCGTATATAATGGCACTTCTCGTTTTCAATGGATAACCATAGGGAATAATTTTCATTAAATCTTTTTACATTAGGTCATTGAAAAGAATCAAGAGAAATTTATTATTAGACTTAATTAAATAAGGGTCCATACAAATCTATATACATAGAGAGTTGTAGATCACCTCTCAATCTAATAACAAAATATATTCGTACATAATATCTACTAACTAAATATACTCATAACTAATATATGCTAACTAATTATATTCTTAACTCCCCGCAAGCTGGAGCATAGATGTCAATCATGCCAAACTTAGACAAAGGTGAGCGAAACCGGTCGAGAAAGAGATTTGGTAAGGATATCTGCTAGTTGAGTCGAAAAAGAAAAATGTTGGAATGCAACCACCTTATCTGTCACCTTGTCACGAATGAAGTGACGATCTATTTCAATATACTTGGTTCGCTCATGAAAAACTAGATTCTCATCAATATGAATTGCGGCCTTATTATCATAGAAGAGTGTAGTCGGAAGAAAAGAAGGAACCCCAAAATCTACCAGAAGAGAGACAAGTCATACCAACTCAGCAACTGTATGCGTTATAGATCTATACCCAGCCTTTGCAGAAGAAGAGGCCACTATATTTTGCTTCTTACTCCTCCATGTAACCAAGTTTGCTCCCAAGAAGATACAATAGCCACTCGTGGAATGACGATCATCAATGGATCCAGCAAAGTCAATATCCGCAAAGGCTGTAAGCGATAACATAGATGATGGTTTGTAAAGAAGACCATGTCCTAGAGAACCTTTGATATATCTGAGAATATGCTCAACCGTCTTAAGGTGAGAGGTCAAAAGATTCTGCATATACTGACTCACTGTGCTAACGGCAAAGACAATGTTAGGACGAGTGACAGTGAGGTAAATAATCTTCCCAACTAGATGTCGATATCGTCCTGGGTTAGATAGTGAAGGATCCAAGGAAGAGCTCAATCAGGATAACTTGACTGAGAAATCCATAGGGGTGTTTGTTGGTTTACATTCCATAAATCCTATCTCAGATAGAAGATCAAGTGCATACTTGCGCTGAGAAGGTTGTAATCTACCAGAATTCCGTGATACTTTAATTCCAAGGAAATATCTAAGTGGCCCAAGATCCTTGGTATGGAAGTGTGAAGCTAAATGTTCTTTCACCTTAGAGATACTAGCATAATCATCTCTTACACCAGCACAATCACCCTGCCGTGTGGACGAATATGTGTAAAGAGATGTGTCAGCGCGACTGCGTTTGAAGCCAATCTGTCGCAGAATTATACTAAACTTTTCAAATCTGGCACGCAGTGACTACTTCAATCCATGTAACGATTTATGTAGAAGACAAACCATAGACCCCCCGGTCGCTCAAAGCCAGGAGGCTGCTGAATGTAAATAGTCTCTGAAAGATTGCTATTAAGAAAGGCATTCTTCACATCAAGCTGATGAAGAGACCAAGCCTTAGAAAGAATCAAGGATATAAGAACACAAACCGAGGTCAATTTGGCAACTGGTGAAAAAATTTCAATATAATCCAAACCAATCTGTTGAGTAAAACCTTTGGCCACTAATCGAGCTTTGAGACGGTCAATTGTCCCATCTGAATTATGTTTGACAGCAAAGACCCATCGATAGCCAACAACCTTCTTAGCTGAAGGTGGAGGTACCAATTTCCAAGTTTGATTAGAGCACAGTGCGACAATCTCCTCTAACATAGCTTTATGCCAATCTGAGTGCTGAAAAGATTCCTAAATAGAGGAAGGAAGGGTGATGGCATGCAAGAAAGAAACAAACTGACTAGCAGATGATGCCAGTCTATGATAGGAAACAAAGTTAGAAATTGGATATGCAGTAATACAAGAACGCTTACTCTTGCGTAAGGCAATAGGCAGAAAGAGAACTCCTTCTGAAGGCAGCAACGGTGGAGAATCAGGAACAATGGACCGTATAAGAGTACATGTAGTGGAATCGTTAGAAGAAGTATTGGTGGGAGGGGGTGGGACAACTTTCTTACGATGATGATACACCTGTGAGTAAGGGGCTACAGGCTGAAAATTAGGGCTCATAGATTGAACAGACGAATCATGCTCTGAGGAAGGCAGTTGAGGAATAAGAATAGTAGGAGCGGGGTCCTTAACAGGTGGTGAAAATAGGCTTAATCTTTTAAGGTCACATCACAAGAAATATAAACTTTAGATGTGGCAGTATCAAAGCAAACAACTATTTTTGAGATCGTGAGTAACCTACAAATACCATACTGGTAGCTCTAGGATCAAACTTGTCAATATGAGGACCTAAAACATGAGGATAGTATAGAAAACCAATCACCTTAGGAGAACATAAAAAGGGTTACCCTGTGGAAATATAATAGAAAAAGGGGAGTAGTTATCTGGGACCGGAGAAGACATGCGATTGATATAAAAACAGAAACCTAAGACCGCAAAATTCTACAATCATTTAGGGACATGCATATGCAAAATAAGAGAACGAGCTATCTCAAGCAAATGTCGGTTCTTCCGTTTAGCAATCCTATTTTGCTGAGTAGTATAAGAGCATGAAGTTTCACGCAATATACCATTGGAATGACAAAATGCAGTAAACTCCGTGCTAATATACTCTTTAGCATTATTTGAACAAAGAACCTTTACCGTAACACCAATTGATTACTAATCTCAGTTACAAAGATTTTTTAGGTAGACAAAAGTTCAGACCTATCACGTAGAAAATATAACCAAATCTTACGTGAATGATCATTGATAAAAGTAATAAAATGTCTATAACTAAACACTAAGAAATTTAAACGGGCCCTAAATATCGGAATGCACTAACGCAAAAGGCAAATCATGTCTTTTATTAACTGGAGGAAAAGAAGAGCGATGGTGTTTACCAAGAATACATGATTCACATTTGATAAATCAATAGAACACAACATAGTACGTAAATAAGAAAGAGGAAGATGATCAAGTATCAGATACCACTGGATAGTAGAAACAGCTGCAGACGTACAGGGAAGGTGATCGACGTAGTACAGTCCATTCTGTTCATGCCCCCACCAATCTGCTGCTTTGTTGGAAGATCATGTATCACAAAGTAAGAAGGATAAAATATTACGGAGCAGTTAGAATCATTTGTAAGCTGACGAATAGAAAGCAAGTTTTGTTTTAAAGATAACACGATTAAAGCATTTTTCAGGTGTAAAGATGAAGTAAGTAATAAATCAGCAGAGCTAGAAACATGTGTGGTATTACCAGCAGCCATGAAAATCAACTTGGAGGATTAGAAGCAAGATCAGACGGTCCATCACGAGATATGTGATGTGAAGTGCCGGAATCAGCAACCCACGAATTAGAATGAGAAAAGAACGATATACATGATGGAGTAGAAAAGGTTGGCAGGAGCTACAGAGAATAGGAGACGACGCAACTGGCCCCACTCAGCATTGGATAAAGGTAAACTGCTGGCAGAAGAGGAAGATCGGGCAGTAGCAATCGGTGTGGATGTCTGGCGTGTTGTAGATGTGTTATCAGGGTAGCTATTCTTATCCTAACACCAGTCTACACGATGATTAGTGCCCGCCGCAATAAAAACAATAAAGGCCAGCATATCTGCGACTATGAGTACGGGGACCAGGAGCACATGCAGTAATTGAGATTGAAGCAGAATCCATGGAGAATGACGCAGAGGTAAATCACGAGAGAGCAAGAGCAAGGTACATAATCAACAAAATCCAGATAGAGGCGGTGGTTCACAATCCCTCTTAAATATGGCATGCTCACTCTATCTCAAATTAGGAATTCAGCAAGGTGCAATTAGGAGATAATGACATAATAAGCCTAGAGCTGAAGATGACCCAAAAGAAAACCACAGACAGAGGCTTTAGTCCATATTTTATTAACTATCGATTCATCCCCCACTATAATTGTGGTGATGACACACATGTATCCTTTTAAGCGAGTCAAGACGAGTCCAACCACTCGAACTGAAGGGAGTTGAAGTCGCTGGAGGGGGGCTGGAAGGAGTTGAAGTTGCTGGAGGGGGTGGCGAGGGCCAGAGGAAGTCTGGAGAGGGATGGAGGGAGGGTTCGTTGGCTGTCGAGGGGGAGGGTGGCCTGGAGGGAAGTCGAAGGTGGATTGAAGGCAGGGTGGTGGTCCTGGAGGGTAGATGAGGGGGGATGTGTGCCTGGATGGGAGTCGAAGGAGGATCTTGGGGCGGAGGTGGGCAGGGAAGGGATTGGCGAAAGGGTTGCGGGCAGGGAAGGGAGGCCTAGAGGAGGAGCGATGGCGGGTAAGGGGTCGGCGAAGGGTGATGGAGGGATCGGAGGGGTTGCGGGAGGGTGCTGGAGGGGGTAGAGGTGGGTTCGAGGGTGGCTGGTGGAGGCGGCGGCTAGTGAGGAGGGGGATTAGGGTTAAGGTATGGGATTAGGTTTTTTTTTTTTGCTTAATTATTTTCAAAGCTATGATACCACGAAAAGAATCGAGAAATTTATTATTGGCCTTAATTAAACAAGAGTCTACATATATATAGAGAGAGAGGGAGGGAGGGAGGGGGGGGAGAGTTATAGATCACCTCTCAATCTAATAACATAATATATTCATAACTAATATCTACTAACTAAATATACTCATAACTAATATATAATAACTAATTATATTCTTAACGGTCATATCTCTTAACGTGCGACCCAAAAGGGACCCAACTCCTAACTTGTGACCTAGTGACAATTCTTATGCCCTCCCTTCCATCATATTTGTTGTTAGCCTTTTGTTCTCAAGCACAACACGAAAGAAAGACTTAGAGGATGTTTGGTAATTTTAACCGAAAAAGTTATCTTTCTGACAATTTATTGGAAATGATGTCCTCTAATTTCTACCTTAAAGACCTGGTTCTTTTCTTAATTTTGATGTTCATTTAGACTTTTTCTATTTGAAATAAAATGAGGGGGAATCACTGCTCTTACTTAAGATTGCCATTGAATCTCTCTTATTTTCCCCTTTTGTTTTGGGAAATGTGGCATTAGTGTTGCTGAGCTTGTTCTTCCTTTTGACCAGTTCACTTCTGATTTCAAATTGATGCCTAATAATTAATTTTCAGAATTACATCATAATGCACTTATTCTGAACTTCAAATGTCTGAATTTCAGGTAACAGCAAAGATGATACAAGTGTTGGGTGAGGAACTTGAAAGAGTGGTACCAAGAAAGTAAGAGGAAATAACTAGTCCTTGTTCGCATCATGACAGGTAAGCCTCATTACACCTTTTGCTTTTCTTTGGAATTTAAAAGCACATGGTGTATCTTCATGTTAGACTGGTTGGCACCTACAAGTTTTAGTCGGAACATGAAACAACTTCACCATTCTTATTCTTCTATTAAGCAATAATGAAAATACGGTGATGTAACCCTAATAAAACAGTCCAGGCTTTCTATCCACAAACAGGCCAACCTGAGCTCTTAAATATCAGAGATTTTGAGCCCAATTTAGATTCTAGACCGAGGGGAATCTGAGCCCAAATATAGCAAATATAGTAGTAAGTTAGAAAAGGTTGCTACACTCTTAAGACCGAGGCTCATTTAAAAATAACTAGCTTTGGGCTTTAGCCCATATGAGTTTCAATTTGTCACAATCTGTAGTCCTCAGGCTTTGATCTAAGTTTAACGTTGTATCCTTTTTTTTCCTTTGGTTTTGTTAAAGTATAAAAAGAGGAGACCGAGAGATTTTATTATGTGACCAAAGGTCTCTTTATATAGAGATTACAATTACTTGATATCCAAGTATTATGGTACGATGTACCCTAATAATAATATAGTCTGAACTATTCCAACACCCCCCTCAAGCTGGGGCATAGATATCAGTGATGCATAACTTGCATAATAGATAAACTAATGCGGGTCTTGGAAAAGGTTTCGTCAAAATATCTGCAATCTGTGCATGAGTAGAAATATGATGGAAATTGACTCTCTTTAATAACTTTCTTCTGGATAAAGTGGCAATCTAATGCAATGTGTTTTGTGTGTTCGTGAAATACTGGATTCTTTGAAATATGAATTGCATTTTTATTGTCACAGAACAAAGATGCTGGTGTCGTAGAACTAACACCGAGATATTGAAGCAATGTGGAGAGCCACGTCAATTCTGAAACGGTATGGGCCATAGCCCTATATTCAGCCTCGGCTGATGAGCGTGCAACATGTTACTTCTTGCTGCCAAGTAATTAGGTTCTCCGCAAAGAAAATACAAAATCCACTTGTGGAGCGATGGTCATCCACAGATCCGGCAAAATCGTCTTCAACATAGGCTATAAGAGACGGATTAGAACATGGTTTATAAAAAAGACCTTGCCCATGTGCATGCTTCAAATAGCGGAGAATGCGCTCAACGGCCCGAAAATAGAAGTGGGCTTGGAGTGGATCTGGATCAAGAAGGCTGGATCTGGATCATAGATCGGAAAAAAATCGAAGTTTTTTTAAAAATCGAATTGGGCTTGGAGTGGATCTGGATCGAGAAGGCTGGATCTGGATCTGGAGAGGGTCGCGACTAGGGCATGGAGGCGGTCTGGATCTCGTGGCCGTGGATATCTCGAGGACTAAGGTTGAGGCGGCGGCGATCTAGAGAACTGGAGGCAATCGAAGGATCTGGAGGTGGCAATCTTGAGGACTGGAGGAGATCGGCGAGGAATGTGAGGGATGCAGCGAGGAAGGCCATCGATGATAGGCGATCTGTCAATGGGAGGCGAGGCGAGGCGAGGCCTCGATCTGGTTTCGAGGGCTGATCTGGAGGCCAGGGCGAGGGTGAGGAACGAGGGAGGGCAGCGGCTAGTTATTTTCTTTCTTTCTTTTCTTTTTGAATAATTATTTTGAGGATGAGGGTTAGGGTTTAGGAGACCCGATTTGATACCATATTAAAGTTAAAAGAGAAGAAAGAGAGAGATTTTATTATGCGACCAAAGATCTCTTTATATAGAGATTATAATTACTTGATGTCCAAGTATTATATAACGGTGAACCCCAATAACAATATAGTCTAAACTATTCCAACAAGTTTACATATTTCTTTTCTAATCTCCTATGTTTTCCTTTCTCTGTGTGTATGTGATAGTGATGGTGGTCTTTTTCGGGTCTCCGTCAGATGTTGTCTTCCGTTGATCTCCCGGTGGATTTTGGTGGCGATCTTCTGTTGTGTGTAGATCTCAATGGGTTTTGATGAGATTGGTGATTTGAAGGGTTTAGCGCCGAATACCTGCAAAGAAGTCCCGGGGTGGTTTGGTACCACCGAGGACCCTCCGACGATCAAGTTAGTGCTAGATCCGAGCAGAGTAACGGCCAAGTAGAATAAAAAATGGTTTACTTGACCCCTCTGCGATGGGGGTTTATATAGCAGCGGCAGCACGCAGCAGTAGGCGCGAGAGTCTCACCGGCCGTTACGCTCCCGATGTCACCCCGCGTGAAGAGCGGATCGCCCATTAATGGGGATCGGGATGGCGTGGAACATGGGACGTTGCTGGCGGAGAATCTGGGCGTGGCGAGATTTGCGGAGCGGCGGTTACGCCTGCGAGTGGTGGAGGTGGTCGGTTGGAGGGGCCGAGGAAGACGGCCTCGGCTGGGGAGCTTGGAACCGAGCAAGAGGGCTGAGGAGTCTTGGTCCTGCGGCAGCCCGGGGCGTGCTGAGGGGCCGAGGAAGCAAATTTGCAGGGGGCCCCGAGAAGGGCCAGCTTGTGCTTGCAGGTCGGGTACAAGGGTGGCCCGGTCGGCCTCTGTGGGCCCTTCCTTCCGGGTCTTGGGATATGTCATTCGCCACGTGTCCTGATCTCGCATCGCCAATATTGAGCATCATCATTAGTCCCCCACTCTTGTCCCGACCAGCTAGCGGGTCGGGTCAGGAGTGGACTGCCAGGCCTCCCGAGGTGAGCCCCTTCCTAAGGCTTTGTCGGGACGAGTTCTCGGGCTGTCAGTTGTCTTTCCTGCTAGCGAATCAGGGCGAGGTCTCTGGATTTAAGGAAGGTGCGCCGGTTTATGCTTTTTGCCACTGAAGCGACGGTCCATGTGTCAAGCGTCGATTGGCCGACGCGACGTATGCAGGCCTGCGGCGTCTGATAGGACGCGGTCCAGCGCAGGATCGACACGTGGAGCGATCGGAGCCGCTGGACGCAAGGAGTCGTTTTAGCAGGAGATGACGGGCGTCGTTGGATGAGGCCGCTTACAGCGATAAACAGGGGTGGGGCCCGTCCTTGGGCCCTTACTCCTTCATATTTCCCTTTTCTAAGTCCTGATTGCTCGGCGCTCATCTTTTTTCTCCCGCTTTCGGCTCCCGAAGATTCCCTTTTTCAAGGTTAGATGTCTTCCTTTGTAGAGTCAGTAGATATAGGAGTAGGTTCTAGGGACCCTTTAGTTGTGTCCGAGTCCCTCCGGGGAGCAGGGTCAGATCCTCTCCCCGGGATCGTGCGGCGGGGGCAGCCCCCAGGGAGGAGGCGGCAGATGCGGCCCCCGGCTCCTCGTGTTGGGTGAGGCATGAGGACGAGCTCGCCAATGCTCGGGCTCGCTTCCACATCCCCTCGCGTTACATGCTCCGACTGGCCAAGGAGGGAGAGAGGGCGGATCAAGTACGGGGCAGAGAGATCGCCTTGTATTTTGAAGCTTTTTGGGGCGGAATGCGCCTGCCCTTCTCTCCCGAGGTCGTCGCAGCGCTGAATTATTTCGGTTTGGCCCCCGGCCAGTTAGTGCCGAACTCGTGGAGGATCCTCCTCGGGTTCCTGATCCGCCTGAAGTTACAGGCGGTTCCCTTCAGCCTCGCCCTTCTCGATTCTTCTCTCGTCTTCAAAAGTCACCCTGGTGGTCGAGCGGGCGACCCGAGATGGGTCTATCTATCTTTCAGAAAGCGGCCGGGGGTGCTGCCGGGACCGGGATCGTGGCCTTGCCTTCTTTTATTCATGATTGGAAAAAGAAATTTTTCTTCGTTTCCCTCCCAAGGGCGAGGACTGGCCCGTGCCTACCAAGTGGTCGAGGGAGAAATGTTTGCCGGTGAACCAGTCCAATGACCCCGCTGCGGTGAGAGTGGCGTCGTGGGAGCCCATCCCCCGACCTGACGTACTGCTGTCTGAGAGGGTCCTGAGCTGGGCCGGGCTCAGCCCGTTGAGTTCGTCGGTAAGTTAGGCTTGCTTTTTGGCTTGTGTTTTGCTCGTGTCGCTGACTTGTTGGGTATTTGTTTTGTGCAGGATCTATGGACTTTGACGCGCTTAAAGCCTCTATGCGCCAGCCGAGGAAGGTTACGAAGGCTGGGGGCACCAGCTCTTCTCGCGTGAAGCCCGCTGTCACGCCCCGCTTCCCAGAGTACGCTAAAATAGGCACGTGACATAGCCAACCATGCTACCTGTGGATAGGAAAAATCCCTCCATAGTCACATTACGGCTGTAGAGATATCAAGAACAGGAAAGTAAACTAAAATATCTAATACATGTCCATGAGCCAGAATAAATGAGTCAAGAAATAATATAATATGCGGAAGCAAAAGATTCAATAAATAAAATACCTGGAAAGTAAAACTGGATACCAACAGGATCCTCACCGCTCGGTCTAACAGCGGAAGTATTCCTGATCAGTCTGCAACAAAGGTAGAGAATCTGTGCCATGCAAAACCCAGACGTCAGTGCGTCATAATATCAAGCAATACTATAAACAGGGGTAGCAACACATGTAGGTATAAGTATAAATGATAAAACATGCATAACAGTGATATAAGTAAGGACAGTGGGGTAACGTGTAGTGAGTAATCTAAACTGATCTATTGGGTTAACTACTCTCAAGTCTTTGAAATCAATTTGATGAATCATCGATGTAACTCAATAGTATCCCGTGCGTGCCCGGGATCAGGGTGAAGATTCTCGGGCTGAAACCGAGACATGCCGCTAGGCACTAAAAGGAAAAGTGGTAACGATGAATGATGTCAACGGCATCATCCCAAGGCTGGCCTAGCCTCTAAAAGGTAGTGGGTAACGATGGATGATGTCAGCAGCATCATCCTAAGGCTGGCCTAGCCTCTAAAACTGATCAGTAAGGTAGCGAACTGTCGAGTTACAAGTCATGTTTCATCATTGATTTCCCCATACCCCCAAGTTATATGTGTTCAAGTCAAGTATTAAATAATCTGGAGTTAATGCCAACACAGGATCAGGCAGGTACAGGTTTGTCTGGATAGACAACAGGAAATGTCCGTAAGAACATGTCAGGCTTGTTGGCATTAGTCACAAGATCAGGTAACAGATAAAGCTATGGTACATCAGGTCAAGTCAGGTAGTATATAGGTATCATGTCATGTCGAGAGGTGCACGGTACCGTATCGTGTCAAGTAGTAGGTGTAACAAGTCATGTCAGGGGTGCACAAAATGTCATGTGGGTGCTCATAATCAACTAACATAAACATGGGTATACAAAACAAGCATGGGGTACTAATGGAACTATAAAAGTGGAACATGGTAATGTGATATGCAATCAGGTACAGATTAAGGCATATAGATGCACAGTTATGATTAGAGTTAGGGTTATGGTTAAAGTTCCAATACTAATTAAACTACAATATATCAAGTGTGGAATGTTAATATTGTAATATTATATTCAAGTGATCTATGGATGCAATAATATGTATACTAGACGAGATGGATGCAAACAGGTGTTTGAACGGTTATAAACTATTTAAAGGTACTATGGCTATGCAGATAATTATTAAGTGATTTAAATATGGTTGTGGGTCCTAGGTATAGTAAATCAAAATGCAACATGGTATGTTCCAAGTTATGAATCTAAAATGATAAAATTGACATCGAATGTTAAAATGTAACATAAGACACTGGATTAAATCTATAGATTTAACATGTAATCAAATAAGTATAAAGTATTATGAATAGCATGTAGCAAGTTTCACTTGCCTCGGGGATCACGATACGGGATACGCACGCAGCGTCCAATGTCGGCAAATGTTGCAACATCCACACGCGCACACGGGACAGGTCCAGGCACAGCAAGAAGGTAACCACGCAAGTAGGGGACGTCCACAGGGTTGCTCGGATCGTCGGCAGCGGCACGGCTCCGGCGATCGTCGGGAAACACGGATCAAGAAAGAGAAAGAGAAAGAAAAAGAATAAGAAAGAAGAAGAAGGAGGAGAAGAAGGTGTGCCTCTGGGGTTTGGAGCAAAGGCGAGGACAGAGGGTTGCGAGGGTGTGAGGTAACGGTAAGGGATCGCCGGCAAGTATCGACGGCATGGCAGTGGGTGTACTTGGTGGTTGTAAGGGTCGGGTTTGATTGTTGGGGTGTGCAGGGAAAGAAGAGAGAGGAGGAAGGAGAAAGTGGAGATGGAGGCGGTGACGAGGGTGGTCGTCGGGGTGATCGGAGCTCCGTCGAGAATTCACGACAAAGCAGCGGCTTTTCTTGGGGTCGTGCAGGGTTGTTGGGGTGAGATTGGTGAGCTCGGGAAGAAGAGAGGAGAGAGGTGAGGAGAGGTGGCCGCGAGGGATGAGGCGACGACGACGTGGTCGCCGGCGAGGAGGGTGCAGCGAGGATGGGTCGCGGGCTCTTGGGTCGTGGGGTTCTCGTCGGGAAAGGTTGCAGGGGGGAGAGAGAGATGAGCGGGGAGAGAGAAAGTGGGGTCGAGGAGATGAGGCGACGACGACGTGGTCGTCGGCGAGACGAGGCGTGGGTTCGAGCGAGAATCAAGGCGGGAAAACGAAAATGAAGAGGAGAGAGAAGACGTGGGCTGGGAAAAAGAAGCATGGGGTGTGAAAGGAATATATATATAGTAAGAGGAGAGAGAGAGAATGGGATTGGGTTGTTGAGATTAGATTAAATATTAGTTAAAGAAATATTTTATACACATAAACTAACTGTTGGTATTAGATTAGGATAAGATATATATAAAAAATATATATAGAATAATATAAAACGTAAAACAGTTTAAAATATATAAGAAGAATATAATATTATAATATTAGTCCGTTTTGAGATTTTGGCAAATACAAACTTACTCCAAAACACGCCCGGGTCGGGTCTAAAAAGCCGGTTTTAAAATATGAAAAATATATGCGACTTTCAAAATCCAAAATGAATGCTCTGGTAACGAAAATGCATACCCCCAAGAACGGACGCACGAACGTGCGCGTAGCCATTCAAACACGTCCGTTTCACTGAACGGGACGAGAACAAGATGCGCGGACGCTACCACGGGGTTAGGGGTATCATGCAGGCTATGAAATGCAATTTTAATTTATTTTACAAGACCTAAAATGTTATATGATAAAACATGCGATGCTAGATGAAATACCAGTATGTACTAATCATGAGATGCACGTGTCCATGCAACAAGTCCAGGTAATCTATAAATAAGAATCAAACAAGTTCAAGCAAGCGGGTCGGGTCGAATGCAATGTAAAATGTAAAACACCATTCGCACCCAAACACGAAAGATCAATAAAATGCCACAAATAAATAAATACGGAAACTGGAATTGGTATAAATGGACTCGGTTGTTACATCCGCCCCGGCTCCTACTGCTTCGGTGGTGGTGTCCCGCGAGCGTTCGGGGGCGGATCCCGCCCCGGGTCCCAGCAAAGTGTCGGGCCGGAAGCGGGCCCTGGTTCTGGAGGACCCGGTCTCGGAGGAGGAGATCAGCTCTCCCTCGGAGCCGCTCAAGAGGAGCTTCCAGAGACCTTCCCGGGGCCGGTCCTCGTCGATCATGGTGGAGGAAGGGGGCCTCTGGTTCGCGGTGCCATCGGGGCTATCCGTTGCGGATAGCCTTCTGCATGAGATAGAGGCCTCGGCCGGGGGTAGAGTTCCCGGGGGGGCCTTCAGTGCTCAGCTGGCGTCCATCACCCAGGAGTCCGTGCAGGTAAGTGTCTGGTTCATTGTGAGATTCGGTGCCTCCTTCATCTTTCTGATTTCTTTTGAATCTCCCAGGTTTTCCAGCACGTTGCCCTCGCCTTGCGTATGGAAGCCGAGGTGGTAGCCCCAGCGCTGGAGGCTGCGGGCCGGCTCGCCTCGCTGGAAGAGAGCTCCAGGCGGGAGTTGGAGGCGGTGATGGCGAGGGTTGCCGCCTTGGAAGGCGAGGTGGAGGCCGGGAAATGAGAGGTAGCCCGGTACTGCGAGGCTGCCGTGACCGCCGAGGCCAAGCTCGGGGATGCTCAGGTGCTTGCCGGCAACCTGAAGAGGACGGTGAAGACCCTCCGGAAGGAGCTTGGGGCGGCGGCCGAGGCGGCCAAGTCGGCCGAACTGAAGGCGGTGGAGAGCTATAAGAAGTCGAAGGACTTCTATGATGACCTGGCCGTGGCTATGATCCGCATCTGGCACGAGGCCCTCGATACCGTTAAGGCCCGGATGCCGGAGTTTGCCGACGGAGATCTCCGGGCCGAATTCCCCGTCGCGGACGCCGATGAGCAGAGGGAAGAGGTTCCTGACGAGGAAACCGCCGAGGACCCCGCGCGTCACGTGGTGGATGTCGAGGACCCCGAGGTCGCACCTGGCCCGAGGTCTAGAGCCCCCGTCTTCCTCTTTTTATTTCTTCGTTTTTGAAATTTTGTAAGGCTGGGGAGCCCAAAAAAACCCTTTGTAAAGCCTTTGTCTTTGGTAGTAATAAAATTTTCCTTTGGTTTTATCGAATCGCGCTCTATCATCTGTTTGTGAAGAATGCTCGTAAGGTATCTCTGCTTGCACCGTTGTGTTTTCATGTCAGGTTGGCCATCTGTCTAGCGATCGTCTGTCGAGTTGATTTCGATCACTTGCCGACGAGCATGCCAAGTGCTGCTGAGGAGGTATCTAATCACTTGCCGACGAGCATGCCAAGCGCTGCCGAGGAGGTATCCTTATGGCCCCGAAGTCGAGGGGAGATCGTTTAGACCTGGATAGACTTGACGCCCCTCACTGGGTTCCCGGATCCTCTGCGGGTGACGAGTAGAGCGCTGTTCGCCGTATTTGTGCCGAGCGTGAGTGGGAGGTGGCCCCATGGGGGGTGCTATCTTTTGACTTCTGGCAATGCGAGCATCGACCACCAGCCGGAGATGACCGAGCAGGGTAGCTGCTCGGTTGCCTCTTGCGAGGGCTTTGATCCTTCAGGACGGGGACCGAACGGGGTTACCGCCCAGTGCCTCTTGGCGAGGACTTTGATCCCTGTTGGTTGTGGTAGGAAGCTACCAGCCGGGGATAGCCGAGCAAGGATTCGACTGCCTCTGGGAGGATTTTGGTCCTTAGCGCGGGAGGGGCTGTAGGAAGCCTGCTAAGGACCCTTGGCCGGGCAGGGTTTCTGCCCGGTGCCTCTTGGCGAGGGCTTTTGTCCTGACGGATAGCCGAGCGAGGGATCCTCAGGCCCGACTGCCTTTGGGAGGGCTTTCTGGTCCCTGGCGTTGCGGTAGGGAGGCTACCCGCCAGAGACGACCGAGCAGGGTAGCTGCTCGGTTGCCTCTTGCGAGGGCTTTGATCCTTAGCATTAGAGGGGCTGTAAGAAGCCCACTAAGGATGATCGGGCAGTGAAGCTGTGCGGTTGCCTTTTGGCGAGGGCTTTGATCTCTGGCATCGTGGGTAGGCAACTACCAGCCTGGGATGAATGAGCGGGGTAGCCGATCGGGTGCCTTTTGTGAGGGCTTTGATCCCTGGCGTCGTGGGTAGGGAGCTACCAGCCGAAGTTGACCGAGCAGGGCAGCTGGTCGGTTGCCTCTTGCGAGGGCTTTGATCCTTCAGGACGGGGACCGAGCGAGGTTACCGTCCAGTGCCCCTTGGCGAGGACTTTGATCCCTGTCGGTTGTGGTAGGAAGCTACCAGCCGGGGATAGCCGAGCAAGGACTCGACTGTCTCTGGGAGGACTTTGGTCCTTAGCGCGGGAGGGGCTGTAAGAAGCCTACCAAGGACCCTTAGCCGGGCAGGGTTACTGCCCGGTGCTTCTTGGCGAGGGCTTGTGTCCTGAAGGATAGCCGAGCGAGGGGTCCTCGAGCTCGACCGCCTCTGGGAGGGCTTTCTGATCCCTGGCGTTGCAGTAGGGAAGCTACCCGCCAGGGATAGCCGAGCAAGGAAGCTGCTGAGCTGCCTCTAAAGAGGACTTTTTGGTCCCTGGCGTTGCGGTAGGGAAGCTACCCGCCAGGGATACCCGAGCAGGGTAGCCGCTCGGCTGATTCTTCATGAGGTTTCGCCCGATCATCCAGTCGCAGGTATGGGGAACAGGAACGGTCGCGGCGATCGCGCACGCAGCATGCACGTTGAATGTGGGGAAGAGGCGAAGCGCCGGGGTCGCGTCATTTCAATTCCGCCAGGGAAGGCTCGTTGATCGCCGCGTGGCAGCGAGCTTTTGGGCGAAGGCGGGCGACTGTGGGCTATATATGGCTGAAGGAGCACTGGTCCTTCTATTCTTCATAAACAGATCGTTGAGGATGCAAGACTTCCCCTTTACTATCCCCGACATCATCCATTTCGAAGACGTATAGCTCTACGACCAGAACTGCACCGAGGACACGGTGCAGTTGGTTTACGGGAGCATCGAAGACCACTTCGGCCGGCTGCTCCCCCGACGCTCCTTCCTGCTGCAGCTGCTGATGTACTCCATCTGGAGGGCGTCGCCGGGGCTTTACAACCCCCTGTCCGAGCAGCTTTATGACGAGGCTGTGGGCAAGCTGCGGTCTTTGAGGCTCTTCGGTCTGATCTCCGCGAACCGGCTGGCTCTCTCAGAGGCGCTCGTTCGTGAGTGCTACGAGCTGAGGCTCGGGATCAACGCGCGCGGGGGAATCGGAGGCAGAGGCTGGACCTCGCGAGGTCCCGGCTGGCGGAGGTCTTTACCGAGTATCACGAGCAGTGCTACCTGCACCCCTTCCCCCACTGTTGTAATTTCCTTTTCCTTTTTGCGTGTATGGCTGAGGAGCCCATAATACCTTTTGAATAAGCAAGGTTTTTCCTTCTTTTTTTGCAATGTTCTATTGATCTTTATTAAATTAACAACAGACCCTAGGAAGAGTTTACATTGCCCTAAAAGAAAAGTACATGCTAGTAGACGACCTTATTGGCTCGGCCCGAGCTCCCTGGAGGATTGTTGGCCTCCGTGCTTGGCACATGGTATGGGGCTCCCTGAGTTCCGTGCAGGCTGTCCGCCAAAACGAGCATGATCTGACCGATGGTCAGGTCAGCGGGAGGGCGATGCTGCTCCTGCTCGCGGTCGGCCTGCCGTTTGTCCCTCAAGTATGCGGCGAGATGTCCCGATCGGATGAGCTCTTCGATGTAGTCCCTGAGTTGCTTGCAATCCTCCGTGGCGTGGCCCAATGTCCGGTGGAAAGCGCAGTAAGGGCCCCGGGTTCGCTTCGCGGCCTGACGCGGGATTGGAAGGAACTTGAAGAACCCCTCGTTCTGGGCCTCCTCTAGCAATACTGCGAGGGAGATGTTGAGTGGGGTATACTCCTGGAACTTCGGGTGATAAGGGCTGCTGACGCTCCGGCCTTTCCTCCCGAGCCCTCTTCTTCTGGTCGGATCGTTCTGCTCGGGGAAGGTTTGCGTTCACCTCGAATTCCAGCTGAACCTCGCGCTCGGTCCACGCCTTGACCTCGGCCATGGTCTTAGGTTGTGCCAACGCAAAGGAGCGTAACCACTCCTTGTGCCTCAGACCAGATCTGAGCGCCGTGATGACGGTCTCGTCCCGGTGCTCGGGGACCTCGAGAAGGGCGTTGTAGAAGCGGGTGATGTAAGCCTTGAACGTCTCCTTGTCCCCACTCTTAACCGTGAAAAGGTAGTCGACCGTGCGCTTCTGCCGACGGTTCCCAACGAAGTGGCCGAGGAAATGAGTAGCCAGCTCGTCGAAGGTCGAGATTGAGCGGGGCTCGAGCCCCCGGAACCAGTCCCGACCTGAGCGGATGAGGGTGGTCGGGAAGGCCCTGCACTGGGCGGCGTCGGAGTGGTTCTGTAAGCTCATCCCCGCGGTGAAAGCGTCCAAATGGTCCTTCGGGTCGGTTTTCCCGTCGAACAGAGAGACCTTTGGGGGCTTGTTGCGCGAGGAGACGTGGACGGCGAGCAATTCCTCGGTTAACGGCTTTGTGAGCGAATCGGAGGCGTACTTAGCCCCGTCGCTCTAGAGATGAGCCTCTCGGCGCATGCCCTCGATCTTCTTCTCGAGGGCGTCGAGTCGACCGTGGTATCCCGAGGAATCGGCATCTTGGGATCCCTGGCCTCTGCTGCTGATGACCTGCGTCTGGGAGCGGCCTCGGTTCCTCTCGATGAGGTGCCTCAGATCCCTCGGCGAGGTGGCACTCGAGCCGCCGAGGTGAACCCCTTCTGTGC
Source organism: Agapanthus africanus (assembly GCA_030015575.1). NCBI lineage: Eukaryota > Viridiplantae > Streptophyta > Magnoliopsida > Asparagales > Amaryllidaceae > Agapanthus > Agapanthus africanus. Next base: position 385,114,503 of record JASDDO010000006.1, on the reverse strand, counting down.
GGCCCCGCCGAGGGAAGTGGTGTCGACCATGCCTGTGGACAGGCGAGATGACTGACATCTCCTCAAGGGGATAAGGGTCGTGAGGAGGCTCGAGGCGAGGCATTCCGGCGGCGGACCTTGGTGTGGAGCCGTGGGGCGCCCAGCGGGCCTCAGGGAGCACCGGCCTGAGAAATCTGCGGCCAGGAGTCGTAGCCTGCTGGTGGTCAGCCGTCCCGACGGGGGCAGAGCCTTTTGGAGGCGGTGGAGCGGCGATCTGGGGCCCAGGCCCGGCCGCTTGGACGCGGACGAGCGCCTCCACGAGGGACTGTAGCCGATCTATCCGGCCGGCGAGGGCGTTGATGATGGTCGCTGGAGGAGGCTCATCCACGCCTTCGGTGAAGGGAAGGCGGCGACTGGTACCGGGATCTTTAGGATGGTTGCTCGCCATGCGGACGGAGATCGGAAGGCCAATTTTGTTTTTGTGGAGTTTGTGTTCCCACAGACGGCGCCAACTGATGGAGGTCCTTTTCGGGTCTCCGTCAGATGTTGTCTTCCGTTGATCTCCCGGTGGATTTTGGTGGCGATCTTCTGTTGCGTGTGGATCTCAATGGGTTTTGATGAGATTGGTGATTTGAGGGGTTTAGCGCCAAATACCTGCAAAGAAGTTCCGGGGTGGTTTGGTACCACCGAGGACCCTCCGACGATCAAGTTAGTGCTAGATCCGAGCAGAGTAACGGCTAAGTGGAATAAAAAACGGCTTACTTGACCCCTCTGCGATGGGGGTTTATATAGCGGCGGCAGCACGCAACAGCAGGCGCGAGAGTCTCGCCGGCCGTTACGCTCCCGACGTCACGCCCGCGTGAAGAGCGGATCGCCCATTAATAGGGATCGGGATGGCGTGGAATGTGGGACGTTGCTGGCGGAGAATCTGCGCTGGCGAGATTTGTGGAGCGGCGGTTACGCCTGCGAGTGGTGGAGTTGGTCGGTCGGAGGGGCCGAGGAAGACGGCCTCGGCTGGGGAGCTCGGAACCGAGCAAGAGGGCTGAGGAGTCTTGGTCCTGCGGCAGCCCGGGACGTGCTGAGGGGCCGAGGAGGCAAATTTGCAGGGGGCCCCGAGGAGGGCCAGCTTGTGCTTGCAGGTCGGGTACAAGGGTGGCCTGGTCGGCCTCTGTGGGCCCTTCCTCCAGCTTGTGCTTGCAGGTCGGGTACAAGGGTGGCCTGGTCGGCCTTTGTGGGCCCTTCCTTCCGGGTCTTGGGACATGTCATTCGCCATGTGTCCTGATCTCGCATCGCCAATATTGAGCATCATCAGATAGGAAAATAAGCTCCGATCGAATCATGACCCTAACTCAGTTGTTGCTTAATATAACTTGTCTGTGTGCATATGCTCATTTTCGCTTCTTAATTGTTAATCCCCAACATACTGGGATGCATAATACATTGTTGTTCATATGGCTATTATGAATTTTGCCAAAAGTCCTATTCGTCATGGATCATGTAGTACTTGGACTTTCTTTTTTGTTTTGGCCATCCAGCTTCTGGTTTAACCCGCCTTAGCAATCTCCTTCCAAAAGAGAATTTATGTTACAATCATCAAAGTGCAGTATTTTTTTCCTTTTACCATCATGAAACGAGTCACCAGACTCCTTGATTAGTGTGTGAACTTCCCACCTTACTGCCATGTTTGGATACCTATATTCCAATGGAAAAAAGCCTAGATTCCTTTTTTCCATTGGATTGGGCAAATCTAAGAAATTGGATGTTTGGGTAAATTTTTAAGAAGAATTCCAATGGAAAAAGATCCAAAAATATCCCTAATCCATTGGATTTTAAAAATTAGTAAAGACCTAATTTTTCTAATCCAAACTCTCTCCCTCTCTCTTGAAATGTCACATCGATCTTTTCTTTTCTTTCTCTTTCACTTTAATGTTATCCTCATCTCAACCACCCAAACATGCATCATATTACCAAAATGTATTGGAATTTTACTTTTGGAATGCATATGCATTCCAACACATTTTAATCCTAAACTCATTCCTACGGACTTCAACTCTAACTACCTAAACATGGCCTACGTCAGAATGGCTATAGTCATATCCTTGAGAAAAAAAGTTAAGTCAAGATGATAGCATTATTATTGTTCCGAAAGCATCTTGCTGCTTCTCACCAGCCTAGTTCGAAAGCCTTTATGGCTTTATCACTTCTTCTTCTTCTTTCGGCTTCTTTCAAACACTAGTGATGATTCCAGTAGTTAATTTTCCAAAGGACTAATATATGATATATCCTCAGAGTCCACAATGATGTTATCAAATCTCAAACCGAATAATTATGTTTGCTTTATAATGGCATGGGACAACTTTATACATCATTTATGATAAATTAGGAGTATGAACATGTGAAAATTACTTTGAGACTTATTCTGAGTCTATTAGTGAAATCTTCAACTCAAAATAAATATTAATCTAATCCTCCTATAGATAAATAGTGTTTTTTAAATTATTATCCATGTTCTTCTTGGCTATAGCTCATAGATTATCGCATTGATGGCTTCTATAAAAGTGGATATCTTTTTTTAGTTTTGCAACCAAGACTATATTTGAGGCATTTTAGTGTAAGATACCCAGGTATTGTTAAAAGAGATTGAATCTATAATTTTCTCCATATAATTAGAAGTAAATTTTTATAGCTATAATTTCCGTTTCTAGATCTTGGCTCTGCTACCAGCATGATGGATGAAAATTGTATTCTCAATCTCCTTTCCTGCTATTTTGTAAACTGATACTGAAAAGGAATTGAAGAAAAAAAGATTGTGAAGAAGTTTAGCATATAAGTACATCTATGTGAAGAGCCATTAGGTTTACATCAAAAGAATATATTAGAGTTTCCTGAGTTTAACTTTGATAACCAAAGTGTTTGAAGGCCGGAAAGTTTACATGATTACATCAAAAGAAAATATTAGAATGCCATAAGCTTAACTTATAATAGCCTAAGTGATGGAGGTCCTTTTCGGGTCTCCGTCAGGTGTTGTCTTCCATTGATTTCCCGGTGAATTTCGGCGGTGATTTTCTGTTGCGTGTGGGTCTCAATGGGTTTTGAGGAGATTGGTGATTTGAGGAGTTTAGCGCCGAGTACCTGCAAAGAAGTCCCGGGGTGGTTTGGTACCACCGAGGACCCTCCGACGATCAAGTTAGTACTAGATCCGAGCAGAGTAACGGCTAAGTGGAATCAAGAATAGCTTATTTGACCCCTCTGTGATGGGGGTTTATATAGCGGCGGCGGCACGCAGCAGCAGGCGTGAGAATCTCGCCGGCAGTTACGCTCCCGATGTACGCCCGCGTAAGGAGCGGATCGCCCATTAATGGGTATCGTGATGGCGTGGAACGTGGGACGTTGCTGGCGGAGAATCTGCGCGTGGCGAGATTTACGGAGCGGCGGTTACGCCTGTGAGTGGTGGAGTTGGTCGGTCGGAGAGACCGAGGAAGACGGCCTCGGCTGGGGAGCTCAGAACCGAGCAAGAGGGCTGAGGAGTCTTGGTCCTGTGGCAGCCCGGAGCGAGCTGAGGGGCCGAGGAGGCAAATTTGCAGGGGCCCCGAGGAGGGCCAGCTTGTGCTTGCAGGTCGGGTACAAGGGTGGCCTGGTCGGCCTCTGTGGGCCCTTTCTTCTGGGTCTTGGGATATGTCATCCGCCACGTGTCCTGATCTCGCATCGCCAATATTGAGCATCATCATTAGCCCCCCACTCTTGTCCCAACCAGCTAACGGGTCGGGTCAGGAGTGGACTGCCGGGCCTCCCGAGGTGAGCTCCTTCCTAAGGTTTCGTCGGGACGAGTCCTCGGGCTGTCAGTTTGTCTTTTCTGTCAGCGAATCAGGGTGAGATTTCTGCATTTAAGGAAGGTGCGCCGGTTCATGCATTCTGCCACTGGCGCGATGGTCCACGTGTCGAGCGTCGGTTGGCCGTCGCGACGTATGCAGGCCTGCAGCGTCTGACGGATGCGCCTCAGCGTGGGAACGACACATGGAGCAATCGGAGCCGTTGGACCCGAGGAGATGTTTTGGTGGGAGATGAAGGGCGCCGTTGGATGAGCTATTTGCAGCGATAAGTATGGGTAGGGCCCGCTCCAGGGCCCCTACTCCTTCATATTTCCTCTCCTAAGTTGCGGCTGCTCGGCGTTCTTTTTCTTTTGAATACATGGTTCGTTCCCACTCTTTGGGTTGCTCGCGCCAGAGGGAGGCTAGTGGCGCGGCCGAGCCCCCGGCTGGCTCATGCCCTGCGCCGGATGTTCTGCCTGCGATAGGGTTGTCTGCTTCATTGACGGCTCCTGGTGGTTGTTCTGGCGGCGGCCCGAGACGTCCACGGTTATCCGACCCCAGACGGGGGACAGAGGGGAGGGTGAGGACAGGGCCCCTCTTAAGAGAAAGAGGACAATTTCTCGAGCGTCGTCGTCCAGGGTCCCTGAGGGGATTTCCGTGTAGGAGGGCGGCGCCGTCTTCACGGTTCCATCTGGGCTTTCCGTTGCTGCTAGCCTGCTCGCCGGGATGGAGGAGTCGGCTGGGGGAAAGCTTCTGCATGGCTCCCTGAGGGCCCAACTGGAGGCCATGGCCCAAGGGGCGGTCCAGGTACGAACTCCTCTACGTGTAGTTTTTCTGGTATTCCTTTCTTTGGCTCGAGGGCTTCCCGGTTTCTCATTCTCTTTCCGTCAGGTCCTTCAACACTGCGCCCTTGCCGCTCGTATGGAGGCCGAGGGGGCATTCCACGCACCGAGGCCAGTAGAAGCGTTTCCCTTGGAGGTCGAGGTTTTGCGGTGTGACCTGCGCCTGGAGAGGGCAAGGGCCGACATTCTGGCAGCCCGTGCAGAGGCTGTGGAACTTGCCAATTCAGCGAATCGGGATGTCCATCGTCGTCTGAGTGCGTCCCTCCGGGTCGCCGATAGGAAGCTGGCAGATCTGGCCGAACGCTTCACGGCCATGGAGAAAGAGAAGGACGTCAGCAGGGGAGATGCTGAGGCGGCGCTTCTGGAGGCCCAGATTGCCGAGGTTCGGGCTAAGAAAACTGTGGCCGATTATAAGGCGTCAGAGGAGTTTTACGCCAAGCTCGGGAAGTATTCTTCCGTCGCGTGGAACAAGGCCCTGGATGCCGTGAAGGAGCAGCTTCCCGAGTTTGCCGATAGCGAGCTCCGCGCTCGGGTTCCGCTCCCGGTGGCGAGGCCTCCGGTGGAAGATGGCGAGGGGAGCAGGGCGCACCCTTAGTGGCGAAATCACCGGTGATAAAGCCCCCGGCAGGCCGTGATGCCAGCGATGAGGGGACCGAAGTAAGCCTTCGGGCAGTTTGTAGGGCTGGGGAGCCCCAGAATACCCTTTGTAAAAACTTTGCTTTTGGTAATAAAAGAAAATTCTTGTTTCATCGGTTTGCATTTCATCTTCTGTGTATGAAGAATGTTTGTAAAATATCTCTGCTTGCACTGTTGGGTCAGCTATCTGTCTAGAGATCGTTCGTCGAGTTGATTTCGATCACTTGCCAAGCGCTGCCGACCTCGTATCTCCATCACTTGCCAAGCGCTGCCGAGAAGGCATCTCCATGGCCCCGGAGTCGAGAGGGGATCGCTTAGACTTCGATAGACTTGTTGCCCTTTTTTGGGGCCTCGAATCCTCTGCGTTGGTGGGGCTGTAAGAAGCCCGCTAAGGATAACCGGGCAGTGAAGTTGCGCGGTCGTCTCTTTGCGAGGGCTTTGATCTCTGGCGTCGCGGGTAGGCAACTACCAGCCTGGGATGACCGAGCGGGGCAGCCGCTCGGATGCCTCTTGCGAGGGTGTCGATCCCTGGCGTCATGGGTAGGGAGCTACCAGCCGGAGATGACCGAGCAGGGTAGCTGCTCGGTTGCCTCTTGCGAGGGCTTTGATCCTTAGTGTTGGAGGGGCTGTAGGAAGCCCACTAAGGATGACCGGGCAGTGAAGCTGCGCGGTTGCCTCTTGGCGAGGGCTTGGGTCTCTGGCGTCATGGGTAGGCAACTACCAGCCTGGGATGAAGGAGCGGGGTAGCCGCTCGGGTGCCTCTTGCGAGGGCCTCGATCCCTGGCGTCTTGGGTAGGGAGCTACCGGCCGGAGATGACCGAGTATGGTAGCTGCTCGGTTGCCTCTTGCGAGGGCTTTTGATCCTTCAGGACGGGGACCGAGCAGGGTTACTGCCCAGTGCCTCTTGGCGAGGACTTTGATCCCTGTCGGTTGTGGTAAGAAGCTACCAGCCGGGGATAGCCGAGCAAGGACTCGACTGCCTCTGGGAGGACTTTGGTCCTTAGTACGGGAGGGGCTGGAAGAAGCCTACCAAGGACCCTTGGCCGGGCAGGGTTCCTGCCAGGTGCCTCTTGGCGAGGGCTTTTGTCCTGAAGGATAGCCGAGCGAGGGATCCTCGGGCTCGACTGCCTCTGGGAGGGCTTTGTGATCCCTGTCGGTCGTGGTAGGAAGCTACCAGCCGGGGATAGCCGAGCAGGGTAGCTGCTGAGCTGCCTCTATGGAGGATTTTGGATCGCAAAGACAAAACTACACTTGCAATGTTTCGACGTTCCTTTATTCGAATGGAAAGGATTTTCGGAAAGCGTTTACATCGTCTTTGTGAAAGGAAAGGTGCACACTTGTTGGCCTTGGCCTCATTGGTATAGCTTGAGCTTCTCGGCGTTGTAAGGCCGCGGGAGCTTGCGCCCGTCCGCATCTTGCAGGCGATAGATCCTGCCGGGGAGGACCTCAGAGACGAGGAAGGGACAGTCCCACCTCGGGGAGAACTTGTTTAGCCTGCCTTGATTGACGAACTCGTTTCGTCGTAGGACCAGATCCCCGTTCTGGAAGGAGCGGTGCTTGACCCGAGCGTTGTAGTATCGGGCCATTTGCTGCTGATAAGCGGCAGCTCTGATCTGGGCCCTGTCTCTCTTCTCCAACAAGATGTCCAGGTTGGTTCGTAGCGCCGAGGTATTCGCATCGTCGTCGAAGTGCTCGACCCGATGGCTGGATAGCCCGATCTCCGCTGGGACTATCGCCTCGGTCCTGTAGCAGAGACTGAAGGGGGTTTCCCCGAGGGGGGTCTTCTTTGACGTGTGCAGGGCCCGTAAGACCCAGGGTAATTCTTCGACCCAACTGCCTTGTCGCCCTTCCAGGCGGGTTCGGAGGCCCCGGAGGACGTCTCGGTTAGCGACTTCGGCCTGCCCATTGCATTGGGGATGCGCGACCGCGGCGAACTTCATGAGGATATGGTATTCTTTGCAGAAGTCTCACTTTCTCGTTCTCGAAGTTCGTCCCGTAGTCGGTGATGATACATCTCGGGATGCCGAACCGGAGTATTAGATTGTTTTGCAGGAATTTGATGGTAGTGGTGGCGTCCGGTTTTCTGATGGGAATGGCCTCGATCCACTTGGTGAAATAGTCTACTCCGACGAGGACGTATCTATGTCCGCCCGTACCGGTTGGGAACTGGCCGATCATGTCCAATCCCTACTGGGCGAACGGCCATGGGGATGTTAGGGCGGTCAGCTCGGTGGTGGGGAGGCGAGGGATGTTGCCGTGGAGCTGGCAACTCTTGCATCTTCTGACTAGCTTCTGGGCGTCATCGTGAATAGTGGGTCAGTAGTACCCTTGAAGGAACGCCTTTTGGATCAAGGTTCGGGCCCCTTAGTGCGCACCGCCAACCCCTTCATGGATTTCTCGGAGGACGTAGTCGGCTTCGTGGGGATCAACGCATCGGAGCAGGGGTTGAGTGAAGGACTTTTTGTAAAGATTTTCATTGCTCCAGACGAAGTGGCGGGCTTTGGCCCGAAGGCGGCGGGCGGCCCCCCGGTCATTTGGGAGCGCACCGTCCTTCAGGAATTCTACGAGAGGCTTCCTCCAATCTTGGTCGCCTTCTTGCGCCGCATACACGTGGAGCGTGGCTGTTCCGTCTTCCACACTGGGCTGAGGCAAGGTTTCGAAAAAGATGGACTGCTTATTGTTGGCTGAGTATGATGAAGCCAGCTTGTTCAAGGCGTCGGCTTGGGCATTCAGCTGCCTGGGTATTTATTCTACTTGGACTTCTTTGAAGTTTCTCCGGAGTTTCCTCACCTCGTCCAGGTATTTCACCATCAGAGGCTTCCGAGCTTCAAAGTGGCCAGTCACTTGTCCGACAACAAGGGCCGAGTCGTTGCGGATTCGAATTATCTTCAGCCCCAGCCCGGCGGCCGTGCGCAGTCTGGCCAGGAGGGCCTCGTACTCTGCCGCGTTGTTCGAGGCCTTGAAACCGAGCTTCAGAGAGTACTCCATTTCTGCTTCGTTCGGACCCCGGATAATGAGGCCGGCACCACACCCTTCTTCGGTTGAAAATCCGTCGACGTAGATGATCCACTCATGAACAGAGTCAGGCCTCCCCGCGACGGGACACTGAGTCGCGGGGGCGGCGTGGACTCCGGTCCCTTGAGGGGGATGGTGCACTCAATGATGAAGTCGGCCAGGGCCTGTGCCTTGATGGCCTGCCTCGGGCGATATTTCATATCAAACTGGGATAGCTCCCACCTCCACTTTTCTAAGCGGCCCGAGAATTCTGATGACGCAAGAATGGCTCCCAACGGGCGCTCGGTAAGGACGATGATGGTGTGTGCTTGGAAGTAGTGCCGCAGCTTCCTTGAGGCCACCACGAGAGCTAAGACAATCTTTTCTATGGCCGGGTACCTCGTTTCCGCGTCCTTAAATACGTGGCTCACACAGTATACCGGCTTCTGCGCTTCCTCGACTTCCCGGACGAGCACCGAGCCTGCTGCTTGATCGGATACCGCCAAATACAGCGACAGCTCGTCTCTTTCGACGGGTCGGGTGAGCAGTGACGGCGTCGCGAGGTGCTTCTTCAATTGGTCGAAGGCGGCTTGGCACTCCTCCAACCATTCGAACCTCGGGATCTTTCTCAAGGCCTTAAAGAACGGGAGGCATTTCTCTCCTGACTTGGACATGAAGCGGCTCAGAGCGGCGACTCGTCCTATGAGTCGCATGATCTCGACGTTGGTTTGGGGCATGGCCATATTGAGGATAGCGTCGATTTTCTCTAGGTTGGCTTCGATTCCACGGTGAGTAACCATGAACCCGAGGAACTTTCCCCCGGTGACTCCGAAAGCGCACTTGGCGGGGTTCAGCTTCATCTTGAACTTGCGGAGCACTTCGAAGGCCTCGCCCAGATCCCTGGCATGGTCTGCCGTCGAGACAGATTTGACGAGTATATCGTCAACGTAGACCTCCATATTCCTGCCGATTCGTGGCTTGAACATGCGATTGACCAATCGCTGGTACGTGGCCCCAGCGTTCTTAAGGTCGAAGGGCATCACCTTATAGCAATATACCCCCCAGTCCGTTGTGAATGCGGTGAGATCTTCATCTTCCGGATTCATGCGGATCTGGTTGTAGCCGGAGAAAGCATCCATGAAGCTCAACAGCTCGTGGCCGGTTGAGCTTTCGACGAGCTGATCTATCCGAGAGAGCGGATAGTTGTCCTTGGGGCAGGCCTTGTTGAGGTCGGTGAAGTCGACACACATGCGCCACTTCCCGCTTGACTTCTTGACCAGAACTACGTTTGCCAGCCATTCCGAGTACGGTACGTTCCGGATAAAGTTGGCGGCGAGAAGTCGATCAATCTCATCTTCGATAGCCTTCTGTTTGACGGGGGCGAAGCTCCGCTTTTTCTGTCTGACGGGTCGGGCCGTAGGATCAACTCCGAGCCTGTGAGAAATGATTTTGGGGTCGATTCCGGGCATGTCGGCGGGCGCCCAGGCGAATATGTCGGAGTTATTTCTGAGGAAGCTGATCAGGTCGTCTCGCCGAGCCCCTGTTAGGAGTGATCCGATCTGGACGGTTTTTTCATTGTCTCCTTCGGTGAGGGGCACCTCGATCAGTGGTTCGACCGGCGTTCCCCGGACCTCCTTCTGCTCGTCTCGGGTGTCCAAAGAACCCTTGATGTCATCTTTTCCTTCAGCGTTGTCAATCGGTTGCTCGGATGAAGATGTTTCGGTAAGGCATATCTTCGCGATCCGCTGGTTTTCGTAGACTCGACCTGTTCCGCCCTGATCGAGAGGGAACTTCATCGCCAGGTGGTAGGTCGATATCTGGGCCTGGAGTGAGTTGAGCGTCGGGCGGCTGAGGAGGACGTTGTAGGCAGATGGGACCTTTGCTACGATGAAGTCCACAGGCAACGTACGGGTGCGGCGGGCTCATCGATGTTGAACTGCAGGGTGACCACCCCTTGCACGGGAATGGAGTGATTGGTGAACCCTGACAAGACGTGTGAGGTTGGCCTCAGGTCCGCTGGGGTAAGTCCCATGCGCAGGAAGCAGTCGTGGAAGAGGATGTCTGCCGAGCTGCCCGAGTCGACAAGTATCCGGTAGACCTCGTACCGGTGGATCCGGGCTGTGATCATAAGAGGGTCGTTGTGGGGGCATGGAAATGCCGTGGAGGTCTCCGTCGCCAAAGGTGATAGGCCCGTGGCCCCTGGCCTTTTTGTTCGGGCGGTTGCCGGAGCCTGTGAAACGGCAGCCAGCGGGGGAGCCGACGATATTCGGTGAGGGCTCGCCCGCGACTCCGTTGAGAGGGAGGCGACAGCAGGTGTTTGGATCTTCAGGGGGATCGGTTGCCATGTGGGCGGAGATCGGAAGGCCAACTTTGTGTTTTGTGGAGTTAGTTCCCACAGACGGTGCCAACTGATGGAGGTCCTTTTCGGGTCTCCGTCAGATGTTGTCTTCCGTTGATCTTCCGGTGGATTTCGGCGGTGATCTTCTGTTGCGTGTGGGTCTCAATGGGTTTTGAGGAGATTGGTGATTTGAGGAGTTTAGCGCCGAGTACCTGCAAAGAAGTCCCGGGGTGGTTTGGTACCACCGAGGACCCTCCGACGATCAAGTTAGTACTAGATCCGAGCAGAGTAACGGCTAAGTGGAATCAAGAATGGCTTACTTGACCCCTCTATGATGGGGGTTTATATAGCGGCGGCAGCACGCAGCAGCAGGCGCGAGAATCTCGCCGGCAGTTACGCTCCCGACGTCACGCCCGCGTAAAGAGCGGATCGCCCATTAATGGGGATCGTGATGGCGTGGAACGTGGGACGTTGCTGGCGGAGAATCTGCGCGTGGCGAGATTTGCGGAGCGGCGGTTACGTCTAGTGGAGTTGGTCGGTCAGAGGGACTGAGGAAGACGGCCTCGGCTGGGGAGCTCGGAACCGAGCAAGAGGGCTGAGGAGTCTTGGTCCTGTGGCAGCTCGAGGCGAGCTGAGGGGCCGAGGTGGCAAATTTGCAGGGGCCCCGTGTGCTTGCAGGTCGGGTACAAGGGTGGCCTGGTCGGCCTCTATGGACCCTTTCTTCTGGGTCTTGGGACATGTCATCCGCCACGTGTCCTGATCTTGCATCGCCAATATTGAGCATCATCACTAAGTGTTTAATGTAATGATCTTGAGTCCTGATCCTGAATCATTCTCTTGAATGATTGGGTGGTAGGTTTGATCAAGTTGCAACAACTTTCAGATTATTGGTTAATATGTAAACTAAGTAAAATCATTGACAAACTTTAGTGATTCCTCCATCTATGTATTGAAAATTGTTAAGAATTACATGACAATGGATATGATTATGTTCCACCAAATCCTAATGCCATTCTAATTTCCACCAGGACATTTCTTTAATCTTCAGAAAGATGAATCATGTACTGAAGATGGCTCCTCTCATGCATGCGTCAAAAGCTCTTGCTTTAATAGGGCAATCTCATGAGCCGCATCGATCATGGTGGGCCTCATCGCAGGGGTAAATTGTGAACAGACGAGGCCAAGCTCGATTATCTCTACCATCACGTCTCTCCAGAGATTCTTAGCTGATGACCAGTCAATCGAATTACATGTGCGTGAAATCAATGGCTCAATGTTTCGTGTTAAGTGTCTCTTCACCCATTCTTGTAAAGTGAGCCCCTCATGGAATATTACATCGGTGGGTCTCTTTCCGGTAATGATCTCCAAAAGTAGAATGCCGAAGCTGTATACGTCTCCTCGTGTCGAGGGTTGGCCTCCCAATCCGTATTCTGCTTTCATTCAAACCAGATGCTAAGGATGGGATGATTAATGCTAAACAAGTTTAAATTCTCTAGAAATCTACAAATAAACTCTCAAAAATTACAATTATAGCCTTCAAAATGCCGCGATTACAAAAAAATACTTGGCCAAATTGCAGGAAACCATCTTTTCCTTTTAAAAAAATCAAAACTTCACCGTTTACTTTCTTTTGATTTCCAAAATAATCCTCAATTGTTAGTATATTGGGAAGAATAGAACTTAGAGCTGTTCGTATGGGGCAAGTTGCAGTTTTAAGGATTTTTTTTGGGGGCGGATGGTGGTTGGGGGGGGGGGGAGGGGAGGGAGGGAGAGACTGGTTGCAATTTTAACCATTTTACTTACCGGGTGCTATGTAACCAACAGATCCATGTAACAGACAAGTTGTCGAAATGCATGAGGCTGGGTCGGTGATATTACCACTGTTCTCATCATCGTCACCACCCTTCACCAACTTCGCTATCCCAAAATCTGAAACAACCGCCGTCATACCTTCATCAAGCAGAACATTGCTTGGCTTTAGATCACAGTGCACAACCCTAACAGGCGAATAATGATGCAAGTAAGCAATCCCTTCAGCGACATCGCTCGCAATACTCACCAACTGAACCAAGCTCAAACTGCAGCTTGACCCATCAGAAGGATACAAATGGCTATCCAGGTTTCCATTCGGCATTAAAGGAAGTACCAGCGCCTTAAAATCCGGTTTGCTGCAAGTTGTTATTATCTTAATCAAATTGCGATGCCTGGTCATTTTCAGAACGTCGCATTCTCTTTTAAAGCTTCCTGAGATTTCTCTTTCACCTATCTTCACATTCAGTACCTTTACTGCAATTCTCATTTCATTTGAAAGGATTCCTCTGTATACTTGCCCAAATGTCCCGGCGCCGATTAGGTTAGAGTCTGAGAAGCCTCCAGTTGCTTCTACAAGCTCTCTGTAAGAAATCCTGGGGTAGTCTCGTTTGCTTTGTTCTTCATCGTCCCTCGTCATTGAAGTTTGAAACACCAATGCTTGAGATTTCCTTCTTGTTCTAGATATTAGAGGATAGCCGAAGAAACATATTACGAAAGATGATGGAATGATCAAAGCTAGAAGTATTGGTAAGAAAATGAAGTGATGTGTCGTTACACTTGTACAGGACGGCATTTGCAATATCGAGCCACAAAGTTCAGGATTTCCAAGAAAAGAGTCCTTGGAGAGGGAAGTAAACACACCCTCACTAGGTATGGCACCTGAGAAATTGTTGAATGAGAGGTTGAGTTGTTTAAGAGTTGAAGAGGCTTGTAAGGACTTGGGTAAGGCTCCTTGCAACTTGTTTGAAGAAACATCAAGAGTTTTTAAGTTTGGCAAGGCTCCAATAGAATCTGGGAGAAGACCTTGAAAAGAGTTCATAGTAAGGTTGAGATACTCGAGAGCTTTACAGTTTCGAAGTTGTGAAGGGATTGAGCCAGAGAAATTGTTAGATGACAAATCCATTGCAGAGACCATCTCCATCTTACCGAATTCAATTGGAAGAGGATCACTCAAAGAATTGCTTGACAAGTTCAAGTACTGTTTAAATCTTGAAAGTCCAGCCAGATTATTAGGAATTCCCCCTGTCAGATGATTGTGAGATAGATCCAAAATATCCAAATTTGTACAGTTGACAAGGCTTGAAATTGAGCCTGAAAGCTTGTTATTATGCAGCCATAGTTTCCAGAGATTATTAGAAAAGGTGTGAGGAATTGAACCAGAGAGAATGTTTTCTGATAAATCAAGAACCCCTAAACGTGGAATTTCTCCAAGAGACGATGGTATCTCACCTGAGAGCAAGTTCTTCGACAAGAAAAGGCTTTCTAGCATCCTCAATTTCGATATATCGGGTGGTATTGACCCATTTAAGGAATTTTTTGACAAATCCAAGTAGGCAAGTTTTACAAGGCTTGATATATTTGCTGGAATAGGTCCGTGAAGGACATTTTCGTCGAGGACGAGTCTCTGAAGACCAAGAGGAAGATCACCAATAGATGATGGTATTTCACTTCTTAGGCTGGTCCTTGCTAGTTCAAGCACTTGCAAATTACTCGAGTTACTTAAAGAGGTGAAAAATGCATCAAGTTTGGTGTTTTCACTAAAGCTTGATAGATTGTTGTGGGAAAGACGAAGCTTTTCGAGATACGGCATCTTATTAAAAATATCAGATGGTAGCTCTCCAGTAAGATGATTCGACGCGAGATCAATCCATTTGAGCTTGGAAGAGTTCGAGAGTGAACGAGGGATCGATCCCTCCAAATTATTCCTATAAAGCTGAAGAAATTGTAAGTCTTTTAGCTTGCATTGATCACCGTAGGCAATCTTGCCATATAAATAATTGTCAGAAAGATCGATGTACTGCAAGGAAGTGCAGTTGCAAAAAATAGTTTCTGGAATTGAACTGTCAAGGTTGTTTGTATCCAAATCTAGGTAAAGAAGTTGCTGAAGAAATCCTAGACTTGGAAGTATGGGACCAACAAGATAATTTGTGGCAAGTTTCAAATGCGTCAAGCGAGAGAGAGCCCCTAGTTCTTTAGGGATTCCTCCCACAAAATTGTTACTAGAAAGGTCAAGCATGGCTAGAGAAGATAAATTTGCTAGGGCCGGTGAAATCACTCCAGTAAGGTTCCTTCCACTTAGGTTTAGTTGCATGACTCGATGCTCTGTTGGATAGCATTTAACTCCGATCCAATTGCACATATCGGAGTTTGGAGAGCCCCATTGTGCAAGTGTATTGTCTGGGTCTTTGGTGACACCAGCAAGAAAGATTAGGAGGGCGTTTCGGTCGTCTGAAGGACCATTGAGATGATCTGTGTTTATTGCTTCTGTGATCGTGAAATAATAGCATATAATTAAGTTTAATATGAGGATCAAGAATTTGGACATGGTGGATGAGGAAGAAGAAGAAGAGAGAGGCGAGAGATTAGTGATGAGGGTTCCTACGATGCCATGGTTTTTAAGGGATGAAAAGGCGAAAAGGGGGGTAATCAACTAATTTGAATAAGGAATTAGAGGAATGCTGCCTAACTGCCATTGACAAATAGCCATTAGATTTGATGCCGAGAGAATTTTAATATCGTTTATGATAAATTAGATGTAGGAACACGTGAAAAATAATTTGCGACTTATTCTGTGTCTATTGGTGAAATTGTCAACTCGACAACAAAGATTGATTCCATATCTTCTATAAACAATTAATGGTTCTTAGCTTGTAGGTTATCATAGATATGACTTTTATAAAGTTGGATTCATACGTGAAAATTTTCTCTCTCCTCATAATCAAGGGGTTCTTCTTCTTCTTTTCCCTCTTGCAGCAAAGGATACATCCGAAGCTTTTCAGCTATGATATCCAGGTATGGTTAAGAGTTATCGAAAGTCATAATCTTGTGCACTGAAAATTCAGAACTGGATTGCATAGTTTTTCCATGTCCAGATCTTTTCTCTAATACCTTTGATGGATGACATTGTATTCTTAAACTTTTCTCTTGCTGTTTTGTAAAACTTATACATATTAAAAGGACTTGAAGGAAAAAATACCATGAATAAGTATAAATGAACTTGAAGGGTCGCAAAGTTTAATTAAAAGAAAATATTAGACTTTCTTATGCATAACTTCCAATAGCCATAGTGTTTAATGTAATCCTCCTGAATCATTCTTTTGAAAAATCAAACTATGGAGAAGATGATAAAGTGTCAATAGGTTACTTAAGACTATTGGTTGTTGGTTAATATATGCTAAACGATATCATTAACAAACATTAGTGATTCCTCCATGTATGTATTGAAAATTTAAAAGAATTACATGATAATGGATATGATAATGTTCCACCAAATCCTAATGCCATTTTTAATTTCCACCAGTATGTTTCTTTAATCTTCAGAAAGATGAATCGGGTACCAAAGGCGGCTCCACTCCATGCGTCAAAAGCTCTTGCTTCAATAGGGTAATCTCATGGGCCACATCGATCATTGTGGGCCTCATTGCAGGGGCAAAGTGTGTGCAGATGAGTCCAAGCTCAATCATCTCTAGCATCACGTCTCTCCTGCGTTTCTGGCAGTATGTTGATTCCTTAGTTGATGACCGATCAATCGAATTACACGTGTGTGAAATTAATATTTCGATATCGTGTGGAAAGTGGCTCTTCACCCATTCTTGTAAAGTGAGCCCTTCGTGGAAGATTACGTCGGTGGGTCTCTTTCCTGTGATAATCTCCAAAAGTAGAATGCCGAAGCTGTATACGTCTCCTTGTGTTGATGGTCGGCCTCCCAATCCATATTCTGCATTCATTCAAACCAAAATGATTAGTAATGCTCACTAATTATTGGATGATTAATGCTAAGCAAGTTCAATTATCTTGAAGAACCACAAATATACTCCTGAAAACAACAAATGTAGCCATTAAAATGCTTAAATTTCATAAACTTGGCTAAATTTCGGGATAGCTCTCACTTTTGCCCGTGTAGCAGGATACTACTCTCTCTGTTCAAATGATGCATTTTGTTCCATGCTTTAACAATCAACTTTTTTCTGTTAACTATTTATTCCAAAATATCCCTCCGTGAAAATATTAAATATGCAAATTAGTGATAGAATGGTGGAAATTGGCAGAAAATTCAGGCCCTTTGTGTGTGTGTGTGTGTTTATTTTGCATTGACGGAAAAAACACAAATGTCTGTTTAAGGGCAAAGTGCATTTTTTGAAAAGAGGGGATGATGTTCAGTTATGCTAATAAAACGAGGTAGGTTTCCTTCAATTTAGCCAAATATTTTTGAGTAAGATGGTGATCAGTTGATACAATTTAGCCATTTAACTAACTTACCTGGTGCTATGTAACCTACAGTTCCATGCAGCAGGCAAGTCGTTGAGATGCACGAGGCTGAGTCTGTGACATTGCCGCTGTTCTCGTCATCATCACCACCCTTCACCAACCTTGCGATCCCAAAATCTGATACAATCGCCGTCATATCTTCATCAAGCAGAACATTGCTTGGCTTCAGATCGCAGTGCACAACCCTAATAGGAGAGTAGTGGTGCAAGTACGCAATCCCTTCAGCGACATCGCTTGCAATACTCACCAACTGAACCAAGCTCAAACTGCAGCTGGACCCATCAGAAGGATACAAATGGCTATCAAGGTTTCCGTTTGGCATCAAGGGAAGTACTAAAGCTTTAAAATCCGGTTTGCTGCAAGTTGTTATTATCCTGATCAAATTGCGATGTCTGGTCCTTTTTAGAACGTCGCATTCTCTTTTGAAGCTTCCTGAGATTTCTCTTTCACCTATCCTCAGATTCAGAACTTTTACTGCAATTCTCATTTCATCTGAAAGGATTCCTTTGTATACTTGCCCAAATGTGCCGGCACCGATTAGGTTTGACTCAGAGAACCCTGCGGTTGCTTCTACAAGTTCTCTATAAGAGATCCTTGGGTAGTCTCGCTTGCTTTGTTCTTCATCACCCTTCATTATCGAGTTCTGAAACACCAATGCTCGAGATTTCCTTCTTGATCGAACTGCTAGAGGATAGCCAAAGCAGCATACAGCGAAAGATGATGAACCAATCAAAGTGAGAAGTACTGGAAAGAAAACAAAATGATGTGCCATTTTACTTATACAAGACGGCATTCCTAATATCGAGCCACAAAGTTTAGGATTTCCGAGGAAAGAGGCCTCAGAGAGCGAAGAAAACACACCCTCACTAGGTACGACACCTGAAAAGTTGTTGAATGAGAGGTTGAGTTGTTTGAGAGTTGGAGAGGCTTGTAAGGAATTGGGTATGACTCCTTGCAACTTGTTTGAAGAAAGATCAAGTGTTTTTAAGGATGGCAAGGCTCCAAGAGAGTTTGGGAGAAAGCCTTGAATAGAATTCGATGAAAGGTTGAGATACTCGAGGGCGATGCAGTTTCCAATTTGTGAAGGGATTGAGCCAGAAAAATTGTTCGATGACAGATCCATTGCCATGACCATCTCCATCTTGCTGAGCTCTATTGGGAGAGGGCCACTCAAAGAATTGCTCGACAAGTTCAAGGACAGTTTCAAGTTCGAAAGCCCAGCAAAATTAGTAGGGATTCTTCCTGTCAGTTTGTTGTGCGAGAGATCCAAAGTCTCCAAATTAGTACAGTTTTCTAGGCTTGATGGGATGGTGCCCGAAAGCTTGTTATTATGCAGCATTAGTCGTCTGAGTTGAGAGAGATTTGATAGCGTATCAGGAATTGAACCAGAAAAAATGTTTCCCGATAAATCAAGAAGCCCTAACTGCGGAATTTTGCCAAGAGACAGTGGTATCTCACCTGAGAGTAAGTTATTAGACAAGTAGAACCTCTCTAGCCTCCGAAATTTTGATATATCAGGTGGTATCGACCCGTTCAAGAAATTGTTCGACAAATTCAAGTAGGTAAGATTTACAAGGTTCGATATGTTTGCAGGAATTGGTCCATATAGGAGATTATCTTCGAGATGGAGTTGAAGAAGGCTAACAGAGAGATCTCCTACAGATGATGGTATCTCATCTCTGAGATTGTTTCCTGCAAGTTCGAGCTCTTGCAAGTAAGTGCAGTTCCTCAACGAGGTGAAAAATGCCGCAAGTGCATCGTGTTTGGAGTTCATGCTGATGCTTGATAGATTGTTGTAGGAAAGATGAAGGAACTGGATATACGGCATCTTGTTAAAAATATCAGATGGTAGCTCTCCAGTAAGATAATTCGACTCGAGATCAATCCATTTGAGGTTGGAAGAATTCGATAATGAGCTAGGGATCGATCCTTCTAAATTATTTGACCAAAGATTAAGAAATCCCAAGTCTTTCAGCTTGCATTGATTGCGGTATTCGATCCTGCCCTCTAAGGAATTGTCAGAAAGATCGACATATTGCAAAGAAGTGCAGTTACAAAAGAGAGTTTCAGGAATTGAACTTGTCAGTTCATTTCCACTTAAGTCTAGGTAAAATAGTTGCCTAAGAAGCCCGAGACTTGTAGGGATTGAACCCATAAAAAAATTTGCTGCAAGACTCAATTGCTTCAAGCGAGAAAGAGCGCCAAGCTCTGTAGGCACTTCTCCGTCGAAATTATTATCCGAGAGATCAAGCACAGCTAGAAAAGAAAGATTAGCCAATGCAGGTGAAATCACTCCTCTAAGGCCTTTCCCGCTTAGGTCCAATTGCACGACTCGACGTTCTATCTGATTGCATGCAATTCCGGTCCGATTGCATGCAATTCCGGTCCAATTGCACATATCAAAGTTCGGAGAACCCCAATTTGCAAGTGCATTGCCCGGGTCTTCCGTGACACCAGCGAGAAAGGTTATGAGAGCGTTTCGGTCTTTTGTAGGACCTTTGAGATCGTCAGCATTGATCGCCTTCATGATCGAGAAAGAATAGCATGAGATTAAGATTAGTATGAGGATCCTCGAGAATTTGGCCATGGTGGAAGAAGAACAAGAACAGGTGAGAGGTTAATGATGAGGTTTGCTACAATGCCATAGTTATAAGAGGGATTAAAAGGTGAAAAGGTGGTAATTGGGTAAATTAAGCAAGTAAGTATCCAGTAGGGGAATGCTGCCTAACCGCCGTTGACAAATAGCCGTTAGATTTGGCGCCAGAAAGATTTGACGGGCGAGGGATTAGTGTAAGCAGAAGGATTTCGTACACATGGAGGGTTTTGAGGTACGCCATGTCAGCACCATTATCTTATTATGTTAGGTGGTGTTAGAAGAAGTAAATAATTGTGGTAGAGGGAGGCCTAATTGGGATCTGGGTGGATGATGGCGTGGGATTAAGCGGCTAATTGTGGGGATTAAAGGTGTTCACATCTGTAATTAAATAGTTGGTGGCGGTTTTGTGTTCAAGTTTTTTTTTCGTTTTTTAAATTTTGGATATGGCTGCTGACAATGCAGCATTACATACTGGGTTGGGGGATCTTTGTCGGTACGGCAGATGGGATCCTGACCAAATGTGTCAATAGGCAAATTATCCAACTTAGTTTCAATCAAGGTTAACCTCATCTGATATTGATATCGGCGGATATTAGAATCGTATTGGATTGGCGTTTCCTACATGGGTTTCATTGTATGATGGGGTTCTTGATATGATACGATATATTAGTCGATACCATCGAATGTTAGAGTTGTGATCATTTTGGGCCACAAGGATCGTTTTATGATGCTAATGAATTTGGTGAAAGCTACATGGGAGGAGCACTTGGTGGGCTAGTGCAGTGCTGGTTCAGTTTATATGAATCATCACCAGTAGTACATTTATGTAATGCCTAACGATGTATATATAGCAGTTGTTTTCTCACTTATATTTTGTAATGTAAGCTTATTGTAGGATGTTTCAAAGACTTTTTTTATTAGAAAAAAATGTTCCCTCAATTGCAACTATGTATTATGTTAGGGTATGATATATCTCATTGTGATGATGATTGTAAGTGGGATTTTCCCAGATCACGACACGTAGTGGATGACGTGTCAGCCATGTAAACCTGTTAGATTCTTGGGGGCTGCAGTGCGGGGATAAGTATGATGCATGGGGCACATTGCTCGGCACCTCGCGTCCGAGGTAGCGCTCGACCTTTCGGAGGACCTCCCTGTAGCACGTTTCCCCTTCGGCTGACTATCAGCCAATAGCTCGTCTCCGAGCTACCCTATAGCCGAGACTCCTTAGCCCGTTTGCTCGTCTCTGAGCTATCCTATATTTGAGATTCCTCAGCGTCTCTGTTTCGCTGGGAGCATGGAGCCCGAGCGCTCCCGTAACGGCTCCGTGTATCTCGCCACGACGAGATCTCCGTCGCTCCACGTTCTGCATCCCACGCTAGTGTATCTCGTCATTAATGGGCGTATCCCTCCATCAACGCGAACGTGACGCAGGGGCGTAACGAACAGCGAGAATCTCACATCGGCTCGTTCTATGCGACCACTATATAAACCCCTCTTCCAGACGACTCAGGTATTCCGAACTCATTTCAATACGCCGCTACTCTGCCTTAATATTCCTCGGTACTTACTTGATCATCAGAGGGTCTTACGGTGGTTTCCTACTCTTAGACTTCTCTTGCAGGTAGCCCGGCATCAACAACCAATAACCTATTGAGATCCACACGCTCAACTCGCATCTTAAATCTCAACCGTTCAGCATCGCCGGCAGTAAGATCGACGAAAGATAGCATCTGAGGGAGATCCAGATCTCCATCAGTTGGCGCCGTATGTGGGAAATCGTAAAGCTTTTCTATCGTGAAAGTCGATCTTCCGCCTTCGATATAATAACCAGCGATTATCACAACGGAGATCCTAGCACAAGCCATCCCGTCCTTTGCAACGAAGGCAGGAGCAGTTCTACTCCGCCTCTCAACATCATCAAGGCCTTATTCGCACGGATCGACAGACTCACGACGATGGTGGTCGCGCTTGCTCGTGTCCAAACGGCCGGTCATGTCCACCAAACCGCCGTCCTCACTCCTCGGAACGACGACGTGCACGAGGCGGCAGAGGGGCGCGTTCAAGTCCTCGGCCTCGCGCATGCCAATCCCGATGCCACAGGACACCGGCATGTCGATTCCGGCAGTCATGACCCCCATACGAGAAATGATTTCATAACTCGTTGGGTGCCGGACAGTTCAACACCGAGATCTCGGGAGCGACCAGATTATCGCTTCAACGCTCGCCACGCTCTCTCACCCTCTGAAGAGACGTCGGTCAGGTCGTCTGATTTCAGGGAAGACCGACGTCACCACACTCTCCAAGGACATGCACATGGCGCATGTCGAGGAGAACCACGAAGGGTTCACCTTGAGGATCTGATGAATGTGATAGAGCGAAGCTGAACCCGCTCCATCACGCAAGCCCGAAACCGAGACATCAGGCACTCCGACTATGGAGAATCCTCGGGATACCAATAGCGAATCGAGGTCCTCGAGAAGAAGATGGACGACACGCGGCTCGCCGCCCGTCCGGAGGATACGATCCAAAGGACCATTTGAACGCGTTTACGGCAGGATTGAGCTTCTAATATAACTCGGACACGGTTCAGTGCCGAGCCTTCCCCACCACCCTCATCCGGGCCAGGCGAGATTGGTTCAATGATCTTACTCTGCGTTCAATCTTCACCTTCGACGAGCTGGCTACTCAGTTCCTCGGTTATTTCGTCAGCAACCGACGACAGAAGAGGACGGTCGACTATCTGTTCACCATCAAGAGCAAGAACAGGGAATCTTTCAAGGGCTACGTCATCCGGTTCTACAATGCCTTCCAGGAGGTACCCGAACATTAGGACGAGACGGTCATCACCGCCTTGAGATATGGTCTTAGGCACAAAGAATGGTTCCGTTCTTTTGTATTGGTGCAGCTTAAGACCATGGCCGAGGTGAAATTCTGGACTGAGCGAGAGATCCAACTCGAATTGGAGGTAAACGCCAACCTTCCTCGAGGGGGTCGGATGGACCGAAAGAAGCGGGACAGGGAGGAGAAGAAAAAGACCGATCATCCGAAACCTTACTCTCTGAGGTTTCACGAGTACACTCCTCTGAATGTCTCTCAGGCCGAGCTGCTAGAGGAGGCAAAGAGCGAGAGATTCTTTAAACTCCCGTCGATGATACAAAGGCCGGGTAAATGACTCCGCGGCCCATACTGTGCCTTTCATCGGTCACAAAGGCACCCGACCGAGAACTGCAAACAGCTCCATGATTATATAGAGGAGCTGATCCGCTCTGGTCACCTAGCAAATTACCTACGAGACAAATGTCAAACAGATCGGGAGCAAGCAGACCAACCCCCTGTTAGTTATATGTATACCCTAGAGGCCATTATTGTACATATGATGTATATTATAGTGGATGCTTGGACATATATAGAGAGGACTTTCTTGCTCGACATGATAGTATGCTATTTGGTTGCACTTTGTCTTAATATGTAGACTTGTATTGTGATACTGTCTTGCTCTCATATGTTGATAAAGCCCTTAGGATGTGTACTTGACTAGCAGGACTATGATGGAGATCATACTAGTGGGGCCAGGTAGTCCATAAGTTCATCCTTTAATTGTTCCTAGTCGAGAGTGTATCGAGACAGGGTATCGATATTCCAGAGTAGACTAGCGTATACGCTTCTTAACCCATATGATGGGTGATGGATGATCCTACATCCATTGGTATTTGACATCAAAGATGGTATACTGATGCTCAGTGGAGACTGGGTACACTGAACATGACTCGCCGAGAACTCCTAGATGGTATTATACCTAGCGTCAGATAGCAGTTCTCTAGTGACACTGGTACATGTTAGTTTATAAACCCGAGATCGTCATAGAGTCTTGTGTGATTCCCACTGTGCTTTGATTTCCACCTTACCACGTTCAAGAGAACGTGCAAAACAGTGGTTTTTGGGTACAGTCCCGAGTCACATGGAGGCAATGAGCGATAGGAGAGAATTCGTCTCTCCCGGTATTGAGGGTTAATGTTGCACTGTGCTCGATTGGCTATAACAGAAAGTCCCTAACCAGGGATGATACAGAGATTTACTAGTAAGTGTTATCAGTAGTTTCTCGACTCGTTATGAGCCTCACATCGGTACGACTTATCGGTTACTGGGGTCTGATGTTTACCACCCCTAGACTAGATATGCGACATATCAGATGAAGAGACCAGACTGTACGGTAATAGTATTGATAGGCTTTACAGGAGTATGAGCAGGCTTGCCTGTTGATCTTCTGATCGCTTAATACCTGGGTAGCCGTTACGTCCAGCTAGTGCCGCTGACGGCTTGTGGGTGACTGATATGATCATTACCTACTGCCGGCATATTGACGAGTCTTTAGAGTCCTACAAAGAGGTTTTCTGGCTCAGGCGAAACAAAGTAGGAGCACATATATGATATGTGCAGGACCGAGATTAATACGCGTATGTGATACCGTATTCTATTCTCGCGATATGTGATATCAGACGGTTATATGTGATATAGCCTGGTTATCGAATCAAGTGTTGATTCGATTAGTTGATACATATGATATTAGTCGGTTATATGTGATATAGCCGGATTATTGAATCAAGTGTTGATTTAATAATTTAATGTATAATTATATATTTGATATATTAATTTACATTAACTAATATTAGCTCACATGTGCATTTCTTTTTCTCACATGTGCACACTTAATATATATGCGATATATATTAATTGTGTTTCTTTTTGTGTCATGCTTGATTATACATGCAACACGGGTGTATGAGACTCACACCATGCTCATGATAATGAGTGGTTTATTTATTTAATGTAAATCAAATAATTATTAGAAATTAAGCAAATGGTTGAAGCTTATGGAAGCTTGCAGAACCATTGACTTAATCCACTAATTTTGTTTTGTCTTATATATTTATTAACCTAACCATTATTTAAAACCATGGTTATGTATCTACATGAGTTATATGAGATATTTCTCATCCATGGTTGCCTTTCTTTCTCTCTCATGATTCATTCACAACATTATCTCTTTATTTTCTTCTTCATCAAGAGAGAGAGCTCTCTAGGTTTATGAGAGGTGAAGAAAATTAGTGAGAAAATTAATTCTAAAGTGAGCAAAAATCCTACTTCATCATCCTCTATTAGATTAGCCATTTAGTTTAGGGTGTTAGCTTCACTAATCCCTAATTAGTGAAGAGGTAGCTTGGGTTGGTGTCTTCTCGATGTAGATCATCTTCGGCCTCGAAGACTTCGTGCAAGCTTGTTCCTTTCATCTTGTGGAGCCATTCTAGAGTCCGGAAGATCACTACTTGGAGTGAAAGGACTACTACACGAAACTATTGAAGTGAAGGACCGGTCTACAAAGGTTGTATTCCATATTCACTTAGATGTAAAGTTGTTTACATGTTGTATTGTCTAATTCTCTAGTTAAGATTCTAGGGTTAGGGTTATTTAGCATGGCAAATTTTTGAAAATGGCATGGACGATACCTCCCGAAACCTTGCTGTCGTGCTAGGCATTCCTACAGTGGTATCAGAGCTAAGCTAGAGAATTAGACAATGTTTGTAGAATTACGAAACCGAAACAACTCCGAAACACTCGAAACAAAAACCTAGTTTATGTCGAAATTTTTAAGTCGTCTAATTTTTTTAAGCAACTGCAGAATGTTACATGAGATGTTACATAGACACCACAGGAAAACGACCCCTCTCGCCGGAATTTGACCGGCGACATTCTCATAAAATCCGGCCTGGCCAGTTTTCTATCATGGTTTGGGCTTCGTTTTGGTGTGGTGTTCCAGTCTCTGGGTTTTTGTGTTTCAGGTGTTACTTGTTTTTACTGAAATTGCATGTGATGTTAACTTTCTGTAAAGGCAATTCGGAGTGTTTCGTAGTCGTAATTCTAACATCGTTTCGGGTATTTTTAGACGGCGTTAAAAAGTTCGAACGGATATCAATAACCCGTTTTCTCCCTCGCTGGAAATTTTCCAAAAGTTGGATTTTTCCAAGTTAAAGAACATTCAAAAATTATGCAAGTAATTCTATGAACCCTTTAGAAGAATGAAACCCTAATTCGATTCTATGACCGTCGGAACCGCCACCAAACCCTAGGGTTTGCGGTAGTTTCGCGGCGCCATAGGTGAGGCAAGGGTTGGCCCTTCTACGGTTGGTCCATAGGTACTGTGGTATGTTATGAGTATTTTTAAACCGTGCTCAAGTGTTGAGCTCTTTGAGAAATTTTGGGTGTTTGTTGATTCGATCGGAATGTTTAACATCGTTTAGTTATTTGTGGAATGTGATACAATATTTGGAATTCATTTGGTTAGGCATGAAATCCGAAGTATGTGATATTTCGGGTTTATAATGTCTAAGGAGGTTGGGGATTCCAAATGTTGTAGTTTGACATTTTCTTTTTTGCGGCCGTAAGTGTAATATGTGGTGTATCGCGCCGGTTTTGTTGCTATATGTCAACGAAAATTGGGATACGCATATTTTCTTACGTTGATGACGTGATGTTATGTGTTGCTAGGATATGTTATATTGGATCGTTGTGTTTTGAATAGCCAGGGTTTTTTTTTATGTGAGATGAGAGTTTTTCATTTTCATTTATGTAAAAATTTGTATGTAATATTCTTTTATTGGGGCACTTCCGGGATGAGGATGATGTCACCATTGATGTATATTATTTACTTTTCTGCATTAGGATAGACCCAAGGCGGGGAGCATAAGTAACCGGATTCTATAGTCCAGTGGGAGACCATCTCGAGAAGTCGAGACCGGGTCTCCTAACTCTAGAATTGGTAGGGTTGCTTGCCGCTCTCATAGGGATCTTGGGATGTGGGTTTGGTTATTCATCGCGACCGTGGAATCCGTGTTTTTTACAAGCTTAATATAAAACATGGACCTCCTAAGATATCCAATATTTCATGTGTTGATTTCTGCTGCTGATATTCTGTGATGCGATCACTTCATAAGCTTGAGACGAATGCTTTATTATTATATATATGATATATAATAAACGTTCCTTATATTTTGCACCCGCGCTAGTTCTGCCCCGCTATGTCGTTAGTTAAGTAACCTAACGGTGCATAACGGGACACTGTGGCGAATGCGGATGGCATAAGCGTGCGTTATATTTTCGTTTCTTCTGTGATGCTTAGGAAGCATATATGATGGGACTTCATTAATGAGATTAATGAAAAAGAAAGAAACCTATAAGATATTGTGGAATCAAATTTTCTAAAAGGGTAGCTCTAGTTTTTTCTTTGTATAGCGGTATTCCTTGTAGAATATCCAGCACCTCATTCGATGAGGAAAGAGCCGAGATCTCTTCATCGGGGGTGACCTCTTTAGCGAAACTAGCAGATGCTACAACCTACTCGGTTTTGTTTTTGATTGTTTTTTTAGTTTTTTTGCTTTGCATAGCGGTATTCCTTGTAGAATATTCAGCACCTCATTCGATGAGGAAAGAGCCGAGATCTCTTCATCGGGGGTGATCTCTTTAGCGAAACTAGTGAAAGCCTAAAAAACACTCCTTTTTAAATCACTCGATTCCGCAATGATATCAAGTTCATTACGCAAAAGGTTTTCTTAAAAACCTGTCACAGCCCTCCGTCATTTTAGATAAAGACTATTTAGTATTCGTGCTGCGTTTGTTGGCCTTTGTCAAGACGTAGTGTGCGGTAGCTGACTATTGCTTATCTGCTTATGCATGTAATGCGATTGGATTAGGGTAGTCGTACGACCTTGTTGGCCTTTGTCAAGGGTCATACGGGTGAGTTTAATTCAATCGGGAAATGAAGGGTTGAACTTGACTAGCATCCTATGGTTTGTTGGCCTTTGTCAAGGTCATAGGAGGTTAGGGGAAAAAGTATTATCAGGAATTTCAAGTGTTGAAATTTGCAATGAGATTGTATATCTTCTATGAGATAGTTGGATCTCGATATCCACTGCGAGTAAGAGTTACTCATGGGAGATTTTTACACATCACAATTAGCCGATCAAGTAGGTGTCTAGAAAGATGTTAACGGGGTTACGCCCCTGGGAAAACGATATTTATTTTAATTAGGTCCATGCGAAAACACGGGGAACCTCCCTTTAAGTACCGACACTGGCTTGGCTAAAAGATTGGCGAACTTGTAGCGTGTAATTAATCTAGGCTAGTCTTACCTTTTAGAGTTTGAAGGAAGATTTGATAAAACCAGTGGGAGCCATCCTGATTAGATAAGATAAAAACCAATCTAATCTTGTAAGAGCATATGCTAAGTGTTTTCTTCTCTCTCTCTCTAGGTAGCGACCATGTCAAGCCTTAATCCAGATAATAATATGGATGTATTGACCGAACCCGCTTATTATACTGAGCAGGAGAACGTTGGTTCCGCTCCAACATATAATTGTTATAAGTCCGAGCAGGAAATAGGGGAATATCCCGATTCCCACGCCACCCAAATGAAGAATAAGCATGTTGATGCATCTTCTTCGGGTGCGTTGGTTACCGAGAGCTGTTTCTCAGTAACTCTACGTCCTGGGTATTAGATACCGGATCGGGATCCCACATATATAATATGTTGCATGGGCTAAGGAAAGGTAGAGAACTGGGAATGAGTGATCATTCTGTAAGAGTAGGGAATGGTGCAAATGTTGCGGCCAAAGCAGTTGGTGAATATCACTTTGTATTACCAAATGGTAATACATTGATTCTGAACGAATGCTATTGCATACCAAACCTGATATGCAATCTTATATCGGTTTCTTTATTAAGTAAAGAAGGATATAATTTTGTAGTACAGGATAATGTTATGAACATTTTTCTAAATCAAAAGTTGATTAGATCAGACTCGTTAAATAATGGCATATACGTTCTAAATCAAACCACAGTTCTTAACGTACAAAACACACACAAGAGGAAGAGTTAAGAAATGAACGAATCTTTCTTGTGGCATTGTAGACTATGTCATATCAATGCGACACGACTAGCTAAGTTACACAAGGATGGATATTTGAATCCGTTCAAATTATCATCTTATGAAACTTGTCAGTCAAGTCTCAAAGGCAAAATGACCAAAACTCCGTTTACTGGACACGAAGAAAGAGTTACGGAACTCTTGGGACTGATACATAGTGATGTATGCGGTCTTATGTTTACACATGCCAGGGATGGTTTCTCATACTTCATTACATTCACTGACGATCTCTCAAGATACGGACATATGTTCCTGTTGAAATACAAATCTGAAACTTTTGAGAAATTCAAAGAATATAAGCATGAAGTCAAGAACCAGACGGGTAAAAGTATTAAAATCCTTCGATCCGATCGGGAAGGAGAATACTTAAGCACGGAATTCCGTGACTATCTAAAAGAGAATGAGATTCTCTCTCAGCTTACTCCTCCGTATACACCACAGCACAACGGTGTATCGGAGCGGAGAAATCACACCCTATTAGATATGGTGCGCTATATGATGAGCACCGTTGAGTTACCTATTTTCTTTTGGGGTTATGCGCTTGAGACAGCAGCATACCTATTGAATCAAGTTCCATCGAAATATGTACCTACCACACCATATGAGATATGGAGCGGAAAGAGACAATGTCTTAAACGAGTTAAGATATGGGGTTGTCCGGCATATGTCAAAAGGCAAAATCCGGACAAACTCGAGGCATGGTCAGTTTTTTGCAAGTTTGTGGGATATCCCAAACATTCACATGGATATCTTTTCTACCACAGCGAGAAACAAAAGGTGTTTGTTTCTCGACATGCCACCTTTTTAGAAAAAGAATTTCTTGCAAAGGAAATTAGTGACAAAGAGGTAGAGCTGAAAGAAGTTCCAGCTACACAGACTACAACTGAAGATTTAGTGGAACCAGAGGATTCGATAGTTCCTAACGAACCTTAGCCTCTTCGCCAATCTAGTAGGGTTCCTCATCCACCTGAGAGATACTACGGTTTTCTCATTGATGGTGGGAGCGAGGATTGCATCATGGAAGATGATGACCCAATTAGCTTCGAGCAGGCCATCACGAGTGTGGACTCTGTGTAATGGCTGGATGCAATGCGATCTGAGATGGAATCCATGTACACCAACAAAGTATGGATTTTGGAGGTTGCTCCCGAAGGGGTAAAACCTATTGGGAGCAAATTTATCTTTAATAAGAAACTTGGTGTAGATGGAAAAGTTGAGACTTTTAAAGCTAGACTTGTTGCAAAAGGTTTTCGTCAACGACCAGGTGTGGATTATGATGAAACCTTTTCTCCAGTGGCTATGCTTAAGTCCATCCGGACCTACTTGCCATTGCTGCATACCATGACTACGAAATCTGGCAGATGGATGTTAAGACCGCCTTTCTAAATGGTGATTTAGAAAAGAGTGTGTACATGACTCAGCCATAAGGTTTCGTAGACAGTGAGAGCAGCGGAAAGGCGTGCAAGCTTCTTAAATCCATCTACGGGTTAAAGCAGGAATCGCGGAGTTGGAACATCTGTTTTGATGTGGTAGTCAAAGAGTTTGACTTCATCAAAAACGTAGATGAACCTTGTATATACAAGAAGGTGGCAGAGAGTAAGATTTTCTTCCTCGTATTGTACGTGGATAACATACTCTTAATAGGAAATGATGTTCCTATGTTGCACTCGGTCAAGCTCTTCTTATCACAAAAATTCTCAATGAAAGATCTAGGTGATGCCTCCTATATCTTGGGGATTAATATCTATAGAGATAGATCTAAACGGATACTGGGATTGTCCCAATCTAGGTACATAGACACTATACTAAAGAGGTTTAGTATGGAAGATTCCAAGCGTGGAAATTTACCCACGATCTCAGGACTCACTCTCTCCAAAGAGATGTCTCCCAAGACTGATTTGGAGAGAGCTCGCATGCAAGGATACCCTATGCTTCGGCAGTAGGCTCTATCATGTACACGATGTTATGTACCAGACCCGATGTAGCATACTCACTAAGTGTAGTGAGTAGGTATCAAGCAGATCCAGGAGAGAATCACTGGACAGCTGTGAAGAACATTCTCAAATACTTGAGAAGAACTAAGGAGATGTTCTTGGTGTATGGTAATGGTGAACTCCAAGTGGAGTCCTTTACCGATTCGAGCTTTCAGAGTGATAAGGACGACTCTAAGTCGATTTCGGGATTTGTCTTTACCCTCAATGGAAGGGCGGTTTGTTGGAAGAGTTCCAAGCAAGAAACTATGGCAGACTCGACGATGGAGGCTGAATACATCGCTGCCAACGATACTGCCAAAGAGGTTGTCTGGATGAAGAAGTTCATAAACGAACCTGGAGTGGTTCCATCTATCGAGCATCCAATTGTATTGTGATAACAATGGAGCAGTGGCTTTGGCCAAGGAACCCGGGTCCCATCAGCGATCCAGGCATATTCTGAGGCGGTATCACCTGATCCGGGAGATAGTTGATCGCCGGGAGATCGAGGTCAGGAGAGTTGACACGAAAAACAACACAGCAGATCCACTCACAAAGGCCATACCCCAGATTCAATTTGAGAGACTCTTCGGGATGTTGGGTATGAGATACTACAATAACCGACCTTAGTGCAAGTATGAGATTGTTAGTTATATATATGCCCTAAAGGCCATTATTGTACATATGATGTATATTATAGTGGATGCTTGGACATATAGAGAGAGGACTTTCTTGCTCGACATGATAGTATGCTATCTGGTTGCACTTTGTCTTAACATGTTGACTTGTATTGTGATACCATCTTGCTCTCATATGTTGATAAAGCCCTTAGGATGTGTACTTGACTACCAGGACTATGATGGAGATCATACTAGTGGGGCCAGGGTAGTCCACAAGTTCATCCTTTAATTGTTCCTAGTCGAGGGTGTATCGAGACAGGGGATCGATATTCTAGAGTAGATTAGCGTATACGCTTCTTGACCCATATGATGGGCGATGGATGATCCCATATCCATTGGTGTTTGTAACAACCGAGTTCAATTATATCAATTTCTGTTGCCGCATGTGATGTTTGTGGTGTTTATTTCATTTAGTCTGTTTGGTTGCAGATGGTAATTTACTTTAAATTCGACCCGTTTACTTGTGCTTGTTGTTTCGTAGTTATAGATTACCCTAACATTACATATTTTTGCATATAACAATTTAAGTCTCTTAAAATAATTTAAAAATACATGGCATAGCCTGCTTGATGCCCCTAAACCTGTGGTAGCGTCCTTACATCGTGTTCTCGTCCCGTTCAGTGAAACAGGCGTGTTTGGATGGCTACGCGCACGTACGTGCGTCTGTTCTTGGGGGTATACATTTCTGTTACAAAATCCTTCATTTTAATTTTTGGAACTTGCTAATAATTTTCATATTTCAAATTCAAAATTTTGGACCCGACCCGGGCGTTTTTCTGAATTATTTTACATCCCGCTAAAATTCAATTGTTTGAATTTTAAATTTTACTTCTAAATATTTTCTTCAGTGCATAAGATTTCTAAAACTAATTATAAATCTTTTACATTTTCTTGTAACTGCGAAGATTTGCCTTCTCCTTTTATTTTTTTTCCCTACAACCAATCAGAAATCTCCATTTTATTTCGCTGGGCCCCATCTCTCTCTCTCATCCAAAATCTCTCTTCTATTCTCTCTCTCTTTATTCCTCAACCAATCAGAAATCCCTCTCCTTTCGCTGGGCCCCACTGATTTCCCCTCTCTCCTTTCCCTTTCTCCTTCTCTCTCCTCCGTGCAGTTCTCTCTCTCTCTCTCTCTCTCTCTCTCTCTCTCTTCTTTCTCTCTCCGTTCACGATCACTGTGCATTCCTTGATTCTCGTCACCCCCGTGTAGATCCCATCACCTTCCTTCTGCGTTTTCTTCTTCTTCTGTTAAACCCCTGCACCCTCACCGGAGCTTCGCCAACCATCACCGTCGACGCCATCGCCCCTCTGAAAATCCAGTGGGTAAGCCTTCTCTTCTCAACTTCTCTATTCTCCTTACATGTTTCTCATTTCTTTCCATACATTTTCCTTGGTGGTTTTTCACTGTGTTTCTTGATTGCCGGAATTCGACCGTGCCGGCGACGATCACGACGACCCAGCAGGCATCCCTGATCCGTATGATCCCATCGTGCGTTGTTTGGACTCATTCTGTGTACCGTGCGCACGTCGCGACTTTTCTCGCCGACGTGAGAGGTTCCGTTTCCCGTATCGCGATCCGTCGAGGCAAGTGAAACTTGCTACATGCTATCTTATGAGTTTATAACTATTTATTGAATATTAAACTTATAGATTGAATCCAAAGTTACCTAGTCCAATTTAACAGTTCGGTGTTCCGTTTACATCTTTTAGATTCAGAACTTGAAACCTACCCGTTGCATTTAGTTTACTAAACCTAGTAACCACATTTATATTATTAATCACATAATAACTATTTTACATAGTTTATGGTACCCTTTCTATAGTTTTACTCTATTGGACACCCGTGTGCATCTTTAACCTGTTTTAGTTATAATTGCATCCATTGAACATATTATACATATCATTGCATCTCTAAATTACTTAATACATATTAACATGATTTTAACATCCATATTTGCTATACTGCATTCATGTAATGTTGAAAACCATCCCTCAAACTCAAACTGATAACCGTACATCCAAGTAGTTTAATCTGCACCTATTTGCTTATCATATTACATGTTCCAGTTTATTGTTCTATTAGTACCCATGCTTGTGATGTATACACATGCTTATGCTAGTTGATTATGAGCACCCACAGGACATCTTGTGCACCCTGATATGACCTATTACACCTATTACTTGACACGACATGGTGCCGTACAACTCTTAACATAACATGACACCTTTATATATTACCTGGCTTGACCTGATGTACCATGGTCTTACCTGTTACCTGATCTTGTGTCTAATGTCAACAAACCTGACCTGTTGTCCTTACGGACCGTTCCTGTTGTCTATCCAGAAAAATCTGTACCTGCCTGATCCTGTGTTGGTATTAGCTCTAGATTATTTAATACATGACTTGAACACATATAACTTGGGGGTATGGGGAAATCAATGATGAAACCTGATTTGTAACTCGACAGTTGCTTGCTTATACTGATCAGTTTTAGAGGCTAGGCCAGACTTGGTGTAAATCCCCGTTTCCATCTTAATAAAAGTTTCCTATTTTCTAAATTCCAGTGATTTCCTTTTTCTTTTTCCCCTCGTATTTTTATTGGTTGCTTAAGCTTAATATTTAAACTGTATTTTTCCAGCTCTTTTAAAATCATAGTCCAAAACCAAAAGCTAAAATATACTAATATATATACACAACCCTAAACCCAACAAAATTCCCAAACCCTAAAAGCCAAAACCCAAGATTTAAAACCAAAGCCGAATTAAACTAAAACAAGTAAAATATTTTACTTTAAACCCTATATAAACCCTCAGCCCAAATTTTTTCTAACCAATAAATTAACCCCGGCCTATTTCTAACCCTCAGCCCACTATAAAAACTTAAGGAAATTTAATTATTATACCCTTCCCAAGCCCAGCCCACTCCTCCAGCCCGCCTCCTCAGCGACCCGACCCGACCCGCTTCAAACCCTTTCTCCTTCCCCCAACGGCTCCCTCATTTCCCGCTCACTCCCTCATCATTCCTCGATCCTCATTTCTCGCAGACGTTCATGAGCACGTCGCCTGCCGTTACACCCGCGACGCGCACCCCCTCGTCTCCATTATCTCCTCCACACCTCTCTTCTCCCTTTCACTTTTCGAAATCCCTCGCCTCTCCAACTCCTATCTCCCTCACTCTCCAGAACCCATTTCTCTCTCTCTCGAAGACCCTAAAGCCCACTATCGATGCCCTCGCCGCCGCCGTCGACGACGACGACTGCAACCACTCATTTGTAATCCTTCCTCGGTTCTCCTCCAACATCAAAACCCCTCACCACTTCACTTCATCGACCAAACCCCCTGCACACCGAGCTCGGCCACCCTGCACCCCACGCCGGCGAGCTCTCCACTGCACTCAAACCCCTCGTCGACACCTCCACTGGAACCCCCGCATCATTATCACTATAGCCAAGCCCCACTACCTACCCCCCTCTCTCTAAAACCACACCAAAATCACCCAACTCCAAGCACCCTTGCTGCTACCCCTCGTCGGAGCGACGCCGTCGACCGCCGGCAACCCCAGCACTTCTCAGGCAAACCACAGAGCACCCCCTCCGCTTCCAGCGAGTACAAGAGGTCTCCGGACAACTCCGACGCAAATTCCGTATCGCGAGCCAAGCTCGCGCAAATCGTTTCGCGACGTACTTCGCGCGTTCGTGACGCCGCTGTTGCCGTGCGACCCCGAGACGTTTCCAGGCAAGTATTTTACTTGCTACATGCTAATATAATTATGATACAAATTTAAATCATATAGTTTATAATTTACCGATTCCCGATATATTTTGCGACCTATGTGTTCGATACTAGACCCCAATGAAAATACTTGCTTAATTGGACGGAAATAGATGTTTTCTGTTGGCCCATATAATGACGAATATCGTGTATAAATCTCACTGGAAAATACGATTGTTAGTGACTAAAATTGATACCCCCAAATATGCCGATAAAACTAGAATTTTTCCGTATCAGAAAACGATTAAAATCACTGTAAATTATGTGCATACTGGAATGATGCGTTCGAGGGCTTAAATCGAAGCCGACTCGACGAACTTTACTCTATGTAAACTTCTAATGATTTCTGTTCTGTAACTGCGATGATATTTAGATCGGAGTGCGACTCTGGACTACAGTCCAGAGCGACTCTGGACTGCAGTCCAGAGCGACTCTGATTACTGTGTACTGT
Organism: Agapanthus africanus; assembly: GCA_030015575.1. Classification (NCBI taxonomy): domain Eukaryota; kingdom Viridiplantae; phylum Streptophyta; class Magnoliopsida; order Asparagales; family Amaryllidaceae; genus Agapanthus; species Agapanthus africanus. Next base: position 385,079,157 of record JASDDO010000006.1, on the reverse strand, counting down.
CCCAAACTGTGTGTCACTGTGTTTCCCGAATTCGTATGTTACGGAACTCTGCAGTGGATTATAGATGGATCTGTTAGCTAAACAAAACAAGTAGTTCCATTCCGTTTCATTGCCGTTTGCTATTTTAAACTGTAAATAAAAGGGCAGAACGTATAACTGTCCAGAACAGATTCAGAAGTGACATACTGATGTTAAACTGTGTATAACTTTCGACGTACGGACGCGATTGAGGATCCATATGTTGTGTTGAATACTCTACTGAAAACCCTAGATTTGATTCAACTGTAGCATCGCTAAATTCTGAACCCAACTGGGTGCAATTCGTGTCGCGAAACGGACGTTCAGTTCTGAAACTGAATTTCCAGCCGCGAGCACTTAAAATGAAACAGCTGTATTTTGAATACCGGAAACCCGATTGAACTGAAACTAATTTTGATGAATTGCTGACTGAGTGTTCTATTTATCATATTTGTATCATTTCGTTGAATTCTAAACAGATGAATTTATGCAATTTTTGTAAGTTAATGACATACATATATCATACCCCATTTGTCATATACTTAGTGTTAGCGCGTGTTAGAGGCAGTGGACATTGCATTATCGTGCGTGATTGATGTTGGTTTAGGAGTGACGAGTACACCAATGGAAAGTGAATATTCGTGACAGTGATTGATACAGTGAACAGTGATAAAACCGTGCCATTGGTATACTTGTACACGACTAAATCAAGATCATAAATAGTGTAAACCTGGGGATAAAGGGGAAATCGAAGTGGAAAGAGAATCGTATTTAGCGGGACCGTGTTTTAGAGGATGATCATTCGAGCAGCGATATATATAGTAGGTAGGATTTAGCGATCCGGCTGACAGGGTTATGTCCCGGGCATGTGGGCCGTTGTCTCGGGTATATACGAGACTCCTGTTAAACATGATCCTCCTTCCACTATGCGATTTCAAACATGACCTAGAGACCGATAGAGACACAGATCATATTCTGCATCATATAGTGACATAGTGATTACTCGCATTGTACTTTCACTAGTATTATCTCTTTTACATGTTTCACCTTATTATAATAATATTGTTATTGTGTCGCTCTGACGACCTGAGTATGCATGCTCAGATCCCGTGGAAGGACCAGCGCAGGAGACGGATCTACCTTTCGAGTTCATGGAGATATAGTCCGGTGTACTTTTCTTCCTTTACCGCTTTCCATAAAAGTGATCGTGAGATTGAACTTGGTTAGTAATTGTTCTTGTTATCTATAATTTGTGAACAATGGATTTTAATGTAATAAATTAGTGATGTGATTCCTTTACTACTGTGCTTTATTTACTGATTACCATGTAATGCTAGAAGCCGAAGTGTGACTACGGCGGGATGATTCCTTGACCGTAGGAGCATGGCTGGCCTAGTCATCCCTCGTTTTCCGTATTTTGGGAAGCGGAGCGTGATATGGTTTAGTTGGTATCAAAGCCGTGTTTAGTATCATGGGATAACATTAACTACATTGTATTACGTTATTCTTGTTTCACTACTCTTGATTTTCATCCTTGAATCTAATCTCATCCTTTTGAATCTTTCAGTGATATGACGTCCCCAAACGACCCCTCCTCGGACTCCAGCACTCAGGATCGCACGGAAAAGATACTTAGTGCACTGACCTCTCTCGTGGAAGCTCAAGAGAGGAAGACAGATTTACTCGCTGAGGGACTCAGGACGATTACCGCCGCAGGAGGACCCTCCGCACTCATTACCGCCCCCGAGGGCGCTACTCCACCAGCTTATCATGCTAGGGCTGGTACCGTATCAGATTTCCGACGGTTACATCCAGCTGCATTCACAGGACTAGCTGAACCCCTTGAGGCTGAGCAATGGCTGGTGAACATGGAGAACTTATTGACAGCAGCCAGGGTTCCAGAGGAAGATAGGGTGGACGTGATAAAGATACAATTGGAAGATGAAGCCCGTACATGGTGGTCGGTGGAAGAAAGCAGGCTAGACGGGCCGATTGATTGGGGAAAGTTTAAGGAGTGCTTCCTAGATCATTATTTTCCTTCCACAGCCAAGGCAGAAATGGAGGAAAGATTTATTCTTTTGAAGCAGAATGGACGCCCAGTGGTCGTATATGCGGCAGAGTTCAACCGTCTGAGCCGTTTTGCTCCATACATGGTCGACTCAGAGGCCACCAGGGCCAGACGCTTCCTTCAGGGGTTAGATTTCGAGTTGCAGCAGTTGATTGCATCGTTGGATTTGCAGACTTTCGCACAGGTACTCAACGCGGCGAGAGTTCAGGAGCAATTGATTAACAAGTTCAGGAGACCCCCAGTCGTTCCAGCACGTACCCACGCACCTTCTCGAGGAGCCATACCGGTCCACAGGCCTGGAACGACACAAATGAAGCGCCCGTTCGTACCACAGCATCGCCCCCAGAGACAGGGCGTAGTTTGCGGCTATTGCGGTAGAGGTGGGTATACCCAGAAGGACTGTCGCCGTGCCAAGGGACAGTGCTTGATTTGTGGATCCAGTCAGCACAAGATTAGCGGTTGTCCTGAGCGAGCAGAGATACAGGGAGGTTCTGGACCGCCACAGCAGAGGCCACAGGAGCAGAGGCAACCCTTTACAGGTCGCGGTCAGGGACGGGCTTTCACCTTGACCGCCGAGCAGGCAGATGCGTCAGGAGACGTTGTTACAGGTACTCTACTCGTACATTCCTTGCCAGCTAGAGTACTATTTGATTCTGGAGCATCGCATTGCTTCTTGTCTGAGCATTTCGCTGATACACACTCAATATCACATGAACCACTAACCAATGGATGGGAAATTCATACGGGTAATGGCATTATAATATCTAGTCGAGAATATAGATCATGCCCGGTTGTAGTGTGTGGCAGGGAATTCTATGCGAATTTCCTCCTGATTGGGACAGGCAGTTACGACGCAATTCTCGGGATGGATTGGATGAGCACTTTCCATGCAGTTATCGATTGTCGTGCAAGAAATGTGATCTTCCGCATTCCCAATCATCCGGAGTTTATTTTCGAGGGCGGAAGCAAATCTTTGGAGCCAGCCAAGTACAGAGCCAAGCCCAAGGAGCTGACAGCTATGGAGATTGATAAGAGCCCAGTCCCAGTAATTGTTCGGGACTTTTTGGACGTATTTTCTGAAGATCTACCAGGTCTACCACCTCATCGAATCTTGGAGTTCTCGATTGATTTGACTCCAGGTACAGCCCCAGTATCTAGAGCCCCATACAGAATGGCACCAGTTGAGTTGGCAGAATTGAAGAAGCAGGTTGAAGAACTATTGGAGAAGGGATTTATTCGGCCAAGCGCTTTATCGTGGGGTGCACCAGTTCTGTTAGTAAAGAAGAAGGATGGATCGCTGCGAATGTGTATAGATTATCGGGAACTGAACAAGGTTACAATAAAGAACAAGTACCCAATCCCGCGCATTGACGACCTATTCGATCAGCTAAGTGGAGCCAAGGTATTCTCGAAGTTGGACCTCCGTTCTGGATATCATCAAATCAGAGTAGCAGCTGAGGATGTATGCAAGACGGCTTTCAGGACCCGATACGGACATTACGAGTTCCTTGTGATGCCGTTTGGTGTTACCAATGCCTCAGCAATATTCATGGACTTGATGAACAGGGTGTTCGCAAAGTACTTGGACACGTTTGTCGTTGTGTTTATCGACGACATACTTGTCTACTCGAAGACCCGGGAAGAGCATGCTGAACATTTGCGCACGGTCCTACAAATTCTTCGGGAAGAGAAGCTGTATGCGAAGCTAAGCAAGTGTGAATTCTGGCTCGACAAGGTTCAGTTTTTGGGACATATTGTTTCGGGAGAAGGCATCTCGGTGGACCTGGCAAAGATAGAATCTGTCAGAGATTGGCCAATGCCGAGGTCAGTGGCCGAGATCAGGAGCTTTCTGGGATTGGCAGGTTATTATCGGAGATTCGTCCAAGATTTCTCAAGAATCGCTGAACCATTGACGAGACTGACACGGAAGGACGTACCGTTTACGTGGACAGAGGAGTGCACTCAGGCATTTGACACACTAAAGCAGAAGTTAACCACGGCGCCTATTCTTACAGTACCAGATGATTCCGGTGGTTTGGTGATACACAATGATGCATCAGGGAAGGGTTTAGGCTGTGTTCTAATGCAGCACGGCCGAGTGGTTGCTTACGCCTCTCGACAACTGACAAACCACGAGAAGAACTACCCTACGCATGACTTGGAGTTAGCTGCGGTAGTCTTTGCGTTGAAGATTTGGGGGCACTATCTATTGGGTGAGAAAGTGGAGGTGTACATAGATCACAAAAGTTTGAAGTATGTTTTCACTCAGAAAGAACTAAATATGAGGCAGCGCCGATGGCTAGAACTGATGGCAGATTATGACTTGGACCTTCAGTATCACCCGGGGAAGGTGAATGTTGTACCAGATGCGATCAGTCGCAAGCCAGCGGTCATGATGTTGACCGATCACAGGAGCATTATTGAGGACTTTCAGAGACTCGAGCTTGAAGTAGTTACGCCGAACGCACTCAGTCAACTTTGGCAGCTACAGGTACAATCTTCTCTGGTGGATCGCATCAAGTTTGCACAAGCGGATGATCCCCGATTGCAAAAGTTCAGAGAGCAAGTGGAAGCTGGACTGAGAGCGGATTTGATCATACATGAAGATGGCTCTCTGAGATTCGGTAGCAGACTCTGCGTACCCAAGGGAGATGTTCGAGAAGAAGTATTGGCTGAAGCACACAGTTCAGTTTTTTCTGTGCATCCAGGAGGTACAAAAATGTATCAGGACCTAAAGCAGCACTTTTGGTGGAACGGAATGAAGCGGGAAATTGCGAGGTTCGTATCCAGGTGCTTGGTATGTCAGCAGGTGAAGGCGGAACATCAGAGGACAGCAGGATTGTTACAACCACTGCCGATACCTGAATGGAAGTGGGAGCACATTACTATGGATTTCGTGACGGCCTTACCACGGAGCCCTAGGGGCAATAACGCCATTTGGGTTATCGTCGATCGCCTCACAAAAGCTGCACACTTCCTACCTTTCCGAGTGGGACAGTCGACAGAATCACTGGCAGAAAGATATATGCAGGAGATTGTACGACTTCACGGTGTTCCAGTCAGCATTGTGTCAGACCGGGACACGAGATTCTTGTCGCACTTTTGGAAGAGCTTACAGGAGAGCTTGGGTACCCGCCTTAAATTCAGCACAGCTTATCACCCACAGACGGATGGACAATCCGAGCGTACGATTTAGACGCTCGAGGATATGTTGAGAGCCTGTATGTTGGACTTTCAGGGTTCCTGGGAGGACCATCTGCATCTAGTCGAGTTCTCTTATAACAATAGTTATCAGGCTAGTATTCAGATGGCTCCTTTTGGAGCACTTTACGGGCGGAAGTGTCGATCCCTGGTATGTTGGGATGATGTGGGAGAACGAAGATTACTGGGCCCCGAACTCATTATTCAGACAGTCGACAAGGTCCAAATGATCAGGCAGCGTATTAAGACGGCTCAGGATCGACAGAAGAGTTGGGCAGATACCAGCAGGAAGGCACTAGAATTCGAAGTCGGAGATCACGTGTTCTTGAAGATTTCCCCTACCTGTGGAGTTATCAGGTTCGGAGGCCGGGGAAAGCTCAGTCCCCATTTTATCGGACCTTTTGAGGTGCTAGAGCGAGTAGGAGAAGTGGCATATCGACTTGCCTTGCCTCCATCGCTAGCTGGTGTGCACAATACCTTCCACGTGTCACAGTTGCGGCGTTATGTTCGGGACGAGAGCCATGTTCTGGACCATTCGGAGCTAGTTTTGGGTACCGATCTATCGTACGAGGAGCAGACCACTACCATCCTCGACCGCGGAGAGAAAGTGCTGAAGAATAAGGTCATTCCTTTAGTCCGAGTGTCTTGGGGCGGTCGTTCCCCAGGAGAATCCACCTGAGAGCGGGAGGAAGATATCCGTGATCGTTATCCACATCTCTTTGTTTAGTACATTGTTTCCTTGTATCCTTGTTAAATTTCGAGGACGAAATTTTTGTAAGGGGGGTATGATGTAAATCCCCGTTCCCATCTTAATAAAAGTTTCCTATTTTCTAAATCCCAGTGATTTCCTTTTTCTTTTTCCCCTCGTATTTTTATTGGTTGCTTAAGCTTAATATTTAAACTGTATTTTTCCAGCTCTTTTAAAATCATAGTCCAAAACCAAAAGCTAAAATATACTAATATATATACACAACCCTAAATCCAACAAAATTCCCAAACCCTAAAAGCCAAAACCCAAGATTTAAAACCAAAGCCGAATTAAACTAAAACAAGTAAAATATTTTACTTTAAACCCTATATAAACCCTCAGCCCAAATTTTTTCTAACCAATAAATTAAACCCGGCCCATTTCTAACCCTCAGCCCACTATAAAAACTTAAGGAAATTTAATTATTATACCCTTCCCAAGCCCAGCCCACTCCTCCAGCCTGCCTCCTCAGTGACCCGACCCGACCCGCTTCAAACCCTTTCTCCTTCCCCCAACGGCTCCTTCATTTCCCGCTCACTCCCTCATCATTCCTCGATCCTCATTTCTCGCAGACGTTCACGAGCACGTCGCCTGCCGTTACACCCGCGACGCGCACCCCCTCGTCTCCATTATCTCCTCCACTCCTCTCTTCTCCCTTTCACTTTTCGAAATCCCTCGCCTCTCCAACTCCTATCTCCCTCACTCTCCAGAACCCATTTCTCTCTCTCTCTCGAAGACCCCAAAGCCCACTGTCGATGCCCTCGCCGTCGCCGTCGACGACGACGACTGCAACCACTCATTCGTACTCCTTCCTCGGTTCTCCTCCAACATCAAAACCCCTCACCACTTCACTTCATCGACCAAACCCCCTGCATACCGAGCTCGGCCATCCCGCACCCACGCCGGCGAGCTCTCCACTGCACTCAAACCCCTCGTCGACACCTTCACTGGAACCCCCGCATCATTATCACTATAGCCAAGCCTCACTACCTACCCTCTCTCTCTCTAAAACCACACCAAAATCACCCAACTCCAAGAACCCTTGCTGCTGCCCCTCGCCGGAGCGACGCCGTCGACCGCCGGCAACCCCAGCACTTCTCAGGCAAACCACAGAGCACCCCCTCTGCTTCCAGCGAGTACAAGAGGTCTCCGGACAACTCCGACGCAAATTCCGTATCGCGAGCCAAGCTCGCGCAAATCGTTTCGTGACGTACTTCGCGCGTTCGTGACGTCGCTGCTGCCGTGCGACCCCGAGACGTTTACAGGCAAGTGTTTTACTTGCTACATGCTAATATAATTATGATACAAACTTAAATCATATAGTTTATAATTTACCGATTCCCGATATATTTTGCGACCTATGTGTTCGATGCTAGACCCCAATGAAAATACTTGCTTAATTGGACAGAAATAGATGTTTTCTGTTGGCCCATATAATGACGAATATCGTGTATAAATCTCACTAGAAAATACGATTGTTAGTGACTAAAATTGATACCCCCAAATATGCCGATAAAACTAGAATTTTTCCGTATCTGAAAACGATTAAAATCACTGTAAATTATGTGCATACTGGAATGATGCGTTCGAGAGCTTATATCGAAGCCGACTCGACGAACTTTAACTCTATGTAAACTTCTAATGATTTCTGTTCTGTAACTGCGATGATATTTAGATCGGAGTGCGACTCTGGACTGCAGTCCAGAGCGACTCTGATTACTGTGTACTGTCCCAAACTGTGTGTCACTGTGTTTCCCGAATTCGTATGTTACGGAACTCTACAGCGGATTATAGATGGATCTGTTAGCTAAACAAAACAAGTGGTTCCATTCCGTTTCATTGCCGTTTTCTATTTTAAACTGTAAATAAAAGGGCAGAACATATAACTGTCCAGAACAGATTCAGAAGTGACATACTGATATTAAACTGTGTATAACTTTCGACGTACGGACGCGATTAAGGATCCATATGTTGCGTTGAATACTCTACTGAAAACCCTAGATTTGATTCAACTGTAGCATCGCTAAATTCTGAACCCAACTGGGTGCAATTCGTGTCGCGAAACGGACGTTCAGTTCTGAAACTGAATTTCCAGCCGCGAGCACTTAAAATGAAACAGCTGTATTTTGAATACCGGAAACCCGATTGAACTGAAACTAATTTTGATGAATTGCTGACTGAGTGTTCTAATTATCATATTTGTATCATTTCGTTGAATTCTAAACAGATGAATTTATGCAATTTTTGTAAGTTAATGACATACATATATCATACCCCATTTGTCATATACTTAGTGTTAGCGCGTGTTAGAGGCAGTGGACATTGCATTATCATGCATGATTGATGTTGGTTTAGGAGTGACGAGTACACCAATGGAAAGTGAATATTCGTGACAGTGATTGATACAGTGAACAGTGATAAAACCGTGCCATTGGTATACTTGTACACGACTAAATCAAGATCATAAATAGTGTAAACCTGGGGATAAAGGGGAAATCGAAGTGGAAAGAGAATCGTATTCAGCGGGACCGTGTTTTAGAGGATGATCATTCGAGCAGCGATATATATAGTAGGTAGGATTTAGCGATCCGGCTGACAGGGTTATGTCCCGGGCATGTGGGCCGTTGTCTCGGGTATGTACGAGACTCCTGTTAAACATGATCCTCCTTCCACTATGCGATTTCAAACATGACCTAGAGACTGATAGGGACACAGATCATATTCTGCATCATATAGTGACATAGTGATTACTCGCATTGTACTTTCACTGGTATTACCTCTTTTACATGTTTCACCTTATTGTAATAATATTATTATTGTGTCGCTCTGACGACCTGAGTATGCATGCTCAGATCCCGTGGAAGGACCAGCACAGGAGACGGATCTACCTTTCGAGTTCACGGAGATATAGTCTGGTGTACTTTTCTTCCTTTACTGCTTTCCATAAAAGTGATCGTGAGATTGAATTTGGTTAGTAATTGTTCTTGTTATCTGTAATTTGTGAACAATGGATTTTAATGTAATAAATTAGTGATGTGATTCCTTTACTACTGTGCTTTATTTACTGATTACCATGTAATGCTAGAAGCCGAAGTGTGACTACGGCGGGATGATTCCTTGACCGTAGGAGCATGGCTAGCCTAGTCATCCCTCGTTTTCCGTATTTTGGGAAGCGGAGCGTGACACTTGGGATGATGCTGCTGACATCGTTCGTCTTTACATATTTCCTGTTTTAGTGCTTAGCGGCATGTCTCGGTTTCAGCCCGAGAGTCTTAGACCGTGGTCCCGGCCATGCACGGGATACTATTGAGTTACATCGATGATTCATCAAATTGATTTCAAAGAATTGAGACTATTCAACCCAATAGACCAGTTTAGATTACTCACTGCACACTACCTTTCACTGCCCTGATTTATATTGTTGTTTCACCTGCTTTACTATTTGTGATTATACTTGCACGTCTTCCTACCCTGTTTACATATTATTGCTTGATGTTATGACGCGCTGACGTCTGGGTTTTGCATGGCCCAGATTCCGTATCTCTGTCGCAGTCCGAGCAGGAGTACTTCCGTCACGCCCCGCTTCCCAAAATACGGAATACGAGGGGTAGACAAGGCCATCCATGCTCCTACGGTCAAGGAATGTCCTGCCGTAGTCACACTTCGGCTTCTAGTTTTTCATGGTAAACAGTAAATGACGCGCAGGTAATGAGAAATGCAGTAACTGAAAGAAACAATGTAAAGACTGACCTGTAGTGGAACAAACAAATGTAACTCGGAACGGCAAGTCAAGAAGTCTGTGATGCACTGATCCAGGCTAAATCTTCTCCTCTCACTGAGCATGCATACTCAGGTCGTCAGGGCGACACAATAGCAATATAATATATACATAATCAAGTGACAGTTCTAACAGTGGTAATGGATATGAATAACAGTAAATCAATGACAGTATGAATATGGATGTGCGGTAATCAATGCAGCGGAACAGTAAAGCAGTATAACGATATGTCACGTATGCCAACACAGTATATAAGGAATATAAATGCCAGTATCCCTATCAGTCTCTAGGTCTCACTGTACGGGTCACTAAGCCTATCGTCAGTCCAAGTGTGAGAGTCAACCACTCGCGAGTGTCCTCCACCCAAGGGTAGAACCCAAGGGCAAGGGACCACGGGCCCAACATGTAACGAGTGTATCACGGTGTATATATCACGTACCCTGTAAATCTCCATATAACTCCCTAAATATAAGCCGGCATGGGACTCCCGAGATTCTGTTGAACTCACACTTAAACTACCCCACACCCCGAGGTCTACATCAAACGCTAACCACCAATCTAAATACTAATCGATCCGTGACAAGTCTGCGTGAGAACTGGAGGCAGGACGTCCATCAAGCACGTCCCGACTAATACCTAAGATAAATGGCAGTGTCTGGTGTCTTATCTGTGACACCCGTGCAAACGCTTCCATAAATGTCCCATTCCACTTATTAGTCACACGTGCACGCATCCCACAGACGTCGACAATGCAATAGAATAATAGGGTCACTGATTGTGCGCAAGTACGTATCACTTTCACTTAATCACGAATACACGAACACTGCCGTACTTGCCACAATCATCACTAAAATCCAACACTGTGTAAATGCACGATGTCACTAGGTTATCAATACGATGATATGGGTATGATATGATGCGTGAACAAGTATATAAACATGATGAGGATGTTATGAAACAGCATTCTTTCACTTGCACGATTTATCATGAAACATACGTATATAATTTGGCGAAATGATAAACAGGTAGTAATTAGTATGTTCAGTTGTCCATCCATAGAATTTAGTTTCAAGCCAATCTGGTTGCAGGATCATTAGTTATAAGCATTTCATTTTAAGCGCTCGCGGCTGGAAATCCAATTTCAGAATCAGAAGTCCGTTTCGCAACGCATTTTAATCCCAGTTGGGATCATATTTTAGCGACGCTACAGTTGGATGAAATCTAGGGTTTTCAGTAAGGTTTTCAACGCAACCGACGGATCTTCGATCGCGTTTGTACGTTAAGAGATATACAATGTTTAACACTACTATGTCGGTTCTGATTCTGCTGGGACTGTTATGTGTCCCGATCTATTAAATTACAGATTAAATATCAAACGGTAACGAAATAGTATGAAATCAATTGTGTTGTCTAGCTAACAGTTTTATCTAGAATAAACAGCAGAGTTCCGCAATCCACGAGTTAAGGAGATCTTGTGGTACCTATTACGGAACAGCAACCAATAACTGGAGTCGCTCTGGACTGCAGTCCAGAGTCGCACTCCGAACCAAATATCATCATGGTTTAAGTACAGGAATGTCAGGAAACCAGTATAGGGTTAAAGTTCGTTGAGTCGGCTTCGATTTGAGCCCTTGAACGCACCATTCTATTATGTATATGATTTATGGTGAATTTAACGGTTTTCAGGTACAAAAGAATTCCAGTTTTATGGTTAAACTTGGGGGTAGTCGTTTTAATCGTTAACGGTCATATTTTCTGATGAAATTCGCACATGTTAACCATCTCTACCAGGGCCAATATAATTTATCTTGTTCCGTCAAATTTGATAAAGATTTCCTAAGAGAACAAGTATCGAACAGTTGTGTTGAATAATCTTACGGAAAAGAGAAGCATAATTTATATACGATATTGATTTGTAACATATATAGAATAGCATGAAAGCAAGTAAAAACTTGCCTGAGAAAGTCTAGGGGTTGTACACTGACGGCCACTAACGCGACACGGTGACCACAAGCTTGGGCTCGGCTAGGATGCAGTCGAGGCTCGTGAAAGTTGGGGCTTGCTATGTGTTCAGGCGATGTTGCGGCTGGGGGCCGCTGATGCTGTCGAAGCCGGTGGAGAGATTGCAGAGGAGGAGAGGGAGAATTTAGAGAGAGATAGAGTTAGAGAGAGAAAGAGAGAAAGAGTAATGAGATGGAGAGAGAGAGTGTGTGCATAGGCAGAGAGAGAGAGAGAAGACTGGGAGAGAGGGAGAACTGAGGGAGTGAGAGAGCAGTGAGATGTATGGAGAGTGAGGGGGAGAATAGAGAGAGACAGATAGAGCGAGTGAGAGAGATAGGGAGACTGAGGGAGATAGAGAGAGGGGAGAGACATAGAGAGAGAGAAGGAGAACAGAGGGAGAGGGAAGAGAATTAGAGAGAGAGTGAGAAATTGAGAGAGAGGGGAAAACTGCAGGGAGAGGGGAAGAGCGAGGGAGAGGGAGGAAGTGATCGGAGGTCGGGGGAGTGTGGGGAGCTCGAGAATGGAGAGGGAGATGTAGGTGGTGACGGAGGTGGTGGTGACGACGAGGAAATGAGGGGGTCGGCGGTGGTGGATGGGTTTATTGGGTGCTCGGGTGTTGGGTCGTCGGGTATTGGAGGGAGGTGAGGAGGTGATGGGTGCAGAGTGGAGGAAGGCGAGGGAGCTCGGGTAGTTTGCAGTCGTCGACGTCGTCGTCGGCGGCGAGGCGGGTGAAGGGGTTGGCCGATGACGGGTGCAGGGTGAAGAAGAGAAGAACGAGGGAGGGGGCGAGCGAGGAGGAGGGTATGATGGAAGTGAGGGAGAAGAGATGGGGAGAAGAGGGGATGAGCGTCGTGGGTGTAACGCTCGCGAGCGTGGCGCGCGATGAGCGGCGACGTGGGCGAAGGAGGCGGCGTGGGCGGAGGAAACGCGCGCGGGAGAAGGGGAAAATAGGCGTTGGGGGAGATGAACAGTGGTCGGGCGTGGGCCGTGAGCTGGGCCAGAGATGAAATAAAGGAAATATTTGGGAATAAATGGAGTGGGCCGGGCCGATAGAATAATAAGGGAAATTCTTGTAAAAGAACGGGCCGAGCAATTAAAAGAAATGAGGAGTGGGCTCGGGTTGGAACGGAGGCAGGCCGAACCAAGGATTAAAAGAAAATCAGTGGAAAAATATAAATGAAGTGGGCCGGGAACTGCTGGGCTGAAGGGATAAATTTAATTAGGGATTTACTTAAAAATGAGTGGGCTGGGGTTTTTAAATTTTAAAGAATTGTTTAGAAAAAGAGAGTGAGGCCGGGCTGACAAAGAAAGGCTTGGAAAAAGATTTGTAATTTATTTATAAGGGAAGTGAGTGGGCAACGGGAATTTTGTGGCCGAGAAAAGAAAAATGGAAAAGGCCAGGCCAGGAAATTTGGTAAGGAAGAGAATGGGTTGCAGAATCTAATGAAAAATCAGATGGAGAAATATATGGGATTGGGCCGGGGAAAGCAGTTGGGCTTGGGGAAAGTTAAAGGATAAATTAGATGGAAATAAAAAGGAGTGGGCTGAGCAATGGGCCGTAAGGAAAGAACCTGGAAAAATAAATTGAAGTGGGAACCGGGCTGTTGGGGAAAAAACTTGAGCTGGGAAAGATGGGTTTGTATAAATGGGAAGAAATAAAAATTTAAATAATTTAAATAAAATTCAAGAACACAAAATACAGATATTGGTATAATAAGAAGCTGGGTATTACAACTTCAGTCAGCAGGCTGAGCAGTGAGGACTCGTTAGTAGTTAGTTCTTTATTTTCAGTATTATTTCATTTCTGATGTGAGCCCGCATTATGGGACATACATTCCAGTTATTCTTGTATTGGATCTTTCGCTTCCGCATTATTTATTCTTGACTCATTTATTTCTGGCTTATGGACATGTATTAGATAGTTTATTATTGTTCTTGATATCTCTACAGCCGTAATGTGACTGTGGATGGATACTTCCTACCCACAGGTAGCATGGTTGGCTATGTCACCTGCTCATCTTAGCGTACTCTGGGAAGCGGGGCATGACATGGTTTGACATCAAATATGGTATACGGGTGCTCAATGGAGACTGGGTACACTGAACAGGACTCACCGAGAACTCCTAGATGGTATTATACCTAGCGTCAGATAGCAGTTCTCTGGTGACACTGGTACAGGTTAGTCTGTAGACCCGAGATCGTCATAGAGTCTTGTGTGATTCCCACCGTGCTTTGATTTCCACCTTACCACGTTCAAGAGAACATGCAAAACGGTGGTTTTTGGGTACAGTTCTGAGTCACATGGAGGCAATGAGCGATAAGAGAGGATTCGTCTCTCCCGGTATTGGGGGTTAATGTTGCGCTGTGCTCGATTGGCTATAACAGGAAGTCACTGGCCATGGATGATACGGAGATTTACTGGTAAGTGTTATCAGTAATTTCTCGACCCGTTATGAGCCTCACATTGGTACGACTTATCGGTTACTGGGGTTTGACGTTTACCACCACTAGACTATATATGCGACATATCAGACGAAGAGACCGGATTGTACTGTAGTGTTACTGACAGGCTTTACAGGAGTATGAGCAGGCTTGCTTGTTGATCTTCTGATCGCTCAATATCCGGGTAGCCGTTACGTCCAGCTAGTACCGCTGACGGCTTATGGGTGACTGATATGATCATCACCCACTGCCAGCATATTGACGAGTCTTTAGAGTCCTACACAGAGATTTCCTGGCTCAGGCGAAACGAAGTAGGAGCACATATATGATATGTGCGGGACCGAGATTAATACGTGTATGTGATACCGTATTCTATTCTCGCGATATGTGATATCGGACGGTTATATGTGATATAGCCGGGTTATCGAATCAAGTGTTGATTCGATAAGTTGATACATATGATATTAGTCAGTTATATGTGATGTAGCCGGATTATTAAATCAAGTGTTGATTTAATAATTTAATGTATAATTATATAATTGATATATTAATTTACGTTAACTAATATTAGCTCACTTGTGTATTTCTTTTTCTTACATGTGCACACTTAATATATATGTGATATATATTAATTGTGTTTGTTTTTGTGTCATGCTTGATTATACATGCAACATGGGTGTATGAGACTCACACCATGCTCATGATAATGAGGGGTTTATTTATTTAATGTAAATGAAATAATTATTGGAAATTAAGCAAATAGTTGAAGCTTGTGGAACCATTGACTTAGTCCACTAATTTTGTTTTACCTTAGATATTTAATAACCTAACCATTATCTAAAACCATTGTTATGTCTCTACATGAGTTATATGAGATATTTCTCACCTATGATCGCCTCTCTCTCTCTCATGATTCATTCACAACATTATCTCTTCATTTTCTTCTTCATCAAGAGAGAGAGAGAGAGAGCTCTCTAGGTTTATAAGAGGTGAAGAAAATTAGTGAGAAAATTAATTCTAAAGTGAGCAAAAATCCTACTTCATCATCCTCTACTAGATTAGCCATTTAGTTTAGGGTGTTAGCTTCACTAATCCTTAATTAGTGAAGATGTAGCTTGGGTTGGTGTCTCCTCGATGTAGATCATCTTCGGCCTCGAAGACTTTGTGCAAACTTGTTTCTTTCGCCTTGTGGAGCCATTCTAGAGTCCGGAAGATTACTACTTGGAGTGAAGGGACTACTACACGGAGCTATTGAAGTGAAGGACCGGTCTATAAAGGTTGTATTCCATGTTCACTTAGATGTAAAGTTGTTTACATGTTGTATTGTCTAATTCTCTAGTTAAGATTCTAGCGTCAGGGATGTTTAGCATGGCAAATTTTTAAAAATGGCATGGACGATGCCTCTCAAAATCTTGCTGTCGTGCTAGGCTTTCCTACACCCCCAACCGGAGAGTTGACGGTCGGACAGATCATGGTCATCTCTGTTGACTCGACTCAGAGCAATAAGGACACCCGCCATATCCGGCCGGTCATGACCTTAAGTGCTCCCCCTCCAAAAAGTGTAAGGAGGCCGCTCCCATCATCTTCACCGAGGAAGGCCTTCATGGCATATCCGTCCCGCACAATGACCCCGTGGTGATCGCGGTCTGGGTAAATCGGTATGAAGTCCGAAGAATCCTAGTTGACTCGGAGGGCTCGGCGGATATCATATTTTATGACTGTTTTCAGCGTATGGGGTTAAACCCGTCCGATCTCCAACCAACGCCGCATGTCCTCTTAGGATTTACTAACCACTCCGTCCAAACCATGGGAACGATCACTCTCTCTTTCAACGTCGGGGAGGCCGGAAGAACCCGAACCCTGTCAGTGAGTTTCCTCGTCGCCCGGATTCTTTCGTCTTATAACGTCATTTTAGGTCTCCTCATATTAAACACCCTTTAGGCTTAGATCTCAACCTATCAACTCGCACTCAAATTCCCTCTTGGTGATGGGGATAGGTCGGGCTTACGGAGATCAGCAAATCGCTCGGGTGTGCCTCGCCACGACGGTGCTCAAGGATAAAGAAGTAGACCTATCCAAGGGACCGTATGACCCTCAGAAATCTCTAGATACACGGGATGACGAGAAGGAGATCCGGGGTTCCCCGGTAGAGGACCTATCCGAAGTCCCCCTCAAAGAGGGGTCAACAGTAGAACTGTACAGATCGGTTTCCTCTTGACCGGAGAAGTTCAGGACAACCTTATCTAATTCCTCCGAAACAACTTCGACGCGTTTGCTTAGACTCCTACGGACATGCCGGGGATCGACCCCAAGGTGATCTCCCACAAGCTCGGAATTGACTCAAAAGCCCGGCCGTTCCAACAAAAGAAAAGAAGCTTCTCTCCTGTCAAACAGAAGGCTATCGAGGAGGAAGTGGACCGACTACTCATGGCTGGCTTCATCAGGAACCTGGACTACTCGGTCTGGCTAGCCAATGTAGTCATGGTCAAGAAAGCGAATGGGAAATGGCGCATGTGCATTGATTTTACCGACCTGAACAAGGCCTGCCCCAAAGACAACTACCCGCTCTCTCGAATAGATCTGCTGGTTGACAGCTCGGCCGATCACGAGTTGCTGAGCTTCATAAATGTCTTCTCTGGTTATAATCAAATTCGGATGAATCCGGTCGACGAAGAGCTCACCGCCTTCATCACCGATCTAGGAGTCTACTGCTAAAAGGCAATGCCCTTCGGCCTCAAAAATGAGGGGCAACGTACCAACAACTGGTAAACAAGCTGTTCAAGCCACAGATCGAGAGGAATATGGAGCTCTACGTCGATGACATGATCGTGAAATCCACCTTGTCCGCGGGGCATACCGCGGACCTCGGCGAGACCTTTGAGGTCCTACGAAAGCACAAAATGAAGCTGAATCCAGCCAAGTGTGCTTTCGGCGTCACGAGCAGAAAGTTCCTCGAATTCATGATCACGCATCAAGGAATCGAAGCAAATCCGGAGAAGATCAGGGCCATCATAGACATGGCGACGCTCAGGAGCAATGTTGAAATCCTACAGCTCACAGGCAGGGTGGCCGCTTTGAGTCAATTCATGTCCAGGTCCGGTGAAAAGTGCCTACCTTTCTTCAAAACCTTGAGGAAAATCCCCGGGTTCGAGTGGTCCGGGGAGTGCCAAATAGCCTTCGAGCAGCTCAAGACTCATCTAACAACGCCGCCGCTTCTCACCCGACCGGTTGAAGGAGACGAGTTGCTGATATATCTGGCCGTTTCCGACCAGGTTACCAGCTCCGTGCTCATCAGAGAATCTGAGGGCATACAGAGGCCACTCTATTACATCAGCCACATTTTCAAAGACGTGGAGACCAGGTACCCAGCCAACGAGAAGATAGTCATGGCGCTCGTCGTCACATCCAGAAAACTTTGGTACTATTTCCAGGCTCATACCATCATCATTCTCACTAACCGACCCCTGGGAAACATCTTTAGCTCCCCCGAGGCTTTGGGCCGCTTGGAGAAGTGGAGATAGGAGTTGTCACAGTTTGACATATGGTATCGACCGAAGCAAGCCGCAAAGCCCAAGCCCTCGCCGATTTCGTGGTTGAGTGCACCATTCCTAATAGAGAAGCAGCGCCGACACGAGATCCAAACCCACAACACTCAATCGAAAAAAGCTCGGTCCGATTCCAGACTATTTACTCTATGTGGACGGTTCCTTTACAGAGGAAGGGAGTAGGGCTGGGCTGGTCATCCGTGGCCCTAATGAAGCCGAGATGGAATATTCTTTGCTGCTCGACTTCAAGTCCTTAAAAAACACCGTAGAATATGAAGTCTTATTGGCCGGTCTACGAATCGCCTCGGAAGTGGGGCTGAAGAGAATTAGAATTCACAGCGACTCCGAGTTAGCTGTCGGCCAAGTGATCGAAGGATCCGATACCCGGGAACCCTTGATGATGAAATACCCAGCCGAGATAAAAATGATTCAGAAAAATTTCGACGAGGTTCTAGTGGAAAAGATTCCACGGAGTATGAACGTTGAGGCAGACACATTGAGAAAACTCACCTCCTCCTATTCGACCAATCATAAGAGGAACATCCTCTTTGAAGTCTTACCGTGACCCAGCATCGAAGATAAAGAAATGATACACCGGCGCTACACCACTCAGGGGAATATCTCGGATTGAAGAAAGCCTATAGTGAAGACGGGGTACTCCCCGAGGACCAAATTGAAGCGCGTCGGCTCTGCATGAAAGCTCACCACTTCATATGGAACAAAGGAAACTTGTACAAGAAGTCATACACCCAACATCTACTCAGATGTGTCGATTCCGACGAAGCAGAGTATGTTCTCCACTAGATACAGAGTCGGTGGTGCACATCAGGGGGCCAGCAGTCTAGTTCAAAAGACACTGCTGCAGTGATATTATTGGCCGACTATCCACAGCGACGCGGAAAAGCTCGTATGAAGATGCAAGACATGCCAACTCTTCGGCAGAACTCTTCGGTTACTAGCCACTGAGTTAACACCGCTGAGTTCCCCTTGGTCATTCACACAATGGGGGATGAACATGATTGGCCAACTCCCCACCGGCACTGGGGGGCATAAGTACATCCTTGTCGCCATGGACTACTTTACGAAATGGGTTGAAACCATGTTGATCAGGAAACCGGATGCAGCCTCTACGGTGAAGTTCCTGCAGAACAATGTAATCGCTCGATTTGGAATTCCGAGGTGCATCATTACCGACCACGGAACCAACTTTGAAAACAACAAAGTCAAAGAATTCTGCAGCGACCATCACATATTAATGAAGTTCTCCACGGTCGCACATCCCCAGTGCTACGAGAAAACCTAGGTAGCAAACCGAGGTGTCATCCGGGACCTCAGAGCCCCCCTGAAAGGAAGACATGGCGGATGGGTCGAGAAACTGCCACGGGTGTTGTGGGCATTGCGTACGTCAAAGAATACACCCACGGGGGAATCCCCGTTCAGTCTCTGTTATGACACCGAGGCGATGGTTCCTGCGGAAATCGGCCTACCCAGTTATCGAGTCGAACACTTCGACGATGAGGCTAATGTCTTGGCCCTTCGAAGCAACTTGGACATCTTATTGGAAAAGAGAGACCGAGCGCAAATAAGGATGGCCGTGTATCAACAACAAACCGACCGATATTACAATACCCGGGTCAAACACCGAGTATTCAAAACAGGAGACTTAGTCCTATGACGAAATGAATTCGAGGACCAAGGGAAGCTGCAAAAATTCTCCCCGAAGTAGGATGGTCCCTTCCTCATGACCAAGGCGTTGCCCGAAGGAGCCTACCGTCTCTAAGATTCCTTGGGGCGCAGCTTTCCACGGCCGTATATTGCCAAAAAGTTTAAATTGTATAGATGAACTTGTACTCTCTTGAAATAATGAGATTCCACTTTTTCTGTCCTTTAAATTTGTTTTAGTTCCCGAGCTAAGCCCTCACGTGAGTAGGTTCCTACTCGGTTTTGAGGCCGGCGGACAGCCTCCTGTTCATCGCAACCGGGTAGCTTCCTACCCGGCCCATCCACAGCGGGTAGCTTGCCCAACGACTCCGTATATCCAAAGCCCTCTCACGAGGCCCCCGGGTAGATTCCTGCCTGGAAAAACCCATGAATCCTAAGCCCTCTCACAAGCCGGCGGGCTATCTCTCCTCGGCCCGGCTCAGAGGCAAGCGAAGTACCCCGGACTAGCCATTTACTCAGATGAGTAAAATGTGGGCACGTCTATCGGTAACCAGCCCAAGTAGCGCTCTGCCCGTCTTACCTCGACTCCGGGGGAATGAGAGAGGAGCACCGATCTACATGCACTTGCAAAGAAAAAAAACCGAAAATCTTCAACGATCGACACTCTGAGCGAGGAGAAATTCGTAATTAAAAGATAAAATTTTATTGATAAGAGGTATTCTTGGCCCCTCAGCCTTACAAAAATCCCTGGGGGCTCGAAAAAAATACTCCTTAACTATTACAGCAAATGGGGAAGGGGGTCCTGAGGGCATTGACCATGGTACTCAAAACTGAGATCCAATAGCCATGCCCAGTCAGCATCCGATCGCTCCTTCTGCCTATGCCTATGGATCCGAGTGGCTACGGTTCCGCCGGGGACTTTCGCTGCCGAGCATGAATGTATGCTTAGCCTTTGTTGGAAAGATCAGCGAAAGATATCTATCAAGCGGTTCCGCCTGCTCTTCGAGATCAGACCCAACCCATGAATCGTGCGCATCTTATCGATGGCCTCTTCTAGTGCTTGTTGGGACAATGCCCTGAAAACCCTGGGGGGGGACCTCCAGATCGCGTAGAGGAGCACCTACAAGAGAGAAGATCGGCGCGGGAGTAAACGCGAGAAATGACGCTCTAGGTGACCTATCATGGCCTCGTATGTTGCTTTGGAACCATCAAAGTCGTAATGGTAGAAGTCGTTGGGTGTCACGATGTCCCAGAGGTTGTAGTGTTGCCGGCCATTAGAAAACAATGAACTATGGAGATCGGCCAAAGAAAAAGGTGAGGAGACGAAGACAACCAAAAGGAAATCGACAGGAGTGCTTGAGAGGGGCTCGAGGCTTCCCTATTTATAGCCTTAGCAAAAATTCCCTAACGGTTGAGATTTTCTCTTACCAAGGCACGAATTACGGAGTATTATCATACGTATCACACCACTCGATACGGCGCCGCCATGAGGCACCTGGTTATTGGCCCCCTCCCTTTCACACAGATCCGAGAAGATTGAACGAGGTCTTCAGGAGATTCGCAAGGATCTCAAGATACCCGCCATATGCCACGTGGCACTGGGAATCGAGGATGCACAAATATTGGCGTCTGTAGGCTATTTTTCGTCACCCCATTAAGATGGGAAATACGCGTTGCTTGTTAGGCGCATTGCAGATTCCCCCTGTATAGGGTAGGCTGGGGTTTATTGATTATGGGGATCCGAATCTCCGGCAGCCATAGACTAAGCTGCCGTTAATTACCTCTCGCCTTTGGAGCGAAAGAACCTCCAATTGACGGGTCAAACTGGTTATCCGAACTCAATGTGTAGTGTGCGTGTGTTGTGTTTTAAGAGGTCTTGGGTATATCGAGGGCCGTATGGGCGCGACAGCCTCACATGCCTGATGCGCCAGTGGGAAAAAGGGGCTTCGCCTCTATACTGGGAGTTGTACTCCCAATTGACTTTTGGAGTTAAACTCTTAAAAAAGGACAAAGGGGCTTAGCCCCTGCCAAGGAGTTGTATTCTCAATTGACTTTTGGAGTTAAACTCCTAAAAAGAAAGACTTTATTTTCGGAGTTAAACTCTTAAGAGATTTTCGGGGATGATGAAAGGGAACCCATTTATTCTCCTTTGAGCCCTAGATCTTCTCTTGAGTCTTGGATCTTTCCCAAGGTGGGATTTTTGGAGATGGGTCTCCTTCTTTCTCCTCTCTGTTGACTGGATCTTGGAGAAAAAAAGGGGGGTAAGACTTAAAAATCTTCCCTTTTAGAGATTTGATGGGAGATCTGGGTTCCCCTTCAAGGGTTTTATGGTGAAAAACTATTTCTTTTTGAAAAAAAGAAAAGTTAAACTCTTGATTTAATTCCAAAAAGGGGAAGAAGGTTTAGAATCTTGAAGAAGGAGGAGGCACAGAAACCCTAATTTTGAGGGGAATGAATTCTTCTCTTTTATTTCATTATCATGTTGCCTTATATAGGCTTATAAATTTACACATAGCCCCTTGGGCTTTATAAAATGGCATTTTACCCTTCCCATGCCTCATGTGCTCATTTATTTTGCACATGAGCCATGGGTTTTACAAAAATTTGGCTTTATGCCCATTTTTCTTACATTCATTCATAAAAATTACACCAAAATTATTTATTACATAATTTTCATTTTGGCATGGGAGAGGCCGGCAGCGGGGCTCGACTTGGGCATGGGCCCACATGACCTGGGCTTGGGCCCGCTTACTTGGGGTTGACTTTAACTTTGACTTGGTCAACTGTGGTGTAATTTTTGACCCCAACAAAGTGTCCCCCATCAATAAATTCATACTGCGGATATGAGTTGTGTGCATGAAATTGATGGATCTTGGAGTTAGACTTCAAGGTGGAACATCATTTCGGGGGCGGAGCATCATTCCAGGAGCATAATTCCGGGGATCAGAGCATAAATCCGAGGATCGGAGCGTCATTCCGGGATTGGAGCATCATTCCGAAGAGCAGAGCATGATTCCAAAGATCGGAACACAATTCTGAAGAGCGGAGCATAATTCCGGGGATCGGAGCATAATTCCGACACGGGATAGGTGTATCCTGAGAGGAGCTTAGTTCCGGCACAGGGCAGGCATTCTGAACGAAGTATAGCTCCGATGCAGAGGTTGATTCCGAGTCGAAACATAATTTCGACAGGGAAGGCAGATACTCCGAGGCGAAGCATGATTTCAACACGGGGTACAATCTGAGACGAAGCATGATTCCGACGCAGAGGTCAATTCCCAGGCGAAGCATAATTCCGACGGGGAAAAAAAGGTATTCCGAGACGAAGCATGATTTTAACACGGGGTACACTTTGAGACAAAGCATGATTCCGCCGCAGAGATTGTTGGTTGACTTGATTCTGAGGAGGAGCATAATTCCGACGGCGAGGTCATTGATTGACTTGATTCTGAGTCGAAGCATTATTCCGACGGGGAGGTCGTTGGTTGACTTGTCCGAGGCGAAGCATAATTCCAACTGGGAGGTCGTTGGTTGACTTGATTCCGAGGCGGGGCATAATTCCGACAGGGAGGTCGTTGGTTGACTTGATTCCGAGTCGAAGAATAATTCTGATGGGGAGGTCGTTGTTTGACTTGATTCCGAGGCGGAGCATAATTCCGACAGGGAGGTTATTGCTTGACTTGATTCCGAGGCGGAGCATAATTCCGACAGGGAGGTCGTTGGTTGACTTGATTCTGAGTCGAAGAATAATTCCGACGGGAGGTCATTGCTGCCTTTTTTGCGACTTGGACGGTCGGTGCTGCCCTTTTAGCGACATGGACGGTCGGTGCTGCCCTTTTAGCGACGTGGATGGTCGTTGCTACCCTTTTTGAAACTTGGACGGTCGGTGCTGCCCTTTTAGCGACGTGGACGGTCATTGCTGTCCTTTTAGCGACGTGGACGGTCGGTGCTTGATTTGACTTGCTCCGCTTCTTACGGTGTCAGGGATTGAAGTTGACTTGCTGATTTGATGTGATTTGGGTTGACATCAGCATCGCTATACTGGAATATGGTACCAAGAGCGAATCATCATTTTCCATGAGTGGATTTGGAGATTTTGGTTTTGGTTTGGCATCAGCACCGCTACACTAGAATATGGCACCAGGAGCAAATCATCATTGGCCGTGAGGGGATTTCCCTCGTTCCCAGTTTAACGACTTAGGGGTCATCTGTTCCCAGTTTAATGACTTAGAGGTTATCTGTTCCCAGTTTAACGACTTAAGGGTCTATTGGATCGGAAGTTTAGAATTTTGGGGTTGGGGTCGGCATCAGTTTTGCTAACACTGGAGCACATGTGCTAGGAGCAATTCATCATTTGCGTTTGCCTGTTGGGGAGCGATGGCTTAGGAGACAGGTTTAGGTCTCTATCACCTAAGACTTTTCAATTTTATGAGCCGTAAGGGTCTCATAAGACTTTTCAATTTTATGAGCCGTAAGGGTCTCATAAAAGCATTTTCTCCCTACGAGTCGAAAGGATCTCGTATGTGCATTTTCTCCTTAGGAGTCATGGGGACTCCTTAGTGTGTTTTTCCTTTGTGGGTCGTAAGGATCTCACGAAGGCGTTTTCTTACGAGTCATGAGAATCCCATAAGTTTTGTTATCCTCATGTATCGTGAGGACACATGAGTGGGTCTTCCCAAATGGAGCATAATTCCAAGAGCGGAGACCGGCCGCTAGACTGGTGATTGCAGTTGGCTATGGGTGTGATGAGAATTATTTGAACCTGTAGATTGTATATGGTAATCAATTTGGGGACCAACCGTAGGGCTGGGAGAATTTTGGAAAATTGGGTTTTGGTTGGCGTCTGCATCGCTGCACTTGAATATGGTATCAGGAGCGACTCATCATTCGCCGTTGGGAATTTAGAGATTTGGAATTTGGTTGGCGTCTGCATCGCTGCACTGGAATATCGTATCAGGAGCGACTCATCATTCGCCATTTGGAGAGGTTTTTTTGCCGCGATTGCTCTATCATTTTAGCTTTTCCTATCGCGAAGGTCATGATTGCCGTATCATTTCGGCTATTCATTCACGGTTGCCCCATCATTTCGGCTTTTCTTTTATTTACATAACAAAAACTTTTTATTTTTTTACTTTTACAATCCCAGTTTAACGACTTAGGGGTTGACTTTTCTCAGTTTCACGGCGTGGTGGTCAATTGTTTCCAGTTTAACGACGTGGTGGTCGACTGTTCCCAGTTTAACGACGTGGTGGTCATTTGTTCCCAGTTTAACGACGTGGTGGTCGATTGTTCTCAGCTTAACAATGTGGTGGTCATATGTTGGATCCTAGGCTCGATTCAGCAGGAACCCTAGGCTCCTTTGGCTTAATTGTATAAACGGGTTTTCCGTCATCTAGACCGGGCCGGTGTTGGATGGCAACAACCACGTCATCGTCATGGCCATAAGGCGTAGGAGGACTTGTTCCTCTGGGCTCCATCATGTAGACCGTATGGGTTGTGTATCCATCTACCACTTCTTTATTGACAATATTGCTCGTTTGGCTCTTAGTTTGTTGCCTTAGTCCGCTTTTTTCAGAGAAGGCAGATGTCCGAAAGAATCAGGTCCCTGAAGGACTTCTGTCTCCGTTTGTATGAAATTGGCGGTCGCAGCTTGACTGTTTGCTAACACGTCTTTAGACAATTCTAATTCTCTTGCCTTGTATTGCTTTTCGACCCAATCTTTAAAGACAAAGCAGTCCTCAATGGCATGACCTATCACTCTGTGATAGGGGCAATATTTGGGGTCGTCAGTCATATTCGCTTCTTGAGGTCTTTTAGATTCTGGCAATTGTAGACTGTTTCTTAGGGCATCCTTGAATATTTTACGGACTTTGTCCCTTCTGAAGGAATAGACCTTATCCAGCTTCTCTTTCAGTGGAGATTCTCCTCCCTTTCCGAACACTGGCTTCCGAGGCTGGTTTGCATTAAGCCCGCTCATCCCTCGCTTATTTTGATTAGCCGAAGTGTTAAAAGATTCAGCATCGTCGGAATTTCCGCCTTTGCGATTATCGTCCTTTCGGTTTCTCCAGGACCTATTGTTATTTTGGGAATTAAAGGAGGACTCTTGCTTTGAGCGCTCCAATATCTGAACTTTCCTGATCAGCTCTTGGAATGTTTTGAGACCCACGGTGCTTAGAAATGGGGCCATCCAATTATTGAGATTTCCGATGAGGAGGCTGACAGATTGGTCCTGCTCTATTGACGGTTCACATTTGATGGAGAGATTGCGCCATCGGGTTATAAAATCTGTGCTGCTTTCGTTGTTCTTTGGCTTGGTCCTTACTAGGTCGGCGATGGTGATCTTATCGCTGACACTTATGAACCTTTATCGAAACAATGATTCCATTTGGATGAAAGTAGTAACGGAGCTATCCTGTATGGTAGCGTACCAGTCGAAAGCGACATCGGTTAAGCTATTAACGAACTGGCGGTGGAGAAGCGCATCATTGCCCCCGGTATTCCCGCATGAGACTTTAAAGTGGGTGATGTGCTGATTCACATTTCCCATCCCATCAAATCTTCCGAATTTGGAGATGACATAGCCGCCAGGAAACTCTACCAGATCATACCAAGCAGGATTTGGTCTCCCACTACTGCTGATATCTTTTTGCGCTTCGGCTTTGGCTACCAATGTTTTGACTTTGTTGGCAACCAAATCCATGATTTGATCTTGAGTTAGCGGGTTGCTGTCATCGGTAGCCAAGAAATTTCCCGAGATAGGATGCGGCTGACTTTCATGCGGCTGACTTTCATGAGGCTCGCCCACCTTTGAATTTGAGGGAATAGACGCCGGCTGCCTCGTGACACCGTTTCCCGGTTCATGAGTAGAACCTTGCACTTAATTGGGCAGCTGAGAGGCAAGTCGGGCCGTGAGCTGTAAGACGACGTTTGTCAATACGTCAATTTTTTAGTAGAGCTTGGCCATCTCCTTGTCTTTGTTTCTAAGCTGCTTCTGAAGCTCTTGGAGAAGTTGCTGCTCTGCGGTCTTAGGACGGAAGATTAGCTTCTTTTCGCTTTCCGAGCCTGACTCCTCATGAACCGAGTGATCTCTCTGCTTATCAGCCTTGCTGGAAGGGTCTTCATTACCTTCCAGAGGAGGATGGTCTTGGAAAGTGGCAGCCACATTCACACCAGATTGGATTTGAGATGTAGTGACCCTATCCTTGCTCTTACCGCGAAGGTTGTCGCCGGGACGCGTGCCTGCCATGTAGACAGTGTGGACCACATATCCATCCATCTCTTTATCTTTGGCGTCTGACTTTTCGAACCATCGTCATGGCCCTTCCTCTTCTAGAAAGGATAGGCGACTGAAGACGGTTGGCCTGACTGGGTCCTTGGGTGGCGCTGTCTGAATCGCAACCTTCTTGACTCTTGCGATCATGGCATTCTTCTGAACCAATTTTAGCGGTTTAAATGAGTTAGCGAGCTTCACCGCCGATTCAGCTGTTATTGCGGGGTAACTCTGTTCTGGAACCTCATGAAATTAAAACTAGCAGGAGCCCTAGCCTTTTTGTTGGCTCTGTATCTGAGCCTTTTCTGTCTTAGCTTCTCGATTTTGAGGGCCTTATGGGCATTCGTCATCTCGGAAATCATGTATTGATTGACGGGGAGCTTAGAGAAGATACCCGATTGAGCAGTTGTCAGGGGCACCGCTGGAGTTTGCCTGAGATGCCTTATTGATTTGTTGGTTTTGATGGCCTTGCCCCCAGCTGGGGCCAAGGAAAGTCGTTCAAACACCGACTTACGTTTGGGTAATGGTGCCCTCGAGATCACTACATTCGGCCTTCTGCCTTTCAAGACCGGTCTGTCTGTTATCGGAGCTTGAGGAGCTGGGATAGCATTGGCTGGAATGAACAGAATAGAGCCAAATGGTAGCAGCGGCTCCTCCCACTGTCGCCCGAGACTGGCCAGGAGGACCGTCGTCACGTCCATCTTCATCGTGTAGGAGATAGGAGCTGTGTTGGGAGCTGAGTTTTTCCTTGGAGACATTTTGTTGCGTCCGATGATTGCAATTGGAAAATTTTAGCCTGCACAAAGAAGCGTGATTTCAGTACATGCAATCGACATATATGTCGATTGAGTTCGCATGAATGTTTAACCCGAAATACGGGAGGAAAGATATGTCCCACCGGGCGTGCCAGAATCTGAAGGGTTTTTTTCGTCACCCCATTGAGATGGGAAATACGCGCCGCTTGTCAGGTGCATTACAGATTCCCCCTGCCTAGGGCAGGCTGGGGTTTATTGATTGTGGGGATCCGAATCTCCGGCAGTCGCGGACTAAGCTGCCATTAATTACACCTCGCCTTTGGAGCGAAGAAACCTCCGATTAACGGGTCAAAATGGTTATGCGAACTCATTGTGCAGTGTGCGTGTATTGTGTTTTGAGAGGTCTTGGGTATATCGGGGGCCTCGCCGAGTTTACAGGGGTCCCGCTACCTGGATAGCGGGCTGGGGGTCAAGAGAGGTAGCAACCCCCTTGCGGGGTGCGGGGTAGCGCCCTGTTAGAAATTTTTTCTAACGGGGGAAAGTGTTGTGTAGTGTGTTTATATATATAAAAAAAGGAGAAATAGCATCCAAAGGACATGTGGGCGCCAGCGCCTCACGTGCCCAGCTAGTGGGCGCTAGGCGCCAGTGCCTCATATGTT
Source organism: Agapanthus africanus (assembly GCA_030015575.1). Classification (NCBI taxonomy): domain Eukaryota; kingdom Viridiplantae; phylum Streptophyta; class Magnoliopsida; order Asparagales; family Amaryllidaceae; genus Agapanthus; species Agapanthus africanus. Next base: position 385,051,010 of record JASDDO010000006.1, on the reverse strand, counting down.
TGGCATGAGGGTGCTGGGCGCCAGCGCCTCACGTGCTTGGCGCGCAGACGCTGGACGCCGGTGCCTCACGTGCTTGGCGCGCGGCGCTGGGTGCCAGCGCCTCACATGCTTGGCATGTGGGTGCTGGGCGCGAGCGGAAAAAAGAGGCTTAGCCCCTATATTGGGAGTTGTACTCCTAATTGACTTTTGGAGTTAAACTCCTAAAAAAGGACAAAGGGGCTTAGCCCTGCACTGGGAGTTGTACTCCCAATTGACTTTTGGAGTTAAACTCCTAAAAAGAAAGACTTTTTTTCGGAGTTAAACTCCCAAGAGATTTTCAGAGATGATGAAAGGGGACCCCTTTCTTCTTCCTTGAGCCTTAGATCTTCTCTTGAGCCTTAGATCTTTCCCACGGTGGGATTTTTGGAGATGGGTCTCCTTCTTCTTCCTCTCTGTTGGCTAGATATTGGAAAAAAGGGGGGTGAGACTTAAAAATCTCCCCTTTTAGAGATTTGATGGGAGATCTGGGTTCCCCTTCAAGGGTTTTATAGTGAAAAACTAATTTTTTTTGGAAAAAAGAAGAGTTAAACTCTTGATTTAATTCAGAAAAGGGGGAAAAGGTTTAGAACCTTGAAGAAGGAGGATGCATAGAAACCATAATTTTTGAAGGGAATGAATTCTTCTCTTTTATTTCATTATCATGTTGCCTTATATAGGATTACAAATTTACACATAGCCCCTTGGACTTTACAAAATGGCATTTTGCCTATGCCATACCTCATGTGCTCATTTCTTTTGCACACGAGCCATGGATTTTACAAAAAAATGGCTTTATACCCATTTTTCTTACATTCATTCATAAAAATTACATCAAAATTATTTATTACATAATTTTCATTTTGGTATGGGAGAGGCCGGTAGCGGGGCTCAACTTGGGCATGGGCCCACTTGACCTGGGCTTGTGCCCGCTTACTTGGTGCTGACTTTGCTTTGACTTGGTCAATCGGGGTGTAATTTTTGACCCCAACAGCGTCATGACAATCCCACCATCGATTGACCAATCAACGCGAATGAATTCCTGATCAAAAGGCCCTCTTCACGGAGCAACTGGGTAGATTCCTGCCCGGCCCATCCACGTTGGGCAACTTCCTGCCCAACGACGTCGTGGATCCAAAGCCCTATTTATGAGGCCCCTGGGTAGATTCCTGTCCAGCCCATCCACAGCGGGCAAATTCCTACCTAACGATGCGGTGGATACAAAGCCCTCTTCATGAGGCAGCCGGGTAGCTTTCTGCCCGGTCCATCCACAGAGGGCAGATTCCTGCCCCTCTTCACGAGGCAGCCGGTTAACTTTCCGCTCGGCCCATCTACAGCAGGCAGCATCCTGCCCAAACGATGACGTGATCCAAAGCCTTCTTCATGAGGCAGCCGGGTAGCTTCCTACCCGGTCCATCCACAGCAGACAGCTTCTTGCCCAACGACGCCATGGATCCAAAGCCCTCTTCATGAGGCAGCCGGGTAGCTTCCTGCCCGGTCCATCCATAGAGGGCAGTTTCCTGCCCAACGACGCCGTGGATCCAAAGCCCTCTTCATGAGGCATCCGGGTAGCTTCCTGCCCAGCCCATCCATAGCGGGCAGCTTCCTTCCCAACGACGTCGTGGATCCAAAGTCCTCTTCACGAGGTAGCCGGGTAGCTTCCTGTCCTGCCCATCCACAGCGGGTAGCTTCCTGCCCAACGACGCCATGGATCTAAAGCCTTCTTCATGAGGTAGCCAGGTAGCTTCCGGCTCCAACGGTGGAACCTAAGGCATCGTGTTAAAACCAGCAAGCCGGCCTCTACCCGGCACACGTACATGAAGTAGGCAAACTCCTAACATGGCCCAAGTAAATAAAGCTCGGGTTCTGTCGATAGCCGGCCCAATTCTAACCCCACTCGAATCCGAAGGAGGGATAGCACTGAGCTCTGCTAAGGTCGCTCGACCCATGTCACACCTCGTCTTCGGGGTGAAAGGGGTACCGGTCTACCTATACTTGGTGTTCGCTTGTCTCACGTCACCTCGACTCCGGGGTGAGGAGGGACACCGGTCTACCTATACTTGGTGTTCGCCCGTCTCACATCACCTTGACTCTAAGGTGAGGAGGGACACTGGTCTACCTATACTTGGTGTTCACTCGTCTCATGTCACCTCGACTCCGGGGTGAGAAGGGACACTGGTCTATCCACACTTGGAAAATAAATGAGAACGAAAACAATCCAATCAGGAACATTAAAGACGAGCTAAAAACACTTCATTAAAATTCCAAATTATATACAAGATATTATAAGCTCTTCACCTTTACAAGATGGCCACAAAATGCCCGAAGGCTTACAAAAAAAGGGGAGGGGGAAAGATAGAGGGCAGGGAGAGTGTAACGACTCTGTTTTAACGTACAAATTTTTTTAAAGTTAATGTATTGAATGGAGTATTTGCAAGCCTGGGTATACTTTAAGTATTATTTTGTTTAAAAAACAACAAGAAAGCACTTGTAGCTCATTGGTAAAGCCTTGCACTGCTGTGACGTAGCCCCTGTGTTCGAATTTCATCAGCCACATATTATTTTTAATGATTTTTCTGTTAAACTTTTTGGAAGCCTAAAAGTTTACACGTGCAATACACGTAAAAATGAAAAGTCACTGAAAACAAACATGTGGAAAATGTTATATGAACAGAGTAGAACACGTGGCAAGAATCCAGAGCCCATCCCCCCACCAACGACCGACGAGATAGCCTTCTAGGCCGGCGCCGCCGCCCTCCATCGGGATTGCTCTCATATTTTGGACCCTAGTCGTTTGGCCTCCCCTCACTACTCCTCTTCTGTTTGTTTTTCCTACAATTAACCAGAGGATTAAAAATCACCATTAAAACCAAATTTTAATGCATTTTAATTCTTTTTTTAATTCTCAAAACCCTAGTTCTATCCTATAAATACAACCCTTCACCCTAGCCTTCTCCATTCTGAAATCCATTATCAAAAATCCTTAAATTTTTCCAAGTCAAAGAAGCGTACAAGTAGAGTTAGCCCAAGGTCAAGTTCCGACGATGATTCAAGAAGATTCCGGTGACCCCGTGATTGATCGTAAAAAAAGTGTTTGTAGAATAATCGCAATCAATAACGGTGTCGCTCATAGTTAGCCGAGATGAGTACGGGTCATCCTCAGGGATGCGTGGAACTTTTAATCTTGCTTTAGATGAGTTGATTAGAGTAAAAGAATAGGGAAGAATAGATTCTAAATCTACGTTTAAATACGGATATAGAATATATAAGAAGAAGCCTTGTAGGGTTCGTTAGGATTTAGTAGTCATGGATGACTAATAAAGGTTACTCCTTTTATCTATTGATAGATTTAAAACTAGATTGATAGTGATGAATGAGGATTAGGGTTCTTAGAAGAAACTAGGGTTTTCACACTATTAACCCTTATCATTTCATTGATCTCTTTTCATGTCTAGCTCTTAACAAAACAATTGTTAATCTGATCTTAAATCGCGATCGAGACTAGCAATAAATTGGTAGCACGCTCGATTAGGATGTTAACGATTCTTTTTCTAAAGTTTATAAACTTCATAAGATTTTAAAAAAGTTAAAATATTTTATCATCCATTGTTCTATCCTAATCCTACGAACCCTAGCAAGCTAGGAATTACTCACGCATGTTGTGAGAAGAAAAAGAAAGGATAGAGAATGAGATCATAATTAAAATGCAGAAAGTAAAAATACAGAAAATAAATAATTAAACAAAATGATCTAGCTTTATTAATCAACTTCACAAGTACAAATCCTACGAATTTAGATTACAAGAGGAAGAAGTTGCTCTCGATCTCTGCTTCGTAGGAAGTAAATGCTCTATCGATTTTCACGTCGCCCTATCACGTCAAATCGTAGAGCTGTCGTGGATCTCTTATTCTTTGACGGTGATTTGCTTAGTGTAAAAGGTGATGAGTTTTAAGTTTAGCCCTCGGTCCTTTATATAGCCTTCAAATCAGAAATCCTAGATCTCAAAGGTTTAGATTTTCCATAAAGATCCACTTTCCAAGTTTTCAGATCCTACGATTTTATTGGCGGATTTTTGATCCTAACTTCTTGAATATCTTGATCTCCCGACCTGAGCTAAAATTGCACAAAATCTCCATGAATAATGTTAGTAATATTTATTAAATTAGAGAGAGTATCTTAATTACTTTATATGGTAATAAATCTTTAAGAAACTTGATTAAGAATATTTGATATGCTATGCATATTTTAATAACTAAATATTATGCATATATTTTGAAATATTATTCTAACCATTTGTATGATATTATATCTTTTAAGAATTGTGATTAGAATATTTGATATGATATGCATATTTTAATTACCAAAATATTATATAAATATTATATGCATATATTTTCCTTCATAATGTTAATTATAATATATAAATATATGGTAAATAGTATTTTGTAGATAAACCCAAATATGTTCTATATTTATAATAAACACATTTAAATATTTAAGAAAAGTAAGGAAAATGTTATATCAAATGTGCAATATTTTCGACTGAACAAATACCCCCAAACTTAACTTTGATCGTCCCGAGCAAACTATTTATTCAAGAGAGGGAGAAAAAGAAAAAGAAAAAACCTAAGTAGCACACTTTCGTAGGCAACACGATTGCACAGAGCATGTGCAACAAGCCGTTAAACCTCTAGGTGTCGCTAGTAGGTGGAGTGTTGTCTCCCGAGAGTTTTCAGCAGATTACACCCACAAAATCCCATAATAAAAGAAAGAAAATGAAAGTTACATACAAAGATAATAACTATAAAAAAAAGAACTTGAAAAGAAGAGTTTCCAATTACACCAGTTTTTCGGTTGCCATGAGCCCTATCTTAATGGTCATGAAAAGATGTCGGAAATCATATCATCCCTCAATAAAACATCGTTTTTAGTCTTCCTCCCTACCTTTCTTCCAAATATTGATCATATACCCCTACGTGTGTATAAAAAACATCCCTACACATAGAGAATTCAATTCAAGCTATCATACTCTTGTCCATCTTCCAAAGTACTTTATAGTCGGTGAATAATATCGATGAAATTGCTCACACATCTTTCATGCGACCGTTAATACTTCTTGAGATACTAACAGACCGATTACTAAATGTGCTTGCTTATTATAACACCCGAGCCCAATGCTACTAATTTCAGTTACCGTTTGAACATAGTGTGGCACTTATTTCATTTATCTTGCTTGATTGTTACTTATTGTAATTTTACCCCGACAATTCATTTCTGCATATAACAATTTATGGCATCTAAAATAAAATTAAAAATATACATCATGGTATGCTTGACACCCCTAACCCTGCTGTAGCGTCCATGCATCGTGTTCTTGTCCCGTTCAGTGAAACGGGCGAGTTTGGACGGCTATGCGCACATACGTGTGTCCGTTTTGGGGGTATGCTTTTTGATTGCAAAATACTTCATTTTAAATTTTGAATCCCACCTAAAATATTCTAATTTAAATTTCAAATTTTTGGACCCGACCCGGGCGCAATTTGGAAATGTTTTATTTTGCTCCAAAATCCCAAATTTCTAATATTTAAACCGTCGAATATATTTTTATAAACCCATTTTTATTTTCCGTTTCATTTTAATCTCTCAAATCTTTCACCAAATTTTTCTTGGCCAGCCAATCACAACCTTCTTATTCCCGTGGGCCCCACCTCATTACTCTCTCTCTCCCCGTCTCTCTCCTCTCTCTATCTCTCTTATCTCTCTCTCGCTTTCTCTCTCTCCCATATATCTCTCTCTCTCTCTCTCATATATATATATATATATATATATATCTTCTTCCTTTTCTTTCTTTCACGAGCACGAACCCTTCGCCGCAACCCTAGCCGCCTCCCTCTTCGCCGCTGCAGCCCCAACGCCGACGCCATCACCACCGGGCTTGTCGTCTCCTCGCCCTCAACCGATCCTCCCTCTCCTCGCCACCTTCTCCTTCCTCTTTCGTTTACCCGAGACCACGCCTGCACCCTCAAAACCCATCGCCGGCGGTCTCTCGTCGTCGCCATCTGCACCACCATCACCCTTCTCACCCCCTGCACACTCCAACACCCCCAACCAACTCCTCTTCCTCTCCTTTTCTCCATTCCCTGCACCAACAATTCCTACCCGAGCCCTAACCCTAAACCGCAGAAACCTCTTCGTCGGCGCCCTCACCGCCGTCGATCTCACCACCATCACACCCTCTGCAACCCAGTAAGCAATCTCTTCTCTTTCTCCATCTACTTCTTCTCCTTCTCTTCTTTTTCCTTATCCTCCTTGAACTCATGCATTTGTGTTTGCTGTTTTTGAGTTCGCCGGAATCCGACCGTGCTGACGACGTGTCCCGACGTTCCAGTGTGGTACCCCGACCCGTGTGGCTTCACTGTTCGTCGTTTGGGTTCATTCCGTGAACCATGCGCCCGTCGCGAGTTTTTCCCCGACGACGTTTAACGTTCCGTTTTCCCGATTCGCGACCCGTCGAGGCAAGTACCCCTTGCTACATGCTAAACAATATTTACATACATATTAATGACACCCTAAACCTATAAATTTAACTTTGGTATGATCATTTCTCTTTTTTTCGTGTTCAATTTTGTTATATAACATTTTATCTTTCAAACTTGGAACTTATAGAAATATATCATTGCATCCATGAAGTCTTAAACTTGTTAACATGATTAAACGGCGATAATTGTCATACTACATTCTTATAATGTTGAAATCATCTCTGTGACACAATTAATAACTGTATTGCTAATTGAATGAATCTGCCTATTGCTTAATTCATTGCTTAGATCATGTTGTTAACCATGCTTGATTATGTAACTGAGTATGAGCACACCCATGATATTGTTTACATCTTGACCTGACTTGCTGCATACATATTGATTGACCCGACATGGTACCGTATACTGCTTGACTTGACATGTTGTACCGTGACCTGACCCGTTACCTGATCTTGTGTTTAATGCCAACAAACCTGACATGTAGTCCTCATGGACCGTTCCTGTTGTCTATCCAGACAAACCTGTTTACCTGATCCTGTGTTGGCATTAGTTTCTTGATTTCGGGATACCTGACTTGACATACACATATAACTTGGGGGTATGGGGAAATCAAAGGTGAAACCTGACTTGTAACTCAACAGTTCACTACCTGTTCTGATCAGTACACATTCCTGTTTGGTGCCTAGTGGCATGTCTCGGTTTCAGCCTGAAAATATTGAGGCCGTGGTCCCGGGTATGTACGGGATACTATTGAGTGTACACATTCCTGTTTGGTGCCTAGCGGCATGTCTCGGTTTCAGCCCGAGAATATTGAGGCCGTGGTCCCGGGTATGTACGGGATACTATTGAGTTACATCGATGATTCATCAATTTGGTTTCAAAGACTTTAGAATAGAAAACCTGATAGAACAGTCCAGTTTACCCACTGCACACTACCCTGCACTGCTCTGATTCATATTATTGTTACTCTTTCTTTATTCATGTTTATATTCGCATTGCCTGTTTATTATGTTACTACTTGATGATTTGACGCGCTGACGTCTGGGTTTTGCATGGCCCAGATTCTGTACCGCTGTCGCAGTCCGAGCAGGAGTACTTCAGCCGACAGGCTGAGCTGTGAGTGTTAGCAGTAGTTAGCTTTTCTTTACTGCATTTTATTCCTGATGTGAGCCCGCATTATGGGACATACATTCCAGTTATTTTGTATTGGATCTTTCGCTTCCGCATTTATTTATTCTTGACTCATGTTATCTTGGATTATGGACATGTTTTAGATAGTTTTATTTGTTCTTGATATCTCTACAACCGTAATGTGACTGTGGATGGATACTTCCTACCCACAGGTAGTATGGTTGGCTATATCACGTGCCCATTTTAGCGTACTCTGGGAAGCGGGGCGTGACATGGTTCTTTTGGTATCAGAGCGATAGGTTAATTGGGTTGATTCTTTTGTAGTTGGGTATTGTACCCAATACACGAATCAGAATACCCGTGTTTAGGAAATATGTCCTGCCACCTTGCCGTTTTACCATTCTTGAATCACATTCTTCCTGATTATATCTTTTACGATGTGCAAACTTCATTTGCATATCGACTCGAAAACCTGATTCCTTGTTATCTCTAGGACTTAGGCGACTTGGGTGGAGTTATGTAATTGTGGCTATGATACCGCGGCATAGTTACAATGCGGCACTCTATTTAAGTATCTTGGAGTTCTAGCCTTGATCTATATTTAGAATCTATCATCATGCTAATGTTGGGTGTTTTGAGTTCAGGAATATGGCCGGTAAGAATTTGAAGACGTACCAAGGACGTGTGGACAAAGCCGCCATGCGTGGAGTGATAAGGGGAATGCTGGAGAATCAAAAGAAACAGACCGAGCTGAAGCTGGCGTCTGCACTGAACCAAACGTCCGTACGTAGAAGTGTTCCGGTGAACAGACTCAGCATAGCACCAATGAAGAAAACAATTGTGGTTGATCGGAAGAAGAGCGTGATTTGTAACTACTGCCATGTACACGGACATGTGCAAAAGGATTGTCGAAGGAAGCTGGGACTCTGTTTTGTTTATGGAGCGGCAGATCACGCCATTAGTGCTTGTCCGTCGAAGTTTCGCACGAAGGATGTTTTTCAGAAGCCTCCGCAGAGACCGTTCCAAGGACAGAAACAGCTGACTCAAGGACCTAATCAGGCTCGAGCTTTTACCTTGACAGCTGAGGAAGCTAAGGCGTCAGGAGAAGTTGTTTCAGGTACTCCACTCGTTCATGGTTTTCCCCGCTTTAGCGTTATTTGATTCTGGTGCATCCCATTGTTTTATGTCATCCAAGTTTTTAACTACACACTCGATTGACTACACGACCCTGTCTAGTTTCTGGGACATACACATTGGGAATGGGAAAATCATAGCCAGTAGGGAATGTAAAGATTATACAGTTGTTGTGTGCGGACAGGAGCTTTTTGCAGATTTCTTGGTGATTGATACGGGCAGCTACGAAGTCGTCTTGGGAATGGATTTTCTTGGCACTTTCCACGCTCACATTGATTGTAGGGCAAGGAAGGTAATTTTCCAGATTCCCGGACATCCCGAGTTTAGCTTCACTGGAGGAAGCAGTTCTGTCGGGCCAGTCGAGTTTAGGGCTAGGCCGACAAACAATATTCTTGCAGCAATAGAAGTTGATAATAGTGAAGAGCCGGCTGTTGTTCGTGATTTTATGGACGTGTTTGAAGATATATCGGGATTACCGCCGAAGCGATACGTGGAGTTCGCAATTGATCTTATTCCTGGTGCAGCGCCAGTATCCAAAGCGTATTATCCAATGGCACCAGTAGAGTTGGAAGAAGTCAAGAAACAGGTTGCTGAATTGCTTGAGAAGAGTTGGATTCGGAGCAGTAACTCATCTTGGGGAGCTCCAGTTCTTCTAGTAAAGAAGAATGATGGCACAAGAAGGATGTGCATCGACTATCGAGAATTAAACCGGGTGACTATTAAGAACAAGTACCCGATCGCTCGCATTGGCGAACTTTTCGAGCAGCTTAGTGGCGTGAGGATATTCTCGAAGCTGGATTTACGATCCGGATATCATCAGGTCCGAGTGAAAGCAGAAGATATTTGCAAGACGGCGTTCCGAACTCGGTATGGACACTACGAATACTTAGTGATGCCCTTCGGAGTAACGAATGCGCCGGCAGTATTCATGGACTTGATGAACCGAATCTTTTCACCATTCTTGGATCAATTTATTGTGGTATTCATTGACAATATTCTGGTTTACTCGAAGAGTTTTGCAGAACATGCTGAGCATTTGAAGATCGCACTGCAGACGTTGAGACAGGAGAAGTTATATGCGAAGATGAGCAAGTGCGAGTTTTGGCTGGAGGAAGTAAAGTTTTGGGGCATGTTGTGTCTGGCGATGGAATTGTCGTCTATCCAGAAAAGATTGTAGCAGTTCGAGATTGGCCGATTCCAAAGAATGTTGCTGAGATAAGAGGTTTCATTGGACTGGCCGGATACTACAGGAGATTTGTGGAGAACTTTGCTCATCTGGCAGAGCCGTTGACCAAGCTTACGCGCAAGGAGGTACCTTTTGTATGGACGGACAAATGTGCGTTAGCTTTTGAGACATTGAAGCAGAAGTTGATAACCGCCCCTATTCTGACCATGCCAGACAATTCCGGAGGATTGGTGATTCACAGCGACGCATCTGGGAAAGGATTGGGATGTGTTTTGATGCAGCATGGGAAGGTTGTAGCATACGCATCGAGACAGTTGAAGACCCATGAGAAGAATTACCCAACTCATGACTTGGAACTTGCGGCTGTGATTTTCGCTTTGAAGATTTGGAGACACTACCTTTTGGGCGAAAAGGTCGAAGTTTTTACTGATCATAAGAGCTTGAAGTATGTGTTCACACAGAAGGAGCTTAATATGAGGCAGCGTAGATGGTTGGAGCTGATGGCTGACTACGATCTTGATCTTAAGTACCATCCGGGGAAGGTTAACATCGTGCCGGATGCGCTTAGTCGGTTACCAGCAATTCATGTGTTAACTACGCAGAAGGAGATCGTTGAAGATTTTCGAAGATTTGACTTGGAGGTTGTGGTACCGCATTCTACGGGGCAGTTGATGCAGCTGCAAGTACATTCATCATTGATCGAGAATATTAAAGCAGCACAATCGCAGGACTCTAGACTGCAAAAGTTTCGAGGACAGGTTGAAGCCGGACTACGAACAGATTTATTGATCCACGAAAATGGTTCGTTGAGGTATGGTAGCCGTTTATGTGTGCCAAAGAGAGATATTCGTGAAGAGCTTATGAAGGAGGCACACAGTTCAGCTTATTCTGTACATCCAGGATGCACAAAGATGTATCGAGATATTCGACAGCATTTCTGGTGGGAAGGCATGAAACGGGAGATTGCTCGCTTTGTGGCAAAGTGCTTGGTGTGTCAGCAAGTTTAGGCTGAACACCAAAGGGTTGCTGGTTTGTTGCAACCACTTCCGATTCCTCAGTGGAAGTGGGAACATATAACCATGGATTTCGTGACGGCTTTACCGCGGAGTCCAAAGGGCAACAATGCTGTATGGGTGATTGTTGATCGATTGACAAAGGCAGCTCACTTTATTCCTTTTCGGGTTGGTCAATCAACAGAGACTTTGACAGAGCGGTACATGCAGGAGATTGTAAGATTGCATGGAGTACCGGTGAGCATCGTGTCCGATCGAGACACTCGGTTCTTATCACACTTTTGGCGGAGTTTACAGGAATGTTTGGGGACTCGATTGAAATTTAGCACAGCTTATCATCCTCAAACTGATGGTCAGTCGGAGAGAACAATCCAAACTCTTGAGGATATGTTGAGGGCATGCATGTTGGACTTCAAGGGTTCTTGGGAGGATCATCTGCATTTGGTGGAGTTTTCTTACAACAACAGTTTTCAGGCAACTATCCAGATGGCTCCATTTGAAGCTTTGTATGGTCGTAAATGCCGTTCACCTGTTTGTTGGGATGATGTCGGTGAACGAAGATTATTGGGACCGGATTTGGTTGTGCAGACAGTTGAGAAGGTTAACACTATCAGAAATCATATGAAGGCAGCACAAGACCGACAGAAGAGTTGGGCAGACACGTCAAGAAGACCTCTAGAGTTCGCCGTGGGTGATTTGGTATTCTTGAAGATATCACCGACTAGAGGGGTGATTCGTTTTGGAAGTCGAGGAAAGCTTAGTCTTCGATTCGTTGGACCCTTTGGGATCTTGGAGCGTGTTGGTGAGGTAGCGGATCGTTTGGCGTTACCGCAGTCCTTGGCAAGTGTGCACGATGTGTTTCACGTATCTCAACTCCGTAGGTATGTTCGAGATGAAACGCACGTATTGGATCATTCGGAGGTAACAGTACGAGAAGACTTGACTTTTCTGGAGCGAATGATTGAAATCGTGGATCGAGGGGGAAAATTTCTTAAGAACAAGATGATCCCTCTTGTGCTTGTTTCTTGGGGTAATCGCTCGCATGAAGAGTCCACTTGGGAACGAGAAGATGAAATCCGGAAGAAGTTTCCTCACATTTTCTTGTAGTTATCTATCCTTGTATTCTTGGAATTTCGAGGACGAAATTCTTTTTGTAGTTGGGTATAATGTAACACCCGAGCCCAATGCTACTAATTTCAGTTACCGTTTGAACATAGTGTGGCACTTATTTCATTTATCTTGCTTGATTGTTATTTATTGTAATTTTACCCTGACAATTCATTTCTGCATATAACAATTTATGGCATCTAAAATAAAATTAAAAATATACATCATGGCATGCTTGACACCTCTAACCCTGCTGTAGCGTCCGTGCATCGTGTTCTTGTCCCGTTCAGTGAAACGGGCGAGTTTGGACGGCTACGCGCACGTACGTGTGTCCGTTTTGGGGGTATGCTTTTTGATTGCAAAATACTTCATTTTGAATTTTGAATCCCGCCTAAAATATTCTTATTTCAATTTCAAATTTTTGGACCCGACCCCGGGCGCAATTTGGAAATGTTTTACTTTGCGCCAAAATCCCAAATTTCTAATATTTAAACCGTCGAATATATTTTTATAAACCCATTTTTATTTTCCGTTTCATTTTAATCTCTCAAATCTTTCACCAAATTTTTCTTGGCCAGCCAATCACAACCTTCTTATTCCCGTGGGCCCCACCCCATTACTCTCTCTCTCCCCGTCTCTCTCCTCTCTCTATCTCTCTTCTCTCTCTCTCGCTTTCTCTCTCTCCCATATCTCTCTCTCTCTCTCTCTCTCTCATATATATATCTTCTTCCTTTTCTTTCTTTCACGAGCACGAACCCTTCGCCGCAACCCTAGCCGCCTCCCCCTTCGCCGCTGCAGCCCTAACGCCGACGCCATCACCACCGGGCTCGTCGTCTCCTCACCCTCAACCGAGCCTCCCTCTCCTCGCCACCTCCTCCTTCCTCTTTCGTTTACTCGAGACCACGCCTGCACCCTCAAAACCCATCGCCGGCGGTCTCTCGTCGTCGCCATCCTCACCACCATCACCCTTCTCACCCCCTGCACACTCCAACACCCCCAACCAACTCCTCTTCCTCTCCTTTTCTCCATTCCCTGCACCAACAATTCCTACCCGAGCCCTAACCCTAAACCGCAGAAACCTCTTCGCCGGCGCCCTCACCGCCGTCGATCTCACCACCATCACACCCTCTGCAACCCAGTAAGCAATCTCTTCTCTTTCTCCTTCTACTTCTTCTCCTTCTCTTCTTTTTCCTTATCCTCCTTGAACTCATGCTTTTGTGTTTGTTGTTTTTGAGTTCGCCGGAATCCGACCGTGCCGACGACGTGTCCCGACGTTCTAGTGCGGTACCCCGATTCGTGTGGCTTCACTGTTCGTCGTTTGGGTTCATTCCGTGAACCGTGCGCCCGTCGCGAGTTTTTCCCGACGGCGTTTAACGTTCCGTTTTCCCGATTCGCGACCCGTCGAGGCAAGTACCCCTTGCTACATGCTAAACAATATTTACATACATATTAATGACACCCTAAACCTATAAATTTAACTTTGGTATGATCATTTCTCTTTTTTTCGTGTTCAATATTGTTATATAATATTTTATCTTTCAAACTTGGAACTTATAGAAATATATCATTGCATCCATGAAGTCTTAAACTTGTTAACATGATTAAACGGCGATAATTGTCATACTGCATTCTTATAATGTTGAAATCATCTCTGTGACACAATTAATAACTGTATTGCTAATTGAATGAATCTGCCTATTGCTTAATTCATTGCTTAGATCATGTTGTTAACCATGCTTGATTATGTAACTGAGTATGTGCACACCCATGATATTGTTTATATCTTGACCTGACTTGCTGCATACATATTGATTGACCCGACATGGTACCGTATACTGCTTGACTTGACATGTTGTACCGTGACCTGACCCGTTACCTGATCTTGTGTCTAATGCCAACAAACCTGACATGTAGTCCTCATGGACCGTTCCTGTTGTCTATCCAGACAAACCTGTTTACCTGATCCTGTGTTGGCATTAGTTTCTTGATTTCGGGATACCTGACTTGACATACACATATAACTTGGGGGTATGGGGAAATCAAAGGTGAAACCTGACTTGTAACTCAACAGTTCACTACCTGTTCTGATCAGTACACATTCCTGTTTGGTGCCTAGCGGCATGTCTCGGTTTCAGCCCGAGAATATTGAGGCCGTGGTCCCGGGTATGTACGGGATACTATTGAGTGTACACATTCCTGTTTGGTGCCTAACGGCATGTCTCGGTTTCAGCCCGAGAATATTGAGGCCGTGGTCCCGGGTATGTACGGGATACTATTGAGTGTACGGGATACTATTGAGTTACATCGATGATTCATCAATTTGGTTTCAAAGACTTTAGAATAGAAAACCTGATAGAACAGTCCAGTTTACCCACTGCACACTACCCTGCACTGCTCTGATTCATATTATTGTTACTCTTGCTTTATTCATGTTTATATTCGCATTGCCTGTTTATTATGTTACTACTTGATGATTTGACGCGCTGACGTCTGGGTTTTGCATGGCCCAGATTCTGTACCGCTGTCGCAGTCCGAGCAGGAGTACTTCAGCCGACAGGCTGAGCTGTGAGTGTTAGCAGTAGTTAGCTTTTCTTTACTGCATTTTATTCCTGATGTGAGCCCGCATTATGGGACATACATTCCAGTTATTTTGTATTGGATCTTTCGCTTCCGCATTTATTTATTCTTGACTCATGTTATCTTGGATTATGGACATGTTTTAGATAGTTTTATTTGTTCTTGATATCTCTACAACCGTAATGTGACTGTGGATGGATACTTCCTACCCACAGGTAGCATGGTTGGCTATGTCACGTGCCCATTTTAGCGTACTCTGGGAAGCGGGGCGTGACATGGTTCTTTTGGTATCAGAGCGATAGGTTAATTGGGTTGATTCTTTTGTGGTTGGGTATTGTACCCAATACACGAATCAGAATACCCGTGTTTAGGAAATATGTCCTGCCACCTTGCCGTTTTACCATTCTTGAATCACATTCTTCCTGATTATATCTTTTACGATGTGCAAACTTCCTTTGCATATCGACTCGAAAACCTGATTCCTTGTTATCTCTAGGACTTAGGCAACTTGGGTGGAGTTATGTAATTGTGGCTATGATACCGCGGCATAGTTACAATGCGGCACTCTATTTAAGTATCTTGGAGTTCTAGCCTTGATCTATATTCAGAATCTATCATCATGCTAATGTTGGGTGTTTTGAGTTCAGGAATATGGCCGGTAAGAATTTGAAGACGTACCAAGGACGTGTGGACAAAGCCGCCATGTGTGGAGTGATAAGGGGAATGCTGGAGAATCAAAAGAAACAGACCGAGCTGAAGCCGGCGTCTGCACTGAACCAAACGTCCGTACGTAGAAGTGTTCCGGTGAACAGACGCAGCATAGCACCAATGAAGAAAACAATTGCGGTTGATCGGAAGAGGAGCGTGATTTGTAACTACTGCCATGTACACGGACATGTGCAAAAAGATTGTCGAAGGAAGCTGGGACTCTGTTTTGTTTGTGGAGCGGCAGATCACGCCGTTAGTGCTTGTCCGTCGAAGCTTCGCACGAAGGATGTTTTTCAGAAGTCTCCGCAGAGACCGTTCCAAGGACAGAAACAGCTGACTCAAGGACCTAATCAGGCTCGAGCTTTTACCTTTACAGCTGAGGAAGGTAAGGCGTCAGGAGAAGTTGTTTCAGGTACTCCACTCGTTCATGGTTTTCCCCGCATTAGTGTTATTTGATTCTGGTGCATCCCATTGTTTTATGTCATCCAAGTTTTTAACTACACACTCGATTGACTACACGACCCTGTCTAGTTTCTGGGACATACACACTGGGAACGGGAAAATCATAGCCAGTAGGGAATGTAAAGATTGTACAGTTGTTGTGTGCGGACGGGAGCTTTTTGCAGATTTCTTGGTGATTGATACGGGCAGCTACGAAGTCGTCTTGGGAATGGATTTTCTTGGCACTTTCCACGCTCACATTGATTGTAGGGCAAGGAAGGTAATTTTCCAGATTCCTGGATATCCCGAGTTTAGCTTCACCGGAGGAAGCAGTTCTGTCGGGCCAGTCGAGTTTAGGGCTAGGCCGACAAACAATATTCTTGCAGCAATGGAAGTTGATAATAGTGAAGAGCCGGCTGTTGTTCGTGATTTTATGGACGTGTTTGAAGATATATCGGGATTACCGCCGAAGCGATACGTGGAGTTCGCAATTGATCTTATTCCTGGTGCAGCGCCAGTATCCAAAGCGTATTATCCAATGGCACCAGTAGAGTTGGAAGAAGTCAAGAAACAGGTTGCTGAATTGCTTGAGAAGAGTTGGATTCGGAGCAGTAACTCGCCTTGGGGAGCTCCAGTTCTTCTAGTAAAGAAGAAGGATGGCACAAGAAGGATGTGCATCGACTATCGAGAATTAAACCGGGTGACTATTAAGAACAAGTACCCGATCGCTCGCATTGGCGAACTTTTCGAGCAGCTTAGTGGCGCGAGGGTATTCTCGAAGCTGGATTTGCGATCCGGATATCATCAGGTCCGAGTGAAAGCAGAAGATATTTGCAAGAAGGCGTTCCGAACTCGGTATGGACATTACGAATACTTAGTGATGCCCTTCGGAGTAACGAATGCGCCGGCAGTATTCATGGACTTGATGAACCGAATCTTTTCACCATTCTTGGATCAATTTATTGTGGTATTCATTGACGATATTCTGGTTTACTCGAAGAGTTTTGCAGAACATGCTGAGCATTTGAAGATCGCACTGCAGACGTTGAGACAGGAGAAGTTATATGCGAAGATGAGCAAGTGCGAGTTTTGGCTGGAGGAAGTAAAGTTTTGGGGCATGTTGTGTCTGGCGATGGAATTGCCATCGATCCAGAAAAGATTGTAGCAGTTCGAGATTGGCCGATTCCAAAGAATGTTGCTGAGATAAGAGGTTTCCTTGGACTGGCCGGATACTGCAGGAGATTTATGGAGAACTTTGCTCGTCTGGCAGAGCCGTTGACCAAGCTTACGCGCAAGGAGGTACCTTTTGTATGGACGGACAAATGTGCGTTAGCTTTTGAGACATTGAAGCAGAAGTTGATAACCGCCCCTATTCTGACCGTGCCAGACAATTCCGGAGGATTGGTGATTCACAGCGACGCATCTGGGAAAGGATTGGGATGTGTTTTGATGCAGCATGGGAAGGTTGTAGCATACGCATCGAGACAGTTGAAGACCCATAAGAAGAATTACCCAACTCATGACTTGGAACTTGCGGCTGTGATTTTCGCTTTGAAGATTTGGAGACACTACCTTTTGGGCGAAAGGGGCGAAGTTTTTACTGATCATAAGAGCTTGAAGTATGTGTTCACACAGAAGGAGCTTAATATGAGGCAGCGTAGATGGTTGGAGCTGATGGCTGACTACGATCTTGATCTTAAGTACCATCCGGGGAAGGTTAACGTCGTGCCGGATGCGCTTAGTCGGTTACCAGCAATTCATGTGTTAACTACGTAGAAGGAGATCGTTGAAGATTTTCGAAGATTTGACTTGGAGGTTGTGCTACCGCATTTGTAACACCCGAGCCCAATACTACTATTTTCTGTTACTGGTTGAGCATTAGATATTGCTTATTTCATTTAGCTTGTCTGTTTGACACTTGCCGTGAAATTTTATCTGGCTAAGTCATTTCTGCATATAACAAATTTTAGCACCTAAAATAAAATTAAAAATACCTATCTTGGCCTACTCGACACCCCTAGCCGCGTAGTAGCGTCCGTGCATCGAGTTCTCGTCCCGTTCGGTGAAACGGACGAGTTTGGACGGCTACGCATGCGTACAGGTGACCGACTTGGGGGTATGCTTTTTATTCACAAAACATTTCATTTTATAATTTGGAACCCGCTTAAAATCCTATTATTTAAATTTCAAATTTTTGGACCCAACCTGGGCGCGATTTGGAAATGTTTCATTTAGCGCCAAAATACCAAATTAATAAAAATTCGAAAACTATATTTATAATCTAAATCTTACTGTTAAATTATATTTGGAAATCTTTTAAAAGTTTGTTTAAATCTTTCTGGCCAATCACGGGGCTCTTAACCCCCGTGGGCCCCTCCTTTTTCCCTCTCTCTCTATCTCTCGTATTCTATCTCTCCCTCTCTCTAGCTGTCTCTTTCTCTCTCTCTCTCTAACCCTCTCTCTCTCTCTCTCCTATATATATATATCATCCTTTTCCCCTCTTTTCCAGAACCCATCGCGAGAACACTACGACCCAGTCCTAGCCGCCTCCGCCGTCGCCACCGCAGCTCCAACGCCGGCGCTAGCTCCACCGTTGCCCTCGCCTCCGCCTCCTCTTCCCAACCTCAACATCTTCTCCTTCTCCCCCGTGCGCCCTGTGCAGCCGCGATCGCCGCAGTTCCCTGCAGCAACCTCCTCGCCGGCGGGCCTCGTCGTCGCCTTCCGTGCTGCCGACCAGCACCTCGCCGTGGTTCCCTTACCACCACTCTCCTCCTCCCGGTGCACCCCGACCAGACCCACGACCACCTGCACACCAGCCGCAGCCACCCGCAGCCCCTGCACGCCGTCGAACCGCCGTCTGTCGCCGCCGATGACCCCGTCCTCTTGTCCCCGACCTCGCACGCTCCTCGGTAAGATACTTCCTTTCTCTTTTCCCTTCTTCTTTCTATCTCGGCTAATGCATTCATCGGCAGTTTTTCCCCCGCGATCACTGTTCACCGCCGGAGCTCCAGTGACGTCGTCAACCTTCGCAACCCCTCTGCTGATCATCGTAAGCACTCTCTCAGATCCTCCTCCCCCCTTTCTTTGTATTTTCCTTGCGTTTCTTGCTTCTTGTTTCATACCATAATGTTTCGTTCACTGTTCTCTTTCTCGCCGGAATCCGGCGATGCCGACGACATGATCCGACGTTCCAGCGAGGTACCCCAATCCGCGTGGTGCTATTGTTCGTTGTTTGGGTTCAATCCGTGAACCGTGCGTCCGTCGCGAGTTTCCCCGCCGACGTTACGTTCCGTTTTTCCCGGTTCGCGACCCGTCGAGGCAAGTATCACTTGCTACATGCTATACTATACAATTATATATGTTTGACTCATTAAACCTGCAAAACTTAACTCGGTATAGTTATTTTCTCATTTGGTTGCAATATGACATATATATCATTTTACAGTTAACAAAGAAATTTACAGTTTGCCACTTTTAACCTAAGAACCAAGTTTACCTGTTAATCACATTTTACCGTTTAATAGATTGTAGCACTTTCCCATGTAGTTCTATTACATTCGGAATATTCGTATTCAAAGGCTTGATATAACTGTATTGCATCATCATTTAAACTGTTGCACCGCTAAGGGTGCTCAAAACCTGTTAATATAATAAAACGGCTGCACTATATTAATGCACTATTGTGATTGAATGAACTGCTTATTATTGTTTAATTTATTGCTTATTTCCTGCTGTTAATCCCCTGTTCGATTATATATCTGTTGTGAGCACACCCACGATATTGTTACATCTTGACTTGACCTTGTTACACATGATATATATTGGTACACCTGACATGGTATTGTACCATTTACTATTGACTTGACCTGATGTACCATGACCTGACCTGTTACCTGATCTCGTGCCTAATGCCAACAAACCCGACATGTAGTCCTCATGGACCATTCCTGTTGTCTATCCAGACAAAACCTGCTGTTACCTGATCCTGTGTTGGCATTAGTTCTTGATTACTGAATACCTGACCTGACACATATAACTTGGGGGTATGGGGAAATCAAAAGTGTAAACTAAAGTGTAACTTAAAAGGGTATTACTTGATCCGTGGTCCCGGGGGGTAACGGGACAGAGCCATTCGTGACTCTTACATTTTCCTGATCCGTGGTCCCGGGAGGTAACGGGACGGAACCACTATTGGTTCACATATTCCTGATCCGTGGTCCCGGGGGGTAACGGGACATATCCTTTGAGTTACATGGAGGATTACTCAAATTGATTTCAAAGACTTTAGAATAGAAAACCTGATAGAACAGTTTAGTTACCCACTGCACACTACCCTGCACTGCTTGATTCACATTATTTGCTACTCTCGTTTTATTCATGTTTATTTTGCATTGCCTGTTACACTGTTCCTATTATACTACTTGATGACATGACGCGCTGACGTCTGGGTTTTGCATGGCCCAGATTCCGTACCGCTGTCGCAGTCCGAGCAGGAGTACTTCAGCCAGCAGGCTGAGCTGTGAGGTGTTAGTATTAGTTAGTTTTATTTCCTGCATTTATTTCCTGATGTGAGCCCGCATTATGGGACATACTTTTCAGTTATTTGTATTGGATCATTTGCTTCCACATTTATTTATTATTGACTCCTGTTATTCTGGTTTATGGACATGTTTTAGAAAATTTTATCTTGTTCTTGATATCTCTACAGCCGTAATGTGACTGTGGATGGATACTTCCTAACCATAGGTAGCATGGTTGGCTATGTCACGTGCCCAATCTAGCGTACTCTGGGAAGCGGGGCGTGACATGGTTCTTTTGGTATCAGAGACATAGGTTAGTTGGGTTGATTCTTTTGTAGTTGGGTATTGTACCCAATACACGAATCAGAATACCCGTGTTTAGGAAACATGTCCTGCCACTTTGCCATTTACCATTCTTGAATCACATTCTTCCTGATTATATCTTTTACGACGTGCAAACTTACTTTGCATGTCGACTCGAAAACCTGATTTCTTGTTATCCCTAGGAATTAGGCGACTTGGGTGGAGTTAAGTAATTGTGGCTATGATACCGCGGGTTACAATACGGTACTCTATTTAAGTATCTTGGAGTTCTAGCCTTGATCTATATTCAGAATCTATCATCATGCTAATATTGGGTATTTTGATTCCAGGAATATGGCCGATAAGAATTTGAAGATGTACCAAAGTCGTGCGGACAAGGCCGCCATGCGTAGAGTGATAAGGGGATTGCTGGAGAATCTAAAGAGACAGACCGAGCTGAAACCGGCGTCTGCACTGAACCAAACGTCTGTACGTAGAAGTGTTCCGGTGAACAGACGCAGCGTAGCACCAATGAAGAGAACAATTGTAGGTGATCGGAAAAGGAGCGTGATTTGTAACTACTGCCGTTTACCTGGGCACGTGCAGAAGGATTGTCGAAGGAAGCTGGGACTTTGTTTAGTTTGTGGAGCGGCTGATCACGCAGTTGGTGCCTGTCCGTCGAAGCTTCGTACGAGAGATGATATACAGACGCCTCCACAGAGACCGTTCCAAGGGCAGAAACAGCTGACTCAAGGACCTAATCAAGCTCGAGCTTTTACCTTGACAGCTGAGGAGGCCAAGGCATCAGGAGAAGTGGTTTCAGGTACTTTACTCGTTCAGGGTTTTCCCGCATTGGCATTATTTGATTCTGGTGCATCCCACTGTTTTATGTCATCCAAGTTTATAACTACACACTCGATTACCTACACGACCCTGTCTAGTTTCTGGGACATACACACTGGGAATGGGAAAATCATAGCTAGTAGGGAGTGTAAAGATTGTACGGTTGTTGTGTGCGGACGGGAACTCTTTGCAGATTTCTTGGTGATAGATACGGGCAGCTATGAAGTTGTCTTGGGAATGGATTTTCTTGGCACTTTCCACGCCCACATTGACTGTAGGGCAAGGAAAGTAATTTTCCAGATTCCCGGACATCCTGAGTTTACCTTCAATGGAGGAAGCAGTTCTGTCGGGCCAGTCGAGTTTAGGGCTAGGCCGACTAACAATGTTCTTGTAGCTATGGAAGTTGATGGTAGTGAAGAACCGGCGGTTGTTCGCGATTTTATGGATGTGTTTGAAGATATATCGGGTTTACCGCCGAAGCGAGACGTGGAGTTCGCAATTGACCTTATTCCTGGTGTAGCGCCAGTATCTAAAGCGTATTATCCAATGGCACCAGTAGAATTGAAAGAAGTTAAGAAACAAGTTGCTGAATTGCTTGAGAAGGGTTGGATTCGAAGCAGCAACTCGCCTTGGGGAGCTCCAGTTCTTCTAGTAAAGAAGAAGGATGGCACGAGAAGGATGTGCATCGACTATCGAGAATTAAACCGGGTGACTATTAAGAAAACTTTTTGAGCAGCTGAGTGGCGCGAGGGTATTCTCAAAGCTGGATTTGCGATCCGGATATCATCAGGTCAGAGTGAAAGCAGAAGATATTTGCAAGACGGCGTTTCGAACTCGGTATGGACATTACGAGTACCTAGTGATGCCCCTCGGAGTAACGAATGCGCTGGCAGTATTCATGGACTTGATGAACCGAATCTTTTCACCGTTCTTGGACCAGTTTATTGTGGTATTCATTGACGATATTCTGGTTTACTCGAAGAGCTTTGAGGAGCATACTGAGCATTTGAAGATCGCACTGCAGACGTTGAGACAGGAGAAGCTTTTTGCGAAGATGAGTAAGTGCGAATTTTGGCTGGAGGAAGTGAAGTTTTGGGGCATATTGTGTCTGGCAATGGCATTGTCGTCGATCCAGAAAAGATTGCAGCAGTTCGAGATTGGCCTATTCCAAAGAATGTTGCTGAGATAAGGAGTTTCCTTGGATTAGCCGGATACTACAGGAGATTTGTGGAGAACTTCGCTCGTTTGGCAGAGCCGTTGACCAAGCTTACGCGCAAGGAAGTACCTTTTGTATGGACGGATCAGTGTGCGTTAGCTTTCGAGACGTTGAAGCAGAAGTTGATAACCGCCCCTATTCTGACCATGCCAGACAATTCCGGAGGATTGGTGATTCACAGCGACGCATCTGGGAAAGGATTGGGATGTGTTTTGATGCAGCATGGGAAAGTTGTAGCGTACGCATCAAGACAATTAAAGACCCATGAGAAGAATTATCCAACTCATGACTTGGAGCTTGCGGCTGTGATTTTCGCTTTGAAGATTTGGAGACACTACCTTTTGGGCGAAAGAGTCAAAGTTTTTACAGATCACAAGAGTTTGAAGTATGTGTTCACCTAGAAGGAGTTGAATATGAGGCAGCGTAGATGGTTGGAGCTGATGGCCGACTACGACCTTGATCTTAAGTACCATCCGGGAAAAGTTAACGTCGTGCCGGATGCGCTTAGTCGGTTACCAGCAATTCAGGTGTTAACTACACAGAGGGAGATCATTGCAGATTTTCGAAGATTTGACTTGGAGGTTGTGCTACCGCGTTCTACGGGACAGTTGATGCAATTGCAAGTACAGTCGTCTTTAATTGAGAAAATTAAAGCAGCACAATCGCAGGATCCTAGACTGCAAAGGTTTCGAGAGCAGGTTGAGGCTGGACTACGAACAGATTTACTGGTCCACGAAGATGGTTCGTTGAGGTATGGTAGCCATTTGTGTGTGCCAAAGGGGGATGTTCGTGAAGAGCTTATAAAGGAGGCACACAGTTCAGCTTATTCTATACATCCAGGAGGTACAAAGATGTACCGAGATATTCGAAAGCATTTCTGGTGGGAAGGCATGAAACGGGAGATTGCTCGCTTCGTGGCTAAGTGCTTGATATGTCAGCAAGTCAAGGCTGAACACCAAAGGGTTGCTGGTTTGTTGCAACCACTTCCGATTCCTCAGTGGAAGTGGGAACATATAACCATGGATTTCGTGACGGCTTTACCGCGGAGTCCAAAGTTCAACAATGCAGTATGGGTGATTGTTGATCGGTTGACCAAGACAGCTCACTTTATCCCTTTCCGGGTTGGTCAATCAACGGAGACTTTGGTAGAACGGTACATGCAGGAGACTGTAAGATTGCATGGCGTACTGGTGAGCATCGTGTCCGATCGGGACACTCGGTTCTTATCACACTTCTGGAGGAGTTTACAGGAAAGTTTGGGGACTCGATTGAAGTTTAGCACAGCTTATCATCCTCAAACTGATGGTCAGTCGGAGAGAACGATCCAAACTCTTGAAGACATGTTGAGAGCATGCATGTTGGACTTCAAGGGTTCATGGGAGGATCACCTACACTTGGTGGAGTTTTCTTACAACAATAGTTTCCAAGCAACTATCCAAATGGCTCCGTTTGAAGCTTTGTATGGTCGTAAGTGCCGTTCATCTGTTTTTTGGGATGATGTTGGTGAACGAAGATTATTGGGACCGGATTTGGTGGTACAGACAGTTGAGAAGGTTAACACTATCAGAAAGCATATGAAGGCAGCTCAAGACAGACAGAAAAGTTGGGCTGACACGTCAAGAAGACCTCTAGAGTTCGCCGTGGGTGATTTGGTATTCTTGAAAATATCACCGACTAGAGGGGTGATTCGTTTTGGGAGTCGAGGGAAGCTTAGTCCTCGATTCGTTGGACCCTTCGAGATATTGGAGCGCGTTGGAGAAGTAGCGTACCGTTTGGCGTTACCGCATTCCTTGGCGGATGTGCACGATGTGTTTCACGTATCTCAATTACGAAGGTATGTTCGAGATGAAACACACGTCTTGGATCATTCGGAGTTAACAGTACGGGAAGACCTGACTTTTGATAAGCGACCAGTTGAAATCATGGATCGAAGGGAAAAGGTCTTTAAGAACAAGGTTATCCCCCTTGTGCTCATTTCTTGGGGTAATCGATCGCATGGAGAGTCCACTTGGGAGCGAGAAGATGAGATCCGGCAGAAGTTTCCTCACCTTTTCCTGTAGTTTTCTATCTTGTATTCTTGGAATTTCGAGGACGAAATTTTTTTTGTAGTTGGGTATAATGTAACACCCGAGCCCAATACTACTATTTTCTGTTACTGGTTGAGCATTAGATATTGCTTATTTCATTTAGCTTGCCTGTTTGACACTTGCCGTGAAATTTTATCTGGCTAAGTCATTTCTGCATATAACAAATTTTAGCACCTAAAATAAAATTAAAAATACCTATCTTGGCCTACTCGATACCCCTAGCCGCGTGGTAGCGTTTCTGCATCGAGTTCTCGTCCCGTTCGGTGAAACGGGCGAGTTTGGACGGCTACGCGCGCGTACAGGTGACCGATTTGGGGGTATGCTTTTTATTCACAAAACATTTCATTTTAAAATTTGGAACCCGCTTAAAATCCTATTATTTAAATTTCAAATTTTTAGACCCAACCCGGGCGCGATTTGGAAATGTTTCATTTAGCACCAAAATACCAAATTAATAAAATATTCGAAAACTATATTTATAATCTAAATCTTACTGTTAAATTATATTTGGAAATCTTTTAAAAGTTTATTTAAATCTTTCTGGCCAATCACGGGGCTCTTAACCCTCGTGGGCCCCTCCTTTTTCCCTCTCTCTCTCTATCTCTCGTATTCTATCTCTCCCTCTCTCTAGCTGTCTCTTTCTCTCTCTCTCTCTAACCCTCTCTCTCTCTCTCTCCTATATATATATATATCATCCTTTTCCCCTCATAGTTTCTTTCCCAGAACCCATCGCGAGAACCCTACGACCCAGCCCTAGCCGCCTCCGCCGTCGCCACCGCAGCTCCGACGCCGGCGCCAGCGCCACCGTTGCCCTCGCCTCCGCCTCCTCTTCCCAACCTCAACATCTTCTCCTTCTCCCCCGTGCGTCCTGTGCAGCCGCGATCGCTGCAGTTCTATGCAGCAACCTCCTCGCCGGCGGGCCTCGTCGTCGCCTTCCGTGCTGCTGACCAGCACCTCGCCGTGGTTCCCTCACCACCACACTCCTCCTCCCGGTGCACCCCGACCAGACCCACGACCACCTGCACACCAGCCGCAGCCACCCGCAGCCCCTGCACGCCGTCGAACCGCCGTCTGTCGCCGCTGACGACCCCGTCCTCTTGTCCCCGACCTCGCACGCTTCTCGGTAAGATACTTCCTTTCTCTTTTCCCTTCTTCTTTCTATCTCGGCTAATGCATTCATCGGCAGTTTTTCCCCCGCGATCACTGTTCACCGCCGGAGCTCCGGTGATGTCGTCAACCTTCGCAACCCCTCTGCTGATCATCGTAAGCACTCTCTCAGATCCTCCTCCCCCCTTTCTTTGTATTTTCCTTGCGTTTCTTTCTTCTTGTTTCATACCATAATGTTTCGTTCACTGTTCTCTTTCTCGCCGGAATCCGGCGATGCCGACGACATGATCCGACGTTCCAGCGAGGTACCCCGATCCGCGTAGTGCCATTGTTCGTTGTTTGGGTTCAATCCGTGAACCGTGCGTCCGTCGCGAGTTTCCCCGCCGACGTTACGTTCCGTTTTTCCCGGTTCGCGACCCGTCGAGGCAAGTATCACTTGCTACATGCTATACTATACAATTATATATGTTTGACTCATTAAACCTGCAAAACTTAATTCGGTATAGTTATTTTCTCATTTGGTTGCAATATGACATATATCATTTTACAGTTAACATAGAAATTTACAGTTTGCCACATTTAACCTAAGAACCAAGTTTACCTGTTAATCACATTTTACCGTTTAATAGATTGTAGCACTTTCCCATGTAGTTCTATTACATTCGGATATTCGTATTCAAAGGCTTGATATAACTGTATTGCATCATCATTTAAACTGTTGCACCGCTAAGGGTGCTCAAAACCTGTTAATATAATAAAACGGCTGCACTATATTAATGCACTATTGTGATTGAATGAACTGCTTATTGTTGTTTAATTTATTGCTTATTTCCTGCTGTTAATCCCCTGTTCGATTATATATCTGTTGTGAGCACACCCACGATATTGTTACATCTTGACTTGACCTTGTTACACATGATATATATTGATACACCTGACATGGCATTGTACCGTTTACTATTGACTTGACCTGATGTACCATGACCTGACCTGTTACCTGATCTCGTGCCTAATGCCAACAAACCCGACATGTAGTCCTCATGGACCATTCCTGTTGTCTATCCAGACAAAACCTGCTGTTACCTGATCCTGTGTTGGCATTAGTTCTTAATTACTGAATACCTGACCTGACACATATAACTTGGGGGTATGGGGAAATCAAAAGTGTAAACTAAAGTGTAACTTAAAAGGGTATTACTTGATCCGTGGTCCCGGGGGGGGGGGGGTAACGGGACAGAGCCATTCGTGACTCTTACATTTTCCTGATCCGTGGTCCCGGGGGTAACAGGAAAGAACCACTATTGGTTCACATATTCCTGATCCGTGGTCCCGGGGGGTAACGGGACATATCCTTTGAGTTACATGGAGGATTACTCAAATTGATTTCAAAGACTTCAGAATAGAAAACCTGATAGAATAGTTTAGTTACCCACTGCACACTACCCTGCACTGCTTGATTCACATTATTTGCTACTCTCGTTTTATTCATGTTTATTTTGCATTGCCTGTTACACTGTTCCTATTATACTACTTGATGACATGACGCGCTGACGTCTGGGTTTTGCATGGCCCAGATTCCGTACCGCTGTCACAGTCCGAGCAGGAGTACATCAGCCAGCAGGCTGAGCTGTGAGGTGTTAGTATTAGTTAGTTTTATTTCCTGCATTTATTTCCTGATGTGAGCCCGCATTATGGGACATACTTTTCAGTTATTTGTATTGGATCATTTGCTTCCGCATTTATTTATTATTGACTCCTGTTATTCTGGTTTATGGACATGTTTTAGAAAATTTTATCTTGTTCTTGATATCTCTACAGCCGTAATGTGACTATGGATGGATACTTCCTACCCACAGGTAGCATGGTTGGCTATGTCACGTGCCCAATCTAGCATACTCTGGGAAGCGGGGCGTGACAGCATTCTACGGGGCAGTTGATGCAGCTGCAAGTACATTCATCATTGATCGAGAATATTAAAGCAGCACAATCGCAGGACCCTATACTGCAAAAGTTTCGAGGACAGGTTGAAGCCGGACTACGAACAGATTTATTGATCCACGAAGATGGTTCGTTGAGGTATGGTAGCCGTTTATGTGTGCCAAAGGGAGATATTCGTGAAGAGCTTATGAAGGAGGCACTCAGTTCAGCTTATTCTGTACATCCAGGATGCACAAAGATGTATCGAGATATTCGACAGCATTTCTGGTGGGAAGGCATGAAACGGGAGATTGCTCGCTTTGTGGCAAAGTGCTTGGTGTGTCAGCAAGTTAAGGCTGAACACCAAAGGGTTGCTGGTTTGTTGCAACCACTTCCGATTCCTCAGTGGAAGTGGGAACATATAACCATGGATTTCGTGACGGCTTTACCGCGGAGTCCAAAGGGCAACAATGCTGTATGGGTGATTGTTGATCGATTGACAAAGGCAGCTCACTTTATTCCTTTTCGGGTTGGTCAATCAACAGAGACTTTGACAGAGCGGTACATGCAGGAGATTGTAAGATTGCATGGAGTACCGATGAGCATCGTGTCCGATCGAGACACTCGGTTCTTATCACACTTTTGGCGGAGTTTACAGGAAAGTTTGGGGACTCGATTGAAATTTAGCACAGCTTATCATCCTCAAACTGATGATCAGTCGGAGAGAACAATCCAAACTCTTGAGGATATGTTGAGGGCATGCATGTTGGACTTCAAGGGTTCTTGGGAGGATCATCTGCATTTGGTGGAGTTTTCTTACAACAACAGTTTTCAGGCAACTATCCAGATGGCTCCATTTGAAGCTTTGTATGGTCGTAAATGCCGTTCACCTGTTTGTTGGGACGATGTCGGTGAACGAAGATTATTGGGACCGGATTTCGTTGTGCAGACAGTTGAGAAGGTTAACACTATCAGAAATCATATGAAGGCAGCACAAGACCGACAGAAGAGCTGGGCAGACACGTTAAGAAGACCTTTAGAGTTCGCCGTGGGTGATTTGGTATTCTTGAAGATATCACCGACTAGAGGGGTGATTCATTTTGGAAGTCGAGGAAAGCTTAGTCCTCGATTCGTTGGACCCTTTGAGATCTTGGAGCGTGTTGGTGAGGTAGCGTATCGTTTGGCGTTACCGCAGTCCTTGGCAAGTGTGCACGATGTGTTTCACGTATCTCAACTCCGTAGGTATGTTCGAGATGAAACGCACGTATTGGATCATTCGGAGCTAACAGTACGAGAAGACTTGACTTTTGTGGAGCGACTGATTGAAATTGTGGATCGAGGGGAAAAAGTTCTTAAGAACAAGGTGATCCCTCTTGTGCTTGTTTCTTGGGGTAATCGCTCGCATGAAGCGTCCACTTGGGAACGAGAAGATGAAATCCGGCAGAAGTTTCCTCACCTTTTCTTGTAGTTATCTATCCTTGTATTCTTGGAATTTCGAGGACGAAATTCTTTTTGTAGTTGGGTATAATGTAACACCCGAGCCCAATGCTACTAATTTCAGTTACCGTTTGAACATAGTGTGGCACTTATTTCATTTATCTTTCTTGATTGTTACTTATTGTAATTTTACCCTGACAATTCATTTCTGCATATAACAATTTATGGCATCTAAAATAAAATTAAAAATATACATCATGGCATGCTTGACACCCCTAACCCTGCTGTAGTGTCCGTGCATCGTGTTCTTGTCCCGTTCAGTGAAACGGGCGAGTTTGGACGGCTACGCGCACGTACGTGTGTCCGTTTTGGGGGTATGCTTTTTGATTGCAAAATACTTCATTTTAAATTTTGAATCCTGCCTAAAATATTCTTATTTCAATTTCAAATTTTTGGACCCGACCCGGGCGCAATTTGGAAATGTTTTACTTTGCGCCAAAATCCAAAATTTCTAATATTTAAACCGTCGAATATATTTTTATAAACCCATTTTTATTTTCCGTTTCATTTTAATCTCTTAAATCTTTCACCAAATTTTTCTTGGCCAGCCAATCACAACCTTCTTATTCCCGTGGGCCCCACCTCATTACTCTCTCTCTCCCCGTCTCTCTCCTCTCTCTATCTCTCTTCTCTCTCTCTCTCGCTTTCTCTCTCTCCCATATCTCTCTCTCTCTCTCATATATATATATATATATATATATCTTCTTTCTTTTCTTTCTTTCACGAGCACGAACCCTTCGCCGCAACCCTAGCCGCCTCCCCCTTCGCCGCTGCAGCCCCAACGCCGACACCATCACCACCGGGCTCGTCGTCTCCTCGCCCTCAACCGAGCCTCCCTCTCCTCGCCACCTCATCCTTCCTCTTTCGTTTACCCGAGACCACGCATGCACCCTCAAAACCCATCGCCGGCGGTCTCTCGTCGTCGCCATCCGCACCACCATCACCCTTCTTACCCCCTGCACACTCCAACACCCCCAACCAACTCCTCTTCCTCTCCTTTTCTCCATTCCCTGCACCAACAATTCCTACCCGAGCCCTAACCCTAAACCGCAGAAACCTCTTCGCCGGCGCCCTCACCGCCGTCGATCTCACTACCATCACATCCTCTGCAACCCAGTAAGCAATCTCTTCTCTTTCTCCTTCTACTTCTTCTCCTTCTCTTCTTTTTCCTTATCCTCCTTGAACTCATGCTTTTGTGTTTGCTGTTTTTGAGTTCGCCGGAATCCGA
The DNA here is from genome assembly GCA_030015575.1 of Agapanthus africanus. Taxonomy (NCBI): domain Eukaryota; kingdom Viridiplantae; phylum Streptophyta; class Magnoliopsida; order Asparagales; family Amaryllidaceae; genus Agapanthus; species Agapanthus africanus. Next base: position 385,020,441 of record JASDDO010000006.1, on the reverse strand, counting down.
CCGTGCCGACGACGTGTCCTGACGTTCCAGCGCGGTACCTCGATCCGTGTGGCTTCACTGTTCGTCGTTTGGGTTCATTCCGTGAACCGTGCGCCCGTCGCGAGTTTTTCCCCGACGACGTTTAACGTTCCGTTTTCCCGATTCGCAACCCGTCGAGGCAAGTACCCAATGCTACATGCTAAAAAATATTTACATACATACTAATGACACCCTAAACCTATAAATTTAACTTTGGTATGACCATTTCTCTTTTTTTCGTGTTCAATATTGTTATATAACATTTTATCTTTCAAACTTGGAACTTATAAAAATATATCATTGCATCCATGAAGTCTTAAACTTGTTAACATGATTAAACTGCGATAATTGTCATACTGCATTCTTATAATGTTGAAATCATCTCTGTGACACAATTAATAACTGTATTGCTAATTGAATGAATCTGCCTATTGCTTAATTCATTGCTTAGATCATGTTGTTAACCATGCTTGATTATGTAACTGAGTATGAGCACACACATGATATTGTTTACATCTTGACCTGACTTGCTGCATACATATTGATTGACCCGACATGGTACCGTATACTGCTTGATTTGACATGTTGTACCGTGACCTGACCCGTTACCTGATCTTGTGTCTAATGCCAAAAAACCTGACATGTAGTCCTCATGGACCATTCCTGTTGTCTATCCAGACAAACCTGTTTACCTGATCCTGTGTTGGCATTAGTTTCTTGATTTCGGGATACCTGACTTGACATACACATATAACTTGGGGGTATGGGGAAATCAAAGGTGAAACCTGACTAGTAACTCAACAGTTCACTACCTGTTCTGATCAGTACACATTCCTGTTTGGTGCCTAGCGGCATGTCTCGGTTTCAGCCCGAGAATATTGAGGCCGTGGTCCCGGGTATGTACGGGATACTATTGAGTGTACACATTCCTATTTGGTGCCTAGCGGTATGTCTCGGTTTCAGCCCGAGAATATTGAGGCCGTGGTCCCGGGTATGTACGGGATACTATTGAGTTATATCTATGATTCATTAATTTGGTTTCAAAGACTTTAGAATAGAAAACCTGATAGAACAGTCCAGTTTACCTACTGCACACTACCCTGCACTGCTCTGATTCATATTATTGTTACCCTTGCTTTATTCATGTTTATATTCGCATTGTCTGTTTATTATGTTACTACTTGATGATTTGACGCGCTGACGTCTAGGTTTTGCATGGCCCAGATTCTGTACCGCTGTCGCAGTCCGAGCAGGAGTACTTCAGCCGACAGGCTGAGCTGTGAGTGTTAGTAGTAGTTAGCTTTTCTTTACTGCATTTTATTCCTGATGTGAGCCCGCATTATGGGACATACATTCCAGTTATTTTGTATTGGATCTTTCGCTTCCGCATTTATTTATTCTTGACTCATGTTATTTTGGATTATGGACATGTTTTAGATAGTTTTATTTGTTCTTGATATCTCTACAACCGTAATGTGACTGTGGATGGATACTTCCTACCCACATGTAGCATGGTTGGTTATGTCACGTGCCCATTTTAGCGTACTCTGGGAAGCGGGGCGTGACACTTATGTAGGCATAATTATCCTCGTCTTGCAACACCTAAGGTTTAGCAGTGGCACCCAAACCAGTTGGTCTAAGGCACTAGTTGATAAAGCACCCTCGCTATATTTGTTTTATGCTGCCTTAAGTAACTACAAAACCAGCGTTCATTTTTTTCTTCACCACTTATACTTTTTTATTATTTTTATTTTATTTTTCATACTAAGGCTTTTAGACAAGAGCATTTCAAGGTATCCTCTACTATCCCAAGTTTCAAGATGTGCGTAAGTGTGTATAGTAGGGTATCAACGTTCAAATGTTTGAACTTAAGAATATGGACTATTTTTCAGACTTATTTTTATCCTCAGAATAGCAATTTCCTTCATCTTAGTAACCTTTGGGACAATGGCTCAACACTACTTATTACTAGTTTCGTTTAAGAAAACATCTAATTTTCTTGCCTTTCTCAAACTATTCATATCTTTCATATATAATTTTTCACTTTCAAACTTTCATTATCAAAAAAATTTGTGCTTATATTTATGATAATGCAAAATAATGCGTGAATAAGCACAAACCTCCCCCAAACCTGTTTGCAGCAGTGTCCTCACCGATATCATCTGTTAAGCTAAAAAGAACCTGTAGAGTTGGGAGGAAAATTTAGTAACAGGGACATGAATAAATGACAGTGAAATCCTCCCCAAACTTATTTTTGGCTCACAATTTTGTAAAAATTTATTTTCTTTCAAGAGCCAAAAGATCCCCCCCCCCCAAACTTGAGTGAAACCGTGTTAAGCATTAAAAATTTTTAAAAAGCAGGGGGTAAAGTTATTGGTCAATATAAAATTTTACAAAGACCAAAAGTCAATACCAACCATTCAAATTTTTTATCAATGTAGCACCAAAATTGGTAGAAGAACATGTCACCTATAGACGTGAAGAAGTGGGGAGGAGATACGAGGTGTAATAGAACAGGTTTACGTCTCGGTTTATAGAGACGAAACAGTGATGGTGGATTACTCGCATTCTCGTTATTGTTAAGGAGAAGGGGTGGCGGTTCAACTTCTTTGTTTTGGGGTTGATTCATCACAACTCTCATGCCTTCTAAGAATGCGAGTTCTTCAGCGAAGATTTCTTCAAAGTTTTCATCGATATCCCGAATAATTATCTCATCGGAGAGAACGGGATGATACATAGACTCCATAAATGGTTCATATTTAGCGTTAGATGTTGACCCGGACAGCTCGATAGAAAGGTCCGTATGTGTATAACAAATAGCAGGGTCAAACAACAACGTACTAGCGGAGTCAAGATTAGAATTGTGAAGCTGTTCAAATTTGCTGCTGTCGGAATCCATCCTTTCGATAGAAAATACTTGAGCATAGGGTTCGGAGGGTTCACTTCCCAACTTATAAATGTTAATCTCAATTGACATTATCCCGAAGGATAGGGTCATAGAGCCATTTCGACAATTGATTATTGCGTCGGAAGTCGCAAGAAAAGGTCGACCTAGAATCACCGGGATTTGGTTTCGGGGGTTTGCTATAGGCTGTGTATCTATAACGATAAAGTCCACATGGAATATAAATTCTCCGACTTTGATTAACACATCCTCTAGCTCACCCCTAGATTGGGTGATAGATCGATCTGCCATCTGAAGAGTGCAGTGCGCCGGTTTTAACTCTCCGATCCCTAATTGCTCATATACAGAATACGGAAGTAAGTTAACACTAGTATCTAAATCGAGTAGAGCACAATTGATAGTTTTACCCCCAATAGAAATAGAAATGGTAGGACTTCCGGGGTCCGTTCGTTTCTTGGGTAACTGTTGGGTAAAAGCAGTGCTTACATTACTCGCTAAGAAAACTTTTTTAGACACTTGTATTTTTTTCTTCCTAGTGCACAAGTCTTTTAGAATTTTCGCATAAGACGGAACTTGTTGAATAGCATTTAGGAGAGGAATATTTATGTTAACTTGCTTAAAAATTTCCATAATGTTATCTATTTGTGGACTTGGTCTGTTGCCCCTTAACCTGTTTGGATAAGGTGCTTTATCAATAAGGGTCGGGTGCAACATTGGAGAGGATTGTAGGGATAGAATGGATCCCAGAATTGGAGTTGAGATCGTTTTAGGTTGACTCGAGGAAGCGGGTTGAGTGTTCGAGCCTTGGGAAAAACGGAGAATAGGCTCAGAAGAAGGTGGGCTAGACGAAATAGGAGAAGAAGTAGAAGCCGGGGTTTCAATTGATTCCTCCTCATCAACCCGTTCACCTACTTGGTTATTCAGCACTCTTCCCAATCTCAACGTGGTTACGACACTCACATTATAACTTTGTGAGTGGCCAAGATTCGGCAGGGGTTGAGATGGAAGTTTTCCTTTCTCTCTCGCACTCATCGCGGCATTTAATTGTGCAAGTTGTGTTTCTATCGATATGCTTTCATCGTAGGAAGCGGTGTTCCGCATTAACGTTTGGATAGAACATGTTAAAGTATCCGTCGTTTGCATGGAATGTTTAATGAACGTGTCGAGTGCAGAGGGTTTATCGGTACTGGCAAAAGAATTATTATAAGGATCAAAGTTGTTGGCCGGGTTTTGCAAAAGTTGCGGTTGAAAGAGGTGCTGACTCGGTTGTGGTGGTTGTTGTTGCTGTGGGGGAGGTCTTTGATAGTTGCTTGGGAACTGGTTTTGATTTTGAATTTGGTTTTGGTTCCAAGCAAAATTAGGATGATTCCTCCATTCCTAATTGTATGTGGAAGAATAAGGATCGTTTCTAGATCATTGTTGAAAAGCAGCATTAGTTTGTTCTTGATCTTGAAACGGACGATTCAAAGGACATTCTTTCGTCAAATGTGATGGGTTGGAACAGAAACCACACAAAGTTTTGGGGAGCGTAAATTGGTTTAGGGAGGCTGAAGAGACTTTGTTTTCTATAGCATCGAGTTTCCTTTGTATCGCGTCCATTTTGGCTTTCACTACGATGGAAATATCGAGCTGATGGATACCTCCCCTAGACGATATAGGTCTAACGCTTTCCCACTGTAAAGTTTGTTCAGCGAGATCTTCCAGAAATTGCCAAGCTTCACCATCATCTTTAGACAGGAAATGACTTTGACACATGGTTTCAAGCATCTATTTTGTTGCAGGATCAACACCCTCATATATAATGTGACAAAGGTCCCATCTATTGATTCAGTGATGAGGGCATTGTAGAAGAAGATCCTTAAACCGTTCAAAACATTTCCAAAATGATTCATTGGGAAGTTGGGTAAACTGGTTAATCTCGCTTCGAACGCGGGCGGTCTTATGATTGGGATAAAATTTCTTAAGGAATGCTACAACGAATTCATCCCATTTGGCAATAGAATATGCGGCAGTGTTATAACGCCATTTTTCTACTAGATCGCACAAAGTAAAAGGGAGAAGACGTAATCTCATAGCATCCACAGAAAGTTGTGACGTGCTCATCATTGCACATACGTTTTCGAATTTGTTTATAAAAACGTATTCGTCTTCGGATTCAAGCCCATGAAATTTGGGCAACAGTTTGATGAAGTGGGGTTTAATTTCAAAATTATCCCCATTGGCTAGTGGAATAGATAGACAGGTAGGAAAGGTTCCATGCACAGGGTAACATCTTTCTTGGACAGAGATGCACAGTGGATTCTGTGCACCTATGGGTGGTGGCAGGGTGGTGTTATAATCTGATGGAGAACCGTCCATCTCGGTCGATGTGGTGGGTGGAGGGAAAAAGAAGATGAAGAAATACCGACTTCGGAGTCGATAGCAAAAACGCGAACAAGACGGGCATTAGAATCCCGTGTCCAGCCGAGCATGCACTAAGCGGGTTTAGTGCAAGTAGCAGCGTGTAAACGATAAAAAAAAATATATGGTTTGTTTTGAAAAAGACGGACGTGAGGAAAATCACACAAAAATGCACAATCAACCCTAGAACTATGGTCACCTAGGTCAAGTCACTAGACCGCTCCTAGACTTCCAAAAGACAAGCCGCAGGATCAATCCTCTACCACCTCTTAATTACTCTTGTGGCCAGGTAAGTGCCAGGTAAGTAGGAGGTATCCGCTATACGAATCACCGAAAATAGCGGGCCTAATTAAGTAACCACTTGCCTTAAACATACTTGCCTTAGACACCACGAAAGTAATACGGATGAGCGATAGATTACCCACGACCTTTCTCTGTCCTAATTGAGTGCGACGGTCCTTAGAGTATTGGTCTAGATATTTTTTAATTAATGTAAGGTGATGCGGATGCTCATTTTTTGATTTGTGGGGCCTAGGAAGGATGATGAAATCCCCACCTAATCTGAATTATGGTCTTGCCCCTTAAAGTCCGTATTAAAAATATGCAAAAACAAATGAATTACAAAACACGCAAAAATATTTGTGAGCGGTGATATTTTGCAAAGAACCTTATAGAAAAATATATTATTGGATTTTTCAGAGGAGAGAGAAAGAGATAGGAAAGTTACCAGAGAAGTTTGGAACCCTAATTCCCCAAATATGCCGTGGTTCCGCCGCCAAAATGGACTTGTTGCCGCTGTTCCGCCGCGGAGTTGAGAGATCCTTTAAAAAAATTTTGCTACGGTTGCTTCCCTTGCTCCTCTCAGAAAGTTTCTGAATCTTTATATCCTCACTACAACGACTCCAGATATCCTCGCAAAAATCGCACATTAATCGTTAAATATGCAATTTGTTGTTTTGTTTTGTTTTTATGATATGAATCGAATAAGAATTCAATATGAATAGTAAGAAAAAAATTACGCACGTATCTCCGGCAACGGCGCCATTTGATTAATCGTAAAAAAATATTTGTAGAATAACCGCAATTAATAACGGTGTCGCTCGTAGCTAGCCGAGATGAGTACGGGTCGTCCTCAGGGATGCGTGGAACTTTTAATATTGCTTTAGGCGAGTTGATTAGAGTAAAAGAATATGGGAGAATAGATTATAAATCTACGTTTAAATACGGATATAGAATATATAAGAAGAAGACTTGTAGGGTTCGTTAGGATTTAGTAGTCATGGATGACTAATAAAGATTACTCATTTTATCTATTGATAGATTTAAAACTAGATTGATAGTGATGACTGAGAATTAGGGTTCTTGGAAGAAACTAAGGTTTCCACACTATTGACCCTTGTTCTTTTATTGATCTCTATTCATGTCTAGCCCTTTACAAAACAATTGTTAATCTGATCTCAAATCGCGGTCGAGACTAACAATAAATTGGTAGCGCGCTCGATTAGGATGTTAACGATTCTTTTGCTAAAGTTTATAAACTTCATAAGACTTAAAAGAAGTTAAAATATTTTCTCATCCATTGTTCTACCCTAATCCTACAAACCCTAACAAGTTAGGAATTACTCACGCATGTTGTGAGAAGAAAAAGAAAGCATAGAGAATGAGATCATAATTAAAATGCAGAAAGTAAATATACAGAAAATAAATAATTAAACAAAATGATCTACCTTTATTAATCAACTTCACAAGTACAGATCCTACGAATTTAGATTACAAGAGGAAGAAGTTGCTCTCGATCTCTGCTTCGTAGGAAGTAGATGCTCCGTCGATTTTCACGTCGCCCTATCACGTCGAATCGTGGACCTGTCGTAGATCACTTGTTCTTTGACGGTGAATTGCTTAGTGCAAAAGGTGATGAATTTTAACTTTAGCCCTTGGTCCTTTATATAGCCCTCAAATCAGATATCTTAGATCTCATAAGTTTAGACTTTCCATAAAGATCCACTTTCCAAGTTTTCAGATCCTACGATTTTATTGGCAGATTTTTTATCCTGACATCTTGAATATCTTGATCTCTTGACCTGAGCTAAATCTGCACAAAATCTCCATGAATAATTTAAGTAATATTTATTAAATTAGAGAGAGTATCTTAATTACTTTATATGGTAATAAATCTTTAAGAAACTTGATTAAGAATATTTGATATGCTATGCATCTTTTAATTACTAAAATATTATGCATATATTTTGAAATATTATTCTAACCATTTGTATGATATTATATCTTTTAAGAATTGTGATTAGAATATTTGATATGATATGCATATTTTGATTACCAAAATATTATATAAATATTATATGTATATATTTTCCTTTATAATGTTAATTATAATATATAAACATATGGTAAATAGTATTTTGTAGATAAACCCAAATATGTTCTATATTTATAATAAACACCTTTAAATATTTAAGAAAAATAAGGAACATTTTATATCAAATGTGCAATATTTTCGTCTGAACACCCCGCGACCCCACGAAGCTCTCAAATCCTTCCTATACCTCTCCTCTCTACCCTAAACTCGTAAGTTCTCTCTTTTCTTCTCTCTTCCTAATTTAAAAACTTCTCTTTTCAAAACTCATCGGAAGTGGAGTTATTCCGACGTTCGATTCTAAACTTGTTATAAAACACATTGTTTCTTAATAAAAAATTATCCATATTGTTATATCTTATTTAGTAATCATAAAACAAATATTGAGAACAAGTTTCATCTTAAAATACCTTGCTATGCAGCTTTTATTTCACTTTTACGTTTAAATACCACAAACTTCACATACGACATCTTTTATCATATTTGCTTGTATTACCTTTAGAAAAATCTTACGAGGTAATGACTTACCTCTCACAACACACATCTTGATATAACATGATTGCTTGAAAACAATATTTTTTGTACAAATACGAATTTACATTAAAATACCATAAACTATTAAAAACCGTATTCTTTAAATTGTTTTAATTAAATTCCTTGCAATTAAGCCTCTACAACCCATTTTGGGGAACCCGATTTAGATTGTGCGTGTTATCGCACATCCTCAAAACTAGTAGAGCGACATGCAGACCTCCTCACGGAGCATACGATCTCGATGGAATTTTTAATACAATTTTTAAGAAAACGTGAATTTCTATTTAATAATTAAAATTTTATTTTTGAGAATTATATATAATATTATGAAACCATCTATTTTAAATATATATAATAAATTCCATGTTTTCTAAACAAAAGAATCACAAGTTTCATGAAAATATCATTAACAATCCATACAAGTCAATTTACACTAAAATACCATGTACTATTCAATTTAGATTTATATTCACTAGAATACCTCATCATATAAAAATTATATCCATGAAAACTCTAAATACGATAAATAAATACTTGGGGATTATTTTGAAATTATACTAAAACTATTTTTCATAAAACCCCCTCAAGTTATATTAATTTACATTAAGGACCCTAGTAAATATAGGTTTAAGCGGGACCAATTCTCTTGAGCTTCAGTGAGCCAGAGAAAGTGGGTGCTTGCATATTTAAGGTAGAAAACTAAAACGGGGTTATCAATGGTAATTGGCTTGGAAAAAGTCACAAATCCTGCCATCCATGTGCAGCAGTTACCAATAACTCCAAAACCTAATTCAGAAAATCCAATTCTGTTTAAGTGTCTGACTCAGACAGAGTCTCAATCTAATCTGAATATAATTCCAACCTACATACAATTCAAATATAACTCCAATACATCATGAATCCATATATACTGGAACTTGAACATGAATACCAGAATACTATCAAATATCAACATGACTCGACTGGACCGAACCATGGATATATATTGACTTGACTAAATGACTATCCGTTTACATCCTTATCCGTTTACATGAACAATTTATACCATGGTTTCGGCAAGTCTCATACAACAAATCAATACAATATGCATTACGGGGTTTTTAAGGGGTAGACTGGTACGAAATGTGTTAAAAGTGGCACGATGATGGTCACTATAATACACCTAACCTGAACATCCGTTGCCGTTGTCCCATGGGTTTTGACGGGGCCTTGTACTCTATATACCTTAGTCCACAGAGCAAGTTGGACTCCTCTCGTATACACTGGCACATTCTGTACCAAACTACAAACAACTATGTTAACATAACAAACATAACCATATATACTTTCTGTTCTATTCTCTGTCTATTCTTCTTTATCTTTTGGGACTTACCGAGCGATTGTTCGCTGACGACATTCTTTTTCCCTTCTTTCTTTGGAATGTTGTCAGGAGGACCCGACTCTCTGGAGATCTTGCCCAGCCAGGATGATTTGGAGCAGTTCATTAAGGGCCCAGAGCTCTAGTTCACTTGTATATATTTTTACTTTCAGTTCATGCCATTATTTAGGCATTGCTTTTCAGTATTGTATTTACTTTCCAGTGTATTGTAAAGAATTAATCAATAAAAAGTTGCTATTTATTTATACCTCTTGTCATTTCTTGTGTACATTTATTATATTGCTTATTTATGCTTAACGTATTTACTTCTGAGTAAATACGTCGCGGGCCTCGTCGCGTCTCCTTATCCGTACTCTGGGAAGCGGGGCGTGACAGGTTTTGTTGGCGGCCAATGCAGGTCGGTTCTGCATGAAGTCATACCATGCAGGGTCAATTCTGCATAGAAACCTAAGCAATATATTACAAGAATTATAAGAATTAGCAACTAAACGTTCTTTACATTTCATATTACTTGAATCTATCCTAACCCTATTTTTCTTTCAAGGTTATGGATTCTCCGAACAACACGAGCACCAACATGAACGGCAACACCACACCACCACCTCTTCCACTTACACCTACCGCAGCAGCTTCTATTAACGAGCAGACGGTATTGCTCGAGGCAATCAAGAGCCTCTTAAAGGGACAGCGGCAGCAGACTACTATCCTAATGAACCGCCCTGAACCTGAGGCATCTGGAGTGAAACAATTCCGGGCATTGCACCCTAAACAATTCTCAAGGAAAGAGAGTCCTTTGGAAGCAGAGGAATGGACTCATTCGATTGAAGATGACCTGGCAGCAGCACAAGTGTCAGAGATCGCTTGGGTAAGGGTTGCAAAGCTGCAACTAACGGATAATGCCAGGGTATGGTGGAAGGCGGAGGAAAGACGTCTTGCCCAGCCGATCGAATGGAGGATTTTTCGCGAGATGTTCGACACGAAATATTTTCCCGAGATTGCCCACTTTGATATGGAGCAGCAATTCATCCACTTGAAACAAGACTCTATGTGGAGTAAATCTGTGGATGAGTATGATACCGAGTTCACCATGTTGAGCAGGTAAGATATGTCTTAAATGTTCGAATTTCTAATATCAGATACTACACAGCTAACACAAGACCGTAACAGGTTTGCGGCCCATCTCATACCGACTGCTGAGATCAGGGCCAGACTATTTCAGCAAGGGTTGCACCCGGAGATCCAAGCTGCATTAGCTACAGGGGATTTCCCAACCCATGATTTGGCTTTGAAGGCTGCCCGAAGATATGAGGCAGTGGTGAAGAAGAAGGGCATACCTCAATCTACCGGTATGAAGCGCCCTGCTACTAAGATAGTAGGAGGAGCCTCTTCCAGGCCACCATTTGTACCCAGGAGACCGGGAGTACCTTTTAACCGGCCTATTCCAGATTTCTGCTTTTACTGCAAAAGAAATGGACACCTGGCGAAGGATTGCAGGCGTGCAAATCGTTTATGCTTAGTCTATAGCTCATCCACACACAATATTGGATCTTGTCCTTACAGACTCAATCAGAATCATGCACCCAGACCAGCAATCACCTATCCGCAGCGGCTGGCTATCCAAGCACCTGCTCCTCGACTTGCTCTCCATCTCCACCTCCTCATGGACCTACTGCTCCTCCTCCTCGTCGGTTCCATCAAGCACAAAGGAACCCACCTCAAGGACAGAGGAACGGACAGAGGAATGTGCCTCCAGTAAGGAGGAATGTACCTAGGCGACGGGCTTTCACAATGACTGTGGAAGAAGCTGAAGCCACTGGCCAAGTCATCGCTGGTAACTCACTTTCTTTCAAACTATCTTTAAATCTTTATACATATCAAAATATCTTTCCCTATACCTAAACATATTCCACACAACTTAGCTACAATCTTAGTAGCCTCACTTCCTGCACTAGCACTCATCGATACTGGAGCATCTCATTGCTTTATGTCGCAACGGTTCGTCCTAACTCATGCGATTCCAGTTAAACCGCTCGTATCCAGCTGAAATGTTAGTTCGGGGAACGACGTTCTAAAGGCAACTTTGGGATACGATCTGTGTCCAGTGGTCGCCTGCAGCATAGAATTTTATGCTGATTTCAAGGTGCTAGACATACCGAACTTCGATGTAGTCTTGGGTATGGATTGGCTAGGAACTTTTTACGCTACCATCGACCGTCGTCAAAGGAGGGTAGTGTTCGAGATTCCAGACCATCCGGTCTTTTATTTCAAGAGTGGAGACCGTACACTGGAACCTAGCACATACAAAACTAAACCAAAGAAGGCCGTGGTTGCAACACTACAAGCAGAGGAAGAATCGAAGCCAAAGGTAGTTTAAGAGTTCGACGATGTATTTTCTGAAGACATATTAGGTTTGCCTCCCGATCGAGCTCTTGAATTCAGTATTGAATTAGTACCTGGTGCACAACCGGTGATCAAAGCACCATATCGGTTTAGTCCAAAAGGATTGAAGAAGATCCGAAAACGAACTTCTGTAGAAAGGATGGATTCATCCCAGTACTTCAAGTTGGGGATCTCTAGTTTTGCTTGTGAAGAAGAAGGAATGTTCATACAGAATGTGCATTGACTACCGAGGTCTGAACGAAGTCACGATAAAGAACAAGTATCCGCTACCGCGAATCAATGATCTGTTCGATCAGCTAAGTGGGTCTTGCGTTTTCTCAAAGTTAGATCTTCGTTCGGGTTATCATCAGGTGAAGGTCAAAAAGTCTGGTATTCCGAAGACGACATTCAGGACTCGCTATGATCATTATGAGTTTCTCGTGATGCCATTTGGAGCGACCAACGCACCGGCCATATTCATGAATCTGATGAACCAAGTTTTTCGAGAGTACCTGGACAGGTTCATTGTTATATTCATCGATGACATCCTGGTGTATTCAAAGAGTCGGAAAGAACATGCCGAGCATTTGAGGATTGTCCTGGAGACTTTACGACAACATCAACTCTATGTCAAGTACAGCAAGTGCGAGTTATGGCTAAATCAAGTCAGATTTCTCCGACATATCCTTTCAGGTGAAGGAATCTCTGTGGATCCAGCTAAAGTATCAGCAGTAAGCGAATGGCCGACACCAAAGATAGTGAATGACATTCGAAGTTTCTTGGGATTAGCGGGATACTACCGAAGATTTATAGAAGGCTTTTCGAAAATTGCAACACTTCTGACCAAGCTCACACGTAAAGATGAAGTATTCGTGTGGTCAGAAGCATGCGAACAGGCTTTTGTAGAACTGAAGTCAAGATTGACATCAGCGCCTATTCTCGTAATACCGGACCAATCAGGAGGTTTTGTTGTGTATTGCGATGCATCCGGTAAGAGATTAGGTTGTGTTCTACATCAGCATGGAAAAATTGTAGCTTATGCATCAAGACAGTTGAAGATTCATGAGCACAATTATCCAACGCATGTTTAGAGTTAGCAGCTGTTATATTTGCACTGAAGATTTGGCGTCATTATCTTCTTGGAGAACGGGTAGATATATACACAGACCACAAAAGTCTGAAGTATTTGTTTACTCAGAAAGAGCTGAATATGCGGTAGAGAAGATGGCTAGAACTTATGGTGGATTTCGACATCAACCTACAATATCATCCAAGGAAGGTGAATGTAGTTCCTTATGCACTTAGTTGCCAGCCACTATCAATGAATCTCACCGCACGGTGGAAGCTTCAGCAAGAATTACACAAGATGGAGATTGAAGTGGTTATGCCAGGTAATACTTCAAAGTTGATAAATACAAGTTCAGTCTACTATTGTCAATCAGATCAAAGCAGCTCAAGAAAATGATGCCAAGTTGCAAAATATCAGAGAACAAGTAGAAAGCGGACTTAGAACAGACTTCATCATCCATGAAGACGGATCTTTGAGATACGAAAGCAGATTGTGTGTACCACAAGGTTCTGTTCGGGAAAAGTTGATGAAAGAGGCTCACAACTCTCCATACTCAGTATACCCTAGTGGTATACAGATGTACAAAGATCTGCGGCAACATTACTGGTGGCATGGAATGAAGCGTGAAGTAGCCAAAAGTGTAGCCAAATGCTTGGTGTGTCAAATTGAAAATCACAGGACTGCTAGTTTACTTCAACTGTTATCTATTCCAGAATGAAAGTGGCAACACATCACCATGAACTTCGTGACTGCACTTCCTCGCAGCACGAAAGGTAATGATGTTGTATGGGTTATTGTCGATCGACTCACAAAATCGGCTCATTTCATCCCATTTCCAGTTGGTCAATCTACCGAGACACTAGCGTAACGTTTTAGAAATCGTTTTGCGAATTTTTCCGTTTTAGGGTAAAATAGTCGGTGTTTTCCGTTTTAACCCGATTGTTATCAAACTTCAGTATAGACTTGATGGCACCTAGTTTAGCTAGAATGAAACTAGTGCGCGGGCTTTGGGGATCAATAGGAAGTTTTGGTTCACATAAATTTTTTCCCTAATTAAATATTATTTTAATGTGTTATTTATACACTTAATTAGTGGAAATTATATCTTTGTGTGGGTTAATTAGTTCTAATTGGGATCATTGCTAATCTAATCACTAGAATTAGTTTAGAACATTCTCTTCTAATATCTAGATATTTGTTATGACAAATGGAATTAATTTTAAAAAGAAAAGAAAGAAGAAAAGGTGGCAAAATTGCATTTAATGAAGCATTTAATGTTTTGTGCTAGAAATTTCTTCACATTTTGCACAACCCCACCCCCACCATTCCCTTCATGGCCGAGCCTCCTCCTCATGCTGCCCATCTTTTTTCTTTGCCCAATTTCTTCATTCTCTTGCTCTCAAAATCCTTCAAAAATCCCAAAATAAAACCACAAATTCCTAAATAAAAAATTAAACCATCATTTCCCTTCACTAATCTTGCTTGGATCTTCAACAAAACATGGTTTTTTGGAGGCTAAAGTTGTTGAATCTTGTTACTTTGGGGTGTTCTTGTTGAGGTATAATTTCAAACCCTAATCCTTATTTGTTATGCTAAAATCATTATGTTATCTAATTAATTGGTTAATATAGCTTTTAACTCTTGTTTAATTCATTTATTGTAGTTGTAAAGAAGTTCAAGTTAGTGTTTAATCTTGATGAATGGGTTAAAGGTTAATTGTTAATTTAAAGAAAACTTAACCTACTTGCTAGATTTGTTAAATGATATTTTCCTAATTATCTAATTAGCTTAATTACAAACTAGACTTTTACTAAATCTTAATTAAGTGATATTAAAATTCTAGTAAGGGTTTGTATGGTTATCTTGCTAATTAGTGATGTTTGTAAATTCTAGTTTGGCAAAAAGTTGTAGTTTGGTGCTAAAATGATATATATTACTTACTAGGTTTCGGTAAATTTTAGGCGTGGGTTTCTTTTGACGTTGTGACGTTAATTATATTGATTCCACGCTATATCTTGTGTTGTGAATGCACGATCGATACGATCAGGGTCTAGGCTTAGTAGTTGTGTCGCTTTGCATTCCTAGTTAGGGTCGTGCCGATGTCGTTCGTGTCTTTGTGTATCTTTTACTCTTGAGTTGGTTTTGTAGTGTCGCTATGCACGTTAGCCACTTGAGAGTATGTTTTGAGTTGGTGCGTCGGTCAAACGTAGTTGGTATGTGTTATTGGTCGATTGCTAATATATACTTCTTATATTGTTATATGCTTTCAAGATCGCAGGCGGGGACTTCGGGCGCTGCGAACAGGGGAAAGTGAGTAGTTGGCTTTACTTAGCCAGGAACGTTGGTGAGTAGATTTAACATCTACAGGGGGATCGCCCGGATGGCATTATGCGTCTGGGCTAGATCAAATGACATGACTATTAGTTAGAAGTATATGGATATTGATTGTGCATGTATATCTTGTTGCTTATCTCATCTCCTTGTGTATGGACTTAGTATTAATGAGACACAACACCATTATTGACGGTTCATGTTTCACGAGCACTAATTGTATGCTACAAATACACCGTCAATAATTGCCATGACACGCACAACACTCATACATATATGGTATTGTATTGTTTGGGGATATTAAGACTTGATCCTTATTTTTCTTCGTGCATATGATATATAGCATACCTGTATACCTACATGCTTACACATATGCCTTGACATGCTTACATGCTAGTTACCTATATACCTATACGGTATTGTATCATTAATGATAGGTATACACACACATAATGACATAGCTACATGTATACCTTGCATACATACTTCACTTATACCTGGAGGGTATATTACATCATTACTGATAGGTAGATACATTTACCTTGCTTTACCTTTTTGTTTACACATATATCTGGCTATAGCTACATGTTTACCTTTATTTGGTGTTATATAGACTTGGAGAAATTAGGAACCGCATGATATTTATATTAACTTGTTGCAGTTAATTAGCGACTTTTTCTTTATATGCTCACATTACAGTTTTTGTTGCATATATTATATTCATGGATTTTTGCATTGAGATATGGATTTTTCATGATGTTTTCTGGATTTGAGGACCGTGGTAGTTTCATGAAATTATGCATTATTTGAAAAACCCGGTTTCTCTTGATATGATATTTCAGCAGCCATCATGAGATTTATCGGTTCTGATTTATATACCCCATGCGAGGAGCGTCGTGGGCCGTGTGAGGGTACATGGTGGGGCCCGGAGGTACCCCGAGGCAAGAAAGGGATATCGATATAACATGTCGATGAGGCCTGACAGGGGAACCATACCTGCCAGTGACAGTACCTATGACTCGGCGGTTATCGTGGGGATACCGACGGGAGTCATGCACGTATGGATACGTCGAAAGGCGAGGGTCAGAGCTAGGCACTCGAGTTTTCGGATAGCGTATGCTACGTACCTATCAAGGTGACAGTCGTGGTGACAACACCTGATAGATCAGCCTTTATGTGTCGATACTTGACACAGGTTTTCATGATATTTTTACTCCTAAGTATATATAACAGTGGAATAGGACGCTGTTATATATATACATACATATATATATATATATTAATATATTAGTGGAATGGGACGCTAATATATATGTATACATATCAATTTATATACATCATCATATTTATTTATGCAAATATATTCAGGATACATGAGATTCACTTGATATTGGATACAGGATATATATGAGGTTGACTTGATATTGGATATAGGATATATATGAGGTTGACTTGATATTGGATACAAGATATATATGAGATTGCTGATTTTGTACATTTAGGATATATGAGATTTACTTGATATTGTACATTCAGGATTTATGAGACTTACATGATATGAGAGCCAATTTGGGGGCTGGTTTGAGGAAATTGGGATTTGGATTGTCTTGATGGACTTTGGTCCTACCACGAGATCAGGATTCCGTAGGAATGACATATTTTATCCCATACTCCGCATTTATTGTTTATGCACTGCTTCATGTATTAGTTGTACCTGCTAGAGTACTTTTCATCACTGTTGCATATATACATTGTCATATCATCACTTCATGTATTAGTAGTACCTGATAGAGTACCTTACATGATTGTTGCATACAGATTGTCATATTATTAATACTTCATGTATTAGTTGTACCTGCTAGTGTTCCTTTCATGACTATTGTATACATATGACCATTTATTGCTATTAGCTTGCATATGTTAGATTCGCGCTGTACGTGCATACTTGCGATTACCTGCATATGTTTTTTACTATTCACGAGTTGGCAACTCACCCCCGTTGTGCCACAGGGTTTTGCAGGTTGTTTCCCCAGAGTAGTCGAGGCAGGCTATTCATCTATCTTATCATCTTTTGCTGCGGATACCGCTTCGGCTCACAGTGTGCAGTTTTGCTTTAGGTGGGTTTTGTGGTTATCCGTTCATGTTCATTGTATATTTGTTGTATCATGTACTCTCCATCTACCACTTTCATATGTATGGCTTAGAGACTTGATATGAGGACGATATTGTATATTTTGGTGAGTTGGATGTCTTTTATGCAGTTTTACTTATATCGTCTTTTATTTCTTCGCTACGGCATCGTATATCTGTTGTGGTGGTTGTTTTCCACCATTGGGCGTGGATTTGCTCCCGTTGGGGATACTTTACTTATATTTATGTTGTACCCATTTTTGGGGTTGGTTTTTACAAAGGAGGTGCTGCCGAAATTTTTCAGAAAGTAAAGTTGGACTTTAAAGAATTTGGTTTGAGATTTCAAAAGTTTTGAAAATGCTATTATCACTTACTACTTTTGATGGTTTAGATTGCTGGGTTTTCGGCTTACTTAAATTGCGTTACGCATGTAGACGTTGCGTAGTTTAAGGGTCGTCACATGCCAATTTCGGGTCGTGACAACTAGCAAAGAAGTATATAGAAGTAAGTCTGAATCTAAATAAGATTTAACTCTTCATAGTGTACTATCTCTGATACCCATGAACTCATGCAGGAGATTGTGAGATTACATGGAGTACCGGTTTGCATTGTCTCCGATCGTGACACCAGATTCCGATCGCAGTTTTGGCAGAATCTGCAAGCTAGCTTGGGAACGAGTCTGAATTTCAACACAGCTTATCATCCACAAACAGATGGTCAGTCTGAGCGAACGATTCAGATCCTTGAAGATATTCTAAGAGCGTGTATGTTAGACTTCGGAGGATCGTGGGAAGATCACTTATATCTTGTGGAGTTTTCATACAACAACAACTACCAAGCAAGTATTGGAATGACACCGTTCACAACTTTCTATGGAAGGAAGTGTCATTCACTCTTAAATTGGGACGACATTAGAGATAGATAACTCCTTGGACATGAGATGATCGTGGCAACTGTGGATGTAGTCCGCACGATCAGGGAAAGAATGCGCACAGCCTAAGACCGATAGAAGCACTGCGCTGATGCAAAACGCCGACACTTGGAGTTCCAACTGGGAGATCATGTGTTCTTAAAGATCTCTCCAAACCATGGAGTGATTCGCTTTGGAAAGAGGTGTAAGCTCGGTCCGAGATTTATTGGACCGTTCGACATACTCGAACGAGTCGGAGAAGTGGCATACCGATTGGCCCTTCCACCCTCATTGGAAGGAGTGCACAATGTGTTCTACATATCTCAGCTTCGAAGATATGTGAGCGACCCCAGTCACATCCTTGATCACTCCGAGCTCACTATACAGACAGACTTATCTTGTGAGCAGCAACCCGTTGAAATCCTGGACAGAAAGGTAAAGTCACTTAGGAACAAGGAAGTAAACTTGGTCCGAGTGATGTGGAGAAAAGATTCACCAGGAGAATCAACGTGGGAAAGAGAAGACGACATGCGTGCAAAATACCCTTACTTGTTTGTAAACTAGTCCTTAGATATTTGTAAATTTCGAGAACGAAATTTTTCTAAGGAGGGTAGAATGTAACGACTCTGTTTTAATGTACAAATTTTTTTAAAGTTAATGTACTGAATGGAGTATTTGCAAGCCTGAGTATACTTTAAGTATTAAAGCCTTACACTGCTGTGACGTAGCCCCTGTGTTCGAATCCCATCAGCCACATATTATTTTAAATGATTTTTCTTTTAAACTTTTTGGAATCCCAAAAGTTTACATGTGCAATACACGTAAAAATGAAAAGCAATTGAAAACAAACATGTGAAAAATGTTATAGGAACAGAGTAGAACACGTGGCAAGAATCCAGAGCCCATCCCTCACCAACGACCGGCGAGATAGCCCTCTGGGCCGGCGCCGTCGGGCTTCCCGTCGGGATTACTCTCATATTTTGAACCCTAGTCGTTTGGCATCATCTCACTACTCCTCTCCTGTTTGTTTTTCCTACAATTAACCGGAGGATTAAAAATCACCATTAAAACCAAATTTTAATGCATTTTAATTCTCTTTTTAATTCTCAAAACCCTAGTTCTATCCTATAAATACAACCCCACACCCTAGCCCTCTCCATTTTGAAATCCATTATAAAAAATCCTCAAAATTTTCCAAGTCAAAAAAGTGTACAAGTAGAGTTAGCCCAAGGTCAAGTTCTGACGACGATTCAAGAAGATTCCGACGACCCCGTGACTTCACGAAGCTCTCAAATCTTTCTTATACCCCTCCTCTCTACCCTAAACTCGTAAGTTCCCTCTTTTCTTCTCTCTTCCTAAGTTAAAAACTTCTCTTTTCAAAACTCGTCGGAAGTGGAGTTATTCCGACGTCCGATTCTAAACTTGTTATAAAACACAATTTTTCTTAATAACAATCATCCATATTGTTATATCTTGTTTAGTAATTATAAAACAAATATTGAGAACAAGTTTCATCTTAAAATACCTTGCAATGCGGCTTTTATTTCACTTTTATGTTTAAATACCACAAACTTCACATACGACATCTTTTATCATATTTGCTTGTATTACCTTTAGAAAAATCTCACGAGTTAATGACCTATCTCTCACAACACTCATCTTGACATAGCACGATTGCTTGAAAACAATATTTTTTGTACAAATACAAATTTACATTTAAATACCATAAACTTTTAAAAACTGTATTCTTTAAATTGTTTTAATTAAATTCCTTGCAATTAAGCCTATACAACCTATTTTGGGGAACCCGATTTAGTTGGTGCATGTTGTTGCACATCCTTGAAACTAGTAGAGCGGGATACAGATCTCCTCACGGAGCATACGATCTCGATTGAATTTTTAATACAATTTTTAAGAAAACGTGAATTTCTATTTAATAAATAAAATTTTATTTTTGATAATTATATATAATATTATCAAACCATCTATTTTAAATATATATAATAAATTCCATGTTTTCTAAACAAAAGAATCACAAGTTTCATGAAAATATCATTAACAACCATACAAGTCAATTTACACTAAAATACCATGTACAATTCAATTTAGGTTTATATTCACTAGAATACCTCATCATATAAAAATTACATCCATGAAAACCGTAAATACGATAAATAAATACTTGAGGATTATTTTGAAATTATGCTAAAACTATTTTTCATAAACCCCCTCAAGTTATATTAATTTACATTAAGGACCCTAGTAAATATAGGTTTAAGCGGGACCAATTCTCTTGAGCTTCAGTGAGCGGAGAAAGTGGATGCTTGCCTATTTAAGATAGAAAACTAAAACGGGGTTATTAATGGTAATTGGCTTGGAAAAAGTCACAAATCCTGCTGTCCATGTGCAGCAGTTACCGATAACTCCAAAACCTAATTCAAAAAATCCAATTCTGTTTAAGTGTCTGACTCAGACAGAATCTCAGTCTAATGTGAATACAATTTCAACCTACATACCATTCAAATATAACTCTAATACATCATGAATCCATATATACTGGAATTTGAACATGAATACCAGAATACTATCAAATATCAACATGACTCGACTGGACCGAACCATGGATATATATTGACTTGAATAAATGACTATCCGTTTACATCCTTATCCGTTTACATGAACAATTTATAACATGGTTTCAGCAAGTCTCATACAACAAATCAATACAATATGCATTACGGGGTTTTTAAGGGGTAGACTGATATGGAATATGTTAAAAGTAGCACGATGATGGTCACTATAATACACCTAACCTGAACATCTATTGCCGTTGTCCCGTCGGTTTTGACAGGGCCTTGTACTCCATATACCTTAGTCCACGGAGCAAATTGGACTCCTCTTGTATACACTGGCACATTCTGTACCAAGCTACAAACAACTACGTTAACATAACAAATATAACCATATATACTTTACATGTTCTATTCTCTGTCTTTTCTTCTTTATCTTTTGGGAATTACCGAGCGATTGTTTGCTGACAAAATTCCTTTTCCCTTCTTTCTTTAGAATGTTGTCAGGAGGACCCAACTCTCTGGGGATCTTCCCCAGACATGACGATTTGGAGCAGTTCATTGAGGACCCGGAGCTTTAGTTCACTTGTATATAATTTTACTTTCAGTTCATGCCATTGTTTAGGCTTTGCTTTTCAGTATTGTATTTACTTTTCAGTGTATTATAAAGAATGTTTAATCAATAAAAAGTTGATGTTTATTTATACCTCTTGTCATTTCTTGTGTATATTTATTATATTGCTTATTTACGCTTAACGTGTTTACTTCTGAGTAAATACGTTGTGGGCTTCGTCGCGTCTCCTTACCCATACTCTGGGAAGGGGGCATGACAGAGAGCGGCGGATTCAAATCACCTTCTCGGCAAGGCCTCCCCTCCGTTTGCCTGCTCGGCGTCAACGACGGCGCGCTTGTCTCCACCCGCTAGCTCGGTGCTACCGCCGTGGTGTTCTTCCTCCGCGAGGGGATACCTCGTGCGAAGCTCCCGGTCGTCGAACCCGGGCACCGACTCCTTGACGGCATCGAGGGCACTGTGCCACCTGACAGCCACGGAATCAGCAAGGTCGACGTAGAATTGGTCGAATGCCTTGTAGTCTTCCACGGCCTTTTCCGCACTATCCTCAGCCCGCTTCGCTTCCTCATGGGCCGCCCAGGCATCCTCCTTCAATGAGTCTCTCTGCTTCCTCGTGATTTCGAAAAGCTCGTTAACCTCACCGACCTGGGCCTGGAGGGCCCGGTTAGATTCGGTCAGGGCCCGGTGAGACTCCTTCAGTCTCATGGCCTTCACGCCCTCCGAGACCAGCCTTGACTCAAGGGAGGCAGTATTCTTCCTCATGAAAGGATCTCTCCGGCCTTTTTCAACGCCGGGGAAACTTTCTCAGCCTCCATGGTAGCTAGGAGAGCACAATGTTGAAGAACCTACAGAACAACGCGAACAACATTCGTCAGGAACTAAAACAGAGGAAAAATCACTTGGAAAATTTAAGGAAAGATCACCAACCTGGATGGCCTTCTGATCTATTGCCGCAATTAAGTCTTCATGGTGCTCTGGAGAATCTTGGCCCCCGCTGCCTTCTCCATGTCCGCCAGCAGGTTATCGGCCACGGAAAACCCCAACGGCACCTCGATACCGAAATCTCCCTCCTGCACCTGTATTTGAGCAGGGGGAGGCCGGGAAACCACCTTCTTGAGTCTCTTGGCTGGAGACTCGGCGGAGGAAGGCGTCTCTGGTCTCATCCGGGAGCCTGTTTCCGGGCATGTTTTTGCCCTCCACTCCTGCGCTCCTCCGGGATGGGAGGAGCGACGGTGACCTTGGCGGAAGGACCCTGCTGGGGCTCCGCGCCCGGTGCCGACTTAGACTAACTGCCGCCACCGCCCTTCCTTCCCTGCACCTTGGCGACCAAGGCGGTCATGATCTTCGATCGATCCATGGGCTCTGTGAAAGAAAACGAAAGAAAGGGTTAGCAACAAGAACGAAAAATTATGCTAAGTCTAAATTAATCGGTGAAGTCCTAATTTATCCTTGAAGCGTGCGGGATTGAGTCTATCCCAGCTCAAGGCCTTCTCGGAAAGCAAGGCGTCGGCACGCTGGATAGGCTCCCATCGCGACACGACCCCCGCCTCTGGGGCACTTGACTGCTTGGCCCTCGGGAAATCTGCCCTGTTCTACTTGGTGGGCACTGGTCATTCCTATCCCTTCAGAGGGCCGACAAACATGAACTTCACCTTCCACTCATGGATAGAAGAAGGGACAACCACTACCCCCGGCCCGGCCGTCCTACCTGTATGCTTTATAAAGAGAAGTAAACCTAACTCGGCTCATCCTTACGAGTACTCGGATGATTCTTATAGCAGAGGAAGAATAGAAAAAGACCTAGGTTGAAGGGGATCCGATCAATTTTCAGCCGGACCAGAAACCCGAGGAGGATCCTCCATAAATTCGGTGCTAGCTGGGGGGCAAGTTGGAAATAATGAAGGACGGCACAAATCTCGGGTGAAAAGGGCAAACGTATCCATGTTCGGAATGCTTCCAAGTACAAAGCAATCTCATTGCCCTGTACCTGGTCTGCCCGTTCACCCTTCCTGACCAGACGGAGCAAGTAGCCAGGGGATATGGAAATGAGCCCGGATATCGAAAAGCCAGTCTGACCTATTCAGCATCGAGGGCGCATTACGAGGATTCTCGCCTTAGGGGCCCTTTTGCCCCCTGACGATGAAGAACAAGGGTACCACCACCCCTTAGTGGTGAACCCGACACGGAGGAAGAAGAACTTCTTCGGCTATCATAACCCGAGGAAGAGGTAGATGACCCACTGGACTCTGCTTTCGAGGCTGAAGCCTCATCGTTTGACTCAACCCTAATTACATCTACTAAAACATCAGAGGAAGACATCTGACCTGATTCAAAGGAAGAGTGGATGAGGATGGATTTTGACTGGGGATCCAACTTAAGGGATGAAGTGCCGAGCAATCATCAGATGACAGGAGGCAAGCGAAAGAAAGGTGTTTCCTAGGGATAGACCTCCTCTATTTATACACTCAACAAAAGCCATCCCACGGCCCAAGTCCACTCCTGCCAGAATGAAATATCGCGCCCCACGGTCCCAATGACTGTTAGTGATATATGCCCTAGAAGCCATTATTGTATCATACTGGTTTGTATATTATATTTTGGAAGCTTCGGATATACACAGATATAGTAACAGTCTTGCTCAATATGGTAGTATGCTACCTGGTTTGATTCTACCTCAATATGTGTATATGTTTCTTTTAGCATATCGTTTATACATATTGGTAGAGCCCTTAGGATCTTTACTTAAATACCAGCGTTGTGATGGCAGTCACACTAGTGGGGGTTAGATAGTCTATAAGCACATTCTTATACAGGTCCCTAGTCGTAGGATTATCGAGACGGGGCATCGATACTCCAGAGTAGACTAGTGTATACGCTTCTCATCCCAGCAGGGGAGATGGTCCGTCCCACAGCCATTAGTACGTCGTACTGGAGATAGTATGCAGGTGCTCATTGGGTTATGAGTACACTGGACAGGACTCGTGGGGAAGTGCTGGTTGGTACTATACCTATCGTCAGGTAGCAGTTCCCAGGTGACATGAGTACAGCTTAATCCGTTGACTTAATATCGCTACTTCGCCTCGAGTGTGTTCCCTCTGTTCTTAGATTACTACCCTACCAAGGCTCAAATGAGTCGTGCAAACAGGTAGTAGTTGGGTGCAGTCCCGAAGCACTTGGAGGCAGTAGCGGTTAGGTAGGATTCGTCTCTCCCGGAATTGAGGGTTGATATCACGTTGTGTTCGGAAAGCCATTACACAAAGTCCCTGACCAGGGCAAGCGAGATTTACTAGTAGGTACTCCAGTAGTTACTCAGGGTGTTTTGGGCTCTGCTCTGGCATGGCTTATTGCGCTATTAGGGGTCTGACGGCTGCTGCCCCCTACGCCCGATATGCGATACTCTCAGACGAACAGACCGGACTGTATGAAGATTGTCACAGATAAGCTCAGTAGGAGTTCGGATGAGTTTGCTCATTGGCCTTCTTATCGACAGATACCTGGGTAGCCATTACGTACAGCTAATACCGCTTACGTGCTTGTGGTTAAACTCACTGCCAGCGTACTGTCGAGTCTTTAAAGTCCCATACACAGGGTTTCCCTGCTTTGGGCGAAATAATGTAGAGGCCGTATGGTTTTACGGTAGGGTTCGATCATATACGTGTACTTGTGCACGGATCATAATTCGGGCGGATAATACTGGTGGGCTTTGGTTTTGTTCTCCACCGAAATACGGGAGACGGAACCGCGTAGGTTCGTCTTGCCTGAATTTGGGAGAATACTATTTGGTTTTATCCGTCCACCTCTCCGAAGATGCCAAATTGATTTATGGCACCATGTATCGGAGGTTTGGACAGATGCGGCCGTTGTAGCAGACTTTGTCAGATTCCCCCTTATTTGAGAGGTTTTTTATTCTGGGGACGCTCTTCCCTACAGGCGTAAGCCCCTGCAGTTAATTACGCTACCGCATCGCGGTAACCACTTTCTCCTTCTCCAGATGGTCACTTCATGTCGTGCGTGTTTATTTTATTTTGGTTGCCCGTGGATTGTATACGGAGACTAATTTATATTGTCGTCCGTAGGGCATGGATTAGTCCAAATCCGTATTATCTTAGATTTGGGTTTGAATTGGGTTTAAGGATCGTTAATCTCATTTGAGACTAAGATCGACTTAAACGTTTGTTGAGGATACGTTAGTCTAATTTTTTTAGACTAAGATCTACTCAACAGGATCATTTAGATCCAACAAAAGGGCATTTGGGCTCTATTGTTTTAGTTTAGAGACGTTGCAGTCCATAAGTTTAAGGACATCATAGTCCGTAAAGTTTAAGGACATCATAGTCCAGTTTAAAGACGTCATAGTCTATGTGGTTCTAGTTCAACCGTTTGGGGATGCGCCAAAAGTTATTGGTTATTGGGACCCTCCATCTCTCTGAAGACGTTGAAGAATTACAACGACATATATCAGAGGTATGAAGAGATGAACCCTTGAACCAATGTTGGCTGGGAGATCTGTAGTCAAGTTTGGGACTAAAATCAGCTAAAAAGATTTATGAGCATATGGGCTCAATTAATCTGAATTAGGGGTCTGTGGCCAACATGGGCTCGGCCCACTCAGTTAAAATGCTGAAGATTTGTTTGGGCTCAACCCTTTTTATTTAACAATGCTGACCATTGGTTTGGGTTCTGACAACTTTTTTGTCTTTTATTGAGTGTTGAGCACTCATTATGGCTCTGGGGGTTTATTTAAAGAACAATTTATGTTCCCTCAGCGCACACGTGAGGAGCACGTGGCGCGCTTGGCGCGGAGCGCCTGTCTTAGAGCGCTAAGGCGCTTCCTGTGAGATAGCGCACACGTGAGGAGCACGTGGCGTGCTTGGCGTTGAGCGCCAGTCAATGAGTGCAGAGCGCTCTTTATAAAATAGCGCCCATGTTAGGAGCACGTGGTGCGCTTGGCGCTGTATGCCAGACTTGGAGCGTTGAAGCGCTTCTTTATTAAATAGCGCACACGTGAGAAGCACGTGGCGCACTTGGCGCTGAGCGCCAGCCATTGAGTGCAAAGTGCTCTTGATTAATTCTGTGCTCTGAGAATTAAGTTCTCGTGGATTTAAGAACCAAATTCTTATTTTAATAGGAGATGTTATGATCTCTTCTGTTTTTGTGAAAGACTTTGTCTTTTAGATCTGTGATCTAAAGAGAACTGAGTTCTTCTCCCCTATGATTAGATGCTATGATATCTTTTTGTGAAAGACCTCTGTCTTATAGATCTATGATCTAGAAAAAGAACTAAGTTCTTCTTCTTTTATGAGATGCTTTTATCTCTCTGTTTTATTTACCTTGAAGAAATTCTTCTTCCGAGGGCTTGCTCTTCTCTTTGAAATTTCTGAAAGTTTGGGGGGGGGTTTCCTCCTTTCAAAACTTGAAGTCCTGGGTCCTTTATATAGGGGAGGCTAATTTGTTGAATCAGTTAGGGAAATCTCTCATTGAGAGATCTCTGATTGATTTGGGGAATGTTTCCCACCGTTGGATCTTTGATCCAAGGGCTTCTGTTTTACAGAAGACAATCTTCTTGTTTTTAATAAGATTGGTGAAATATTTTCCCATACAGAACCCATTCTGTATCTTAGTTATTTTTAATCACTATTGGATGTTTGATCCAACGGTGCTCTGATTTACAGAACACATTCTTTCCTGTTTGGAAAGATTTGAGGAGTATTTTCTCAACATAATTTTATTCTGTAATTTGATGATTTATTCATCTTAGTTAGATCTTTGATCTAATGGTGAAGAACATTTTGTTCTAGCGCTTGGCGCTCTCGTACTTTGCATGTGAGGCGCTGCCTCAGAATCTTTGACTCTTAGCGCTGGCGCTCCTGGCGCGAGCGCTCTCGTGCTTTGAACGTGAGGCGCTGCCTCAGAGTCTTTGACTCTTAACACTGGCGCTCCTGGTGCTAGCGCTCTCGTGCTTTGCACGTGAGGCGCTGCCTCAGAGTCTCTGACTCTTAGCGCTGGCGCTCCTGGCGCAGCGCTCTCGTGCTTTGCACGTGAGGCGCTACCTCAGAGTCTTTGACTCTTCAGCACTGGCGCTCTTGGCGCTTAGCGCTCTCGTGCTTTGCACGTGAAGCGCTGCATCAGTTCAAATTTTGAATTTTGAATAGAGCTTTTCTCTCAATTGGGGAAACAAATGCCCCCCACCGTTGCGCTCACGCGGCTTACACGTGGGTGCAGCGGTGGCAGCTTTACCACCATCAGATCAACTTGGAAGTTGGATCAACTTCCAACGCCTATAAATAGGGCCTTTGGCCCTTGAGATGATTTCTGTTCATCTTCTTCCCTTCTTATTTTTCTGAAAATTTAATTCTCCTTCAGAGCACAGCTATCTGCCCAAAGAAAATTCCTTAAGAGTTAAAACCCTGTCCAAAAATTTGGTAAGATTTGAACCCATTAACAGAGCTTTACTCTACTTAGATTCATAGATCCTAAAGATTCTTAGTGTTTCTTAACCCGTTAATTAAAAACCAGAGCTTTACTCTTCTTTGATCATAGATCAGAAAAACCATTCTTTTTTAGGGTTTCTTAACCCTTTAATGAAGAACTCTTAGAGTTCATTTTGTAGATCTTAAAGATCTCGGAATTTTTACTTTGTAAAAAGCTTTCCATTTTTAGGGTTTTGATGGATTACTCCATCGTTCTCACAGAGCATGGCCCTCAGAATTTTTGGGGAATTTTTATTCCCCGTTAAAGTTGACAGAGCATTGCTCTTAGAAATTTTGGGGAATTTTTTATTCCCCTCATAATGACAGAGGTGACCTCTGTAACAGAGCGGTGCTCTCAAAGGAGTTAACTCCTAACCCGAGAAATCTCTCATTGAATGAGAATCTTTTTTGAAGATTTTCTTTTTAATGATTGACTGTCTCATCAATGATGATCCGTCATCTTGATTTTGTGGGTCCCCTTTGATCCCTTTCCACTGCATTGCAGTGTGGTACAAACTTAAAGTATCAAGTACTAGGCTTTGGACTATAGCATTGACGGCTAACCCTCATTCTTCCCGTGCAGGTACTATGTCTTACGACACTTCGTTCCCATTCGTTCGTCCGGAAAGCGCTTTCGCCGATGCGCCCGTAGACCGAGAAGTTTTTGCACTGATCAAAGACCATGACCCGGAGCAGAAGTCGCTTCATTTGTGGGGGTTATGGTACAACCAGATTATCCAGGGTCAACGCAGCTTCTCTTGTGCGACGCCTTCAGAACCAATCTCCGCTATTCACTATGCCGACTCACCCCAGATTAACTATGCCGTAGAGGAGGTCCACTGGACCTCAGAGTGTCGCCTTCAGCCCTCTATGGCCGCGATACCTATGCAGCCGCCGATGGCTTTAGATATTCTGGGGCGGCGCATATGTCAGGGCGAGTTGCGTCCATGGGGACAGGTGTATATGATTGGCCTGACTCCTCGTCATTCGGCCGGATACCTGCAGTGGGCTCGGTACATCTTATCGGCAAAAAAGTCGGCGTTATTGAAGCTTGGGCTATACCCTTCTATCTATGCATCGCTTTTCCAGTATCTGACGCCTCCAGTGTGGTGGATTAAGGCTTTCTTAGAGTAATGGAACATCCCGACACACACCTTTCTCCTATCGGATCGGGAGGTTTCAATCTCCCTGGAGGAGTTTGCGGAGATCTCAGGCCTACCTGTCAGAGGAAAACACTACGAGGAAATACTTCCCCCTGACGAATACGTCTTTGCAACCCGATCAGTAGTGATGGGTCTGACTCCGGAAAATGCCATTCAGCACCGATTCCCAAGCTTAATCAAGGTGTTGAATATTTATGAGTGCCTGTTCTTGGAATCTGGGGGGCACGGCTTCAGCTTCACGGATTTTATTGCCCGCTTTCTCCACCCCAAAGTCCTTTCAAAGGAAGCCGCGTAATTTGCCAAGCTCGCCGATCCCTTCGGCTTTGGTTTGGACAAACAGCCGGCAGCGGAAGCGAATTAGAGAAATTTCTTTCTCCCGGACACCCCGGTCGTCCCCTTCGTAGAGCTTGCAGCTTCAGATGTCGACGAAGAGACGTTCTTTTTGGGGTTTCTCGGCCTATGGCTAAGTTGGTTCGTACTTCCCATGCACCCTCATCATATGAGGCCGTCCGTTTTCTACCCGGCTCACCGGATGGTTGAAGGAACGCGGGTTGCCGTCGGGATTGTCGGGCTGGCTCATTTGTATCATGGCTTGAGCTTAGCGGCGGACACTACTCAACCGGGTTTAGAGCCCGTACATCTCCCGCTGCACTATTTTACTTCGTGGATCGAGCTGCACGTGCTTGGAGCCTTTGGAATCCACAAACGTCCCCGTTTCTATGATAGCTACAATTTCCCTCGGGTGATGTCTCTAATCGACGTCTCTGCTTCAGACCCATCGTCGCGAAAAGCTCGAGGAGTGATCCTCCGCCCACGCATGGTTGGGGATAGCATGACCTTCGTTGATAAGGTCATGACTATCGAGAAGGAGTCAACTAAGGCGGTGCAGCCGCTGCGTGACACCTTCAAGGATGGGGTTTCCACGTTGAAGGCTCGGGAGATCGTGCATTTGTACTCGATCAGGCCGGGCTTCTTAGCATTCAGGCAGAACTAGTCGGCGTTATTTATAAGGTACAACCCGCACCGCTTTGCCCAACAGTCGGGTTACAACCAGGGTGTTCCCCTCGAAGCTTTTCTGGCTAAACCGACTGCCACTGAAGAGGGCATTCGCACTACGCTGCACCACTTCATGCGCCTGAATACCGGGTCCATCTTCCTTATCAGCGAGCCGAGTTACGTCCCGAACGCCTCGAACTCATATGTGGCGTGGTATCAGCACGCAACGGGTGCCGTGATTAGGGAAGAATGACGGCTGATGCTTGATCGCAAGGGTGCAGTCCCTGCCGGTAACCCGTCCATCCCTTTAAAACGATGAATTGCCGTTTGTCCTTCATTAAAGGAGACTAATACGGTTGTGGTCCCTCACACCTTTACTTCAAAGCCACGGCCCAGCGTTCCTAAAACGGTAACTATAGCGTCTCCGGACCCTGGAGTTAGCGCGGAGATTGGGACCCGTCGCCCAAAAATGCCCGTGAAGCGTAGGCTCCTATCGTCGGCCTCCGGGGCTCGTTCGCAGAAGAAGAAGAGAAGAAGTCGATGTTTTCTGTTGATGTCATACTCGTCCAGGAGCCCCATGCTCCCTATAGCGAGGGCTTGAGTGAGTACGGGACCAATGAGGGTCTATTTATCGAGCTTGCGGATGATACCGATCTTCAAGACGCCCTTGTGGCTTCCGAGCGACAGGCTCGCACAGAGGCGGCGTTGCTATCGCTTGCGGAGACGGGTATGCTCTATTCATGTCGTTTTGAGCTTTTTCCTTCTCTCTTATTATGCATTTATTAATACATCCTTCTTTATCAGGCATCTCCGCTGAAGAGGCTCTGGCGGCTTCCCTCCGGACTTTTGAGGAGGAAGAGAGGCTTCGCACTTCTTGTGGCTTGGGTATAACTTATTTCATTTGATTACGCCCTCATGCTTTATACCTGTGCTCTGACTCTTTATTTCACCTTGTTACAGGGACTACTTCGGCTCCAGTTGTTCCAGGTGTAGCGCTGATCCCAAGCGATGGTGCAGTAGTCTTGTCAGAGCCGGCCATCATGGCTACGGCTATCCCCCAGCCAACATGAGAGTCTTCGCTGAAACAGCCAATGATGGATGCCGTAGCGGCACCGGAGGCAGAACTAGGGTCAGATGACGGCGAAGGCATCCCTTATCCGAAGTCTTAAGGAGGTCAGTCCCCACTGCTCAAACTGAAAAGAAGCACAGGAAGCGCGCATCGAGGGGGCGTGATGCTACCTTGGATGCGGGTGCAGCTTCAAGCACCATCCCTTCTATCGCTATTACTTCAGAGGGTACCCCAGTTGCCTTGTCTACCGCCCATAGACAGGTTGCGCGCGCGGTTCGGAAGGCAACTGTGGATCCATCGTAAGGTAATGCAATGCCCATTCTTTTTTTATCAGAACTTGGTCTGCAAATTCTTATATATCATATCCTGTAGGGCCAAGTCTTGGCAGTGAGATGGTAGGCAAGGAGACGGCAACCATGGAGCCCGAAGTAGCTACTCTCTCCAGGGAGTCTGGGACTACCCAAACCGCTGCTCTCTCCCCTTGTGGCTCTCTGGTGTCGGCAGGCATCGCGAGTGTCACGAAGGCCCTTGTCGAATCAGGGGACGAAGCTATGTGCGCCAAGACCGTCCCACTGAAGGAGAGCGAAGAAGTCACTAGGCCTAGTGATGCTTCCGTTGCTGAAATTATGCCCTCTGAAGCACCTCGGGTCGCCGCAATGACGGCTGTTGTTCCCTCGCCTTCTCCCATGTCTTCTGAAATGCTGGAAGGTATAGGTTTGCGATTCATCGGCTTCATTGTGGGTATCACTCTCCTTGTACTGACAGTATGTCGTCATAACTTTGCAGGAGTCCTTTTTGATCACCTGTATCAGGTGCTGAACCTGCATTTCTCATTCCAGCTGGAGATTGCCCTACCTGCTGATGTCGGTGATTATAGTCTATAACCGACGTCTTTTCCTTTCTCTTACAGATAGCCATGTTGCTAACTCTTCTTCATATTGGATATAGCGTCGCGGGTCGAGAGAATAACCGAGCTCCCTGCACTCCCCGTCCTACCGCCTGTTATAGCCGGTATGATAGGCTTTACCCCTTATGTGTTTTCTTTATTTCCTGAGTTGGCATTTAACCGTAACTCATTCAGCAGCAATCGCACCGGCTTCAGCTCCCTTCGAGGCTTGCATTACGATGCCAGCAGGGCCTCTTGTTAAACTCACATCTTCTCAAGGCGCCATAAACAGCCGACGAATGTTGAACGAGTTTATCGAGGATCTTGATGTTGAAGCCCTCACCTCTGCTGAAAATTTTGCTATGCAGGTTAATCTAATGCTGGCGACACTCATGAACTTCCATGATGAGGACGTCGTCGGGTCGTGGGTTGACTGCTGCAGACAGTTAAGGCTTGCTTGCACGAGATCGAGCTCAAGCGTATTGCTCCTGAGGTGTTAGCTTCAACTTCCCAGCGAGTTGCGTGGATGGAGCAGAGTGTTCCTTTCCTTCGCCATTTTGAACAAGAGGCGACCCTGCGACAGAAGGAACATGAGGAGGCTTCTAACGAGTCTGCTCGGTTGCACGCCGAGGTTGACGCGAACGCTGCACAGCTGAAGGCTATTTTCGATAGTCTCCAACGGTGTATCTCAGACAGGTTGGCACTAAGGCAGAAGCTTGACTCTAACGAGCGGGTTGCACAAAGTTGCGAAGCTTCTAAGCATGAAATCGATACGAAGCTTTCATCCTGCTTGCAGCAACGAGCTCGAATTGCAGCGGAGCTGGCAGCGGTGGCTAACTGTGAGAAGGAGCTGAAAGGAGTGCACGAGCGGCTTGCCGACTTATTGAAGAGGCCTCCTCCTTAGTACCTGTCTTTGTAATCTTTTGTATTGATGGAAATGTGTAATTCATGAATAACATGTATTCATTCGTTCTTTTATTCTTTTATATGATGTATCCTGTATTCAATTGAACTCATGAATAAAGGACATGTTTTATCTTATATCGCTTTCTTTTCTTTAGTGTGTTGTTGTCATGTTACTCTAGTAAGTGTAGCCTGTAGATAACAACTCATCTTGAACTCTTCGTAGAGTAGTGATGGCTTAGGAAACAGGTTCGGGTCTGCTGCCTAAGACTTTTCAACTTTATAAGCCGTGAGGGTTTCATAAAGATTTTTCTCCCTACGAGTCGCGAGGATCTCGTAGGTGTATTTTCTCCTTAGGAATCGTGAGGATTCCTAAGTGTGCTTTCTCTTGAGAGTCGTAAAGATCTCATAAGAGAATTTCCCTCTTACAAGTCGAGAGGAATCGTAAGTAGTTGGTGAGTTGACTTGTTTCCGAGTCAAAGCATTGCTCTGACGGGGAGGTCGTTGGCTGACTTGTTTCCGCGATGGGGTCATTGGATAATGTATTTCCGAGACGGGGTCATTGGATGACGTATTTCCGCGATGGGGTCATGTGCTGACGTATTTCCGCGACGGGGTCATTGGATGACGTATTTTCACGACACGGTCATTTGCTGACGTATTTTCGTGACGGGGTCACTGGATGACGTATTTCCGCGACGGGGTCATGTGCTAACGTATTTCTGCGACGGGGTCATTGGATGATGTATTTCCGCGACGGGGTCATTTACTGACGTATTTCCGCGACGGGGCGACTGGATGATGTATTTCCGCGACGGGGTCATTTGCTGACGTATTTCTGCGACGAGGCCATTGGATGACGTATTTCTGCGACGGGGTCATGTGCTGAAGTATTTCCACAACGAGGTCATTCGATGACGTATTTCCGCGACGGGGTCATGTGCTGACGTATTTCCGCGACGGGGTCATTGGATGACGTATTTTCGTGACGGGGTCATGTGCTGACGTATTTCCGCGACGGGGTCATTGGATGACGTATTTCCGTGACGGGATCATGTGCTGACGTATTTCCGCGACGGGGTCACTGGATGACGTATTTTCGCGACGGGGTCACTTGCTGACGTATTTCTGCGACGGGGTCACTGGATGACGTATTTCCGCGATGGGGTCATGTGCTGACGTATTTCCGCGATGGGGTCATGTTGACTTGCTCCGTTTTCTGCGGTGTCGGGACTGACTCTAGGTTGTCCATAAACCGTAGAGTCTTGGAACTGGGGACTTCGCCGTGGCTCCGATTGGTGGTGTCGCGTCCGTGCTCTGCTGGCATGAGGAGGAACGTCGTTGTTGGTCTTCTGGGATGCAGATGTTGCTGTTGAGATCTGATTTTCCCTTTTGACAGGATCTGGTAGGGGACCCGTGGTTCCCTTTTCGTTTATGCCCATGGATTGTATACAGGGTCGGTATGGACTCGCCTGTAGGGCAAAAAATTTTATTTCATTTTTTATTTCTTTCCGCGATACTCTATCATTTCAGCTTTTTATATCGCGAAAGTCACGATTGCCCAATCATTTCGGCTATTTTTCATGGTGCCCAATCATTTCGGCTATTTTTGTATGCATTTATTTTACTCGCTGGTTTTTATTGCGAGTTGCCCAAACATTTCGTCTATTTCATATGCATTTTTTTTTTGAATATGGAACTCATGGTCTGATACCAATCTTGCATCAGTATCGCTGCGACTGGAATGTTGCTAGGAGCGAACCATCACCTGCCTTTGTCGGTTCGAACAAAGGTGGCTTAGTAAACAGGATTAAGATCCTATCGACTAAGGCTTTTGACTTCATGAGCCGTAAGGGTCTCATAAAGGCGTTTCTCCATACGAGTCGCGAGGATCTCATAGGTGTCTTTTCTCCTCAGGAATCGTGAGGATTCCTAAGTGTATGTTCTCTTGTAAGTCGTAAGGATCTTGCAAAAGTGTTTTCTCCTTGTAAATCAAGAGGACCTACAAGTGTTTATTCATTAAATGAGGGCATTCCTCATCGTTGGTGGGACTCGGCAAGGAAATGATTATTTGTGCCCATGGATTGTATACAAAGGTCAGTATTGAACCGCTTGTAGGGCAATCTGGGAAAGGTGATGGCTTAAGAACAGATTCAGATCCCTGTAGCTTAAGGCTTTTGAATCTTATGAGCCGTGAGGGTTTCATAAGAGGTTTCTCCTTACGAGTCGTGAGGATCTCGTAAGTGTAATTTCTCCTTAGGAATCGTGGGGATCCCTAAGTGCGTTGCTCCTTTGTGAGTCGTGAGGATCTCACACAGGTAGTTTTCTCCTTGCAAGGTCGAGAGGACATTGCAAGTGTCTTTTAACGAGATTGCGCCCTTTCGGGTTTTCACAAACTCGCTGGTAGCCCCGCTGTTTTTACTCACAGAGCCCATTCGGGTTTTCATCCGTGCCCATTTTGCTTGTGGACGTACCCTTTTTTTTTACGAGTCTGCGCCCTTTTGGGTTTTCACAAACTCGCCGGTAGCCCTGTTGTTTTTACTCACGGAGCCCTTTCGGGTTTTCATCCGTGCCCATTTTGCTTATGGACGTACCTTTTTTTGTTTTTTTTTATTTTACGCGTTAGCCCAAGGATGCTGCGAATTTGTAGTAGTTTAAAGACGTTTCGGTCAGTAGTTAGTTTTAGGACATTTCGGTCCTTTGTTAGTTTTAAGACATCTCGGTCCGCTATTAGTTTAGGGACATTTCGGTCCTTAGCTCTCCGTGTTTGGGGCGGGGTATCGTTGGATACTATTTTTAAAGTCTGGACTCAAGAAGATAGCGAGCGGACATAAGTATCGTCATCTATCATTAACCTGGTTCGTGACTCGTTAGGCGTAGTACTTCTTAAGGAATCGGTCGTTTATTGGTCGGAAGGGTCTTTCGCCATGCATATTCATGAGCAAGTAAGCCCCACCTTGGTAGACCTTGTCTATGATGTACGAGCCCTCATAATTCGGCTCGAACTTCCCCCGTTTGGCACGATAGGGGATCATAGGTCTCTTGACCACTAGCACGAGTTCGCCTTGGCGAAATATCCTCGGTCTAGTCAATCTTTCGTATGAGCGTGTCATCTTTACTTTGTAAGCTTCTAGGTTTTGTTACGCGATGAGACGAGTTTCATCGAGGGCATCGAGCTCCTCAAGCCGGAGATGAGCATTCTCTTCATCTGTCAGCTCATAATGAATAGCCACTCGTAGCGAGGATAGCTCTATCTCCAAGGGGAGTACTGCTTCTGTGCCGAATACCAATGCATACGGCGTTGTATTCGTGGCCGTTTTGACCGTGGTCCGATACGTCCAGAGAGCTTCATGCAGTCTCTCGTGCCAGTCCTTCTTATTTCGAGACACCGTCTTCTTTATGATCTTCGTTAAGGTCTTGTTGAAAGCCTCGGCTAGACCATTAGCCCGGGGATTATAGACCGAAGAGTATCTCCAGTCTATATTATGCAGCTATGCGAAGCGGCTGATTTTATGACTTCTGTAGGCTGGCCCATGATCGGAGATAATCCGTCACGGAGTGCCGAACCGATAGATGACGTGTGTCTTGAAGAAATGGAGAATATTCTCTGTCTTCACTTCTCTTAGCAGTACTGCTTCTGCCCACTTAGAGAAGTAATCGGTTGTCGCCAATATGAACCGATGTCCTCTGGACGATGCTGGTTCTATGGGCCCAATTATGTCGGTTCCCCACATTTCGAACGGCCAGCTAGCCACTGTTGGGTGTAGCGGGTTTGGATGCTGGTGGATGAAGTCTCCATGAATCTGGCACGAATGGCATTGCTTCGCGTATTCGAGGCAGTCCTGAATCATCATGGACCAGTAGTAGCCCATTCTTTTGATCTTCAGTTTCATCCTTGGCCCGGCTTGATGAGAACCACAAAGTCCGTCATGGGTTTCTTGGACGACTCTCATTGCTTCTTCCGGTCCCAGGCATCTTAGCCACAGGGAGTCGAACTATCTCTTATACAGAGTATCATTGACAAAGGCGAAAGACAGAGCTCGTTTCATGAGCTGATGTATTGAGGACTCATCTTCAGGTGTTTGACGGGATTTGAAGTAGTCTATAAAGACTTCTCTCCAATCCTTAGCCTTTTCCTGGTCCTTTATTTGTAGGGCCGCTTGCTTGGTCGCTTCCTTTTCTTCAAACGACTCCGGAGATATTTCTGCTGGTGCAAGAACCCGACGGCTTTGTACAACGATTCTTACGTCATCGAATTTTTCGTTAGCCAGTTCTTTAGCGAGTTTGGCTAATGCATCCGCCTTGCTATTCTCCGCTCGTGGTATGCTTTTCAGGGTGTAGGAAGGGATTTGAGTCAGCAATTGTTGCACTCTTTCGCCATATTTTACCAACTCTGGTTTGCACGTTTGATAGTCGCCGTTTACTTGACTAACGACCAACAAGGAGTCTCCGTATATAAGGAGGTTTTCGATTCCCATGTCGACAGCGATCTCAAGACCTGCTATCAGAGCTTCATATTCTGCTTCATTGTTTGTCCTTGGCTCTGTCAAGGAAAAGGCAAAGCGCATTATCCCTCCTTGTAGAGTCACGAAGATGAGGCCTACCCCAGATTTGATTATGAGGGAGTTGTGCATTCGCTTCTTCATGGAAGATGCCCCATCAAAGTAGAGTTCCCATCGGGTGTCACTCTTTCCTTTCTCTCTGTCGCTCGTGTCAAACGTGTGCTCGTCTGGAAATTCGCAATTTAGGAATGAATCGGCAGGTATCGGATGCTCAGCGAGGAAGTCGGCGATGGCCTGGCCTTTCACTGCCTTGAGAGGTCGGTATGTTATCGAGAATTCCATTAAAAGTAGAGCCCATTTAGCGAGCCGTCCTGTTAGTATGGCTCTTGACATCAAATACTTGAGAGGATCCACCTTTGATATGAGATGGACCTCATGCGCCAAAGCATAATGCCAAAGCTTCGTTATAGGGAAGATCAACGCCAGGCAATGTTTTTCGATAGGGGAGTAGTTGTTTTCTGCCCCCAGGAGAACTTGGCTCAAATAGTAGAGGGCTCTCTCTTTCCCTTGGTCATTTTCCTGTGCCCATAGTGCGCCTAAGGAACCTTCAAGGGCGGTTGTGTACAGGATGAGAGGCTTTCCCTTGACTGGAGCGGTCAGCACCGGAGGATT
This sequence comes from Agapanthus africanus, assembly GCA_030015575.1. Taxonomy (NCBI): domain Eukaryota; kingdom Viridiplantae; phylum Streptophyta; class Magnoliopsida; order Asparagales; family Amaryllidaceae; genus Agapanthus; species Agapanthus africanus. The sequence goes on along the minus strand of JASDDO010000006.1, from coordinate 384,982,214 downwards.
CTGCAGGTATTGCTTGATTTTGTCTAGTGCGCTCTGGCATTTACGATCCAAGACGAAAGGGGTCCCCTTCTTCATTAGATGACTGTAGGGGCAGCATTTGCCGAAGAGGTTGGCTATGAACCGTCGGATATATGCGAGCTTTCCTTGGAGAGACCGTGGTTGCTTGAGAGTTCTTGGTGGAGGTATTTCCATAATCGCCTTGATCTTTGATGGATCTATTTCGATTCCCCAGTGTCGGATGATGAACCCCAGGAATTTGCCCGAGGAAACTCCAAATGTGCACTTGAGAGGGTTCATCTTCAGATTGTATTTCCGAAGACGCTGGAACACTATTTTCAAATGCTCCCAGTGTTCCTCATATGATTTGCTTTTCACCACGAGGTCATCGATATAGCATTCGACGATTTCATGTATGAGGTTATCGAAAATCTTCGTCATGGCCCTCTGACCGAAAGGCATCACTTTGTAGCAGAATATGCCCAGAGGAGTCCGAAAATCGGTATGCTTCTGATCTTCGGGATGCATCTTTATTTGATTGTACCCCGATGAGCCGTCCATGAAGGAGAAGACTTCGTGAGTGGACGTGTTGTCTATCATCATCTCGGTGACCGGTACAGGAAAGTTATCCTTCGGACAAGCTTCGTTGAGGTCCCGAAAGTCTACGCAGACGCGCACCGTCCCATTCTTCTTCATTACTTGGACGATGTTGGCGATCCAGTCAGGATACTGAACTTCTTGGATAAAGTCGGAGTCTATTAGATTCTTGACTTCGGCGTTGATGCTCATTTCAACTTCGAGCCGCATTCTTCTTGGTGCTTGCTTAACTGGCTTGACGTCCGGGGATATCGTCAATTTATGCACAGCCATCTCTGGATCTAGCCCCGGCATCTCAGAGTAGTTCCATGCTAAGCAGTCTTTATACTGCATAAGCACGTCTCTTAGCGTAGCTACCTGTTCTTCAGACAGCAGCTCACTGACGAACGTAGGCCTCGGTTCGTTTGCCGTCCCCAAGTCGATTTTCCTTAAGTTGTCCGCAGTAGTATGTATCCCATCTTCCAGCTCTTTTGGCGCCGGTGGAAGTTTTGAGATCAACTCATCTTCATCCTCATTTTTTTAGCACCAGGAGAGGTCATCCATATCCTCACGTATTCCTTCTTCTGACAACGTTATCGCGTGACAGGTACGAGATCGTTTCCAAGACCGATATTGATCTGGTTCTACTCTCGCTATGTACGTTGCTTTTAGAACATGCTTCTGTGGTGGGGTTACCTTCCAACTGCTAGATAGAGCGAACCTACCTTGCTGATACTGGTCTTCGACCCAGTTTTTGAATATGAAGCAGTCTTCGAGAGGATGTCCTATCGCTCGGTAATAGGAGCAATAGTCTGGGTGATGAACCTCACTTGCTTGTTCGGGGTGCTTAGACTCCGGGAGGGCAATCATCTGATGTTTCACGACGAGGTCGAATATCTTCCTTGTCTTGTCTTGGGGAAAAGAATATGCTCGACCCATCTTCTTTATAAGAGACGAATCCCGGCTGCTCAATTCTCGATCGCGTGGCTTCTTGGACCCGCTTTGCCGCTGTCGGACATTTTTTCCATTCTTTAGTTTGTTTTTTCCTCTGTGTCGGGTCTTCTGTACGACGGGCTAGCGACGAAGGGCATCGTCATTCTTCGTAGCCTGCTGAAGGAGGCGCTGCGTCCTGGCTTTCTCGTAAATGGACATTTCACGGTTGTGGTCATCCCGGGCCTTTTAAACTCTTCCCTTATTAGCTTTTCCATCTGTTCTTCAAACGACGGACTTGGCATTTTTACAGCAGGATCTCATTTTGGTTCAATTGCGGTGTCTTCTAACGGAGCATCTCCTTCTTCATCGAAATCATATATAACGTAGCAGCCATGGAATCGCTCCCGTTTCTTGGATTGAACGTATCCAAGCCCGATCGTTTCCATTCTCCCGTTAGGCAATCTTCGTTGAGTTCCGGGGACGTTCCAGATCCTGTTGTAGAACTGAGCTTGTCGAGCAGTTTGTTTGAAGGGTACACCCTAGTACCTTAACAGCCTTTTTAATCCTTCTGTGTAGTATCTGGGCAGACGGATGGGCTGGAGCATGTCAAGCGTAGAATCGGCACCCTGCCATATTTCTTTCTCCACTTTGGTTTCCGCGGCTCGATAAAAGAGGATCGCCTTTTCATATTTTCGCTTGGGCGGGACGTAGAACTTCTGCAGTTCTTGCACACTATAGGTATCAAGTGTGTCAAGCTCCCTGTAGTGCTGCTGCGGAACCATAGCGATCTCCAAACTCTGATCATCTCCAGTGAGGGCCTGCACCGATGGACGGACCGAGAACACTGCGTTGACTTCGTCTTCAAAGTCACTGCCGAAGACCAGAATAGGGATAGATGGTCCCGGCTTGCTGCATTGGGGAAGTCCTGAATAGACTATCTCTTCCTCCTCTTCGGTATCGCTCCCAAAGATCGGAATAGTGGTGATAGTTTTTTTGCTTATTCTCTGGTTTATGGCATCTTTCCGTGTCTTCAAAGTCTGGCAGAAAGTACTTTGCGTCTTCATACTTGCGGACTTCATTTACGAAGAATGGGTTCAGTTCCCCTGTCACGGTATATTCGAGACCATCTTTGAAGTACTTCATACACTGATGTTGTGTAGAAGGGATGATGTTGTATTCGTGTAACCAAGGCCTGCTGAGCAAAGCGTTGTAGCAAGTATTGGCGTCAATGACATGAAACTTGATGTCAGTGACGAGCAGCCCAAAGCGTAACGTCAGTATCACAGACCCGAGCGTCCGTGATGACTGGGAGTCGAACTCGGAGATAGTGATTTTATCCCGAGCAAGGTGTTGAACGCTCATGCATATTTCTTTTAGCACCCTCACATTTAGGAGATTGACAGATGACCCATTGTCAACTAGGATCTTCCCTATCTTGATGTCATGGCAATAGCCGGAGACATATAGGGGACGGTTGTGCTCACACGTTCCGAAGAGGAGGTCCTCATCGCTGAAGGTGATGTCGGCTGTGTGCACTTCTTCCAGCTCGTCCTTCATCTTTTCTCCGGCAAGGAAGGCTTGAAACTGCCCAGGGTCCTGTAACGCCTTGATTAGAGATCTCGTGCATCTTTAGACAAAAGAAGGGCATCTAAGATGCTCAGTTGCGAGGGTATCTTTCTCAAGTGTGTCAGGACATTGTAATTCACTTTGCTCTTCTTGGGCGGATCCTTGGCTGCGAGCTCTTCGGCAACTCGCTCATCAAGGGCGATATCCTCGGGGACTTTTTTCTTCCCCTTAGCTTTTTTGTTCGATCCCTTGTTTGCGGGTCTGAGATTCTTTTCAGGTAACGTGCGGTTACGCAGCTGAATGTTCTCACAGTTCTTCGTCTCTTCCTCTTTTCCTGAAGTGGATTCTTTGAAGAGAGGGCCGAGAGATACTTCTTCGTCAGAATCACTTCCGAAGGTGAGAAATTGCAATCCCCTAGCATCGACCATGTGACAGTTGCCGGCAACTCTTTTATGCTCATCTGTCGTGATTTTTCGTTCCCGACGAGCCTTGCGTTTTATCCGCTTGAAATGTTGTCGGTGAGCGACGTACCCTCGCCACCACTTTTTAAAAGCCTTGCACTCTTCAGTAGGGTGTGCAATCCTCTGGTGGTATAAGCAATAGTTAGGATGTACGTCTGCTTCGTCAAGGTGCGTATCCTCGGGGATATCTTCTTTGGGCAGTGGCAGCTTCATTCCCATGGACAAGGCTTTGTCAAACCGTTTCCTCGTCTTAAGCTTGCTTTTGTTTGCCGTAGGTGCACTTTGATCTGGTTGGAGTGTTTCGCGATTTATCTCTACCATGACTTCTTCAAATTGACGCCGACGCCTGGCCTTATCGAATATGGCCATTTCACGTTGCTGATCAGCCTTGCTCTTCTGACGGGCTTCGTTCAGCAGCATGTTGATCATCTCGTCAGACGATTCCAAGGGTTTTGGCTCCGATCCTGCCTCCAGCTCCTCTATGTTGTCTTCTAACGCCGAATGAGCTTATTCTACATTTAGTGATGAGTGAGAGATCATGTGACAGCTTGCCATATAATTCTCAGATTCTTCTGACGAGTCATCTCCTTCGTTATTGTCGTTATCTCCACTCTCAAGGATATTGTTGAGAAATTCTTGGAGTGTGACCGGGGTTCGCGCCTTTTGGTTATATTCCTCCAGTGCGTCAATATGTTTTTGCAGGTCCGTGCGCTTGTCATCAGGCTTTACGGGCTTTTTGGTCTTCTTCCTCCTTTTCGAAGATTTTGACGGCTGGGCCTGGGCGTTTTGCCCATCGCTACCAATTCATGTCATCGGGCGTGGTTTCAGCATTCCCTCAATGACCACGGGTTCCAGCGGACTTTTCCACCTGATCACCGGGCATGTTTGAAGATCCTTCAACATTCTTTTTGTTTTGGCTGAAAGAGCGACCTCTTATGGAGCTTCTTCTATAAATGAGCATGATGCCCCCAGCATATCTACCCTTTAGGAGCGTGTGGTTGGGGCGGGCTTACATTCCAATTCTCGGACAGTGTAAATTTGCCCTGTTGGTATTGGTCCTCAATCCAGCCTTTATAGACGAAGTAATCTTCGATTGGATGGCCTACTACTCGGTGGTAGGAGCAGTAATTGGGATTTTTGACGTCACCTGGCTGCAGTGGGCGTCTCGGATCTGGTAAAGTGATGTGCCTGTTGCGCACCGCCAGTTCGAACAGTCTCCTTGTTTTATCCAAAGGGAATGAGTAAGGACGCTTTAACTTTTCGTTGATAAATCGCCGTATGTCGTTTTGGCGATTGGCTGGTTTTGGACCACTCGGCTGTTGCTGAGCATTGGCGACAAAGGTCACTTTCCCTTTCCCCTTTTCATTCCGAGGCTCCGTCTTTGAAGAGGAAGGCCTATGGCCCATCTGGTCCATTTGGACCAGCTTATCGATCAAGGCCTGGAAAGTGGTCGGCTTGAAGAACATCATAAACTGGGAGATAGTCGCCTGCGGATCAAGGGTTCCCACAAACATGCCTACTGCAGGAGCCTCTTCTATGCGCTATTCACACTTCGACCATAGGTTCCGCCACCGTATCGCATACTGAACCCATGTTTCTCCAGAATTCACCCTGGCATTTATCAATGCCGTGATTGGGGTGCGTTCGCTAGCGCTTGCGAAACGATGGGTGAATAGCAACTCCATCTCCGTAAAAGTTTTGACGGAATCGTTGGGAAGCTCTGAATACCATTCGAACGCCGTCTCCGCCAAGCTGCCGACGAATTGGCGAAGCAGTAGCTTATCGTCACCTCCAGTGTTGCCGCACAGAGCCCTGAACTGGGCGACATGCTGGTGGCGGTTGCATGTCCCCTTATATACATGAAATTTAGCGATTGTGTATCCTGGCGGGTACTTAATCTAATCGTACCAACTGGGATAGGGTCGCCCAGTTCTGACAGCTTGGACAGCAGCTTCGTTCTCTTGATGGGCTCGTATCTGTTGAGCTATATAGTCGTCAAGGGCGGCTTTGGAAATGGTCTCTTCCTTGGCGGCTGATAGAGTCGGAAGAGGATTTGATGTCTCCCCTCTGTCGTCTTCAAGGATTATTGGAGGGTCTTCAGCTGGAGGATCTGGATGTATCATCATCCCGACCATATATTGAAACAGGAGCGCCATTTGTTTTATGTTGGCCGCTTGTTCCGCGGCCTCTTTGTCTTTCTTCTCAAGCATTCTTCGGAGGAACTCGGCATCGGTTTCTTGTTCCTGGCGCTGATCCGACGGTGCTTCGGGGCTTTCCTTATGTCCCGTGAGTGCAGCCATCTTCGTTAACATCTCCTGGAGCTTCTGTTGTTGCTCTTGAGCTTTTGTTACCGATTGGGTGAGTGGTCGATGACCACCAGAGGCACGGCTCTCCTCCTTCCCGGAAGCCATATAAACAGTATGCACCACCATGCCCCCAGACTTGGGGCGTTTGGATTCAGTGCCTTTGAGCTCTGTCTTGGACACGGGGATTTTCTCCGGCCTTCTTCTTTTGTGAACGGTTGAAATTGAGAGGGCCGTTGTAGTGGGCACCCAAGTAGACGACACCTTCTGTGGCATGATAGGATGGTCCTTTTCTTGTCGAACCCTCATTTTCTTTGGTTGGCGGGAGTAGTCTTGGTTAATCACAGAGTCTTGGACCCTTCACCAGACCTTATGAATTTTGGAGGACAGCCACTGAGGGGGCTGCTCTAGTTTCAACTTTGTAACATTCTCCACAGGTGGAGAAGATTTTTTCAACACAGCAGTTGGAGAGTTTTTGCGCACCCTCCTAAGTGGTTCAAAGCTGTTCCCTATTAGAACAGCAGCATCAACTTCCACTGTTAGAGCTGGTGAGGTAAGTCCAGAAGGGGAACTGCCCCCAGCTTTCCTCACTCAGCGCCAGTGGCGACGTCGAGCATGTCGAGCGGCCGGGATCACCTCTTCTGTTGGGGTAGCTGCATCGTGCTTCATGCTTTGATGAGAAACAGTTGTTGGTGTCAACCTGTCAAAGACTGACATCCGTTGAGAGGGGATGGCCAACCTGTCAAAGGCAGACTTTCGAGCAGGGATAGCAGCCTTGGTGACTTCTCCTGGAGCGGGAGTTAGAACGGCCAGTCTTGTGAAGACCGACCGCTTAGTAGGAGAAGTCTCTCCAACGATCTCATTTACTGGAACAGTGATGGCTATCCGTTTCGGGATAGCCCCTTCAGGTAATGCGGGCTTCTTCACGGGCCCATTGGAGCTTTGGCCCAGTCTGTTAAAGACCGAAGCGTTAGATTTGGGCGACCCGTTGAGAGGGGCTGCGATAGTTGCAAGCCGATCGAAGACTGACTTCTTTGGAGCTTCTTGCGATGGCACTGAGGCGTTAAAGCTCATTGGTAGGAGCATGGTCCCGAAGAACAGTCTGGTGGTGGCCTGAGTCACCTGTTCCACTGGCATCGCGAAAATGGGGGCCGCTTGAGGCCCGTAGGTCACTCCTCCTATGAGGATGGAGCGGGAGTTGTTGCAATTATTGCAGCTAGAGCAGTTAAAAGCTATTGATCTTCTTTTTTTGCATGGAGCAAAACACCAAATCTTAGTACCTCGACTCCATGGAAAACCACATTAAACCGCGATTCGTTCGCGAACACGACACACGAAGTGTGGAGTGGAAAGAGGAAAAGGTCCCACCGGGCGTGCCAGAATCTGTTCTCCACCGAAATATGGGAGACAGAACCACGTAGGTTCGTCTTGCCTGAATTTGGGGACAGATGCTATTTAGTTTTATCCGTCCACCTCTCCGAAGATGCCAAATTGATTTATGGCACCATGTATCGGTGGTTTGGAAAGATGCGGCCGTTGTAGCAGACTTCGTAAGTTTCCCTCTCATTTGAGGGGTTTTTTTATTGTGGGGACGCTCTTCCCTGCAGGCGCAAGCCCCTGCAGTTAATTACGCTACCGCATCGCGGTAACCACTTTCTCCTTTTCCAGATGGTCAATTCGTGTCGTGTGTGTTTATTTTATTTTTGGTTGCCCATGGATTGTATACGGAGACTAATTTATGTTGTCGCCCGTAGGGCGTGGATTAGTCCAAATCCGTATTATCTTACATTTGGGTTTGAGTTGGGTTTAAGGATCGTTAATCTCATTTGAGACTAAGATCGACATAAACGTTTGTTGAGGATACATTAGTCTAATTTTTTTAGACTAAGATTTACTCAATAGGATCATTTAGATCCAACAAAAGGGCATTTGGGCTCTATTGTTTTAGTTTAGGGACGTTGCGGTCCATAAGTTTAAGGACATCATAGTCCGTAAAGTTTAAGGACATCATAGTCCAATTTAAATACGTCATAGTCTATGTGGTTCTGGTTCAACCGTTTGGGGATGCGCCAAAAGTTATTGGTTATTGGAACCCTCCATCTCTCTGAAGACGTTGAAGAATTACATATATCAGAGGTATGAAGAGATGTACCCTTGAACCAATGTTGGTTGGGAGATCTGTAGTCAAGTTTGGGACCAAAATCAGCTAAAAAGATTTATGAGCATATGGGCTCAATTAATCTGAATTAGGGGTCTGTGGCCAACTTGGGCTCGGTCCACTCAGTTAAAATGCTGAACATTTGTTTGGGCTCAACCCTTTTTATTTAACAATGCTGAGCATTGGTTTGGGTTCTGACAACTTTTTTGTCTTTTATTGAGTGTTGAGCACTCATTATGGCTCTGGGGATTTATTTAAAGAACAATTTATGTTCCCTCAGCGTACACATGAGGAGCACATGGCGCGCTTGGCGTTGAGCGCCAGTCTTAGAGCGCTAAGGCGCTTCCTGTAAGATAGCACACACGTGAGGAGCACGTGGTGCGCTTAGCGCTGAGCGCCAGTCAACGAGTGCAAAGCGCTCTTTATAAAATAGCGCTCATGTGAGGAGCACGTGGTGTGCTTGGCGCTGTGCCCCAGACTTGGAGCGTTGAAGCGCTTCTTTATTAAGTAGCGCATACGTGAGAAGCACATGGCGCACTTGGCGCTGAGCACCAGCCAATGAGTGCAAAGCGCTCTTGATTAATTCTGTGCTCTGAAAATTAAGTTCTCGTTTATAAGAGACTTTGTCTCGTGGATCTAAGAACCAAATTCTTATTTTAGTAAGAGATGCTATGATCTCTTCTGTTTTTGTGAAAGACTTTGTCTTTGTCTTATAGATCTGTGATCTAAAGAGAACTGAGTTCTTCTCCCTTCCCTTTTTACGATGAGATGCTATGATCTCTTTTTGTGAAAGACCTCTGTCTTATAGATCTATGATCTAGAAAAAGAACTAAGTTCTTCTTCTTTTATGAGATGCTTTTATCTCTCTGTTTTATTTACCTTGAAGAAATTATTCTTCCGAGGGCTTGCTCTTCTCTATGAAATTTCTCAAAGTTTGTGGGGGGGGGGGGGAGGGGGGTTCCTTCTTTCTAGACTTGAAGTCTTGGGTCCTTTATATAGGGGAGGTTGATTTGTTGAATCAGTTAGGGAAATCTCTCATCGAGAGATCTCTGATTCATTTGGGGAATGTTTCCTACCGTTGGATCTTTGATCCAAGGGCTTCTGTTTTACAGAAAACGATCTTCTTGTTTTTAATAAGATTGATGAAATATTTTCCTATACAGAACTCATTCTGTATCTTAGTGATTTTTAATCACCATTGGATCTTTGATCCAACGGTGCTCTGATTTACAGAGCACAATCTTTCCTGTTTGGAAAGATTTAAGGAGTATTTCCTCAACATAATTTTATTCTGTAATTTGATGATTTATTCATCTTAGTTGGGTCTTTGATCCAATGGTGGAGAACATTTAGTTCTAGCGCTTGGCGCTCTCGTGCTTTGCACGTGAGGAGCTGACTCAGAGTCTTTGACTCTTAGCGCTGGCGCTCCTGGCGCCAGCGCTCTCGTGCTTTGCTTGTGAGGTGCTGCCTCAGAGTCTTTGACTCTTAGCGCTGGCGCTCCTGGCGCTAGCACTCTCGTGCTTTGCACACGAAGCGCTGCCTCAGAGTCTTTGACTCTTAGCGCTGGCGCTCCTGGCGCCAGCGCTCTCGTGCTTTGCACGTGAGGCGCTGCCTCAGAGTCTTTAACTCTTAGCGTTGGCGCTCCTGGAATGAGCGCTCTCGTGCTTTGCATGTGAGGCACTACCTCAAAGTCTTTGACTCTTCAGCGCTGGCGCTCAGCGCTTTCGTGCTTTGCATGTGAAGCGCTGGCTCAGTTCAAATTTTGAATAGAGCTTTGCTCTCAATTGGGGAAACAGTTTAACCAAATCCTAGTATTATATTCTTGGATTATTTTCGTCTCTTTGTATTCATATTTTTCGGAATACGGATACGGGTATGTATATACGGTGAGGGGTATTCTTGTAATTTACTCAAGAGTGCTTCTACAAGAAGACACCTCATTTTTTGTATAACTATTTAGATTAATTGGTTAATGAGGTGGAGGTATGGGTGTGGATTATCATTAAATGAAGTATGGATACTTGGTGACTCATGAGGGTGACTCATCTTGTGACTATTGAAGCATGCTTGATATTTTCATTTATGAATTATTGTATGCTTCATTCATCACAAGACTTAGCCATATTCATTTCATTATCATCTTGAACACTCTCTCTCTCCTCCAAGCTTTCTTCTTCTTACTCAACTCTAAAAGTCTCATGTGTTGAGAAACCTAAGGTATTTTGAAACAAATCAATCCATCATCACTCTCTACATCCTCTAAGCTATCTAGTTTAGCGAACTAGGTACCCTAGTTACCTCGGTATTGAGGTTGGAGCTCGAACTATAAACTATCGGGTGGATCGTCTTTGACTCGAGGAGGCCGACCTAGCAAGCGCAATCTGTACACTTCGACGAGTAAGACGGGGAGGAGGAGAACAAGAAGACCTGAAGGACTTGATACTAGGAGGTATAACTTTCTTCATAGTAGTTAAAACTCATGGTAGTTTAGCTAGTTAGGGTTTAGTATCGATCCTGGAGTTCAAGTCGCTGTTGCGAAGCCCGTAAAAATCATTTTTTGTGTATTCCGCCTCCCCGCGAACCCGCGGGGTGCACGACATCGACTTACAGTGGTATCAGAGCCTATTAAACCCTAACTAGCTAGTTAGCAAGTAGTTAGAACTTCGATCGTCAGAAAACCCCGAAAACATAACATCAAAACCCAAGCTTGCTGTCGTTTTTAAAATTTGGTCAAAACATTATTTCAGAGGCCTTAAAAAGCAGGGAATTCTAAGAACACACAAGAAAAACGAGCCATTAACTCGCCAAGACGACCGCGGAACCACCGCGAAACGGTGTGTTTCGCGGTGGTTCCGCGGCCGAGTCGAGGCCGAGTTGACTCGGTTTTCTTCTGTGGTTCTTATTTGTGGTGTTGTGATTTCTGGTATATTTGGTTTCTACCCAGTTGTCACGCCCTACCCCCAATACAGAGAGTATTGTCCGCTCTGGCCGAAGCCGCACGGTTTTGTCCTTCGGGGCAAACCGGACCCGGCCAAGGGCCACTTCCCAGGAGGTCACCCATCCCAGAACTTCCCTGGCTCGAGCACGCTTAACTACGGAGTTCTCAAGCTCCTGTAGTGCCGGTTCACTTAAAAGGCACCTCTGTATTGAGGAGTGGTATCATTCCATTTATAGTACAAATCTGCCCTCTTTCGGAATGTATTCCGAAGAGTCCCCATTGTTCTACAGTAGGTCCCACGGACTCAAGAGATACCCCCCATGGATTCAAGAGGTGGCCCCCGCCCACTTAACATGACACTTGGCGTGGCACTTTGTTCCGTGTGGCACTTTGCTTCGTGAGCAAGAACCGGGTCCCGACATTCTCTCCACCTTTGAACAATGGTTCGTCCTCGAACCACAGACCTACTATTGAGGAACCAGCTCTGATACCATTCTGTCATACCCCACCCCCAATACAGAGAGTATTGTCCGCTCTGGCCGAAGCCGCACGATTTTGTCCTTCGGGGCGAACCGGGCCTGGCCAAGGGCCACTTCCCAGGAGGTCACCCATCCCAGAATATCCCTGGCTCGAGCACGCTTAACTACGGAGTTCTCAAGCTCCTGTAGTGCCGGTTCACTTAAAAGGCACCTCTGTATTGAGGAGTGATATCATTCCATTTATAGTACAGATCTACCCTCTTTCGGAATGTATTCCGAAGAGTCCCCATTGTTCTACAGTAGGTCCCACGGACTCAAGAGATACCCCCCATGGATTCAAGAGGTGGCCCCCGCCCACTTAACATGACACTTGGCGTGGCACTTTGTTCCGTGTGGCACTTTGCTCCGTGGGCAAGAACCGGGTCCCGACACCAGTATTGTTTGTGTACTGGTTTGTACACGGGGTAGACATGGAAAATATATTTCGATCGAAATTCTAAAGTTTTTGACTATCGGGTTTTTTGTGTTTGGATATATTTGTTCGTAAACTTCCGCTAATTGCTATACGTCGATTAGTTGGGGGTTGCACATATCTATGATGTTGGTTTGTGTATGTGGAATATTGGATCGTCGTGGATGAATTGTCGGGGATGTGAGAAAAAAGTTTTCTTTCTTTCATTCGATGTAAATTTGTAAAGTGATGTAATATTATTTTACGAGGCACATTCGGGTTGAGATTGTAGCCACTGTTGTATTATTTCATTTACTTTTTTTGCTTCTACGATAGACCCAAGGTAGGGTGCACAAACTACCGGGTTCTTGAAGTGCCGAGTGGCCTACTCATTTTACTGAGAGAGGCTGCTTCACTTCAGGAATTTGGTGAGTAGTTTGCCGCACCTGTAGAGGTCTAGGGTGGGGCTTGGCAATTCATCATGACCATGGAATTCGTCTTTCGTTATAGGCTTAAACGAAACGCGGAATTCCTAGTATATCCAATATTTTAATCTGTGATCTGGAATGCCTATTATTGTGTGAGACGAATGGATATTTATATATATGTTATATAATAGACGCTGCTTATGTTTTGCACCCGCGCTAGTCCATCCCCGCTCTGCCGTTAGTTAAGTAACCTAACGGTATATGACGGGACCCCGTAGCGAATGCAGATGGCATAAGCGTACATTGTATTTTCATCTCCTTCTGCAATGATAGGTGTAAATGATGGGACTGCATTAATTGATTAATGCAAAGCAAATAAACCAAAGATGAATCGTTAGAACGGTTTCAAAAACCACTCGGGTTTTTTTCAAAAAGCAACTTTTAATGCGGGGCCTAAACCACTCCTTTAAAAGATGTCATGGTTCCTTCGATTATATCAAGTTCATTACGTTCAAGGTTTTTCCAAAACCAGCCGTAACCCTCCGTCATTTCAGATGGGTATACAATAGTATTCAAGCTATGTATTTTGACCTTCGCCAAGGCATAGTGATTGGTAGCTGCTGGATATTCTTCTGTAGCATAGATAGATGCATTGGTTTGGGACAGTCGTACTACTATTTTGGCCTTAGTCAAGGATGTGTACGGGTAGGTTCAAATTAACCTGGAAAATGACGGGTAGAACTTGACTTGAGACTTATGATATGTTGGCCTTCGTCAAGGTCATAAGATCTTGGGGCAAAAATCCATGTCGGAAGTTTCTAAGAAAATTGAAACTTGCTAGTGTTGCATACCATTTGAAGTGTGATAATTTTGGTAGGATTCCTTCAAGGTTTTCACACGATGATATTTGGATCCCGGTCCTACTGTGAGTATCTGCTACTCCTCAGGAGATTTTTTCACTAAACAATCAATGCTATAAACCAAGTAGGTGTCTAGAACGGTGTTAGCGGGGCTACGTCTCCAGGAAAAAGAGGTTATGTAATTAAGGAACTTTGCAAAAGCGTTGGAAAACCTCCCTCGGAGTACCAACACCAGTCTGGCTGAAAGGTTAAGCAAGTATTGTAAGAGTGAGATTAATCCTAACTAATTCTTCTTTTATGGTTTGAGAAAGGATTTGAGATACAGTGGGAGTCATCCTGTTTAGATAAACTAATAACCAATTTAAACTTGCAAGAGAATCATGCCGAGTGTTTCTCCTCTCTCTCTCTCTTGACTGCAGCGACGAAAATGACCAGGCTTAGGTTACTGCTAGATAATAAATTGACTGGGCCAAACTATTATGATTGGCTAAGGAATGTCCAGATGGTCATTACCTATGAAAAGCTAGGATACCTTCTTACTACTAAACCCCTACCGTCCCAGGTCCAGATTCCACCGTCACGGATGCTGATATCCGTCAGACATGGGAAAAAGACGGTGCGAGAGCCAAGTGCCTCGTGTTAGCCTCAATGGATTATGAACACCAGAGGTAGCACGAGAAGATGGACTTAGCTTCCATCTTCCTCCATACCAAAGTTTTATTTGGAGAGCAATCTCGTATCGCAAGATATGAGATCTCGAAGGAATTAATTCAAGTGAGGTTGGCTGTCGGGTCATCTGTAGGGGACCACATCCTTACGATGATTATCTATATTAAAGAGCTCGTGGACTTAGGGACCACGTTGGAGAACGAGTTATGTACTGGCTTGATTCTACAGTTCCTCCTCTCTACTTACGCCCAGTTTATCTTGAATTTCAACATTCAAGGGAAGGAAGTTACACTTCCAGAACTCCTCAACATGTTGAGGAGCTTAGAGGGCACCCTGCAGGAATCCAGGGAGACACCCACTCTGCTTATTAGGGAATCTTCCTCTTCTATATCTAAGGCGAAAGCCAAGGGAGAGAAGAAGAAGGCCTCCACCAAGCCGATAGGCGGTGTCAGTAAGCTAGAGGGAAAGGGCATGGCAAAAGTTTCGGGGCTAATAGTAGGGAAGGAGGAATGTTTCTATTGTCACGGGAAAGGACATTGGCAGAAGCACTGCAGGGCTTGGAAAGCCAAAAACCAGGATTCGAAGCACGTTGTAGCTTCGGCTTCGGGTGTGTTTATAATTGAAAACTGTCTGTCAATTAACTCTACTTCCTAGGTACTAGATACCGGATCAGGATCTCATATCTGTAATTCATTACACACTTTGAGAAACTATAGATTTATCAAGGCAGGTGATATGACTCTCAGGGTTGCTAAAGGAATGAGCGTGGACGTTGTATCCGTAGGGGAATATCACCTAGGATTGACAAGTGGGCAGATTTTGATTTTGCATAACTATTTGTGTGTGCCCAATTTGATATGTAATATCATTTCTGTATATTTACTTTCTAAAGAAGGTTATGATTTTACATTTGTAAGCGATATGGTCCACAACCACCTTAATCAAGCTTTGATTGGGTCGGGTACACTAGATAACGGTATATACGTATTAAATTAAGCTCAGGTTTTCAACGTTCAGAACACACTTAAAAGAAAGTCTCCAGAATTAAATCAGGCTTTCTTATGGTATTGTAGACTGGGTCATATCAATGAAACACGGTTGACGAAGTTACATAAAGAGGGATATTTGGATCCGTTTGAATATCAGTCCTATGCAACTTGTCAATCATGTCTCAAAGGAAAGATGATAAAGACTCCGTTCACTGGACACAGGGTAAGAGCGAGCGAGCTCTTAGGACTCATACACAGCGACGTGTGTGGTCCAATGTCTACACATGCAAGAAGTGGTTATTTCTATTTCAATACTTTTACGAATGATTTCTCTAGGTATGTGTTCAGTTGAAAATATTGTGCATTTGATATAACATTTTCCTTACTATTTTTATATAATAAAAGGTGTTTATTATAAATATGACACATATGAGGGTTTATCCGTAAAAATACTATTTTCATGTGTTTATATATTATAATTAACATTATGAAGGAAAATGTAAGCATATAATATCTATGTAATATTTGGTCCATTTAAATATGCTCACTTTATTAAATATCTTTGACCAATTCTCTTAAAACTATAATATCATGTCAAATGGTTAAGATAATATCTCAATAAAAAAAATTCTACTAACATTATTTATTGAGATAATTGTGCAGAAATTATTTCAGGACTGGAACCAAGGAAATCCGAGTTATCGAGATCAAATCTGCCGAAATAGTAAAGTAAATTGAAGAAATCAATTTTGGCAGAGACGTAGAGAAGATTTTCAGATTCCAGATACCAAAATAGTCTACATGTGTCACCAGAAGAAAGCTCAAGAGAAATGAACCCACAATCCTCCTAATCCACTGCGGATCCGCGGCCAAACCCACCATTACGCCGCGGTTCCGCCGCACTTCTGAGGAGTTAGGGCTCTGGATTTTCTGGTTGGGATCCTAACAACTAGTTACCATATATGGAAAGTCACCATATTAGGAAGTCACCATATATGGTAACTAGGTTTTCTTCTTTGAGGGATATATAAAGGACCAAGGGCTAAGGTTTGAAGGCATCAAACCAACGCGATCACGAAGTCCACGACGGCTCAAGAATCTCGGTTGATCATCAATTGCTTATCTACCTCCTTAGAAGAGATCGAGAAGCAAACTAGCATTTTGTAATCATTTTCTAAGGGAACAAAGTGTAATTGATCTTGTTGATTAATAAAGGTAGTTGTTTTCTTATTTTATTTCTTTGTAGTTTTTCATTATGTTTTCCCTCTTTATCTTTTCTTATCCCAACATGCACAAGTAATTCTCTGCTTGTTAGGGTCCATAGGATTATGGTAGGTTAATGGATGATGAAGATCCTTAAACTCTTTTTAAATCCTATAAAATTTATAAACTTTATCAAAAGAATAGTCAACATCCTAATCGGGCGCGCTATCAATTCATTGATAACCACGATTAGAGATTAGATTAATAATTGCTTTGGTAAAGGTTAGACATGAACGGAGATCCATATCAAGATAGGGGTTAAGAGTGGGAACCCTACTCCCTCCAGAAACCCTAATCTACATGCATCACTGTCGATCTAGTTTTAAATCTATTAAGGGATAAAAAGAATAATCTTTAATTAATCATCCATGACTACTAAATCTTAATGAACCCTACAAGCCCCCCCTTTTTTAATATAAATCCTACATCCGTAGTTAATCTAGATCAATATTCTGCATCCGTGTTTGACGTAGATCTAGAACCTACAACCATTCTTCACCATTCTTTATTCTTCCTCCTTTTCTAATCAACACGTCTAATGTAGGATTAAAAGATTCAACGTTTCCCAGAGGACGACCCGTACTCATCTCGGTCTAGCTACACGCGACACCGTTATTGATTGTGGTTAACTACTACACATAAAAAAAACACATCAATCAGTATGGACATGTATTCTTGATGAAACATAAATCCGAGTCCTTTGAGAAATTCCGGGAATATAAGAATGAAGTAGAAAAACAAACAGGAAAAAGTATCAAGACACTTAGATCTGATCGAAGTGGTGAATACTTAAGTGCCGAGTTCCTAGGTTACTTAAAAGAGAATAGAATTCTCTCTTAGCTTACTTCTGCATACACACCTCAACACAAAATATCTCGGAAAGATGGAACCGAACCTTATTAGATATGGTACGTTCCATGATGAGTAATGTTGAGTTGTCACGATCTTTCTGGGGTTATGTACAAGAATCAGCTGCATATCTTTTGAACAAGGTTCCTACCAAGACTGTGCCTACTACACCATATCAGATGTGGAGTGGGAAGAAATCCTATCTTAAGTATCTGAAAATATAGGGATGTCCAGCTTTTGTAAAAAAGCAGCATGCGGACAAGCTCGAGGCATGCTCAATACTGTGTAAGTTTGTGGGATACCCAAAGACTCTAAGGAGGTATTTTTTCTATTACGTGGAGAAACAAGAGAATTTTATTTCTCATCATGCCCACTTTTTGGAAAATCAATTTTTAGAAAAAGAGATTAGTGAGAGCGCAATAGAACTGGAAGAAATTCCATAACCACAAGCTATTACTGAAAGCATGGTGGAACCAGAAGTTTCGAAAGAACCGGACATCCCCGCGCCACTCCGCAGGACTAGTAAGCAGTCTCATCTGCCCGAGAGATACTACGGTTTTCTCATGGACGGGAATAGAGAGGATCGCATCATCGACGATGATGAGCCAACTAGCTTCCAGCAAGCCATTCAGAGCAGAGACTCGATAAAATGGCTGGATGCAACGCGGACCGAAATGAAGTCCGTGTACACCAACAAAGTATGGACTTTGTACATTGCTCCAGAAGGGGTAAAACCCATAGGCTGCAAATGGATCTTTAAAAAGAAGATTGGTGTAGATGGACAGGTTGAAACCTATAAGGCTAGACTTGTTGCAAAAGGTTTTCGTCAAAGATCTGGTTTGGACTATGATGAAACCTTTTCTTCGGTGGCTATTCTCAAATCCATTCGGATCCTTCTTGCCATTGCTGCCTTCCACGATTATGAAATTTGGCAGATGAACGTAAAGACCGCTTTTCTGAATGGAAATTTAGAAGAGTGCGTCTATATGGATCAGCCAGAGGGTTTCGTTCAGAGTGGGAGCAGCGGGAAAGTGTGCAAGTTGCTTAAGTCCATTTATGGATTAAAGCAGGCATCGTGGAGTTGGAATATCTGTTTTGATGAGACGGTCAAAGAATTCGACTTTATTAAAAATCCAGATGAACCATGCATTTATAGTAAGATTTTAGCAAGAATTGTGGTATTCCTCGTCTTATACGTGGATGACATTCTCTTGATAAGAAATGACATTCCTATGCTACAATCAGTCAAAGGATTCTTGTCACAAAGGTTCTCCATGAAGGACCTGGGTGATGCCTCCTACATTCTGGGGATACAGATCTATCGTGATGGATCTAAACGGATGTTGGGACTTTCACAGTCAAAGTACATCAACACCATACTGAAAAGATTTAGTATGGAAGATTCAAAGCGCGGCAATTTACCGGCTTGTCATAGAATCACCCTCTCCAAAGAGATGTCTCCCAAGACTGATTTAGAAAGGGGTCGCATGTATATTATACCCTACGCTTTTGCGGTAGGCTCTTTAATGTATGAGATATTATGTACCAGATCAGATGTAGCTTACGTACTAAGCGTTGTAAGCAGGTATCAGTCAAACCCAGGGGAGAAGCACTAGATAGCAGTGAAGAACATTCTCAAGTACCTGAGAAGGACTAAGGAGATGTTCTTGATGTACGGCGGAGAAGACCTCCAAATCGAGGCCTTTGCTGACTCCAGCTTCCAGAGTGACAAGGATGACTCCAAGTTCATGTCGGGTTATGTCTTTACCCTCAATGGAGGGACGGTCTATTGGAAGAGCTCCAAGCAGGACACCGTTGCTGACTCGGTGATGGAAGCGGAGTACATCACTGCATGTGACGCCGCGAAAGAAGCCGTCTGGATAAGAAGTTTGTAACAGAACTTCAGGTGGTTCTGTCCATTGTTGATCCAATACCGTTATATTGTGACAACAACGGGGCTATAGCTTTAGCGAAGGAACCTAGTTCCCATCAGAAGTCCAGACACATCTTGAGGCGGTACCACCTGATCAGGAAGATCGTTGATCGCCGGGAGATCGAGATGCGGAGAGTAGATATAGAGAACAACACTGCAGATCCACTCATAAAGTCCATTCCTCAGACGCAGTTCGAGAGGCTATTCGAGATGATAGGTCTGTGATATACCAATACATGGCCTTAGTGCAAGTGGGAGATTGTTAGTGATATATGCCCTAGAGGCCATTATTGTATCATACTGGTTTGTATATTACATTTTGGAAGCTTCGGATATACACAGATATAATAACAGTCTTGCTCAATATGGTAGTATACTACTTGGTTTGATTCTACCTCAATATTTGTATATGTTTCTTTTAGCATATCGCTTATACATATTGGTAGAGCCCTTAGGATCTTTACTTGACTACCAGCGTTGTGATGGCAATCACACTAGTGGGGACTGGGTAGTCTATAAGCATATCTTTATACAGGTCCCTAGTCGTAGGATTATCGAGACGGGGCATCGATACTCCATAATAGACTAGTGTATATGCTTCTCATCCCAGCAGGGGAGATGATCTGTCCTACAACCATTAGTACGTCATACTGGAGATAGTATGCAGGTGCTCATTGGGTTATGAGTACACTGGACAGGACTCATGGGGAACTGCTGGTTGGTACTATACCTATCATCAGGTAGCAGTTACCAGGTGACATGAGTACAGCTTAGTCCGTTGACTTGACATCGCTACTTCGTCTCAAGTGTATTCCCACTGTTCTTAGATTACTATCCTACCACGGCTCAAAGAAGTCGTGCAAACAGGTAGTAGTTGGGTGAAGTCCCGAAGCACTTGGAGGCAGTAGCGGTTAGATAGGATTCGTCTCTTCCGGTATTGGGGGTTGATATCGCGCTGTGTTCGGAAAGCCATTACACAAAGTCCCTGACCAGGGAAAGCGAGATTTACTGGTAGGTACTCCGGTAGTTTCTGTTGGGTTTTGCCAGCGCCCTGGCCATCTACCCTGACCGTTTGCGGAACAAAAATTTTCAAAACTGGCGCTAGAACAACCCTATAACCCGGATCTACCATAAACCTAAAGCTAGAAAACTAAATAGGAGTTTAGAATGGTTATACCGAATGATCTGTGTCCTTCGGTCTTCTACCATCTTCCTAAGCTCTTAAAGGCCACCATGATCAAGCTTGATCGCCGGTCTCCCTGCATCGAAGATGATCCACCTGAGAATTTGTAGTTCGAGCTTCAACCTCATAGCCAAGGTAACTAGAGTACATAGTTCGCTAAATTAGATAGTCTAGAGGATGTAAAGTCTAATGATGGATTAATTTGTCTCCAAACAACCTAGGTTTCTCAACACATGAGACTTTTAGGGTAGAGCTAGAAGAAGCAAGCTTGGAGGAGATGAGAGTGTAGTAGTATGAAGCAACCATAAAAAATATAGCTAAGTGTTGTGAAGCACAAGAATAAATCAAGCTTCTCAAAATATCTTACAACACAAATAAATATCAAGCATGCCACAATAGTGAACCATGAGTCACCCCTATGAGTCACCACAAAGCAATGCTTCATATAAAGCCAAAGAACACCTCATCCCTCCACCTCATTAACCATTTAACAAAATGGTTAAAACAAAAAAATGAGGTGGCATCTTCTAGAAGCATCTTGTAATAAATTACAAGAATGCCCATCATCCGAATATACATACCCGTATCCGTATTCTGTAAAATACGACTACAAAGAGATGAAAACAATCCAATAATATAATACTAGGATCTGGCTTAAACCAAAGCCATCTAGTATTATCTGTCCGAATCATGGTACGTGCACAAATGCACGTATATGATCGAACCCTGCCGTAAAACCATACGGCCTCTGCATCTTTTCGTTCAAAACAGGGAAACCCTCTGTGTGGGACTCTAAAGACTCGTCAATACGCTAGCAGTGGGTTTAACCACAAGCACGTCAGCGACACTAGCTGTACGTAACAGCTACCCAGGTATTGAGCGAAATGAAGGCCGACGAGCAAACTCATCCGAACCCCTACTGAGCCTGTCCATGACAATCTCCGTACAGTCTGGTCTGTTCGTCTAAGAGTATCGCATATCGAGTCTAGGGGGTGGATAAAGTCAGACCCCCTAATAACGCGATATTTCGTGTCCGTATGAAGCCCATCACCAACTGAGAAACTACCGATCCAAATCAGTAATTCTCGACTACCTTGGCCAAGCATTTCTGGTGATGGCCACCCATGCACCTCGCGACATCAACCCCCGATACCTGGAGAGACGAATTCCCGATGATCCGCTTACTGTCTCCATATGGCTCGGGACTGTACCCAACTAAAACCTGTCTGCACGACTCCTTTAATCCGTGGTAGGGTAGTAATCAAAGCATAGTGGGAACTCACACGAGTCAAATGATGATCTCAGGTCGACAGACTAACCTGTACACATGTCACATGGGAACTGCTATCTGACAATAGATATAATACCAACTAGCATGTTCCCGGCGAGTCCGTCCAGTGTACTCAAAACCTAATGTGCACCTGTATACTATCTTAGGTGACTAACTAACACCAATGTCTTGTGAGACCGGCCACCGCCCCTCGTCGTGGTCTCGATAAGTACACACTAGTCTACTCTGGAGTATCAATCCCGATCTCGATACTCCCACGACTAGGGACATTTAAGGATGTGCTTATAGACCACCCAGCTCTTGTGTATATGATCGCCATCATAATTTTGGTAGTCAAGCAAGAATCCTATGGGCTCTATCAACATGTAATAGTGATCAGTAATACCACATAATGCATGTACATGATGATAAAGACAAACCAGATAGCATACTATCATTTTGAGTAAGACTGTTCTATCCGTATTGGTCATCCCTCAATCATCATAATCACCTGTCTGTGATTACAATAATTGTCTTGAGGGCACTATAGCTAACAATCTCCCACTTGCACTTATGGCTAATTATTGCGGTGTCGCATACTCACAGCCCGTGTGATACCGAACACCCAACTTCTCTACTAATCAGTCTCACAAAACTCGTTTGTAAAACTATTGCGTTCGAGAAATAGCCTCAGTGAGTGGATCCGCTCCAATGTTTCTATCTTTATCTCTTTCTATATCCCAACTTCGCGGAGAAAGACTATCTCCCGAAATGAGCAATACCTGTCTTAGAATTTGTCTGGATATCTGATGGGACCCAGTTCACAAATGAACTCCAAATCTAACAAACTTCTTAGACTGTATCGTCTACTGAATTTAATCAGTATCCCGTGCCATACCTTCCACAGTATCCTCCTGGACAACCGGTCCAACATACTACCCCTCAAAAGAGGAAAAACAATAACTCTGACAATCACTCTGCCATCCAGGTCACTTTGGAAGCCAGAAATGATAACCGCCTCCTAAAGGAGGCTGCCGTTACCATATACCAAGAACATCCACTTATGTTCATAACTACTTCCCAATGTTTCTCCAGGATTGGATTAATATATACTTATTGCAGCATGTGCAAAATCAATATCTGGTGTTGTACTTGACATCTCATGATTGACTTAATTGTCTAAGCAAGTGATATGCCAATCATGCAAATCCCTCTCCTCATTAGTCTAGAAGACATCTCTTTAGAGAGGGTGACTCCATCACCTGCGGGTACACCACCACGCCAGGAGCCGTCCATTCTAACACACTTTAGAATAGTGTCAAGTACCTGAATTGGGACACTTCCCAAATCTATATCTAAAACCATAAATCTAGTCACCAGAATCCCTGATATTTTATCCAAATCTGTCACGACCCGAAGGTGGAACGTGACTGGCACTTAAATCACGCAACGTCTAAAGGCGTAACGTAATTCAAGTAAGCCAAAAGTCCCAGAAATATAAACCGTGAAATAAATAGAGTGATAAAAATACTTATTTTTAAAAGGTTGGTTTTAACAAAATAAAGTTACATAAAAATCATTTAAAAGCTTCAAGTTTTATAAAAAAAATCGGCAAAGTCTCCTTGTAAAAACTGGTTCCAAACCGATACATACATGAATATATATAAGCAATAATAAAAGGCATCCCCAAGCGGGAGCTAGCTCTTCACCGAATGGCGAAACACAACCACATGCAAGATATATCATAATAATGTGAAAAACCATATAAAAAGCAAGAAATAAGAAAGCATAAAAGTCGACTCACACGAGCTCGACACCAGATATCAAAATAATACAAGTCTCACAGTCTCGTATCTAAGTCAAATATACAAATGGTAGATGGAGTGTACTAGATATAAAGGTAAATATATATGGTGGGAACAAAAGAATATCCTCACAAAACCCACTTACAAGTGTAGCGCTCAAGTCGAAGCGAAAGGAAGCAACAGGGGTAGTAGCAGGGCGCCCGCCGTGACTATGTTGATGGGTCGGTCCTGCAAGACACTGTGGCACAACGGGGGTGAGTTACCAACTCGTGAGTAGTAAGTAACATCTAATGAGACAATCGCAAGCATGCATGCAAATGCGTCGAAAAACTATATATAAAGTATGATGCGATGTACTAATATGAATGCGACATGAATGAATGATCAATCATGAAATGTAGGTATATCTGTTATGAGAAAATCTGAGTTTTATCTTAGTAAACTTTTGGTATTGTAAAACTGGAGTATCATCCAATAGAAACAACAGAAATCCGTGTCAAGCATCGACACAATATATATCAATATCTAGGGTGTCGTCTCTCAGATCGGCCGCAATCTGTATGAATCACACAACTCCGGTCGGTATCCTCTAAATCTCTGCCGGGCCAAAATCATCAGTAGGTAGTACTCCCTTGCCGGGCTCAATGTCTCTCTATACGGCCTTCTTGTCCCTGAGTACCTCATCGGGTCCACTATGTATCCGCAGATGGTGCCTCCTGTCTCCTCGAATCGGGTATATGTACATACGTGGCTCAAGAACCGAGAAAACTCATGGTGGACGCCACACACATCATATCATGAGAAAACCGCAATTTCCATTTTAAAATGTTAATAAGTTTATAAAATTCCTTTGCGGTTTTTCCCAAATCCAGAAATCTCATGAATACAGAAATCTCCAAGAAAAATCACAATAAATGAATATGTTGATGACGATGAATGTCCTTGATATCAATAATGATGAAATGAGATAAATGACTTGAAGACTGCATATCAATAATGATGCAATGAGATAAATGACTTGAAGACTGCATATCAATAATGATGCAATGAGATAATTGACTTGAATACTATATATCAATAATGATGCAATGAGATAATTGACTTGAAGACTACATATCAATAATGATGCTCAGAGATAAATGACTTGAAGACTACATATCAATGATGATGCAAATGCAAAGATACTGATTATTAAGCAAGTTCTATAGTGTTCGTGACATAGCAATTACCAATGGCGTGTGTGTTCATATAAAATAGTGCACGTACGGGATGAACCATTGGTAAGGTGCAAGTATCCTAGGTGATAATATCAATGTGCATGATGATGCATATGCAATATGAATATGGTCTACGCATATGAATACAAGAAATTTTAAATGGGTTCTAACTATCGGGCGTTTTGCGCCATGCAAACGATTCCCCCATAGATATAACATCTACTCACCGGAACGTATCGGCTAATCAAATCCGATCATTGTCTTTCATTTCCTTACCGCGTCCGATATCTCCGCAACCGATCCTAGAATCGCACAAACTTAGCATGCGAGGATAGAAATCCGTTATAACTCGAAGTCAAAACAATACAAAAGAACTAACGCTCACAAGCTAAACACGTGTGCACTTGATGTACAAAACGTGTATGACATCGTCTAAAACCACTCCTAGGGGCTGTTATACAGAGCAAACGCCAAATCGAGAATCGAAACGTCCGTATCGCATATTAACAAAACACTTAAAAAAGGCAAAATGGTCCCAGATTTTATCTACAGATAAAATAGGAAAAACAAAGTATACCAAATATCCTACATGACCCACAGAGAGCTACCCACAAAACCCCTACACCCAACTCAACAAGAGGGCCGGCGGTGCCGGGAATATTGCAATTCTCGCCGGTCGAATGGTGAGCGATTGGGTCCGGGTTTTTAGGGTAAACACAGGGCTCTAACACTATACTACTGTATTGATTGATTTAATTATAGATCAACGCAATGATAGAAGATCACCAATATCACTAAACTTAACTAAAAACCGCTTTAAAACACTAAATTAACAACAATATGGTATTTTAGTGCAAACTTGGTGGATTAGTAAGACCATTAAACACTAATCTACTCTTAACTATCCTAATAAGCCATTAAAACTCAAAACTTGACCTAACCTTCTCTTTAAAACTCTAACTTGCATTAAAAACTACTTTAACACCTAATTAAGATTAATTAAAGCAAAGATTAGCAAAACAAGTTAAAACTTGGTTTCATACCTCAACAAGATTTGGAAGAGACCCTAACTTCTTAAAACTTGCCACCAAAAGGAAGACTTGCTTCAACAAAACCATTAAAGAGGTTTGAAAGTAGGATTTTGAAGTGATTAGAGAAGGGTTTTGTTGTGATTTGTGGTAATTGTGTAGGTTTTTTTAGTGAGGTAGAGAGATGTTTAGCAAAGAAGAAAGGGAGAAGAAGAAAAATGAGAAAAGAGAAGAAATGTCTAAAGATTGAGGGAGAGAATCATGTCATGGCACCCTCTCTCTCATCCATAAATGCACCATGCCATTTATTTATTTTTCTAAAAAAAGGTCTAGAACCATCCTAGTTTTGAAAGAAACGAACATGTTAACCAAGAATAGGTTTAGTTTGCCATGGTTACAAAAACTTGTATTAGTCTTTACTAACCTATGATTAACACTAAATTAGTGTGTATGTGCATGTGTAAAATAATTAATAAATAAGTAAACTAGCAATTAAATAAATAACTAATTAAATACCAATAAAATAAGTAATTACATAAGTAAAATAGGTATATTTATGTCTATGTGGAAAAATAATTATTAACTAGGTTTTATAGAAAAACACATGTTATATCATTAATTAACATATAATTATTTTAAACGATTTTTTAAAAGCGTTACAATCTTCCCCCCTTAAAGAAATTCGGTTCCCGAATTTAAAATCTAGCTACGCATACCTTCGAAGAGATGAGGAAATTTCTTCCTCATCTCGTCCTCGGCTTCCCAGATGAGCTCTTCGCTATTCGGGCCAAACCAAAAAACTTTCACGGACGGTAAGACCTTTGACCTCAGTTTCTTCACCTGCTGATCCAGAATAACTACCGGCTGCTCGGTGAAAGAAAGATCGCACTCCAGCTGGATCGTCTGGTGCTGAATCGCGTGAGAAGGGTCATGAAGGTACTTACAAAGCATCGATACATGAAATACGTGGTGAACGTCAGGAAAACTGAGTGGAAGTGTCAAACGATAAGGAGCGGTACCGACTCACTCGAGAATCTCGAAGGGACCCACATATCTAGGACTAAGCTTCCCTTTCTTCCTGAACCTCATCATACCCTTCATTGGCGAGACCCGAAAGAAAACATGATCACCTACGGTGAACTCAAGTCTGTGACGACGTCTATCAGCATAAGATTTCTGCCTGCTTTGGGACGCTCTCATCCTGTCCTGAATCAACTGGATCTTCTCTGTAGTCTCCTGCGCTATCTGCGGTCCTAAAATACTGCTTTCAATGAGCTTTGTCCAACAAACCGGCGATCGACACTTTCTCCAATTCAAGGCCTCAAAAGGTGCCATCTGAATCATCTCCTGGAAGCTGTTATTATAGGAGAACTCTATCAAAAGCAAGTGATGATCCCAACTGCCACCGAAATCTAGAACGCAAGCTCGGAGTATATCCTCGAGAGTCTGTATGGTCCGCTCTGACTGACCGTCGGTCTGCGGATGGAAAGCTGTACTGAAACTCAATCAGGTGCCTAAAGCCTCCTGAAGTTTCTGCCATAGTCGGCTGGTGAACTGGATGCCTCTGTCGGATACAATGCAGGTCGGAACGCCGTGTAGTCGTACAATCTCATCAATATAAATCTGAGCATACTGAGCAAATCCGAAAGTGGTCTTCACTGGCAGGAAATGAGCCGCTTTCGTCAACCGGTCTACGATCACCCAAATAGAGTCATACTCTCAACTGGTCCTAGGTAATCTTATGATGAAATCCATAGATATCTGCTCACATTTCCACTCCGGAATGGGCAAAGGCTGTAACTCTCCTGCCGGCCTCTGATGCTCGGCCTTGACTTGCTGGTAAGTCAGGCATCTCAAAACAAAATCTGCGACATCTTTCTTCATCCCTGCCCACCAGTAGACATCTGTAAAGTCATGATACATCTTGGTGGAACCCGAATAAAAGCTGTATGTTGACTGAAGCGCCTCCTCTAAGATCTCGGGTCTCAGCCCCTCGGAATCTGGCACATATAGACGAGTCCCAAATCGTAGCACTCCTTGGTCATCGATCACGAACTCTGAACCTCTACCCTGTCGAACCTGCTCCATGATCTCTGACAAACGAGCATCGTCAGACTGTGCCTCCCAGATGCGATCGAGTAAAAGTGGACGGGCGCGAACATGAGAAAGCTGTCCTCCGGTCGAAGTAAACTCAAATTGTACTCGGCTGTCACATAAGATCTGCCAATCTGCAGAAGACTGTCTCTGAACTTCGCTCAAATAGGACAAGCTACCTCCGGGCCTCCGACTCAAAGCATCAGTTACAACATTCGTCTTGCCCGGATAATAAAGAATCTCGCAGTCATAGTCCTTCACGAGCTCCATCCAACGGCGCTGCCTCAAATTCAGATCCTGCTGCTGGAAGATGTACTTTAAGCTTTTATGGTCCGTGAATATCTAGCACGACTCACCGTATAAGTAATGCCTCCAAATCTTGAGTGCAAAGACCACCGCAGCCATCTCTAAGTCATGAGTGGGATAGTTTTGCTCGTGCTTCTTCAATTGCCAAGAAGCATAAGCGACGACCCTGCCATGCTGCATCAACACACAGCCTAGACCCACTCGAGAAGCATCGCAATAGACAACAAAGCCACCTGACCCTGAAGGAAAAGATAAGACTGGTGCAGTCGTCAAACGAGTCTTCAACTGCCAAAAACTCACATACCTCGGTCTAAAGATAAAGAAAAGGAACTCCCTTCCAAGTCAACCCGGTCAGCGGTGCAACGATACGAGAAAAATCCTGTACAAAGCGTCGGTAGTAACCGGCCAAACCTAAGAAGCTGCGAATCTCCGTCACTGATACAGGTCTGGGCCAATACTGTACAGCCTCGATCTTCTTCGGGTCCGCTCGTATACCATCTCTCGTAACAACGTAACCCAAGAAGTCAACACTATAAAGCCAGAAAGCGCACTTGGAGAATTTAGCGAATAGCTGGTGCTCTCTCAAAATCTGCAGCGTGATCCTCAAATGCTGCTCGTGCTCCTCTTGACTCTTAGAGTACACCAGAATGTCGTTTATGAATATGATAATGAACTGGTCAAGGAACGGCCTAAAGATGCGGATCATCAAATCCGTGAACGCTGCTGGGCATTGGTGAGCTCGAAAGACATCACCAAAAATTCATAATGCCCGTAGCGCGCACGAAAAGCGGTCTTTGGAATGTCATCATTCCGAACCCGCAACTGATGATAACCCGACCGCAAGTCAATCTTCGAGAAATGTCCCGCAACCTGTAGCTGATCAAATAAATCGTCAATGCGGGGTAGGGGATATCTATTCCGCATAGTAACTCGATTCAATTGACGACAATCGATGCACAATCTCATACTACCATCCTTCTTCTTGACGAACAGGACAGGAGCTCCCCAAGGCGACACACTCGGTCGAAAAAACCCTGTATACAACAAATCTTGCAACTGATCCTTAAGCTCTTTAAGCTCCGTCGGGGCCATCCGATAAGGCGGTATAGAAATAGGCCCCATGCTGGGAATCAAGTCTATGCAAAACTCGATATCGCGCTCTGGCGGCAATCCAGGTAACTCATCCAGAAAGACATCGGGAAACTCCCTCACAATCGGAACCTGGTCCAACAGGACCTTTGCAGCTCCAGCATCACGAATATATGCCAAGAATTCCTGGCATCCTTTCCTCAAGAACCGACTAGCGTGAAGGGCAGAAATCAAACTGGGAAGGATGGCACTACGGTCTCTCTGAATAATAAGAACTGGCTCACCCGGAAAACTAAATCTGACCGCCTTCTCACGGCAGTCCATGGACGCATAACAAGTGGCTAACCAGTCTATGCCCAAAAGAACGTTGAAGTCTAACATGTCGAGGAGAATCAAATCAACAGAAGAATCTCTATCCCCAATACGAACGAAACAAGATCGAAACATATGTCGGGCGACAAAAGACTCTTCTACGGGAGTAATCACAACAAGCGGCAGATCTAGCAAAGACGACTCTTAGCCCAACCTCAGTACGAAGTGTGTAGATACATACAACTGTGTAGAACCTGGGTCGAACAATATGCGTGCGTCGAAAGAACACACTGAAAAAGTACATGTCACAAATGCATTCGATGCCTGCGCATCCTTAGAAGTCAAAGAAAAAACTCGGGCCTATCCTCTACTGGTACCCGGCTGTCCTCTGCCTCTGCCACCTCGTCCTTTCTGAACCGGACCGCCATGACCATGGCCTCTCAGAGTATCGGTATGGCGTGGAGCAACAACAGGTGTAGGAGGTAAAGCTCTCAGAGGAAGGGTGAAGGTGGTAAAGTGATCTGTGGAACTGTCGCCTCGCCCTGGCACCTCACGGTACAATGTCTGACATGGTGATGCGGACTCCCACATCGAAAACACCTTGGCGACGGCTGCTGATCCGGTAAATAAGAGCTGAATAACTAGCCTCGCATCATGCCTCGTCCGCCACCACGGCCTAGAAAGAATCCATTATGGCCTCTGTCTGTCATATCTTTGCCAAACCGCACTGGAGCTAATATACTTGTACGAATCCACTTCGGCACTGTAGTCTCAAAAATACGTTCCTCCCCTAATATAGTTGCATCTATCGCTACTGCATAGGTGTCAAAGTGTTGGGTGCCGATAGAAATAAATAACGGTGCGTCAATGCCTCATACGAATCTCTTTATGCGCTTCTCTTCAATGTCCACCAGGTAAGGAGCATATCTGGACAGCTGAGTGAACTGGACGTCATACTCGGACACGGTCATACCAGGAGTCTTGCATAAAGACTCAAAACTACGGGCTCGAGCATCCCTGACGTTCTGCGGAAGGAAAAAAGTGAAAAACACCGTTGTGAACTCATCCCGAGTCATAGGAGGTAGACCTGCAGCTCGGCCTCTCTCAACTGACTCGCACCAAGTCTGGGCAAGACCCTCCAGATGAAAGCTCACAAGCTCGATCGATCTCTCATCGGAACATCTCAGTGAACGGCAAATCCTGGCCATCCTGTCGAGGAACGTCTGTGGATCCTCCGCTGTGTCTATGCCAGTGAAAACTGGAGGATTCAGCCTCATAAACTTCTGTAGTGATATTGTGATAGTCTCGGTAGTGGTAGACACAGCTGTCTGGACAACAGGTACCATCACGGTCTCTGTAGTAGGAGGAACATCATCAGATCTCGGTGCTCGGCTGACCTCAACTAAAGATCCAACCATCTGGCGCAAATCCTGAATACTCACCTCCATCCTAGCAATCCGACCTGGAGAAGGGGGATCAATCTGTCCGTGAGGGGTAGGCATACCGCCATGGTCGGTCCTCGTCTCAGACGAGCCCGCTCTAACCTCATCTCTGGCGGCAGCCCTTTGGGCCCTCGTAGTCTTCAGCGGCATAGTGGCTAGAACAAGAAATAGGATTTGATAAGAATATTGCACTCGAAACGAAAAGGATATATGGAATCAAGGAAGGAATCACAAGCGATTATATATCCTAAGTTCACTTAGGCGGAGTATCGTATCGTGAGTATGCCGCGGAACATACACACACTATATCACTCTGCTTAAGTCACCTACTCCATCATACCAAGGGTTATCCTACACTCAGAAAGATAAAACCTAACACTCTGATACCAACTTTGTCACAACCCGAAGGTGGAACGTGACTGGCACTTAAATCACGCAACGTCTAAAGGCGTAACGCAATTCAAGTAAGCCAAAAGTCCCAGAGATGTAAACCGTGAAATAAATAGAGTGATAAAAATATTTGTTTCTAAAAGGTTAGTTTTAACAAAATAGAGTTACATAAAAATCATTTAAAAGCTTCAAGTTTTATAAGAAAAATCGGCAAAGTCTCCTTGTAAAAATTGGTTCCAAACCGATATATACATGAATATATATAAGCAATAATAAAAGCATCCCCAAGCGGGAGCTAGCTCTTCGCCGAATGGCGGAACACAACCACATGTAAGATATATCATAATAATGTGAAAAACCATATAAAAAGCAAGAAATAAGAAAGCATAAAAGTCGGCTCACACGAGCTCGACACCAAGTATCAAAATAATACAAGTCTCACAGTCTCGTCTCTAAGTCAAATATACAAATGGTAGATGGAGTGTACTAGATACAAAGGTAAATATATATGGTGGGAACAAAAGAATATCCTCACAAAACCCACTTAGAAGTGTAGCGCTCAAGTCGAAGCGAAAGGAAGCAACAAGGGTAGTAGCAGGGCGCCCGCCGCGACTATACTGAAGGGTCGGTCCTGCAAGACACTGTGGCACAACGGGGGTGAGTTGCCAACTCATGAGTACTAAGTAACATCTAATGAGACAATCGCAAGCATGCATGCAAATGCGTCGAAAAACTATATATAAAGTATGATGCGATGTACTAATATGAATGCGACATGAATGAATGATCAATCATGAAATCTGGGTATATCTGTTATGAGAAAATCTGAGTTTTATCTTAGTAAACTTTTGGTATTGTAAAACTGGAGTATCATCCAATAGAAACAACAGAAATCCGTGTCAAGCATCGACACAATATATATCAATATCTAGGGTGTCGTCTCTCAGATCGGCCGCAATCTGTATGAATCACACAACTCCGGTCGGTATCCTCTAAATCTCTGCCGGGCCAAAATCATCAGTAGGTAGTACTCCCTTGCCGGGCTCAATGTGTCTCTATACGGCCTTCTTGTCCCTGAGTACCTCATCGGGTCCACTATGTATCCGCAGATGGTGCCTCCTGTCTCCTCCAGATCTCCGCCGGGCCAAAATCACTGGTAGGTAGTACCCCCTGCCAGACTCAATGTCTCTCTATACGGCCTTCATGCCTTGGAGAACCTCAATGGGTCCATCATGTACCCGCAGACGGTGCCTCCTCTATCCTTGAATCGGGTATATGTACATACGTGGCTCAAGAACCGATAAAACTCATGGTGGACGCCACACACATCATATCACGAGAAACCGCAATTTCCATTTTAAAATGATAATAATTTTATAAAATTCCTTTGCGCTTTTTCCTAAATCCAGAAATCTCATGAATACGGAAATCTCCAAGAAAAATCACAATCAATGAATATGTTGATGACGATGAATGTCCATGATATCAATAATGATGAAATGAGATAAATGACTTGAAGACTGCATATCAATAATGATGCAATGAGATAATTGACTTGAAGACTACATATCAATAATGATGCAATGAGATAATTGACTTGAAGACTATATATCAATGATGATGCAAATGCAAAGATACTGATTATTAAGCAAGTTTTATAGTGTTCGTGACATAGCAATTACCAATGGCATGTGTGTTTATATAAAATAGTGCACATGCGGGATGAACCATTGGTAAGGTGCAAGTGTCCTAGGTGATAATATCAATGTGCATGATGATGCATATGCAATATGAATATGATCTACGCATACGAATACAAGAAATTTTAAATGGATCCTAACTATCGGGTGCTTTGCGCCATCCAAATGATCCCCCCATAGATGTAACATCTACTCACCGGAATGCCTTGGCTAATCAAATCCGATCACCGCCTTTCCTTTCCTTGCCGCGTCTGATGTCTCCGCAACCGATCCTATAATCGCACAAACTTAGCATGTGAGTATAGAAATCCATTATAACGCGAAGTCAAAACAATACAAAAGAACTAACGCTCACAAGTTAAACACGTGTGAACTTGGTGCACAAAATGCGTGTGACATTGTTTAAAACCACTCCTAGGGGTTGTTATACACAGCAAACGCCAAATCGAGAATCGAATGTCCGTATCGCATATTAACAAAACGCTTAAAAATAGGCAAAATGGTCTCAGATTTTATTTACAGATAAAATAGGAAAATTAATGTATACCAAATATCCTACATGACCCACAGAGAGCTACCCACAAAACCCCTACACCCAACTCAACAAGAGGGCCGGCGGCGCCGGGAATATTGCAATTCTCGCCGGTCGAATGGTGAGGGGTTGGGTCCGGGTTTCTAGGGTAAACACAGAGCTCTAACACTATACTACTGTATTAATTGATTTAATTATAGATCAACGTAATGATAACAAATCACCAATATCACTAAAATTAACTAAAAACCGTTTTAATACACTAAATTAACAACAATATGGTGTTTTAGAATATACGTGGTGGATTAGTAAGACCATTAAACACTAATTTACTCTTAATTATCCTAATAAGCCATTAAAACTCAAAACTTGACCTAACTTTCTCTTTAAAACTCTAACTTGCATTAAAAACTACTTTAACACCTAATTAAGATTAATTAAAGCAAAGATTAGCAAAATAAGTTAAAACTTGGTTTCATAACTCAACAAGATTTGGAAGAGACCCTAACTTCTTAAAACATGCCACCAAAAGGAAGACTTGCTTCAACAAAACCCTTAAAAAGGTTTGAAAGTAGGATTTCAAAGTGATTAGAGAGGGGTTTTGTTGTGATTTGTTGTAATTGTGTAGGTTTTTTAGAGAGGTAGAGAGGTGTTTAGCAAAGAAGAAAAGGAGAAGATGAAAAATAAGGAGAAGAGAGAAGAAGTGTCTAGAGAATGAGGGAGAGAATCAAGTCATGGCACCCTCTCTCTCATCCATAAATGCACCATGCCATTTTTTTTTATTTTTCCTAAAAAAAAGTCTAGAACCATCCTAGTTTTGAAAAAAAAAGAACATGTTAACCAAAAATAGGTTTAGTTTGCCATGGTTACAAAAACTTGTATTAGTCTTTACTGACCTATGATTAACACTAAATTAGTGTGTATGTGCATGTGTAAAATAATTAATAAATAAGGAAATAAATAAGTAAACTAGCAATTAAATAAATAACTAATTAAATACCAATAAAATAAGTAATTACATAAGTAAAATAGGTATATTTATGTTTATGTGGAAAATAATTATTAACTAGGTTTTATAGAAAAACACATGTTATATCATTAATTAACATATAATTATTCTAAACGATTTTTTTAAAGCGTTACAATATCCTATGTGGAGAACCTACTTTGTGACAACCACAGTATAACCGATCGTAGTATAGAAAGATTTCTTCCTATAAAGTGCATGTCATCCAAATACTAGGATATCACTCCCTACTACCTTCTTACCAGATCCATCTGTTATTCTGATAAAGTCAAACTCTATGACTGTCACATCAAAAATAGATGATCTATCTCCGCTATACCTGCTTTAGTCTATAAATAGACATAAGCTACTTGCCCACTATACTTCCGCTGCTCCCACTGACTACAACAACCCTCTGGCAGAGTCATATACACGTGCACTTCTAAAGCTAGTTTAGAACGACGTTATACTCATCCTCCTGCCAGACCTCATAGTCTAGAACAGCAATAGTGGCAAGTTTGAGTAATCAAAAATCTCCCTGTCACCGTCTCTGAGGAGACCGAAATACCTCTCTGGTGCTTTATCCACCAAATCTGCGGAGTGGCTAATGGATCGTCGAAATCATTTGAATTTTTAGGTTCTTCTAAATTTTTAGCAATCGTTTGTAGTTCTGGAATCATTTCCAGTTCTACCGTACTCCCACTAATGTTTTCTGAAAAGAATCCATTTTACTAAAACTGGTGGCGAGTCATGAACAATATAACTATTGATCTTCCAGATGGTAGAATGTTATCCCTCTTCAAAGCCCGGGATAACCCACAAACTGCCATTACTGAAATGTGCCTTGAGTTTGTCCAGATTTTAAGTATCAGCCGGACAACTCCATATACCTTAACATCGTTAACATATGAATCCATTCTATATATCCAATATAGAAACTAAGGCACTAATTTAATTGGAACCAGATTAAAAAATCATGCAGCTGTTTCCAGTGCATATCAACCAAATGGAAGAAGGCCAAGCAGCATTACTCATCAAGGAATGCATCCACGTATGAGTAACCTGAAAGAGAAGCAAGTTCTCAAAACTATTACTTAAAACGGAATACCTAACACAAGTATCTACATCTTCGATCTCCTTGAAGAATCCTGATACTTGCAACATATGGTTCTCTACTTTATTCTTATACCTATATCTTCTCAAAATCTGGATCTTGTATTTCAACGAAATACTTGTCTAAAACTAGAGAAGTCATTAGTAAATAGAATATAGTACGAGTACCAACCCCTTTGCCTTGACAGATATCGGACAACATATAATACTTTGTATAAGTCCACAGAGTTTAACAACTCAAACCCTGTGCATCGAAGGTTGAAAACTGTGCTATGGTTAAGAAGAATTACACCGTTGTTGAATGCATCTTACCTAACCATCAACTGATATAGGTAAATGTCATAGACATAATTTCAAAAAGTTATATCTCACTTTATAAAATAAACATACAGATATATCATTTTGAAATTGGTGCATAACAACGGATATTCAAAACCAAATATTTGTCGTCATGCAAAACCCAGGTGATTTCCTCAAATATCACCAATTATAAAGAATTCTGATATATATTGAGGATTTAATCACCCAATTACCAATATCTTACTCCCACTCACCATCTGTAACGCCATACAGATGTGAGAATCAAATCTGATAAATACATACCCTAGAGTTAGAATTTAATTGGGAAAACAGTTTTCACTTAACACCGCACAGTAAAACTGAAACATGAAAATGTTTCGAAGGGGTAGTCGTGTATTCCTAGTAATGCCTCTTCCACTATCCATATTCATGGCAGTAACCGTATACTTCTTTGCCCTCACTTCAATCCCTTTATATGTCATTATTTATTGCCTTCTGTACACCACACATAGGCTAATTGATTTTCTTCCTTCCCTACCTTTCGGCACCAGCCTGAGGTTTGGAAGAAGACTATCCAATAAACGTAATAGGTGTACTCTCCTAATACTAAGAGCTCTCGCAACCTGAGAGAAGGTAAAGGGAAAAGACAACTGAATAATCCTTATTCTATTTCTCCAGAACCAGAAACCATCCTTGAACTGGAACATGTTCTTTCGAGTTCGTATGTAACTATACGATAGAATATCCAAGAAATGTGGATCTTCATAGTGATACGGAGTGTTCTGGAAAAATGCAAAGGTGATATAGGAGTGGCAGGGGTATATGCTGTTTCGTCGTGAATGATAGCAGTCGCAATTTCCTTTGCCCTTAATCTAATCCCATATATGTCTTTACTTATACCTTCTGTACACCACACTTAGGCTAATTGATTTTCTTCCTTCCCCATCTTTTGGCACATGTCTATGGTTTAGAAGAAGACTATCCAATAAGCACAATAGGTGTACTCTCCTAATACTAGGAGCCCTCGCAACATAAGAGAAGGTAAAGATAAAAGACAACTGAATAATCCTATTCAATTTCTCCAAAACCAGAATCCATCCTCGAACTGGAACAAGTTCCTTCAAGTTTGTATGTAACTATACGATGGCATATTCAAGAAATGTGGATTTTCATAGTGATGCGAAGTGTTCTGGAGAAATGCAAAGGGGATGTAGGAGCGGCAATGTTATATGCAACTAAATGACAATACTAAAGCCAAAGTGTTTTAAGAAGGTTCGGTTAACTTGGTTCATGAGTTTTTAAGATCAGGCCATAGTCACTGCCAAAGAGAGAGAAAAGAAACACTCGGCGTGCACTCTAACCTAGATTAGATTGGTTAATCACTTTATCTAATCAGGATGGCTCCTACAGTTTTCTCGAATTCTCCCTCAAACCCTAAAAGGAGAATTAGTCGAGATCATCTAAAATCACCCGAGGAGTAACACCTACTCATCAGTGTGAATCGGGATCTAACTATCATCGCAAGATAACTTGATAGAATCCACTCAAGTCACCACACTCCAAAAGGTATGCGCATGCCTGGCAAGTTTCCTGTACGTTTGAAACTCCCAATGTGGTTTTACCCCTAGGACCCAAGTGACTTCGACTAAAGATCAAAATGTCAAAATGTCCTGGTCAAGTTCTACCCGTCATTATCTTGATAGCATTAGACCCACCTGTACGAGCCTTGACTAAAGATCAAAATGACCGCACGACTGTCATAACCAATCATATATCCATGCGACAGAAAAGCATTACATAGCTACCAAATACTACGCCTTGACTAAAGATCGAAATGCATAGCACGAATACTAAGCACTACCAATCCGAAATGACAGAGAGCTACGGCTAGTTTTTGACGAAAAACCTTTAACGTAATGAACTTGATATCGTTGAAGGAACCGAGTGGTTTTACAAATATATGGTGGCGCAAACTTTTGCTAAAGAGGTCACTCTCTGTGAAGGGATCTCAGCTCTTTCCTCATCGAATGAGGTGTAGGATATTCCAAACTAAATATCACGATGAAAAGCAAAAGAATCAACTATAGTGAAGTTATTACACTGACGCAAACTTTTGCCCAAGAGGTCACTCCCGATAAAAGGATCTCGTCTCTTGCCTCGTCAAAAGAGGTGCTGGATATTCATAACCGAATACCCCTGTGCAAAGCAAAAGGAAACTTCTGTAATGTCAGTTTTTAAAAAACTTGGTTCCAACAGCATCATATAGGTTTTTTTTTCTTGCATTAATCAAGTTAACGCAGTCCAATCAATTAATCCATATCATACCAGAAAAGAATGAAAATACAATGTACGGATATGCCATCCGCATTCGCCACGGGGTCCCGTCATGCACCGTTAGATTACTTAACTAACGGCAGAGCGGGGGGTGGACTAGCGTAGATGCAAAACATATACAACATCTAGTAGTATATATATAAATATATATAACATCCGTCCCAGGCATGATATAAGCAACATCACAGAATCTCAGCAAGCAACACTGAATGGTGGATAATCTTGGAGCATAGGGTTTCACTTGAGCCGCAAATGAGACCCGACGTTCCCTGTCGTGTGGATAGCCTGTGCAATGACAACCTGGACCCCTACGAGCACGGCAAGTTACCCGCCAATCCCAGAAGTGAGGCAACCCCAATCAACAAAGTGAATGGGCCACTCAGCACTTCATGGAATCCGGTAACTTGAGCACCCTTCTGTAGGTCAACATGTACCCCCTATGAATGCGTCGAATAGCTCACCAATTCTAGAATGAGGCCCCCTCCATCTCAACGCCATGAAATGCGGGCCCGTTGCCCTCTAGAATCCGGCTATTCGAGCACTCCTCCACGGGGTAATCCTAGTACAGAAAAAGAAAATATATGTATAAGGGTGACATCGACCTCAACCCGGTCGTGCCCCAAATAAATAATATACAAACTGGCAGAGACGGCAGTCCATATATCGGACGCTCGCCCCGCAATATCAAATGTACAAATGAATCTGAACTATACAACTATCATTGCACCACTGGCTATCCACCACGACAATCTAACCATGACATCAACACAACACAGAATATCAACGTGAATGTCATGTTCGCAAACCCGTCTAAAAGAACATATAGCAGTTAGACGAGTTATACCGCTCTAATAAAATTCACGGTCGCAGATAGTAATGTATGTACTGAAAACTTATAATTGGTGTTAAAAATAGCGACTTCGAAATACTCCGTATTGCCCCCAAACTAAAGATAACATTGTTGGGGTCAAAATTTACACCCCGGTTGACCAAGTCGAAATCAAAATCAAACCCCAAGCCAAGTGGGCCAATACCCGGGTTGAGCCCGAACATGAAGCCGCCGGCCTCCCTCATGCCAAAATAAAAAAATTTGTAATAAATAATTTTGGTGTATTTATTTTATTTTATTTTATGAATAAATGTTTTAAAAAATGGGCATAAAGCCAAATTTTGTAAAACCCATGGCTCATGTGCAAAAGAAATGAGCACATGAGGCATGGGATGAGCAAGATGCCATTTTGTAAAGCCCAAGGGGCTATATGCAAAGTGTGTAGCCTGTAAAGGAAAAGATAATGAAAATATCTCAACAACTTTTTTCTCTCTCTAAAAAGTTTAGGGTCGTGCTCCTTCTCCTTCCTCAAGGTTCTAAAACCTTCTTCCCCTTTTTGAATTAAAATCAAGAGTTTAACTCTTCCTTTTCTAAAAATAAATAGTTTTTCACCGTCAAACCCATGAAGGGGAACTCGGATCTTCCATTAGATCTCAAAAAGGGGAGATTTTGAATCTCACCCTCCCCCCCCTTTTCCTCCAAAATCTGGCCAACAAAGAGGAGGAAGAAAGAGACACATCTCCGAAAATCCCACTTTGGAAAAAATCCAAGACTCAAGAGAAGATCCAAGACTTAAGAGAGAAGAACCTCTGAAGATTTTTAGGGAGTTCAACTCCAAGACCCAAAACCTCAAAGGAGTTTAACTCCTAATCCAGATCCTTTAGGAGTTTAACCCGAATTCTAAATCTTTTGGAGTTTAACTCCACTCAAAATCCTCTTTTGGGGTTTAACTCCTATTTCTGGGGGTAAAACCCCCTTCTTTTCGCCAGCGCCCAAGCGCCTACGTGCCGGGCACGTGAGGCGCTAACGCCCAAAGCGCCAGCGCCCAAACGCCCATGTGCCGGATACGTGAGGCGCTAGCACCAACGCCCAAGCGCCCACGTGCCGGACATGTAAGGCGCTAGCGTTCAAAGCGCTAGAGCCAGTGCCCAGCGCCCAAGCGCCAACGTGCCGGACACGTGAGGCTCTAGCGCCCAAAGCGCTAACGCCAGCGCCCAAGCGCCCACGTGCCGGGCACATGAGGCGCTCGCGCCCAGTGCCCAGTGCCAGCGTGCTAGGCATGTGAGGCGCTAGCGCCAGCGCCCAGTGCCAGCGTGCTAGGCACGTGAAGCGCTGGCGCTCACGCGTCCTTTGGACGCCATTTTTCCCTCATTTGACATGTACTCCACACTAAAAATACCTCCCCTGTTAGAAAAAATTTCTAACGGGGCGCTGCCCCGCACCCCACAAAAGGGCTGCTAGCCCCCTTGACCCTTAGCCCGCTATCCGAGTAGCGGGACCCCCGTAAAAACTTTGCGGGGCCCCCGATATATCCAAAACCCCTTCAAAACACAACACTGCACATTAAGTTTGCATGACCTGTTTGACCCATCAATCGGAGGTTCTCTCGCTCCAAAGGCGAGGGGTAATTAACGGCAGCTTAGTCCGTGGCTGCCGGAGATTTGGATCCCCACAATCAATAAACCCCAGCCTACCCTAGGCAAGGGGAATCTGTAATGCATCTGATAAGCGTGCGTATTCCCATCTCAATGGGGTGACGAAAAACACCCTACAGATTCTGGCACGCCCGGTGGGACCTTTCTCTCCTCCCATATCTTGGGTCAAGAGTTCATGCGAACTCATTTAACATATATGCCGATATTTATACTGAAATAATGTTTTTCCGTACAGCAATCAACTTTCAACGACAATGTCTCCTAAGATGGATCCAGCTTCTGATGCGACCCCGATTACGTACGTGGTCAAGATCAATGCTCGCGTGGTTCTCCCCGCAAGCCTCAATCGACAGTGGGAGGAACTACCCTGCCAGTTTGGTTCCGTCATCATCTACCCTGCCGGAAGCACTCATCTGACAAAAATCCCGGCAAAACAGGTGGCCAAGCCGGTCTCAAGGGGCAAGAGGCCGAATGTTGTGATCGCTAAGGCACCGCGACCGAAACTTAAGACGGTGTCTGAACGACTCTCTGGTGCTCCAGCTGGGGGCAAGACTTCCGGTACAATTGGCAATATCAAACGTTGCGGACGAGCTCAAGCGATGACTCCAACAAATGCACAATCAGGCGTATCTCCAAAGTCCTCCATCGCCCGGTCTACGACAGCTTCCCGAAGAGCCGTAACTAGCCAAGTGCTCAAAACAGAAAGGCTGAGACAGAAGCGGCTCAGGTATCGAGCCAACAAGAGGGCCAGGACTCCAGCCAAGTGGAATCTTGTGATTCTAAGAGAAGAGTCATCCTGCGACGACGACTGAGTTGACCGTAAAGGTCAACAACTTTTTCGAACCTCTGAAGTGGGTTCAAAAAAACGCCATGACCGTCAGAATCAAGAAGACGGCAGTCCGAACGATGTTGCAAAAAGACGTGTCCCAACCCCGACAGAGAAAGCATGACACCATCTCTTTAAGTGTCTATCAGGCGCTCTGTGCCGCGCGAAAGAAGCGGGGCAAATCCAGAAAAGAAGCACCAGCACCATTCAAGAACCTGGTCAGGCCAGACGCTTTCAGTCAATTGCCCGTTACCGAAC
Organism: Agapanthus africanus; assembly: GCA_030015575.1. Classification (NCBI taxonomy): domain Eukaryota; kingdom Viridiplantae; phylum Streptophyta; class Magnoliopsida; order Asparagales; family Amaryllidaceae; genus Agapanthus; species Agapanthus africanus. Next base: position 384,940,672 of record JASDDO010000006.1, on the reverse strand, counting down.
CAGGAGGGCCACGACAGCGATCCGTGAAATCAGCTGCCGGTAATAAAAAGACAGTATGATATGTTATCCATACGGTCTATATGGCGGGTGGGTGTCCCAGCGACAAATTGCGCAGCAAAAGTAAGGATGGGGCCACCACATCCTAAGCCCAATCTGGCTTGAATGTGGTTGCCGCTTTCCAAGATCAGCCGCCTCCACTGGATGAGGAAAACCCTCTCGATGAGGCCGATAGGTAGATTGACCCCTCAGTCCATGTAGAGTCAAGCTCGGACAGCGAGGAAGAGCCGACTTTCCGCCCCAGAACCGCAGAGCAAGAGCTGCTTCAAGAGCTTCGAAAACAACTCAGGAGCAAAGATAAAGAAATGGCTAAGCTTTACTCCAAAATCGACGACCTGACGAATGTTGTGATGCAGCTCATGGCTCAAATTACTCGAGCGCCTCCGAATCAAGCACAAGTCTCTACTCATTAGCCGGGTCAGGACAACCCGAAGCAACCGATGCCTATCCCTTTAAGTCCAAGATTGGTCCAGCCGCACGAAAGCCGGCCACATTCTGCTTCTGGGGACACCTTGGCCCAAGATAGCACTATCCCGCTAACACAAGATCGAATAATGGATTTGGTCACCAGCAAGGTTAGAACATTGGTGGCCGAAACCGAAGCTCAGAAAGAAATTGGCAGTAGTGGACGGCCATATCCTTCACAGTACGATCTGATCGAGTTCCCGAGTGGCTACGTCATTCCTAAGTTCGGAATATTTGACGGGACGGGAAACGCAAATCAGCACGTCGCCCACTTTAAAGCGTCATGCGGAAATACAGGGGGCAATGATGCACTCCTTCTTCGTCAGTTTGTCAACAGCCTGACTGGTGTCGCTTTCGACTGGTACGCGAGTATACCAGACGGGCCCGTCACTACTTTCACCCAAATGGAGTCTCTGTTTCGGCAAAGATTCATGAGCGTTAGTGAAAAAATCTCCATTGCTGACCTCGTGAGAACTAAGCCTGGGAAAAACGAAAGCAACACAGACTTTATTGCCCGATGGCGCAACCTCACTGTCAAGTGTGAACCGCCGCTAGAGCAGGACCAGTCCGTCATCCTCCTCATTGGGAACCTCAGCAATTGGATGGTCTCATTCTTGTGTACAGCAGGCCTCAAGACGTTTCAGGAGCTAACCAAGAAAGTCCAAATGCTAGAACGCTCGAAGCAAGAGTCCACCCCAGACTATACGAGAGACAAAACTTGAAAAAGCAAGAAGGACGACAACCGTAGAAGTGGGAATTCCAGCAGTACCAATGTCTTCAATGCGTCCGACACTGAAGACAAGCTAAAGGCAGGCGATTCCAAAACCAACCGGCCTCAAAAGCCATTGCTGGGAGGAAAAGGGCCTTTCCTAGAGGAGAAAAAGAACAAGGTTTACTCTTTCAGAAGGGACAAGGTTCGCAAGATATTCAAAGATGTCTTGAACAATGGTCTACAATTGCCAGAGTCGAAGAGACCCCACGAAGCAAAAATGACCGACAATCCCCTGTATTGTCCGTACCACAGAGTAGTGAGCCATGCGATCGAGTATTGCTATATCTTCAAATACTGAGTCGAGAAGCATTACAAGGCTGGGGAGATCGAGCTGTCCAAGAGTGTGTTGGTGAACAATCAAGTTGCAACCATCAACTTTATACAGACAGAAGTTGAAGCCTTCTGGGAGCAGACAACTGTACCTGATGCCCTGAGAAATGAAACTGACTCACTGCAACCTCCGTGGAGTAAGTACATATCTAATAAGACGAAGAAGATGCTAAACCTACTTCGGAAAGAGCCCAGAACAAAATGGGAAGGGCAGAAGAAGCCTACCATTCCACCTGCCAATTCGGCTCCATCAGGCTCAAAATCCAAGAAGCTCAAGAAGAAGAAAAGTGCAGCTCGACGCGAAAAGGAGTCTGCAGGGAGATCGACCATTCAAAAATATATCGATTCCCTCGAAGACTATGAACAAAAAGAAAGAACTCTAATTCAATTGAACGAGTTCTTCCCTGTAGAAGCAGCTAAGATTCCGAAGGAGCTAAAAGAAGACTCCAATGAAGAGATCCCTATAGTGACCTGCTATGCCATCCATCTGGGCAGCGACTCTGAGGAAGAGCTATGTTTTCCCGAAGAGGACGAGGAGCTCGCCACAAAGGCCAACCAAATCCAGCTCAAAAGCAGCAGGGCTCTACTGCCAAATCAGGGCAACGCCCCAAAAGGGAAGGAAAAACAAGTCACTAATGAAGAAGACGGCGGAGAGCCAGCTCATGAAAATTTGAGTCCTTCCTCAGTGGACTATAATGTCTTGGCTCATCTCCGGAAGCTTCCGTCTCTCCTAAGTATCTACAATGCCTTCGTCCTATCTATGGAGCTAAGAGATGTTCTTATCCACGCTCTACAAAACCCTGAGCGGTATCATGCTCGCTTTGCGGAAATTAATATGAAAGAAGCCCAGTATGCTCTGTATGCCGCCGCAGTCACGTTTAAGGACGAAGACTTGCTACTAGGAACGGCTGAGCATAATCGGCCACTTTACGTGACAGGGTACCACGACGGAGACCGGATTAATCGCATATTGATTGATCCAGGGTCCTCAGTGAACATCATGAACTTGCGAACTCTGAAGAGTTTGTCAATGGACGTCCGACACCTGTCAAGGGAAAGGATTGTCATTCAAGGCTTCAATCAAAATTGCCAGCAAGTTCTGGGATCCATAGCTCTGCCAATCAAATTTGTGGATCTGCAGACTGAAACTAAGATATACGTGATCGACGCTGACACGTCTTATAAAATTCTCTTGAGGCGGTCGTGGCTCCACAATTACGGCATCATTCCGTCAACTCCCCATCAATGCATGAAGTATACTAAAAATAGCGAAGAAAGACGCATTGACGGAGACATCCAGCCGCTCGGTGTGCATGAAGTCCGATATGAGGATTCTCGGTACTTTATGAACCACCAAAATACTAAGCCATAACTGACTGAGGATAGAGCGGCCCCAAAACTCAAAAGAAAATCTGAGCTGGCTGTCACTTTCTAGAGCAAAAATCCCTAAGTGCGCCCGCATTTCGGTAGTGACGCTGATGAGTCCGATGCTGGAAGTCCGTCCTTCCGTAAAACTCGCCCTCGTTTCAGTAGAGATACGGAAGAATCTGGTACTGAAGGCCCATCTAGAAGCAAAGTCCGCCCTCATCTTGGTAGCGACACTGAAGAGTCGGAGGAAGAGGACCTACCTTGCAACAGCTGTACAAATTGGACCCCTATGCAACAAGCGAAACTACGAGAGACCTTCGAAATTGCAGAAGGGTCCCTAGTTGTCACAAGGGTGCCGGAGTAGATGTGTAAAGAGCTCGATGCATTGTCAATCTCTACCGTGGACCAGCTGAAAACTTTCTACGTTCCCGGAAGAAAAAATGGACAGAAGGGCATCCTGTTTTATAGGTCAAATCCTGTTGTGCACCCGGACGATTTGTCTGTCACATGCCTTCCCTATGAGAGAGGCATAAGAGTCGTCCTCAATCCCAGATACTATGCGTCCGAGATGCGGGAATATTTCAAAAGGTGCGGATGCCGGTTATATCAAACGGAGTCCGAAGCAAAGTTTTATGAGGGGCTATGGCATCCGCCTCAGGTCCGAGCACTCATCGATGGAAGAATTACAGATAGACAGGGCATAGGTTTCATCCAGCCTGATTCCCAGGCATGATACATGATCCATGTTGGTGAAGCCGTCGAAAGGTTAAATGGTGATGACGAGCTAGTCGAACCAGAAGAAGCTCCTCAAGAGCTCGAAGATGGCGGACAAGCAACCTTTGACGAGCTAACCGAGATTGACTTAGGAACACCCGATAATCCAAGGCCGAACAACATCAGCTCACTCTTGTCAGAAGAAATGAAAGAGTAGATAACCGGCCTGGTGCATGAGTTCGTCGACTGCTTCGAGTGGACGTATAAAGATATGCCTGGCCTTTCCCCTGAAGTGGTCATGCATAAGCTGGCTATATCTCCTGATGCTAAGCCAGTCAAACAAGCTCCTCGAAGAATAAGAAGGGAACTGGAAGAAAAGGTCATCGAGGAAACCAAGAAACTCATCGATGCCGGCTTCATCAGGGAAGAGAAATATGCAGACTGGATCGCATGCATAGTCCCAGTAAAAAAGAAAAATGGGCAGATCCGAGTTTGTATCGATTTTAGGGACCTCAACAAAGTTTGTCCTAAAGACGACTTCCCGCTACCGGTCATGAAAATGATGGTCGATGACACCTCAAATTACGAGCTGTTCACCTTTATGGATGGCTCGTCTGGATATAATCAGATCAAGATGTCTCCTGAGGATGAGAAACACACAGCATTTCGAACCCCGATCGGAATATACTGCTACAAAGTGATGTCGTTCGGACTGAAGAACGCAGGTGCTACATATCAAAGGGTAATGATCAATATCTTTGATGACCTAATCCATAAAGTCGTCGAATGATATGTTGATGATCTGGTCATCAAGACTAAAACCAAGGCCGATCACATCCAAGATCTTAGGACCGTTCTCACTAGACTGAGGGAATATGATCTGAAGATGAATACTCTAAAGTGCGTTTTTGGCGTGTCATCGGGAAAATTCCTGTGCTTTATAGTCCGACATCGAGGGATCAAAGTTGACCCATCAAAGATAAAGGCCATCATGGAGATGCCCCCTCCAAAGAGTCTGACGCAGCTAAGATCTTTTCAAGGCAAGATTTCTTATATACGAAGGTTTATCTCAAATTTATCGGGGAGATGTGGCCTTCTCAAAGCTCATGAAGAAAGGAGCTCTTTTTGTTTAGGATGCTGAATGTCAAGAAGCGTTCGAAAGAATCAAACAGTACTTGTTGCACCCTCCAGTGCTGGCCGCTCCCATTCCAAATAAACCGCTGATTCTCTACACTATCATGCTAGATGAATTACTCGGTGCACTCCTTTCCCAGAACAACGAGGAGGGAAAAGAAAATGCCCTCTACTATCTCAGTCGAACTCTAGTCAGGGTGGAACATAACTATTCCCCGATCGAAAAGCAATGCCTGGCTCTGATATTCGCTGTGAAGAAGCTGAGGCACTATCTGCTTGCTCATCGGGTTATGTTGATCTCCAAGGTCGACCCGCTCAAACACTTAATGACCAAGGCAAGCCTAGCCGGCAGAATGGCAAGATGGGCTGTCATGCTACTTGAGTTTGACATAGTTTATACTCCTCAGAAAGCAGTAAAAGGGCAACCCTCGCCAACTTCCTTGCTGCTCATCCTATACCAGAAGGGTCGCCGCTCAATTGCGAGTTACCCGACGAACAAGTGCTACACCTCGAGGATGACGAGCCATGTTGGGAGCTTTACTTCTATGGAGCCTCATCAATGAGGAGCTCCGGCAAATCAAGCATCCCGCAGATAAAAACAGGGATATGACTACTGTTCATCACGCCATCGATGGGAACCCTACGACGTTCTTTCGCTCTCACCAAGCCTCGCATAAATAATGAGGCTGAGTATGAAGCTCTGATAGCTGGTTTGGAGCTCGCTATAGAAATGGAAATCCTTCGGCTAAGAGTCTACGGTGATTCCCAACTTGTTTTCAACCAAGTAAGCGGCGACTATAAGATATACAAACCCGAGTTAGCTCGATATAAAAGCCAAGTGGTGGAACTTATGAAACGGTTCACTCACATTGAACTAATGAGAGTCCCCAGAGCGTTGAACGGAAAAGCCGACATCCTCCCTCGCCTAGCTAAGGAGCTAGCTGATCCTGACATTGACGAAAATCTAATCACAGTCAGAAGCCGGCAAATTCTGCCTCCAGTCTCTTTGCGTGAAGAAGAAAGCATAGAACGAGAGAACAATCCTGCCGAAGAAGCTTCGATCATCCAAGAGGAGCCCGATTGGAGAAACCCTTCATAGAGTACCTCCGATACGACAAGCTGCCCGAAGAAAAATCTGCGAGGATTTAGCTAAAGAAGAGAGCTCTCCGATACGTGTTTGTAAATAATACACTATACCGCAAATCATATGACCAACTCTGGCTCAGATGTCTGTCGTCGGCCGAAGCCCAAAAAGTCATGAGAGAAGTTCACTCGGGCGTCTACGGGGCTCACCAGTCCGGCCCCAAAATGCAGCTTCAGATCAAACGGCTTGGATATTACTGGCCCACCATGATAAGGGATTGCAAAGAGTAAGCAAAGAAATGCCATCTCTGCCAAATTCACGGTGATTTCATTCATAAGCATCCCAATCCGCTGCATCCTACGGTGGCGTCATGGCCCTTCGAAGTTTGGGGCACCGACATAGTTGGTCCAATTGATCCTCCGTCATCCAAAGGCCATCGGTTCATATTGGCCGCAACTTACTACTTCTCCAGATGGGCTGAAACTGTCCCGCTAAAAGAAGTCAAGACAGAAGATATTCTGACGTTCTTCCAGCATAATATTCTATACCGCTTCGGTACACCAAGAAGAATCATATCTGACAACGGGCCTTCTTTCAAGAGCTTCAAAGTCTCAAGGTTCGCTACTCAACACAAGATAGACTGGAGATATTCCTCCATCTATAATCCAAGGGCCAATGGGCTGGCTGAATCCTTCAATAAAACTTTGTGCAAGCTCCTGAGGAAAAATGCTTCAGCCAACAAGAGAAACTGGAATCTCAAACTTCATGAGGCGTTGTGGGCATATCGTACCACGTACGGCACTCCAACTCAGTCCACTCCATACTCACTACTCTTCGGAGTAGAGGTGATCCTCCCCCTCGAAGTCGAAGTTCCAAGCTTAAGAATGGCGGTCCAGCATGAGTTGACGGAAGAGGAAAACGTGCTTCTTCGTCTCGAAGAACTTGACGCCCTCGAAGAAAGGAAGCTCGCGGTACAGCAAAATCTGGAGCTATATCGAGCCCAAATGTCATGGGCCTATGATAAGATGACATGTCTTCGCGCTTTTAAGAAAGGCGAATTGGTGTTGGTCCTCAAAAGGCCGATCATCCCCAATCGACATGCAAAAGGAAAATTCGAGCCAAACTGGGAAGGACCATACATCATCGAGAAAGTGTTTGATGGAGGATCCTACCAGCTGATAAATGCCGAGGGGGAAAGGTCCATGCCACCTATCAATGGCTGATATCTCAAGAAATATTACGCGTGAATACTCCAAGTCGCAGGCGAATTGAGCACACCAGCCCTACGGTTTGGATCATGCATCCTGTAAAACCGTATACAATCTACGGACGTAAACAACCCCTATCTCTCCCAAGTCCTGCCGGTGAGACTAATTTTAAAATCCCACCGGTGTAAAAAAAACGATATGTCCACAAGCAAGACGGGCACGGATGAAAACCCGAAAGGGCTCCGTGAGTAAAAACAGCAGGACTGCCGGCGAGTTTGTGAAAACCCGAAAGGGCGCAGACTCGTGAAAAGAGATAAAATACACTCGCGAAGTCCTCTCGACCTTGTAAGGAGAAAATCCCTGCGTGAGATCCTTACGACTCACAAAGAAGCAACACACTTAGGAATCCCTACGATTTTTAGGGAGAAAATACACCTGCGAGATCCTTTCGACTCGTAGAGAGAAAGTGCTTTTATGAGACCCTTACGGCTCATAAAATTGAAAAGTCTTAGGTGATAGAGATCTAAACATGTCTCCTAAGCCATCGCTCCCCAACGGAAAATGGCAAATGATGAGTCGCTCCTGGCGTTACGCTTCAGTGTTACCAGTGCTGATGCCGACCCAAAAACCAAATCCCAAGTCCTCCCGGGGCAAATGAAGAGTTGCTCCTGGCATTATTCCAGTGCAGCAATGCTGATGCCAAACAAGATCCAAGTTTCAAGTCCCCAAACGGCGAATGATGAGTCGCTCCTGATATCATATTCCAGTGCAGCGATGCAGATGCTAACCAAAATCCAATTCCAAAATTCTCCCAGCCCTACGGTTGGTCCCCAAGTTGACTACTGTATACAATCCACAGGCTTAAATAATTCTCATCATACCCATGCCCCACCGCAATCACCAGTTACGCGGCTGGTCTCCGCCCTTGGAATTATGCTCCATTTGGGAAGACCCACTCATGTGTCCTCACGATACATGAGGAGAACAAACTTACGGGATCCTCATGACTCATAAGAAAACACCTTCGTGGGATCGTTACGACTCATAAAGGAAAAACACACTTGGGAGTCCCCACGACTCCTAAAGAGAAGGTACACCTACGAGATCCTTTCGACTCGTAGGGAGAAAGTGCTTTTATGGGACCTTTACGGCTCATAAAATTGAAAAGCCTTAGGTGATAGGGACCTAAACCTGCCTCCTAAGCCATCGCTTCCCAACAGGTAAAGGCAAATGATGAATTGCTCCTGGCACATGTGCTTCAGTGTTAGCAACGCTGATACCTACCCTAACCCTAAAATTCCAAACTCCAATCCAATAGACCCCTAAGTCTTTAAACTGGGAACAGATGACCCCTAAGTCGTTAAACTGGGAACATATAACCCGTAAGTTGTTAAACTAGGAGCGAGGGAAATCCCCTCACAGCAAATGATGATTCGCTCCTGGTTCCATATTCCAGTGCAGCGGTGTTGATGCCAAACCAAAACCAAAATCCCCAAATCCTATCATGGCAGATGATGATTCGCTCCTGATACCATATTCCAGTGTAGCGGTGCTGATGTCAACCCAAATCATATCAAATCAGCAAAACAACCAATGACCTCCTTGGCAGGATCAAGCTCCACCTCGGAAACAAGTCGACTTCATCCCTGACACCGCAAGAAGCGGAGAAAGTCAAATCCAGCGCCGACCGTCCAAGTCACAAAAAGGGAAGCACCGACCGTCCACGTCCCAAAAAGGGCAGCACCGACCGTCCACGTTGCAAAATGGGCAGCACCGACCGTCCACGTCTCAAAAAGGGCAGCACCGACCGTCCACATCGCTAAAAGGGCAGCACCGACCGTCCAAGTTGCAAAAAGGGCAGAACCGATCGTCCACGTCGCTAAAATGGTAATACCGACCGTCCAAGTCACTAAAAGGGCAGCACCGACCGTCCACATCGCTAAAATGGCAGAATCGACCGTCCAAGTCGCAAAAATGGCAGCACCGACCGTCCAAGTAGCAAAAAGAGCAGCACCGACCATCCAAGTTGCAAAAAAGGCAGGACCGACCGTCCAAGTCACTAAAATGGCAGCACCGACCGTCCACGTCGCTAAAAGGGGAGCACCGACGGTCCAAGTCGCAAAAAGGGCAGCATCGACCATCCAAGTCACAAAAAGGGCAACACCGACTGTCCACGTCGCAAAAATGGCAGCGTCGAACTCCACGTCGTTAAAACGGGAACCAGATCAAATCGGCCTCAACGCGAAAGAAGATCCATCAATTTCATGCACACAACCCACATACGTGGTGTGCATTTATTGATGAGGGGCAATTTGTTGGGGTCAAAATTTACACCCCGGTTGACCAAGTCGAAATCAAAGTCAAACCCCAAGCCAAGTGGGCCCAAGCCCAGGTCAAGTGGGCTAATGCCCGGATCGAGCCCGAACATGAAGCCACCGGCCTCCCCCATGCCAAAATAAAAATTTTTGTAATAAATAATTTTGGTGTACTTCTTTTATTTTATTTTATGAATAAATGTAAAAAAAATGGGCATAAAGCCAAATTTTGTAAAACCCATGGCTCATGTGCAAAAGAAATGACACATGAAGCATGGGATGGGCAAGATGGCATTTTGTAAAGCCCAAGGGGTTATATGTAAAGTGTGTAGCCTATAAAGCCAAGGGGCTATATGTAAAGTGTGTAGCCTATAAAGGCAAAGATAATGAAAATATCTCAACAACTTTTTTCTCTCTCTAAAAATATTAGGGTCTGTGCTCCTTCTCCTTCCTAAAGGTTCTAAAACCTTCTTCTTCTTTTTGAATTAAAATCAAGAGTTCAACTCTTCCTTTTCTAAAAATAAATAGTTTTTCGCTATCAAACCCATAAAGGGAAAATCGGATCTTCCATCAGATCTCAAAAATGGGAGATTTTGAATCTCACCCCCTCCCCCCCTCTTTCCCTCCAAGATCCGGCCAACAAAGAGGAGGAAGAAGGAGACCCATCTCCGAAAATCCCACTTTGGAAAAGATCTAAGGCTCAAGAGAAGATCCAAGACTTAAAAGAGAAGAACCTCTGAAGATTTTTAGGGAGTTCAACTCCAAGACCTAAATCCTCAAAGGAGTTTAACTCCTAATCCAGTTCCTTTAGGAGTTTAACTCCAAATCTAAAACTTTTGGAGTTTAACTCCACTCAAAATCCTCTTTTGGAGTTTAACTCCTATTTCCGGGGGTAAAACCCTTTCTTTTCGCCGACGCCCAAGCGCCCACGTGCCGGGTGTTCATATCATAATATTGCATTATTATATTCCCCATTCTTATGCATTTTACAAATAAACAGGTGCTTTTGACGCATGTCTGCTACTTAGTTGCAGGTTACAGGTTCTTGGAATAAAAACAGTGAAAAAGACAAAAGACGATACAAAAGTGAGACTTCGACCAACAAACAGAGAATCTTGATAAAGCCTACACGAAGAACGGTTCACAAAGTATAAGGCAGTGCAAGGTTCAATACTTCGTCACGAAGCAACGGTAAAAGTCCACTACAATGTTCACTGAAAGATCTGGAAGAAAACCAGAAGTCATTTTTAAGAAAGAACTGAAGAAAACAGAGGAAAACTGCAAGAAGACAAACCCCAGAAAAAATGAAGCATTGATCTCCCCACTTGGCCGCGGAACCGCAGCCAAGGTATGCTATTGGCCGCGGAACCGCGGCCAGGTTAGGCCCGTGTCGGTGGGAAAAATTTCGGTGCGCTGCGGATTGTTGACTTGGTCTTTTTCTTAGGGGATATTTTTGTAAAATCAGATATGCGAGTCAATTATAACCCTAGGGTTCTTATCCTCTATAAATAGGAACTCTAGATCTTGTATGAGGCATGCCTCTTTTCATTTCACAAATTCAGATATGTACTGCGTTGATGTTTGGAGAGAACCATCAATAAAAATTAGTAAGTTACTTTTATTTCTTTGCTTTAGTTCTCTTTTAATTTAGAATGTCTTTTAATCCCCTAATGAGCGAGTAGTCTCCTCGCTTGTTAGGGTTAGCCTTAGGGAAAGATTTGAGAGATGAGATCTCTCACCCCTTTCTTACTCCTTCACACCTAAGTATTAGAACTCCATGCATACAACACACACCGCTCCCTACGGCACCTTACCCCTCGAGGTAACGGTGATACCGTAGTATAAAGGACCGGTTGCGTATGTTTTCCATGGAGGTTGGGGTAAGGATCGATAAAGGAAGGACAAGAACCTAGAGGAAGAAACATCTTCCCAAAAGATTCTAATCCACTTTATTGATAATTACCATAACATCTAATTGATCTAAAATAGGGTATTGAAAGCGGTGAAGAAACCTTTGATCTCTCAACTTCCCCTAAGCCTAAACCTAGTAAGACTTAGATCTAGATAATTTTAGTATAACTTAATTTGGTAGTTTTTAGATTTAATAAATCAATCCGAACATTCATCGGAATTAATTCGTTAGCGCGATTAAGAAAACACAAAATCCCTGTGGACCGACCCGTACTCACCGGCTAGCTACAAGCAACGCCGTTCTTGATTGCGGTAAAATATTTTTGATCGATAAAGTCCCTACAAATCACCGGGCACGTAAGGCGCCAGTGCCCAAAGCGCTAGCGCCAGCGCCCAAAGCGCTTGCGCCAGCGCCTAAGCGCCCACGTGCCATACGCGTGAGGCGTTAGCGTCCAAAGCGCTAACGCCAGCGTCCAAGCGCCCACGTGCCGAGCATGTGAGGCGCTAGCGCCAGCGCCCAATGCCAGCATGCTAGGCACGTTAGGCGCTGGCGCTCACGCATCTTTTGGACGCCATTTTCCCCTCATTTGACATGTACTCCACACTAAAAATACCTCCCCCGTTAGAAAAAATTTCTAACAGGGCGCTGCCCCGCATCCCGCAAGGGGGTTGCTTGCCCCCTTGACCTCCAGCCCGCTATCTGGGTAGCGGGACCCCCGTAAAAACTCTGCGGGGCCCCCGATATATCCAAAACCCCTTCAAAACACAACACTGCACATTAACTTCGCATGACCTATTTGACCCGTCAATCGGAGCTTCTCTCGCTCCAAAGGTGAGGGGTAATTAACGGTAGCTTAGTCCGCGGCTATCGGAGATTCGGATCCCCACAATCAATAAACCCCAGCCTACCCTAGGCAGGGGGAATCTGTAATGCGCCTCACAAGTGCGCACGTATTCACATCTTAATGGAGTGACGAAAAACACCCTAAAAATATAATATGCAATCTGGGAAAAAACAAACAATACCTAAAAACCAATATTCAAGAGCCTAGAACACCCAAAAAATTTCAAGTCCCAAATCCTCTGTTGGACCGGCCAGGCCGGGATTCTGGGCATTCTCGTCGGCCACATTATGGAATTTGGGGCTCGTGTTTTGAGAGTGTTCTAGATATAACATAAATAGCCTTCTGCAATTGTTTAAAAAAATTTAGAAGGCTCTGAAAAATCGACAGCAACTTGAATACTGTTTCGGTTGTTTTGGAGTTGTTTCGGTTTCGTTACTTCAAACATCGTTTAAACCTGCTAGCTAAGGATTTATGGGTTGGCTCTGATACCATGTTGGGTTATGCCAGCGCCCTGGCCATCTACCGTGACCGTTTGCGGAACAAAAATTTCTAAAACTGGCGCTAGAACAACCCTGTAATCTGGATCTACCAAAAACCTAAAGCTAGCAAACTAAAGAGGAGTTTAGAATGGTTATACCAAATGATCCATGTCGTTCGGTCTTCTACCATATTCCTAAGCTCCTAGAGGCCACCATGATCAAGCTTGATCCCCGGTCTCCCTCCATCAAAAATGATCCACTTGAGAATTTATAGTTCGAGCTCCAACCTCATAGCCGAGGTAACTAGGATACCTAGTTCGCTAAACTAGATAGCCTATAGGATGTAGAGTCTAATGATGGATTAATTTGTCTTCAAACACCCTAAGTTTCTCAACACATGAGACTTTTAGGGTGGAGGTAGAAGAAGAAAGCTTGGAGGAGATGAGAGTGTAGTAGTATGAAGCAACCATAAAAAAAAGGCTAAGTGTTATAAAGCACAAGAATAAATCAAGCCTCTCAAAATGTCTCACAACACAAATAAATATCAAGTATGCCACGATAGTGAATCATGAGTCACCCCCATGAGCCACCACAAAGCTATGCTTCATATAAAGCCAAAGAACACCTCATCCCTCCGCCTCATTAACCATTTAACAAAATGGTTAAAACAAAAAATGAGGTGGCATCTTCTAGAAGTATCTTGTAATAAATTACAAGAATACCCCTCATCCGTATATACATACCCGTATCTGTATTCCAAAAAATATGAATACAAAGATACGAAAACAATCCAATAATATAATACTAGGATCCGGCTTAAACCAAAGCCCACTAGTATTATCCGTCCGAATCATGATACGTGCACAAGTTCACGTATATGATCGAACCCTGCTATAAAACCATACGGCCTCTACATTTTTTCGCCCGAAGCAGGAAAACCCTCTGTGTGGGACTCTAAACACTCGTCAATACGCTGGTAGTGGGTTTAACCACAAGCATGTCGGCAGCACTAGCTGTATGTAACGGCTACCCAGATATTGAGCGAAAAGAAGGCCGACGAGCAAACTCATCTGAACCCCTACTGAGCTTGTCCGTGACAATCTCCGTACAGTCCGGTCTGTTCGTCTAAGAGTATCGCATATCGAGTCTAGGGGGTGGACAAAATCAGACTCCTAATAACGCGATATTTTGTGTCGGTATGAAGCCCATCACCAACTGACAAACTACTGATCCAAATCAGTAATTTTCGACTATCTTGGCCAAGGATTTCTGGTGATGGCCACCCGTGCACCTCGCGACATCAACCCCCAATACCAGGAGAGACGAATCCGCAACAATCCGCTCACTGCCTCCATATGGCTCGGGATTGTACCCAATCAAAACCTGTCTGCACGACTCTTTTGAGCCGTGGTAGGGTAGTAATCAAAGCACAGTGGGAACTCACACGAGACAAATGAGGACCTCAGGTCGACAGACTAACCTATACATATGTCACATAGGAACTGCTATCTGACAATAGGTATAATACCAACTAGTATATTCCCGGCGAGTCCGTCCAGTGTACTCATAACTCAATGAGCACCTGTATACTATCTTAGATGACTAACTAACACCAATGGCTTGTGAGACCGGCCACCGTCCCTCGTCGGGGTCTCGATAAGTACACACTAGTCTACTCTGGAGTATCAATGCTCAGTCTCGATACTCCCACGACTAGAGACATTTAAGGATGTGCTTATAGACCACCCAGCTCTCACGTATATAATCACCATCATAATGCTGGTAGTTAAGCAAGAATCCTATAGGCTCTATCAATATGTAATAGTGATATGTAATACCACATAATGTATGTACATGATGATAAAGACAAACCAGATAGCATACTATCATTTTGAGTAAGATTGTTCTATCCATATAGGTCATCCCTCAATCATCATAATCACCTGCCTGCGATTACAATAATTGCCTTGAGGGCACTATAGCCAACAGTTTCTTAGGGTGTTTTGGGCTCTACTCCGGCACGACTTATTGCGCTATTGGGTGTCTGACGGCTACTGCCCCCTAGGCCTGATATGTGATACTCTTAGACGAACAGACCAGACTGTACGAAGATTGTCACAGATAGGCTCAGTAGGAGTTCGGATGAGTTTTCTCATCGGCCTTCTTATCGACAGATACCTGGGTAGCCGTTATGTGCAGCTAGTACCACTTACGTTCTAGTGGTCAAACCCACTGCCAGCGTACTGTCGAGTCTTTAGAGTCCCACACACAGGGTTTCCCTGCTTTGGGCGAAACGATGTAGAGGCCGTATGGTTTTACTGCAGGGTTCGATCATATACGTGTACTTGTGCACGGATCATGATTCGAGTGGATAATACTAGTGGGCTTTGGTTTAAACCAGATCCTAGTATTATATTCTTGGATTATTTTCGTCTCTTTGTATTCGTATTTTTCGAAATACGGATACGGGTATGTATATACGGTGAGGGGTATTCTTATAATTTACTCAAGAGTGCTTCTAGAAGAAGACACCTCATTTCTCGTATAACCATTTAGATTAAATGGTTAATGAGGTGGAGGTATGGGGTGTGGATTATCATTAAATGAAGCATGGCTACTTGGTGACTCATGAAGGTGACTCATCTTGTGACTATTGAAGCATGCTTGATATTTTCATTTATGAATTATTATATGCTTCATTCATCACAAGACTTAGCCATATTCATTTCATTATCATCTTGAACACTCTCTCTCCTCCAAGCTTTCTTCTTCTTCCTTAACCCTAAAAGTCTCATATGTTAAGAAACCTAGGGTATTTTAAGACAAATCAATCCATCATCACTCTCTACATCCACTAGGCTATCTAGTTTAGCGAACTAGATACCCTAGTTACTTCAGTATTGAGGTTCGAGATCGAACTATAGACTCTTGGGTGGATCATATTTGACTCGAGGAGGCCGACCTAGCAAGCACGATCCGTACACTTTGAGGAGCTTAAGTCGAGGAGGAGGAGAACAAGAAGACCCGAAGGACTTGATACTAGGAGGTATAACTTTTTTCATAGTAGTTAAACTTCATGGTAGTTTAGCTAGTTAGGGTTTAGTATCGATCCTGGAGTTCAAGTCGGTGTTGCGAAGCCCGTAAAAATCATTTTTTGCGTATTCCGCCTCCCCGCGAACCCGCGGGGTGCGTGACATCAACTTACAATGACGCCACATGGTAGCCAACTATTGGGTGTTTCCCCCTCACGCGTGTCACGCCCTGCTTCCCAGTAGACGGAAATGGTGGCGTGACAAGCCCGCAACGTATTTATTATAAAAATAAATTAAGCGCAATTAAACAATATAACAATGAGTAAGAATGACAAGAGTAATAAAATGAAATAGCAACTTTATTTACATTCAACTTTACATACAACTGTCTGGAATAAAAAGATACAATGATAAAAACAAATGCCTAAATAATGGCATACTGAAAGTAAATGCAGGCAAGAGCTAGTTGTCAGGCTGAGCGACAAACCGGTCTATGTCCTCCGGGCTCGGCTCTATCTTCTCAGAGTCCAGTCCTTCCGACGAACATTCTAAAAAAAGAAACAAAGAGGAATGTCGTCAGCAAACTAGCACTCGGTAAGTCCCTAAAAGAAAATGTAATGATTCTTGGCTATAGTTCCCTCAAGTCAATTATTGGATCGCGGGCACATGATTGCAATGATTGAAGGAGGACCTATACCGGTAGAACAGTCTTACTCGAGATGATAGTATGCTATCTGGTTTGTCTTTATCATCGTATACATGCTTTAGGTGATATTAAAGATCATTAGTACATGTTGATAGAGCCCTTAGGATTCATGCTTGACTACCTGCAGTATGATGGCAATCATATACGTGGGAGATGGGTGGTCTATAAGCACACCCTTAAAATGTCCCTAGTCGTGGGAGTTTCGAGACTGGGTATCGATACTCCAAGAGTAGACTGGTGTATACTGATCGAGACCCCGACGAGGGGCGGTGGCCGGTCTTACAAGCCATTGGTGTTAGTTGGTTCACCTAAGATGTATACAGGTGCTCATTGGGTTATGAGTACACCGGACGGATTCACCGGGAACATGCTAGTTGGTATTATACCTATTATCAGATAGCAGTTCCCAGGTGACATGTATACAGTTTAGTATATCGACCTAAGTTCGTCATTTTTCTCGTATGAGTTCCCACTGTGCTTTGATTACTATCCTACCATGGCTCAAAGGAGTCATGCAAACAGGTTTTAGTTCGGTACAGTCCCGAGCCACATGGAGGCAGTGAGCGGATCGTCAGGGGATTCGTCTTTCCCGGTATTAGGGGTTGATGTCGCGGTGTGCACGGGTGGCCATCACCAGAAATCCTTGGCCAAAGTAGTCGAGAATTACTGATCTAGGATCGGTAGTTTCTCATGTGGTGATAGGTTTCATACAGACACTAAATGTCGCGTTATTAGGGGTCTGACTTTATCCACCACCACCACCACCCCAGACTCGATATGCGATACTCATAGACGAACAGACTGGACTGTATGGATATTGTCACTGTCAGGCTCAGTAGGGGTTTCAGGATGAGTTTGCTCGTCGGCCTTCCTTTCGCTCAATACCTGGGTAGCCGTTACGTACAGCTAGTGCCACTGACGTGCTTGTAGTTAAACCCACTACCAGCGTATTGATGAGTATTTAGAGTCTCACACATAGGGTTTCCCTGCTTCGGGTAAAACGTTGTAGAGGTCGTATGGTTTTATGGCAGGGTTCGATCATATACGTGCACTTGTGCACGGATCATGATCGGACGGATAATACTAGTGGGCTTTGGTTTAAGCCGGATCCTAATATTATATTGTTGGATTATTTTCGTCTCGTAATATTCATATTCAGTCGGAATACGGATACGGGTATGTATATACGGATGAGGGGTAATCTTGTAATTTATTACAAGATCACTTTAGAGTTGCCATTTCCTTTTTTCTTTAAACATTTAGTTTAAATGTTTAATTGTAGTGGAAGTGTGAGTCATGGTTCATGCATGCACTTGGTGACTCCTGGTAATGAATCATGAGGTGATTCATTGTGACATGGATAGGTTTTGTTTTGGCCAAGATATTTGTGTGAGATATTTTATAGTGAGATGGCAGTTCATTTTCTAGTGATGATTTTCTTTAAGTGCTTACAAAAATAACACACACAAAGACTTAGCCAAAACAACTCAAGAAAATGGCAGTAACTTTTCTTCACTGCCTTTTTCCATTGCCTCACACTTTCTCACCCATGGCATCTTCTTCTACCTCCACCCTATATGTCTCATGTGTTAAGAAGCCTAGGGTGTATTGAGACAATCTAATCACAAACACTCTCTATTTCATCTTGGCTATCTAGGGTAGCATACTAGATACTCGAGTTGCCTCGAATTTGAGGTCGGAGCCCATATTACATACTCTCGAGGTGGATCGTCTTCGATGGGGGAGACCGGAGATCAAACTTGATCAAGGAAGCCACGAGGAGCTTGGGACAGAGGTTGAAGACCGAAGGACACGGATCATTCGGTTTAACCTTTCTAAACTCCTTTTCATATAGCTAGTGTAGGGTTAATGGTCGATCCGGGGATCGGGTTCCATTAGCGCTGGTTTTTTAAAATTTTTGTTCCGCATATGGCCACGGATTGATAGCCAGGGCGCTGGCATAACCCAACACGGTATCAGAGCCAACCCATTAACTTCATACTAGTTGATTTAGACGATATTAAAGTATCGAAACGGAAATAACTCCGAAATAATACCAACTAGCATTCTAGTTTCTGTCGAATTTTATTTAGTCTTCATAAATTTTTTAAGCAATTGCAGAAGACTACCTGTATGACTACTAGAACATACCCCAAATACGAGCCCCATTCACCTTAACTGACCCGGCCACATTGACAAAAAGTCCGTCCTGGCCGGTCTGGGATGGGAAATGGGACTTGAATTTTGGATTTTGGTCTAGTCTCTGGAATATTGGTTAAGTGGTATTGCTTGTTTTGCCCAGTTTGGATATGGTGTTATCCTTTAGTTTGGGGGCTATTCGGGATGTTTTCGAAGTCGATATTTCTAACACTGTTTAAAGTTTTACAGTACATACATTACTATCTGCGACCGTGAATGTCATTAGAACGGTATAACTTGTCTAATTGCTATATGTCTTTAGACGGGTTTGCGAATGTGACTGTGTTGTGTTGTGTTGTGGCTGGATCGTCGTGGTGGATAGCTTGGGTGCAATGTTAGTACAGTTTAGTTTCATTTGTACATTTGATATCGCGGGGCGAGCATCCGACATGTGGACTGTCGTCGCTGCCGGTTTGTATATTATTTATTTGGGCACGACCGGATTGAGGTCGATGTCACCACTGTACATATTTTTCTTTTCTGTACTAGGATTACCCCGCGATGGAGTGCACGGATAGCCGGGTTCTAGAGGGCAACGGGCCTGCATCTCATGGCGTTGAGACGGAAAGGACCTCACTCTAGAATTGGCGGGCTATTCGCCGCACTCATAAGGGGTACAGATTGACCCAAGGAGGGGTGCTCTAGTTACCAGATTCCATGAAGTGCCGGGTGGCCTATTCACTTTGATGAAGGGGGTTGCCTCACTGCTGGTTTTGGCGGGTAACTTGCCGCGCTCGTAGGGATCTGGGTTTTCATTGCACAGGCTATCCACACGACCAGGGGAACGTCGGGTTTCACTTGCGGCTCAATGGAAACCCGGGGCTCCCAGATTATCGGTATTGTTCTGTGATGTTGCATTTTTCATGCCAGGAGCGATTATTATATATTGTTATATATATACTAGTAGATATTGTATATGTTTTGCACCCGCGCTAGTCCAGCCCCCGCTCTGTCGTTAGTTAAGTAACCTAACGGGTGATGATGGGGCCCAGTGGCGAATGCGGATGGCATAAACGTACATCATATTTTCGTTCTTTTCTGGTGTGATTAATTGATGGGATTGCGTTGATTCTGATCAATGAAAGGAAAACAGACCTATTCGATGTTGTTGGAACAATTTTCAAAAGCTGTTATTACAAGGACGTTTTCTTTTGTTTTGCACAGCGGTATTCGGTTATGAATATCCAATACCTCATTCGACAAGGCAAGAGCCGAGATCCCTTCACCGGGAGTGACCTCTTAGGCAGAAGTTTGCGTCGGGGTAATAACTTCACTATAGTCGATTACTTTTTACTTTGCATCTAGATATTCAGTTGGGAATATCCTGCACCTCATTCCACGAGGAAAGAGCCGAGATCCCTTCACCGGGAGTGACCTCTTTAGCAAAGGTTTTCGTCACTATATATTTGTAAAGCTATCCGGTTCCTTCAACGATATCAAGTTCATTACGTTAAAGGTTTTTCGCCAAAAACCATTCGTAGCCCTCCGTCATTTCAGACGGGTAAAACTTAGTATTCATGCTATGTTTGTTGGTCTTCGTCATGGCATAGTGTATGGTAGTTATTTGTTACTTTTCTGTTGTATAGATAGATGCATTGGTTTGGGATAGTCATACTATTATGTTGGCCTTCATCAAGGGTATGTATGGGTGGGTTCAAATTAACCTGGACAGTGACGGGTAGAACTTGACATGTGACTTATGATATGTTGTCATTCGTCAAGGTCATAAGAGCATGGGGTAAAAATCACATCGAGAGTTTCAAACATACAGGAAACTTGTCAGACATGCGCATACCTTCTGGAGTGTGATAACTTTGGTGGATTCTATCAAGTTATCATGCGATGATAGTTGGATCCCGATTCCTACTGATGAGTTGTTTTACTCCTCAGGTGATTTTAGATGATCCCGATTAATTCTTCTTTCAGGTTTAGAGGAGAATTTGAGGATACAGTGGGAGACATCCTGATTAGATAAAATGATTAACCATTCTGATCTAGATTAGAGTGCGCGCTGAGTGTTTCTTTTCTCTCTCTCTTTGGCAGCCTAGACTAGAACTCATAAACCAAGTTAACCGAACCTTCTTAAGACACACTGGCTTTTGGATTGTCAGAGTTGCATACTTCATTGCCACTCCTACTTTTACTCTTTGCTTCTCTCCAGAACATTCCGTATCACTACGAAAATCCACATTTATTGGATATGACCATCGTATAGTTACATATGAACTCGAAGAAACTTGTTTCAGATTCGCGAATGGTTTCCGGTTCTGGAGAAATTGAATAGGACTATTCAGTTGTTTTTTCATTTTACCTTCCCTCAGATTGTGAGGGCTCCTAGGATTAGGAGAGGGTACACCTATTGCGCTTATTAGATAGTCTTCTTTCAAACCATAGGCAGATGCCGAAAGGTGGGGAAGGAAGAAAACCAATTAGCCTAAGTGAGGTGGATAGAAGGTAATAAGTAAAGACAAATAAAGGGATTAGAAAGAAAGCAAAGTAAATTACGACTGCTATCATTCACGACCAAACCGCGTATATCATCGCCGCTCCTACTTCACCTTTGCATTTCTCCAGAACACCCCGTATCACTACAAAGATCCACATTTATTGGATAGTCCATCGTATAGTTACATACGAAATCGAAAGAAATTGTTCCAGTTCGAGAATGGATTCTGATTCAGAAAAAATAGAATAAGGATTATTCAGTTATCTTTTATCTTTACCTTCTCTCAGGTTGCGAGGGCTCCTAGAATTAGGAGAGTACACCTATTACACTTATTGGATAGTCTTCTTCCAAACCATAGGCTGGTACCGAAAGGTATGGAAGGAAGAAAACCATTAAGCCTAAGTGAGGTGTACAGAAGGTAATGAGTAAAAACAAATAAAGGGATATGGGGAGATAGCAAGGAAATATACGGTCATAGTTGTTCCCCTCCGAAAGACGCGGCGGAGACACGATGGACGTCTTGCCCGAAATTCGGGGCAGATGCTATTTGGTTTTATCCGTCCACCTCTCCGAAGATGCCAAGTTGATTTATGGCACCGTGTATCGGAGGTTTAGACGGATGCGGCCGATGTAGCAGGCTTCGTCAGATTCCCCCTCGCTTGAGGGGTTTTTGATTGTGGGGATGCTCTTCCCTGCAGGCGCAAGCCCCTGCAGTTAATTACGCTACCGCATCGCGGTCGCCACTTTCTCCTTCTCTAGATGTTCACTTCGTGTCGTGTGTGTTTGTTTTGTTTGTCGTTGCCCGTGGATTGTATACGAAGACTAAGTGATGTCGTCGCCCGTAGGACGTGGATTAGTCCAAATCCGTGTTTACTTAGATTTGGGTTTGGTGTTTTAGTTTAAGGATACGTTAGCCATATTGAGGCTAAGATCAACTTAAACTTTTGTTAAGGATACGTTAGCCTAATCTCCAGACTAAGATCAACTTAACGGGATCGTTTGGATCCGACAAAAGAGCAATTGGCTCTATTTTTAGTTTAATGACGTTGCGGTCGAGTTCCAGTTTAGGGACATGGTGGTCCATCATTCCCATTTGGGGACGAGCATTAGTTTAAGGACATTTCGGTCCAACGTTCCCATTTTGGGACGAATATTAGTTTAGGGACGTTTCGGTCCAACATTCCCATCTAGGGATGAATATTAGTGTAAGGACGTTTCGGTCCACGAGTTTAGGGACCCCGCAGTCCGTATCGATGTGTGGTTGTCGAGACCCGTCACCTCTCTGACGCCGTTGAAGGATTACAACGATAGGTGTCAGAGGAGTTCGGAGATGTACCCTTGAACCGGATGTAAATTGATTTAGGAGAGCAGTCTTGCCCAGTCAATTTAATTTGAGGACTTACGGCCATGATTGGGCTAAGTCCGGTTGAGAAATGTTCAACCTTTTTATTTATCTTTGGCCTATTAGGCCTGTGCTAGGGCTTTGCCCCTTTTTAATAATGCACTGCATTTTATTCTGGCCTGCTAGGCCTTTTTGATTTGGGCTCAGTCCCTTTGTGAATGATGCAGAGCATCTGTTTTGGTCTGGGCTCTGCCCTTTTTAAAATAATGCATTGCATTTTATTAGGCATGTTAGGCCTTTTTAATTGGACTTGGCCTTTCTGTAAATAATGCAGTGCATTAATTACTTGACAGTGCCTTGTCAGGCGCTTTGCGCTAATTATTGAGCGCAAGCGCTTGTGGTGGTGACACGTGTCACGCAAGCGCAGTGCGCTGCGCCAGTGCGCTGCGCTGTTGCGTTGCTGACACGTGGCGCGCTCTGGTAATTGTAGGGTGTTTTTTCGTCACCCCATTGAGATGGGAATACGCGCACGCTTGTCAGACGTACTACAGATTCCCCCTGCCTAGGGTAGGCCAGGGTTTAATGATTGTAGGGATCCGAATCTCCGGCAGCCGCGGACTAAACTGCCGTTAATTACCCCTCGCCTTTGGGGCGAGGGAACCTCCGATTAACGGGTTAAACTGGTCATGCGAACTCAATGTGCAGTGTACGTGTGTTCTGTTCTGAAAGGGGGTTTTTGGATATATCGGGAGCCACGCAGAGTTTTTACGGGGGTCCCGCTACCCGGATAGCGGGCTGGGGGTCAAGGAGGCTAGCAGCCCCCTTGCGGGGTTCGGGGCAGCGCCCCGGCCCGAAAAAATTTTTTGAGGGGGAGAGTGTGGCGGAGTATGTATATGTGTACATTTGTATACATATGTATATATATACATGTATATATAAATAAAGGGGAAAAGGGCATCCAAAGGATGCGTGGGGCAGCACCTTGGGCGCTGTGCGTTTAGGTGCTGTGCGCTCAGGCGCAAGCGCGCCACGTGTCGGCACGCGGGCGCTTTGCGCATGAGCGCTGCGCGCAGGTGCGCAAGCGCGCCACGTGTCGGCACGCGGGCGCTTTGCGCACCTGCGCAAGCGCGCGCGCCACGTGTCGGCACGCGGGCGCTTTGCGCACCTGCGCAAGCGCGCGCGCCACGTGTCGGCACGCGGGCGCTTTGCGCACTTGCGCAAGCGCGCTGGTGCGCAAGCGCGCGCGTCACGTGTCGGCACGCGGGCGCTTTGCGCACTTGCGCTGCGCGCTGCTAAAACAAATTTCTCAGAAGAGAAATCAAAGAGGAGTTGGACTCCTGAGTGTGTGTTTTTTTTGTTTTTTTTGAGTTTAGTGAACGATGTTCTTCTTCCTCCTGTTGCTTGCTGGATCTTGAAGATCAAGAGATGTGAAATCTCAAAATCTCTTCTTTTTCAGATCTAATGATAGATCCAAGTTCCCCTTTGTGGGTTTTGTGGTGAAAAACTAATTTGTTTTGAAAAAGGAAGAGTAAAACTCTTGATTTAATTCAAGAGAAAGAAGAAGGTTTTGGAACCTTGAAGATGGAAGAAAGAGCTCAGCTCTGAGACTTTTTTTTGGAGAGAGAAAAAGTTATTGGGATATTTCATTATCCTTGCTTTTATAGGCCATACATTTTACACATAGCCCCTTGGGCTTCACAAAATGGCATTTTGCCTATCCCATGGCTCATGTACCATTTCTTTTTGCACATAAGCCATGGGCTTTACAAAAATTTGGCCTTATGCCTATTTTTCTTACATTCGTCCATAAAATAAAATAAAAGAAATACAACAAAAATATTTATTACAAAATTTTTATCTTGGCATGGGGGGAGGCCGGCCTCTTCATGTTCGGGCTCGACCCGGGCATGGGCCTACTGGGTCGGGGCCTGGGCCCACTTGGCTTGGGGTTGACTTGGATTTTGACTTGGTCAACCGGGGTGTAAATATTTACCCCAACAAATTGCCCCCCATCAATACATGCACACCACATATGTGGGTCGTGTGCATGAAATTGATGGATCTTCTTTCACGTGGAGGCGACTTGGTTTGGTTCCCGCTTTTTGGGAAGCTGGCACTGCCCTTTTTACGACATGGACGGTCGTTGCTTGACATGTCTCCGAGACGGAGTGTCCGTGATAGACGTTTTCCCTGGCCCGGAGTTATCTGGTTCCCGCTTTGTAGGAATCCTGCGCTGCCCTTTTTGCGACTTGGACGGTCGGTGCTGCCCTTTTTGCGACTTGGACGGTCGTTGCTGCCCTTTTAGCGACGTGGATGGTCGATGCTGCCCTTTTAGCGACGTGGACGGTCGGTTCTGCCCTTTTTGCGACGTGGACGGTCGATGCTGCCCTTTTAGCGACGTGGACGGTCGGTGCTGCCCTTTTAGCGACGTGGACGGTCGGTGCTGCCCTTTTAGCGACGTGGACGGTCGGTTCTGCCCTTTTAGCGACGTGGACGGTCGGTGCTGCCCTTTTAGCGACTTGGACGGTCGGTGCTGCCCTTTTTGCGACGTGGACGGTCGGTTCTGCCCTTTTAGGGACGTGGACGGTCGGTTCTGCCCTTTTAGCGACGTGGACGGTCGATGCTGCCCTTTTAGCGACGTGGACGGTCGATTCTGCCCTTTTTGCGACGTGGACGGTCGGTTCTGCCATTTTAGCGACGTGGACGGTCGATGCTTGATTTGACTTGCTCTGCTTCTTGCAATGTCAGGGGCAGACTTGACTTGCTCCGCTTCTTGCGGTGTCGGAGTGGAAGTTGACTTGTTGATTTTGATTTGGGTTGACATCAGCGTCGCTATACTGGAATATGGTACCAGGAGCGAATCATCATCTGTCATGGAGAGGATTTTGGGATTTTGGTTTTTGTTTGGCATCTGCATTGCTGCACTGGAATAATGCCAGGAGCAACTCATCATTTGCCCTGAGAGGATTTGGGAGAAATTGGGATTGTTTTACGCCCGTGGATTGTATACGGTTTTGCAGGATGTATGATCCAGACCGTAGGGCCGAAAAAATTTTGGGACTTTGTCGGCATCTGCATCGCTGCACTGGAATATGGTACCAGGAGCGACTCATCATTCGCCGTTGGGGTATGGGATTTGGAATTTGGTTGGCGTCTGCATCGCTGCACTGGAATATGGTACCAGGAGCGACTCATCATTCGCCATTTGGGGATTGGGGAGCGATGGCTTAGGAGACAGGTTTAGATCCCTATCGCCTAAGGCTTTCAATTTTATGGGTCGTGAGGGTCCCATAAAAGCATTTCCTCCCTACGAGTCGTAAGGATCCCGCAGGTGTATTTTCTTCTTAAGAGTCGTGAGGACTCCTAAGTGTGTTTTTCCTTTATGAGTCGTAAGGATCCCACAAAGGTTTGTTCTCCTCATGTATCGTGAGGACACATGAGTGGGTCTTCTTAATGGAGCATAATTCCAAAGGCGGAGACCAGCCGCGTAACTGGTAATTGTGGTGGGGCATGGGTATGACGAGAATTATTTGAGCCCGTGGATTGTATACGGTAGTCAACTTGGGGACCAACCGTAGGGCTGGGAGAATTTTGAGAAATTGGATTTTGGTTGGCGTCTGCATCGCTGCACTGGAATATGGTACCAGGAGCGACTCATCATTCGCCGTTTGGGGATTTGGAATTTGGTTGGCGTCTGCATCGCTGCACTGGAATATGGTACCAGGAGCGACTCATCATTCGCCATTTGGGGACTTGGAATTTGGATCTTGTTTGGCATCAGCATTGCTGCACTGGAATAATGCCAGGAGCAACTCATCATTTGCCTTGGGAGGACTTGGGATTTGGGTTTTTGGTCGGCATCAGCACCGCTAACACTGAAGCGAAATGCCAGGAGCGACTCATCATTTGTCGTTGCCCGTTGGGGAACGATGGCTTAGGAGATAGGTTTGGGTCCCTACCACCCAAGGCTTTTCAATTTTATGGGCCGTGAGGGTCCCATAAAAGCATTTTCTCCCTGCGAGTCGTAAGGATCCCGCAGGTGTATTTTCTCCTTAGGAATCGTGAGGATTCCTAAGTGTGTTGCTCCATTGTGAGTCGTAAGGATCTCACGCAGGGGTTTTCTCCTCACAAGGTCGAGAGGATTTTGTGAGTGTATTTCATCTCTTTTCACGAGTTTGCGCCCTTTCGGGTTTTCACAGACTCGCCGGTAGTCCTGCTGTTTTTACTCACGGAGCCCTTTCGGGTTTTCATCCGTGCCCGTTTTGCTTGTGGACATACCTTTTTATTTTTCCTCTTTTCTTTTCTTTTTATTCTTCTTTTTTTTTTTTTTTGCCGCTGGTGGGACTTTAAAAGTAGTCTTACCAGCAGAATTTGGGAGAGATAGGGGTCATTTACGCCCGTGGATTGTATACGGTTTTGCAGGATGTATGATCCAGACCGTAGGGCTGATGTGCTCAATTTGCCTGCGACTTAAAGCATTCACGTGTAGTATTTCTTGAGATATCGGCCATTGATGGGTGGCATGGGCCTTTCTCCCTCGGCACTTATTAGTTGGTAGAATCCTCCGTCGAACACTTTCTCGATGACATATGGTCCTTCCCAATTTGGCTCGAATTTTCCCTTGGCATGTCGATTGAGGATGATCGGTCTTTTGAGGACCAACACCAATTCACCTTTCTTGAAAGCGCGGAGATGGGTTATCTTGTCATAGGCTCGTGACATTTGGGCTCGGTATAGCTCCAGATTTTGCTGCACCGCGAGCCTCTTTTCTTCGAGGGCATCGAGCTCTTCAAGTCGAAGGAGCACGTTTTCCTCCTCCGTCAACTCGTGCTGAACGGCCATTCTTAAGCTTGGGACTTCGACTTCGAGGGGGAGGACCGCCTCCACTCCGAAGAGCAATGAGTATGGAGTGGACTGTGTTGGAGTACGGTGCGTGGTACGATATGCCCACAACGCCTCGTGAAGTTTAAGATTCCAGTCTCTCTTGTTGGCTGAAGCATTTTTCCTCAGGAGCTTGCATAGAGTCTTATTGAAGGCTTCGGCTAGCCCGTTGGCTCTTGGATTATAGATGGAGGAATATCTCCAGTCTATCTTGTGCTGAGTAGCGAACCTTGAGACATTGAAGCTCTTGAAAGAAGGCCCGTTGTCAGAAATGATTCTTCTTGGTGTACCAAAGCGGTATAGAATATTATGCTGGAAGAATGTCAGAATATCTTTTGTCTTGACTTCTTTTAGCGGGACAGCTTCAGCCCATCTGGAGAAGTAGTCTGTCGCGGCCAGTATGAACCGGTGGCCTTTAGAAGACGGAGGATCAATTGGGCCAACAATGTCGGTGCCCCAGACTTCGAAGGGCCACGACGCCACCGTAGGATGCAATGGATTGGGATGCTTGTGAATAAAATCACCGTGAATTTGGCAGATATAACATTTCTTTGCATGCTCTCCGTAATCCCGTATCATGGTGGGCCAGTAATACCCAAGCCGTTTAATTTGCAGTCGCATCTTGGGGCCAGATTGGTGAGCACCGCAAACGCCTGAGTGAACTTCTTTCATGACTTTTCGGGCTTCGGCCGATGACAGGCACCTGAGCCAGAGTTGGTCATATGACCTGCGGTATAGCGTGTCATTTACAAACACGTATCGGAGAGCTCTCTTCTTCAGCTGAATCCTCGCAGATTTTCCTTCGGGCATCCTGTCGTATCGGAGGTACTCTATGAAGGGTTCTCTCCAATCGGGCTCGTCTTGGATGATCGAAGTTTCTTCGGCAGGACTGCTCTTCTGTTCCGCGCTTTCCTCTTCTCGTAGAGAGACTGGGGGCAGAATTTGTCGGCTTCTGACTGTGATCAGAATTTTGTCCATGTCAGGATCAGCCAGCTCCTTGGCTAAGCGAGCGAGTACGTCAGCCTTTCCATTCAACGCTCTAGGGACTCTCATTAGTTCAATGTGAGTGAACCGTTTCATGAGTTCCACCACCCGGCCTCTGTACCGAGCTAACTCGGGTTTGTATATCTTATAGTCGCCGCTTACTTGGTTGACGACAAGCTGGGAGTCACCGTAAACTCGTAGCCGAAGGATTTCCATTTCTATGGCGAGTTCCAAACCAGCTATCAGAGCTTCATACTCAGCTTCATTGTTCGTTCGAGGCTCGGTGAGAGCAAAAGAACGTCGTAGGGTTCCCATTGATGGTGTGATGAATACCAATCCTATCCCTGCTTTTATCTCCGGGACACTTGATTTACTGGAGGTCCTTATCGATGAGGCCCCATCGAAGTAGAGCTCCCAACATGGCTCATCTTCTTCGAGGTGCAGCACTTGTTCATCGGGTAACTCACAATTTAGCGGCGACCCTTCTGGTATGGGATGAGCAGCGAGAAAGTCTGCAAGAGCTTGCCCTTTTACTGCTTTCTGAGGAGTATAAACTACGTCAAACTCAAGTAGCATGACAGCCCATCTTGCCATCCTGCCGGCTAGGCTTGCTTTGGTCATCAAGTGTTTGAGCGGGTCGACCTTGGAGATCAGCATAACCCGATGAGCGAGCAAATAGTGCCTCAGCTTCTTCACAGCAAATATTAGAGCCAGGCATTGCTTTTCGATTGGGGAGTAGTTGTGTTCCGCCCCGACTAGAGTTCGACTAAGGTAGTAGAGGGCATTTTCTTTTCCATCCTCGTTATTCTGGGCAAGGAGCGCACCGAGTGACTCGTCCAGCGCGGCAGTGTAGAGAATCAGCGGTTTATTTGGAATGGGAGCGGCCAGCACTGGAGGGTGCAACAAGTATTGTTTGATGCTTTCGAACGCTGCTTGACATTCGGCATCCCAGATAAAAGGAGCTCCTTTCTTCATGAGCTTTGAGAAGGGCCTACATCTCCCCGATAAATTTGAGATAAACCTCCGTATATAAGCAAGCTTGCCTTGAAAAGATCTTAGCTGCGTCAGACTCTTCGAAGGGGGCATCTCCATGATGGCCTTTATCTTTGATGGGTCAACTTCGATCCCTCGATGCCGGACTATGAAGCCCAGGAATTTTCCCGATGACACGCCAAAAGCGCACTTCAGAGGATTCATCTTCAGATCGTATTCCCTCAGTCTGGTGAGAACGGTCCTAAGATCTTGGATGTGGTCGGCCTTGGCCTTAGTTTTGACGACCAGGTCATCAACATAACATTCGACGACTTTATGGATTAGGTCATCAAAGATATTAGTCATTGCCCTTTGATATGTAGCACCTGCGTTCTTCAATCCGAACGGCATCACCTTGTAGCAATATATCCCAATCGGGGTTCGAAATGCTGTGTGTTTCTCATCCTCAGGCGACATCTTGATCTGATTGTATCCAGACGAGCCATCCATAAAGGTGAACAGCTCGTAATTTGAGGTGTCATCGACCATCATTTCCATGACCAGTAGCGGGAAGTCGTCTTTAGGACATGCCTTGTTGAGGTCCCTGAAATCGACACAAACTCGGATCTGCCCATTTTTCTTCTTCACTGGGACTATGCATGCGATCCAGTCCGCATATTTCTCTTCCCTGATAAAGCCGGCATCGATGAGTTTCTTGGTTTCCTCGATGACCTTTTCTTCCAACTCCCTTCTCATTCTTCGAGGAGCTTGTTTGACTGGTTTAGCATCGGGAGATATAGCCAACTTATGTACGGCCACTTCAGGGGAAAGGCCAGGCATTTCTTTGTATGTCCACGCGAAGCAGTCGACGAACTCATGCAGCAGGGCAATTATCTGCGCTTTCATTTCCTCCGACAAGAGTGAGCTGATGTAGGTCGGCCTTGGATTATCGGGCGTTCCTAAGTCAATCTCGGTTAGCTCATCAAAGGTTGCTTGTCCGCCATCTTCGAGCTCTTGAGGAGCTTCTTCTGGCTCGGCTATTTCGTCATCACCATTTGATCTTTCGCTGGTCTCACCAACATGGATCATGTAGCACGCTTTGGAATCAGGTTGAATGTAGCCTATGCCCCGTCTATCTGGAATTCGTCCATCGATGAGTGCTCGGACCTGGGGCGGATGCCATAGCCCTTCGTAAAACTTTGCTTCGGACTCCGTTTGATATAACCGGCATCCGCACTTCTTAAAGTATTCCCGCATCTCGGGCGCATAGTATCTGGGATTGAGGACGGCTCTTATGCCTCTCTCATATGGAAGGCACGCGACAGACAAATCGTCCGGGTGCGCAACGGGGTTTGACCCATAAAACAAGATGCCCTTCTGTCCACTTTTCCTCCCAGGAACGTAGAAAGTTTTCAGCTGGTCCACGGTGGAGATTGATAATGCATCGAGCTCTTTGCACATTTGCTCTGGTACCCTTGTAACGGCTAGGGATCCTTCTGCAACTTCGAAGGTCTCTCGTAGTTTCGCTTGTTGCGTGGGGGTCGAATCTGCATCGCTATTGCACGGTAGGTCCTCTTCCTCCGACTCTTCAGTGTTGCTGCCAAGATGAGGGCGGACTTTGCTGTTAGATGGGCCTTC
Source organism: Agapanthus africanus (assembly GCA_030015575.1). NCBI lineage: Eukaryota > Viridiplantae > Streptophyta > Magnoliopsida > Asparagales > Amaryllidaceae > Agapanthus > Agapanthus africanus. The sequence continues at coordinate 384,909,790 of JASDDO010000006.1, read as the reverse complement.
AGTAACAGATTCGTCCGTATCGCTGCCGAAACGAGGGCGAGTTTTACAGAAGGACGGGCTTCCAGCGTCAGACTCATCAGTGTCGCTACCGAAATGCGGGCGCACTTGGGCGTTTTTGCTTTTGAAAGTGACAGCCGGCGCAGATTTGCTTTTGAGTCTTGGGGCCGGTCTATCCTCAGTCAGTTGTGGCTTAGCATTTTGGTGGTTCATAAAGTACCGAGAATCTTCATAGCGGACTTCATGCACACCGAATGGCTGGATGTCTCCGTCAATGCGTCTTTCTTCGCCATTTTTAGTATACTTCATGCATTGATGGAGAGTTGACGGAATGATGCCGTAATCGTGGAGCCACGGCCGCCCTAAGAGAATCTTATAAGACGTGTCGGCGTCGATCACGTATATCTTAGCTTCAGTTTGCAGATCCCCGAATTTGATTGGCAGAGCTATGGACCCCAGAACTTGCTGGCAATTTTGGTTGAATCCTTGAATGACAATCCTTTCCCTTGACAGGTGTCGGACGTCCATTGATAAACTCTTCAGAGTTCGCAAGTTCATGATGTTCACTGAGGACCCCGGATCAATCAATATGCGATTAATTCGATCTCCGTCGCTGTACCCGGTCACGTAAAGCGGTCGATTATGCTCAGCCGTTCCCAGTAGCAAGTCTTCATCCTTAAATGTGACTGCGGCGGCATGCAAAGCGTGCTGGGCTTCTTTCATATTAATTTCCGCAAAGTGAGCCTGATACCGCTCGGGGTTTTGTAGAGCGTGAATGAGAACGTCTCTAAGCTCCTTAGATAGGACCAAGGCGTCGTAGATGCTCAGGAGAGATGGAAGCTTCCGGAGATGTGCCAAGACATTATAGTCCACCGAGGAAGGACTTATGTTTTCATCGGCCGGTTCTCTGCCATCTTCTTCATTAGCGACATGTTTTTCCTTCCCTTTTGGGGCGTTGCCCTGATTTTGCGGTAGAGCCCTGCCGCTTCTGAGCTGGATTTGATTGGCCTTTGTGGTGAGCTCCTCGTCCTCTTCCGGAAAACAGAGATCATCCTCGGAGTCGCTGCCAAGATGGATGGCGTAGCAGGTCGCTACTGGGATCTCTTCATTGGAGTCTTCTTCTAACTCCTCCAGAATTTCAGCCGCTTGTACAGGGAAGAACTCCTTCAATTGAATCAATGTTCTTTCCTTTTGTTCATATTCTTCGAGAGAATCGATATATTTTTGAATGGTCGATCTCCCTGCAGACTCTTTTTCGCGCCGAGCTGCACTTTCCTTCTTCTTCAGCTTCTTGGATTTTGAGCCTGATGGAGCTGCATTGGCAGCTGGACTGGTAGGCTTCTTCTGCCATTCCCATTCCGTCCTGGGTTCTTTCCGAAGTAGCTTTATCATCTTCTGCGTCTTATTAGATATGTGCGTACTCCACGGAGGCCGCGATGAGTCCGTTTCATTTCTCAGGGCAGCGGGTTCGGCTGTCTGCTCCCAGAAGGCTTCAGTTTCTGTCTGTATAAAGTTGGTGGTTGCAACTTGGTTATTCACCAACACACTTTTGGACAGCTCAATCTCTCCAGCCTTGTACTGCTTCTCGACCCAGTCTTTGAAGATATAGCAATCCTCGATCGCATGGCTCACTACTCGGTGGTACGGGCAATACAGAGGATTGTCGGTCATTTTTGCTTCTTGGGGTCTTTTCGACTCCGGCAATTGTAGGCCGTTGTTCAAGGCATCTTTAAATATCTTACGGACCTTGTCCCTTCTGAAAGAGTAAACCTTGTTCTTCTTCTCCTCTAGGGAAGGCCCATCTCCTCCCAGCAATGGCTTTCGAGACCGGTTGGTTTTGGATTCGCCCGCCCTTCACTTTTCTTCATTGTCGGAGGTATTGAGGACATTGGTACTGCTGGAACTCCCGCTTCTACGGTTGTCGTCCCGCTTGCTTTTCCAGGTTTTGTCTCTCTGAGTGTCCGGCGGGGACTCTTGCTTTGAGCGTTCCAGCATTTGGACTTTCTTGGTTAGCTCCTGAAATGTCTTGAGGCCCGCTGTACACAAGAATGGGACCATCCAATTGCTGAGGTTCCCAATGAGAAGGCTGACGGACTGGTCCTGCTCCAGCGGCGGTTCGCACTTGACCGTGAGATTACGCCATCGGGCGATAAAGTCAGTGTTGCTTTCATTCTTCCCCGGCTTGGTCCTCACAAGGTCGGCAATGGAGATTTTATCACTGACGCTCATGAACCTTTGCCGGAACAGAGACTCCATTTGGGCAAAGGTAATGACGGACCCATCTGGTATGCTCGCGTACCAGTCGAAAGCAACGCCGGTCAGGCTATTGACAAACTGACGAAGAAGGAGCGCGTCATTGCCCCCTGTATTTCCGCACGATGCTTTGAAGTGGGCGACGTGCTGATTTGCATTCCCCGTTCCATCAAATCTTCCGAACTTAGGAATAACGTAGCCGCTTGGGAACTCAATCAGGTCGTACTGCGCGGGATATGGCCGCCCGCTACTGCCGATTTCTTTCTGAGCTTCAGCTTCGGCCACCAATGTTTTAACCTTGCTGGTGACCAAATCCATTATCCGATCCTGTGTTAGCGGGATAATGCTATCTGGGGCCAAGGCGTCCCCAGAAGTAGAGTGTGGCCGGCTTTCATGTGGCTCGACCAGTCTTGGACCCGAAGGAACAGGCATTGGCTGCCTCGGATTGTCATCACCCGGCTGATTAGTAGCGGCTTGTGCTTGATTGGGAGGCGCTCGAGCAATTTGAGCCGTAAGCTGCATCACAACATTTGTTAGGTCGTCAATTTTCGAATAGAGCTTGGCCATCTCTTTATCCTTGCTCCTGAGCTGTTTTCGAAGCTCTTGAAGCAGCTCTTGCTCTGCGGTCCTGGGGCGGAAAGTCGGCTCTTCCTCGCTGTCTGAGCTTGACTCTGCATGGACCGAGGGGTCTTTCTGCCTATCATCCTCATCGAGAGGGTTTTCTTCATCCAGCGGGGGCGGCTGTTCTTGGGCAGCGGCAACCACATTCAGGCTAGATTGAGCTTGGGATGTGGTGGCCCCATCCTTGCTTTTGCTGCGAAGGTTGTCGCTGGGGCGCCCGCCCGCCATATAGACCGTATGGATGATGTATCCGGCCGTCTTTCTATTATTGGAAGCTGATTTCACGGATTGCTGTCTTGACCCCCTTGTTTCGGTAGCTGGTAGTCGATTGAAGGTGGCTGGCCTAACCAGTTTCTTGAATGGTGATGGCGCTTCTTTTCTGGGTCTGCCCCGCTGCTTTCGTGCGGCACAGAGTGCCTGATAGACCCTTGAAGAGACAGTGTCATACCTTTTCTGTTGGGGCCGGGACACGTCTCTTTGTAGCACTGTTCGGACCGCTGTCTTCTTGATTCTGGCGGTTATGGCATTTTTCTGAACCCACTTCAGAGGCTCGAAGGAATTGCTGATTCTTACGTCCGACTCAGCCGTCGTCGCGGGGCAACCCTGCACTTGGAACTTCACACGATTCCATTTGGCCGAAGCCTTGGCCCTTTTGTTGGCTCGATACCTGAGCCGCTTCTGTCTTAACTTTTCCGTTCTAACCACCTGGCAGACTTCGGCTCTTTGGGAAGACGCCGCAGACCAGTTGATGGAGGGCCTTGGAGATACGCCCGATTGTGCATTTGTTGGAGTTATCGCCTGAGCTCGTCCGCAACATTTGATGTTGCCCTTTGTACCGAAGTTCTTGCCCCCCGCTGGAGCGCCAGGGAGTCGTTCAGATAGCGTCTTGAGTTTCGGTTGTGGTGCCTTAGCAATCACAACATTCGGCCTCTTTCCCCTTGAGACCGGCTTGGCCACCTGTTCCACCGGGATCTCTGCCAGATGAGCGCTTCCGGCAGGGTAGATGATGACGGAGCCGAACTGGCGGGGCGGTTCCTCCCACTGTCGACTGAGGCTTGCGGGGAGAACCACACGAGCGTTGATCTTGACCACGTACGGAATCGGGGTCACGTTGGAAGCTGAATTCGTCTGGGGAGACATTGTCGTCGAAAGTTGATTGCTGCACGGAAAAAGAACATCATTTCAGTATAGGCAATCGATATGTATATTGATTGAGTTCGCATGAACGTTTAACCCGAAATATGGGAGGAGAGATTGGTCCCACCGGGCGTGCCAGAATCTGTAGGGTGTTTTTTCGTCACCCCATTGAGATGAGAATACGCGCACGCTTGTCAGGCGTACTACAGATTCCCCCTGCCTAGGGTAGGCCGGGGTTTAATGATTGTGGGGATCCGAATCTCCGGCAGCCGCGGACTAAGCTGCCGTTAATTACCCCTCGCCTTTGGGGCGAGGGAACCTCCGATTAACGGGTTAAACTGGTCATGCGAACTCAATGTGCAGTGTACGTGTGTTCTGTTCTGAAAGGGGGTTTTTGGATATATCGGGAGCCACGCAGAGTTTTTACGGGGGTCCCGCTACCCGGATAGGGGGCTGGGGGTCAAGGGGGCTAGCAGCCTCCTTGCGGGGTTCGGGGCAGCGCCCCGGCCCGAAAAAATTTTTTGAGGGGGAGAGTGTGGCGGAGTATGTGTATGTGTACATTTGTATACATATGTATATATAAATAAAGGGGAAAAGGGCATCCAAAGGATGCGTGGGGCAGCACCTTGGGCGCTGTGCGCTTAGGTGCTGTGCGCTCAGGCGCAAGCGCGCCACGTGTCGGCACGCGGGCGCTTTGCGCATGAGCGCTGCGCGCAGGTGCGCAAGCGCGCCACGTGTAGGCACGCGGGCGCTTTGCGCCTTGCGCAAGCGCGCAGGTACGCAAGCGCGCGCGCCACGTGTCGGCACGCGGGCGCTTTGCGCACTTGCGCAAGCGCGCAGGTGCGCAAGCGCGCGCGCGCCAAGTGTCGGCACGCGGGCTCTTTGCGCACTTGCGCAAGCGTGCAGGTGCGCAAGCGCGCGCCACGTGTCGGCACGCGGGCGCTTTGCGCACTTGCGCAAGCGCTTAGGTGCGCAAGCGCGCGCCAGCCACGTGTCGGCAAGCGGGCGCTTTGCGCCCTTGCGCAAGCGCGCTGGTGCGCAAGCGCGCGCGTCACGTGTCGGCACGCGGGCGCTTTGCGCACTTGCGCTGCGCGCTGCTAAAACAAATTTCTCAGAAGAGAAATCAAAGAGGAGTTGGACTCCTGAGTGTGTGTTTTTTTTTTTTTTGGGTTTAGTGAACGATGTTCTTCTTCCTCCTGTTGCTTGCTGGATCTTGAAGATCAAGAGATGTGAAATCTCAAAATCTCTTCTTTTTCAGATCTAATGATAGATCCAAGTTCCCCTTTATGGGTTTTGTGGTGAAAAACTAATTTGTTTTGAAAAAGAAAGAGTAAAACTCTTGATTTAATTCAAGAGAAAGAAGAAGGTTTTGGAACCTTGAAGATGGAAGAAAGAGCTCAGCTCTGAGACTTTTTTTTGGAGAGAGAAAAAGTTATTGGGATATTTCATTATCCTTGCCTTTATAGGCCATACATTTTACACATAGCCCCTTGGGCTTCACAAAATGGCATTTTGCCTATCCCATGGCTCATGTGACATTTCTTTTTGCACATAAGCCATGGGCTTTACAAAAATTTGGCCTTATGCCTATTTTTCTTACATTCGTCCATAAAATAAAATAAAAGAAATACAACAAAAATATTTATTACAAAATTTTTATCTTGGCATAGGGGGAGGCCGGCCGCTTCATGTTCGGGCTCGACCCGGGCATGGGCCTACTGGGTCGGGGCCTGGGCCCACTTGGCTTGGGGTTGACTTGGATTTTGACTTGGTCAACCGGGGTGTAAATATTTACCCCAACAGTAATTTGCGCCAACTTTAAAGAGCAATGCTCTATTTTAAAAGCGCACAGCGCAAGTGGTCTTGGAGCTGACACGTGGCGCTCTCTGGTGGCTTGTGCCAACCCAAGAGCGCAACAGTGCAAATTTGCAAGTGCAAGGCACTGTTTTAATGACTTAATCCAATTTTGGATTTAAGAGAGGAATCTTTAAGATTCCAGAACCAATGGTTCATAAAAAAAAGTGCAAGGCACTGTTATTATTTATTTATATATATTTTTTATTGAATATCATTGATCTTGTTCTTAGATCAATGATTTGTTCAGAAAAAATCCTTCTTTTATAAAGGTTTTTACCTTTCTTTTTTTTCTCTTGAGTTCTTCTCCAAATTCTTCAGAGTTCTCTCTGTGAAGTTCTTGATGTTCTCAATCTTGATCTGTTTTGAATTGGAGTCTAGGGGTCTTTATATAGTGCCCATAAATTTGTTAAGTTTGTTAAAGAGATCATTCTCTGAGTGATTTGGAGAATTTTCCCTACCGTTGGATCTTTGATCCAAGGGCTTCTGTTTTACAAAAGACAATCATCTTGTTTTAACAAGAACAGAAGGATCTTTCTAGAATTTTAATTCTGTTTGGCGCAAACGCCTCAGCGCTTGACACGTGTCACGCAGCGCAGAGCGCAGCGCACCTGCGCAAGCGCAACTGCGCTGACACGTGTCGCGCAGCGCACAGCGCAGCGCAACTGCGCTTGCGCCACTGCGCTGACACGTGTCGTGCAGCGCAGTACTTGTGCAACTGAAGCGTTGCTTCCTTCAATTTTGTTTTAAATAGAGCCTTGCTCTGATTGGGCGCGCTGCCTCGGGCGCCGCGCTCTCTGCGCTGGCATGCCTGATTTTGACACGTGGCGTTTTGCACGCAGCGCAGAGGATCTGAAGCGTTGCTTCATTTATTAAAATTTAAATTTTCTAAGTAGAGCTTTGCTCTGATTGGGGAGAATCGGAAGCGTTGCTTCATCTCCCGCCTTGGAATTTGAATAGAGCTTTGCTCTGATTGGGGTAAACAAATGCCCCCCCACCGTTGCGCTTACATGGCCCCAAACGCGAGCGCAACGGTGGCAGAATTCTAATCGTTGCGGCAACTTTTGGAAGTTGAAATGGCATTTGATGCCTATAACTGGGACCTTTTTTCCTCCACAGATGATCATCATCTCCAAAAATTTTACTTTCAGAATCTCAGAGCCCTGCTCTTTTATTTAAACACTTTTAAAAGTTCAAATTTTAGAGAATTTTAGGTAAAAAATTAATTTGGATTAAATTAAATCAATTTTAAGAGCCTTGCTCTCAATAGATTCCTAATCTAAAGAAGACGCATTTAGGATTTCACTTAGCAGAGCTTTGCTCTAAAGGGGTCTAAAGAGGACTAAGGAGAACCCTATTAGGGTTCCATTAATAGAGCTCTGCTCTCTAAAAGATTTTCCTTGGATTTTCTTAATTCATTAATGGAGCTTTACTCCTTCCAAATCATATAGAAGAACTCTTAAGAATTCTTCATGGATCTTGGAAGTTAAAGATGGCATTTGGTACTATTATTATTATTATATCATCTTTTTAGAGCAAAACTATCAATGTTCTTAGGGGATTTTCCTCAAATTCTCCTCATAACTGATTTTGACAGGTGTCACTCCTGTCTGCAGAGCATTGCTCTCAAGGAGTTTTATCTCCCTATGCTTTCTCCTCATTGCAAATCTTCCAATGATGTTTCCTTCAGGCATTATGGCGGTGCGTCTATACAGTCTACACGAATTCATTACCTACGGGGATATCCGTGCACGGGGCCGTCAACAAAACCAAGAGTTTACAGACGCCCAATATGCGGAGGTCATGGGCCGTCTGAACGCACGCGTTGGTTGGCTGCTCCCTCGCCGTTCTGCTCTCTTGAAAGTCGTGCTGGGAGCAATCTGGAGAGCACTCCTGGGGTTCCACGAGGCCCTACCGCTCAATGCGCTGGATGATACCGAAGACAAGGTGCATTCAGTGTACCTGTCGGGGTTGATCTCGAAGAAATGGCGGGATAGCCTCATCGACATCCTGCATCAAATTTTCCAGCAGACGACAATCGCTGCTTATCGTAGGCTAGGGGGCCTCACCGAAGATCTTGACACACAGGAGCGCGAGAGGCTGCGCACAAGAATAATCAGAAAGGCTAGAAGAACTCTAGATGGCCTTACTTTTGAATTCCTCAATCCGTGCCCTGGATCTGAGGCTATTCCATTGTAATAATGTTTCTCGTTTATTGCTTTTATGATTGTAAGAATTTTTGGCAATATAAATGGAAAATTTTTATCCCATCTTGTCTTATTTCTCGTTCTGAGTCTTTTGCCTATGCATGAATGAGTGTGTCTCGAACGCTTGATCAAATGTAAATTGGATGTTCTTCCTGTCACTTTCTTCTTTCTTTTATTGTGCGCATGTTGTCTTAATAAATATGGTTGACAGATAATAGAGTAAGTATCTTATTTTTTCCAAGAAATAGCGATGGCTTAGGCCGCAGGTTCAGATCTGCCGCCTAAGACTTTTCAACTCTATGAGCCGTGAGGGTCTCATAGAGACTTTTCTCCCTACGGATCGAGAGGATCTCGTAGGTGTATTTTCTCCTTAGGAATCGTGAGGATTCCTAAGTGCGTTTTCTCTTATAAGTCGTAAGGATCCTATAAGAGAATTTTCCCTCTTACGAGTCGAGAGGACCCGTAAGCGGTTGTTTCCCTCCTTGTCGAGATTCGACTTTGGAGAGTGAGACCCGTGAATAGTATGCAAGAGACTGTTTTAGACCGACTTGCAGGGTCCCAGTGCTCAGGAAACAAGTTTTTTAATCCCTGCTGCCTAAGGCTTTATCTTGCAAGTTGAGACGAATCAGGAAATTCTTGCGGAGACACTGGTTTCTCTGCGGGCCGACGCGAATCAGGAGGCTCTCATTAAGGACGCTAGTTTTCCTGAGTTGAGGAGTTTGCCAAGGACACTGGTTTCCCTGGGGTTGAAACGAGTCGAGGTGTTCCTGTAAAGACGCTAGTTTCTCTGCGGGTCGACACGAATCAGGAGGCTCTCATCAAGGACGCTAGTTTCCCTGAATTGAGGTATTTGCTAAGGACACTGGTTTCCCTGGGGTTGAAACGAGTCGATGTATTCCTGCAAAGACGCTAGTTTCTCTGCGGGTCGACGCGAATCAGGATTTTCTCGTCAAGGACATTGGTTTCCCTGAGTCGAAGGATTTTGCCGAAGACACTGGTTTCTTCGGGGTTGAAACGAATCGGAGTATTCCTGCGGAGACGCTAGTTTCTCTGCGGGCCGACGCGAATCAGGAGGCTCTCATCAAGGACGCTAGTTTCCCTGAATTGAGGTATTTGCCAAGGACACTGGTTTCCCTGGGGTTGAAACGAATCGATGTATTCCTGCAAAGACGCTAGTTTCTCTGCGGGTCGACGCGAATCAGGATTTTCTCGTCAAGGACACTGGTTTCCCTGAGTCGAAGGATTTTGCCGAAGACACTGGTTTCTTCGGGGTTCAAAACGAATCGGAGTATTCCTGCGGAGACGCTAGTTTCTCTGCGGGCCGACGCGAATCAGGAAGCTCTCATCAAGGACGCTAGTTTCCCTGAATTGGGGTATTTGCCAAGGACACTGGTTTCCCTGGGGTTGAAACGAATCGATGTATTCCTGCAAAGACGCTAGTTTCTCTGCGGGTCGACGCGAATCAGGATTTTCTTGTCAAGGACACTGGTTTCCCTGAGTCGAAAGATTTGTGGTGGTCTTTCAGGTTTTATATAAGTTACCGTCAAAACCGTGAAGCTAGGAATTTGATCTTCACTTCGTTTGCTGGCACTGCGTCTGCTGTATCGAGACGAATGTCGCGGTTGTCTCTAGGATGTTGGTGAACCGTCGAGATTTGGCTTTGCTTTCTGGCGGATCCTGTTGGGAAGGTGTGGTTCCCTCTTTGTTTGTGCCCTTGGATTGTATACAGGGATCGATGCGATCTTACCTGTAGGGCAAAAGTTTCATCATATTTTTTTTTATTGTTTTATTTCCACGATGCTCTATCATTTCAGCTTTTATATCGCGAAGGTCGCGATTGCCCAATCATTTCGGCTATTTTTCGCGGTGCCCAATCATTTCGGCCATTTATTTTATTTTTACTCGCTGCTTTTTATTGCGAGTTGTCTAATCATTTCGGCTATTTTGTATACATACGTTTTTACTTGCTGCTTTTTATTGCAAGCTGCCCCATCATTTCGACTATTTTGTATGCATGCGCGGCTTGCTGGCTCTTCGCCGTAAACCTGAAATTAGACACCGATTTCGGCATCAGCACCGCTACAACTGGGATATTGCCAGGAGCGAATCATCATTTGCCTCTGTCGATGTCGAACAAAGGTGGCTTAGCGAACAGGGTTAAGGTCCTGTCGACTAAGGCTTTTGACTTCATGAGCCGTAAGGGTCTCACAAAGGTATTTCTCCCTACAAGTCATGAGGATCTTGTAGGTGTATTTCCTCCTTTGGAATCGTGAGGATTCCTAAGTGTATGTTCCTCTGTAAGTCGTAAGGATTCTACAAGAGGGTTTTCTCCTTGTAAGTCGAGAGGACTTATAAGGGTTGTTCATCATGCGTACATATCCCCAGTCACGGATGGGACTTGGTTAGGGAAATGTTTATTCGCGCCCGTGGATTGTATACAAGGGTCAGTATTGGACCACTTGTAGGGCAAAATCGAAGGTTGTGGAGGTTTCTTAAGCACAGGTTTAGGTCTCTGTAACTTAAGACTTTCAAATCTTATGAGCCGTGAAGATCCCATAAGAGAGTTCTCCTTACGAGTCGTAAGGATCTCGCAAGTGTATTTTCTCCTTAGGAATCGTGGGGATCCCTAAGTGTGTTGCTCCCTTGTGAGTCGTAAGGATCTCACGCGGGTGGTTTCTCCTTACAAGGTCGAGAGGACCCTGTAAGTGTCCTTTAACGAGGTTGCGCCCTTTCAGGTTTTCACAAACACTCGCCGGTAGTCCTGCTGTTTTTACTCACGGAGCCCTTTCGGGTTTTCATCCGTGCCCATTTTTCTTATGAACATACCGTTTATTATATTTTTTTTATACATTTTTTATATATATTTATTTTTTTTATTCATCTCGTCAGCCTAAGGATGTTGCGGTAGTAGTTTAAAGACGTCACGGTCCTTCGTTAGTTTGAGAACGTTTCGGTCCGTCATTAGTTTAAGGACATTTCGGTCCGCCATTAGTTTAAGGACGTTTCGATCCGTCCAGGAGAAGGCTGGCTACTGCTTATAAAGTTTGAGCTTAGGAAGATAGCGAGCGGACATAGTCGTCGTCGTCTATCATTGACCTAGGCAGTAAATCGCTAAGCGTAGTATTTCTTTAGGAATCGACCATTTATTGGCCTGAAAGGCCTTTCACCGTGCATATCCATGAGTAGATAGGCTCCACCTGGTAGACCTTGTCTATGATATATGGGCCTTCATAGTTTGGCTCGAATTTTCCCCGCTTGGCGCGATTGGGGATCATAGGCCTTTTGACCACTAGCACGAGTTCGCCTTGGCGGAACGTCCTCGGGCGGGTCAATCTTTCATATGAGCGCGTCATCTTTGCTTTATAGGCCTCCAGATTTTGTTGCGCTATGATCCGGGTTTCATCAAGGCCATCAAGCTCCTCAAGCCGAAGGTGAGCATTTTCTTCGTCCGTCGGCTCGTAATGGACTGCCACTCGTAGAGAGGGTAACTCTATCTCGAGGGGGAGTACTGCTTCTGTACCGAATACCAACGCATATGGTGTTGTGTTCGTGGCTGTCTTGAACGTAGTTCGATACGCCCAAAGAGCCTCTTGCAGCCTCTCATGCCAGTCCTTCTTATTTCGGGACACCGTATTCTTCATGATCTTTGTCAAGGTCTTGTTGAAGGCCTCAGCTAGACCGTTAGCTCGCGGATTATAAACCGAGGAATATCTCCAGTCTATATTGTGTTGTTGCGCGAAGCGACTGTGTCACGCCCCGCTTCCCAGAGTACGCAAGATTGGGCACGTGACATAGCCAACCATGCTACCTGTGGGTAAGAAAATATCCATCCACAGTCACATTACGGTTGTAGAGATATCAAGAACAAGATAAATAAACTATCTAACACATGTCCAAATCCATAATGATAAGAGTCAATGAAAAATAAATGCGGAAGCAATGATCCAATACAATAATGGAAAGGTACGTCCCATAATGCGGGATCGAACCTGGAAATAAAATGCAATAAATGAACTAACCACTGCAGAACTCACAAATCAGCCTGCTGGCTGAAGTACTCCTGCTCGGTCAGCGACAGTGGTAAAGAATCTGGGCCATGCAAAACCCAGACGTCAGCGCGTCATGTCAACCAAATAATATAATATAAACATGGTAATGAACAATGCAGGTATGAACATGAATAAAGCAGTACTAAGAGGTAACAGAGCAGGGTAATGTGCAGTGGTAACTAAACTGTCCTATCAGGTTTCTACTCTATAGTCTTTGAAATCAATTTGATGAATCGTCGATGTATCTCAATAGTATCCCGTACATATCCGGGACCACGGCCACAATATTCTCGGCTGCAGCCGAGACATGCCGTTAGGCACAGAATAGGAATGTGTACACTCGGTATTACCCCGTACATACCCGGGATCACGGCCACAATATTCTCGGCCGAAACCGAGACATGCCGCTGGGCACAGAATAGGAATGTGTACACTTGAACGGTAGTGAACTGTCGAGTTACAAGTCAGGTTCATCTTTGATTTCCCCATACCCCCAAGTTATATATGTCAGGTCAGGTATTCAGTAGTCAAGGATCAATGCCAACACATGATCAAAGTAGGTCTGTCTGGATAGACAGCAGGAATGGTCCAAAAGGACCCCAAGTCATGTTGTAGTCCAATAGGTTGGGTCAGTATGTATAGGGTGTCTTGTCCGGTGTATCAGTACATGTGTCAGGTGTATCAAAATCGGGTCAAAATGTAATGCAATCAAATGTATACTGATAACAGGTATAGTAACGATTAAGGAAACAACAGCAGGAACAGTAAATAACAATATTACTCCATGTAAACACAGTGATGCTTTGTATTCTCTTATTAACAGGTTCACGCACCTTTGGGGTGCAATAGTCACAAGGTAAACGATATTAATAACACGAAGCAATGAAGCTATTAAAACTACAGCATGGATAATAGTCACAAGGGTGATCTAGCAAGTTAAGCAAGGACGTTCTAATTGGTTTAATTAGTTTAAAGCGAGGATTGATAGCAGACTGATTAATTACAAGAACTACCATACTGATTTGATGTTAAGGATTATTGTGACCGTCAGTTTTAAGTTATAAAATAATATGATAATCAAGAGTAAAGCGAGACTTGATATTGTGTATTAGCATGTTAAAGCAAGTATTCGGATACTTGCCTCGACGGTTTCGCAAACCGGAAAGCACGGATGCAATGTCGGCAGAAAACACGAGACGGGTGCACGGGCCACGGATCGAGTCCCAACAGAGAACAATGGGATCACACGGACCAGGGTACTTCGCTGGAGCGTCGGGTTCAAAAGACGGCGCGGTCGGAAACCGGCAAAGTCGAAAGTAACAATGTTAGCAAATGCGATAACCATAACAAGGATCAGCGGGGAAAGGGATCTAGCACAAAGGAACGATGAGGAAAGCTTACCGGGAGACACCAGGGGTAACCCCGGCGGGCTCGACGGCGCTGGAACGCCGGCGAGGCAGCGACGGCGGCTGCGAAGGCTTGAACAGCCTCGGGTTCGCTGGAGAGGGTAATGCGACGAGTAGAGGAGGGTGGTGGTCGGCTCTGGTGATCGAGGGGGAAAGGAGGTGGTCGAAGGTGGCGCGGGTGACGTCGACGAGGGTCGACGGCGCGGTTCCCGGCGACCCGGGGTTGGTGCTAGGGTCGGCTCGGGTCTGTTGGTGGTCCGGCGAGGGGAGGAGGAAAGCGACGACGAGGTCGGGACGAGGAGGAAGAGAGGGAGTCGCGGGAGTCGTCGGCGACGGGAGGCGACGTCGACGGCGAGAGCTGCGGCCGGGTGATGGCGTCGGGGTTGGGTGCAGGCGCGGAAGAGAGCGGAGGAAGGAGGTAGGAGGGTGCGGCTAGGCTCGTGGTGGCGAGGGCGGCGACGGCGAGGTCGCGGGGAGGTTGACGGCGATGCCCGGAGGTGGCTAGGGTTAGGGTTCGGGTTCGCGTGAGATGAGGAGGAGGAGGCTGCGTAAAGGAGGTAAATATATATAGGAAGAGAGAGAAAGAGATTGGTTAGAGAGAGGGAGAGAGAGATTATTGGATGAGAGAGAGAGAGATAGGGAAAGGGGAGGCGGGGCCCACGAGAGACTTAAGTCTCTCGTGATTGGCTGCCAGGAGATTTTTGAAATCAAAGAAATATTTCCTAAGCATAATATTGAACAGAGAATATATATAAATATAGTTTAGATATTAAATTAAATGGGCCTTTTTGGCGCTAAATGAAACATTTCCAAATCGCGCCCGGGTTGCGCCCAAATGTTCCAAATTCAAATTATAGGATTTTAAGCGGTTTCCAAATTTTGAAAAGAGGTGTTTAATGATTAAAATGCATGCCCCCAAGTCGGACACTTGCACGCGCGCGTAGCCGTCCAAACTTGCCCGTTTAGCCGAACGGGACGGAATCTCGACACGCGGACGCTACCACGCGACTAGTGGCGACGAGTAGGCCAACATGGATGTTTTAAATTTCATTTTAGGAGTTAAAATTTGTTATGTGCCAAAATGACTTAACCGGTTAAAATTTAGCAATAAACACCAGAAAAATCAGGATAATTGGAATGAGCAATATAAAACCCTCAACTTGTAATATAAATAGTATTATTGGGCTCGGGTGTTACATCATACCCAACTACAAAAGAATTTCGTCCTCGAAATTCCAAGAGTACAAGATAGCTAACTACTGAAAGGTGAGGAAAATTCTGCCGGATCTCGTCTTCTCACTCCCAAGTGGTTTCTCCATGCGATCGATTACCCCAAGAAACTAGCACAAGAGGGATAACCTTGTTCTTAAGAACCTTTTCTCTTCGATCCTTGATTTCAACTGGTCGCTCCTCAAAAGTCAGGTCCTCCCGTACGGTCAATTCCGAATGATCCAAGACATGAGTCTCATCACGAACATACCTCCGTAGTTGAGACACATGAAGCACATCGTGAACTCCTGCTAATGACTGTGGTAACGCCAACCGGTACGCTACCTCTCCAAC
This sequence comes from Agapanthus africanus, assembly GCA_030015575.1. Taxonomy (NCBI): domain Eukaryota; kingdom Viridiplantae; phylum Streptophyta; class Magnoliopsida; order Asparagales; family Amaryllidaceae; genus Agapanthus; species Agapanthus africanus. Next base: position 384,894,703 of record JASDDO010000006.1, on the reverse strand, counting down.
ACGCTCCAATATCTTGAAGGGTCCGACGAATCGGGGACTAAGCTTTCCCCGACTTCCAAAGCGAATCACCCCTCTAGTCGGTGATATCTTCAGGAATACCAAATCACCCACGGCGAACTCTAGAGGTCTTCTTGACGTGTCGGCCCAACTTTTCTGTCTGTCTTGAGCTGCCTTCATATACTTCCTGATTGCATTCACCTTCTCGACTGTCTGTATCACCAAATCTGGTCCTAGTAACCTTCGTTCACCAACATCATCCCAACAAACCGGCGAACGGCACTTACGACCATACAACGCTTCAAACGGATCCATCTGAATAGTCGCTCGGAAGCTATTGTTGTACGAAAACTCCACCAGGTGTAGATGATCCTCCCAAGAACCTTTGAAGTCTAACATGCAAGCCCTCAACATATCTTCAAGGGTTTGGATCGTTCTCTCCGATTGTCCATCAGTCTGAGGATGATAAGCTGTGCTGAACTTCAATCGAGTCCCCAAACTTTCTTGTAAACTCCTCCAGAAGTGTGACAAGAATCGAGTGTCCCGGTCGGACACGATGCTTACCGGCACTCCATGCAATCTGACAATCTCCTGCATGTATCGCTCTGCCAAAGTCTCCGTCGATTGACCAACCCGAAAAGGAATAAATTGAGCTGCCTTGGTCAAACGATCGACAATCACCCATACAGCATTGTTGCCCTTTGGAGTCCGCGGTAAAGCCGTCACGAAATCCATGGTTATATGTTTCCACTTCCACTGAGGAATCGGAAGTGGTTGCAACAAACCAGCAACCCTTTGGTGTTCAGCCTTGACTTGCTGACACACCAAGCACTTAGCCACGAAGCGAGCAATTTCCCGTTTCATACCTTCCCACCAGAAGTGCTGTCGAATATCTCGGTACATCTTTGTCCCTCCTAGATGTACAGAGTAAGCTGAACTGTGTGCCTCCTTCATAAGCTCTTCACGCACATCTCCCTTTGGCACACACACACGGCTACCATATCTCAACGAACCGTCTTCATGGATCAGTAAATCGGTTCGTAGTCCGGCTTCAACCTGCTCTCGAAACTTTTGTAGTCTAGGATCCTGCGATTGTGCCGTTTTAATCTTCTCAACTAAGGACGACTGTACTTGCAACTGCATCAACTGTCCTGTAGCATGTGGTAGCACAACCTCCAAGTCAAATCTCCGAAAATCCGCAATGATCTCTCTCTGTGCAGTCAATATCTGAATTGCTGGTAACCGACTCAGCGCATCCGGCACGACGTTGACTTTTCCCGGATGGTACTTAAGATCAAGGTCATAGTCGGCCATCAGCTCCAACCATCTGCGTTGCCTCATGTTCAACTCCTTCTGAGTGAACACATACTTTAAACTCTTGTGATCTGTAAAGACTTCGACTCTCTCGCCCAAAAGGTAGTGTCTCCAAGTCTTCAGGGCGAAGATCACGGCTGCAAGCTCTAAGTCATGAGTCGGATAATTCTTCTCATGAGTCTTCAGTTGTCTCGATGCGTAAGCGACGACTTTCCCATTCTGCATCAAAACACATCCCAATCCCTTTCCGGATGCGTCGCTATGAGTCACCAGTCCTCCTGAATCATCCGGTGCGGTTAGGATAGGGGCGGTTATCAACTTCTGCTTCAACGTCTCGAAGGCCAATGCACATCCATCCGTCCAAACAAACGGTACCTCCTTACGCGTAAGCTTGGTTAACGGCTCAGCTAAACGAGCGAAGTTCTCCACAAATCTTCTGTAGTAACCGGCGGGTCCAAGGAAACTTCTTATCTCCGCAACATTCTTTAGAATAGGCCAATCTCGAACTGCTGCAATCTTTTCGGGATCGACGGCGATTCCATCGCCCGACACGACATGCCCCAGAAACTTCACTTCTTCCAGCCAGAATTCACACTTACTCATCTTCGCAAATAACTTCTCTTGTCTCAGCGTCTGCAGTGCGATCCTTAAATGCTCAGCATGCTCCTCCGGACTCTTCGAGTACACCAGAATATCGTCAATAAATACCACAATAAACTGGTCCAAGAACGGTGAAAAGATCCTGTTCATCAAATCCATGAATATTGCTGGCGCATTCGTCACTCCGAAGGGCATCACTAGATACTCGAAATGTCCATATCGAGTTCGAAACGCCGTCTTGCAAATGTCTTCTGCTTTTACTCGGACCTGATGATATCCCGATCGCAAATCCAATTTCGAGAATACCCTCGCGCCACTAAGCTGCTCAAAAAGTTCTCCAATGCGAGGGATCGGGTACTTGTTCTTAATAGTCACCCGGTTCAATTCTCGATAATCAATGCACATCCTTCTCGTGCCATCCTTCTTCTTTACTAAAAGAACTGGAGCTCCCCAAGGTGAGTTGCTGCTTCGAATCCAACCCTTCTCAAGTAATTCACCAACTTGCTTCTTAATTTCTTCCAATTCCACTGGTGCCATTGGATGGTAAGACTTTGATACTGGCGCTGCACCAGGAATAAGGTCAATCGCAAACTCCACATCTCGCTTCGGCGGTAAGCCTGAAATATCTGTAAATACATCCATAAAGTCGCGAACAACTGCCGGCTCTTCATCACTATCCACTTCCATTGTCGCAAGAACACTGTTTGTCGGCCTAGCCCTAAAATCGACTGGCCCGACAGAACTGCTTCCTTACCGCAACTGCTGTCTACATCGTTGGCCGTGAAAGGTCCAGCGAGACTACTGAGTCTCCCCCATTCTGCTGCATGCACGTCCACGGTCGCTCCATTCTGCCTTAGTCCGATGAACTTCTCTTCCACTTCCTCCCGTGCAGTCCGCGGGAAGACTTTTCTCTAAGAAACTTTTTAGAAAAATCCGCCCAACAGATTGGCTTGGGCAAGCGGGTCTCCTCCACAAGCCACCCCTCTCGGGCGTAATCCACTAGTTGAATCAACTCCTTTGTCCTCTGCAATCTGTGCCGCAAACAGCAAATTCTCCATGTCACTAGCCTCTGCTCAGCTGGTAACAGCTCCTTTAAACCAGTAAATGTAGACGGACACAAAAGTCTGAAATCCGCTACGGCCCTTACTCGTTCGACTGGTCTAGTTCCATCGTTGTTTACAGACTGCTGAACGATCTGCAAACCTTCCCGAAACGAATCTGCTGTTGCTGGATCAGCTCAGTCTGTCTCTTTGATTTCCAGCATTCCTCTTATCACTCCAAGCATGGCGGCTTCGTTCACACGCCTCCGGTACGTCTTCAACTTCTTACCTGCCATCATCCTGAACTCAAAACACCCAACATTAGCATGATGATAGATTCTGAATATGGATCAAGGCTAGAACTCCAAGATACTTAAATAGAGTACAGCATTGTAGCTATGCCGCGGTATCATAGCCGCAATCACTTAACTCCACCCAAGTCGCCCAAGTCCTAGGGATAACAAGAAATCAGGTTTTCGAGTTGACAATGCAAAGTAAGTTTGCACGTCGTAAAAGATATAATCCGGAAGAATGTGATTCAAGAATGGTAAAACGGTCAAGGTGGCAGGACATGTTTCCTAATCACGGGTATTATGATTCGTGTATCGGGTGCAATACCCAACTACAAGAATCAACCCAATTAACCTATGGCTCTGATACCAAAAGAACCATGTCACGCCCCGCTTCCCAGAGTACGCAAGATTGGGCACGTGACATAGCCAACCATGCTACCTGTGGGTAAGAAAATATCCATCCACAGTCACATTACGGTTGTAGAGATATCAAGAACAAGATAAATAAACTATCTAACACATGTCCAAATCCATAATGATAAGAGTCAATGAAAAATAAATGCGGAAGCAATGATCCAATACAATAATGGAAAGGTACGTCCCATAATGCGGGATCGAACCTGGAAATAAAATGCAATAAATGAACTAACCACTGCAGAACTCACAAATCAGCCTGCTGGCTGAAGTACTCCTGCTCGGTCAGCGACAGTGGTAAAGAATCTGGGCCATGCAAAACCCAGACGTCAGCGCGTCATGTCAACCAAATAATATAATATAAACATGGTAATGAACAATGCAGGTATGAACATGAATAAAACAGTACTAAGAGGTAACAGAGCAGGGTAATGTGCAGTGGTAACTAAACTGTCCTATCAGGTTTCTACTCTATAGTCTTTGAAATCAATTTGATGAATCGTCGATGTATCTCAATAGTATCCCGTACATACCCGGGACCACGGCCACAATATTCTCGGCTGCAGCCGAGACATGCCGTTAGGCACAGAATAGGAATGTGTACACTCGGTATTACCCCGTACATACCCGGGATCACGGCCACAATATTCTCGGCCGAAACCGAGACATGCCGCTGGGCACAGAATAGGAATGTGTACACTCGAACGGTAGTGAACTGTCGAGTTACAAGTCAGGTTCATCTTTGATTTCCCCATACCCCCAAGTTATATATGTCAGGTCAGGTATTCAGTAGTCAAGGATCAATGCCAACACATGATCAAAGTAGGTCTGTCTGGATAGACAGCAGGAATGGTCCAAAAGGACCCCAAGTCATGTTGTAGTCCAATAGGTTGGGTCAGTATGTATAGGGTGTCTTGTCCGGTGTATCAGTACATGTGTCAGGTGTATCAAAATCGGGTCAAAATGTAATGCAATCAAATGTATACTGATAACAGGTATAGTAACGATTAAGGAAACAACAGCAGGAACAGTAAATAACAATATTACTCCATGTAAACACAGTGATGCTTTGTATTCTCTTATTAACAGGTTCACGCACCTTTGGGGTGCAATAGTCACAAGGTAAACGATATTAATAACACGAAGCAATGAAGCTATTAAAACTACAGCATGGATAATAGTCACAAGGGTGATCTAGCAAGTTAAGCAAGGACGTTCTAATTGGTTTAATTAGTTTAAAGCGAGGATTGATAGCAGACTGATTAATTACAAGAACTACCATACTGATTTGATGTTAAGGATTATTGTGACCGTCAGTTTTAAGTTATAAAATAATATGATAATCAAGGGTAAAGCAAGACTTGATATTGTGTATTAGCATGTTAAAGCAAGTATTCGGATACTTGCCTCGACGGTTTCGCAAACCGGAAAGCACGGATGCAATGTCGGCAGAAAACACGAGACGGGTGCACGGGCCACGGATCGAGTCCCAACAGAGAACAATGGGATCACACGGACCAGGGTACTTCGCTGGAGCGTCGGGTTCAAAAGACGGCGCGGTCGGAAACCGGCAAAGTCGAAAGTAACAATGTTAGCAAATGCGATAACCATAACAAGGATCAGCGGGGAAAGGGATCTAGCACAAAGGAACGATGAGGAAGGCTTACCGGGAGACACCAGGGGTAACCCCGGCGGGCTCGACGGCGCTGGAACGCCGGCGAGGCAGCGACGGCGGCTGCGAAGGCTTGAACAGCCTCGGGTTCGCTGGAGAGGGTAATGCGACGAGTAGAGGAGGGTGGTGGTCGGCTCTGGTGATCGAGGGGGAAAGGAGGTGGTCGGAGGTGGCGCGGGTGACGTCGACGAGGGTCGACGGCGCGGTTCCCGGCGACCCGAGGTTGGTGCTAGGGTCGGTTCGGGTCTGTTGGTGGTCCGGCGAGGGGAGGAGGAAAGCGACGACGAGGTCGGGACGAGGAGGAAGAGAGGGAGTCGCGGGAGTCGTCGGCGACGGGAGGCGACGTCGACGGCGAGAGCTGCGGCCGGGTGATGGCGTCGGGGTTGGGTGCAGGCGCGGAAGAGAGCGGAGGAAGGAGGTAGGAGGGTGCGGCTAGGCTCGTGGTGGCGAGGGCGGCGACGGCGAGGTCGCGGGGAGGTTGACGGCGATGCCCGGAGGTGGCTAGGGTTAGGGTTCGGGTTCGCGTGAGATGAGGAGGAGGCGGCTGCGTAAAGGAGGTAAATATATATAGGAAGAGAGAGAAAGAGATTGGTTAGAGAGAGGGAGAGAGAGATTATTGGATGAGAGAGAGAGAGATAGGGAAAGGGGAGGCGGGGCCCACGAGAGACTTAAGTCTCTCGTGATTGGCTGCCAGGAGATTTTTGAAATCAAAGAAATATTTCCTAAGCATAATATTGAACAGAGAATATATATAAATATAGTTTAGATATTAAATTAAATGGGCCTTTTTGGCGCTAAATGAAACATTTCCAAATCGCGCCCGGGTTGCGCCCAAATGTTCCAAATTCAAATTATAGGATTTTAAGCGGTTTCCAAATTTTGAAAAGAGGTGTTTAATGATTAAAATGCATGCCCCCAAGTCGGACACTTGCACGCGCGCGTAGCCGTCCAAACTTGCCCGTTTAGCCGAACGGGACGGAATCTCGACACGCGGACGCTACCACGCGACTAGTGGCGACGAGTAGGCCAACATGGATGTTTTAAATTTCATTTTAGGAGTTAAAATTTGTTATGTGCCAAAATGACTTAACCGGTTAAAATTTAGCAATAAACACCAGAAAAATCAGGATAATTGGAATGAGCAATATAAAACCCTCAACTTGTAATATAAATAGTATTATTGGGCTCGGGTGTTACAGACTGATCTTGTGGCTTCTGTAAGCTGGCCCGTTATCGGAGATGATCCGTCGTGGAGTTCCAAACCGATATATGACGTGCGTCTTGAAGAAATGGAGGATATTCTCCGTCTTCACTTTTCTCAATGGTACTGCTTCTGCCCATTTGGAGAAGTAGTCAGTCGTCGCCAGGATGAAACGATTTCCCCTGGACGATGCTGGTTCGATGGGGCCGACTATGTCAGTTCCCCACATTTCGAATGGCCAGCTATCCACCGTTGGATGGAGTGGATTTGGATGCTGGTGGATGAAGTCCCCATGAATTTAGCATGAGTGGCACTGCTTCGCATACTCAAGACAGTCTTGAATCATCGTGGGTCAGTAGTAGCCCATCCGTTTGATCTTCAACTTCATCTTTGGGCCTGATTGGTGAGAACCGCAGAGTCCGTCATGAACCTCCTGAACGACTCTTTTCGCTTCGTCAGGTCCCAGACATCTCAACCATAGATAATCAAATGACCTCTTGTACAGAGTATCATTGACGAAGGTGAAAGACAGAGCTCGTTTCATAAGCTGATGTCTTGAGGACGCATCTTCGGGCGTTCGACGGTATTTGAAGTAGTCTATAAAGACTTCTCTCCAATCCTCGGTATTTTCCCGATCTTTTATTTGCAGGGTCGTCTGCTCAGTCGCTCCCTTTTCTTCGGATGATTCCGGAGATATTTCCGCTGGGGCGAACACCCGACGGCTTTGTACCACAATTCTGACGTCATCGAGATTCTCGTCAGCCAGTTCTTTAGCGAGCTTGGCTAATGCGTCCGCTTTGCTGTTTTCCGCGCGCGGTATGTTTTCCAAAGTGTAGGAGGGAATTTGGGTCAACAATTGTTGCACCTTTTCGCCGTACTTCACCAATTCTGGTTTGCATGTTTGGTAGTCGCCACTTAGTTGGCTAACGACCAGTTGAGGATCTCCATATATGAGGAGGTTTTCAATTCTCATGTCGATGGCGATCTCGAGGCCTGCTATCAAAGCTTCGTATTCGGCTTCATTGTTTGTCCTCGGCTCTGTTAGGGAGAAAGCAAAGCGCATTATCCCTCCTTGTGGAGTTACAAAGATGAGTCCTACCCCCGATTTGATTATAGGGGTACTTTGTTTGCGCTTCTTCATGGAAAATGCTCCATCGAAATAAAGCTCCCATCGGGTATCACCACCGTCGATCGCATCAAACGCATGTTCGTCTGGAAGATCGCAATTCAGAGGAGAATCGACGGGTATCGGATGCTTAGCGAGGAAGTCGGCGATGGCCTGGCCTTTCACTGCCTTGAGAGGTTGATACGTTATCGAGAACTACATCAAGAGCAGGGCCCATTTAGCGAGTCGTCCTGTCAATATGGCCTTTGACATCAAATACTTAAGGAGGTCCACCTTCGAAATAAGACGGACTTCATGCGCCAACGCATAGTGCCTGAGCTTTGTTATCGCAAAGATCAACGCCAGGCAGTGTTTTTCAATAGGGGAATAGTTGCTTTCTGCCCCGGTAGAACTCGACTCAAATAATAGAGTGCTCTTTCTTTCCCTTGATCGTTCTCTTGAGCCCATAATGCGCCTAAAGAACCTTCAAGGGCGGTTGTATAAAGAATGAGGGGCTTTCCCTTGACCGGAGCAGCCAATACTGGCGGGTTCTGCAGGTATTGCTTGATCTCGTCTAGCGCACTTTGGCATTTTTGGTCCCAGACGAACGGGTTCCTTTCTTCATCAGGTGGCTGTAAGGTCGGCACTTGCCTGAAAGGTTGGCTATAAATCGCCGTATATACGCGAGCTTCCCTTGGAGAGACCGCGGCTATTTGAGAGTCCTTGGCGGAGGCATTTCCAGATCGCCTTGATCTTTGACGGATCTATTTCGATACCTCGGTGTCGGACGATGAATCCTAGGAATTTGCCTGAGAAAACTCCGAATGCGCACTTGAGAGGGTTCATCTTCAAGTTGTATTGTCGAAGGCGTTGAAATATGGTCTTCAGATGTTCTAAATGCTCCTCATATGATTTGCTTTTAACCACGAGGTCGTCGATATAACATTCGACAATTTCATGTATAAGGTCATCGAAGATCTTCGTCATGGCCCTCTGATAGGTGGCACCGGCGTTCTTTAGACCGAAGGGCATCACCTTGTAGCAGAATATACCTAAAGGAGTCCTGAAGGCGGTATGCTTCTGGTCTTCGGGATGTATCTTTATCTGATTATACCCTGATGAGCCGTCCATGAAGAAGAAAACCTCATGAGTGGACGTATTGTCTATCATCAGTTCGGTGACTGGCACTGGGAAATCGTCCTTCGGGCAAGCTTTATTGAGATCCCGGAAATCCACGCATATGCGCACTGTCCCATTTTTCTTCATCACGGAGATGATGTTGGCGATCCATTCAGGATATTGAACCTCCTGGATAAAGCCAGAGTCGATTAGATTCTTGACCTCGGCATTGATACTCATCTCAACTCGAGCCGCATTCTTCTTGGCGCCTGTTTGACCGGCTTGACGTCCGGAGATATTGCCAATTTGTGCACAGCAATTTCTGGATCTAGTCCCGGCATTTCGGAATAGTTCCATGCGAAGCAATCTCTATGCTGCATAAGCAGGTCTTTTAATGAAGTCACCCTCTCTTCAGACAGCAGCTCACTAATGAATGTCGGTCGCGGGTCATTCGCCGTCCCCAACTCAATTTTCTTGAGGTTATCCGCAGTGGTATGTATTCCATCCTCCAGCTCTTTCGGTGCTGGCGGAAATTCTGAGATCACCTCATCGTTGCTGTTTTCGAAGCACCAGGAAAGGTCATCCATGTTCTCGAGCTCTTCTTTTGACATTGTTATCATGTGACAAGTACGAATTCGCTTCCAAGCCCAATGTGGAACTGGTTCTGCTCTCGTGGCTTCGGGTTCGTGCTTTCTGTGGCGGCGTTTTCCTCCAGTTGTCAGATAGAGCGAACTTGCCAAGCTGATACTGATCTTCGACCCAATTCTTGAAGGTGAAGCAGTCTTCGAGAGGATGCCCTATTACTCGGTGATAAGAGCAATAGTTTGGGTAAGAAACTTCGCCTGCTTGTTCGGGTGTTTAGACTCCGGCAGTGTAAGCATCTGATGTTTTAGAGCGAGGTCAAGTATTTTCTTTGTCTTGTCCCGAGGAAAAGAGTACGCCCGACCCATTTTCCTTATGAGGGATAGATCGGATCCGCTCGATTCCCGCTTGCGTAGCTTCTTAGTCCCGCTTTGTTGCTGTTGAGCGCCTTTTTCGCCTCTCGACTTATTTCTGCCTCTGCGTCGTGCCTTTTTTATAACAGGTTGACAGGGAGCGGCATTTTCATCTTTCACAGCCTGTTGGAGGAGGCGTTGCATTTTGGCTTTCTCGTAGATGGCCATTTCGCGGTTATGGTCGTCTCGGACTTTTTGACCAGCTTCCCTTATAAGCTTGTCCATTTGCTCTTCGAACGACGGACTGGGCACTTTTGCATCAGGAACTTTTACTGGTTCAGGATTAGCATATTCCCATTGAGCATCCACTTCTTCATCAAAGTCATGCACGACGTAGCAACCATGGAGTAGCTCTCGTTTCCTGAACCGAATGTATCCAAGCTCAATTGTTTCCATTCTCCCATTAGGCAACTTGTGCTGAGTCCCGGGGACGTTCCAGACCCTGTCATAGAATTTGGCTTTTCGAGCGGTCTGTTTGAAGGATATCCCCTGGCGCTTCAGCAATCTCTTCAAGCCTTCTGTATAATATCTGAGCAGACGGATGGGCTAAAGCCTGTCAAGCGTAGGATCCATACCGTGCCAGATTTCTTTCTCCACTTTGGTTTCCTCAGAGCGGTAGAATAGAATTGCCTTTTTGCCTTCTCGCCTGGGAAGGACATAGAACGTCCGCAGCTCCTCTACGCTGTAGGTATCGAGCGTATCCAGTTCTTTATGATGTTTAAGCGGCACCATGGCGACTTGTAGACTCTGCTCTTCATCAGCGGATGTCTGTATTGAAGGTCGAGCAGAGAATATAGCGTGGACTTCATCTTCTGAATCGCTGCCAAAGATCAACGTGGGAGCGGACGGTCCCGGCTTGTTGTGTTGGGGTGGACCCGAATAAATCATCTCCTCTTCCTCCTCGGTATCACTGCCGAAGACAGGGATGGTGGCATTAGCTTTGTTCTCCGGCTTGTGACACCTCTCTGTGTCTTCGAAATCCGGTAAAAAGTATTTGGCATCTTCATATTTGCGGCTTCGTTCACGGAGAATGGGTTCAGTTCTCCCGTCACGGTATACTCGAGACCATCCTTAAAATATTGCATACACTGATGTTGTGTAGACGGGATGATATTATACTCGTGTAACCATGGTCAGCCGAGCAGAGCATTGTAGCATGTCTTGGCATCTATGACATGGAACTTAATGTCCGTGACGAGTAGCCCAAAGCGTAGCGTCAGTATCACAGACCCAAGAGTTCTTGATGATTGGGAGTCGAACCCGGAGATGGTGATCTTGTCCCGAGCAAGGTGCTGGATGCTCATGCAGATTTCTTTTAACACCCGCACATTGAGGAGATTAACAGAGGATCCATTGTCGACCAGGATTTTGCCTATCTTTATATCGTGGTAGTATCCTGAGACATAAAGGGGGCGATTGTGTTCGCACGTCCCAAGGAGAAGGTCTTCATCGCCAAAAGTGATATCGGCCGTGTGCACTTCCTCCAATTCATCCTTCATCTTTTCTTCGGCCAGGAAAGCTTGGAACTGTTCCGGCTCCTGTAGTGCCTTGATTAATGAATCCCTCGCCTCTTTTGATAGTAAAAGGGCGTCAAGAATGCTGAGCTGTGAAGGTAGCTTTCTCAGATGCGCCAAGACGTTGTAATCCACCTTATTTTTCTGTGGCGGGTCCTTGGCAGTTAGCTCTTCTATGACTTGGTCATCTAAGACGATATCTTCATAGACCTTTTCTTTCCCTTTATCTTTTTTGTTTGAGGGTCCAAGATTCTTTTCGAACAGCGTCCGATTACGCAGCCGGATATTTTCACAGACCTTCTGCTCTTCTTCTTTTCCTGAGGTGGACTCTTTAAAAAGGGGGCTAAGAGCCATTTCCTCGTCAGAATCGCTCCCGAATGTGAGCACTTGCGATCCCCCGGCATTAACCATGCGACAATCGCCGGTAGTTCTGTTAAGCCCTTCGGTCGTATTTTTCCGCTCCCGATGAGTTTTGCACTTTTCCCGCTTAAAATGTTGTCGGTGAGCAACATATCCTCGCCACCATCTATTGAAAGCTTTGCACTCTTCAGTGGGGTGCGAAATCTTCCGATGATACAAGCAGTAGGAGGGGTGCATTTCCATTTCACCAGTAATACTTCCTTCAGAGGATGGTAACTTGATACCCATTGATACGGCCTTAGCAAACCTTTTCCTCGTCTTGAATTTGCTTTTATCCGCAGTGGATGTATTTTGCTCCAGCGGGAGTGTCTCGAATCTTTCATAAAGTCGCTGGCGCTTGGCCCTTTCAAATATAGCCGTCTCGCGTTCCCGATTAGCTTTACTTTTCAACAGAGCTTCATTGAGGAATGCGTCAATTGTTTCATCCGATGGCCCCAGAACTTCCGGTTCAGGATCTGCCCCCAGCTTTTCAGTGCAAGGAGTTTCCTCATCGTCTGTAAACGAATGAGAGATCATATGGCAGCTCGCCACGTATTCCTCAGTTTCATCCAACGAACTGTCTCCCTCGTCTTCCTCTTGAAAGACGTGGTTGAGGAACTCTTGGAGTGTGATGGGAGTCCGTGCTTTCTGGTTATATTCCTCCAGCACGTCAATTTGTTTTTGTAAGTCCGTACGCTTGTCGCCAGGCTTCACAGGCTTCTTGGATTTCTTCTTCTTCTTCTTCGAAGATTTTGACGGCTGGTTGTGAGTGCTTGGTACACCACCATCGGTCTTTGGAGTTGAACGTGGCTTCAACATCCCTTCAATGACCTGCAGTTCCAACGGGTTCTTCCACCTGATCGCTGGGCATGTTTGAAGATCGTTCAGCATCCTCTTTGTCTTGACTGACAGCACAACCTCCCATGGGGCTTCTTCAACGAGAGAGCACGTTGCCCCCGGCGTATTCATCCTTTTAGAGGCGTGGGGTTGCGGCGGATTCACCTTCCATCTGTCGGACAACGCGAACTTGCTCTGTTGGTACTGGTCTTCAATCCAATTTTTGAAGACGTAGCAATCTTCGATCGGATGACCTAGTACTCGGTGATAGGGACAGTAGTTGGGCTCATTGACATCATTTGGTTGCGACGGACGTTTTGGATCCGGCAGATTTATGAGTCGGTTGCGCAACGCCAGCTCGAATAATCTTCTTGTTTTATCTCGGGGAAATGAGTAAGGACGTCCTAGCCTCTCCTCAAGGGGTACGTGCGGACGCATATTATTTTGATGGACAACCGGCTTCGAGTTGCTCGGCTGTTGTTGAGCATTGGCGACAACGATCGCTTTCCCCTTCCCCTTTCCATTTCGGGAGTCCGGCTTTGGAAGGGGAGGTCTATGGCCCATCTGATCCATTTGCGCTAGCTTGTCGATCAGGGCCTGGAAGGTAGTCGGCTTGAAGAACATCATAAATTGCGAGATGGTTGCTTGCGGATCAAGGGTTCCCACAAACATACCCACTGCAGGAGCCTCTTCGATGCGTTGCTCGCATTTTGACCATAAGTTCCGCCACCGTATAGCATATTGTACCCATGTCTCGCCCGGTTTCACTCTGGCATTAATCAATGCCGTCATCAGGGTGCGTTCGCTGGCGCTTGCGAAACGCTGGGTAAACAGCAGTTCCATCTCCGCAAATGTCTTGATAGAGTCGTTTGGGAGCTCAGAGTACCACTCGAACGCTGTATCTGACAAGCTGCCGACGAACTGGCGAAGCAACAATTTATCATCACCGCCGGTGTTGCCGCAGAGCGCCCTGAACTGGGCAACATGCTGGTGGGGATTGCCCGTCCCCTTATAGACATGGAATTTCGGTATCGTATAGCCCGGCGGGTTTTTGATTTGATCATACCAGCTCGGATATGGTCGTCCTGTTTTTACGACCTGACCGGCTGCCTCAGTCGCATGATGAACCCGTATCTATTGGGCTATATATTCGTCCAAGTCAGCTTTGGTGATTGTCTCCTCCTTGGCTTTTGACAAAGCCGGTGGAGGATTTGACGTTTCTCCCCTGTCGTCTTCAAGGACGATCGGAGGATCTTCTTCAGAAGGAGGATCTTGTTGAATCATCATATCCATCATGTCCTGGAACAGGAGGGACATTCGCTTTATGTTGGCTGCTTGTTCAGCAGCCTCTTTATCCTTCTTCTCCAATATCCGGCGAAGGAATTCAGCGTCAGTTTCTTGTTCTTGGCGTTGATCCGAGGACGCTTCAGGGCTTTCTTTTGGCCCAGTGAGTGCGGCCATCGCGTTCATCATCTCTTGAAGCTTTTGCTGTTGCTCCTGGGCTTTGGTCACTAACCGTGTAAGCGGTCTATGACCTGTAGATGCACGGCTGTCCTCTTTACCAGACGCCGTGTATACAGTATGGACTACAATACCCCTGGACTTAGGGCGTTTGGGCTCGCCGCCCTTGGCATTTGCCGCGGGCGTGGGAATTTTCTCCGGCCTCCTTCTCTTATAGGCCGTTGAAGTTGAGAGGGCCGTTGCAGCAGGCACCCTGGTGGTGGTCGTCCTTTGCTGTTTGTCCGGACGGTTCTTTTCTTCTTGCACTTTCGCCCTTTTCTGCCGGCGAGAGTGATCTTGGTCAATCACGGAGTCTTGAACCCTCCGCCAGACTTTATAAATTTTGGAGGATAGCCGCTGAGAGGGCTGCTCCAGCTTCGTTTCCGGAACCCTCTCCACAGGTGGAGGAGATCTTTTTAGCATAGCAGTTGGAGAGTTCTTACGTACCCTCCTTAGTAGTTCAAAGCTGTTCCTAGTTGGAACAGCAGCATTAATTTCCACCACTGGAGCAGGTGGAGTTAGCCCTGAGGTGGAGTTGCCCCCGGCCTTCCTTATTCGGCACCAGTGGCGACGTCGAGCATGACGAGCCGTTGGGGCTGGCTCGGCGACAGAGACAGCTTCTTCTTGCCCCCTGTCTGAATGAGGTGCTGCCGGTGTCAGCCTCTTAAAGACTGATGTTGTCCTTTGAGTAGCGATATTCAATCTGTCAAAGACAGATCCTCGAGCAGGGGCAGGAGCCGGAATAGTCAGCCTTGAAAAGACTGGCTCTTTGACAGGAGAAGCCGCCTTGGCGACTTCGGGAGCAGCCGTCTTCTTTGGGATGGCCTTCTTAGGTATCATGGGCTTTTTGGCGGGCCCTTTGGAGTTCAGGCTCAGTCTGGTGAAGACCGAGGAGTTGGACGACCCGTTGAGAGGGGCCGTGGGAGAAGCAAGTCAATCGAAGACCGACTTCTTTGAAGCTTCCGGTACGGGTACTGGCATGGTGAAGCTTGCAGGAGGGATCATGGTCCCGAAAAACAGGCCGGTGGTGGCCTGAGTCACTTGCTCCACAGGCATAGTAAGGACGGAGGCCGCTTGAGGCCCATATGCTATACCTCCAGGTGAGGTGGAGCGTCGGTTGCATTGGCACTTCGAGCAGTTCGAGCAGTTGGAGGCCATTGATGCTTGATTTCTGCGCCAGGCAAAAGACCAAATCTTAGTAACTTGCAACCCAAAGGCAACCATTAACAAACCGCGATTCGTTCGCGAAGACGACACACGAAGTGTAGAGTGGAAAGAGTAAAAGGTCCCACCGGGCGTGCCAGAATCTGTTCCCCTCCGAATGACGCGGCGGAGACACGATGGACGTCTTGCCCGAAATTCGGGGCAGATGCTATTTGGTTTTATCCGTCCACCTCTCCGAAGATGCCAAGTTGATTTATGATACCGTGTACCGGAGGTTTAGACGGATGCGACCGATGTAGCAGACTTCGTCAGATTCCCCCTCGCTTGAGGGGTTTTGATTGTGGGGACGCTCTTCCCTGCAGGTGCAAGCCCCTGCAGTTACTTACGCTACCGCATCGCGGTCGCCACTTTCTCCTTCTCCAGATGTTCACTTCGTGTCGTGTGTGTTTGCTTTGTTTGTGGTTGCCCGTGGATTGTATACAGAGACTAAATGATGTCGTCGCCCGTAGGACGTGGATTAGTCCAAATCCGTGTTTACTTAGATTTGGGTTTGGTGTTTTAGTTTAAGGATACGTTAGCCATATTGAGGCTAAGATCAACTTAAACTTTTGTTAAGGATACGTTAGCCTAATCTCCAGACTAAGATCAACTTAACGGGATCGTTTGGATCCGACAAGAGAGAAATTGGCTCTATTGTTTAGTTTAATGACGTTGTGGTCGAGTTCCAGTTTAGGGACATGGTGGTCCATCATTCCCATTTGAGGACGAGCATTAGTTTAAGGACATTTCGGTCCAATATTCCCATTTTAGGACGAATATTAGTTTAGGGACGTTTCGGTCCAACATTCCCATCTAGGGACGAATATTAGTTTAAGGACGTTTCGGTCCACGAGTTTAGGGACCCCGCAGTCCGTATCGATGTGTGGTTGTCGGGACCCGTCACCTCTCTGACGTCGTTGAAGGATTACAACGATAGGTGTCAGAGGAGTTCGGAGATGTACCCTTGAACCAGATGTAAATTGATTTAGGAGAGCAGTCTTGCTCAGTTAATTTAATTTGAGGACTTACGGCCATGATTGGGCTAAGTCCAGTTGAGAAATGTTCAATATTTTTATTTATCTTTGGCCTATTAGGCCTGTGCTAGGGCTTTGCCCCTTTTTAATAATGCACTGCATTTTATTCTAGCCTGCTAGGCCTTTTTGATTTGGGCTCAGTCCCTTTGTGAATGATGCAGAGCATCTGTTTTGGTCTGGGCTCTGCCCTTTTTAAAATAATGCATTGCATTTTATTAGGCCTGTTAGGCCTTTTTAATTGGACTTGGCCCTTCTGTAAATAATGCAGTGCATTAATTACTTGACAGTGGCTTGTCAGGCGCTTTGCGCCAATTATTGAGCATAAGCGCTTGTGGTGGTGACACGTGTCACGCAAGCGCAGTGCGCTGCTCCAGTGCGCTGCGCTGTTGCGTTGCTGACATGTGGCGCGCTCTGGTAATTTGCGCTAACTTTAAAGAGCAATGCTCTATTTTAAAAGCGCACAGCGCAAGTGGTCTTGGAGCTAACACGTGGCGCTCTCTGGTGGCTTGCGCCAACCCAAGAGCGCAACAGTGCAGATTTGCAAGTGCAAGGCACTGTTTTAATGACTTAATCCAATTTTGGATTTAAGAGAGGAATCTTTAAGATTCCAGAACCAATGGTTCATAAAAAAAAGTGCAAGGCACTGTTATTATTTATTTATATATTTTTTTTATTGAAGATCATTGATCTTGTTCTTAGATCAATGATCTGTTCAGAAAAAGTCCTTCTTTTATAAAGGTTTTTACCTTTCTTTTTTTTTCTCTTGAGTTCTTCTCCAAATTCTTCAGAGTTCTCTCTGTGAAGTTCTTGATGTTCTCAATCTTGATCTGTTTTGAATTGGGGTCTAGGGGTCTTTATATAGTGCCCATAAATTTGTTAAGTTTGTTAAAGAGATCATTCTCTGAGTGATTTGGGGAATTTTCCCCACCGTTGGATCTTTGATCCAAGGGCTTCTGTTTTACAGAAGACAATCTTCTTGTTTTAACAAGAACAGAAAGATCTTACTAGAATTTTAATTCTGTTTGGCGCAAACGCTTCAGCGTTTGACACGTGTCGCGCAGCGCAGAGCGCAGCGCAACTGCGCTGCCACGTGTCGCGCAGTGCAGAGCGCAGCGCAACTGCGTTTGCGCAACTGCGCTGACACGTGTCGCGCAGCGCACAGCGCACAGCGCAGCGCAACACAACTGCGCTTGCGCCACTGCGCTGACACGTGTCGCGCAGCGCAGTGCTTGCGCAACTGAAGCATTGCTTCCTTCAATTTTGTTTTAAATAGAGCCTTGCTCTGATTGGGCGCGCTGCCTCGGGCGCCGCGCTCTCTGTGTGGCGTGCCTGATTTTAACACGTGGCGTCCTGCGCGCAGCACAGAGAATCTGAAGCGTTGCTTCATTTATTAAAATTTAAATTTTCAAAGTAGAGCTTTGCTCTGATTGGGGGGAATCAGAAGCATTACTTCATCTCCCGTCTTGGAATTTGAACAGAGCTTTGCTCTGATTGGTGTAAACAACAGTAATGAGTCTGGATAATGGAAGAGGCATTACTAGGAATACCCGGTTACCCCTTCGAAACATTATCATGTTTCAGTTTAACTGTGCATTGTTAGTTGAAAACTGATTTCCCAATTAGATCCTTACTCCAGGATATGTATTTACCGGTTTGATTCTCACATCTGTATGGTTTTACAGATGATGAGTGGGAGTAAGTTATTGGTAATTAGGTGATTAATCGGAATTCGTTGTAATTGGTGATATTTGAGAAAATCACCTGGGGTTTTTGCCTGACGGCAAATATTTGGTTTTGAATATCCGTTTTTATGCACCAATTTCAAACTGATATATCTGTACTTTTATTTTATAAAGTAAGATATAAAATTTTGAAATTATATCCATGACATTTACCTATATCAGTTGATGATTGGGTAAGGAGCATTAAACAGCGGTATAATTCTTCTTAACCATAGTACAGTTTTCAACCTACGACGCTGTAACACCCGAGCCCAATACTACTAATTTCTGTTACTTTTTGAATGGAGTGTGACCTTCATTTCATTTATCTTGCTTGATTGTTACTTTTACCCCGTCAATTCAATTTTGCATCTAACATTTTTAAGGCATCTAAAATAAAATTAAAATATTCATCTTGGCCTACTTGACACCCCTAACCCTATTGTAGCGTCCGTGCATCGTGTTCTCGTCCCGTTCAGTGAAACGGGTGAGTTTGGATGGCTACGTGCACGTACATGTGTCCGTTTTGGGGGTGTGCTTTTTGATCATAGAACACTTCATTTTAAATTTTGGATCCCGCTTAAAATTCTATTATTTCAATTTCAAATTTTTGGACCCGACCCGGGCGCGATTTGGAAATGTTTTATTTTGCGCCAAAATCCCAAATTTCCAATATTTTTATAAACCAACGTATATTATTGTTTAACCTTATAAATTCTACTGTTCCTTAAAATCTTCTAAATCTTTAATTAAAAATTTTCCTAACATCCAAATCTTTATCCCTCAGCCAATCAACTCCTTCCATTTATTTCCGTGGGCCCCTCATCCCTATATCTCTCTCTCTCTCTTCCCCTCACCGTCTCTCTCTATCTCTCTCCTCTCTCTCTCTCTCTCATATTTTAAATTCCTTTCCCTCCTCCATTCTTTTCCTCACGCGAACCCAGCACCCACCCCGCGCTGCCCTAGCCACCGCCTCCCTCCTCGCCATTGCAGCATCAACGCTGGTACCACCGTCACCTCTATCCTCGCCTCCTCAGCCTAGTCTCACCCACATCCTCCCTTCTTCCCGCGCGCCCTGTACCCTCACCGCGACCACCTGCACCCCCTGCAAGTTGTCGCACCGCTGTGAGTCGCCGTCGGCGGTCTCGCCTCCGTGCCCCGGCCTCGCAAGCACCCCCTCAGTAAGCTTCACATCCTCTCATCTTCTACTTTCCTCTTCTCCCTTCCCCGATCCAGTTTCCTTAATCTGCAGCTTTTCTCGCCGTCGTCGTAGGCTGTTCTCCGGAGTTTCTTCGACGCCGTCGATCCTCACGACCCCTCTGCAGACCACCGTAAGCCTTCTTCTCCTCTTTCCTCCTTCCTTTCTTCTCTAGTTTCTTTCTCTTTTTGATTGCATATCTTGATCTTTACTGTTCATTCCTTGGCCGGAATCCGACGATGCCGACGACGTGACCCGACGTTCCAGCGAGGTACCCCGACCCGTGTGGTTCCATTGTTCGTCGTTTGGGTTCATTTCGTGAACCGTGCGCCCGTCGCGAGTTTCCCCGCCGACGTTTTACGTTCCGTTTTTCCCGGTTCGCGACCCGTCGAGGCAAGTACCCCTTGCTACATGCTATACAATATTTACATATATACTATGACACCCTAAGCCTGTAAATTTAACTTTGGTATAATCATTTCTCATTTCCATGTACAATATTGTTATATATCAATTTTTTATCTTTAAACTTGGAACCTACAGTTTGCAATTGAACCTAATAACCACATTTACCTGGTTAATCACATTTTTAATATTGACATGGCTTATGGCATTTATCTCTATAGTTTTGTTTCATTCGGACACTCATATGCATTTTAACCTGTAATAGCTGTATTGAACCTTTATATAAATCATTGCACCTCTAAAGTTCTTAAACTTGTTAACATGATTAAAAGGCCATAATTGTCATACTGCATTCGCATAACATTGAAATCATCCCTGTGATACAACTGATAGCTGTACTGCAAATTGAGTAAATCTGCATGTTGCTTAATTCATTGCTTATATCATGTTGATGATAACCATGCTTGCTTGTATAACTGATTGTGAGCACACCCATGATATTGTTGACATCTTGACCTGACTTACTGGATATATATTGATCTACCCGATATGGTACCGTATACTGTTTGACTTGACCTGATGTACCATGACTTGACCCGTTACCTGATCTTGTGTCTAATGCCAACAAACCTGACATGTAGTCCTCATGGACCGTTCCTGTTGTCTATCCAGACAAACCTGTTTACCTGATCCTGTGTTGGCATTAGTTTCTTGATTACGGGATACCTGACTTGACATACACATATAACTTGGGGGTATGGGGAAATCAGTATTGTAACCAAACGTAACTCCAAGGGCCATACCCATTGTTTGCCGTTTTTCCGGGCGTTACGGAATACCTATTGTTTGCCGTTTTTCCGAGCGTTACGGAATACCCATTGTTTGCCGTTTTTCCGGGCGTTACGGAATAACTACCGACGAGTTACGATGAGGATTACATTATTTGGTTTCAAAGACTTTAGGACAGAAAACCTGATAGAACAGTTTAGTTTACCCACTGCACTTTACCCTGCACTGCTCTGACTTATATTATTGTTACTCATGTTTTATTCATGTTTATATTGCATTGCCTGCTACACTGTTCATATATATTGCTTGATGACTTGACGCGCTGACGTCTGGGTTTTGCATGGCCCAGATTCCGTACCACTGTTGCAGTCCGAGCAGGAGTACTTCAGCCAGTAGGCTGAGCTGTGAGGTGTCAGTTTTTCTTTCCTGCATTTTATTCCTGATGTGAGCCCGCATTATGGGACATGCATTCCAGTTATTTGTATTGGATCTTTCGCTTCCGCATTTTATTATTCTTGACTCATGTTATATTGGATTATGGACTTGTTTTAGATAGTTTTATTTTGTTCTTGATATCTCTACAGCCGTAATGTGACTGTGGATGGATACTTCCTACCCACAGGTAGCATGGTTGGCTATGTCACGTGCCCATTTCAGCGTACTCTGGGAAGCGGGGCGTGACATGGTTCTTTTGGTATCAGAGCCATAGGTTAGTCGGGTTGATTCTTTTGTAGTTGGGTATTGTACCCAATACACAAATCAGAATACCCGTGTTTAGGAAACATGTCCTGCCGCCTTGCCGTTTACCATTCTTGAATCACATTCTTCCTGATTATATCTTTTACGATATGCAAACTTCCTTTGCATATCGACTCGAAACCTGATTCCTTGTTATCTCTAGGACTTAGGCGACTTGGGTGGAGTTATGTAATTGTGGCTATGATACCGCGGCATAGTTACAATGCGGCACTCTATTTAAGTAACTTGGAGTTCTAGTCTTGATCTATATTTTGAATCTATCATCATGCTAATGTTGGGTATTTTGATTTCAGGAATATGGCAGGTAAGAATTTGAAGACGTACCAAAGGCGTGTGGACGAAACCGCCATGCTTGGAGTGATAAGAGGAATGCTGGAGAATCAAAAGAGACAGACCGAGCTGATCCAGCAGCAAGGGGAATCATTCCAGGAAGGTTTGTGGACCGTTCAGCGGTCCATGAGCAGTGTTGTGGCCAGACCAGTGGATCGTGTGGGTATCGTGGCGGATTTCAGGAGACTGGATCTGTCTGTCTTCACTGGCCTGGAGGAGCCTTTGCCAGCGGAACAGTGGCTGGTTGATACGGAGAATTTACTTGTAGCGGCACAGATCCTAGAGGATAAGAAGGTGGATGTGGTACGCATCCAGTTGGTAGACTATGCCCGGGAATGGTGGCTTATGGAAGAGACCCGCTTACCCAAGCCGATCAGTTGGGCGGATTTCTCGAAAAGTTTCTTGGAAAAGTTCTTCCCGCAGACTGCACGGGAGGAAATGGAGGAAAAATTCGTCAGTTTGAAACAGAACGGCGCACCTATAGATGTGCATGCAGCTGAGTGGACGCGGCTCAGTAGATTCGTTGGACCTTTGGTTGCCAACAATGCTGATAGGGCAAGAAGGTTCATGCGCAGTTTGGATGTGGACATCCAGAGGCAGATTGTCTCCCTGGGTTTGACCACTTTCTCACAAGTACTTACAGCAGCCCGAGAGCAGCAGAGGCTAACTATGAAGACCGGGGGTACATCGCAGCCAGCAGTTACAGCACGGAAGCCAACATTTGCACCAAATCGAGCACATGGACACAAGGGTATTCCGGTGGACAGGCGTGGCGTTGTACCAATGAAGAGGCCAGTTTTGCCCGAGCATAAGGGAAGAGTGGTGTGCGATTACTGCCAGCGACCGGGTCATTATCGCAAAGATTGTCGTAAGAGGCTTGGACTTTGTCTTATTTGCGGATCAGCGGATCACACCATTGATACTTGCCCGTCGAAGCTACGGATAAAGGAAGATACTCAGAAGCCACCGCAAAGACAGTTTCAGGAGCAGAAGCTGATAACTCGAGGACCCAATCAAGCTCGAACCTTTACCCTGACGGCTGAAGAGGTTAAAGCTCTAGAGGAAGTCGTTTCAGGTACCCTACTGGATCTTTGTTTTCTCGCATTAGCGTTATTAAATTCAAGTGCATCCCATTGTTTTATGTCGTCCAAGTTTATTACTATACACTCGAAGGATTGCACGACCCTGTTTAGTTTTGGGACATACCCATTGGGAAAGGGAAAATCTTAACTAGTAGAAGATATAAGGATTGTTCTGTTATTGTTGGCGGTCGGGAGTTAATTGCAGATTCCTTAGTGTTTGTTACCGGCAATTGTGAAATCGTCTTGGGAATGGATTTCTCGGCACTTTCCACGCTCACATTAAGCGTAGAGTAAAGAAAGAGAATTCCAGATTCCCGGACATCCAGAGGTTTGTTTTGAGGAAGCAGTTCTGTCGGGCCAGTCGAGTTTAGGGCTAGGCCGACAAATGATATTCTTGCATCAATGGAGGTTGATAAAAGTGGAGAGCCAACTGTTGTTCGTGATTTTATGGACGTGTTTGAAGATACATCGGGATTACCGCCGAAGCGAGACGTAGAGTTCACAATTGATCTTATTCCTGGTGCAGCGCCAGTATCTAAAGCGTATTATCCTATGGCACCAGTAGAGTTGGAAGAAGTCAAGAAACAGGTTGCTAAATTGCTTGAAAAGGGTTGGATTCGAAGCAGTAACTCGCCTTGGGGAGCTCCAGTTCTTCTAGTAAAGAAGAAGGATGGCACAAGAAGGATGTGCATTGACTATCGAGAATTAAACCGGGTGACTATTAAGAACAAGTACTCTATCCCTCGCATTGGAGAACTTTTTGAGCAGCTTAGTGGCGCGAGGGTATTCTCGAAGCTGGATTTGCGATCCGGATATCATCAGGTTCGAATGAAAACAAAAGAGATTTGCAAGACGGCGTTCCGAACTCGGTATGGACATTACGAATACCTAGTGATGCCCTTCGGAGTAACGAATGCACCGGCAGTATTCATAGACTTGATGAACCGAAACTTTTCACCGTTCTCGAATCAGTTTATTGTGGTGATTCATTAACGATATTCTGGTTTACTCGAAAAGTTTGGAAGAGCATGCTGAGCACTTGAATATCGCACTGCAGACGTTGAGACAGGAGAAGTTGTATGCGAAGATGAGTAAGTACGAGTTTTGGCTGGAGGAAGTAAGGTTTTTGGGGCATGTTGTGTCTGGCGATGGAATTGCCGTCGATCCAGAAAAGATTGCAGCAGTACGAGATTGGCCGATTCCAAAGAATATTGCAGAGATAAGAAGTTTCCTTGGACTCGCCGGGTATTACAGAAGATTCGTGGAGAACTTTGCTCGTCTGGTGGAGCCGTTAACCAAGCTTACGCGCAAGGAGGTACCTTTTGTTTGGACGGACAAATGCGCGTTAGCTTTTGAGACGTTGAAGCAGAAGTTGATAACCGCCCTATTCTGACCGTGCCAGACAATTCCGGAGGATTGGTGTTTCACAGCGACGCATCTGGGAAAGGATTGGGATGTATTGTGATGCAGTATAGGAAGGTTGTAGCATATGCATCGAGACAGTTAAAGACCCATGAGAAGGATTACCCAACTCATGACTTAGAATTTGCGGCTGTGACTTTCGCTTTGAAGATTTGGAGACACTACCTTTTGGGCGAAAGGGTCGAAGTTTTACTGATCTTAAGAGCTTGAAGTATGTGTTCACACAGAAGGAGCTTAATATGAGGCAACAGTGTAGTATGGGTGATTGTTGATCGGTTGACCAAGACAGCTCACTTCATTTCTTTTCGGATTGGTCAATCAACAGAGACTTTGGCAGAGCGGTACATGCAAGAGATTGTAAGATTGCATGGAGTACCGGTGAGTATCATGTCCAATCGGGACACTCGGTTCTTATCCCACTTTGGCGGAGTCTACAGGAAAGTTTGGGGACTCGATTGAAGTTTAGCACAGCTTATCATCCTCAAACTGATGGTCAGTCGGAGAGAACGATCCAAACTCTTGAAGATATGTTGAGAGCTTGCTGTTGGACTTCAAGCAGTCTTGGGAGGATCATCTATATTTGGTGGAGCTTTCTTACCACAACAGTTTTTCAGGCAACTATCCAGATGGCTCCATTTGAAGCTTTGTATGGTCGTAAATGCCGTTCACCTGTTTGTTGGGACGATGTCGGTGAACGAAGATTTTTGGGACCAGTTTGGGTTGTGCAGACAGTTGAGAAGGTTAACACTATCAGAAATCATATGAAGGCAGCACAAGACCGACAGAAGAGTTGGGCAGACACGTCAAGAAGACCTCTAGAGTTCGCCGTGGGTGATTTGGTATTCTTAAAGATATCACCTACTGGAGGGGTGATTCGTTTGGGAGTCGACGAAAGCTTAGTCCTCGATTCGTTGGACCCTTTGAGATCTTGGAGCATGTTGGTGAGGTAGGGTATCGTTTAGCGTTATCGCAGTCCTTGGCGAATGTGCACGATGTGTTTCACGTATCTCAACTACGAAGGTATGTTCAAGATGAAACGCACGTATTGGATCATTCGGAGCTAACAGTACTAGAAGACTTGACTTTTGAGAAACGACCAATTGAAATCGTGGATCGAAGGGAAAAGGTTCTCAAGAACAAGGTGATCCCTCTTGTGTTTGTTTCTTGGGGTAATCGCTCGCATGGAGAGTCCACTTGGGAACGAGAAGATGAAATCCGGCAGAAGTTTCCTCATCTTTTCTTTTAGTTGGTTGTCTATCTGGTATTCTTGGAATTTCGAGAACGAAATTCTTTTTGTAGTTGGGTATAATGTAACACCCGAGCCCAATGCTACTAATTTCTGTTGCTTTTTGAATGGAGTGTGACCTTCATTTCATTTATCTTGCTTGATTGTTACTTTTACCCCGTCAATTCAATTTTGCATCTAACATTTTTAAGGCATCTAAAATAAAATTAAAATATTCATCTTGGCCTACTTGACACCCCTAACCCTGTTGTAGCGTCCGTGCATCGTGTTCTCGTCCCGTTCAGTGAAACGGGCGAGTTTGGATGGCTACGTGCACGTATATGTGTCCGTTTTGGGGGTGTGCTTTTTGATCATAAAACACTTCATTTTAAATTTTGGATCCCGCTTAAAATTCTATTATTTCAATTTCAAATTTTTGGACCCGACCCGGGCGCGATTTAGAAATGTTTTATTTTGCGCCAAAATCCCAAATTTCCAATATTTTTATAAACCAACGTATATTATTGTTTAACCTTATAAATTCTACTATTCCTTAAAATCTTCTAAATCTTTAATTAAAAATTTTCCTAACATCCAAATCTTTATCCCTCAGCCAATCAACTCCTTCCATTTATTTCCGTGGGCCCCTCATCCCTATATCTCTCTCTCTCTCTTCCCCTCACCGTCTCTCTCTATCTCTCTCCTCTCTCTCTCTCTCTCATATTTTAAATTCCTTTCCCTCCTCCATTCTTTTCCTCACGCGAACCCAGCACCCACCTCGCGCTGCCCTAGCCACCGCCTCCCTCCTCGCCGCTGCAGCATCAACGCCGGCACCACCGTCACCTCCATCCTCGCCTCCTCAGCCTAGTCTCACCCACATCCTCCCTTCTTCCCACGCGCCCTGCACCCTCACCGCGACCACCTGCACCCCATGCACGCTGTCACACCGCCGTGAGTCGCCGCCGGCGGTCTCGCTTCCGTGCCCCGGCCTCGCAAGCACCCCCTCAGTAAGCTTCACATCCCCTCATCTTCTACTTTCCTCTTCTCCCTTCCCCGATCCAGTTTCCTTAATCTGCAGCTTTTCTCGCCGTCGTCGTAGGCTGTTCGCCGGAGTTTCTTCGACGCCGTCGATCCTCACGACCCCTCTGCACACCACCGTAAGCCTTCTTCTCCTCTTTCCTCCTTCCTTTCTTCTCTAGTTTCTTTCTCTTCTTGATTGCATATCTTGATCTTTACTATTCATTCCTTGGCCGAAATCCGACGATGCCGACGACATGACCCGACGTTCCAGCGAGGTACCCCGACCCGTGTGGTTCCATTATTCGTCGTTTGGGTTCATTCCGTGAACCGTGCGCCCGTCGCGAGTTTCCCCGCCGACGTTTTACGTTCCGTTTTTCCCGGTTCGCGACCCGTCGAGGCAAGTACCCCTTGCTACATGCTTTACAATATTTACATATATACTATGACACCCTAAACCTGTAAATTTAACTTTGGTACAATCATTTCTCATTTCCATGTACAATATTGTTATATATCATTTTTTTTATCTTTAAACTTGGAACCTACAGTTTGCAATTGAACCTAATAACCACATTTACCTGGTTAATCACATTTTTAATATTGGCATGGCTTATGGCATTTATCTCTATAGTTTTGTTCCATTCGGACACTCGTATGCATTTTAAACTGTAATAGCTGTATTGAACCTTTATATAAATCATTGCACCTCTAAAGTTCTTAAACTTGTTAACATGATTAAAAGGCCATAATTGTCATACTGCATTCGCATAACATTGAAATCATCCCTGTGATACAACTGATAGCTGTACTGCAAATTGAGTAAATCTGCCTGTTGCTTAATTCATTGCTTATATCATGTTGATGATAACCATGCTTGCCTGTATAACTGATTGTGAGCACACCCATGATATTGTTGACATCTTGACCTGACTTACTAGATATATATTGATCTACCCGACATGGTACCGTATACTGTTTGACTTAACCTGATGTACCATGACTTGACCCGTTACCTGATCTTGTGTCTAATGCCAACAAACCTGACATGTAGTCCTCATGGACCGTTCCTGTTGTCTATCCAGACAAACCTGTTTACCTGATCCTGTGTTGGCATTAGTTTCTTGATTACGGGATACCTGACTTGACATACACATATAACTTGGGGGTATGGGGAAATTAGTATTGTAACCAAACGTAACTCCAAGGGCCATACCCATTGTTTGCCGTTTTTCCGGACATTACGGAATATCTATTGTTTGCCGTTTTTCCGGGCGTTACGGAATACCTATTGTTTGCCGTTTTTCCGGGCGTTACGGAATACCTATTGTTTGCCGTTTTTCCGGGCGTTACGGAATAACTACCGACGAGTTACGATAAGGATTACATTATTTGGTTTCAAAAACTTTAGGACAGAAAACCTGATAGAACAGTTTAGTTTACCCACTGCACTTTACCCTGCACTGCTCTGACTTATATTATTGTTATTCTTGTTTTATTCATGTTTATATTGCATTGCCTGCTACACTGTTCATATATATTGCTTGATGACTTGACGCGCTGACGTCTGGGTTTTGCATGGCCCAGATTCCGTACCACTGTTGCAGTCCGAGCAGGAGTACTTCAGCCAGTAGGCTGAGCTGTGAGGTGTCAGTTTTTCTTTCCTGCATTTTATTCCTGATGTGAGCCCGCATTATGGGACATGCATTCCGGTTATTTATATTGGATCTTTCGCTTCCGCATTTTATTATTCTTGACTCATGTTATATTGGATTATGGACATGTTTTAGATAGTTTTATTTTGTTCTTGATATCTCTACAGCCGTAACGTGACTGTGGATGGATACTTCCTACCCACAGGTAGCATGGTTGGCTATATCACGCCCCTATTTCAGCGTACTTTGGGAAGCGGGGCGTGACAGACGCACAGGGTTTGAGTTATTCGACTCAGGCGACTTATACAAAGTATTGTATGTTGTCCAGTGTCCATTAGGACAAACGGGTTGGTGCTCGTACTATATTCTGTTTACTTATGACTTCTCCAGTTTTAGACAAGTATTTCGTAGAAATACAAGGTCCAAGTTTTGAGAAGTTATAAGTACAAGAATAAAGTAGAGAACCATTTGTTGCAAGTATCGGGATTCTTCAAGGTGATCGAAAATGTAGATACTTGTGTTTGGTATTCAGTTGATAGTAATGGTTTTGAGAACTTACTTCTCTTTAAGATTACTCATATTTGGATACACTCCTAGTTGAGTAATGTTGATCGGCCTCCTTCCATTTAGTTAATATGCACCGGAGACAGCTGCATGATTTGAATCTGATTCCAATTAAATTAGTACCTCTGTTTCTATATTGTATATAGAATGGTTCATATCTTAACGATGTTAAGATATATGGAGTTGTCCGGCTTATGCTTAAAACCAGACTCTGGATAACTCAAGACACGTTTCTATAGTGGCAGTTTGTGGGTTATACCGGGCTATGACCAGGGCTAACTTTCTACCATCTGGAAGATCAATAGTGATATTGTTCTTGACTCGCCATAGTTTTAGTAAAATGGACTTTTCAGAAAACAGTAGTGGGAGTATGGTAAAACTGGAAGTGATTCCAGAACCACAAACGATTACTGGAAATTTAATAGAACCTAAAGATTCAATCGGGTTTGACATTCCATTAGCCACTCCGCAGATATGGTGGGTAACCTCAGGCACCCGAGAGGTACTTCGATATCCTTAAAGACGGTGATAAGGAGGTTCTTGTTTATCCAGACTTGTCATTATTGCTGTTCTAGACTATGAGACCTGGCAGGAGGATGAGTATAGCGTCGCTCTAAACTAGGTTTAGAAGTGCACGTGTATATGACTCCGCCAGTGGGTTGTTATAGCCAGTGGGAGCAGCGGAAGCATAGTGGACAAGTTGCTTGTGTCTATTTATAGACTAAAGCAAGTATAATGGAGGTAGATCATCTATTTTTGATGTGACAGTCATAGGCTTTGACTTCATCATAATAGGAGATGGATCTGTTAAGAAGTTAGTAGAATGTGATGTCCTAATATATGGATGACATACACTTTGTAGGAAGTGAAATTCCTATACTACGATCGGTTATACTGTGGTTGTCACACAGTGGTTTTTCCACATAGGATATGGATATTATATAAGGCATTCTGGCTACTGGATCTATGGTTTTAGATCTAGATTTGGGTAGTTTCCCAATCTGGATACTTTGACACTATTCTAAAGGTGTTTTATAATGGATGACTCCTGGCATAGTGGTGTACCTGCAGGTGAAGGAGTCACCATGTCTAAAGGTGTCTTACAGAATAAAGGGGAGAGGGATATGCATGATTGGCATGTCACTTACTTAGGCAATTAAGTCAATCATGAAATATCAAGTACCACACTAGATGTTGTTTTTGCACTAGCTGCAATAAGATTATACATTAATCCAATCCTGGAGAAACGTTCGGAAGCAGTTTATGAACATAAGTGGATGTTCTAGAGATTTGGTAATGGCAGCCTCCTTCGGGAGACGTTTATCATTCCAGGCTTCCAAGGTGACATGGATGACAGAGTGACTGTCAGAGTTATAGTTTTTCCTCTTTTGAGGGGCAGTGGTCTGGACAGATGGTCCAAGCGGATACTGAGGGAGGCATGGCGCAGGATACTGATTAAATTTAGTGGACGATACAGTCTAAGAAGTTTTGCTGGATTTGGAGTTCATTTGTGATATTCTAAGACAGGTATTGCTCATTTCGGGAGATGGCTTTCTCCGCGAACTTGAGATAAAGATAGACATAGAAAGAAACATTGGAGCGGATCCACTCACTGAGGCTATTTCTCGAACGCAATAGTTTTACAAACGAGCTTTGTGAAACTGATTAGTAGAGAAGTTGGGTGTTCGGTATCACACGGGCTGTGAGTATGCGACACCGCAATAATTAGCCTTAAGTGCAAGTGGGAGATTGTTGGCTATAGTGCCCTCAAGTTAATTATTGGATCGCAGGCACGTGATTGCAATGATTGAGGGAGGACCTATACCGGTAGAACAGTCTTACTCGAGATGATAGTATGCTATTTGGTTTGTCTTTATTATCGTGTACATGTTTTAGGTGACATTACAAATCACTATTACATGTTGATAGAGCCCTTAGGATTCATGCTTGACTACCTGCAATATGATGGTGATCATATACGTGAGAGCTGGGTGATCTATAAGCACATCCTTAAAATGTCCCTAGTCATGGGAGTTTCGAGACTGGGCATCGATACTCCAAGAGTAGACTAGTGTATACTGATCGAGACCCCGACGAGGGGCGGTGGCCGGTCTCACAAGTCATTGGTGTTAGTTGGTTCATCTAAGATGTATACAGGTGCTCATTGGGTTATGAGTATACCGGACGAACTCGCCGGGAACATACTAGTTGGTATTATACCTATTGTCAGATAGCAGTTCCCAGGTGACATGTGTACAGATTAGTCTATCGACCTAAGTTCGTCATTTTTCTCGTGTGAGTTCCCACTGTGTTTTGATTACTACCCTACCACGGCTCAAAGGAGTCATGCAAATAGGTTTTAGTTGGGTACAGTCACGAGCCGCATGGAGGCAGTGAGCGGATCGTCAGGGGATTCGTCTCTCCCGATATTGGGGGTTGATGTCGCGGTGTGTACGGGTGGCCATCACCAGAAATCCTTGGCCAAGGTAGTCGAGAATTACTGATCTAGGATCGGTAGTTTCTCAGGTGGTGATAGGTTTCATACCGACACTAAATGTCGCGTTATTAGGGGTCTGACTTTATCCATCCACCCAGACTCGATATGCGATACTCATAGACGAACGGACCGGACTGTACAGATATTGTCACTGTCAGGCTCAGTAGGGGTTTCAGGATGAGTTTGCTCATCGGCCTCCCTTTCGCTCAATACCTGGGTAGCTGTTACGTACAGCTAGTGCTACTAACGTGCTTGTGGTTAAACCCACTGCCAGCGTATTGACGAGTCTTTAGAGTCCCACACAGAGAGTTTTCCTGCTTCTGGTGAAACATTGTAGAGGCCGTATGGTTTTATGGCAGAGTTCGATCATATATGTGCACTTGTTCACGGATCTTGATCGGACGGATAATACTAGTGGGCCTTGGTTTAAGCCAGATCCTAGTATTATATTATTGGATTATTTTCGTCTCATAGTATTCGTATTCAGTCGGAATACGGATGCGGGTATGTATATACGGATGAGGGGTAATCTTGTAATTTATTACAAGATCACTTTAGAGTTGCCATTTCCTTTTTGCTTTAAACATTTAGTTTAAATGTTTAATTGTAGTAGAAGTGTGAGTCATGGTTCATGCATGCACTTGGTGACTCATGGTAATGAGTCATGAGGTGATTCATTGTGACATGGATAGGTTTTGTTTTGGCCAAGATATTTGTGTGGGATATTTTGTAGTGAGATGGAAGTTCATTTTCTAGTGATGATTTTCTTTAAGTGCTCACAAAAATAACACACACAAAGACTTAGCCAAAACAACTCAAGAAAATGGCCGTAACTTTTCTTCGCTGCCTTTTTTCTTTGCCTCACACTTTCTCACCCATGGCATCTTCTTCTACCTCCACCCTATATGTCTCATGTGTTGAGAAAGCTAGGGTGTATTGAGACAATCTAATCACAAGCACTCTCTACAGCGCGGATCCAACTGGCGGAAGCGACGTCTCACGATTTGCCACCCAATTATGACCACATGGCATAAAATCGACGGCCTGAACAAGCGAAGCGACGTCTCCATTATGGCGCCACCCTTTCATTGATCCGCTGACGTCATCGAGGATACACATGAAGATTAAGGCGCACGGTAAAACACCACGTGGATCCAAAGATCGAAGAGACACAGCCGCCAAACGCCACGTCGTTCCCGGACAATCCACCGTGAAGAATCCTCGGTGCCAAGCTGGACAGAGAAAACAGAGCAGACCACTCTCGACCTGATCTATAAATAGGTCGGAACGAGAGTGGAGGGCTAATGATGATACTCGTAAGTGGGATTTCCCCATATCACGACACGTAGTGGATGACGTGTCATCCACGTAAGCCCGCTAGATTCTTAGGGGCTGCAGTGCGGTGATTATATGATGCATGGGGAACATTCCTCGGCACCTCGCCTCGCCCGACCTTTCAGATGACCTCCCCGAAGCACGTTCCCCTTCCGGCTGACCGCCAGCCAATAGCTCATCTCCGAGCTACCTATACTTGAGACTCCTCAGCCTGCTTGCTCGTCTCCAAGCTATTCTATATTTGAGATTCCTCAGCGTTCCTATTTGGTCGGGAGCACGAAGCCCGAGCGCCCCCGTAACGGCTCCGTGTATCTCGCCACGACGAGATCTCCGTCGCTCCACGTCCCGCATCCTACGCTAGCATATTTCTCCATTAATGAGCGTATCCCACCATTAATGGGTGTATCCCGCCATCAACGTGAACATGACGCAGGGGCTAATGGACGACAAGAATCTTGTGTCGGCTCGCTCAATTCAACCATCATATAAACCCCT
The DNA here is from genome assembly GCA_030015575.1 of Agapanthus africanus. Lineage (NCBI taxonomy): Eukaryota > Viridiplantae > Streptophyta > Magnoliopsida > Asparagales > Amaryllidaceae > Agapanthus > Agapanthus africanus. Next base: position 384,861,972 of record JASDDO010000006.1, on the reverse strand, counting down.
CTTCCAGACGACTCGGGTATCTCGAACTCATTCCAATACGCCGCTACTATGTCATAATATTTCTCGGTACTTACATGATCGTCGAAGGGTCCTGCGGTGGTTCCCCCCGCCCCTCCCGGGACTTCCCTTGCAGGTAGCTCGGCGTCAACAACAACCAACAACTCATTGAGATCCACACGCTCAACTCGCATCTCAAATCTCAACCGTTCAATACCGCTAGCTGCAATCAACGGAGGAGAACATCTGAGAGAGATTCAGACCTCCGTCACATTGTAATTGTCTTGAATATTTTAGTTATATTACATAAGTTTAGTTATCATTTATATGTTTAGATTCTGGTATTTTATCGGGATTGTTTGTTCTCGTTTGTTATATCAAGAGTTGTACACATTGAGTTGGCTTTTTTGATGATAAAATGATCAAGTTTATTGCTTTCTTATCATGTTAGATGCAGTGATTTGTGTTGTTTTTTTCCATCATGTGAAGTATGGCATATGGCATATGGTATTTTGTAAAATGTTTTAATACCTTTTTAATGAAGTTGTGTGAATATGGCCGTTTCTTTTTTCCTTGAGAAAAAGATATGTGCCTTAATAATTTTCCTAGATTGCAAGTCAAGTGTTGGTTTGCAAGAAAAAGAGATTGAAAAATAACTTTTCATATTCGTGCGTTTGGTGAAGGTCCGGTCAGAAATGTGGAGTTCGGTCCATCGATGTGGAGACCTGATCAGACATCCGGAGTGTGATCTGGAGTGTGATCTGACAATTGGAAATTTAAAACCACTGTTTAAATATATACAAGCTTATAATAGGATCTTTTGTAAATGAAAAAAAAACAAGGAAAACCAGAAAACCAAAAATAAAATAAAATGGGTAAATTGTCAAAATAATCCAAGCAATTTTTTTGTCGTCAAAACCCCCATCTCAAAAAGTTATTTAACACCCCTTAAAAAAGTGTTTAGTTGTCAAGAAATCTTTTACCTGTGATATTTAGCGGTTGCCTGATATATCTAGTTGTATGTTATATCTAAGCAGTAACTAGCGAGATCTAAGCAGTTGCATGTGATGTCTAAACCGTTGTGATATCTAAATCGTTTTCTAATATATCTAAATAATTTGTATGAATTGGTTTGATATAGCAGGCTAATTTTTGGATACCGCATGAAAAATGCTTTTAGCCCTGACTCTTGGTGTTTTTTTAAACAATTTTGACAATTTACCCAAATAAAATTGCATGACTCAAATCTGTGGTGCTGCTTGAAGCAATTGAAACATCAGGCCTGATCCTTTTTTCGATTAAACCCTTCCTCTGTTTGGATATTTTTCTTCTCCTCCTTCTTCCCCCATTTCCCATTGCCCGCCTCTTGAGCTCCTCGCCTGCTGCAAAAGAGTAAGCCCTAATTCCTTTTTACCTGGTTTCTTCTTTTAGCCCCAAAATTATAAATTTTTCTTAATTCTTTCCACTTTAAATTTCGTTGCATTTTGATTCTTTGTTTATAACTTCAGGGGTATCGCAATCGATGGCGTGGTAGCTAAAATGGGATCTTTGAGGTTTTCTGCTTCTCTTGAGATCTACGAATCGAAAAGATGCAAACTTTTGGGGAATTTCGATCCATTTGCAGCAAATTATGTTGGTCACAGCTTGTGGGCATCTCATGTCGGTCTAGGGTTTGGTTTAAACTTGAAGAAGAAAGAGAATTTCTTGGTTCCTCGCAGAAAGGTGAAACATTCAAAGATTTCTGATGTTAGTGGTCATAATAGGTGCAACTCTGGTTGTAATTATAGACCCAAACAAACTCTTGTTCATGAAATGGAAGCAAATGATGAATACAATGCGGCTTTAATCGATGAAGCCTTAGTCCCAGAAGACCCAGTTTCTAAGTTGGTGGAGGTCGAGAATAAGACTAATGAGGATAATGTGGGGAAGAAGAGTGGAAGGAAGATTTGGAGCCGGGTTGCTGCTATGAATAAAACGGCTCAAAGAAGAAGTAAAAGGCGAGTCTCAACAAGAAACGAACGGTCGTTGGAGTATGTCGGAGATAGATGTTATCTACCTGATGATGTTGTATCTATAATGAAGCCTGGGCGTAGTGTGGAACGTTGCAACTCTATTCTTAGACACCTCAAGAAGAGCAGTGCCGATAAGACAATTGAGTTTTTTAAGTGGATGAAGAGCAATGGGAAATTGAAGAAAAATGCTACCGCTTACAATTTAGTCTTAAGAGCATTGGCGAGGAAGGAGGATTGGGGTACGGCTAAGTCGTTGCTTGAAGAAATGACTTCTGATTCCGGTTGTGAATTAACTTGTCAAGCATTCAATGCATTGATTTTTGTATGTGCTAAAAGGGGGCTTGTAGTTTGGGGTTCTAAATGGTTTGCTATGATGTTAGAAAAAAGGGTAGAGCCTAATGTAGCCACCATCGGCATGCTCATGGGCCTTTACCAAAAGAATGGTGATCTCTCTCAAGCTGAATTCACGTTTAATCAAATGAGGAGCTTCAAGATTCAATGCATCAAAGCTTATTCCTCAATGATTACCATTTACACTCGTTTGGGATTGTACGATAAGTCAGAGGAGATCATCAGCTTAATGGAAGAGGATGAAGTGCTTCCTAATCTGGAAAACTGGTTGGTTCGTATTAATGCATACAGCAAACAAGGTAAGCTAGTTGAGGCAGAATCTGTATTTAATTCAATGCTCACATCAGGGATTTCACCAAATATTGTTGCTTACAACACTTTGATCACTGGGTATGGTAAGGTCTCCAATACAAAAGCTGCAGCTCGTTTATTTCAAAGTCTTAAGAGTGTTGGGTTGGAACCCGATGAAACGACCTATAGGTCCATGGTTGAGGGTTTCGGTAGAGCTGATAATTATAAAGAGGCGCTTACATATTACAAGGAACTAAAGAGAATGGGATTTAAGCCAAACTCTTCCAATTTCTACACAATGATCAACTTACAAGCGAGGCATAGGGACGGGAAAGGTGCTATTGAAACTCTCAATGACATGAGGGGAATGAGATGCCAATATTCATCAATGCTAAGTAGCCTTTTACAAGCTTATGAGGGGGTTGGAAGAATATATGAAGTCCCTCTCATCTTAAAAGCTTCATTTTATGAGAATATTTTGGTTGATGCGACCTCTTGTTCTATTTTAGTCATGGCTTATGTGCAAAACTCCTTGTTAGACGAAGCTCTACAAGTTCTAAATGAGAGGAAGTGGGAAGACTCGGTTTTTGAAGGCAACTTATACCATTTATTGATATGTTCTTGTAAGGAGGCTGGTCGTTTTGAAAATGCTGTTAAGATCTACACTCAAATGCCATTAACTGAGAAGAACCCCAATCTCCATATTACATGTTCAATGATTGATATCTATTGCGCCTTAAACAAATTTACTGATGCTGAAAACCTTTATCTGATGCTGAAAGCCTCTGAAATAACTTTCGATATGGTTGCTTACAGTATAGTCATCAGGATGTACATTAAAGCCGGATCTTTAAAAAATGCGTGTTTGGTTTTAGATACGATGGAGAAACAAAAGGATATAGAGCCCGACACATATTTGTTCCGTGATATGCTTCGGACTTACCAACAATGTAACATGTACGAAAAGTTGGCGAGTGTATACTATCGATTACTAAAGTCTGGAGTTGTGTGGGACGAGGCTATGTACAATTGTGTTATAAACTGTTGTGGACGTGCTTTGCCCGTGGATGAGCTCTCAAGGCTCTTTAACGAGATGACCCAATGTGGTTACACTGCTGACACCATCACTTTCAATGTCATGCTCGATGTTTATGGGAAAGCAGGTCTTCTTAGAAAAGCTAGAAAGGTGTTTTGGATGGCACGCAAGCAAGGATTAGCCGATGTAATTTCTTATAATACAATAATAGCATCATACAGCCAAAATAAACATTTTAAAAGCATGAGATCAGTTGTTAAGCAAATGCAGCACCAAGGGCACCCGGTATCGCTCGAAGCCTACAATTGCATGCTGCATGCTTATGGGAAAGAAGATATGTTAGAGGAGTTTGATGGTGTTTTGCAGAAGATGAAGGAAGCGGGTTGCTCTTCCGACCACTATACTTACAATATTATGATTAATATATATGGGAAGAAGGGTTGGATAGAGGAAGTTGCTTGTGTGCTTGGCGAACTAAAGGGGCACGGCATGGAACCTGATTTGTATAGCTATAACTCTTTGATTAAGGCTTATGGGATTGCTGGAATGCCTGAGGAAGCTGTTAATATTATGCAGGAAATGAGAATGAAAGGGATCAAGCCTGATCGAATAACCTTTGCTAACCTCATTGCTGGTCTACAAAGGAATGAAAATTTTCTCGAAGCTGTTAAATGGTCGCTCTGGATGAAGCAGATGGAAATGTCGAGTTGAATTATAGGTAAACAACGGGTACCTGTTCTGCTCAAAATTATGCATAGTTTTCTCATATTTCTTTTTACTCAATTCATGTACAAATCACACTGCATTGGATTGTTAATGATACATCGGCATTCTTAAGATAGGTTTGAAGTTTCACATAAACTGACTGCACAATGACACTATGCCCAAAGTACTTGTCAAATTGGAACCCGCGATCTTGATTTTTTGCTTTATTGTAACTTTGAAGTTACTTTCATTTTCTTATGTATAGATATTACTAATTAGGTGTATTGTCTAGAATCTAGATGCTATTTTAGTTATTTTAAGAATTTTGCACACACCTTGTAACATAACTGTGAGGTCTAAGAGTGTTAGATTACATTATTACAATCTTGACCTTTATATATAATCTACACGAAGTTCATATTCATGTTAGTTACAGGTAATAAATTGATTATATAATTATCTAATAAAGAAAAACTTGGTTACTATTCTATAGCCCGTTTCAGAACTTAATATATATTCATTACTGCAATTCATTACCCGTCTCATCTATTATTTGGGTTTTTAGTAAAACCTTTTTTGTGTGTGGTCTGCTTTGTTTTTAACTGTTCGTTTACAATCTCAGCAATTTTTTTTTTGTTTATGACTTGTTTTGTTTCTGACTTTTAACATTCTATATGGAACACATGCTTAAAAGTGGAAGAAACTTTCCAATCAAAAGTAAGTGCATGCATGTGTGTGTGTGTCTACACTCTATATATATTAGATGTAACTACTTTGATTTTGAATGTTTGTTTCACAATTAGGCATTTGTGCCATCTTGGAAACTAAATTTCGGTGGGAACTATTACAATAATGTGAAGCCGCATATTGTATCTAACTTGATGAATTGGTATAAATTTAATCAATAACCATAATTCTGCAAGGGTAATGTCCCACTTAACAAGTGATTTACTAGTAACAATACCCTGGGAAGTTTTCCTAAGGCTCTGTGGAAGTCCCCTGCCCATGATCATATGCAAACTTCACAATGTTGATATCTGAATTTCGGCCTTGGATGACCACTCATGATCATATATGTCCATTAAGAAGTCCCCGTGTTGTAAATTAGCTTGTCCGGATAATACATGTTAGGTCCTTTGATTCGAACGAATGAGATGAACTTTGTTGCAAGTGACATTTTTCCAATGGATGAGAAACCAAAAGACTTCGCAGCTAAATTGTCTGCTCTCGAGCGACTGTTTGATGTAGAGCCATGGCAAGGACGGAATTGTCAACGATCGAATGTTTGACACTTTGACAGTGTTCTAGCCCTTAAGGTTCATGTGAGGTTAATGTATATTAGATGTAGAGGTATTTTGATGTAGGTGGCATGTATAAATAACATGTCTCCTCTTTGCAAACTTTATAACTTGTTTATTTTTGAACTGCAGCATGAAAGTGCTTGCTACATGCAGTATTGTAGACATCTATTATCGTTGTTGAATCATAATAATAACTTGATTAAAAAAGATGAATGCTCTATGAACTTCTACCATGATTTAGATATGATGCAATGTCTAGATTATAGTTTAAGCCTTTTCCCGTCTATTGGTATGATCGGATATGGAGCAAAACTCCATGCAAAATTTGACCACTTTATGAGGAATTGGGGATCCATGCTATTATTTGGGCCTTGTATATTTTCCTGCTTATAGAATCCAACGTGGAAATGTGGGTAAAAGCTGCAGGTTTTTGGTTTTTTTTTCAGTCTTAGATTTGGCTAGGATTCTCTATTAGCATGGGAATAGACAGGAGGTAATAGCATAGGCCCTAAATTCTTTTATGATTGGGCTGACGGCCTGACATCCCGACATTAACTGTATCTACAATAGAGGGCTAGTTCGGATCAGTGTTGTGAAATCATGGTTTTATAACCAGACCATATTTTGAGGTGTGTTCGGAGAAGCGGTGTGAAACCATGGTTTTGTAACTATGGGGTGTTTGGATTGCCTAAATCAAGGATTTGTAACCATGAATTTTGGTGGAAAATTCATTAAAAAATTAAAAATTCTATCCAAAACCCTTCAATTTTAAATAAATAAATAAATAAATAAAGGGGGCCACTATTTCTTTCCCACAGTTCAAGGAACAGTGGGAAAAGCTACGGGACTAGCAGCTTTTCCCAACGCTCAAATTGAGCGGTGGGAACAGCTCGCCACTCCCCGAACGGGCCAGAGTCAAACCTCATGCTAATTTTGAGAGATATGTGAGAGAAAGTTCAATATTTATTAGCCGTTTAACTAGATAGGGAAAATAACATTATATAAATTGCTTATGACCATCCGTCTTCGGATTTTTCTCATTCAAGTAAACTTAACACCATGGCTTAAGCCTCCTCCGGGTGCTTGACAACCTTTGGGGCCCCCTAAGGCCACGTTTGTATACCTATATTCTAATGAGAGAAATGACTAAATCCCTTTTTCCATTGGACCGGACCAATGCAAGAAATTGGTTGTTTGGATAACTTTTTTTATGAACAACTCCATTGAAAAAAGATCCAAAAATGTCCCTAATACATTTGATTCTAAAAGTTGGTAAGGTCCCAATTTTTCACCAATTTTTCTAATCTAAAACACTCTCTATATATATATACCCATGTTGCTTTTTCTTTCTCGCTTTCCCCTTTTTATTTTCACTACCTTCTCCCAAAAAAAAAATTCCAAGAAAAAACTCCCATCTCCATGGCTTCTACCGATCATCATCTCATCTAATATGTGATCAAAATTAAAGATCGGCACTTTATTTCTTCTGGTATGTCCTCTTTATTAGTATTCTTCTCTTCATTGTTCACAAAAGAAACAAGAAAATTTGATTGCCGTGCTTGGACAAATAGAGTTAAAATCCATGGGATGGTTTTTGGATTAAAATATTTTGGAATCCTTATGCATTCTAAAAGTAAAGTTCCAATAGATATTTGGTAAATAATGCATGTTTGGATGGTTGAAAAAAGAAAAGCATTAAATACCTTTTTTAATGCTCGTTTGACTCAAGTTGCAAGAAGAATGTATCTATTTAAAATATACCATTATGGTTTGTTAAAAAATTGCAATCTCATTGAAATAAAAAGATATATTTTTGAACAGTGGGCCATCAAGACTAACAAAAAATTATATTTAAAAAAACTAGTTGTTACATGTGTTCGATATATATCTTATGTGATTCTTCACTACTACAATCACATTTTCTTCTTATATCATTTTACAGATCTTTGGTTCAATGTCAAAATCGGATTCTGAAGATGATCTACTCCCTCCGTTCCCTTTTACGTGTCCAATTTTGGTTGTGCATTTCCTGGAAGAAAACTTTGGAAAAACTATCATCTCATTTAAACTTATGACAAGGTTGATAATAAATTACTATATTAACCTTTTTTAAATTTACCTCATTAAGTATCATTTCAAAGTTTTTTTTCTCTAGGTATAATATTAGTGAGGGTTAATTTAGGGATCAAAATTTAAATTTGTATCGCTGATAGAAAAGTTAACATTGATATTATGAATGGACGTTTATAATGGAACAAAAATCTCTTAAAAATTGGGCACTTAAAAGTGAACGGAGGAAGTATTTTTTTCCTTTCTTTCTGCTCTTGCCGCTACATCAAACGATAAATGGTCTTGTCGTACTTCAATTCTTTCTGGTGATATGTTAGTTAGAGAACTATTATCATGACATGAAAATCGCTGTAACTTTGAATTTCCTATAAATCCTCACATTTTTCTTATTAAATGAAACATTTTTACAGAGAAATTTGTTGCGTTGATACAGGAAAAGTCACCATTGAAAAGAAATTCAAATTATTCATGTACTTTTTATTTAGAAATGCATGCAATTCGTAGGGCAGCGGTGAAACTGTATCTTGTCATCTTAATGTGATATTAGATACGGTCATGAAAATCAGATATTAGATGCGGTCATGAAAATCATGTCCAACTTTATTAAGTTGCTTACAATAATTATTGGCTATAGTTCCCCAATAGTTCTCCTAAGGGAAATTATTGCAATCGCAGATAAGCGATTATGATAATTAAGAGAGAACCTATACAGATAGAATAGACTTACTCAAAATGATAGTATACTATCTGATTTGTTTTTATCATTGATGTGTATATGTTTTACTGACTATTACGTGTCGCTAATACATAATAATAAAATCCGCAGGATTCTTGCTTGACTACCGGTACTATGATGGCGATCATATACGTGAGAGCTGTGTAGTCTATAAGCACATCCTTAAATATCCTTAGTTAAGCGAATATCGAGACTGGGTATCGATATTCCGGAGTAGACTAGTGTATACATTTATAGATCCTGACAAGGGGCGGTGGCCGGTCTCACAAGCCCTTGGTGTTTTGGCACCTAAGATAGTATACATGTGCTCACTGGAGATTGGTACACCGGACGGACTCGCCGAAAACTTCTAAATGGTATTATACCTAACGTCAGATAGCAGTTCTCTGATGATTTGAGTACAGGGTAGTCTTTTGATCTGAGATCGCCATTTGTCTCGTGTGGGTTCTCGTCGTACTTTGATTACTACCCTCCACGGCTCAAAAGAATCATGCAAACATGTTTTAGTTAGGTACAGTTCCGAGTCACATGGAGGCAGTGAGCGATCGACGGGGACTCGTCTCTTCTGGTATAGGGAGTCGATGTCGCGCTGTGTCCGGTTAGCCATCACCATAAGTCCCTGGCCAGGCTTACTGATTGAAAATCAGTAGTTTCTCGGTGGGTCATAATCTTGACACCGACACGACTTATTGGGTTATTAAGGGTCTGACGATTTCCACCCTCTAGACCCGGTATGCAATACTCTCAGATGAAGAGACCGGACTGTACGGAGATTGTCACTTACAGGCTCAGTAGGGTACGAACGAACTTGATTGTCGACCTTCCTTTCGACATATACCTGGGTAGCCGTTACATACAGCTGGTGTCGCTGACGTGCTTGTGGTTATGAATTTTCCAGTAACTCACTGCCAGCGTATTTTCGAGTCTTTAGAGTCCAACATAGAGAGTTTTACCGGTTCAGACGATATGATATAAAGGTCGTATGTTGATACGTGCAGGGGTCCGATTAAATATGTGTACTGGGTACACAGACTTTAATCAGACATTTAATAATAGTAGCCTGCTTAGGATTAAACCGGATTATTAAATCAAATTTTGATTTAATAATTTATAAATACACACATATATATATTCTTATATTATGTTCACTATTTATTCTCTCTCTCTCTCTTGGCTATTCGTATTTTTATACGGATTTGCGTATATGTATTCGATACATATACCAGGTATTATGTATTTATACATAGATAATTTTAGAAGGAGAACACCTCATTTCCTATTTCTTTTATTAGAAATGAGAGAAATGAGGTGAAGGGACGAGATGTAAAGTGGTATGGTGAAGATGGATGGGCATGGGTTTTATATTGGAAATTCATTTGTGGTTACCATTAGAGGATGGTTGATATTTCTCTCTACACACACTTGATTCATTCTCACTTGGAGTTTTTCTCTTCCCATCTCCTCCTCTTTCCTTCTGAGCTTTGGAAGCTCTCTTTAGTTTAGTTAATGAGAGAAATAGAAAGTGATTAATTCCTACATCTCTTGCACTCTATTTATGGCAAGTCTAAAGTGTCAGTTGCTTTCTCAAAATTTGCTTTGGAGCAAAGGTGGGGTTTGGACTGATTTCCCTCGGGTGGATCATTTTCGATAAGGACGGTCGTCTCTTAAGCTCATTCCTAACGGCCTATGGAGTTTGGAGGGGTTTTTCACGATTAGATGGATGCGCAACAAAGGTTGTAGTTTCTATAATTTGTAACTAAGTTTTCTAATTTAGTGTTTGAACGAATTCGGATTTTAGGTTGCGGTTTTCTAGCGCTCACACGAAATTTTTTGTTCGTCATTTCCGCTTCCGCTGCGCCGCGAACGCCGGAGAACCCTTCAACAATTATGCATCCAAAGATTCATAACAGTTATCGTTTTTCATATTTTAAGGTTAAAAACTTTCCTCATTATTTATTGATGTGTGTTTTTTATGTTTTCTTAATAAAATTGTTACTAATTATTAATTTTAATATATAAAATTTAGGATTGTATTCAGCGGTGGACCTACATGAGGACCTGAGGGGAACGTGACCATCCTGGATTTGCACAAAAAATCCTTTAGCATTCCCAATTCTTAAGTCACAAGTCCAAACATCCAAGCTTGCTGGCCCCTACAAAAAGACCCTCGTAGAGATAAACGAAAGAAGTCAGGACCCTAAACTTCTCTTCAATCTTTTTGTAATAACCGATATCCGTTGTATGAAGTATTTCATGTTTTACTAAAATTTCTTTTAATAATTCTCTAAATATTTTTCCTGGTAACCGTATTTTAAATAAAATATTTTCCTAACCGATTATTTCTAATTCCTATTCTTAAAACCTACTTCTTTAATTCCTATTCTTAAAACCTACTTCTTTTAAATTCATATTTTCCTATTTTAATTTAAACCTTAACTCTAACTATTTTAACCCAAACCATATCTCTATTTAAATCCTTGCATCTATATATCTATCTATTTTCTATATTATTATATTTATTTTTCTTAAAAACCTAACTAAAACCCTATCTCTATTTTCTATTTATTATTCCCATTTAAATCCTATCCTACTTTCTATATTTTTCTAAAACCCCAATTTTATATAACCTAAACCCAACTTCTAAACCCAAGAACCCGGCCCAAAACCTATATCCCAAACCCATACCCAAACACGAGCCCCTATTCTTCTCTCTTTCCCCCTCTTTTCCCTCTCCTATCACCCCCGACTCCTCCTTCCTCAACGTGGCCTCCTTCCTCGTAACGGCTCCCTCTCGACCCACTACTCCCATGACCGTGCCCACATCCTACGATTCTCGTGCCGGCTTCCCTCTTCCTCTCGACCGAATCTCTCTCTCTAAATCTCTATCTCCGTCACCCTCTCTCACTCGTTCTCTCTCTCTCTCTCTCCTCTCACAACCACCGCTGAAAACCTCTTCACCACCGACGACCACCCAACACCCCCACCGCCAGCTTCCCATGCAACCTCCTTCGCCCAGCAGCTCCTTCACCTCCTCTTCTCGCTGTCCCCTCACCACAACCAACACCATCGGAGCTACCTCCGCCAACCACGATGAGCCCAGCTACCCTGCTACCTCACTTCGCTGACGAACATCCTTAACCTCCTCTCCACATCGAACCCTACCAGAAACTCCACCCACCCGAGTACCTGCTCCCTCCTACACCATTACTGACCTTTTCACTGCAACTCACCACTGACACCTCTCGTCACCGGCCACTGGCCATCACCACCGTAAAGGCCACCAACACCATCCCGAACCACTTCACCTCTACACCAGCCAGCCATCTTTGCCGCCGCAACCCCACTGCACACCATTCTCCTCTAAGCACCATAAACAATCGTCGCCACTGACCGCTGCTGCCACCTCTGACAACTCCATCACCGCCGCTGACCACCAGACCGAGCCCGAAGCACCCAGCCTCCTCGTCGCCCCTCCCCCCCCCCCCCCACTTCCTCTCTCTCTCTGACCTTGACCCCAACCACAGCCACCAACCTCCAGCTCCCTTTTCTGCACACCACCTCGCCGACTACCTCCACGTCGACCTCACCCCCTCGCCTAGTTCCAGCCAACACGCTGCACCAAGCCCACCTTGTTGCGCAACACCAGAGCCCGAGCTCAGGCCCTAGTCGAGCCCACGATCCTCATCTCTCACACTCAAGCCTGTGTCGTTGCCTCCGCCATCGTCGTTTCATCTGCCACGTTCGACGCCGTCACTATTGTCATGCCAAGCCCCTTGCCACTTCATGCCTGGACCCGAACCACTACGTGCCCACTACCGCGTCCACTACGTGTACGCACCACGACCGTACCCACTACCACACCAGCACCGTGCCTAGTAATGCCTAGCACCGTGTTCAGTAGCACCCAGTACCGCATCAGCACCGCGCCCAGTACAGTACTACGCTCACGTTGCCACCATGTCCAGTACCGTGTCACCACCACACTAGGCATGCACCGCGTACCGTGCCTGGCTCCGCGCCGTCTCATCGCCGTCTCGTGCATCGAGGCGATCACCGTATTCGTGTCGCTTCTTTACCAGCGACCTTAGGCAAGTGAACCCCTCACTTACTTTACATGCTATAAGATATTAGTTTGTCAAATTTATAGTTATATAGATATATATTTACACCGTAGTTATCGTTACATTCTAATGTACGACCGTCGTTATTTGATCATATTGAGTGGAACACATTCGAATTTAATATTACCTTTCTAATACCGTGTAGAACTTATAGTGATTAAACTACACTTTAATTAATTGGGTAAAATCGATGTTTCAATCGTAACATGTACATAATGCAAAAGTGGTCGATGTGAACCCTAAACCAAAACCTATATAAAAATAGCGGAACTCGTGATTGATAAATCTCTTTACTGTGTGGAAATTTGAATGCAAAATAATGTTGTTTCAAACAAGAAATGGCGTCCCCGATAACCGATACGAAATCTGGAACTTACCATCATGTTGTCTCGTAAAATTCATAGTTAATTATGTATAAATCGTATTGTAGCGTTCCCGTACTCGTATCGAAGCCAAAGGAATAATCTACAACCCTCTATAATTAGTTACTGGATATAAACAAGTTACACTAATGAAAATAGGATAGAAATGTGGCTCTGGACTGCATTCCAGAGTAGTAACTTCTATCAATACCTTATTTGAGGCACCTATACATTCCTGTACACATCTGAAAATATGCGGAGCCCTATATCGTTGCATAGATGATTAAGTTATATAACAAATGGTGTTGGTTTCATTTAATTTAAGTATTTTTTGTCATTTTAAAAGTATTTTAGATCGTCGATATATCCTGCAATTTTCTGCAGTGACAGCTTGTACACACTGACTCTAAACTGAACATTTCTCCCCGATACAATGGCTATTGCTGGTCCGTTTGTTGCGTTGGAAACCTAACTGATAGAGCTAGATTTTATTCAACTGTAGCGCTTCCTGAATCTAATCATAATTTATAGAAAACTGCACTAGAATTTGGACTTCCAGTTCTGAAACTGGAATTCCAGCAGTACATCCCTGTTTTAAAATGAACATAATTCTTAAACCATAATGTATATTGATATGAAACCAATTTTACTGCTTAGATAATCAAGTATACTTCATATCCCTTTTATAGTGTTTTGCTCAATTCTGCGCATATAATTTATTATGAATTTTGCTGCATGACACTGGCTGCCCTTATTTATTGAATTGTATTTACGGCTTTCTTATCATATCTTGTGATTTCTTTGCTTTCCACCTACTTTGATACCCTAGCGACCGTTTTTACATTACCGGGTGATAAGTGTTTGCGATTGGATTGTGGCAAGCATGTTAGTATAAAAGCGTGATTGAATAGTGGAAATAACACATACTTGTACACAATCAGCAAAACCATTTAGTTGTTGTATTGTCGACGTCTATGAGGCATACATAAGTGCAACTATAACTGGTATGAGACAGGTATGGAAGCACTTATATTAGTGTCATATGTAAGAAATCGAGGAATGTCCACTTATCTTAGATACCGGTTGAGACATGCTTGATGGAGAGCATATCTCCAATTCTCGTGTAGACTTGTTATGGAGCGACTTGTATTTAGATTCGTGGTCGGTGCTTGATGTAGACCGCGGGGTGTGGGGTAGTTTGAGTGTGAATTCGATCAACGGAATATCAGGAGTCCCTTTACTGGTATTTTTCGTAATTTCGTGTAGTTATGATACCGAGCTGGAATGGTATATTTCATGATTGTTACTGATTGTGATTCGGGCTCGTGTTTTCTTGCTCCTGGGACTTACCTTTGGGTTGGGAATACTCCTACGATAGTTGACGCTCACACTCGGACTGACGATAGGTTTAGTGATATGTACCTTGAGACTTAAAGGCTGATAGGTTTAGTGACATGGATATTGTATTGATTACTGATCTGATACACATGCTTTACTGTTTATCTATAACTGTTATTTCATGCTCATGACATTACCTTATGCATATTACTTCATGTTTATTATTATTGCACATATCATATACTGATATACTGTGTCACCCTGACGACCTGAGTGTGCATGCTCAGAGCGGACAGTGGACTTAGCCCAGATCAGGAGCTATCCCTTTCGAGGACATTACGGAGATCCAGACCAGCGAAGTCAGAGCTATCTTTCCTTTATCACTATCCGGGTAGTTATTTCTTTTGCATGTATCCGTTGCACGCTGATTCGTTTAATTGGGATAGATTCAGTGATTGTGGTCCTCATTATTTATATTGTGTTTACTGTTTACCATGTACTGCTAGAAACCGAAATATGAATACGACAAGATTATTCCTTGACCGTAGGAGTATGGCTGGCTTAGTCACCCTCGTATTCCATATTTTGGAAAGCGGGACGTAACACTTTTGTTCTTCTTTTTTCCCTGCTCGACAACCAAGCCGTAAGACTCGCCATCGCCGGCCCCAACTTCGAGTTCAAGACCTCCTCACTTGCGTCCGACTACTAGTCGGCGTTCTTTGTTCTCATCATCTCTCCCTTAAGGTCTTGACGACAACTAATCCGAGATTAGAGTTGATTCATTTTATCTTTTTTTTAGTTAAATCATGCAACTGTCTTAGGGTTTGATCTATGAATCTTTTTTGATTCATTTTATCTTTTTTTTAGTTAAATCATGCAGCTGTCTTAGGGTTTAATCTCTGAATCTTTTTGCATTGATTTGTATATTTATATTGATAAGAAATAATTGTTTATTACGGGAATTAAAACAATTTTATGATCAGCCATCCTCATTTCCTTTCTTGTACTTGAGATTAGTTGCTTTGAATTGATGAGATTATGTGTTAAGCAATAGCATGAAAAATAGAACTATAATGCAACGATCTCAAAATATGAAATATCGAAGAATGCTATTGTAAACAATATTATTATAATGTATGACTAAATAAATTTAAGACTTTATTGTTGTAACGACTGTTTTTTGTATATACTTTTAAAAGGTCTTTTAAATATTTTTGTTTGTGTATTAAATTTTTTTAAGAAATTATTTTGAATGGAAAAGGCTGCAAAAAGGCAGTTTTATATTAAAATTACTCAATATAATTTTAGGGAATTTTTAATAATTTAATTTGAATTTTTAGAAAGGAAAAAATGATTTTATGAAATATTATTATGGAAAAGGAAATTATTTTTTAGTGAAAATTATTACAAATGAAGAAAATATTTAAATAGAATTTATCCATATATTTTTGAATTTAAAAAGTATTTTTTAAATGCATTTTTCTAAAAAGAAAATCGATTTTTTTAAAATAATAAGCGGTTAAGATTTTAGCAAATTTTCGGGGATTTTCTTAGGATTTTGTGGATGGATAAGATTTGGTTTTGAGCCCTATAAATAAGCCCTGCCTCTTATATCATATCTCACATTTCTGGCATCCAAATAATTCCAAAAAAAATACTATGAATCATCTCTGGACGATCTACGCATAGGTGTTGTTGAAGGGTGCTCGAAAAATCCGAGGTTGGAGTACGAGTCGTTGGTCCGTATCGGCAAAAATCTTCTTTAAGAGGTAAGAACTCCCATCCCTCTTCATCACCTTTTAAAAATTATTCTTTTTATGTTAATTAGATAAATAAGTATATTAGGAGTATTTTAGTTTTGTAGAAAAAACCCTTGGGTTTTGTTTAATAATTATTCAATTTAGTTAGTAGTTGTTTTTAAATATTAATACATTGCATGTTTAAAGATTAAATCAGATAGTAGTTTTAATCTAAAATCTTAGGTGTCGTGGCAATGACCTACCACGACACATGACATGCGTAGTTATGTAATTTAGTTAACTTTTAATTATGCTAAAATTCCATTATGTTTTTATTTAAAAAAATCTAATTTTCTTAAATTACCCTTAATTTTCCTAGAATTCTAATTTCATTAAAATGCCCTTATTTTTCCTAGAATCTTGATCTCACCAATATACCTTTATGTTTCTAGAACTTTAATTTCACTAAAATACCATAATCTTTCTAAAATTCCTATTTACACTAAAATACCATGGCCTCTCTAAATTTCTTATTTACGTTAAAATACCATGACATTTTTATAAAACCCTATTTACGTTAAAATACCATATACTTCCTTCAAAGATATCGTTCTTATTATACATCTATACTTTGAAAGCTCGTTACATCTTGACATGATTTTCCATAATTAGACATGACTTGAACACAATCATACTTGTTACACTTGAATAGTTATGGGATGGGATGCATGGACTCTGGACATGGGTAAATCTTGGAATGGCCTAAAAAGGAATGTACATCTTGTTACCATGTTTAGTTGATTTTGCGCATTTCCCTTAACCTAACACTTAACCGAACTCATAACTTCAACAAACCATTTCACATGGTTGGGTGGTTTAGGTTAGTAAAGCGGTACGAAGTGTCTTGGGAGTCCCCTTATCTATATATCACATTTGTTGTAGTTCCGAGCTGTAAACGGAACGCTGGCTCTTCTGTGCACATTTGTTGTGGCTCTAAACTGTAAACGGAACGGTAGCTTACATATCATATTGTTAGAATCTGTATGCCCTAAAGACCATTATTGTATGATATAGTGGATGCTTGGACATATATATAGAGGACTTTCTTGCTCGACACGATAGTATGCTATCTGGTTGCTCTTTGTTTTAACATGTACACTTGTATTATTATACTGTCTCTTTGATATATGTTGATAAAGGCTTTAGGATGT
Source organism: Agapanthus africanus (assembly GCA_030015575.1). Classification (NCBI taxonomy): domain Eukaryota; kingdom Viridiplantae; phylum Streptophyta; class Magnoliopsida; order Asparagales; family Amaryllidaceae; genus Agapanthus; species Agapanthus africanus. Next base: position 384,844,702 of record JASDDO010000006.1, on the reverse strand, counting down.
GGACTTGACTACTAGGACTATGATGCAAATCATACTAATGGGGCATGGATAGTCCACAAGCACATCCTTTAATAGTTTCTAATCGAGGAGATATCGAGATAGGGCATCGATATTCCAGAGTAAACTAGTGTGTACGTTTCTTGACCCTGTATGGGGCGATGGTTGATCCCACAACCATTGATGTTTGACATCAAAGATTGTACATGGGTGCTCATTAGAGAATGGATACACCGAACATGACTCGCCGAGAACTCCTAAATGGTACCATACTTATCGTCAGATAGCAGTTCTCTGGCGACACTAATACAGGTTAGTCTGTAGATCCGAGATCGTCATAGTGTCTTGTGTGGTTCTGTCACGCCCCGCTTTCCGGTATACTGGCAGAGGGCGCGACGAGGCCGCTACGCATTTACTCAGAAGTAAACACGCTAAGCGTATCTAAGTAATATAAAATAAAATGTACATAAGAGACAAGATGTAAATGAACAGCAAGTTTATTTATTAACATTCTTTTTATAATACAACTGAAATAAAAATACATGGAACAAAAGCAATGCCTAAACAATGGCATAACAGAAATGAAAATGAAATGTACAAGTAAACTAGAGCTCCGGGTTGAAGGCTAGCTGATCCAAGTCCTCGCCGGTGGGCTCTGTCTCCAGAAGGTCCGATCCACCCGACAACATTCCAAAGAAAGAAGAGAAGGAATGTCGTCAGCGAACAATCGCTCGGTAAGTCCCAAAAGTAAGAAGAGACAGAATAAACAGAAGGAGAATATAACTTTTAAAGTTGTATTATTTTGTTAACGCTGTTGTTTGTAGCTTGGTATAGAAAATGCCAGTGTATACGAGAGGAGTCTCAGCCATAGTACAACGGCAATGGAGATTCAGGTTAGGTGCCTTATGGTTACAGTCTCGTGCCACTTTTAACACCTTCCGTACAAATCTACCCCTTATAAGCCCCGCGATGTCTTGATTGTATAGTTTGTAATGTATTGTCTTGTATTATAAATTGTATAGATGGATAACTTGCTGAAACCATGATATCAGTAATGGAACGGATATAATGGATGAACATGTAAATGGAGTATATCCATGGTTCGGTTCGATCAAGTTGTATAGATTGAATAGATTAAGTATATGGATTCATATTGAATTTTGGTTTTATACTTGAATCACATTCAAGTCGGATTGATTATATTTAGACTCAGTGTGAGTCAGACAATTAAAAAGAAATTGAAATCCTGGATTAGGTTTTGATGTTATCGGTAACTGTTGCACATGGACGGCAGGATTTGTGTCTTTTTCCAAGACAATTACCGTATTGATAAGACCTTTTGTTAGGTTGTCTACCTTAAATAGGCAAGCATCCATATCTCTGGCTCCCTGAGGCTCAAGAGACCGATCCAGCTTAAACCTATATTTACTAAGGTCCTTATTGTAATTTAGTATAACTTGAGGGGGTTTTATGTATAAATAGTTTTGGCATAATTTCAAAATACACCTCAAGTATTTAATTATCATTTTTAGAGTTTTCATAGATGTGTATTTTACAATTGTGCAATTTCTAGTAAATAGAACCTAGTTTCCATAGTATATGGTATTTTCTTTCAATGTTGTACTTGTGTTGTATTTGGATGGTATTTTCATATAATAATGATTCCTTTGATTTAGAAAACTTGGAATATTTATATAATTAAAATAGATATTTTGATAATATATATATATAATGAAAATAATTATTTATTTTCTTGTAGAAATCTCATTTTTCTAAAGATAAAATGTATAAAAATTCCATCGAGATCGAATTCTCCTTGCGGTGGTCTGCATCTCGCTTCACTAATCCCGAGGATGTGCGATAATCCGCACCATCCTGAACGGGGTCCCCAAAATGGGTTGTAGATGCGCAAGTGCATGTAAATTGTTAATACATCTTTTTATAGAAAACGGTTTTGTAAGTTTAGTGTATTTATTTGTACAGTCGTATTTCCCGTATTCTATTGTTCCAAAATCAATCGTGCTATGATAGAGATGAGTGTTGTGATGAGATAGGTCATTAGCTCGTGAACTATCTATAGGTATAGTAAGGAATAAAGGTTATAATGTCGAAAAGTAAAGTATGCGGTATTTTTATGAAAAATGCGATAAATATAACAAAAATGATTATTTTGATGTAAAACTTGTTTTATTGAGTTTGTTAATATTTATTAATCAACATATGAGAATATGGTTTTATCTTGTTAAAGAAAAATGTAGTTTTTAAAGAAAACAGAATCGGAAGTCGGACTAACTCCGCTTCCGTTGGGTTTTAGAAATGAAACTTTTTAAAGAAAAATATGAGAGGAGAGATGGGACTTACTGGCTTGTTGGACTAGAGGAAAGAGAGGGGGTCCTAAAGAAGGATTCGGGGCGTCGTTTCGTCGTCGGAAACTTCTTGTATCGTCGCCGGAACTTCGTCGGAGTTTCGCCCTTCATTAACTCCACTTGCACAATATAAGACTTGGGAATTCTTGAGAGTTTTGGTAGGGATTTGTGAGTGAGGAGGGGTGTGAAATGGAATGGTATTTATAGGAAACATTAGGGTTTAGGAATGATGAATGGATGAATTAAAATATGGATTAAAAATGAATTAAATAGGTGATTTATTGCCTCTGGAAAATGTGCAGAATAAATAAGCAATACAGGAGTTAGGGGGAGTCCAAGGGTCTAGGGCAAAAAAAATTTGGGTTGGGCTTGGAAAATCTAGCGGCGCCGATTTATGAAGCATTCTCGCCGGTCCGATCATTGAGGTGGGGGCTTGGATTGGGGGCACGTGTCCCCTACAGTCTGGATACTAATTTGCACATGTTTGTTTTAAGTGTGACCCTTCAGTTTACGTGCAGTGCTCGTGCAAACTCTTGGGCTTATAAAAGATTTAAAAGAAAATTAAATAAAAAGATAATGTGGCCGATGGGATTTGAACTCGGGTGCTATGTCTCAGCAGTGCAAGGTCTTACCAATGTGCTACAAGTACTTTCTTACTGTTCTAAATCAAAACAAATACTTATAGCATTCACAGGAATTGTAAATACCCCCAATGTACATTAACTTTTAATGAATTTTCTGTACATTGAAATTGGAGTTGTTACGAGTTCCCACTGTACTTTGATTTCCTCCCTACCACAGCTCAAAGGAGTCATGCAAACAGGTGGATTTTGGGCACAGTCCCGAGTCATATAGAGGCAGTGAGCGATGGGAGGGGTTTCGCCTCTCCCGGTATAGGGAATTGATGTTGCGCTATGCTCGATTAGTTATAACAGTAGGTCCCTGTCAGGGCTGATGAGATTTACTGGTAAGTGTTATCAGTGGTTTCTCAAACCGTTATGAGCCACACATCGGCATAAATTATTAAGTTACCGGGGTCTGACGTTTCCACCCCCAGACTCGATATGCGACATATCAGACGAAGAGACCGGACTGTACGGTAAGTGTTATTTATAGGCTTTATAGGGGTTTGGATAAGCTTGCTTGTTGATGTTCTAATCGCTCAATACCTGGATAGCTGTTTCGTCTAGCTAGTACCGCTGACGGCTTGTTGGTAACTAATGTGATCGTTACTTACTGCTGGCGTATTGACGAGTCTTTAGAGTCCCACACAGAAGTTTCATAATTCAAGCGAAACGAAGTAGGACAGATATGTTGATATATGCGGGAGCCTGATTAAATACGAGTATGTGATACCGTATTCTAATCTGGCGACATTTGATATCGGTTAGGTTATATGTGATATAACCGGATTATTGAATCAAGTGCTGATTTGATAATATGATATACACATAAATGATATTAGTCGGTTATATATGATATAACCGGATTATTAAATCAAGTGTTGAATTAATAATGTGATGTATATTTATATTTGATATGTTTATATATTAACTAATATTAATGCTCACGAATTATTTTCTTAATATATATATATATATATATATGAACATGGATTTTTCAATTTTGAGAAAATAGAAAAAATGAGGTGGAAAATGGAGAGATATTTGAGGAATGGGTGAAGCATGTTTCATATATTATTTTATTAGTTTGGCTTCACTATTGAAGCATGGTGCATATTTTCTATGTGAAAATATTCATGCTTCAATGAGTGAAGGATATATGTGAGCCATTCTTCGTTTTTTTGCAAGGATGCTAGTTTATTGCTCTTGCTCTCTCCATTTTTCTTCCTCATCTTCCTTCAAGCCCTAACCCTCACATGAGTTGTGAACACTAGGGCTTGTGAGAATTCTAGGTGAGTTAAAAACCCTACTTCATCAACCTACTCTAGATTAACTATTTAGACTAGGTTGTTTCCTTCACTAAAAGTAGATTAGTGAAGAGGTAGCTTAACCTATAGAAACTTCGGGTGGATCATCTTCGGATTGGAAGATCAAGAAACAAGCTCAATCCTTTTTCAAGTGGAGCCATGAGGAGTCGTAGGGACTACTGCTCGGAGCTTGAGAAGGGAAGGATTTGGTCTAAAAAGGTTGTAATTCCATCACTTAGAGTAAAACTTGTTTTATTATCATATAAACCCTTATACTCTAGTTAGATCTTAGGATAGTATAGCTTTGCACCCAAGAATTTTTAAAATTGCATGCTTGATGTCGGTAAAAACCAAGTGATGGTGCTAAGAAACACTTTCATGGTATCAGAGCCAGGCTAGAGTATTAGACGATATTAGTTGAATTACGAAATCGAAACAACTCCGAAAACCGTAAACCCAAAACCCAGTTTCTGTTGATTTTAAAATGTCCTCTGAATTTTTTTTAAACAAGTGCAGAATGTTACATGTGATGCAACTAAAACACCGAAGAAAAACGAGACCATGAATCAACTTTTTGGCCGGTGAAAACCTCCAAATACTCGGCCCGGCTGGCCCACTTTCAAATTTTGGTCTCGTATTTTTTTGGTGTTCTGGTAGCTTGGTTTTAGGGTTTCAGGTAATGTTTGATTTTACCATGTAAGTCTACGGTAGCACCCCGACCGTCAATCCGAGGCCATATGCGGAACAAAAACTTTTTAGGAAACCGGCGCTATCGTAGTCTTTCACCCGGATCGAACCATTAACGCTAAACTAGCTAACTACTAAGAAGTGAGAGTGGCTATACCGATCGATCCGTGTCCTTCGGTCTTTGGCCACCATCCCAAGCTCCTCGCGGTATCTCCGATCTCCGGTCTCCTCGTCGGAAGGGCACCACATCAATGAGTCCTTTTACGGGCTCCCGCTTCATCCGAAGCAACTCGGACACGAAGTTTGCTAACCGACGTGTCCAAGGTGAAGTAGAGAATGTGTGTGATAACTGTCTCTTGACACTCTAGGATTCTCAACACATGAGATGGTTAGAGTGGAGGTAGAAGATGATGCCAATGGTGGAGCTTGTGAGCAAGAAGAAGAAAGAAAAGAGAGGAGCCTTTTGTGTTATTGTGTTGAATTATTGTTGTGAGCACAAGAATGAAAACCCAAGAGCCAACCCCAAGCCTATGGCCGCCCTCTTTCTCTTCATCCATCAATTCAACACAATAAACAAAGCCTAATGTGACATTAGCACAAATAAAGAGACCATGAGTCACTAAACATGTCCATGTCACATTAAATGCACCTCATCATGAAATCCACTCACAATTTCCACATGTAAACATTAATCCAAATGTTTACAACAATAAAAAGATATGGCAACATCTAAAGTAAACTCGTGATGGATCACAAGGATACCCCTCACCTGTATATACATACCTGCATCCGCATTCCGACTGAATGCAAATGCGATGAGACTAAAGTAATCCAACAAATCTAATACTAGGATCCGGCTTAAACCAAAGCCCACTAGTATGATCCGCCTGATCATGATCCGTGCACGACTGCACGTATATGATCGACCCTGCCATAATACCATACGGCCTCTGCAACTTTTCGCCCGAAACTTGAGAAACTGTCTGTGGGGAACTCTAAAGACTCGTCAATACACTGGCTATGGATTTAACCACTAACACGTCAGTGGTACTAGCTGTACGTAACGGGATACCAGGTATTGACCAAAAGGGAGGTCGATGAGCGAACTCATCCTGGCACCCTACTGAGCCTGTCAGTGACAATATCCGTACAGTCCGGTCCGTTCGTCTATGAGTATCGCATGTCGGGCCTAGGGGGTTGGTAAAAGTCAGACCCCTAAAAGCGGTACAAGTCGTGTCGGAGTGTAGCCCAGAACACCCTGAGATACTACTGTAATACCTACCAGTAAATCTCCTGCCTTGGCCAAGAACTTCGTGTAATGGCTCTCCTAGACACAACGCGATCTCACCCCCAATACCGGGAGAGACGAAACCCCTGCCGATCCGCTCACTGCCTCCATGTGGCTCCGGACTGTACCCAACTAAAACCTGTTTGCACGACTCCTTTGAGCCGTGGTAGGGTAGTAATCAAAGCACGGTGGGAACTCACATGAGACAAATGACGATCTCAGGTCGATGAACTAACCTGTACACATGTTACCAGGGAACTGCTATCTGACGCTAGGTATAAAACCAACTAGCATGTTCCCGGCGAGTCCTGTCCGGTGTACTCATAACCCAATGAGCACCTGTATACATCTTAGGTGATCCAACTGACACCAATGGCTTGTGAGACCGGCCATCGCCCCTCGTCGGGGTCTGGACTGTATACACTAGTCTACTAATAGAGTATCGATGCCCAGTCTCGAAACTCCCACGACTAGGGGTCTGGACTGTATACACTAGTCTACTAATAGAGTATCGATGCCCAGTCTCGAAACTCCCACGACTAGGGACCACTTTAAGGATGTGCTTATAGACTACCCAACTCTCATGTATATGGTCACCATCATACTGCTGGTAGTAAAGCAAGAATCCTAAGGGCTCTATCAACGCGTAATAATGATCTGTAATATCACCTAAAGCTGTACACGATGATAAAGATAAACCAGATAGCATACTATCATCTTGAGTAAGACTGTCCTACCGGTATAGGTCCTCCTTCAATCATTGCAATCACGTGCCTGCGATCCAATAATTGACTTTGAGGGCACTATATCCAACAATCTCCCACTTGCACTTAAGGCTAATTATTGCGATGTCGCATACTCACAGCCCGTGTGATACTGAACACCCAACTCCTCTACTGATCAGTCTCACAAAACCCATTTGTGAAACTATTGCGTTCGAGGAATAGCCTCAGTGAGTGGATCAGCCCTGATGTTTCTTTCTATGGCTCTCTTTATCTCAAGTTCGCGGAGAAAGCCATCTCCCGAAATGAGCAATACCTGTCTTAGAATATGTCTGGATATCTGATGGGACCTAGTTCACAAATGAACTCCAAATCCAAACTTCTTTAGACTGTATCGTCAACTGAACTTAATCAGTATCCTGCGCCATACCTCCCTCAGTATCCGCTTGGATCTCCTGTCCAAACTACTGCCCCTCGTCAGAGGGAAAACTATAACTCTGACAGTCACTCTGTCATCCAGGTCACCTTGGAAGCCTGGAATGATAACCGTCTCCCAAAAGTGGCTGTTGTTATCATATCCCTAGAATATCCGCTTATGTTCATAAAATGCTTCCGAACGCTTCTCCACGATTGGATTAATATCAACTTATTACATATAGTACAAAAACAACATCTGGTGTGGTACTTGATATCTCATGATTGACTCAATTACCTAAGCAAGTGATATGCCAATCATGCGCATCCCTCTCATCTTTAGTCTGCAAGACACCTTTAGAGAGGGTGACTCCATCACTTGCAGGTATACTACCGTACCAAGAGTCGTCCATTCTAAAACACCTTTAGAATGTTGTCTAAGTACCCAGATTGGGAAACTACCCAAATATAGATCTAAAACCATAGATCTAGTAACCAGAATATTTGATATAATATCCATATCCTATGTGGAGAAACCATTGTGTGACAACCACAGTATAACCGATTGTAGATAGGAAGTTTACTTCCTACACTGTGTATGACATCCAAATACCAGGACATCACACCCTACTACCTTCTTAACAGATCCATCCCCTATTCCGATGAAGTCAAAATCCATGACTGTCATATCAAAAATAGATGGTCTATCTCCGCTATATCTGCTTTAGTCTATAAATAGACACAAGCTACCTGTCCACTATGCTTTCGCTGCTCCCACTGACCACAACAACCCTCTGGTAGAATCATATACACGTGCACTTCTAAAACTAGTTTAGAACGATGCTATACTCATCCTCCTGCCGGGTCTCATAGTCTAGAATAGCAGTAATGGCAAGTCTGGATAAACAAGAACCTCCCTGTCACCGTCCTTGAGGATACCGGAATACCTCTTGGGTGCTTGAGGTTACCCTCCATATCTGTGGAGTGGCCAATGGAATGTCAAACCAGATTGAATCTTTAGGTTCTTATCAAATTTTCAGTAATCGTTTGCGGTTCTGGAATCACTTCCAGTTCTACCATACTCCCACTACTGTTTTCTGAAAATGTCCATTTTACTAAAACTGTGGCGAGTCAAGAACAATATCACCATTGATCTTCCAGATGGTAGAAAGTTAACCCTCGTCATAGCCCGGGTCAACCCACAAACAGCCATTACAGAAACGTGCCTTGAGTTATCCAGAGTCTGGTTTTAAGCATAAGCCGGACAACTCCCCGTACCTTAACATCGTTAAGATATGAACCGTTCTATATCCAATATAGAAACGGATGCACTGATTTAATTGGAACCAGATTCAAATCATGCAGCTGTCTCCAGTGCATGTAAACTAAATGGAAGGAGGCCGATCAGCGTTACCCAACTTAGGAATGCATCCAAATATGAGTAACCTGAAAGAGAAACAAATTTCTCAAAATCATTACTATCAACTGAATACCGAATACAAGTATCTACATCTTCGATCACCTTGAAGAATCCTGATACTTGCAATACCTGGTTCTCTACTTTATTCTTATACCTATAACTTCTCAAAATTTAGATCTTGCATTTCTACAAAACACTTGTCTAAAAACTAGAGAAGTCACAAGTAAACAGAATATAGTACGAGGACCAACCCCTCTGTCCTAATGGACACTGGACAACATACATTACCTTGTATAAGTCCGCTGAGTTGAATAACTCAAACCATGTGCGTCGTAGGTTGAAAACTGTACTATGGTTATGAAGAATTACACCGCTGTTGAATGCTCCTTACCTAACCATCAACTGATATAGGTAAATGTCATAGACATAATTTCAAAAAGTTATATCTCACTTTATAAAAATAAACGTAAAGATATATCAATTTGAAATTAGTGCATAACAACGGATATTCAAAACCAAATATTTGTCGTCCGGCAAACACCCAGGCGATTTCCTCAAATATCACCAATTACAACGAATCCCGATATAATGAGGATGATCACCTAATTCCCAATAATTTACTCCCACTCATCATCTGTAAAACCATACAGATGTGAAAATCAAACCTGGTAAATACATACCCTGGAGTAAGGGTCTAATTGGGAAATCAGTTTTCTATTAACAATACACAATGCAACTAAAACATGAAAATGTTTCGATGGGGTATCCTGGTATTCCTAGTAATGACTCTTCCATTATCAGATTCACAACTGTAACCGTATATTTCTTTGCCATCTCTCCAAATCCCTTTATTTGTCTTTAGTCATTACCTTCTGTACACCACCTTTAGGCCAAATGGTTTTCTTCATTCCCTACCGTTCGGCACCAGCCTATGGTTTGGAAGAAGACTATCCATTAAGCATAATGGGTGTACTCTCATAATCCTAGGAGCACTCGCAACGCGAGAGAAGGTAAAGATAAAAGACAACTGAATAAACCTTATTCCTATTTCTCCTGAACCAGAATCCATTTCCGAACTGGAACACGTTCCTTCGAGTTCGTATATAACCATACGATGGATTATCCAAATAACTGTGGATCTTCGTAGTGATACGGAGTGCTCTGGAGAAATACAAAGGTGAAGTAGGAGTGGCGATGAAATATTTGGTTTGGTCGTGAATAGCAGTCGCAATTTACTTTGCCCTCTTTCTAGTCCCTTTATTTGTCTTTACTTATTACCTTCTGTATACCTTTCTTAGGCTAATCGGTTTTCTTCATTCCCTACCTTTCGGCACCTGCCTATAGTTTGGATGAAGACTATCCAATTAGCGTAATAGGTGTACCGTCCTAATCCAAGGAACACTCACAACCTGAGAGAAGGTAAAAGGAAAAGACAACTGAATGGTCCTATTCATTTTCTCCAGAACCGGAAACCATTCTCGAAACCGGAACAAGTAACTTCGAGTTCGTATATAACCATACGATGGTTTTATCCAATGGAAGTGGACGTTCGTAGTGATACGAAATGTTCCGTAGAAAAAAGGGTAAAAAGTAGGAGTGGCAATGAGGTATGCAACTCAGACAATCCAAAAGCCAGTGTTTTAAGAAGGTTCGGTTAATCTTGGTCACTGAGTCATAGTCTAGGGTCGGGCCATGGTCGCTGCCAAAGAGAGAGAGAAAAGAAACACTCTGCGTGCACTCTAAGCTAGATCAGAATGGTTATCAATTTATCTAATCAGGAAACCTCCCACTATAACCTCAAATTCTTCTCCAAACCTGAAAGAAGAATTAGTCGGGATCACCCGAAGAGTAAACCAACTCATCAGTGGGAATCGGGATCCAACTATCATCGCATGATAACGTGATGGAATCCACTCACGCTATCATACTCCAGAAGGTATGCGCATGCCTGGCAAGTTTCAATTTCTTTAGAAACCCCCAATGTGATTTTTACCCCAAGCGGTTTATGACCTTGACTTTGGCCAACAAATCATAACCCGAAAGTCAAGTTCTACCCGTCATTGTCCTGATTGATTTAGACCCACCCGCACACACCCTTGACTTTGGCTAACAAAGTGGTACGACTGTCATAAACCAATGCATATCCATGCAACGGACAAGCAACACACAGCTACCGCACACGATGCCTTGACTTTGGCCAACAAACATCGCACGAATACTATGCGCTACTTATCCGAAATAACGGAGGGCTACGGCTGGTTTTTGGCGAAAAACCTTTAACGTAATGAACTTGATATCGTTGAAGGAATCCAAGTGGTTTTATAAAAATATAGTGGCGAAAACCTTTACTGAAGAGGTCACTCCCGGTGAAGGGATCTCGGCTCTTTCCCCGTAGAATGGGGTGTAGGATATTCCAACTGAATACCACGATGCAACGCAAAAAGTAATCGACTATAGTGAAGTTATTACCCTGACGCAAACTTCTGCCCAAGGGGTCACTCCCGGTGAAGGGATCTCGGCCCTTGCCTCGTCGACTGAGGTGCTGGATATTCATAACCGAATACCACTGTGCAAAACAAAAGAGAACGTCCTTGTAATAACAGCTTTTTGAAAAATTGTTCCAACAACATCAAACAGGTTTGTTTAGCTTGCATTGATCTAAATCAACGCAGTCCCATCAATTGATCACACCAATAAAGAACGAAAATATTATGTACGTGTATGCCATCCACATTCGCCACTGGGTCTTACCATCACCCGTTAGGTTACTTAACTAACGACAGAGCGGGGAATGGACTAGCGCGGATGTAAAATATATACAACATCTACTAGTATATATATATCAATAAATAATAATCGCTCATGGCATGATAAATGCAACATCACAGAAATGTAATAAGCATCACAGAGCAATACAGATAATCTGGGATCTCTGGGTTTCCTTTGAGCCGCAAGTAAAACCCGACGTTCCCCTGGTCGTGTGGATAACCTGTGTAATGAAATCCTAGACCCCTACGGGTGCGGCAAGTTACCCGCCAAAACCTGAAGCGAGGCAGCCCCCTTGACACGCCCCGCTTCCCAAAATACGGAATACGAGGGGTAGACAAGGCCAGCCATGCTCCTACGGTCAAGGAAATGTCCTGCCGTAGTCACACTTCGGCTTCTAGTTTTTCATGGTAAACAGTAAATGATGCGCAGGTAATGAGAAATGCAGTAACTGAAAGAAACAATAATATAAACTGACCTGATGGGAAACAAACGAATGTAACTCGGAATGGCAAGTCAAGGAGTCTGTGATGCACGTCTAGTTCTGATCCAGGCTAAATCTTCTCATCACACTGAGCATGCATACTCAGGTCGTCAGGGCGACACAATAGCAATATAATATATATAAAATCAAGTGACAGTTCTAACAGTGGTATTAGATATGAATAACAGTAAATCAATGACAGCATGAATATGAATGTGCAGTAATCAATGCAGCGGAGCAGTAAAGCAGTAGAACGATATGTCACGTATGTCAACACAGTATATAAGGTATATAAATGCCAGTATCCCTATCAGTCTCTAAGTCTCACTGTACAGGTCACTAAGCCTATCGTCAGTCTAAGTGTGAGAGTCAACCACTCGTGAGTGTCCTCCACCCAAGGGTAGAACCCAAGAGCAAGGGACCACGGGCCCAACATGTAACATGTATATCACGGTGTATATCACATACCCTGTAAATCTCCATATAACTCCCTAAATATATAAGCCGGCATGGGACTCCCGAGATTCTGTTGAATTCACACTTAAACTACCCCACACCCCGTGGTCTACATCAAACGCTAACCATAACCCTAAATACTAATCGATCCGTGACAAGTCTGCGCGAGAACTGGAGGCAGGACCTCCATCAAGCACGTCCCGATTAATACCTAAGATAAATGGCAGTGTCTGATGCCTTATCTGTGACACCCGTGCAAGCGCTTCCATAAGTGTCCCATACCACTTATAGTTACACGTACACGCATCCCACAGACGTCGACAATGCAATAGAATAATAGGGTCACTGATTGTGTATAAGTACGTATCACTTTCACTTATTCACGGATACACGAACACTGACGTACTTGCCACAATCATCACTAAAATCTAACACTGGGTAAATGCACGATATCACTAGGTTATCACTGCAATGATATGATTATGATATGATACGTAAACAGTATATGAAGCACGATTAAGGTGTCATAAAAAAACAGTATTCTATCACTTGCACGATTTATCATGAAACGTACGTATATAATTTAGCGAAATGATAAACAGGTAGTAATTAGTATGTTTAGTTTTCCATCCATCAAATTTGGTTTTAAGCTAATCGGGTTCCAGAATCATTAATTATAACCATTTCATTTTAAGCGCTCGCGGCTGGAAATCCGATTTCAGAATCAGAAGTCCGTTTCGCAACGCATTTTTATCCCGGTTGGGATCAGATTTTAGCGATGCTACAGTTGGATGAAATCTAGGGTTTTCAGTAAGGTTTTCAACGCAACAGACGGATCTTCGATCGCGTCTGCACGTCAGGAGTTATACACTGTTTAACACTAATATGTCAGTTCTGATTCTGTTGGGACTGTTATGCGTCCCGATCTTTTAAATTACAGAATAAATAACAAATGGTAACGAAACAGAATGAAACCAATTGTGTTGTCTAGCTAACAGTTTTATCTATAATAAACAGTGAAGTTCCGCAACTTACAAGTTAAGGAAATCCTGTGGTGCTCATTACGGAACAGCAAGCAGCAATTTGAGTCGCTCTGGACTGCAGTCCAGAGTCGCACTCCGATCCCATTATCGTCACGGTTTAAGTACTGGAATGTCTGGGAACTAGTATAGGGTTAAAGTTCGTCAAGATGGCTTCGATTTGAGCCCTCGAACGCACCATTATAGTATGAATATAATTTATGGTGAATTTAACGGTTTTCAGGTACAATAAAATTACAGTTTTACGATTAAACTTGGGGGTAGTTGTTTTAGTCGTCAACGGTCATATTTTCCAACGAATTTCACACATTAAATTCACGGCCACACGGGCCAACTTATACCAGTTAGTTCCGTCAAATTAAATGATAATTTCCTATGAGAACAAGCATCGAACAGTTATGTTGTAATATTTAACACAGGGTAAAGCATGGAATATATCTACGATTATCATTCGTAATTAATAATAAGTAGCATGTGGCAAGTGGGGACTTGCCTGGAGGTGCACGGCAATGAGGTACAGTATGGACACGCGACGAGCTAGCACCACGACGGCAACGGCTCCGGGTGAGCTCGGGTCTGTTCTCGGCCAGTGGGGGCTCGGGCGTCGTCGGGGTGTCTGCGTTGGTCGCAGCTGTAGCTGGTGGGCTGCAGTTTGTTGGTTGGCCGGTGATGGGTCGGCAACTGTGTGGCTCGAGTTGGGTGAGAAGAGAGATCGAGAGAGTTAGGGAGAGTGTAGGCAGAGAGAGAGTCTAGAGAGAGAGAGAAATAGGTTTAGAGAGAGAGAGAGAGACAGAGAAATAGAGAGTGAGAGAGAGAAATAAGTTTAGAGAGAGAGAGACAGAGAAATAGAGAGTGAGAGAGAGAAAGAGGTTTAGAGAGAAGCAGGAAGAGAGAGAGAGAGAGATCAGGGAGAGAGAAATAGCAGAGAGAGTGAAAACGAGAAGGATGATGTTGGCGACGATGATGGTGCGGTCGACGAGGGGCACAGGGGCTCGCCGACGAGAGGGCGCCGGGGCACCGAGCTCGAGAGCAGGGGGTTCGTGGTGCAGGGGAGAGTTCTGTGGTGGTTGGGGAATGTGTAGGTGAGGGTTTTAGGAGGAGGTTAGGGTTAGGTGATAAAGGAGGAGGAAGTTCGTCGTCGTCGTCGTCGAGGGGAGTGGCTGCAGCTTGGAGGCAGTGGGTTGGGTTTGCGAGATGAAGAGAGGGGAAGAGAAGAATGGAAGAAAGAGAGAGAACGCGAGGGGAGAGAGATAGGGAAGATGAGGGCAGTGACGGTGTGGAAGGCGGTCGAGGCTGCGCCGGCGGTGTGCCAGGACTAGAGTGGTGGGAGTTTGAGGGGGAGAGGGGGAAGTGTGTACAAGGGCGTGAGGGAGAAGGAGGAGTGCATCAATTGGGGAGCGGGTCGTAAGGGAAACACGCGCGTCGTGGGCGCGAGGAGTGGGGCACGGCGCGAGCGTGGGCGAAGGAGGCGGCGGAGAAGTCGGATCGTGCGGGGGTGGGTAAAGAAAATAGCCGTTGGGGGAGAAGAACTGTAGGTGCGGGTCGGGTCGAAGTGGGCGCGGGTGAGGGGATGAAGCGGGCGCGGGCCGGACCAACGTGAGCTGGGCCAGAGGGAAAAAGAAAAATTTTAGATGGAAACAAAAGAAACAGGCCGGGCTTTAAACTAAAGAATAGATTTAGAATGGTGATTGGGCCGGGTTAATAAATAGGAAAAAATGGGCTTAAGAAAATGAGTTTAGTCTATTTTTTAAAAGATGGGCTAAGGGAAATGAACGGGCTGGGTAGTTAAAAATAATTAAATATGAAATTGGGGTTCTATGAATAATAGGAAGACTTAAATTTAATAAATAGGGAAAGGGGCTCACTAGGATAAATGGGCTGAGGAAAGGTGGGTTATCTCACTAGGATAAATGGGCTGAGGAAAGGTGGGTTAGGCCGGAATAGAAATAATAAGTAAAGCAAAATGAAGAGACCGGCTGGGAAATAAAATGGGGGAGTGGAGAACTAAAAATAGATTGGAAAATTTAAAATAATGAATAGTTATAAAATTTTATAGGTGAAAAAGAAAATACGGGTATAGACGTACAAAAAGGGCTGGGTATTACATCATACCACCCTTACAAAAATTTCGTCCTCGAAATTTAAAACTAAACGAAAGGTTATACAAACATAGGCGAAAGCTATCATATTGCTAACTAACACATAAGGGTTTATTAGAACTCCGTGAACGAAGAAATTTGAAGGCATAAACATGTAGAACAGCATACAGAAGATAAGTCTAAATATGTATAAGGTATGAATAACTATAAGAGCAATTTACAAGTACACGAGAACATAAATAATAATGATGAACAAAAATAATCAAGGCGTATTCAATAAAACCGAAATCCAAACATGTGCACGTATAAGTATATTAAAGGTAGCACGACAGAAAAATAAGTATAAGGCACAATCATTTATAATGGTAATCATAGGCATAAAACCCGAAAATAAAATAATAAGAATAAAGTAGTGGAAGTTTAGTCGGTAAATAAACCATTTGAGGAAAGCGTATCGGTCAAATATTTTTTAAAAATAGCTTAGAAAACTCATTTAGTGAAAATAAGAAACATGGAACAAAATATACACGGTGCAAGGTTGCGCTAGTGAAAATAAAGATAATAGTAGGGTGCTTTGAAATACATAAAGCTAAGTAGTCAATAATGCGCACTTTTCGACAAATACAAGATAATGAAAATCAAATTTTCGAATAATAAGGTCTTTAAATATATATATAGGGTAATAGGAAAACATATAAAATGTATAGGGCTAGCTAAGGTAAGGATTACAAGAAAATGTGGATCATTCAATGGTCGGAGTATGGCGGCTTTAGGCTGAAGATCAAGAAGATTGGGATCAGGTCAGCACAGAAAATAAGGATGAGCAAAAGAGGACCATAAGGAGAAAAATGTATGGGGAGGATACTGGTCGGTACATCATGCGAATCAAAAATTTGAAAAGTTAATGAACTCGGTATTTCATAAGAAAGGTCCTCCTCCCAGAAGGATCTCAAACAGGATACAGACGAATGATGAATGGTGGCTCATTCCAAAGATCAGGGTGCGGTACTCTCTAATCGAAACAAGGGTGAAAACTATACAATGAGTAGGAGTGGACAGTCAGGGATCTCAGCAGGAAAATAAATGTATATGGACGATAAACAAGTATCAAGCGAACCAATAATCAAAAGGTTTACGAATTCAGAAGATTTATTTCATTCAAGAAAATTTGAAACAAAGCATTCCCAAAGGCGAAAAGTGGCCCTAAACTATACACATTTTATTTGGCCAGAAGACAACATCAAAAGAAATTCCGTCAGTCGCGGTTGTGAAGATTCAGCAGGTTACGGTAGGCTCGCGCACTCAGGTAGGGGCGTCCATTTCCATATCGTCTCGCAGGCATCGCCACTGGAAGTTATTCCACAGCAGGATCCTGATCTTCTGATCCTTCTTCCTCGGATGGAGCTTCTTCATCGAGGTCCGATTCTATGTGATGCTCTTCCATGGGGTCTTCCTCCACTGGATTTTCTTCTATCGGTTCTTCCTCGTGATCTTCTTCTATTGGGTTTTCCTCAGGGTCTCCTTCTTCTTCGTCGGAATTAGTTATCAAGTCAAACTCTGGGGCGGCTACTCCTTCGTCCTCTGAATCGTCGTTTCCGAAATTGACCTGGGGACCGTTGATCTCATCGTCAGAACTCAACAGCGTGTGGTCTAAGGAAATGCAAGATTGTGCATCCTCATCCAGGTGCGGCGCTGCTCCAGGGTGGGCCATGGTCTGAAAAGAAAAGTCATGATTAGGCAGTGGAATACATCAAGGAAAAAGCTCAGGGTACGAAGTATAGGAAAATTATGCGGTTGCAGGGACTGAAAGATCAGGATTAAAATGCTGTGATAATGAATAGAATTAGATAAATAGAAAGCAAGAGAATGATACATATATTACGATTCAAATTTTCATTGCATTCAATCAAAAGTTCAGCGGATACAAGATTTCAAACGGAAAGAAATATTCATAAAAAGATGACAACATAATGCTGAAATTGGAAAACAGGAAAATTCTTCTTTGATTGCTAGGCCGCTGCATTCTCGTCTCGCGAGTTGAAACCTGTGTTGGGTCCGCCTAATCCTCGAAATTCGAACTACGCATTAATCCTCACTTGGCATAAGTAGGGAGTGTGGACGAGTCTCCTCCCTGTAGTTCTTTCCTTTCTGGGCAGCCGTTGATGAGATGTTCGCTGGACCCACAAATCAGACATTTCCCTTGGGCGCGGCGACAATCCCTCTGAAAATGTCCTGGCCTCCTACAGTACCCACAACATAGGATCTTCTGCTGCTTCTGCCGCGGAGAAACAAATTGGCGCTTCATCTTCCTCTCTTTTCCTCGTCTAACGGGGATCCCTTTATGATTGGAGACAGCCTCTGGTGCCTGGTTCATCTGTCTTCTCAGTCCTTCAGCCAACAAGTCATTTGTTCGCTCCTGGGCTTCCTTTAAACCTTGCAGTACACTCAGGATCTCAATGGTCTGATTCTGGGGAGCGGATATAGATGAAGAGTCGTTAGAAGACATGATCCTGAAACAATTATTTTTGAGGATGATATAAGTCACAAGCTAAACGAATCAAAATATAATATGGATAGGACGAAGATTCAAGAATATCAGAGGTGATGAATTTATTACAAGTGGGGAATCAACTGTATGACTTTAGGTCACTTGAATAGGGTACGGTAGTGCAATTGCAAACCACGTAACCTTGTCAAGTCACCCGAAACCATAGCGAATGGATAGCTGAACACACGATGTGAATATAGATCAAGGATATCAAGTTTACAATCTAGACTGAAGGATGTCTTAGATTGTCAAGCTATACACGGAAAACTGCAATCCCAATCGAAGCAAAACCTGGCTCTGATACCAACTAAACCATGTCACGCCCCGCTTCCCAAAATACGGAATACGAGGGGTAGACAAGGCCAGCCATGCTCCTACGGTCAAGTAAATGTCCTGTCGTAGTCACACTTCGGCTTCTAGTTTTTCATGGTAAACAGTAAATGATGCGCAGGTAATGAGAAATGCAGTAACTGAAAGAAACAATAATATAAACTGACCTGATGGGAAACAAACGAATGTAACTCGGAATGGCAAGTCAAGGAGTCTGTGATGCACGTCTAGTTCTGATCCAGGCTAAATCTTCTCCTCACACTGAGCATGCATACTCAGGTCGTCAGAGCGACACAATAGCAATATAATATATATAAAATCAAGTGACAGTTCTAACAGTGGTATTAGATATGAATAACAGTAAATCAATGACAGCATGAATATGAATGTGCAGTAATCAATGCAGCGGAGCAGTAAAGCAGTAGAACGATATGTCACGTATGTCAACACAGTATATAAGGTATATAAATGCCAGTATCCCTATCAGTCTCTAAGTCTCACTGTACAGGTCACTAAGCCTATCGTCAGTCTAAGTGTGAGAGTCAACCACTCGTGAGTGTCCTCCACCCAAGGGTAGAACCCAAGGGCAAGGGACCACGGGCCCAACATGTAACATGTATATCACGGTGTATATCACATACCCTGTAAATCTCCATATAACTCCTTAAATATATAAGCCGGCATGGGACTCCCGAGATTCTGTTGAATTCACACTTAAACTACCCCACACCCCGTGGTCTACATCAAACGCTAACCATAACCCTAAATACTAATTGATCCGTGACAAGTCTGCGCGAGAACTGGAGGCAGGACCTCCATCAAGCACGTCCCGACTAATACCTAAGATAAATGGCAGTGTCTGATGCCTTATCTGTAACACCCGTGCAAGCGCTTCCATAAGTGTCCCATACCACTTATAGTTACACGTACACGCATCCCACAGACGTCGACAATGCAATAGAATAATAGGGTCACTGATTGTGTACAAGTACGTATCACTTTCACTTATTCACGGATACACGAACACTGACGTACTTGCCACAATCATCACTAAAATCTAACACTGGGTAAATGCACGATATCACTAGGTTATCACTGCAATGATATGATTATGATATGATACGTAAACAGTATATGAAGCACGATTAAGGTGTCATAAAAAAAACAGTATTCTATCACTTGCACGATTTATCATGAAACTTACGTATATAATTTAGCGAAATGATAAACAGGTAGTAATTAGTATGTTCAGTTTTCCATCCATCAAATTTGGTTTCAAGCCAATCGGGTTCCAGAATCATTAATTATAACCATTTCATTTTAAGCGCTCGCGGCTGGAAATCCGATTTCAGAATCAGAAGTCCGTTTCGCAACGCATTTTGATCCCGGTTGGGATCAGATTTTAGCGATACTACAGTTGGATGAAATCTAGGGTTTTCAGTAAGGTTTTCAACGCAATAGACGGATCTTCGATCGCGTCTGTACGTCAGGAGTTATACACTGTTTAACACTAATATGTCAGTTCTGATTCTGTTGGGACTGTTATGCGTCCTGATCTTTTAAATTACAGAATAAATAACAAATGGTAACGAAACAGAATGAAACCAATTGTGTTGTCTAGCTAACAGTTTTATCTATAATAAACAGTGAAGTTCCGCAACTTACAAGTTAAGGAAATCCTGTGGTACTCATTACAGAACAGCAAGAAGCAATTTGAGTCGCTCTGGACTGCAGTCCAGAGTCTCACTCCGATCCCATTATCGTCACGGTTTAAGTACTGGAATGTCTGGGAACTAGTATAGGGTTAAAGTTCGTCAAGATGGCTTCGATTTAAGCCCTCGAACGCACCATTATACTATGTATATAATTTATGGTGAATTTAACGGTTTTCAGGTACAATAAAATTACAGTTTTACGATTAAACTTGGGGGTAGTTGTTTTAGTCGTCAACGGTCATATTTTCCAACGAATTTCACACATTAGATTCACGGACACACGGGCCAACTTATACCAGTTAGTTCCGTCAAATTAAATGATAATTTCCTATGAGAACACGCATCGAACAGTTACGTTGTAATATTTAACACAGGGTAAAGCATGGAATATATCTACGATTATCATTCGTAATTAATAATAAGTAGCATGTGGCAAGTGGGGACTTGCCTGGAGGTGCACGGCAGCGAGGTACAGTACGGGCACGCGACGAGCTAGCACCACGACGGCAACGTCTCCGGGTGAGCTCGGGTCTGTTCTCGGCCAGTGGGGGCTCGGGGCGTCGTCGGGGTGTCTGCGTTGGTCGCAGCTGTAGATGGTGGGCTGCAGTTTGTTGGTTGGCCGGTGATGGGTCGGCAACTGTGTGGCTCGAGTTGGGTGAGAAGAGGGATCGAGAGAGTTAGGGAGAGTGTAGGCAGAGAGAGAGAGTCTAGAGAGAGAGAGAGAAATAAAGAGTGAGAGAGAGAAATAGGTTTAGAGAGAGAGAGAGAGACAGAGAAATAGAGAGTGAGAGAGAGAAATAAGTTTAGAGAGAGAGACAGAGAAATAGAGAGTGAGAGAGAGAAAGAGGTTTAGAGAGAAGCAGGAAGAGAGAGAGAGAGAGAGATCAGGGAGAGAGAAATTGCAGAGAGAGTGAAAACGAGAGGGATGATGTTGGCGACGATGATGGTGCGGTCGACGAGGGGCACAGGGGCTCGCCGACGAGAGGGCGCCGGGGCACCGAGCTCGAGAGCAGGGGGTTCGTGGTGCAAGGGAGAGTTCTGTGGTGGTTGGGGAATGTGTAGGTGAGGGTTTTAGGAGGAGGTTAGGGTTAGGTGATAAAGGAGGAGGAAGTTCGTCGTCGTCGTCGTCGTCGAGGGGAGTGGCTGCAGCTTGGAGGCAGTGGGTTGGGTTTGCGAGATGAAGAGAGGGGAAGAGAAGAATGGAAGAAAGAGAGAGAACGCGAGGGGAGAGAGATAGGGAAGATGAGGGCAGTGACGGTGTGGAAGGCGGTCGAGGCTGCGCCGGCGGTGTGCCGGGACTAGAGTGGTGGGAGTTTGAGGGGGAGAGGGGGAAGTGTGTACAAGGGCGTGAGGGAGAAGGAGGAGTGCATCAATTGGGGAGCGGGTCGTAAGGGAAACGCGCAAGTCGTGGGCGCGAGGAGTGGGGCACGGCACGAGCGTGGGCGAAGGAGGCGGCGGAGAAGTCGGATCGTGCGGGGGTGGGAAAAGAAAATAGCCGTTGGGGGAGAAGAACTGTAGGTGCGGGTCGGGTCGAAGTGGGCGCGGGTGAGGGGATGAAGCGGGCGCGGGCCGGGCCAACGTGAGCTGGGCCAGAGGGAAAAAGAATAATTTTAGATGGAAACAAAAGAAACGGGCCGGGCTTTAAACTAAAGAATAGATTTAGAATGGTGATTGGGCCGGGTTAATAAATAGGAAAAAATGGGCTTAAGAAAATGAGTTTAGTCTATTTTTTAAAAGATGGGCTAAGGGAAATGAACGGGCTGGGTAGTTAAAAATAATTAAATATGAAATTGGGGTTCTATGAATAATAGGAAGACTTAAATTTAATAAATAGGGAAAGGGGCTCACTAGGATAAATGGGCTGAGGAAAGGTGGGTTATCTCACTAGGATAAATGGGCTGAGGAAAGGCGGGTTAGGCCGGAATAGAAATAATAAGTAAAGCAAAATGAAGAGACCGGCTGGGAAATAAAATGGGGGAGTGGAGAACTAAAAATAGATTGGAAAATTTAAAATAATGAATAGTTATAAAATTTTATAGGTGAAAAAGAAAATACGGGTATAGACGTACAAAAAGGGCTGGGTATTACACCCCTTCAACAAAGTGAATGGACCACCCAGCACTTCACGGAATCTGGTAACTTGAGCACCCCTCCTTGGGTCAACCTATATCCCCTACGAGTGCGGCGAATAGCCCGCCAATTGTAGAGTAAAGCCCCCTCCGTCTCAAAGCCATGAGATGTGGGACCGTTGCCCTCTAGAACCCGGATATCCGTGGACCCCACCGCGGGGTAATCCAAGTACGGAAAATAAAAATATGTACAACAGGTGCATCGACCTCAACCCGGTCGTGCCCCAAAAGAAATATACAAACAGGCAGTGAAGGCAGTCCACATGTCGGACGCTCGCCCCGCAATATCAAATGTACAAATGTAATCAAACTATACTACCATTGCTCCAAGCTATCCACCACGACAAATCCGCAACATCACAGCACAACACAGAACATCAACGTGAATGTCACGTTCGCAAATCCGTCTAAAAGAGCTATAGCAATTAGACAAGATTTACCGCTCGAATGACATTCACGGTCACAGATATAATGTAAGTACTGTTCTAATGTGCTTAAAACATCGATCGATCGATCGAAATTTTCGAATTGTATTTTCATTTCTGTGTGCTTGCTGTCGAATTTCAAAGTTGTTCAAAAAATTATTTTAGGCATTTTAAAAATACATGCAGGCACAACTATGTAAGTCTATGGTAACGCCCCGGCTGTCAATCCGAGGCCAAATGCGGAAATAAAAACATTTTAGGAAATCGGCGCTATCGTAGTCTTTCACCTGGATCGAACCATTAACGCTAAACTAGCTAACTACTAAGAAGTCAGAGTGGCTATACCGATCGATCCGAGTCCTTCGGTCTTTGGCCACCATCCCAAGCTCCTCGCGGCATCTCCAATCTCCGGTCTCCTCGTCGGAAGGGTACCACATCGATGAATCCTTTTACGGGCACCCGCTTCAAACCGAAGCAACTCGGACACGAAGTTTGCTAGCCGACGTGTCCAAAGTGAAGTAGAGAATGTGTGCGATCATTTTGTCTCAAGCATCTATTGATTCTCAATGCATGAGAGTGTATGGATGGAGATTGAAGATGATGCCATTAATGGAGATAGTGAGCTCAAGAAGAAAGAGGGAGAAGAAGAAGTCTTTCTTTTTCTTATGTGTTGTAATGATAAAATGAGAGTGAGCTAGAATTATCAACCTAAGAGCAAATCCCAAGCCATATGGCTGCCCTCTCTCTCTCCTCTTATCATTTCAACACATAAATCAATCTAAAATGTGACATATGCACAAATAAAGAGACCAAGAGTCATCACTTGTGCATGTGTCACAATTAATGCTCCTAATCATGACTTTGAGCTCACAATTTCCATTTGCAAATATTAATCCAAATGTTTTCAACAATAAAAAGAGAATGGTATCTACTAAAGTAAACTCGTGACGGATCATAAGGATACCCCTCACCTGTATATACATACCTGCATCCGCATTCCGACTGAATGCGAATGCAATGAGACGAAAGCAATCCAACAAATCTAATATTAGGATCTGGTTTAAACCAAAGCCCACTAGTATGATCCGTCCGATCATGATCCGTGCACTACTGTACGTATATGATCGAACCCTGCCATAATACCAGACGGCCTCTACAACGTTTCGCCCGAAACTTAAGAAACTGTCTGTGGGGGACTCAAAAGACTCGTCAATACTTTGGCTGTGGATTAACCACTAGCACGTCAGTGGTACTAGCCGTACGTAACGGGCTACCAGGTATTGAACAAAAGGGAGGTCGATGAGCGAACTCATCCTGACACCCTACTGAGCCTGTCAGTGACAATATCCGTACAGTCCGGTCCGTTCGTCTATGAGCATCGCATGTCGGGCCTAGGGGGTTGGTAAAAGTCAGACTCCCAAAAGCGGTACAAGTCGTGTCGGAGTGTAGCCCAGAACACCCTGAGATACTACTGGAATACCTACCAGTAGATCTCCTGCCTTGGCCAAGGACTTCGTGTAATGGCTCTCCTAGACACAGCGCGATCTCACCCCCAATACCGAGAGAGACGAAACCCCTGCCGATCCGCTCACTGCCTCCATGTGGCTCGGGACTGTATCCAACTAAAACCTGTTTGCACGACTCCTTTGAGCCATGGTAGGGTAGTAATCAAAGCACAGTGGGAACTCACATGAGACAAATGACGATCTCAGGCCGATGAACTAACCTGTACACATGTCACCAGGGAACTGCTATCTGACGTCAGGTATAATACCAACTAGCATGTTCCCGACGAGTCATGTCCTGTGTACTCATAACCCAATGAGCACCTGTATACATCTTAGGTGATCCAACTGACACCAATGGCTTATGAGACCGGCCATCGCCCCTCGTCTGGGTCTGGACTGTATACACTAGTCTACTAATGGAGTATCGATGCCCAGTCTCGAAACTCCCACGACTAGGGACCACTTTAAGGATGTGCTTATAGACTACCCAACTCTTATGTATATGATCGCCATCATACTGCTGGTAGTAAAGCAAGAATCCTAAGGGCTCTATCAACGCGTAATAATGATCTATAATATCACCTAAAGCTGTACACGATGATAAAGATAAACCAGATAGCATACTATCATCTTGAGTAAGATTGTCCTACCGGTATAGGTCCTACTTCAATCATTGCAATCACGTGCCTGCGATCCAATAATTGACTTTGAGGGCACTATATCCAACAATCTCCCACCTGCACTCAAGGCTAATTATTGCGATGTCGCATACTCACAGCCCGTGTGATACCGAACACCCAACTCCTCTACAGATCAGTTTCACAAAGCTCGTTTGTAAAACTATTGAGTTCGAGGAATAGCCTCAGTGAGTGGATCCTCCCTGATGTTTCTTTCTATGTCTCTCATTATCTCAAGTTCGCGGAGAAAGCCATCTCCCGAAATGAGCAATATCTGTCTTAGAATATGTCTGGATATCTGATGGGACCTAGTTCATAAATGAACTCCAAATTCAAACTTCTTAGACTGTATCGTCAACTAAACTTAATCAGTATCCTGCGCCATGCCTCCCTCAGTATCCGCTTGGATCTCCTGTCCAAACTACTGCCCCTCGTCAGAGGGAAAACTATATCTCTGACAGTCACTCTGTCATCCAGGTCACCTTGGAAGCCTGGAATGATAACCGTCTCCCGAAGGAGGTTGTCGTTATCATATCTCTAGAACATCCACTTATGTTCTAAAACTGCTTCCGAATGTTTCTCCAGGATTGGATTAATATCTGAACTTATTGCAGCTAGTGCAAAAACAACATCTGGTGTGGTACTTGATATCTCATGATTGACTCAATTGCCTAAGCATGTAATATGTCAATCATGCACATCCCTCTCCCCTTTAGTCTGTAAGACACCTTTAGAGAGGATGACTCCATCACCTGCAGGTACACTACCGTGCCAGGAGTCGTCCATTCTAAAACACTTTTAGAATGCTGTCTAAGTACCCAGATTGGGAAACTATCCAAATCTAGATCTAAAACCATAGATCTACTAACCAGAATGTCTGATATTATATCTATATCCTATATGGAGAAACCACTGTGTGACAACCAAAATATAACCGATCGTAGTATAGGAATTTCACTTCCTACTCTGTGTATGTCATCCAAATACCAGGACATCACACCCTACTGCCTTCTTAACAGATCCATTCCCTATTCTGATGAAGTCAAACCTATGACTGTCACATCAGAAACAGATGATCTATCTCCGCTATATCTGCTTTAGTCTATAAATAGACATAAGCTACTTGTCCACTATGCTTCCGCTGCTCCCACTGACTACGACAACCCTCTGGCAGAGTCATATATACGTGCACTTCTAAAGCTAGTTTAGAACGACGCTATACTCATCCTCCTGCCGGGTCTCATAGCCTGGAACAATAGTAGTGTCAAGTCTGGGTAAACAAGAACCTCCCTGTCACCGTCCTTGAGCATACCGAAGTACCTCTCGAGTACCTGAGGTTATCCACCATATCTGCGGAGTGGCTAATGGAATGACAATCCAGATTGAATCTTTAGGTCCTATTAAATTTTCAGTAATCGTTTGCGGTTCTGGAATTACTTCCAGTTTTACCATACTCCCACTACTGTTTTCTGAAAAAAATTCCATTTTACTAAAACTGTGGCGAGTCAAGAACAATATCACTATTGATCTTCCAGATGGTAGAAAGTCAACCCTCGTCATAGTCCGGGTCAACCCACAAACAGCCATTACAGAAACGTGCCTTGAGTTATCCAAAGTCTGGTTTTAAGCATAAGCCGGACAACTCCCCGTACCTTAACATTGTTAAGATATGAACTATTCTATATCCAATATAGAAACAGAGGCACTGATTTAATTGGAACCAGATTCAAATCATGCAGCTGTCTCCAGTGCATATCAACTAAATGGAGAGAGGCTGATCAGCATTACTCAACTTAGGAATACATCCAGATATGAGTAACCTGAAAGAGAAGCAAGTTCTCATAATCATTACTATCAACTGAATACCATACACAAGTATCTACATCATCGATCATCTTGAAGAATCCTGATACTTGCAATACCTGGTTCTCTACTTTATTCATATACCTATAACTTCTCAAAACTTGGATCTTGTATTTCTATGAAACACATGTCTAAGAACTAGAGAAGTCACAAGTAAATAGAATATAGTACGAGTACCAATCCCTCTGTCCTAATAGATACTGGACAATATACAATACTCTGTATAAATCCCCTGAGTCTAATAACTCATTCCCTGTGTGTCGTAGGTTGAAAACTGTGCTTATGGTTATGAAGAATTACACCGCTGTTTAATACTCCTTACCTAACCATCCACTGATATAGGTAAATGTCATGTACATAATTTCAAAAAATTATATCTCACTTTATAAAAATAAACGTACAGATATATCAGTTTGAAATTGGTGCATAACAACGGATATTCAAAACCAAATATTTGCCGTCCGGCAAAAACCCAGGCGATTTCCTCAAATATCACCAATTACAACGAATCCCGATATAGTGAGGATGATCACCTAATTCCCAATAATTTACTCCCACTCATCATCTATAAAACCATACAGATGTGAGAATCAAATCTGGTAAATACATACCCTGGAGCAAGGGCTAATTGGGAAATCAGTTTTCTTTTAATAATACACAGTGAAACTGAAACATGTAAATGTTTCGAAGGGGTATCCTGGTATTCCTAGTAATGCCTCTTCCATTATCTAGATTCATGACTGTAACCGTATATTTCTCTGCCATCTCTCCAAATCCCTTTATATGTCTTTAGTCATTACCTTTTGTACACCACCTTTAGGCCAAATGGTTTTCTTTCTTTCCTACCGTTCGGCACCAGCCTATGGTTCGGAAAAAGACTATCCAATAAGCATAATGGGTGTACTCTCCTAATCCTAGGAGCACTCGCAACGCGAGAGAAAGTAAAGATAAAAGACAACTGAATAAACCTTATTCCTATTTCTCCTGAACCAGAATCCATCTCCGAACTGGAACAAATTCCTTCGAGTTCGTATATAACCATACGATGGAATATCCAATAACTGTGGATCTTCGTAGTGATACGGGGTGTTCTGGAGAAATACCAAGGTGAAATAGGAGTGGCGATGAAATATGTGGTTTGGTCATAAATGATAACAGTTGCAATTTACTTTGCTCTCTTTCTGATCCCTTTATTTGTCTTTACTTAATACCTTATGTACACCTTACTTAGGCTAATCGGTTTTCTTCATTCCTTACCGTTCGGCACCTGCCTATGGTTTGGAAGAAGACTATCCAATTAGCGTAATAGGTGTACCGTCCTAATGCAAGGAGCACTCGCAACCTGAGAGAAGGTAAAAGGAAAAGACAACTTAATAGTCCTATTCATTTTCTCCAGAACCGGAAACCATCCTCGAATCTGGAACAAGTTCCTTCGACTTCGTATATAACCATACGATGGTTTTATCCAATGGAAGTGGACGTTCGTAGTGATACGAAATGTTTCGGAGAAAAAGGGTAAAAGTAGGAGTGGCAATGAGGTATGCAACTCAGACAATCCAAAAGCCAGTGTTTTAAAAAAGTTCAGTCAACTTGGTCACTGAGTCATAGTCTAGGGTCGGGCCATGGTCGCTGCCAAAGAGAGAGAGAAAAGAAACACTTTGCCTGCACTCTAACCTAGATCAGAATGGTTATCACTTTATCTAATCAGAAAACCTCCCACTGTATTCTCAAATTCTCCTCCAAACCTGAAAGAAGAATTAGTCGGGATCATCCGAGGAGTAAACCAACTCATCAGTGGGAATCGGGATCCAACTATCATCGCATGATAACGTGATGGAATCCAGTCACGTTATCACATTCCAGAAGGTATGTGCATATCTGATAAGTTTCAGTTTCTTTAGAAACTCCCGATGTGATTTTTACCCCAAGCTGCTTATGACCTTGACTTTGGCCAACAAATCATAACCCGCAAGTCAAGTTCTACCCGTCATTGTCCTGATTGATTTAGACCCACCCGCACACACCCTTGACTTTGGCCAACAAAGTGGTACGACTGTCCTAAACCAATGCATATCCATGCAACGGACAAGCAACACACAGCTACCGCACACGATGCATTGACTTTGGCAAACAAATATCGCACGAATACTATGCTCTACTTATCCGAAATAACGGAGGGCTACGGCTGGTTTTTGGCGAAAAACTTTTAACGTAATGAACTTGATATCGTTAAAGGAATCCAAGAGGTTTTATAAAAATATAGTGGCGAAAACCTTTGCTAAAGAGGTCACCCCTGGTGAAGGGATCTCGGTTCTTTCCCCGTAGAATGGAGTGCAGGATATTCCAACTGAATACCACGATGCAAAGCAAAAAGTAATCGACTATAGTGAAGTTATTACCCTGATGCAGACTTCTACCCAAGGGGTCACTCCCGGTAAAGGGATCTCGGCCCTTGCCTCGTCGACTGAGGTGCTGGATATTCATAACCGAATACCACTGTGCAAAACAAAAGAGAACGTTCTTGTAATAACTGCTTTTTGAAAAATTGTTCCAACAATATCAAACAGTTTTGTTTAGCTTGCATTGATCTGAATCAACGCAGTCCCATCAATTGATCACACCAATAAAGAACGAAAATATGATGTACGTATATGTCATCCGCATTCGTCACTGGGTCCTACCATCACCCGTTAGGTTACTTAACTAACGACAGAGCGGGGAATGGACTAGCGTGGATGTAAAACATATACACATATACTAGTATATATATATATAGCAATATATAACAATCGCTCCAGGCGTGATAAATGCAACACCGCAGAAATGTAATAAGCATCACATAACAATACAGATAATCTGGGAGCCCCGGGTTTCCTTTGAGCCGCAACTGAAACCCGACGTTCCCCTGGTCGTGTGGATAGCCTGTGCAATGAAATCCTAGACCCCTACGTGCGCGACAAGTTACCCGCCAAAACCTGAAGTGAGGCAGCCTCCTTCAACAAAATGAATGGACCACCCAGCACTTCACGGAATCCGGTAACTTGAGCACCCCTTCTTGGGTCAGCCTATACCCCCTACGAGTGCGGCGAATAGCCCGCCAATTCTAAAGTGAAGCCCTCACCGTCTCAAAGCCATGATATGTGGGCTCGTTGCCCTCTAGAACCCGGCTATCCGTGCACCCCACCGCGGGGTAATCCTAGTACAGAAAATAAAATATATACAACGGGTACATCGACCTCAACCCGGTCGTGCCCCAAAAGAATAATATACAAACAGGCAGTGACGGCAGTCCACATGTCGGACGCTCGCCCCGCAATATCAAATGTACAAATGTACAAATGTAATCAAACTGTACTACCATTGCTCCAGGCTATCCACCACGACAAATCCGCAACATTACAGCACAACACAGAACATCAACGTGAATGTCATGTTCGCAAATCCATCTGAAAGATCTATAGCAATTAGACAATATTTACCGCTCGAATGACATTCACGGTCGCAGATATAATGTAAGCACTGTGAACTAACTTATTTAAAATTTTCGATCGACAAAATTTCCCGAAGTGGGCCCCAAGTACAAATCCCAGTACTCAAAATAATCAGGGCCAAAACTAAAAATTCCAGAAACCCAATTCCATGTTAAAGACCCAAAGAAAAAATTTAGTGCACTGAAACACCAACACTGCGGCGGAACCGCGGCCAAAACGTGGGTATGGCCGCGTTTCCGCAGCGCTACAAAGAGAACATGCTACAAAAATTTTACAGTGGTCTTAGAAAAGCCTTCCTGGTTTTCTGAAACACTCAAAATAATTTTTCGACGACAAAAAAAATTTCGACAGAAACTCAGAAAATGGAATTGCAGTTTCGGAAATTTTGATCGATCGATATTTTAAACATGTTAGAACAAGCTAGTAAAGGTTAGTGGTGCGGCTCTGATACCATGTAAGTCTACGGTAGCGCCCCGACCGTCAATCCGAGACCAAATGCGGAAACAAAAACTTTTTGGGAAATCGGCGCTATCGTAGTCTTTCACTCGGATCGAACCATTAACGCTGAACTAGCTAACTACTAAGAAGTCAGAGTGACTATACCGATCGATCTGTGTCCTTCGGTCTTTGGCCACCATCCCAAGCTTCACGCGGTATCTCCGATCTCCGGTCTCCTCGTCGGAAGGGCACCACAACGATGAATCATTTTACGGGCTCCTGCTTCAAACCGAAACAACTCGGAGACGAAGTTTGCTAGCCGACGTGTCCAAGGTGAAGTAGAGAAGTGTGCGATCACTTTGTCTCAAGCATCTATTGATTCTCAACGCATGAGAGTGTATGGATGGAGGTTGAAGATGATGCTATTAATGGAGATAGTGAGCTCAAGAAGAAAGAGGAAGAAGAAGAAGTCTTTCTTTTTCCTATGTGTTGTAATGATAAAATGAGAGTGAGCTAGAATTATCAACCCAAGAGCAAACCCCAAGCCATATGGCTGCCCTCTCTCTCTCTCCTCTTATCATTTCAACACATAAATCAATCCAAAATGTGACATATGCACAAATAAAGAGACCATGAGTCATCACTTGTGCATGTGTCACAATTAATGCTCCTAATCATGACTTTGAGCTCACAATTTCCATTTGCAAATATTAATCCAAATATTTGCAACAATAAAATGAGAATGGTATCTACTAAAGTAAACTCGTGACGGATCATAAGGATACTCCTCATCTGTATATACATACCTGCATCCGCATTCCGACTGAATGCGAATGCAATGAGACGAAAGCAATCTAACAAATCTAATATTAGGATCCGGCTTAAACCAAAGCCCACTGGTATGATCCGTCCGATCATGATCCGTGCACTACTGCACGTATATGATCGAACCCTCCCATAATACCATACGGCCTCTACAACGTTTCGCCCGAAACTTGAGAAACTGTCTGGGGGACTCTAAAGACTCGTCAATACTTTGGCTGTGGATTTAACCACAAGCACGTCAGTGGTACTAGACGTACGTAACGGGCTACCAGGTATTGACCAAAAGGGAGGTCGATGAGCGAACTCATCCTGACACCCTACTGAGCCTGTCAGTGACAATATCCGTACAGTCCGGTCCGTTCGTCTATGAGCATCGCATGTCGGGCCTAGGGGGTTGGTAAAAGTCAGACCCCCAAAAATGGTACAAATCATGTCGGAGTGTAGCCCAGAACACCCTGAGATACTACTGGAATAGCTACCAGTAAATCTCCTGGCTTGGCCAAGAACTTCGTGTAATGGCTCTCCTAGACACAGCGCGATCTCACCCCCAATATCAGGAGAGACGAAACCCCTGCCGATCCGCTCACTGCCTCCATATGGCTCGGGACTGTACCCAACTAAAACCTATTTGCATGACTCTTTTGAGCCTGTTCCCGCCAAAAATTTCTGCGCAAAAGAGTCCAAGGTATCAAATGGCAGCGATACGCTTAAGAAAATGCGAACCAGTATCTTCCGGACTATATTTTGATAAACTTCCCAATGAGGAACAGTTAAATTATGATGGTATTGAAAGCATCTCGAAAAAACCTTCGATTTGACATATTATGGGCCTCATAATTCATCCGGGTTCAAAAGTTATGAGCAAATGTGTTATGCACATGTGATCTAAGAAAGAAGATGCGAACCAGTATTTTCCGAGCTATATTTTGACAAACTCCGGAATGGGAAACAGCTAAATTCTGATGGTATTGAAAGCATCTTAAAAAGACCTTCGATTTGATATATTATGGGCCTCATAATTCATCCGGGATCAAAAGTTATGAGCAAATGTCTATGCACATGTGATCTAAGGAAGATGATGCGAACCAGTATTTTCCGAGCTGCATTTTGACAAACTCCGGAATGAGAAATGGCTAAATTCTGATGATATTGAACGTACCTCGAAAAGACCTTCGATTTGATATATTATGGGCCTCATAATTCATCCGAGATCAAAAGTTATGAGCAAATGTGTTATGCACGTGTAATCTAAAGTAATGCTCTACTACATGGGGAATGCATTTTTGAGTCCCACATCGGAAAAAGGAGAGATGGCTTCTCTACCACTCCCATATAAATAAGAGGGGATACCTCTTAGAAAGGGTAGAGTTAAATTCTCAAAGGATTCAATACTCAAAGGAGCTTAGTTCTCCAAAGGTGCTTAGTTCTCCAAGATAGGAGTATGATCCTCCCCATAATGCGCATATGCGCAAGCGTCATGTGCGCTACGTGCAACACACGTGTGCCCGCCATGCGCACCACGTGCAACGCACGTGCGCACCAAATGAGAACATTTAATAACATTAAAAGGAGCTTGTTCTCTATATATAGAAGCTCTGCTTCTCCTCATAATGCGCATGTGCGCCACGTGCAACGCACGTGTGCTCGCCACGCGCGCACCACGTGCAACGCACGTGCGCACCAAATGAGAACATTTAATAATATTAAAAGAAGCTTGTTCTCCATATATAGAAGCTCTGCTTCTCCTCATAATGCGCATGTGCGCTACGTGAAAATATGAGCGCCCAACACGTGCGACGCACGTGCGCGAACGCAAAGAAGCCTTTTTCAGCAGTAAGAAGCTTAAGCTCCAGCTTGTTCTTCTTCCCTAATCAACTTTGGTTCAAGGGTACATCTCTGAACTCTTCTGACACCTATCGTTGTAATCCTTCAACGACGTCAGAGAGGTGACAAGTCCAGACGGCCATATATTAAATGGATCACCACGTTAAGTTGATCTTAGTCTCAAACAGGACTAACGTATCCTTAACGAACGTTTAAGTTGATCTTAGCCTCAACACGGCTAACGTATCCTTAAATTAAAATACCAAACCCAAATCTAAGTAAATATGGATTTGGACTAATCCACGTCCTACGGGCGACGGCATAACTTAGTCTCCGTATACAATCCACGGGCATCCACAAACAAACAAACACCTACGACACGAAGTGAAATTCTGGAGAAGGAGAAAGTTGTTACCACGATGCGGTAGTGTAATTAACTGCAGGGGCTTGCGCCTGCAGGGAAGAGCGTCTCCACAATCAAAAACCCCTCAAGCGAGGGGGAATCTGACGAAGTCTGCTACATCGGCCGCATCCATCTAAACCTCTGATACACGGTGCCATAAATCAACTTAGCATCTTCGGAGAGGTAGACGGATAAAACCATATAGCATCTGCCCCGAATCTCAGGCTAGACGTCCTCACGTCGTCGCCGTCTTTCGGAGGGGAACAGAGCCGTGGTAGGGTAGTAATCAAAGCACAGTGGGAACTCACACGAGTCAAATGATGATTTCAGGTCGATGAACTAACCTGTACACATATCACCAGGGAACTGCTATCTGACGTCAGGTATAATACCAACTAGCATGTTCCCGGCGAGTCCTGTCCGGTGTACTCATAGCCCAATGAGCACCTGTATACATCTTAGGTGATCCAACTGACACCAATGGCTTGTGAGACCGGCCATCGCTCTTCGTCAGGGTCTGGATTGTATACACTAGTCTACTAATGGAGTATCGATGCCCAGTCTCGAAACTCCCACGACTAGGGACCACTTTAAGGATGTGCCTATAGACTACCTAACTCTCACGTATATGATCGCCATCATACTGCTGGTAGTAAAGCAAGAATCTTAAGGGCTCTATCAACGCGTAATAGTGATCTGTAATATCACCTAAAGCTGTACACGATGATAAAGATAAACCAGATAGCATACTATCATCTTGAGTAAGACTGTCCTACCGGTATAGGTCATCCCTCAATCATTGCAATCACGTGCCTGCGATCCAATAATTGACTTTGAGGGCACTATATCTAACAGCCCAGATTGCATGTGATGTTATCTTTTTGTTAGGGCAATTCGGAGTGTTTCGTCGTCGCAATTTTAACATCGTTTCGGGTTTAAATTTGATATGTGATACAATAGTTGGAATCCACATTAAATTAGTTTTGTGAAAACTAGTTTGTAATTGGTAAATCTAGCGTTTTAGTCTCGGTTGATCGATTGCCACGGAGTTTCGATTTGGATCAAAACTCCGTCACAATCTCGTATAGTATGCGAACATTCGCCGGATACCACTACTAGATAGCCATGCCCCATAGCCCCGACCAAGTGACTTTAGGAGAACCCCGTTGCCAAAAGCATCCACTCGAGTGCTTGCGGCCACGATGTTTTGCCTAACCGCACTTCGTCGTCGGCATCGGGGGTGCGGCCATCTACTAAAATTCCCGACGAGTATTCGATCATTTTATCAGGAATCCTGTTGAATTACCCGACTAAGTTATTGAAAAGTGTTTTCGATTTGAGCCTAAAATGCAAGGTTTATAGGGTTAAGCATGAAATCCGGAATATGTGATATTCCGGGTTTATGATGTCTAAGAAATATGCGGATTCTAATTATTGTAGTTTTTCATTTCTTTTCTGCGACCGTAAGTGTAATATGTAGTGTATCCCCGATCTCGTTGCTATATGTCAACAACATTCGGGATACGCATATTTACTTACATTGATGACATGTAATGTTATGTGTTGCTGTAATATATTATATTGGATCGTCGTGATTGAATAGCCGGGGGGTTTTGCGTGAGATGAGAGTTTTTTTATTTTCATTCATGTAAAAACTGTATGTACTATTCTTTTATTGGGACACTTTCGGGGTGAGGATGATGTCTCCATTGATGTATATTATTTACTTTTCCGCATTATGATAGACCCAAGGCGGGGAGCATAAGTAACCGGATTCTAGAGTCCAGTGGGAGACCATCTCGAGAAGTTAAGACCGGATCTTCTAACTCTAGAATTGGCAAGGTTGCTTGCTGCTCTTGTAGGAATCTAGAGATGTGGGTTTGGCTATTCATCACGACCGTGGAATCCGTGTTTTTCATTACTGGCTTAATTTAAAATATAGACCTCCTAGAATATCCAATATTTCATATGTTGACTTCTGCTGCTTGAGTTCTGTGACGTGATCATATAACTGCGTGAGACGAATTCTATATATATATATATATATATATATATATATATATATATAATAAACATTGATAGTCCAGCCCCCGCTCTGCCGTTAGTTAAGTAACCTAACGGTGCATGACGGGGCCCCGTGGCGAATGCGGATGGCATAAGCGTATGTTCTATTTTTGTTTTTTCTGTGATGTTTAGGAAACATAAATGATAGGACGTCATTAATGAGATTAATGAAAAGATAAGAAACCTAAAGATATTGTAGAATCAAATTTTTCAAAAAGGTAGCTTTAGTTCTTACTTTGCATAGCGGTATTTCTTTATGAATATCCAGCAGTTCATTCGATAAGGAAAGAGCCTAGATCCCTTCACCGGGAGTAACCTCTTAAGAAAAACTAGCAAATGTTACAACCCACTCGGTTTGTTTCAAAAAGGTATCTCTAGTTCTTGTTTTGCATAGTGGTATTCCATTATGAATATCCATCACCTCATTCGATGAGAAAAGATCCTAGATCCTTTCACCAGGAGTGACCTCTTTAGCAAAACTAGCAAATGCTACAAGCCACGCGGTTTATTTTGAAAACTAATCGACTTTGAAAGAGGAGCTTAAACCACTCTTTTTTCAAATCACTAGATTCTACAACGATATCAAGTTCATTACGTTAAAAGTTTTCTACAAAACCAGTCGCAGCCCTCCGTCATTTTAGATAAGGACTATTTAGTATTCGTGTTGTGTTTGTTGACCATAGTCAAGGCGTAGTGTGCGGTAGCTGATTAGTGCTTATCTGCCGCATATGATACGATTGGATTAAGGTAGTCATACGGTCTTATTGACCATAGTTAAGGGTCGTGCGGGTGAGTTTAATTCAATCACGAAATGACGGGTAGAACTTGACTAACACTTATGATTTGTTGACCATAGTTAAGGTCATAAGTTACTAGGGGTAAAAACAGATATTGAGAATTTCAAGTATTGAAATTTGCAATGAGATTGCATACCTTCTATGAGATAGTTGGATTCCGATACCCACTGCGAGTAAGTGTTACTCCTAAGAGAGTTTTCTACTTTACAATTAGCTGATCCAGTTGGCGTCTAAGAAAGGTGTTAACGGGGTCATGCCCCTACGGAAACGAGCTTATTTAATTAGTTCCATGCGAAAGTATGAGAAGACTCTCTCGGAGTACCAATACCTGCATGGCTGGCCGATTGGCGAACTTGTAGGGTGTAATTAATCCCGGCTAATCTTACCTTTTAGGGTTTGAAGGAAGATTTGATAAAAATAGTAGGAGCCATCCTGATTAGATAAGATAATAATCAATTTAATCATGCAAAGAGCGCATGCTAAAGTGTTTACTTCTCTCTCTCCTCGTAGCGACCATGACACGCCTTAATCAAGATAATAATATGGATGTATTGATCGAACTCGCTTATTATACTGAGCTGGAGAACGTTGGTTCCGCTTTTTCTCATGATTGTCATAAGTCTGAGTAAGAAATAGGGGAATATCAGAATTCCCACACAACCCAAACGAAAAAAGAGCATGATGATGCATCTTCTTCGGGTGTGTTCATTACCGAGAACCGTTTCTCAGTTTGCTCTACGTCCTGAGTATTAGATACCGGATCAGGATCCCACGTTTGTAATTTATTATATGGGTTAAGGAGAGGTAGAGAACTGGGAAAGGATGATATGTCTCTCAAAGTAGAGAATGGAGCAATTGTTGTAGCCAAAGCAGTTGGCGAATATCACCCAGTATTACCAAATGGTAATATAATGATTCTGAACGACTGTTATTACGTACAAAAATGATGTGCAATATTATATCAGTTTTTTTGTTGCATAAAGAAGGATATAACTTTGCATTAGAGGATAATGTTATGAACATTTTCCTAAATCAAGCGTTAATTAGGTTTGGTATGTTATGTAACGGTATATACGTTCTAAATCAAACTACAGTTCTGAATATACAGAACACACACAAGAGGAAAAGTTCAGAAATGAACGAAGGTTTCTTGTGGCATTGTAGACTAAGTCATATCAATGCGACAAGACTAGCTAAGTTACATAAAAATGGATATTTGAATTACTTCGAATTTACATCTTATGAAACTTGCGAGTCATGTCTCAAAAGCAAGATGACCAAAACTCCGTTTACAGGACATGGAGAAAGAGTTACTGAACTCTTAGGACTGATACATAGTGATGTATGTGGTCTTATGTCTACACATGCCAAGAATGGTTGCTCATACTTCATTACATTCACCGATGATCTCTCAAGATACGGATATGTGTTCCTGATGAAACACAAATCTGAATCTTTTGAGAAATTCAAGGAATATAAGTGCGAAGTAGAGAACCGGACAGGTAAAAGTATTAAAATCCTTCGATCTAATCGGGGAGGAGAATACTTGAGCACGGAATTCCGAGACTATTTAAAAGAGAATGGGATTCTCTCTCAGCTTACTCCTCCGTATACACCATAGAACAATAGAGTTTCGGAGCAGAGGAATCGCACCCTATTAGATATGGTACGCTCTATGATGAGTAATGTTGAGTTAGCTATTTCTTTTTGGGGTTATGCACTTGAGACGGCTGCATACCTATTGAATAGGATTCCAACCAAATCCGTGCCTACCACTCCATATGAGATATGGTATGGGAAGAGACCATCTCTTAAATGAGTTAAGATATGGGGTTGTCTGGTCTATGTTAAAAAGCAAAATCCAGATAAGCTCAAGGCAATGTCTGTTTTGTGCAAATTTGTGGGATATCCAAAGGGTTCATATGGATATATCTTCTACCACTGAGGAACAAAATGTATTTGTTTCTCAATACGCCACCTTTTAGAAAAGGAATTTCTTGTGAAAGAAATTAGTGGTAATGAGATAGAATGTTTCCTGATTTAAAATCAGGAAAGCTTATGGAAAAAGCTTCAGAAGAGGGTCACGTGCTTACACGTGACCAGCAGTCACGTGTTGGCACGTGACACCTAAAAGCACCAGCAAGACAAATTCAGTTTCCCAACTACATCAAAGAGAAGGGCTTCAGTAAGGGTCACGTGTTCCCACGTGACCTGGGTCACGTGTCGGCACATGACATTTAAAAGCAGCAGCAAAGACCCAACGCTTCCTGATCAAATCAAGGAAAAAGCTTCAGAAGAGGTCGCATGCTCCCACGTGACCAGGGTCACGTGTTGGCACGTGATGATCAAAACATCAGAATTGTTCTCCAGTTAAATCAAGAAAAAGAGTCCAGATCAGGGTCACGTGCTCACACGTGACCAGGGGTCACGTGGTGGCACGTGACGGTTAAGCAACAACCAGAAGACAGCGCAAAAGGAAAGAAGAAGGCTCATTCCAAAGGGGGTCACGTGCTCACACGTGACCATGGGTCACGTGCTCACACGTGACCGGCTTTCAAAGCCCATTTTGTCAACAGAATTAAATTCTGAAAGAAATTCAAATCTTTCCAAAGGAAAGCGGCTATCTGGAACCAATCGAATTAAAGATTCAGAGGTGATGAAATATTATCTATCTATGGGAAAATCTCGGGTTTGGAAAGATTTCCCCTTTAAATCTAACCGAAACAACAAAGGAGAATCCCTGGATTTGAAATCCAATGGTGAATAAAATTCACCTAATAATCCAAAGGTCCAAAACGAATGATGGATGCAAATCAAATCTCTCATGAAGATTCGTCAAAAACTGATTGATTCGGCTGCTTCTCCTATAAATAGGAGCCAAGAGACACAGAGAATATATATACAGAGACAGGGAGAGAAAAAGAAAAGGAAGAGAGCTTCGATACTTCGAGGAACTTAGATCTTCTGCAAAAGAAAACCCTAGGTAAGAAAGGGAAGGCTTTTTGAAAGAAAGAGAATTTAATTCTCAACAGAGTTTAACTCTGATATATAAAACAGAAGAACATATTTCTTCTCTCTTTGATAGAGGATCTGCAAAGTGCACATCTCCCCTTGAAGTTGAGAATTTAATTCTCAATGGGTCGAGATCCTGCCATGCAGATCCAAAACATAGAGAGGGAATGCAAGCACGAGAATTTAATTCTCACAGAACTATAGGAATTTAATTCCTTTAAAATAAAACTAGGGCTTGACCCTGTGTTATGGGAATTTAATTCCTTCAGAACAAAAAGAAACAGGGTTTAACCCTAATTAAGAACCTAGTTCTGTTGGAACAGCGGGGATTTAATTCCCTTGATCATAATTTAAAAGAAAGAGGGAATTTAATTCCTTAAAAGCTTTTATTAGGGTTTAACCCTATTCAATTCTTCACATATATGAAGAATTTAATTCCTACAGAAAATTCGGAGTCCAACTCTATTCAGAATATAAACCTTCGAAAGGAAGTAGGAATTTAATTCCTCTGAAATTACTGTCAGGGTTTAACCCTATGAGGAACTTGATTCCTGGAAAAGATTAACAGATCCTCTAAA
Source organism: Agapanthus africanus (assembly GCA_030015575.1). Classification (NCBI taxonomy): domain Eukaryota; kingdom Viridiplantae; phylum Streptophyta; class Magnoliopsida; order Asparagales; family Amaryllidaceae; genus Agapanthus; species Agapanthus africanus. Next base: position 384,804,406 of record JASDDO010000006.1, on the reverse strand, counting down.
ACAACATACATAGAGGCAGGGTCACGTGTCACCACGTGACCCCCCCAAGAGATCTACAGAAAGCCCCTTTGAGGTAGCACCCCACGTGACCCACGTGACCCTCGGCAGAAGCTCTAATACATAGGCATTTGAATGCCCATCACGTGATGGCACGTGATGCTCTGAAAGACGCGATAATCTCAGCAGAATAAATGAAGGGAGGGCGCTCTCACGTGCTGCCACGTGACCCCTCTTGCCTTAGTGTTTAACACTAAATTAAAACCCTCGAACCCAGTGTTAAAACACTGTTGGGCCTTAGTGTTCAACACTAATTAAAAAGCTTTATTTGCAGTGTTCAACACTGATCTGTTTTAGTGTTTAACACTAATTTGAAAAGCCTTGTTGCTGGTGTTTAACACCAATTATCTCTTAGTGTTAAACACTAACTTGTCAACCTCATTCCCAGTGTTCAACACTGACTGCTCTGTAGTGTTTAACACTAGGCTTTGGCCCAATTGGCCTAAATGGATAGAGGCAAAGCCTCTCCTGAGTGGACTTAGCCCAAGATGGCCATAAGTCCTCAATTTGTGATTAACTGGGCCAATGGACTCATAACATAATTAATTCGTCTTGATCCCAAATTGGGCCAAGGACTATTTAATCCACTCCGGTTCTAGGGTACATCTCTTCACTCCTTTGATACTTGGCATTGTAATCCCTCAATGTCTTCAAAGAGGTGACGGGTCCCGACGACCACACACTGATACGGACTGTGGGGTCCTTAAACCCGTATTTAATGCAAAATTCCTGGTTACGTGGAACGCGGATAATGTCACTCTTTGACCCCGTGGAAAACGTCCAGAGCGGAACCTGGTCCTCGCAGAGCACGGCAGTGAACCCGTGTGAAGCATCCAGAGCACATACCGGACTGTGGGGTCCTTAAACCCATGGACTACGACGTCCTTAACCTTGACCGAGATGTCTTAAAACTAACAATGGACTGTGGGGTCCTTAAACCCATGGACTACGACGTCCTTAACCTGGACCGCAATGTCCTTAAACTACCCATGGACCGCAATGTCCTTAAACTACCCATGGACCGCAACGTCCTTAAACTACCCATGGACCGCAATGTCTTTAAACTAGAACAATAGAGCCCCGTATGCTCTTTTGTCGGATCTAAACGGTCCCGTTTAAGTTGATCTTAGCCTCAAAGATGGCTAACGTATCCTTAAACCTTCAAACAGACTGGACTATGAATCCCCCCAATTAACTCTGGCTCGAGGGTACATCTCTGAACTCCTCTGACATCCGTCGTTGTAATCCTTCAACGTCGTCAGAGAGGTGATGGGTCCCGACGGCCATACATACGATGGACCACTATGTCCCTAAACTGGAACATTAGAGCCCAAACGCTCTTTTGTCGGATCTAAACGATCCCGTTAAGTTGATCTTAGTCTCAAAGTTAGACTAACGCATCCTTAACAAACGTTTGAGTTGATCTTAGCCTCAAGTATGGCTGACGTATCCTCAAACCAAACCCCCAAACCCAAATCTAAGATAATACGGATTTGGACTAGTCCACGCCCTACGGGCGACGACATAACTCAGTCTCCGTAAACAATCCACGGGCAACGAAACAAACACCCACGACACGAAATGACCATCTGGAGAAGGAGAAAGTTGTTACCGCAACGCGGTAGCGTAATTAACTGCAGGGGCTTGCGCCTGCAGGGAAGAGCGTCCCCACAATCAAAAACCCCTCAAACGAGGGGGAATCTGACGAAGTCTGCTACATCGGACGCATCCGTGCAAACCTTCGATACATGGTGCCATAAATCAACTTGGCATCTTCGGAGAGGTGGACGGATAGCACCAATTAGCATCTGCCCCGAATCTCAGGCAAGACGTCATGTCGCGCCGTCTTTCGGAGGGGAACAGATTCTGGCACGCCCGGTGGGACCTTTTCCTCTTTCCACTCCACACTTCGTGTGTCGTGACTCACGAACCAATCGCGGTTCGCTAATGGTTGCCCTTGGGTTTCAAGATACTAAGAATTGGCGTCTTGCTTATTGCAGAAAGCAAAGGATCGATGGCTTCTGCTTCCGTGAAATCCTCCAACTGCTCAGACTGCAATTGCAACCAACGCTCTGCCTCGCCAGGAGGTATAGCCTACGGACCCCAAGCTGCTTCGCTATTCACAATGCCCGTGGAACAGGTCACTCGCGCCACCACAGGATTGTTCTTTGGGACCATGCTCCCGCCTACAAACTTCACCGCTCCAGTGCTGACAACGGAAGCTCTCAAGAAGTCGGTCTTTGATCGTCTTACACCTGCCGCGGCTCCTCTCAACGAGTCGCCCAACGTCAACGCCTCGGTCTTCTCTAGATTGGGCCAGAAATCCTGCAAACCCATCATGGGGCCTACAATCTCAGAGAAGGTTGTTTCTAAGAAAGTGGCTGCTCCTGCTCCCGAAATCGTCAAGGCGGCTTCTCCGGCCAAAAGGTCGGTCTTTACAAGATTGACGGCTCCAGCTCCCGCTCCTGCTGCCCAAAGGACGTCGGTCTTTGACAGGCTAACACCAACAGCGACTCCCCGCCTACACGGGGGGCAAGACGAAACCATTCTTACCGCTGACCCTACGCCGTCCGCTCGACACGCTCGACATCGTCATTGGCGCCGAGTAAGGAAGGCTGGGGGCAACTCCCCCTCCGGGTTGACTCCATCGGCCCCGATGGCAGAGGTTAATGCTGCTGTTCCAACTGGGAACAGCTTCGAAATACTAAATAAGGTGCGAAGGAATTCTGCTACTGCAGTGCTGAAGAGGTCTCCTCCCCCGTTAAAAAAGGTTGTGGAAATAAAACCCGAACAGCCCTGATCTCCTCAACGGATGTCTTCCAAAATCTATAAGGTTTGGCAGCAGGCCCGAGACTCGATCATCGATCCAAACTTCTCCCGCCAGCACAAGAAGCTGAAAATCCAGCCGGAAGCTGGTCACCAGGCTAAACCCCAAAAGGCTGTTGATCAGCTGACTCATAAAAGGAGGAGGCCAGAGAAGACCCCACAGCATGCAACGACGGCTAAAAGCACTGAGCCCAGACGCCCTAAGTCTGGGGGCATGGTGGTGCACACTGTTTACATGGCCTCTGGAAAAGAGGAAAGCCGCACTTCTACGGGCCACCGACCGCTAACCCGATCCGTGACGAAAGCCCAGGAGCAGCAACAAAAGCTTCAGGAAATGATGAATGCTATGGCCGCACTTACCGGGCCAAAAGAAAACCCAGAAACGTCCTCAGATGCGCGCCAGGAGGAAGAAACCGACACTGAATTCCTTCGCCGGATACTGGAGAAAAAGGACAAAGAGGCTGCTGAACAGGCGGCCAACATACAACGGATGGGCCTTCTCTTCCAAGATATGATAGGAATGATGATCCAGCAGGACTTACCCGCCGAGGATCCCCCAATCGTTCTTGAAGACGACCGAGGAGAAACGTCAAATCCACCACCAGCCCTCTCAACGGCCAAGGAGGAGGCAATCTCTAAGGCTGACTTGGCTGACTACATAGCCCAGCAAATCCGGGTTCATCACGCGACTGAGGTAGCTGGTCAAGTCGTGAAAACGGGACGGCCGTATCCGAGCTGGTACGACCAAATCAAATACCCGCCAGGCTATACGATACCAAAATTCCACGTGTACAAGGGGACCGGCAACCCCCATCAACATGTCGCCCAGTTCCGGGCCCTCTGCGGTAACACCGGCGGTGATGATAAACTGTTGCTCCACCAGTTCGTGGGCAGCTTATCAGAAACTGCGTTCGAATGGTATTAGGAACTCCCGAACAATTCTATCAAAACGTTCGCTGAAATGGAGTTGTTGTTCACTCAGCGATTCGCGAGTGCCAGCGAACGCACTCCAATAACTGCACTGATTAACGCCAGGGTAAAACCAGGCGAAACCTGGGTCCAGTATGCTATACGCTGGCGAAATTTATGGTCGAGATGCGAGCAACGCATTGAGGAAGCACCTGCGGTGGGCATGTTCGTGGGAACTCTAGACCCTCACGCAACTATCTCCCAGTTTATGATGTTCTTTAAGCCAACCACATTCCAGGCTTTAATCGACAAGTTGGCTCAGATGGACCAGATGGGTCATAGACCACCTCCCCCGAAGTCGGAACCTCGGAATGACAAGGGTAAAGGAAGAGCAACCTTTGTTGCGAATGCCCAACAGCAACCTAACGCCCCGAAACCGGCAGATCAACTGGAGGAAAGGCGTCGGTATTATAATGAGAAGATGAAGCGTCCCTACTCCTTCCCACGGGACAAGACGAAACGGCTATTCGAGCTGGCAATACGCAACAGACTTATAAACCTGCCAAATCCAAGGCAACCGCCGCAACCCACCGAGGTGAATAACCCTAACTATTGCCCTTACCATCAAACGGTAGGCCATCCGATTGAAGATTGCTTCGTCTTCAAAGGATGGATTGAAGACCAGTACCTCCAGGGGAAGTTTGTACTGTCCGAAAAGTAGAAGGTGAACCCACCACAGCCGCATGCTCCTAGGAAAGCGGATACACCGGGGGCAACATGTTCTTTTATTGAAGAAGCTCCATGGGAGGTCGTGCTATCAACTAAAACCAAAAGAATGCTGAGAGACCTTCATGCGTGTCCTGCGATCGAATGGAAGGACCCTCTTGAACCTCAAATTATCAAAGGAATGTTGAAGCCCCGCCCAATTACGAAGATTCGCGATAAGGGCCCGAACACTCACGCCCAACCGTCAAAATCTTCGAGGAAAAAGAAGAAGAAATCCAAGAAGCCCGTGAAGCTTGAAAACGAACACACGAACTTGCAGAAGCAAATCGACGCGTTGGAAGAATACAATCAAAAGGCGCGAACTCCTGTCACACTGCAAGAGTTCCTCAACCACATCTTTCAAGAGGAAGATGATGAAGAAAGCTCGTCGGATGAATCCGAAGGATATGTGGCGAGTTGTAACGTGATCTCCCACTCGTTTACCGATGATGGGAAAACTCCTGGCACTAAAAAGCTGGAGGCAGAGCCTGTACCAGAGCGTGCATGGCCAACAGACGAAATGATCGACGCTTTTCTAGACGAGATTCGTCTAAAATGTAAAGCGGACCAGGAGCGTGAGATGACCACGTCGGAAGGAGCCAAATGCGGACAACTGAACGAAAGAGTTGAACTACCCCTGCCAGAGCGAAAGGCATCCGAAGTAGACAAGAAGATATTCAAGACGAGGAAAAGGTTTGCCAAAGCCATGTCAATGGGAATGAAGCTACCACCCTCGGAAGGAAACACACACGATGGGGTGGAGAGGCACCCTGACTATTGCGCATATCACCGGAAAATCTCACACCCCACGGAGGAGTGCGACGCCTTTAAGATATGGTGGCAAGGATATGTCGCTCGTCGGCAACATGTTAAGCGCACGAAACGCAAGAGCTGTCGGGAGCGAAGAAGTACTATCGATGGGCACGACAGAGCTACTGGCAACTGTTACATGGTAAACGCCAGGGGGTCACAAGTTCTCACCTTTGGGAGCGACTCTGATGAAGAAATCGCTCTGGGCCCTCTCTTCAAAGAATCCGTGTTGGGGAAAGAGGAGGAATCGGAGATCTGCGAGAACATTCAGCTGCGCAATCGCACACTCCCAGAAAAGAATCTCGGGCCCGGGAATAGAAAGGATAAGGGAAAGGAAAAGGTCACTGAAGATATCACTTTAGATGACCAAGTCATGAGAGAGCTGGCTGTCAAAGACCCTCCTAGGAAGAGTAAAGTGGACTATAACATCCTCGCGCACCTAAGGAAGCTACCTTCTCAGCTTAGCATTCTCGATGCCCTCCTATTATCAAAAGAAACGCGAGACTCACTAATTAAGGCGTTACAAGAACCTGAGCAATTCCAAGCCTTCCTCGCCACTGAAAAGATGAAGGATGAACTGGAGGAAGTGCATACAGCCGACATCACTTTCGGTGATGAAGACCTCCTTCTCGGGACGTGCGACCACAACCGTCCCCTGTATGTCTCCGGCTACTGCCATGATATCAAGATAGGAAAGATTCTGGTGGATAATGGATCCTCCGTCAATCTCCTTAATGTTCGGGTGTTGAAGGAAATCTGCATGAGCGTGCAACATCTCGCTCGTGACAAAATTACTATCTCCGGTTTCGATTCACAATCGTCACGGACTCTCGGATCTGTGATACTAACATTACGCTTTGGACTTCTCGTCACAGATATCAAATTCCATGTCATTGACGCCAAGACCTGCTACAACGCCTTGCTCGGCCGTCCTTGGCTACACGAATACAATATCATCCCTTCTACACAACATCAGTGTATGAAGTACTTTAAGGATGGTTTCGAGTATACCGTAACAGGTAAGTTAAACCCATTTTCCGTGAACGAAGTCCGCAAATACGAAGATGCGAAGTACTTTTTGCCAGATTTCGAGGATACAGAAAGGTGTCGCAACCCGGAGAACAAAACCGCCGCCACCATCCCCGTTTTCGGAAGCGACACCGAAGAAGAGGAAGAGATAGTTTACGCAGGGCCATCTCAACGCAACAACCTGGGGACGCCCGCCCCCGTGTTGGTCTTCGGAAGTGATTCAGAAGATGAAGTTAATGCTGTGTTCTCCAATCGGCTGTCAATACAAGCACCCCCTGGCGATAACCATAGTTTGCAAATCACCATGGTACCGCGAGAACACTACAAGGATCTCGACACGCTTCAGGCTCACAATGTGCAGGACCTGCAAACATTTTACGTCCCTCCCAGACGAAGGGGTGAGAAGGTGATCCTATTCTACCGATCCTCAGAGTCGAAAATAGAGAAAGAGATCTGGCATGGCGCGGATGCTACACTTGACAGGCTCCAACTCATCCGTCTGCCCAGATACTATACAAATGGATTAAAGAAGCTATTGAAGTGCCAAGGAGTACCTTTAGAACAGACCGTTCAGCAGGCGTGGTTCTACAACAGGATTTGGGATGTCCCCGGGACTCAACGCAAATTGCCCAACGGGAAGATGGAAACACTCGGGCTTGGATACGCAAGAGCCGGAAAACGGGAACGGGCTCACAGCAGCTACGCTATATATACCTTTGATGAAGAGGAGGACGCCCTGTCAGGAGATGCCAACCCCACATCAAAACTAGACCCCGCGATTAAAGCGCCGAGTCCGTCGTTTGAAGAACGAATGGGCAAGCCTATCAGGAAAGTGGGTCAGAAAGCTCGGGAAGACCACAACCGCGAAATGGCCATCTACGAGAAGGCCAGGACGCAACGTCTATTTCAACGTGCTGCGAAAGACAAAGACGCTTATCCTCGTCAATCAGTTGTACGAAAGGCCCGACGCAGAGACGGAAATAAATCAAGAAGCGGCTCGGGTTTGTCCCTCATGAAGAAGATGAGTCGAGCGTACTCCTTCTCTCGAGACAAGACGGAGAGGTTACTCAACCTCGCTATAAAACATCAAATGATCACACTTCCAGAGTCTAGACATCCTGAGCAAGCTAACAAGGCTTCTCATCTGAGTTATTGCTCTTATCACCAAGCCATAGGACATCCTACCGAAGACTGCTTCACCTTCAAGAACTGGGTCGAGGACCAGTACCAACGGGGCAGATTCGCTTTATCCGACGGCTGGAAGGTAACGCCGCCGCAAAAGCATGAGCCCAAGGCCGCAAGAGCAGAACCGGGTCCACCTCAGGCCGGGGAGCGAGTTCGCACTTGCTATACGATTACGATATTAAGAGAAGAGCCCGAGAACGTAGATGACCTTCCCCGGTGCTTTGAGAACAGCGATGATGAGGTGATCTCGGAATTTCCGCCCGCTCCGAAAGAACTGGAAGATGGTATACATACTACTGCAGATAACCTCAAGAAGATTGAGTTGGGATCGGCAGACGACCCGCGACCGACATTTGTCAGCGAGCTGTTATCCGAAGAGAGGGTGGCTGCGTTAAAGGACGTGCTTCTACGGCATAAAGATTGCTTCGCGTGGAACTACTCCGAGATGCCAGGATTAGATCCGGAGATTGCTGTGCATAGATTAGCAATATCCCCAGATATCAAGCCAGTCAAGCAGGCGCCAAGGAGGATGCGACTCGAGCTTGAGATAAGCATCAACGCCGAAGTCAAGAAGCTGATCGATTCTGGATTTATCCAAGAAGTCCAATATCCCGACTGGATCGCCAATATCGTCCCGGTAATGAAGAAGAATGGGACGGTACGCATATGCGTGGATTTCAGGGATCTCAATAAAGCCTGTCCGAAGGATGATTTCCCAGTACCAGTGACCGAGCTAATGATAGATAACACGTCCACTCACGAGGTTTTCTCCTTTATGGATGGTTCGTCAGGATACAATCAGATAAAGATGCATCCCGAAGACCAGAAGCACACCGCTTTCCGCACCCCTTTGGGTATATTTTGCTACAGGGTTATGCCCTTTGGTCTAAAGAACGCTGGCGCTACCTATCAAAGGGCCATGACAAAGATCTTTGATGACCTCATACACGATGTCGTCGAGTGCTATATCGATGACCTCGTAGTAAAGAGCATGTCATACGAAGATCATTTAAAGCATCTGGAGACTGTATTTCGACGCCTTCGGCAATATAATTTGAAAATGAATCCCCTCAAATGCGCGTTTGGAGTCTCCTCGGGCAAATTCCTGGGATTCATCGTTCGACACCGAGGTATTGAAATAGATCCGTCAAAGATTAAGGCGATCATGGAAATGCCTCCACCAAGAACCCTCAAGCAGTTGCGGTCTCTCCAAGGGAAGCTCGCATACATCCGGCGGTTTATCGCTAATCTTTCGGGCAAATGCCATCCTTACAGCCACCTGATGAAAAAGGGAACTCCATTCGCTTGGGATCACAAATGTCAAGGTGCACTAGACGAGATCAAGCAGTACCTGCAGAACCCTCCGGTGCTGGCCGCGCCGGTCAAGGGAAAACCCCTCATTCTTTATACGACCGCCCTCGAAGGTTCTTTAGGCGCATTATGGGCACAAGAGAACGATCAGGGGAAAGAAAGAGCACTTTACTACTTAAGTCGAGTACTGCTGGGGGCAGAAAGCAACTATTCCCCCATTGAAAAGCACTGCCTGGCGTTGATCTTCGCAATAACAAAGCTTAGACATTACGTATTAGCACATGAAGTCCGTCTTATTTCGAAGGTGGACCCTCTCAAATATTTGATGTCGAAAGCCATATTGACGGGGCGACTCGCTAAGTGGGCCCTGCTCTTGATGGAGTTCTCGATAACGTATCAACCTCTCAAGGTAGTGAAAGGCCAGGCCATTGCCGACTTCCTCGCCGAGCACCCGATACCGGACGATTCTCCTCTGAACTGTGATTTGCCGGACGAGCATGCATTTGATGCGATTAGCAGCGGAAGCGCCCGATGGGAACTCTATTTCGATGGAGCGTCCTCCATAAAGAAACAGAAACGAGGTATCCCAATGATCAAATCAGGGATAGGCCTCATCTTTGCAACTCCACAAGGAGGGATAATGCGCTTCGCCTTCTCCTTAACAGAGCCGAGGACAAACAATGAAGCTGAATCGAAGCTCTGATAGCAGGCCTCGAGATCGCCATCGACATGGGAATTGAAGACCTCCTTATATACGGGGATTCTCAGCTGGTCGTTAGTCAAGTAAATGGTGACTACCAAACGTGCAAGCCAGAGTTGGTGAAGTACGGCGAAAGGGTGCAACAACTATTGACCCAAATTCCCTTCTATACTTTGGAGAACATACCGCGCGCGGAAAACAGCAAAGCAGACGCGTTGGCTAAACTTGCTAAAGAATTGGCTGACGAGAACCTCGATGACGTCAGAATCGTGGTACAAAGCCGTCGAGTGCTCGCCCCGGCAGAAATATCTCCGGAATCATGCGAAGAAAAGGGAACGACTGAGCAGACGACCCTACAAATAAAAGACCATGAGAAGGCCGAAGACTGGAGGGAAGTCTTCATAGACTACTTTAAGTCCCACCGAATGCCCGAAGAAGCGTCCTCAAGACATCAGCTCATGAAACGAGCTTTATCTTTCGCTTTCGTCAACGATATTCTATACAAGAGATCGTTTGATTCTCTATGGCTAAGATGCTTAGGACCTGACGAAGCAAAAAGAGTCATTCAGGAAGTTCATGATGGACTTTGCGGTTCTCACCAAGCAGGCCCAAAGATGAAGTTAAAAATTAAACGGATGGGTTATTACTGGCCCACGATGATCCAGGACTGCCTCGAGTATGCGAAGCAATGCCACTCATGCCAGATTCATGGAGACTTCATCCACCAACATCCGAATCCACTGCACCCGACGCTGGCTAGTTGGCCATTCGAAATGTGGGGGACTAACATAGTCGGCCCCATTGAGCCAGCATCATCCCGAGGACACCGTTTTATCCTGGCAACAACTGATTACTTCTCCAAATGGGCAGAAGCAGTACCACTGAAGGAAGTGAAGACGGAGAATATCCTCCATTTCTTCAAGACGCACGTCATCTATCGGTTCGGAACTCCACGGCGGATTATCTCCGATAATGGGCCGGCCTACCGAAGCCATAAGATTAGTCGCTTCGCACAGCAGCACAGTATAGACTGGAGATATTCTTCGATTTACAACCCACGAGCTAACGGTCTGGCCGAGGCCTTCAATAAGACCTTGACGAAGATCATAAAAAAGACTGTTTCCAGGAATAAGAGAGACTGGCACGAAAGGCTGCAAGAAGCCCTTTGGGCTTATCGAACTACATTCAAGACGGCCACAAACGCAACGCCGTACGCGTTGGTATTTGGGACGGAAGCAGTGCTCCCCCTCGAGATAGAGTTACCCTCTCTACGAGTAGCAGTCCACCACGAGCTGACGAACGAAGAAAATGCTCACCTTCGGCTTGAGGAGCTTGATGCCCTCGATGAAACCCGGCTCATAGCGCAACAACATCTAGAGGCCTACAAAGCAATAATCAATTTAATCTTGCAAAGAGCGCATGCTAAAGTGTTTACTTCTCTCTCTCCTGGTAGCGACCATGACACGCCTTAATCAAGATAATAATATGGATGTATTGATCGAACTCGCTTATTATACTGAGCTGGAGAACGTTGGTTCCGCTTTTTCTCATGATTATCATAAGTCTGAGTAAGAAATAGGGGAATATCAGAATTCCCACACAACCCAAACGAAAAAAGAGCATGATGATGCATCTTCTTCGGGTGTGTTCATTACCGAGAACCGTTTCTCAGTTTGCTCTACGTCCTGAGTATTAGATACCGGATCAGGATCCCACGTTTGTAATTTATTATATGGGTTAAGGAGAGGTAGAGAACTGGGAAAGGATGTTATGTCTCTCAAAGTAGAGAATGGAGCAATTGTTGTAGCCAAAGCAGTTGGCGAATATCATCCAGTATTACCAAATGGTAATATAATGATTCTGAACAACTGTTATTACGTACAAAAATGATGTGCAATATTATATCAGTTTTTTTGTTGCATAAAGAAGGATATAACTTTGCATTAGAGGATAATGTTATGAACATTTTCCTAAATCAAGCGTTAATTAGGTTTGGTATGTTATGTAACGGTATATACGTTCTAAATCAAACTACAGTTCTGAATATACAGAACACACACAAGAGGAAAAGTTCAGAAATGAACGAAGGTTTCTTGTGGCATTGTAGACTAAGTCATATCAATGCGACAAGACTAGCTAAGTTACATAAAAATGGATATTTGAATTACTTCGAATTTACATCTTATGAAACTTGCGAGTCATGTCTCAAAAGCAAGATGACCAAAACTCCGTTTACAGGACATGGAGAAAGAGTTACTGAACTCTTAGGACTGATACATAGTGATGTATGTGGTCTTATGTCTACACATGCCAAGAATGGTTGCTCATACTTCATTACATTCACCGATGATCTCTCAAGATACGGATATGTGTTCCTGATGAAACACAAATCTGAATCTTTTGAGAAATTCAAGGAATATAAGTGCGAAGTAGAGAACCGGACAGGTAAAAGTATTAAAATCCTTCGATCTAATCGGGGAGGAGAATACTTGAGCACGGAATTCCGAGACTATTTAAAAGAGAATGGGATTCTCTCTCAGCTTACTCCTCCGTATACACCATAGAACAATAGAGTTTCGGAGCAGAGGAATCGCACCCTATTAGATATGGTACGCTCTATGATGAGTAATGTTGAGTTAGCTATTTCTTTTTGGGGTTATGCACTTGAGACAGCTGCATACCTATTGAATAGGATTCCAACCAAATCCGTGCCTACCACTCCATATGAGATATGGTATGGGAAGAGACCATCTCTTAAATGAGTTAAGATATGGGGTTGTCTGGTCTATGTTAAAAAGCAAAATCCAGATAAGCTCAAGGCAATGTCTGTTTTGTGCAAATTTATGGGATATCCAAAGGGTTCATATGGATATATCTTCTACCACTGAGGAACAAAATGTATTTGTTTCTCAATACGCCACCTTTTAGAAAAGGAATTTCTTGTGAAAGAAATTAGTGATAATGAGATAGAACTGGAAGAAATTAGTGGTAATAAGGTAGAAAAGGAATTTCTTGTGAAAGAAATTAGTGGTAATGAGGTACAACTAATGATTTGGTGGAATCGGAGTATTCAATAGTCCCCGACGAATCTCAGCCACTCCGCAGATTTAATAGGGTTCCTCATCAACCTGAGAGAAACTACGGTTTTCTCATAGACGGTGGGAGCGATGATTGCATCATAGAAGATGATGACCCAACTAGTTTCGAGCAGGTCATCACAAGTGGGGACTCAGTGAGATGGCTGGATGCTATGTGATCTGAGATGGAATCCATGTACACCAACAAAGTATGGACTTTGGAAGTTGCTCTTAAAGGGGTAAAACCCAATGAGAGCAAGTGGATCTTCAAGAGAGAAAAATGGCGTAGATGGAAAGGTTGAGACCTTCAAAGCTAAACTTGTAACAAAAGGTTTTCGTCAACGACCATGTGTCGATTATGATGAAACCTTTTTTCTAGTGGCTATGCATAAGTCCATCAGGATCCTATTTGCTATTGTTGCATACCATGACTACGAAATCTGGCAGATGGACGTCAAGACCGCTTTTCTAAATGGTGATTTAGAAGAGAGCGTGTACATGACTTAGCCAGACGGATTCATAGACGGTGGAGCAGCGGAAAGGTGTGCAAGCTGCTTAAATCAATTTATGGATTAAAGCAGGCATCGCGGAGCTGGAACATCTGTTTTGATGTAGCGGCCAAAGAGTTTGACTTCATAAAAAACGTAGATGAACTTTGTATACACAAAAAGGTTGTAGAGAGTAAGGTTGTCTTCCTCGTATTGTATGTGGATGACATACTCTTGATAGAAAATGATGTTCCTATACTATATCCGGTTAAGCTCTTCTTATCACAAAAGTTCTCCATGAAAAATCTAGGTGATGCCTCCTACATCCTGGAGATAAAGATTTATAGGGATAAAGAACTATAGAGATAGATCTAAGCGAATGTTGGGATTGTCCCAATCTAGGTATATAGACACCATACTAAAGAGATTTAGTATGGAAGATTCTAAGCGTGGTAATTTACCCGCTTGTTCAGGAATCACTCTCTCTAAAGAGATGTCTCCCAAAACTGATTTGGAGAGGGCTCGTATGATAATGATGCCCTATGATTCTGCAGTTGGGTCTATCATGTATGCGATGTTATGTACCAGACCGGATGTAGCTTACGCACTAGGTGTAGTGAGTAGGTATCAATCAGATCCTGGGGAAAAGCACTGGACAGCTGTGAAGAACATTCTTGAATACTTGAGAAGGACTAAAGAAATGTTCTTGGTGTATGATAACGGAGAACTCCAGGTGGAGTCCTTTATCGATTTGAGCTTCCAGAGTGATAAGGACGACAGCAAGTCGGTCTCGGGTTTTATCTTCACCCTCAATGGGAGGGGCAGTATGTTGGAAGAGTTCAAAGTTTTAGTGTATATGCCCTAGGGGCCATTATTGTATCATACTAGATTGTATATTACTTAATGGAAGCTTGGGATATTCACAGTTGTATTGACAGTCTTGCTAAACATGGTAGTATGCTACTTGGTTTTGTCTACTTTAATATGTTTCTTGTAACGTATCGCTTATACATATTAGTAGAGCCCTTAGGATCTTTGCTTGATTACCAGCGTTGTGATGGCAGTCACACTAGTGGGGGTTGGGTAGTCTATAAGCAACATCCTATACAGGTCCCTGGTCGTTGGATTATCGAGACAGGGTATCGATATTCCGGAGTAGACTAGTGTGTATGCTTCTCATCCCAGTTAGGGAGATGGTCTGTCCCACAGCCATCAGTACGTCGTACTAGAGATAGTATACATGTGCTCGTTGGGTTACGGGTACACCGGACATGACTCGCAGGGGAACTGTTGGTTGGTATTATACCCGTCGTCAGTTAACAGTTCCCAGGTGACATGAGTGCAGCATAGTCCGCAGACTTGACACTGCTACTTCGCCTCGAGTGTGTCCCACTGTTCTTAGATTGCTACCCTACCACGGCTCAAAAGAGTCGTGCAAACAGGTAGCAGTTGGGTGCAGTCCCGAGCACTTGGAGGCAGTGGCGGTTAGACAGGATTCGTCTCTCCCGGTATTGGGAGTTGGTATCGCGCTGTGTCAGAGAGCCATTACGCAAAGTCCCTGGCCAGGGCAAACGAGATTTACTGGTAGGTTCCAGTAGTTTCTCAGGGTGTAATGGGCTGCGCTCCGATACGACTTATACCGCTATTAGGGGACTGACGCTTGCCGCCCCCTAAGCTCGATATGCGATAGTCTTAGACGAACAGACCGGACTGTACGGAGATTGTCACATCAGGCTCAGTAGGATTTCGGATGGGTTTCCTCATCGGCCTTCTTATCGACATCTACCTGGGGACCGTTACGTACAGCTAGTGCCGCTTGCGGTCTGTGGTTAAACCCACTGCCAGCGTAGTGTCGAGTCTTTAGAGTCCCACACAGAGAGTTTCCCTGCTCCAGGCGAAACGATATAGAGATCGTATGGTTTTGCGACAAGGGTTCGGACGCATACGTGTTTATACGCACGTACGACGTTCGGACAGTTTTTACTAGCAGGCTTTGGTTTAAGCCAGATTCTAGTATCGGGTTATTGGATTTATACAGTCTAAAGTTTTTCCGTGTTTTCACGGATTGTATGGGCATTCTCGTAATTTGTCGGGAAGCTTCTAGAAGCATGGTGACTTGGGGGGTAAGGTGGCATTAGCATTAAATGATATTGTGACTCATTATGTGTGATTCATCATGTCATTAATGCATTATTAAATGCTTAATGACTCACATAGTGAATCACTCATAATGCATTTATGTAGCATGATGAATAATCTCATTTTATTCATTTATTCATTATGCTTCATATATCAAGTGAGAAACAATATCATTTTTCATTCTTATCATCACCTTCTCTCTCCTCAAGCTCTCTCATTCTTGAAACCCTAACCCTAACCTCTCATGAGTTGAGATCAAGGGTTAACTAGACTAATACATCCATAACCTCACTCTATATCCCCTAGATAGCTTAGATTAGCACTTTGAGCAACCTAGTTATCTCAAGTTAGAGATCAAGCTTGGCGTAGGAGCTCTCAGGTGGATCGTCTTTGACTCGAGGAGGCCGTTGAGGTGCCGATGTTCCAAGGAGCCTACGAGGAGTGGAGGACAGCGATGAAGACCCGAAGGACATGTAACGTGAGGTATAACTTCGAATCCGAGTAGTTAAAGCTCTCGTTGATAGTTAGTAACGGTTTAGACACGATTCATGCGCTCAAGTCCGTGTTACGAAGCTTTGATAATCGTTTTTCATATATTCCGCCTCCCCGCAAGTTCATGGGGTGCGTGACATGGACTTACACAAAGCAAGATGCCGTAGCAGACTCGACGATGGAGGCTGAATACATCGCTACCAACGATACTGCCAAAGAGGCTGTCTGGATGAAGAAATTCATTGCTGAACTTGGTGTGGTTCCATCCATTGAGCATCCAATACCTTTGTATTGTAATAACAATGGAGCTGTGGTTTTGGCCAAGAAACCCCGGTCCCATCAGCAATCCAGACATATTCTTAGGCGGTATCACCTGATCCGGAAGATAGTAGATCGCCGAGAGATCGAGATCAGGAGAGTTGACACGAAGGCCAACACAGCTAATCTACTCACGAAGGCCCTCCCCTAGACGCAGTTTGATAAACTTTTTGGGATATTGGGTATGAGATACTACAACAACTGGTCTTAATGCAAGTGGGAGATTGTTATGAATATTTATACCCTAGAGGCCATTATTGTATGATATAGTGGATGTTTGGACATATATATAGAAGACTTTCTTGCTCGACATGATAGTATGCTATATGGTTGCTCTTTTTCTTAACATGTACACTTGTATTATTATACTGTCTCTTTGATACATGTTGATAAAGTCCTTAGGATGTGGACTTAACTGCTAGGACTATGATGCATATCATACTAGTGGGGCCTGGATAGTCCACAAGCACATCCTTTAATAGTTCCTAGTCGAGGGGATATCGAGACAGGGTATCGATATTCCAGAGTAGACTAGTGTGTACATTTCTTGACCCTGTATGGGGCGATGGTTGATCCCACAACCATTGGTGTTTGACATCAAAGATTGTACATATATGCTCATTAGAGAATGTGTACACCGAACAGGACTCGCCGAGAACTCCTAGATGGTACCATTCCTATCGTTAGATAGCAGTTCTTTGGTAACACCAGTACAGGTTAGTCTGTAGACCCAAGATCGTCATAGTGTCTTGTGTGGTTCCCACTGTACTTTGATTTCCTCCTTACCACGGCTTAAAGGAGTTGTGCAAACAGGTGGATTTTGGGTACAGTCCCGAGTCACATGGAGGCAGTGAGTGATAGGAGGGGTTTCGTCTCTCCCGGTATAGGGAGTTGATGTTGCGCTATACTCGATTGGCTATAACAGTAGGTCCCTGGTCATGGCTGATGAGATTTACCGGTAAGTGTTATCAGTAGTTTCTCGAAGTGTTATGAGCCACTCATCGGCATGACTTATCAAGTTACTGGGGTCTGACGTTTCCACCCCCAGACTCGATATGCGACATATCAGATGAAGAGACCGAATTGTACGGTAAGTGTTACTTATAGGGTTCATGGGAGTTTGGACAAGCTTGCTTGTTGATCTTCTAATCGCTTAATATCTGGGTAGCCGTTACGTCCAGCTAATACCGTTGACGGCTTATGGGTAACTGATGTGATCATTACCTACTGCTGGCATATTGACGAGTCTTTAAAGTCCCACACAGAGGTTTCATAGTTCAAGCGAAATGAAGTATGGCACATATGTTGATATGTGCGGGAGACTGATTAAATACGTGTATGTGATACCGTATTCTAATCTGGCGACATTTGATATCGGTTAGGTTTATATGTGATATAACCGGATTATTGAATCAACTGTTGATTTGATAATATGATATACACATAAATAATATTAGTCGGTTATATATGATATAACCGGATTATTAATTCAAGTGTTGATTTAATAATGTGATATATATTTATATTTGATATATTTATATATTAACTAATATTTATATATTTATATATATATATATATATATATGAGAATAATGGAGGAAAGATGTCATAGGAGGGAATTTCCTCCCATGGCGTCGAAAAAATATAATCTTCATCGTTTTTTTCCGACGATCGGCACCTATCATCTTCATCGTTATCATCTAAGATTATGGGCACACAAAATTTCATATGACTCTACAACAACTTTTTCACCGTTGAATTAGTGGGTTCAAAATTAACGGTTTACCGACAATAGAACTTTTTACATTGCTAAACCAACGGTGAAAATGTTGTAGAATAATATGAAATTTGGCGTACCCACATCTTCGATGATAACGATGAAGATGATGGATTCCGATCGTCGGAATACACGATGGAGGGCGTATTTTTTTTGACGTCATAGGAGGAAATTTTCTCCTATGGCCTCTTTTCTCCATTATTCTCTCCCTCCACCCCCCTCTCTCTCTCTTTCTCTCTCTCTCTCTCTCTCTCTATATATATATATATATATATATATATATATATGTATATATGAACATGGATTTTTCTATTTTGAGAAAATAGAAAAAATGAGGTGGAAAATGGAGAGATATTTGAGGAATAAGTGAAGAATGGTTTATATATTATTTTATTAGTTTGGCTTCACTATTGAATCGTGATGCATATTTTCTATATGAAAATATTCATTCTTCAATGAGTGAAGGATATATGTGAGCCATTCTTCATTTTTTTGCAAGGATGCAGGCTTATTGCTCATGCTCTTTCCATTTTTCTTCATCTTCCTCCAAGTCCTTACCTTCACATGAGTTGTGAATCCTGCGACTTGTGAGAATTCTAAGTGAGCTAAAAACTCTACTTCATCAATCTTCTCTAGATTAGCAATTTTGACTAGGTTGTTTCCTTCACTAATAGTAGATTAGTGAAGAGATAACTTGACCTAGAGAAACTTCGGGTGGATCATCTTCGGCTTGGAAGATCAAGAAGCAAGCTCGATCCTTCTTCAAGTGGAGCCAAGAGGAGTCGTAGAGACTACTACTCGGAGCTTGAGAAGAGAAGGATTTGGTCTACAAAGGTTGTAGTTCCATCACTTAGAGTAAAACTTGTTTTATTATCATATAAACCCTAATACTGTTGTCACGCCCCGCTTCCCAGAGTACGCAAGATTGGGCACGTAACATAGCCAACCATGCTACCTGTGGGTAGGAAGTATCCATCCACAGTCACATTACGGTTGTAGAGATATCAAGAACAATATAAATAAACTAATCTAACACATGTCCAAATCCATAATAACAAGAGTCAATAAACAATAGTGCGGAAGCAAATGATCCAATACAATAAATAAACAGTATGTTCCATAATGCGGGCTCACATCTGGAAATGAAATGAAATAAATCAACTAATCACTAAGGACTCACAGTTCAGCCTGCTGGCTGAAGTACTCCTGCTCGGTCGTCGACAGTGGTAAGGAATCTGGGCCATGCAAAACCCAGACGTCAGCGCGTCATGTCAACCAAATAATATAATATAAACATGGTAATAAGCAATGCAGGTATGAACATGAATAAAGCAGTACTAAGAAATAACAGTGCAGGGTAATGTGCCGTGGTAACTAAACTGTCCTATCAGGTTTCTACTCTATAGTCTTTGAAATCAATTCGATGAATCGTCGATGTAACTCAATAGTATCCCGTACATACCCGGGATCACGGCCACAATATTCTCGGCCGAAACCGAGACATGCCGCTAGGCACAAAACAGGAATGTGTACACTCGAACAAGTAGTGAACTGTCGAGTTACAAGTCAGGTTCATCTTTGATTTCCCCATACCCCCAAGTTATGTATGTCGAGTCAGGTATTCAGTAATCAAGGACTAATGCCAACACAGGATCAGGTAACAGGTCAGGTTTGTCTGGATAGACAACAGGAGTGGTCCATGAGGACCCCAAGTCAGGTTTGTTGGCATCAGGCATGAGATCGGGTAACAAGTCATGTCGTGGTACAACAAGTTGAGTCGGTATGTACATATATGTCATGTGTAGCAAAGTCAGGTTAATATGTAATGTGATCGAGTATGTGCTCTCAACAGGTATACAATCGAATAAGTAACAGCAGCAAGAAATTTAAAGTAAACAGCACTAATAGTCACTTGATCACAATGGTGCTTTGTATTATCTTTATTAACAGGTTCAAGCACCCTTGGGGTGCAATAGTCACAAAGTGAAACAATATCAACAACATAACGTAATGAAGCTACATGAATTTAAACTAAAGCATAATAATTGTCTCATGGGTGATTTAACAAATGAAGCAAGGACGATCTACTTGGTTTAGTTAGTAAAGTGTGGATTGATAGCAGACCGATTAATTACAAGAAACTACTATACCGATTCAATGTTAAGAATAATTGTAACCGTCAATTCTAAGATATAAAATAATATCGATATTACTAATAGCTGTGTGGTTATAATAAATGATGTGATGATTAAGTGTATAGCGAGACTTGATCTTGTGTACTAGCATGTTAAAGCAAGTATTCGGATACTTGCCTCGACGGTTTTGCAAACCGGAAAGCACGGATGCAAAGTCGGCGGAAAACACGAGACGGGTGCACGGGCCACGGATCGAGTCCTAACAGCGAACAGCGGGACCACACGGACCAGAGTACATTGCTGGAGCGTCGGGTCCAAACGACGGCACGGCCGGAATCCGGCGAAAGTCAAAAGGCGACGACGTTAGCAAACACGATATACGTAAACAAAGACCGGCGAGGGGGTTCTAGCATTAATGGAAGTTAAAGAGATGCTTACAGGGAAGAACCAGGGGGCAACCACGACGGCTCGACGGCGATGGGCGCGCCGGCGGCGAACATGGGATGCGGCGAGGGCTTGGAGGTGGCTGGATCGAGATGCAGCGAGTAGGGGATAGGCAAGGGCTTGGTCTGGGTTGCAGGAGGAAGAGGAGGTGGCTGTCGGTGTTCTGGCGACGACGAGGGGGTCGACGGCGATGGGAGGCGACGGCGACGGCGGCCACTGGGTGCTGGTGGCGGCGTCGGGGTTGGGTTTGGAGGCTCGGGAAGGAGGGAGGAAGGAGGTAGGGGGTGCGGTAAGGCCGTGGAGGCGAGGACGGCGACGGCGAGGTCGCGGGGAGGCCGACGGCGCAGGCACGAGGAAGCTAGGGTTAGGGTTCGGTGAGGTTTCGCGAGGTTTTTCTCGTGGGGAGAAGAGGAACAGTGGTGAATATATATATATATAGAGAGAGAATATATTATAGGAGAGAGATAGAGAGAGGGTTAGAGAGAGAGAGAGATTGAGAAACGGATTGGAGAGAGATAGAGAGAAACGGAGAGAGAGAGAGAGATGGTGAGGCGGGGCCCACGAGGGATTTAAATCCCTCGTGATTGGCTGGAGAGGTGAAAGTATAATTATAAAGATTTAAAAGGGATTTTTAACGTTAAAAGTTTGTAACAGAATATATTTTTTGTGGTTTTATAATATTTAATTAATTGGGCATTTCGGCGCTAAATGAAACATTTCCAAATCGCGCCCGGGTTGCGCCCAAATGTTCCAAATTCAAATTATAGGATTTTAAGCGAGTTCCAAATTTTGAAAAGAGGTGTTTTGTGATTAAAATGCATGCCCCCAAGTCGGACACTTGCACGCGCGCGTAGCCGTCCAAACTTGCCCGTTTAGCCGAACGGGAAGAAATCTCGACACGCAGACGCTACCACGCGACTAGTGGCGACGAGTAGGCCAACATGGATATTTTTAATTTCACTTTAGGTGTTAAAATTTGTTATGTGCCAAAGTGACTTAACCGGTTAGAATTTAGCAATAAACACCAAATAATCAGGATAATTGGAATGAGCAATGTATAGCACTCAACTAGCAATAGAAATAGTATTATTGGGCTTGGGTGTTACATCATACCCAACTACAAAAAGAATTTCGTCCTCGAAATTCCAAGAATACAAGATAGCTAACTACAGGAAAAGGTGAGGAAATTTCTGCCGGATCTCGTCTTCTCGCTCCCAAGTGGATTCTCCATGCAATCGATTACCCCAAGAAACTAGCACAAGAGGGATAACTTTGTTCTTAAGAACCTTTTCTCTTCGATCCTTGATTTCAACTGGTCGCTCCTCAAAAGTTAGGTCCTCCCGTACAGTCAACTCCGAATGATCCAAGACGTGAGTCTCATCTCGGACATACCTCCGTAGTTGAGACACATGAAACACATCGTGCACTCCTGCCAATGACTGTGGTAACGCCAAACGGTACGCTACCTCCCCAACACGCTCCAATATCACAAAGGGTCCAACGAATCGAGGGCTAAGCTTTCCCCGACTCCCAAAGCGAATCACCCCTCTAGTCGGTGATATCTTCAGGAATACCAAATCACCAACGGCGAACTCTAGAGGTCTTCTTGACGTGTCGGCCCAACTTTTCTGTCTGTCTTGAGCTGCCTTCATATGCTTCCTGATTGTATTCACCTTCTCAACTGTCTGTACCACCAAATCTGGTCCTAGTAACTTTCGTTCGCCAACATCATCCCAACAAACAGGCGAACGGCACTTACGACCATACAACGCTTCAAACGGAGCCATCTGAATAGTCGCTTGGAAGCTATTGTTGTACGAAAACTCCACCAGGTGTAGATGATCCTCCCAAGAACCTTTGAAGTCCAACATGCAAGCCCTCAACATATCTTCAAGGGTCTGGATCGTTCTCTCCGATTGTCCATCAGTCTGAGGATGATAAGCTGTGCTAAACTTCAATCGAGTCCCCAAACTTTCTTGTAAACTCCTCCAGAAGTGCGACAAGAACTGGGTGTCCCGATCGGACACGATGCTCACCGGTACTCCATGCAATCTTACAATCTCCTGCATGTACCGCTCTGCTAAAGTCTCCGTCGATTGACCAACCCGAAAAGGAATAAAGTGAGCTGCCTTGGTCAACCGATCGACAATCACCCATATTGCATTGTTGCCCTTTGGACTCCGCGGTAAAGCCGTCACGAAATCCATGGTTATATGTTCCCCCTTCCACTGAGGGATCGGAAGTGGTTGCAACAAACCAGCAACCCTTTGGTGTTCAGCCTTGACTTGCTGACACACCAAGCACTTAGCCACGAAGCGAGCAATCTCCCGCTTCATACCTTCCCACCAGAAGTGCTGTCGAATATCTCGGTACATCTTTGTCCCTCCTGGATGTACAGAGTAAGCTGAACTGTGTGCCTCCTTCATAAGCTCTTCACGCACATTCCCTTTTGGCACACACACACGGCTACCATATCTCAACAAACCGTCTTCATGGATCAGTAAATCGGTTCGCAGTCCGGCTTCAACCTGCTCTCGAAACTTTTGCAGTCTAGGATCCTGCGATTGCGCCGCTTTAATCTTCTCAACCAAGGACGACTGTACTTGCAACTGCATCAACTGTCCCGTAGCATGTGGTAGCACAACCTCCAAGTCAAATCTCTGAAAATCCGCAATGATCTCCCTTTGTGCGGTCAATACCTGAATTGCTGGTAACCGACTTAGCGCATCCGGCACGACGTTAACTTTTCCCGGATGGTACTTAAGATCAAGGTCGTAGTCGGCCATCAGCTCCAACCATCTGCGTTGCCTCATGTTCAACTCCTTCTGAGTGAACACATACTTCAAACTCTTGTGATCTGTAAAGACTTCGACTCTCTCGCCCAACAGGTAGTGTCTCCAAATCTTCAAAGCGAAGATCACGGCCGCAAGTTCCAAGTCATGAGTCGGATAATTCTTCTCATGAGTCTTCAGTTGTCTCGATGCGTAAGCCACGACCTTCCCATTCTGCATCAAAACACATCCCAATCCTTTTCCAGATGCGTCGCTGTGAATCACCAGTCCTCCTGAATTATCTGGTACGATCAGGATCGGGGCGGTTATCAACTTTTGCTTCAACGTCTCGAAGGCCAATGCACATCCATCCGTCCAAACAAACGGTACCTCCTTGCGCGTAAGCTTGGTTAACGGCTCTGCCAAACGAACGAAGTTCTTCACAAATCTCCTGTAGTATCCGGCGAGTCTAAAAAACTTCTTATCTTCGCAACATTCTTTGGATTTGGCCAATCTCGAACTGCTGCAATCTTATCGGGATCAACGGCGATTCCATCGCCCGACACGACATGTCCCAGAAATTTCACTTCTTCCAGCCAGAATTCGCACTACTCATCTTCGCATAAAGCTTCTCCTGTCTCAACATCTGCAGGACCTAATGATATACGGATCGCAAATCTAGTTTCGAGAATACTCTCGCACCACTAAGCTGCTCAAAAGTCCTCCAATGCGAGGGATCGGGTACCTGTTCTTAATAGTCACCGGTTCAATTCTCGATAATCAATGCACATCCTTCTCGTGCCATCCTTCTTCTTTACTAAAAGAACTGGAGCTCCCCAAGGCGAGTTGCTGCTTCGAATCCAACCCTTCTCAAGTAATTCACCAACTTGCTTCTTAATTCCTTTCAATTCCACTGGTGCCATTGGATAATAAGATTTCGTTACTGGCTGCTGCACCAGGAATAAGGTCAATCGCGAACTCCACATCTCGCTTCGGCGGTAAGCCCGATATATCTTCAAACACATCCATAAAGCCGCGAACAACTGCCGACTCTTCATTCCTATCCACTTCCATTGTCGCAAGAACACTGTTTGTTGGCCTAGCCCTAAACTCGACTGGCCCGACAGAATTGCTTCCTTACCGTAACTGCTGTCTGCATCGTTGGCTGCGAAAGGTCCAGCGAGACTACTGAGTCTCCTCCATTCTGCTGCATGCACGTCCACGGTTGCCCCATTCTGCCTTAGTCCGATAAATTTCTCCTTCATTTCCTCCCGTGCAGTCTGCGGGAAGAATTTCTCCAGGAGACTTTTAGAGAAATCAGCCCAACTGATTGGCTTGGGCAAGCGGGTCTCCTCCACAAGCCATCACTCTCGGCGTAAACCACTAGCTGAAAGCGCATCACAACAACTCTCTTGTCCTCTGGGATCTGTGCCGCAATCAGCAAATTCTCCGTGTCACTAGCCTCTGCTCGGCTGGTAACCGCTCCTTTAAACCAGTAAATGTAGACGGACCCAAAGTCTGAAATCTGCTACGGTCCTTACTCGTTCGACTGGTCCAGTTCCATCGTTGTTTACAGACTGCTGAACGATCTGCAAACCTTCCTGAAACGAATCTGTTGTTGCTGGATCAGGTCAGTCTGTCTCTTTGATTTCCAGCATTCCTCTTATCACTCCAAGCATGGCGGCTTCGTTCACACGCCTCCGGTACGTCTTCAACCTCTTACCTGTCATAATCCTGAACTCAAAACACCCAATATTAGCATGATGATAGATTCTGAATGTGGATCAAGGCTAGAACTCCAAGATACTTAAATAGAGTACCGCATTGTAGCTATGCCGCGGTATCATAGCCGCAATTACTTAACTCCACCCAAGTCGCCTAAGTCCTAGAGATAACAAGAAATTAGGTTTTCGAGTTGACAATGCAAAGTAAGTTTGCACGCCGTAAAAGATATAATCAGGAAGAATGTGATTCAAGAATGGTAAAACGGTCAAGGTGGCAGGACATGTTTCCTAAGCACGGGTATTCTGATTCGTGTATCGGGTACAATACCCAACTACAAAAGAATCAACCCAACTAACCTATGTCTCTGATACTAAAAGAACCATGTCACGCCCCGCTTCCCAGAGTACGCAAGATTGGGCACGTAACATAGCCAACCATGCTACCTGTGGGTAGGAAGTATCCATCCACAGTCACATTACGGTTGTAGAGATATCAAGAACAATATAAATAAACTAATCTAACACATGTCCAAATCCATAATAACAAGAGTCAATAAACAATAGTGCGGAAGCAAATGATCCAATACAATAAATAAACAGTATGTCCCATAATGCGGGCTCACATCTGGAAATGAAATGAAATAAATCAACTAATCACTAAGGACTCACAGTTCAGCCTGCTGGCTGAAGTACTCCTGCTCGGTCGTCGACAGTGGTAAGAAATCTGGGCCATGCAAAACCCAGACGTCAGCGCGTCATGTCAACCAAATAATATAATATAAACATGGTAATAAGCAATGCAGGTATGAACATGAATAAAGCAGTACTAAGAAATAACAGTGCAGGGTAATGTGCCGTGGTAACTAAACTGTCCTATCAGGCTCTACTCTATAGTCTTGAGAAGAGAAGGATTTGGTCTACAAAGTTTGTAGTTCCATCACTTAGAGTAAAACTTGTTTTATTATCATATAAACCCTAATACTGTAGTTAGATCCTAAGATAGTGTAGCTTAGCACCCAAGAATTTTTAAAATTGCATGCTTGATGCCGGTAAAAACCTAGTAGTGGTGCTAAGAAACACTTTCACATATTTGTCGTGGTTCCAAGCCGTAAACAGAATGCTGGATTACATATTATATTTGCTATGATTCTGAGCCACAAACAGAATGCTAACCCTCTTGTCTGCTGTTGTTTTGCGGGACTAACGTAGCACTCTCGAGGACACGTGTACCCTTATGAAACCAAACTAAACCAAACTAAAATACGGATAATAGTTACTAAACAACGTCTACCTACACCTTTCCTGCAAACTGTGACACCTTTTCATATACACTCTATTTCACCTTGTTGCACATATCCCTCTTGAGAATCTTACTCGAGTATAACTCGTTGATGGACTTTTTTTTCTTCCCCCGAAGTGTCCGTTAGGCTTAAGACCGGAGCAAGACGGGACTGAATAAGTCAAAACTACGCTGGAAGACTACGCCTACCTCTCCACTACTTATTAGGATCTAGTCTGTCTTTGGTTCCTTTAATGCTCACTTGTTTAGGGCTTGCTTTCACTTGATGTGATAAAACTTTGATGTTGAATTTAGCTTGTAATAAACGTTGGTTAATGAATAAAAGTTTCCTTTTTAACTTGTTTTTGTATACTCCTGCATACTATACGCTTAGCGTAACTATATCGGGTTGAGTATCTACTTGGTATGATTACGTTGCGGGTCTCGTCACGTTCCCGCTTCCGTGTCTTGGGAAGGGAGACGTGACAATTGTCTTGTTTCAAATTTATGTGCTAATTTTTATATAGTATTTTTTGGATTGCTTAATTGATTAATGAATATTTTGGTGCCCCTCTCACCAGAAATCCTGAATCCGTCATTGATTGTGTTGGCGCCATTGACGAGATACGGATTCCAATGACCACACTGGAAAAAGATCAAGCTCCTTACCACAACCATAAAGGAACCGTATCACAAAATATGGCGGTGGCATGTGATTTCGATCATCGCTTGATATATATTTCTGTAGGTTGGGAAGGCTCAGCTTCTGATGCAAAGGTGCTTCAATCCGCACTTCATACAGGTTTTCATGTACCTCCAGGAAAATGTTATCTTGTAGATGCTGGATATGCAAACACGCCATCATTTCTTGCTTCATATTGGAATGTGCATTATCATGTTCGAGAACAAGCACGTTGCAACTCCAGACCGAAAGACTTCAAAGAATTATTCAATCTTAGACATGCTTCATTTCGGAACCATGTTGAATGCATTATTGGTATTTTAAAGCCACAATTTCCAATTTTAAAAGTTGGATAGCCAATAGAATCACAAGTCAATATCGCAGCAGCTGCAGCTGTTATACATAACATAATAAAAAATAATTTACTTTAATGATGATTCCTTGCGGATCATAAAGATTGGTATACACTAGAGATTAAAAAAGGAAGAAAAAGACATGCCTTGCATTTACTTTAATGATGCAGTTTGAGATGTTCCTCAAGATCCTCGTCAAACTGATATTTATTTGGGTATTGTTTGCACATGATATTGAAGTGTTGATTGAAGGATGCATGCTGCATCCTCTTCAGCCCTCTTCCTTCTTTACCATAAGCAGCGCAGGGCACCATTTTATTCCTTTATTGAACTTCGGTGGAAGCTTTTTTTTATATCACTTTGTCAAAATGGCGCTAACTCATTGGTTACGCGGTAATTAAATAAGAGTCTTATCTTTATTATTAATTTATTATTATGACTCCATGTGTAGCTAAGATCGTCTATTGATGACCTAATATATTTTTAGTAAAATAATTTTTTAAAAGAAATTTACAAATCTATTCTCTCCTTTAAGATCTCCATATCATCACGATAATTTTTTTTAAATGCTCTTTTTATTCAAAATTCAAATCTTCGTCTCTTGCTTCCTCGCTCTGTCTCTTCGCTCTAATGATTTAGGCACCATCATCCAAATCATTCATTATAATTCAGATACCTATGAAACTTTATTCTAAAATATATAATTAAATTTGACCGAGATATTATTGGTTGGAGTCCACCAAGCCGTTTGGATTAACCCAGATCAATTTTATTCTAAACTAAATTACCAAACCACTCTCTAATAAAAGAAAAAAAAACATTTTCAAAAAATTACGCTGGCTGGGCGGAGATTCAAAGGGGCTATATTTGTTAAACCTATGGGAAACTTGTCAACGTCACTGCTCTAGCTGATTTTGATCTTTTCTCTAGAGTTTCTGGTGGAAAAATACAGAAAATGAGCGTGATCAAGATTCAACAGTTGCAATGAGTTGAATACATGGTTGCAGGAAAAATTGAACTTTAGACGTTTTGTTGTGTTTTATTTTTTATTCAAAAAAAGGATGGGTTCAAAGAGATCCCAACATAAAAGACTCTAGACATTTAGTTTTTGGATGTAATTTTCTGACAATATCAAAACAAGTCTAATCTTTTTGAAAATTTAATTTCTCTCACTCAATCCATATCCATAAATTAGCATCAAAAGTTAAAAAAAAAGAAGAAAAACTTTTCCTGTCGATCATCTTCATTGATTCACCATTGCCGGAGTTGGGCAAAAGAGGGATTTTTCCTTCTGTGGAATGCGAAGAAAAAAAATGAGGGGAAATCTAGTGTGGAAAGGTTAAAATAGTCGAGGTAGGATTTTTCCTTTTTCGGAATTTACTCAGATTAAAAATGAGTGGGGTATGGTTAAAAATGAGTCAAGGGTATTATGGTCATTTAACAAATCTTAACACAGTTCGATAACAAATTGAAATAGGTAAAGATTTCTCAAATTTACTTAGTCGAAGATATTTGTGATAATAGCAGGAGTTATTTTCATACAAATCTTGAACTCTTAATTCTAACCAAAATTCTTCAAGCTTCGACAATAAACCACCAAAATGTGTGAAATCTCCAAAATCCATGCCAACGTTAACGCCACATCACCTTAGCTCAAGCAGCCCTTATAGGGATTAGTCCATGCTAATCTGCTCTGGGCCCTGTTTGGTTGCAGAATTTGTTAGGATTTGGATTGTGAAATCCTAAGATTCCATAATTTTGTGTCTGGTTGGTGGATTTGGATTTCTAGGATTCCTTTGTTTTTTATGGAGGGCCCACCACAAAATACGGATTCCTGAATCCTAAATTTATTTTAAGGATTTTCAAGGAATTGACACTATTCATTGTACTTTTAGATGGTACCCGTGTACTTTATTTATTTAATAATCCTCTCTCTCTAAAATCCTCAAATCCAAATCCCACTTTATTTTCACCAAATAACAAAGATTACAAGAATCTACAAATCCAAAACCAACCAAATAACAAATTACCAAAATCCAGAAATTTTCATCCGTACTATTTTGGAATCCAAATTTCTAAATCCTACGAACAAACAGGCCCTCTTCGGATTTTGGATGGATCTCTGGCCGGAAATAGTATTGAATAATCCGTTTTCATCTATGGGGGCGAAGGTGCAGCCCAAATTAAAGCCTCACGTATATAAATCTGCCCAAGGCCCAGGCTGTTTCCAACTCAAATCCAAAACCCTAAATTGGCCATTTCGATTTTCCTAATTACCCAAAAATCACACATCTCTGGATCGCGCAAAATCGCCGAAACCCTAATTCTATCTTCATCATCGAATCCACAACTGGATCTTAAAGGTTCTTGCTCTTTCTTAAGGGTTTACTTTCTATTGACTCGCTTCCTCTTCTCCAAGATTTGTTTCGATAACAGTAGAACTGTTCTGTTGTGATTTTTGATGGGGTTTTAAGTTTGATTTTCTTCGCTTTGTAGCATTCGATTAGAGAGATGAACTTCTCCATGTCTCGAAAGAAGACCCCTTTCCAGAAGCATCGCGAAGAGGAAGAGGCCAAGAAGAAAGTAACTATTTCTTCCTTTTTTTTTCCCTTTACATTTGTTGTGAATCTTGGGGTAGAGTTTTTGGTTGCAAGGAAATCTATATATATTGTTGTATTTACTAGCAAAGTCAGTAATTTGGAATGCTAATTGATGAAATCTGCGAGTTCTCCAAACACAAGACTTTTTATGCCAGGTAATTTGTAATTTATTTTTGCTAAACTTGCATTTCGGGGATTTGAATGTATAGATATAAGAAAGACCTGATATTGTCTGATTCCAAAGACTAGCCAATAATTTTTTTTTCTATCAGGCGTTTTGCTTAAAATTGAGAAGCATTGATCATAAGACTGTAAAAATTCTATTTTGAACCAGCAAAGGCAGTTTCGTTATTTTGAGCTCATTTCTTTTATCATTAATATGCATTGTCCATGGTTTTAATAACCTTCCATGGAAAACAAGCACTTTGTACTACAAGAACATCCAAGTAAAGCGTTAGGTAACAAATTTCAATTGATCGGACTAAATTCTCATTTTGATCGGTTATGTATGCAGAGAGCGGAAGATGAGACTGCCCGCTTATATGCTGAATTTGTGGAATCCTTTCAAGGGAATGATGCACCTGGATCGAAAGCATTTGTTAGAGGAGGGTTAATTAACCCAAACGAGAAGCTGAAGACTGATTCAGAAGGTTAGTTACAAGGAGTTCCACAATTTTTGATTCCCAAACGTTTCAACTTTTATTCTTCAATTTCTCGCAAATGGATGTGTTATTTTTCTACTATATGATTATTTTTTAATTAAAAAGATCGGCCTTTTCATTCATTCGACAATCGCAGGTGGAAATTCCAAAGATGGGCTATCTGTTCCAAAGAAGGGAACTAGGTAACGGAAATGTACTTGATTATTAGGTGGAATCTTGGTGATACCCATGCCCCATGCTTGAAGTAGATAACATCATAGTTTTGATTCAGTCAGGGAAATGCACATTTAACTGTTCGTTGACATGAATTAAATATTGTACTATGAAATTTGTTGCTTTTTAGATGGAAGTTATTTATATGTATATGAACATATGCCATCATGCTGGCTTCCTCTTTTCATTTAATTTCCCCCCTGTAGTTCTCAGTGCCTCCCCACCCCCAAAACCCCCCCCCCCCCAAAAAAAATTGTCATAGCTTGTATATATGTATGCAGCAAACTTTTTAGTATTCTATAAGAAGAGATAGGTCATGAAAAGTCATGGAAAATAAACCAACTTGGAATCATCCAAGTGGTTAAGGCATGGGATAGTTATGCTTCAGGGTTTGAGTTTGAGTCTTGAAAGTTGCATTTATTCTCACACATGTATCAAAGAAATTTAATTAAAACCCTGGCTTTTCATATTTTTGTCCAACCTATTATTATCTTTATATTATAGTAAATTGATTTTTTTAAATTGTTGTAAAACAATCATTTCCGCTGTGTTTTTTGTAAAAGTTTTCAATGGTAAAATTATTTTGATTGTCTAGTATTAATACAATGGATGAAGCAACTCTTTTATTTATTTTTTTGCTCCGTATCAATCAAACAATATTCGATAGTTAAAATTATAAACATATAATCTTCTTGTTAGAAGGTCAAATCTAATATGGTTTTCTCTAATCTTGAGGGGGGAAAATAATATAGCTGGGACTTAAGATAGAATATGAGAGAATCTTTTAATCATATTTGTGCCAACATTTCCATTTCGATTGATTTTGCGATCAATTTGCAAAGAAAATTTCTTATATATGAATACAACTTTTCTACACCCCCACCCAAAAAAAAAAGAGAAAAAGAAGAAGAAAACAACTAATTCCTGGCTCTGCCCCTAACCTCTCACCACTGCTTCTTGAACCAGTATTAGCACGGTGCTTTTTTCTTCTATCTCATAATTAGAGAAGATGCTAGTTCTTCTGACAGTAGCTTCTAGATAGGAGCAAGGACACGTGCTCTTTACTTCCTCATTCTGATTTTCTGTTTCCTTGTATTTTCTAATTTGTAGTCATACATATCAAAGCTTGTCTTTTCCCCCCTATTAGAACTTTTATTTTTTCCCCTTCTGTTCAATAAGATTGCATTATTGGTAGAATTGCAGATTTTTTTTGCCCATGTAGCTTAAATTCAATATACTATCCTTCAACCTTTTTCTTTCTTCATCATCAGTACAATAAGTACATGATTTAGTTCTCAGATATCCTAGATTGTTGTAACTGTATGCCCGAAAAACTTGCACCTTGTTGACAAAATTGACAACTCTCTTTTTACTAAGATATTCATTCTTTATTTTTTTTCGAGGAAGATTTAGCAATGTGGCTATTATTCAAGATCAAATATTTGTTTTTAAGTCTATAACTTATTCTGGAACTCAGTTTAAGCGCATTTACTGATGTTGAGTATGTACGTTATAAAAGCATGTAAATGTTGTGGAGGGCTGACCGTTATTTTTAACTAGCTCTGTATTTCAATATCTAATTTCAAACCTGCACTCCGTTCTATAATTACAAACCTTGCGAAACTTCTCTTTTTCATTATTAGTATCTTTGATAACAAACATACTGGGGACTTGTTTGCAACCTTCTTGATTCTATTTATTTATATTCTAAAATGTGATATGTCTGCATACACTTCTTAGTCCCTATACTTCTTGTTCCGTCTGACCTCTATGATCCTCATTTACTTGCTTATAAATGATTTGTTCTTTATAGTGGTTGGGGTCTAAATATGTAATCTAGATTTTCAGGGAACTATATCTGTCTCTACTCTCCAGTGTGACAGTGCACTAGAACTAGCAAAAGAAGGTTATGAATAGATGAACCTGGAAGAATATAAGACATGAACATGTAGGCACGATGATGGTCTTTTGCACTCAACGAAAGAAGGTAATGAATATATGTAGTTATGAACCAGAAAGAAAAAGATAACTTTGTTTGCGATTTGTTTTCCTTAAATGGTAATAGGAGGGACACCTATTATTATCACTTAAATCCAATCACAAACATGTCAGATGACAGATGCTTCTGTAATCTGGATTAATGTCTTTGTCCCTTGCCTTTGGCTTATGCCATACCTAGGTGATGAATGCTTTCTTATATCAAATTTATCTTAAACAGATTTCCGCCTAGTCTAGAACAAATTTGGAGGATTTCTTTGTGGTTCTAAGATAAAAATGAAATAACAAATAAGTCTATTTCCTTTCTGTCACTTTGTCTACCAGGTTTTATTGCAATCTTTATCTTTTCTTGCTTTGCTAAACCAGGGAATCATGGAAACTCATAGTGCTGACGCAAAGTTGAAACCTCGCCGTAAAATTTTATGAAATCATATTGGGGTATTTCAGTGTTGAATGTGTCTTTGTAATAAACCTTGATAGTGATGGTAAAAGTGTTGAGATAATTTATGATGCAATTATCATTCATGGACGTTGATAAGATCCTTCCATTTAGCAGCACATTAGGATGGCATGGCCTTAACATTAATGGCGAGGTTTAGACGAGGAAAGGCTTGATGATAATACAACAACAACTGAGCCTTTTATCCCAAGCATATGAGGTAGGCTACATGAACCAACATGAGAATCACGCCGGGTCCAGCATATGGGGTAGGCTTGATGATAATAAGTATATAAAATGAAAATGTGGAAGAGAGAACTTATTATTTCCATCTTCCACCTGCTTTCTTTGCCTCTATTAATTGTTGTTAGTGAAAAAATGATGCTTCTATTAATGAAATCAATGTAATTAATGGATGACATTAGCGAATATATTTAGGACTAGTTATAGATTGACTGTTTGAGCCTAATATACGCCTGAAGCTTTTGACGAACAATATAGTACCACAGTTTAAAAGCTTAGGAGATCATGGCACTGCCATTCAGTTTCATGCATGATTGTTTTCTAGCATATAAATATCTGTTGCAACTTCTTTGTTTTCTATATTGTTATATTCTATTTTGCCTTAAATAATCTACAAGGTAAACTTTGTAGTTCCGTGCTTAATTTGTTTCATAATCATTATTCATTCTGTTGTTCACGGAGTATTACTACCAAGGTGTTGTGAACAATCTGTTGATAATCAGTAGGAATTACTTTTTTATGTATGCCTGGTAGTTGGATTTCATTACCCCGATTTAAGCAATTATTCATTCATATTATGATTTGATTGCTAAGAAGAGAAAGGAAATGTATAAAACAGAAAAAACACAGAGGGAAAACTAGTCCCTCTACCTAGCACCATGTAATTCTTCTATCTTTGTTGTTGAGGATTATGAATCCGCAAGGATATCACTGCATGATCCTCCTAAATTCAATGTTCTAAATTTCGGATGTCGGTTCGGTCCAAAGATTTTGATGTCGGAAATCAGATATCGTGAAATATCGAGTGGTATTATCAAATATGGGGTTCTAAATTTTTGCAATTGCAATGTAAATGTCATTTATATAACGTAGTTTTGAAAAAAATATTAACCTTTTCAGATTTTTAGTTTTATTAAATTTATATTATTTTCAATAGCTCAATGGTAAAGCGGTCGCCTATTAAGCGAACGGTCGTAGGTTTGAATCCTGCTTGAAACGAGGGCTAGAGAAGGGGAGATGAAACGAAGTTTCTGTAAAGTAAGTTGGTCCAAATAGACCTAAAAAAGAAAATTACCCTCAATTTTTCCTCTCATAACGGTAAACCGCGGCCTAAACGTCGACATTACGACATTTCGGTCGAAATCATTAAATGCTGGCCGACATTACCAAATATCGTTACCTGAATTTTTTTTTTTGCATGTTTGTGTCGTTTTCTTCCTGAGACTGACAGTTCGGTGATGTCGGTCGACATTTAGAACACTGCCTAAATTATGAACAAGGAACAATTGTTATTATCAAGAGAAAGGTTATCTGTCAACCTGGTATCTCTTAGATGTCTTTTGATCTTAAGTCTTGGAAAGTAAATTCTCTCTCTTAACTGCAATCATGTTCTCTTATACTTGTCGTAAACAAAGCAGATGGATTATTGGCAATTTAGAATGGAGTTCGGATTAGGGTACAAGCAGTCAACTATGTGCCAATTCTATCCTACAGGTTTCTATTGTACTCAACCAGACCTTTAAACTAGCATGGATCAGGAGCAGGTCTACATACCTATAGGCAGATCTGATTGTGTATATTTTATACTATTTACGCTCAACCTCTCTGATACAAAATAAAAATGCAGTGGCTTAAAAAAGTTAGCTCAGAAGATGGGTATTAAATTTCATCTCTCCACCTAATTAGGTTTTTTTTAGAGAAAATCTGACATTTGTGATTGGTTTTGTGTTCGTATAACATGAGCCTTTTGTGTTATATGGGTCTAGTTTGACCCACAACTGACCTAATCAGCGCAACAACTTCAATTCTCATATTTGTATTATTTGCATCTTTTGTTATATTTATACAACATATTGATACAAAATGTTTAAATTGTTGTTGGGCCATGACAATGGGTTTTCCACTGACTGCTTTCTCCAGGTATGTACCATCCTTCTTACCGCCAGCTTCTAAAGGGGGAGAGCGGGAGAAAAAGGTTAGGATCTAAAGGTCTTGATTCTATGTAGTCTTATATCATCTGTCATTCTAATTAAGACCTCACATTCTTGCTTCTATGCTTTCTAAGTTCATGTAACTGTATTTGTTTTATTGAAATTTGGGCAAGCACTTGATTATTTAATGTGGTGGGCATTGTGGTCGCCTTCTCCTCAGGGTGAGGTTTTGGCTCCTAGTCCTTGATGAGCTCTGCTAATTTGGTGAACCTCATTGAGCTTGTCAGTTGTTGGTCCTTGCTCCAACTCACAAACAATTGGGAAATATCGACTTTTTAACTGTTGTAAAGGACATGGTCAAAATAGTATGATGGAGTATTCTCATTCCGAATTAGTTAATGACTTGTACCTGCTAGATTTTCCGACAAACTGTTAATTTACTGATAGCAGAATGTCACGAAAGCATGATAAAAAATGTGTTTTGATGAGCATTGAAAAGAATAGAATATGATGTGATTTAAATATTGAAAATCTAGAACTGGTATTGAGCTGTACAATTAATGTTCTGGTCCAACCGTTGTAAACTCGGTGTTCTGCATTCTTGGGAGCATAAGCAAAACTTCTAATTTCTTTTTCCTTCTCCTATGATCTTGAAAATTTTAATTTCTTAACAGTTGTTTAAGTGATTAGATGTTAAAGCCTCTTCTAGTGTTGCTTGCTTTGTCCTACTAATACTATATCTATTGCAAAATAAAAATTTAGCTTATCATTGCTAATTCCAACTTGCCCCTTCGACAGAGCACAACCTCTCCTACCTACAACAAGCCCCAAAACATCCATCAACTGTGTCCGCTGTCATTTTATATATTCTTGCCGGACAAGACTGTAGAATAAGAGATTCTAAACCACAAACGTCTTTCATGAAAATGCATTTTACATACTCCTGAGGTTATGGGGGTTAATTTCTTGTTCTGAATGTCTTTTTGCACGTCGATCACCTATTGAAAGAGATTTTAAAATGTTCAGATGGGCTACATGGTAGATTTAGTGTATCGTCGCCAAAAAATGGTCATGTGCCTATAATATGATAATTTTTATCTTTAGAATTTCTGTTAACTGAGGGATCACTTGATCTCCGTCCTTGAATTTAAACACCAAGTCATTTTATCCATTGTCAAGTGATTTTTTCATGTAAAGTAATTGATGCTGTGGAGATTCCTGAGTTAAGTTCATCACACGCCAGACATGAGACAATGTTCTTGATGATTTATGGCTGCCATCCCTAGAGTACTAAGGGACTGGGGGGGGGAGTAGTATGTGGATGTTTTCTTTTCTTTCTTTTTTCCCCTACTTTGGCGGGGTTGGGGGTGGTGGTCTACAACGATAACAAGAAGTCACTGCCCCAATTTTTTGGGTCGGCTACATGAATCCTCTTCTTACATTATACTCCAGGAAAGCCACCACCTTGATTAAATTGATAGCTAGATTATCGTCGTATTTGACCGCCCCATCTTTATCCATGCCGGCGTTCCCAGTCAGATATCTTTTTAGTCCTTATTGCACCATTAGTTACATTTTTTTCCACTCCTAACTGTTCATTTATTAGCTGTTGTTGCGCATGTTCAAACAATCTTAATTAGCTCTTCCTTCATTTTACATTCAATAGAGATTCGATTATGCTATATATTGGATCTTGGCTATCTTACACAAACCTTTTCTGTCTCCTTGTGTGGTGAAAGCAGTGAAAGGATAAGGCACTTAAGCGTAGCATGATGCAGTCGAGTATTGGGTATAGTTTAGGCTTTCAGAATTTATTGTGGTTTTTCAAATCACAATTTATATTTCTTATCTATACCTAGCTTTTCTGATACCAAATAACTTCTAGCTAAGGTATAAGCTCAAAATACAAAAATATTCAAGTTCAAATTCTGCAGGAATGAGGGACATCTTCTAGTAGGGATGAAGATATTTTCTGTTCCTTCTAGTTGGGTTGTGATTAACCTCAATCGGTAGCTGGATAGGTAAAACGTGATAATTATGATTGTCATTATGCAATTTGACAAATATGAATCTTTGTAATTAATTACAGCTGAAGTCTTTGATCGTCTTCTGGGCGCCAAAACTTGCAAATTGTGTTACATTTAGTTTTCCAGATATCTGAGATTCTAGATGTCCGTAGTAAGAAAAATTCAACCCATAATCCTTGTGTCACTCACTCACTCTCTTGCTCTACAATAGTAATTTTTTTCCTTAGTGATTTTATTTTGGAAAAGTATCAATTTTTTTAGATGGCTCAAACATTACCTCTATGAGCTAGTCCGTTCATGTTCTTTGAGATAAATTTTATCCCTTGTGTTCTAATCTTAGCTTATTCCTTATTAGATTCCCTAAAACTTCTTAGCTTTGTCCTTGTTCACAAAAGCTGAATGCTTTACACTTATAATTCAAGACGGTTGATTTAGTTGATTGCGAAAAATCTGTGAAAGCACTTGTACCTATAATGTTTATGCTGCAAGACTTGCATAGTTGCATGCATGCTTCATGAAATATTTACACCCCTCTCCATTCTTGAATGCACTATAACTGATCATTCTTTGATATCTACTTTTGCTCATAGCAACTGTTGTGCAATAGTTTATAGATTCTGCAAGATAAAAAAAATTTCCTGATGCCTTGGGTAACTTGCAGAAGGATGATGAAAGGCCAAAGGAGAAGGAGAAAGGTAAACCTCGTGCCATTGATAATTTCCTTGAAGAGCTGAAGCTTGAACAAGAGATGAGGGAGAAGCGTAATCAAGAACGTGAACAATGGCGTGAAGGGCGCCACAATGATATTTCTGCTGTAAGTCATCGCCCATAAACTTTATTTAACATGGAATTTGGTTCCATTATATAATAAGTGCATGTACAAGAGTTATAATTATGGTAATAGGTAGATTGATAGTTAAGTGTCAGTGAGATAAAAAGGTAGTGTATTCCATATAGAATTACAGTCAAGGAGGTTCTATTTAGATTTTAATCTTAATAAATCTTGTAGGCGGTATATAGAAGACAGCCTATTCTTTCAAAAATGCAAGGCCCCAGACCTGAATGAGGATCAAAATGTTTGATCAAGAAGTTATTATAAGAACTTGTTTTATGCGAATCTGGAAACTCTCACATGTTTCTTCCTAAAATTATGTTTTGCTTGATGCATTTGAGCTGTGTAAGCTCTGCTGCATTTTGATTGTGATTTCATGTGTGTATTTATTTATTTTTAGAACCCTAATTGTTCTATGGAGTTTCTAAGTTCAGACTTCTGAGTTTTTGCATCCGCATTGCTCTATCTGCAGCCGCCTAGCCGTTTTGATGAACTGCCAGACGATTTTGATCCCAGTGGAAAACTTCCTGGATCATTTGATGACGGGGATCCCCAAACCACAAATTTGTATGTTGGGAATCTTTCACCACAGGTGGCAGAATACCCTTAGTACCTTCTAATCTTCAAAATCATTTCATACAACCTTTTACTTAATAACAATGTCCATTGTTGGTTTTGTAGGTGGATGAAAACTTTCTCTTAAGGACATTCGGAAGGTTTGGTCCCATTGCTAGTGTGAAAATAATGTGGCCTCGTACAGAAGAGGAACGCAGGAGGCAAAGAAATTGTGGCTTCGTTGCATTTATGAACAGAGCTGATGGGCAGGCTGCCAAGGATGAGATGCAAGGTTTGGTTATACTTGCTAGAATTTGTAAATGTACCATTACTTTTATGGTTATTAATATCGTCACCCAAGTTGTGAGAATGATATTTCGAGACCTCTACAATTGACATAAGAACAGAAAATTTTAGTGTTTCGTTTCATTCCAAGAAGTCAGCCTGGCCTCCCATTTGATGTCTACCTATAATGTCAGATTTTGGTCATCCTAGGAAGTGACTACACTGCTAGTATCTATTTTTTTTAATAATCTTCTAGTTACATTAATAGAAGAGAGTCTTTAGAGTTGACAATTCTGTCTACCTGATATGCTTGATGGGTCATAGTATGGAAAGTTTAGAAACAACATGAATGTATGAAAATAAAACTTGGAGATGGATGGTGGAACTAACTAAAAGCTATAGGCGTATTCAATTTTGGATAATTGTGTGGGACAATACTTCAGGAGTTTGAAGTCTTTAGACATTTTCAACAGAGACCAGGAATTGAAAGAAGTGGAGGACGATTGTTGGGGAAGAGACAAGGACTAAGGGTAGTCCTTAACAAACATGAATTGAGGAAGGTTTTATTTCATTTTGAGTGTAATGGACTTTATGTAGCCGACCCAATAATTGGATAAACCAGTAAGGTCTATGTTATGGCTGTTGTAGCTTTTCCTGATGTCCTAACTCTTAAAAGCAACTGAAGTTTGAACAAAATGCCAAAAGATAATTGCCTCATAATTTAGTTTCACAATTAAACTTCAAACTTCGATAAATTTTGGCTAGAAAGTATATTTAGAATCACACAAAAAATGGAGCAACATATCTACTGCATGGTATGCTCTCCACATCACATTTGTACCCTGAAAATTTCAATCATTGTATGTGAAGCGAAAACAGAGGTTCAAAGGTATAAGAAACACAAATTTTGTTATGCTAGACAACAAATGCAAATGGAAATCATTGCTGGATGAGTGTCCCAATGTAACTACAAATTATAGAAACGTTCATGCAATTTTCAAAATTTAATGTAGCATCGATTATGGGTGTTCCCCATAAATAAGGAAACCTATGGAAACAACAACACTGAATGGACTTTGGTCCATACCTGCGGAAACTAGTTAGATGTGAGTAAATTGAGACTCTTTTACTAAACTCTCTAAGATCTTGCCATAGAATAAAGGAACATTTAGTCTGTGAAACGCCAACACTTGCAATATGGTGTTATATCGACACACTTGGACACATTTTAGCGTGTTTGACAATAAAAGGTCTACCCATTTCTCTAGGCACTTAAAATTACTTCAACATACCTAATTTTGTTATCCTATAATTAAGATACAAATTCATGTGCTGTTGATTATGTGTGTTCATTGATTTATTGTTTTTTAGGGACTGATTGTATGATATGCAAATTACTCTATTAGAAGTTTGAAATTCGTAGAGAGTAACTAGTGCAGTTCAATCCAGAAGTAATCCATATCCTATCAATTAATTAAATGGGGGGTCTGGTTCCAAATCATTTATAAAGGTGCTAGGTCTCTCTCTCTCTCTCTCTCTCTCTCTCTCTCTCTCACACACACACACACACACACTTAAGTACCAACATCTTACTTACAAACTGAAGTTTCATATGGACTTATTAAATGCTACCCGCAACCTGCCCATAGAATCTTCTCGTCTTGCTCTTTTCAACTTTCTTTCAGTCCCTCTCTACCCAAGTGTTAGTGGTTTGGTGCGATTCAACAAGCGGGGAACACAGAGTATTCTGTTGGATGCTGTTTATATATGACCCCACATTGACTGTTACTTACGTATACCTACATTATCATACAAATGAAAAAAGTATCGAAAAGAAAGAGTTAGAGATGGGAAGAGATGTCTGCATGAGTGTACTTCTTTCCAGTTTCGCATGTTGATTCCATATTATTACGGCAACAACTTTTGTTGATTCCCTATACGGTAGTAGCTAGGTTTTCAACTTTACCTTGAGATCTTATTGGTTTCTTCGGAGGTAGTACAGTTAATTTTGTATTTTTTATGTATCAAACTCATTGTTATATTTACAGGACTTCCTTGTACACCGGATAGATCTGCTGTTTAAATTGAATGTTTTTTGTTTCTACTGCACTCTATCCATTGAATCTGATCAAAGTTATCTGCTACATTTTAAGGTAGTGTCTGACAATTACAATTATGATAACAAGGAACATTCTATAGCATCACTTCTGTAGCAATTAGCTTCTGAAAATTATTTAATGTCGTAGACTTGAACTGAAATTTTCAATTATGATTTCCTTTTTTCAGGTGTGATAGTATATGAATATGAGTTGAAGATTGGGTGGGGTAAATCTGTATCCCTTCCAGCGCAGGCGCTGCCCGCTCCTCCTCCAGGGCACATGGCTATTAGAAACAAGGAGGTTGTTTTTTCCTTTATTAATTTCCCATATTTCCCCCCATGACGTCCTGTCTTTAAATGGTCTGGCTCTTAGAGTGAAATCTGCAATTCAAAACAAAATTCTTGTTGTCCAATTACCTTTTGTCATCATTTTCTTTGTTTGGGTGCCCTCATTCTGTATGGTACTTATCATAATTACATGAAATTAATTTGTTTGTGTGATTGGCAGGGCAACACAGTGGTTTTGTCTGGGCCTGATGGTCCTCCAGTTACTTCTGTGACTAGTCAAAGCTCTGAGCTGGTAGGTTAATTAAGATGTTTCCATACTCTTATCGACTTTCTCTTTTCATCGATCTTATTTATTTACTAAATCTCTTAATGAAATCAAACCTAGGCTGTTATCAGATAGAAAAAAACAGTTTTTTTAATTTTTGCCATTTCTTTTTCACTACAACTATGGAGTTCATTGCGCTTGTTATTTGTTATGCTACGTGTTCATATGTTGTAGTATTATCTTCAATTTACCACTGTTTGGCTTGATGTGTAGGTGCTCACTCCAAACGTTCCAGATATATTGGTTGTTCTTCCTGAGGATAAGCATCTACGTCATGTTATTGATTCAATGGCTTTGCATGTCCTTGATGGTGGATGTGCCTTTGAACAAGCTATTATGGAAAGAGGCCGTGGAAACCCTCTATTCAACTTCTTATTTGTGCTTGGATCCAAAGAGCATACATACTATGTTTGGAGACTCTACTCCTT
Organism: Agapanthus africanus; assembly: GCA_030015575.1. NCBI lineage: Eukaryota > Viridiplantae > Streptophyta > Magnoliopsida > Asparagales > Amaryllidaceae > Agapanthus > Agapanthus africanus. Next base: position 384,762,211 of record JASDDO010000006.1, on the reverse strand, counting down.
TGCCCAGGTATAGTTTGCTTGTTTGTATTTCCCCATGCTTTTAATAGTAACTGTTATGTTTTCTATAGCAATGGGATTAATGGCCGATGACTTGTATGAAATTAAATATAAACATGGGAAGATTGAAGAATCACTGGTTCAGGATTTATTTTACAAACTGATTAGATTCTGTTAAGTTTCATTGAAGCCCCATTTTCTGTGTCGGTTGTGAGCAAACATTCACTAGGCTCTGTATAAACCTGTATGGAGAACATTATTACACATGCCAACTTTGGAGGCTGACCAACCTTTAGAACTTTTGAGTCTTTAACTGAAGCGAGCTAATAGCAGTCTGGTAACACAATTCTCAAGATCCAATCCTTCTTATCCCGTGTGAGGAAACATTTGTTCTCCTGAGAGATAAATTATTTTGATACTGTTGACCAAATCCTCTTCCGTGCACCACTCCATTTTGCTCCACTTCCCTAGTGACAGGATGATAGTTTAATGCCGTCAAATTTCCCAACGCACCTTTTGTTATCTATTACTGGAGTAAGATTCCCTTGCTTCTTAGAGTAGCTTATCAATCTGTTGCGAAGTAGTGAAAAGATTGCTCTCGAAGTTCAGGCTTTGACGGTAGCTTTTCTAAATTTAACTTTAAGCTTTTCATAAGATCATTTCTTTGTTGTTAAAAAAGTTGAATTTTTTAATTTTCATATTGATGTATATGAAACAACCACCACTAAATTTAACTTGCTGTTTCTGGATTACTAATTCTACTACAGCGTCTAAATTAGTTTCACTCAATATAATAAGTATCTTCCTGACATATTAGGAGGAAGGCCACTAAATACTCATACATACCTGGAAAGTGCATGACTTCACCAATGATTTCTTTCATTAGATCAATTTTATCCACGTATCTGCTCGAAGAAGCATAGCATGATGTAAGTTTATTGATTGATGAACGCCATATCAATCTCATCTGTAGAAGTAAGCAGTTTGAATAATTTCACAATTTCTCTGCCAAAACTTCACTAATGATGAGAGTCCGAGTATAAAAGCGCATCTGTGTGTTTTGTGTGACCTATCCATTTGCAATGTCCGGCAGCCTGCCCATAAATAGATCTGAATATTGACTACATGGCGAGGTGGAGAACAATGTTGGCTTAGACAAGGTTCAATTAAAGGGGTTAGAAGTAATAATCTCTATAGTGCATCTTTCTTCAGATTCAGGGACAAGATTAAAAAATATAAATCAAGCCAAGGATGTTATGGAATGCTTTCCTATATCAAGGACATCTATGTGGAGCTCTGTCTATCCTCTGCATAAATTCGACAATGCTGCTTTTTGTTAAAATGCAGGGTGATACGCTTCAGCGATGGAGGACAGAGCCTTTTATTATGATTACTGGAAGTGGGAGGTAAGCATCTTGTAACTTTTTATATACCTTAGTTGTTTTTTTCTATCTTCTTCTGAACTCTTCCCATCTCTGTGTATTTTTAATCATTATATAAAGATAGCATTTCTGGAGTTTAGTTATATGACTATTATGTCCTTTTCCAATTTCTAATTAGATGGATTCCACCATCTTTGCCACTTACCCGGAGTCCAGAGCATGAGAAAGAGTCTATAGCCACTTATGCAGCTGGTAGAAGCAGGGTGAGCAGCCTTTCGATTTCACAATGCTTTGACCTTTTCTATGATTTATGAATTTTAGATAGAGATTAATTTAAAATGATTGTGGGTATGTCAAATGTACTAGTTGGAACTGATCTTTTATAAGTCAACTACCTTTAATGTTTTAGCGTGTGGAGCTGGAAAGAACACTAACTGATCCACAAAGAGATGAATTTGAGGACATGTTGCGTGCCTTAACTTTAGAGAGGAGCCAAATCAAAGAAGCCATGGGTTTTGCCTTGGATAATGCTGATGCAGCTGGCGAGGTAATGACACTTGCATAATGTCTTGCAAGAATGATCTGTCTCTTTGCTTTAAATCTTTTAATGAATTTTACTTTGATGAGTTAAATACAATCGTAGTATCTTAGTAATAAATTGAACTTGTGAGGCCTGTCTTTGCTATCATCATATCTTTCTAAATAGCGGTTGCTTCCATCCAAATATAGGATTTGCATGCAAGAAGTGTTTATCTCCTATGATTGTTGCACCGTGTTTCTAGTTAAGGCTTTTGTTAAATTAATTTATCTGCGTATTATTGTGTTTATATATAGGTGGTTGAAGTTCTTACAGAATCTTTGACACTTAAAGAAACACCTATACCAACTAAGGTCGCGAGGCTTATGCTGGTTTCTGATATCCTCCATAACAGTAGCGCTCCAGTGAAAAACGCTTCTGCATATCGCACGAAATTTGAAGCGACTCTACCCGACATAATAGAGAGCTTCAATGACCTGTATCGTAGCATTACAGGAAGAATCACTGCTGAGGCTCTCAAGGTAATTTGAACTCTAGATCGCCATTCTCCCCTGCTATGCAACAAAAATACTCATTTTATTTTTGCTGCAGGAACGAGTTTTGAAGGTACTTCAGGTTTGGGCAGACTGGTTTCTATTTTCGGATGCATATGTCAATGGTCTTCGTGCTACGTTCCTTCGATCGGGGAACTCTGGTGTCATTGCTTTCCATTCTATATGCGGGGACACGCCTGAAATTGAAAACAAAAGTAGTTCTGAAGATATTTCGGAAGGGAACAAGATTAATCAGGATTCTGCACTGGCAATGGGAAAGGGAGCCGCAATGCAGGAGCTTTTAGGTCTTCCTCTTACTGAACTCGAAAGAAGGTGTAGGCACAATGGCCTCTCTCTTTGTGGTGGCAGAGGAATGATGGTTGCGAGATTGCTAAATCTTGAAGAAGCAGAAAAACAGAGAGGCTATGACCGAGACGATGATAGTAGATATGTACAAAGCCATTCCGGTAAACATCAAAGAGAGGATGAGCCCATAAGCTCGGCTAAGTGGGACCGGCATCATGCGCCTACTATATCTTTAGCACCAACTCTTGCAATTCCTCAGCCTGAGCTGGGAGCATTCTCGAGCAAGAAAGGACAATCTGATCCTGTTTTAGCAGCTTCTAAATGGTCTCGAGAGGATGATGGCAGTGATGATGAGGATAAGAAAGGTGCTCGAGGTCTAGGGTTAAGTTATTCTTCATCTGGAAGTGAAAATGCTGGCGGTGGCCCTGAGAAAGAGGATGATGCAGAGATGGCAGCTGATTCTGGCAATCTTCCTCATTCTGAGAGCAGCATGAGTGAAGAGCATAGGTCACTATTTTAAAAAAAAAATCATTGTGTATCTAGTCAATTTGAAATAAATTATGCATATCTTTTTTTGTTAAACCTTATACAGCCGTTTTTTTCGTCTTGCAGACAGAAACTCAGGCGTTTAGAGGTTGCTGTGATGGAGTACCGTGAAGCTCTTGAAGAACGAGGCATTCGAAACCCAGAAGAAATAGAAAAGAAGGTTGCAAATCATCGGAGACGTCTTCAACCAGAATATGGTTTATTAGACTCCACAGAGGGCTCCAGTAGGCAATCATCTCGTAAGTGGAAACGTGGAAACTATTTTGCCTTTTCTTTGTCCAGTAATTTTCAACCTGTGATTAAATTTGCTTCGCATTTGATTGTATTTTTCTTTCATCTTCGGCTAAATTCCAAAAAACAACTAGATACTTTGGCTCGGTTAGGAGAAACTACTAAATACTCTCAAAACTACGAGAAACTACCACGAAACTTTCAAAAACTATGAGAAACTACCACAAAACTTTTCAAAAACTACGAAAAACTACCATATCCAAGGTGCCACATCTGCAAGAAACTACCACAAAACTTTCAAAGCATGGTAGTTTCTTGTAATTATGATAGTTTTTGGTAGTTTCTCTTAACTGAGCCAAAGTATTTGGTAGCCTTTTGGAATTAAGCCTTTATCTTCCAGCCCTAACAATCCTGTACACTACTTTCCTGCTTTAGCCAAGTTCTTGTCTCTAGCATTTAATCAAGTGTCTTACATTCTACATATAATCTTGCATTTGACTGTATAGATTTGAATCGTTGTGGATTATAGGATACTTATCCTTTTTATACATGGAAAACTACCTAGCTGGTTTAGGATGTGACAAGGATGAAGAGCAGTTTTTTTTTTTTGACTTTAGCATGCTCGGTTTGTTGGTAAATGTCCTCAAAATAATCCTTGTGCCGTGAACTTAATATTTGGTTTTTTTCATTTAAAAATTATGTATTGCATCGCATATGCCATGGAATGAAATATGAGTAACTTGCATCTTGATGCAACATGCCCTTTTAGGGATAAGTCTGGATACAAAACACATTGAATGTGAATTGGCATGATGTCTGTCTTGTTATACTACACCATAAATAAACTTCAAAAAAAGAGAGAGAAAAAGAACGTGCTTATTTTTATTTGGGCTAGTTCATGGATGTGAAACCACTGATCAATATTGTAAATCACACACTTGTTCTCAATTAGGCTGGCCGGTGCATAAGGCATAAACTGACTGTACACATAATCAGACTATGTTGGTAGTACGAAAAAATATATGATTTTTAACACACGCATGGAGAGAGAGAGAGAGAGAGAATAATGGAGGAAAGAGGCCCTAGGAGGCTTTTTCGTCAGATGGCGTAAAAAACTACACCCTCCACCGTTTTATTCAACGATAGGAACCCATCATCTTCATCTTTATCATCTAAGATGTGGATACACCGAATTTCATGTGATGTTACCACCTTTTCACCGTTGAATTAGCAATGTAAAAAGTTCCTATATATATATATATATATATATATATATATATATATATATATGAAAGAAAAAATTGTGGGTTTATCAAGTATATATTGAGTTTGTGTATCAGAATTTGAATATTAGATAGGTTATCATTTGCATGCCCAATTAGATGTTCATTCACCCATTTAATACTGTTCGACGTGGTTGCTAGTTGAAAACCTTGTTTAACAACACTGCCACTGAAATTGCAGAGAGGACTTCTATGGAGAGGAAGGTTAGACATGATGATGGACACGACTCTTCTAGAAAGCGCCATCGCAGCCAGAGCAGAAGCCGCAGCCCACAAAAGAGGTCATCAACGAGGGAAGATGCAGTCAAGGACCGAGAAAAGAGGAGGGAACGTGAGAAGAGTGGGAGCAAAGAGCTAGATGATCACGAAAGGGATAGAACCAGAGACAGGGGCAGGGATAGAAGAAGAAAGGGGAAATAGCACCGACTCGTAAAAGATATTTTTGCATATCCATCAAGCAGCAGGCCTTTGTCCAAGCACCAACTGCAACTTCAGAGAGAGCATGTTGTGTTTTAAGCCTTTCACCGGGTTTGTTAAAATTGTATCGATCACCATGAATACAAGATTTGTTTGACTTTGAGCAGTGAAACATATTTCTCTAGACAGGTACATGGCACTTGGAAAATTGAAATCAGTGATAATTTATTTGCCTGGTCCTCGAAATTTTGTCAGCTGTAAATTTGCACAATGATATATTTACTCCTCAAAATGTGGTGCTATAGGCTGTTTCTCACATTGGAGGTATGACTTCGATGCCGGGCCAAGATTGATTCTTAAAATTATTTTTAAAGATGAATTAACGGTGTTGTTTATTATTGCTTTCGGTTGTTCTTGAGTTGCTTTATTTTTTAGTATTATCTTTGCCCTTCTACCTTCACATTCAACCTGTTTATTGTTTAATTAGCAATAAGGTAAATAGTTGCCGTCTTCCCTGCTAAATTGATATTCGTATTGCTGATGCTCACCCATTCTGAATCACCCAATCTGAAAATGATTCGATATCAATTGCTCACAATTATTTGATCTTGGTTATTTGAATGTGGTTATGGTTTGCTCCCCTAAACATCCAAATATATCTGAATGTCGTAAGAAAAGTTGGTGTTGCTTCATGTTTGACTATTTTGATGTCGAGAGAGTGGGACTTAATAATTGCAATACTTTCTACTTTTGACTTGTCATTATTCCATTTTATATGTATCAAAACATGTATATTAAGTTCATATAAATTTTGGGCTTCATCCACAAATCAGACACATAGCAGAAATTGCACAGAAGATGAGACATTGATGTACCCTGACATGACAGTTTTTACATGCAACATCTTTATTTCATGCTTCTTAATAGTTTAAACTTGTGCTCGCACACAATGAATAAGCTAAAAATATGGTCCCTGAGTTTAAGAGCATTTTCCTTAAAAAAGACGACATATCCTGCATTTTTTCAAGCCTAAAGAATCCCAGAGAACAAGAGTTGTCAAGCTCGGAGAGAGCAGGCATCGAACTTCCTGCCAAAAACGACTTGAAGAGCACAAGCGCTTGTTTCGGTCGATGAAGAGGAACCTCATGGCCAGCACCCTTCACTGTTACGAATGTTAGTCCTTTGTACACCTGCGTCCATCCCGCTACCTGTTTCACAGTAATAATGCATCAGTTTTGAGCAATGGTTCAAAATCTGAGAAATTTTTCTCAGCTTATGAGCAATAGTATAAAAGGTTATATTTAGAATTTTTGAAGTAGGACAACACTAGAGGAATTCTGCTGGATGCCACGGAGTTACAGTTTGAAGTTTTAGAGCATCAACATCTATATCGGGTTGATGTAACTGGAATGACAGAATCTGTATCCCCACTGTACAAACAAATCATTGTTTTGATCATTAGCATTTGCTAAAATTGCTTAAACCAAATGTGTGTTCAATAGAAAGACTTGCTCCAGAATATTCAGCCTTTATGATAAGATATGCAAATGCCATATAATTCGATCCTTGAGCCAAAAAGCAAGCTATATATAGACGATTCATATATTTATTTGTTTTTTTAATGAACTCGCCAAATCCTCTTCTTAACAACAAAAAAAAAGCCTTCTACCGCTCTTGCATTTACACTGTACCCTGAAATATCTTTAAATGCTCCATATTAGCCTTTTGAACATCTTTCCTACTACAAGGTATCTTCAACTTAGCCCAAAGAACCCATGCAGATACAAGTTGCTAGGAGAATATACTGAAAATACCATAAGTTAACTTGTGGGTGAAATTTGGACTAACTAAAAGATTTACGCGTGAAATATAAAAATAACAAGACTAAGAGGTGTTTTGAATAATAAAGGAGAATTTGTTGCGTGATATAATCAATTTATAGTAAATAGTATAGAGCGCGCAAGATTTTGCGTGTTTTGCTGGCTTATTTCCATGGATAACAAACACCACCATGGAATTCTATCACACGACTATTTCTAAGCTTATTCACGTTAAATAAGCTCAACAGTAATACTTAGAATCATTCACTGGGAGAAAAGCATGTCTGATATAGATTTACTGCAAATTGCAAGAGAAGAAGTTTTCGATGTTAAACTCACCTGAATACCCATATGCGAAGGCCATGATCTATAAGCTCATGATATACAGGTAGAATGGATATTGGGGAGTCCTTCCAATTTTCATTAACAACATCACTACAGAAAAAAAGAAACGAGTGTTTAGTATAAAATAATAAGATATAGATGATATAAATAAAAAAAATTCAGTTAGGTTATGCTCAAAAACGGCAAACGATCTTAAATTAGAAAAAGTCGCTGATGCACTGCCTCATTAAGCTACCTAAGAATTTGACTGCAAACATGATCCTACTATGCAAACAAAAAGTAAATTTGCATAGAGTTCTTCATAGCTTTACCTGCAAGTTTCCCACTACAATGGCGCAAAAGCTGGGTTAACATGAAGTGCCTTTTGAACCTCCAGCAAATTGAAATAAACCGTTGAGTGCTTCTCAGTACATGGATCATATTTCTCGCCAATCCGTCCAACCGACTATCAAAATATAGCAGATATATTATTAGTGTCAATATGCTTGTCCAAACAGATTAGTTATAGATGCAGAAAGGTAAATTACATAGTATCAGAAACTCTAAATTTTGTGTCATACAAAAACAACAAAAATTTTCTAGAATTTTAATCTAAAAATCCTTCTTAATTTTCCACAAAGTTCATTGACATCAAACAAATTAACTTTATTTGAAAAGTTTGAAAATACTGAAATATTAGTGATTGATCTCTGACCAAGCAAATACTTAGTTGTAACCTTTTGCGTAATTTATTCCGAGCGAAGGTAGCACTACCAGGACACGAAGGATCAAAGATGCTATATGGATCAATGTTTCCAAGTTCATTGCTTGCAGTGTCAAGGATCTTATCACATTCTTCTGATGAATGTATAAATGACTCATAGTCACATAAACTATTTGAAAGTTTGTATGTCTGATCTGATATCAACCCAGCAGCCCACATGAATTGGAAAACCCCCAAATGATCGTGGAAATCATCGGTTGGAGCATTTCCCACCTGCATTTATTTGTCAGTAAAAATTCCCCTTTGTTTCAAGGTATGAAAAAGTTTATGTACTCGCGCCATATATCCCTTCAAATTAATTGACTTGTCTCCTGTCAATTTTTGTGATTGTACAATAACTAGGGCCACAACTGAGGAACATAATGTCCTGAAAAAAGAAATTTATGTATTTCAGTTAAAACCCTCTTTTTTTATTTTTTATGAAAGAGCTGAGCTCTAACTTGAGCCGTCTCATGAAATTCATTTCAGTTAAAACATGTGATGCCGAGGAATAAATATTGCAAGTTCGAATAGAGAACCATATCAATTAAGTATATCACAAAACCTGCATAGCTCTCTCCAGTTAAATAGAAATCACGCCCCTTATATTGAGGAAATCGCTTGAACCACTCCTCCAAAAACTTTAATGAGTCCTTGGCTGCACAAAAATAAAAACAAAAATGGAAAGTTCAGAATCTACGCTCACATGCAGATCAAGTGTGTAAAGAAGAAAGAAAAAGTTTTACCAGTCCTTGCATCTCCATTGCTCAACAAATCATCGGTGTTGTTGGCATAAGAAAAGCCGACACCAACAGGGGAATCAAGGAAAAGAATATTAGCGGCTGCAAAACGCAAAATGTTGATGTGTTTCGGTAATTGACCTATGTGCGCATGAAAAATTGAGTTTCAAAATAAATAACTTCGTTATATAAGAACATGATAGAATGTGGCATTTTGGCAAAAAAATAAAAGATAAAAATGTTAGAATGTAGTATTTTGGCAAAAACAATTAAAATTAAAAATCTTAGAATGTGGTATGGTTTCATATATAGTGAGATATAGAAAAGTGAATTGATATCAGTACCAAGGCAAAGGATGTAAACAGTTTAGTTTAATTGTATTGTTTGCATAGATAAAAATACACAAAGCCAATCACATAACTAAAGATAAAGACGCAGTCATCGTTTTCTCCGATTGGTTAATCCAATGTTGCTGGATATGATTGAATAAGAACTCAATCTCAGAAACATGATCTAATCTATTATTCTACAAAAACAGGTAAGAAAAAAAGCAGAAGCACTAACGATTTAATTTTCTCCTTTTCACCTTGATTCCATGAATAAGGATTTAGATAAAGGCTCTTGCCATCTGGGTTGACATGAAAAGGCCCCACTTCCTCTGCCAATCCATAACCTATTGAAGAACACCCAGGCCCTAAACAAACAACAAATTTTGGATCAGAAAATACTAGAACTGCTTCTTTGATGCAAAAGAACAAACAGCTCCCAATCAATAAAATGACAATTGAAACAAAACCCGTTCCCAAAGTCCAATCTCATGTCCACATGTCAAGATAACAGCTAACTATGACAATCACGAGCTTTGTAATCAAACAAAATAGAAGCTGATTATATTTGCAAACACAACCCATTTTCCAAAAAAATCCCAACTTTTTCCAATATTTCAATACACTTACTCTCCAATCAAAGTTCTAACAAAAACCAAAGGACCCATTTTCCAAAATCCAATCTTTTCTCAATATTTCGACTTAAAAACCTCCCAATACAAATTGTTGAGATTTGTCATGCATTCAAATCTTCTAGGAAAGAAAGTTACAGATTTAGATTTAGATTTAGATCTAAATTTAAATTGTTAATTAAATAAGATAAATTATAAATCATATTTAAATTTAGTAATGATCTGAGAAAATCTTATTTAATTTAAATGAATTTCTAATTGGATTAAGATTAGGGAAAATCTTAATGAGTTTAAATATTATTCATCTATAAAAGGGATGTAATTGATTAGGGTATTATGGTTAAGAAGAAGAAGTAGAAGAAGTCGAAGAAGAAGGATGAAGAGAAGTTTTTGGTAGGAATAGAATTTTTGTATTTCGAAGTTGAATAAAGAAGAGAAGTTGAAAGTTTTTCTTGTGTTTGATTGTTCTTTCTCTTATTATTTCTTCTTCTCAAAGATCTTCTATTTTCTAAATTTGTATGGGCTAAAAATCCTAACACAAATTACCAATCAAAAATTGAAAGGGTGACTCATTGGTATACCTCCATTTAAGCAAAGAACAAGAGGTTTGGATGCAGGATCCTCAGCAGCCTCAAAGAACCAATAAAAGAGAGCTCTCCCATTGTCTTTGTCAGCTGTAATGTACCCAGAATAATGGGCAAAGCTCACATTAAAGTCTTGGCCAGGCAAAAGCAGCACCTTGCCATTCCCCTCAACCTCTGCAGAAGAAGAAGAAGGAGATATGAAAGAAACAAGAAGAAAGATGAGATGAAGGAGAAGAGCAGATTCAGATCTTCTTCTCTTCGCCATTTTCTTCCTACTGCTTCCCTTTCAGAGCTCCCCTGTTAAAAGTTGGAATCTTTGGGGTTTGTTAACTGAGGATAGCATCCTTTTTGAACAAAAAGGTCCACAATGATGACACCCACTAAACAATTTGTGATCAATTTAGATAAATGTTTTGGGGATTGGTGTGATTTGGAGTGATGCAGAGAGATATTTAATAATAGTAAGAGGTGGTGAGATTCGCGAATGAACAAATCGGTGACTTCATGAATAATTCATGAATCTATTATAGGCCGATTAATTATCGTTATCGTCAACGCTTTCGAATAATTTAAATAAATAACAAATAATTTATAAAAACAGTGAGTAATTCGCAATATTAAAACCCAACATCTCATATATTAATTTTTTGCTCGAAATTCTTTCCCAACATTTCCCGAATGCTTGCCGAATCTTTCCTGAATACCTGCCGATTTTTTCCGGATAGTTTTCCGAATCCGAATTTTCGACCTCGCTGAATAATTCCCGAATTGCGAATTTGTTACTATGATGGTGAGGGTGAAGTTGATTGTTTGGGAAAGGGAAGGCAGAGGTGAAGTGCACTCCTTGCTCACTTCAAATTGTGGTTATTTGGCTGGCTTATTGTTGCTGCTGCAAAAATATTTACTGTGGTGAAAAATAAACTCCAATAGCAAATGAGTAAAATGAGAAATGTAGAATTACATATATGAGCGACCGCAACATGTCAGATTTAACATGGATTAAATCCCAAATGGGAACCTCGATCCCATTATAAGATCTTGAGCTGCCAATGAAGTCACTTCAAATTGTGGTTATTTGGTTGTTTGTAAATGGATCACGAAAAACCACAACCACACGTAAACTTATTATAGATGGTATAAGTGATTTGTAATAAATGCTGCAATTGCAGGTGTTTTTTGTTCCACCAAACATTAAAAAACGTTTTTAACCTGAAAATCCAACAACAAAAATTGAAATCAATAACAGATTTAGCATTTGCATAGTTTTGCTAACCAAACGGATGCTTACAGATCCATTTCAGACGTTTCTCATATTTGTTTGAGTCTGCTCAATATTTTGTATGAAATGACATGGTGGCAACTAACAACATCCATCCTACTGTTTATTTTAAATAGCTGCATGGAAGTTTATTACTAGTTATTTTCATAGCTGCTCATGAATCTCTTTTTATTTTTTTTGAAAATAAAAGTAGACATAAGCAACATGTGATGATTATTTTTTCGATGACTGCCCGCATACTTGCTGGAGAATTTAATTATATCCTCCATGAGAAAACGGGACCTGCAGACCTAAAACTGTAGTGACTTCTCACATGGACCAGTGGGGGTCCACTGACCCATGTGAGAGCCCACTGCAGTTTTGGGCCTGCACTTCCCGTTTGCTTCCATTCATTAGCATAAGTTTTTTCGTTTACCCCCAATCAAACATTGAATTCTTGATTACATTAAACACCAATGAAATTTTATTGTTAACAAAACATCCTAACGTTTGGGTGATTTAGAGCATAATTTAAATAATATTGATGTTGTTTTCAATACTTAGTTGATGGGCCTGCATTATACTCCAAGCCTTTTCATTTAAAACAGACTAAGGAATGAGAATTCTAAACTGGCAAAAAATTGGGCCGACTAGAAAACATATAATCGGGCCGGGTAAAAATGGACACGAGTAGGCCCCAAAGTCTACCCTCATACGCATTATTGCATTCCTAATTGATAGGTACATTTCATTATTATCACCTCAGTAATTGATCTCCTCAATAAATTAACAAATAGTTAATAACAAAAACAAAAATAAAAATAAATAAATCACATGGAGAAATGGACTGTCACAGCTCAAGGGTCCCACAAAAGCGTATATAAAGCCCCTTCAAATCCCTCTCTTATTCCCTTTTCTTGTCTTTTTATTTTCATATTTTTTTTATATATAATCTCTGCGATTGGACAGCTGAAGCCTTCAAGAACTCAAAGATCCCTCGTTCGATATCGGTAAAAATCTCGATCCTTTGGTGCGATTTCTTGTAATTTTTCTTCGCCATTGCTGTTCTCTTTATGTTCTTGAACTCAAAGTTAGGGTTTTGAGAGTTTTGATACATTGATGGCATTGATCGATAACCCTCTGAAAGCTAGGGTTTTGCTTGCCCCAAAAGGAAGGGTTTTTACTTAATGGGTAAATGAGATGCTAGTTTTTGTATAAAATTGAATATTTTGTATGATGCTGTGAAAATGTTGGCCCTTTTTCGAAAAATCTGTATATTTATTGTCATAGTTATTCTCTTAGGTTCTTGGAATGCATTGACTGATGTCTTTTACCAGACGAATTTGGGGATTTTTGAGAGTATCAATATGGCTTTGCTTAAAAATGGTTTTTTTGATTTAAGCTTTTCCCCCCTAAAGGAAATTGCAAACTCATTAAAGTGAACATAGGGTTGCTTCTAATGGTTATCTTGCTAGACATACTATTATATATTTTGTGTTGAAGTTCATCTTTTTACTGATTTATAAATTTATTGGCTGCATTATCAAATCGTTGATCTCATGTACCCTTTGATCACCGTACAGTCAGCCAAGCTTTGGGTAAATTTGAATATGTTCAAGCAGGTTCCATGAGGATTCCTTTTTGTTTCACATAGAACTTAATTGCAATGTTGTTAAGCTAAAATAAAAATGCTAAGCTTATTTGAGGATCGCTTGACCATAAATATAGGTATCCTTATGTGCCGGCTACAGAAGTTTTATGACATGATTCTATTCCTCATGGTGGCTAAACTTATGCTACCTACCTACTTCTTGTTCATGTCACCATTTGAACCAGCTTCATGTTCCTTAATGGCATTTATTATATCTATTTTCGCTGTAAAATACTCCAACTAACATAATCTCCCTAATAAACTTCCCATATTACCTTGTTGCATTTGTCAACATTTGCACTATGATTAAATTCTTCCCCATTAAACTATGCAAGCTTACTTTACGCACAATCATCATTTCTAACCAGGCAATCCAGGCATTTAAATGTCATAACTGGTTGTTCTCTATGATATGCATAGTATTTTAAGCTACAAAAATGGTGTATGCCCGTTTGTCAATATGCTGATACTCGTTTGGAAATGGATGAAAGCTAATAATTTCACTTAATGATGCATAAATCGAAGTCTTCTATGGCTGTCTTTATTCTAGTTCCTTTGCTTATTGTTTTAAGAAATAAAGGATTTACCCATAACGTGATACCTTTTGGAGGAAATTCTATCCATTTGTATGAAGCATGGCCGACTATGAAGGAATGTTCTTTCCCTTTTACTCTTCATGTTCCTAAGCAACAAGGGCCGTGAAGGCTAAGCTAATCTAACTTTATATAGCTTAAGTACTACTCTCTGAACTTTCAATGATAATATCAAGGAGATAAATTACCGCCTCCTTTGTTTGGGGTCATGACTGCAAGTCTGACTCATCCTGCTCCGTACTATTTGGAGCAATAATTATAGCTCCACATCGGTAGTTATCCTGCTATTTCTAAAATTCTTCGGTCCTTTAGCTTTAGGGCATAATCATTATTCTATTATAACCTTTGAACCATACTCCTAGTCCTTGATAATTCAAATTTAACCATCTCCAAACTATCCTCTATGCTCATTTTTAACTTGCATGTAAATTCTTGTCCACGACCAACCTGACTCTCACATAACAGATCAAATTTGTTAATATTAGCGATCAAATTTGTTAATATTAGCAATCAATTTTTCGCTTTTAGTGCACTACAAACAATCATATATCCTCTTAGGCATTATGCCCAACTACCTACAATTTTAATTAATATAACCCCATAAATTTGCTGTACAAGTGAGATTCTTATGTTCAAAGCATAATAGTTCTATTGAAAATTTGAAATAGAGAATAATATGTATGTACAACCTTTAGTTCCTTTGGTATAAATATATACATAAAATGGGATGTCCAATGATTGTAACAGGCTGTGGTAGTGAACCCTACTGTTTCTGCTGCAACCAAAATCCATGCCTAATTCCCCCCATAGCAAGAGGAAGAGAGAAGAACAAAGTGCAGAAGAGCCAGTGGTTGTTCGCAGGAGTGCAAGGCAGAAAGGCAAAGGGCAAGAATCAATTTTAAAGCGTGCCATGGATCGCAAGAAGGCCAACTCCTTGGAGTTTGATCCTCCCAAATCTTCTGGGCCTCCTCAGCGAGGTCTTTCTTCTCATAATAATTATCATTATACAATTGAATTATTAGTTTTATATCCTATAACAATGCAGAACTTGACCCATTTAGTAATATTGTTGAATTTAAACAATGTTCACCTAAAAATCAAATGCTGAGTTGACGATGGAGAAAACTAGAGCATTGGAAAATGCAAGAGCAGGGTTTTGAGAGCTTTGTTTGTTAGTTGGTGTTTCGTGTTATCAACGAAGATAATTTTTAGAATATGGGTCCTTAAAACACGAATAAAAGAAGTGAATAGGATGTGTGATTTTTTTTAAAGAAATTAAATAGATTGGGGTTATATCTATGTCTTCCTTCCCCCTTATGTTAGTTACATGCCCTTAGGAACTTGCGACCTTGTCGTTCCAATTCTCATGTCTTATGAACTCTCCCACTTGGGATTAATAGAATGACATTTTATTTCATTTTTATTTGAAAATGGATTGACACTTAAACTAATTAGATGTGAGGTCTTAAGGTATTGCTTTCTCAAATTTTTTCAACCATGTTAATCATATGATAGTGGACCATATAAATGTATTAGTTACTCTATCTACTTCTAAACAAACTATTTCTCTTTCTTGAACGATCACCGTGTGGTTTCTTTGAAGTGTTCTTCCATGATTCCTGAAGTTTATTGTTGCTGCAGGCAGTGGCCCTGCTGGCCAAGCTGATTCGACTGATGTGGCTAATATGCTCCAGCAAGATCAAGCAGCTGATACTGGTCATCGCATGAACCAATCAAGAGTAACTTTGGCTGGTAGCAACTGTGTTTTTCCTGAGGAAGGCTCAACTGATCTTAACTCTCTATCTCATAATTCTCAAAGCACTTCCTTTCCTGATTTAATGCTCCGAAGTTCTCCTGAACACGAAGAGCTACCACGTTTCCCAGCCACAAGTGCTGCTTCAAAATTTTATGCTCAAGGTCTGTTATTGACTTATGCCTAGTTTGTCGTCTGTTGAAATCTCTGAATGCAGCTCCCTAAAATTACTTGCATTGATGTTCTTTACTGATTTCAGGCCTACATGGTGCCTCAAGATCTACTTCAGTTCCTCCAACAAATGGTACCTATAAATTGTCGTCCTCTAGGCAGCCAGGACAATGTATGACCGGTTTTATCAACCTTGAAGGTATCCATTGTTTGCATATTGAATAAACTGCAGAGCGAAGTTTTAAGACAATATGTACATATATTCTTTTCTGTCTTGATCTCCGTGTTGGATGCATTTAGGAATCTTGGAGGCTTCTCTTTATGGATTTTGATCATTTTAATTACTGATATGCGCAGCTTGTCCATTACATGCTTCAATTACTAACGCTAACAAAACATTGGACACAAATTGTGTGTCGTTATTACTGAGGCTTTATAAGGTTCCTTTTCTGCAAGAATCTGACTGTTAAGCAATGCACTAAAAACAATGCACTGGGTCCTTTACAGTGTAACAATTAACATTTACAGTAATTGTGTTAATAAATAGTTTGAATACTCATGACTACTTTTTCGGTTGGAAGGGAAACAGTTATGCATGGACTTCATTAGAAAACATTCTTCTTCTTCTTCTTTCCCCCTTTTACCCTAGTTCAATTTAGCAGAAAGTGGAGTAAATGACTCCTACTATCTTCTTCTAATCTCTACAAGCCATGACCTCCCTTTGGGATTCATCAATGTTTGCGGATGTTACAGGCAATGGTGCGCCAGTGAACCCAGCTTCAGAAATTGCTACCAGAAGACCCAACCGATCCCACATAGCTGGTTCCTGCCACACATGCAATCAAGCTGCTCAAACAGGCAGCATTAGTGTAGCCAATGTGGGTCCATCCTACGCCAACAAAATTGCCCTACATTCAGCAATTCCACCATTTACTGCGGCTAATGCTAGAGTTGTGAATCCAAGCTTCCAAAATACTTTCACTCCTGCCCAAGGTGTGGAATTTTATATAAGCATTCTCATAATGCCTTTTCTTAAAATATGAATAGAGCCTAGCTTGATGCAGCCAAGGTTTAAAGCCTAAACAATGACTATCTTATATCAATGTATTTTTTTCTGGTCTTGAAAACATGAATGTTTGTTCGGCCTTTTTCCAGTCATCATATCAGTCACTACTTGAACTCAGATGATCTGTTTTCTGTTTGTTCAAGTTAAACAAACAAAAATATGAACCTGGACTCGGATTATCTGTTCTGCTGGGCTTTAAAATATCTTCATCCATGACTTTTCTTTGAGATGCACCTGTATCTTCATCCATAAAATATCTCCATCCATGATAATATCTGCAGCACAAACCAATCCAGCAGGCCGTTCTGCGTATGTGAATCCAGCTTCCAGAAGACCTAATTGGGCAGCTCAGCCAGGCAGTAGTCGGGGAGCCATTGCAGGTCCATCCTACCCCAATCCCTTCACTGGTTTTATAAACCGTGAATGTATATCCTGTTTGCTTTCCTTCATTCAGATTTCTTAATCTTCCCACATAATCATAGTTTCATCAGAAATAATCTTGAATTCTGCAAATTGCATTGCTTTATTCAATCTTTGCTAGTTACCATCAACTTTAGAAACACAAAGTATGCTGGAATGTGGTGATGATTATGGATGGTCTTGACACAAAGTTTAGATTATCATGTCTACTCATTTTTAGGGAAACTGACATGAGCCCTCCTTGAGAACGTCATGTGCACTGTTAATTGACGTTTCTTCACAATAGAATGTTGGCAACAGTCATTGTTTTAGCTGTTCCTTGCAACTATATAATTTGTTTATCTTTATGTGTCCATTGTAAATTTGTTATGCAATTAATTCTGGAGTAAGTGATATATACGACTCAACGGTATGTGTTTATGAGATATTGATCAACGTCTTGACTTTCGTTTCATTCCTGTTTCTTGGTATTATAGCAGGCATTGGTTCTAATTCAGTGACACCAGCTTCAGAAAATACTACCAGAAGGCTTCCTCAATCTTTTATATCTAATTCTAGCCTCATCAACAGTCGAGCTATTCACGATGGTAGAACCAGTGCAGCCATTACAAAGCCATCCAACCCCAACCCAGTCGCTCGAAATCCCCAAAGGCTGCCCTCCCCATCAATGGATCCAGTAATTCCACCGTCTGCCATGGTTGATGCTCGAAATTTTAATCCAAACATCCAACATATTATAACTCGCTCTGGTAAGTAGAAAGTGCATCTGATGTTACTGAATTAGGCGTGGAATTATATAAGCATTCTTGTAATGTCTGTTTTTTTAATAATAAAAGGCTGTGATGTGATGCAAGCGGGTTTTTGAATCTCAAACCTCTTGTCCGAAGGCAAAAAGCTTTCATAGAGACAGCGTTCTCTGTGTTGTAATGTGCTTGTTTATTTGCCAATCTTCATAATTTAAGTAAATTAATTGCAGGATAGTTTAAGTTTTTTTTGGCCGATTGAATACATTGTTTTCCTTTCTTGATCTTTTGCATTGCACACATCTTTGTATCTTCTAGGATTTTCTTGGTATATCTAGACCAGTTTTAATGCTGGTATAGTCTGATAGTTATACCTTCAGGGATTTATTATCTTCCGGGATCTGTTATAGTTTTGTAGTTTTATCTTCTGGGACTTTTAATACTGGTATTGCTTTTGTTGCTCCCTACAGCTATATAATATATTTGTCTATACCTGTCTTTCTAATTGTTCAAGTTAAACGAATTATATTCAAGTCCATATTAGGAGGAAGCAGTATTTAAGAGATTGTGTTAATCCGGTCTATAAAAATTCTTTGTCCGTGGCTTAACTTTGATACAGATTCATGTTTCTTGTTATTGCAGGCAGAGGTTCTACAGCACAAGCTCATGCGGGCCCTTCCACTCATGTGAAACCTGCTTCTAGAAGATCTAAACTAGTATCCCACAGAGCTGGTTTTGGTCAAGCTGCTCAGCCAGGCAACAGCAGCATAGCCATTGCAGGTCCATCCAACCCCAACCCTGTCCCCAGTATTATCAACCATGAAGGTATGTTCTGTTTGCTTGTCTACATGCAAATTTTCTAAATCTTTGTACGCATTGGGATCCCATGTGAATTAGAATAAACTGCAGCAAATGATAAGTTATTAATAATAAAAATTGGTTTTTTGGTGACAAAAGAGCTAGTCACAAAGAGTACACATCTCATGCATTAAAGAACAAAAATAAGAAGAGAAAATACTACTATAAATATGTATGTCTGAGTGTGTTATTTTCCTCCTTGATCTTTGTTTTGAACACAAATTTAAACATCTTTGGAGCCACCATTTTATTAGAGAGGTCTCGCATCCGTATGCAAAGCATTGGTTTACTTAATCTTTGCTAGTTGACCCATCAACTTTAAGAACACAGAATGCTAAAATATATTCATGATCATAGATTATCTTGAACTGAATCTAGAAACGGTCATCTTCACCATCTTTTGGCATGATTGTTATATTTAGTTGTTTCCATATAAATTAACATCATCCTCTTACACATTCATCATCCCATGCAGAATCTACCAATACATGCTTTACAAGGGGAGTAAAAATAATATGCTAGCTAGACATAAATGTATCTATTCCTGACATCTTGCTAACTTCCTCTTATTGTGTGTAATAACCCACTTTTTATCCCAAAAGAACTTTCTCTTGTTGCGAAGAATTTGTAACTATAAAACATTGTGCTGGGTTGCTGATGGTGAATGACTGTTAACAGCAATTATATATATATATATATATATATATATATATATATATATATATATATATATATATATAGAGAGAGAGAGAGAGAGAGAGAGAGAGAGAATAATGAATAAAAGAGGCCCTAGGAGAAAGAGAGAGAGAATAATGAATAACAGAGGCCCTAGGAGGCTTTTTTGTTAGGCAGTGTCAAAAATCTATATCCTCCACCATTTTATTCGACGATCGGCACACATCATCATCATCTTTATCATGTAAGATGTGCATACACCAAATTTCACCTGATTCCACCACTTTTTCACCGTTGAATCAGCAATGCAAAAAGTTCTATTATCAGTAAACCATTAATTTTGCACCCACTGATTCAACAGTGAAAAAGTGGTGGAATCACACGAAATTTGGTGTATCCACATCTTACATGATAAAGATGATGACGATGGGTGCCGATCATCGAAAAAAATAGTGGAGGGTGTATTTTTTTGACGCCAAAGGAGGAAATTTCCTCCTATGGCACATTTCCTTCATTATTCACACACACACACAAACATTAATGCAAGTTTATTAATTTATAGTTTGCATACTCATGTTTACTCTTATCTGAGAAAACAACTTTGAGTTGAACCGCTGCCCCTCCCTTGACCAAATAGACCTTTCTTTGTTATCTTCTGTTGGTTGCATGTCCGTGACTCACTTATCACACTCTTGTGCCCCACCAACCTCCCACCCCTTTGGGTTGAGATAAACAGTTGGCAATGTGGTGTGAGTGCTTCATGATAAAAACATACATAATGGTGATAAAAGCATTAGCATCAAAATTTTAAATGCTCTTCATACATCACTTTACTTTCGGGGATTTATTTTGTTTCGTGGTATCACAGGCACAAACCATTCTGCTCCCATAAGACCAGCAGCTCCCAGGGCACCTCATCGATCCCGCACCAACACTCAAGCTCCTCAAGCCATTGCAGGTCCATCCAATTCCAAACCTGTTCCCCTAAATTCTCAAATGATTACCTCTCTGGCTATTAATGATGCACATCCGCCAATTTTACCTTCTACCGCTGTTGGTCCTAAAGTTGTTTCAAATCAAGGCTTCCAAAATGTTCCAATTTGCTCTGGTAGAAATAAGGGTGTCACAGTCTCCACGCCAGGAACTGTACCCAGCATGCAAGCCCCCATTGTTCCATCCCAAGGTGTGAATTTTTATCTTGTTGAAAACATTAAATACAATGGTGACAGCAATGTTCTCTTCTTGTTTCAGGTAGAACTAGTTCCAAAAGGAGCGCTGTACCTCTAACTAAAGCTGGAGTTGATGAATTACTGTCATCGTTACGTGGCACTAGATCATCTACCACAAATTTCTCTCATTTGCAAAAACATGAGGACCATGATAAGAATAATGCCCACAAACATAAGAACCTCAATGAGACTGATGGCGCAAATACTTCCAACCTAAATAAAAAGCCTGTGCAACCCTCTCCGCAGTCAGAGCCAATGTATTACATCAAAGGTATGTCTTGCTTGCTTGTCGCAACTCCAAGCTTGTAAGCTTATCCTAATTTTAATCTGTATTCTTCTACTCATAGAGGTAATGCCTTGTTTACCGCCGAAAATAAAGATGAACCGGGATAAATCGTCTTGCCTGAATTTGAGGGTAGATACTATTTGGAACATATCCATCCACCTTTCCGAAAATACCAAGTTGATTTATAACACCGTGTATTGGAGGTTTGGACAGATGCAACCGATGTAGCGTGACTTTATCAGATTCCCCTCATTTGTGAGGGATTTTTGATTGTGAGGACGTTCTTCCCTGCTGGCGCAAGCTCCTACAGTTAATTACGTTATCGCGTTGTGATAATAACTTTCACCTGTTCCAGTAGGTCATTTCGTGTTGTGTTATATATACTGTTTATTGTGGTTGCCCGTGGATTATATACGGAGACTAGTTTATGTCGTCCGTAGGGCGCGAATTAGTCCAAATCCGTATATTAGACTTGGGTTTGGACCTGGGTCATATGTTCCATTAGTTTAGGGGTTTAAGGATTGTTAATCTTGTTTTAGATTAAGATCGACTTAAACATATGAGCGTATGAGTTAAGGATACATTAGTCCCATCTGAAACTAAGATCAACTTAAAAGTATAGTTAAGGGTCATTAATTTTATTAAGATCAATTAATAGGGGTGAGCATATGAGCTCAATTACAGTGAGCATATGAGCTCATTTGATCTATAGTCACAGAAGTTTAAATTCAGAAAAGCCTAGTCCCTTTTGAACCGGGTATTGGGCTTTCTATTGCCCGGCCAGTGCTAAGCACTCATTTTATGATTCTTACGTGTATATCACGTGAGACGCTCAGGCTTGGGTATTGCCCTATCGGAGTTAAACACTTAGTCATTTAGACTATGTATATAATATCCAGATTATGTTCTGGCGCTCACGTGGATATCACGTGGGACGTTCAGGCTTTAGCGCTCACGCGAGTATCACGTGAGACACTCAGACTTTGGAATTTTTCGAGCGCTCACGTGTATGGCACGTGAAGCGCCGATTCTTTGCTTATGGGCGCTCATGTGTATGACACGTGAGGCGCTGTCTTCACATGGGCCTTTTGTGCACTCACGTGGATATCATATGAGGCGTTGTATCCTTAGAGATTTAATCTCTGCTCATTTTTTGAGAGAAGTCAAACTTTTGTTAATGATATTTTGACTATTAATGATCACCAAGATCACTATTTTGAGGATCTGGAATCAGATTCTTCAAGAACTAAGTTCTTGATTATGAAGGAACTAAGTTCCTGGAGTACTAACTCCATCTTTTTCATGTCCTTTCCTTAATTGTTCTTTTCAACCTCGTTCTCTCCTGAATCTCTGATTCTCAAGAACAAGATTTTCCCAATGAGAATTAAATTCTCAACTTGTGGGAGATTTATCTTATGGATCTCAGATCCAGAGAAAAAACTAAGTTCTTTTTTTAGAGGGTTAAACCCTTATTATGTATGATAGGTAAAGGAGATATTTTGATCTCTCTACTTTCTTTACCTAGAGTTTTTTGAAGGAGGAAGACGATCTTTCTTTGAAAAGAGAATTAAATTCTTTGTTGTAGCTTTTTTTTACCTTATGGGGTTGATTCTGTATCTAAGACTTGAAGTCTCGGGTCCTTTATATGGATGAGGAAAAACTGTTGATTAGTTGAGAGGATCTCTCATTTAAGAGATCTCAACCTTATTTCATAATCAGGTGGTGATTTTTAATCACCGATGGATCTTAGATCCATGACTTTCTGTTTAACAAAATAAATTTTTCTTGGTTTTAACAAGATTGAAGGAAATATTTTCCCACGTAGAGTTTAATTCTATCTTTTGATTTGAATGGTGATTTTTTAATCACCATCGATTTTTGATCCAACGGTTCTCTGTTTAACAGAGCAACAAAAAAGACCAGGCAGATATTTTTCTCTAAATAGAATTTAATTTTATCTTTTGATGATTTTTTACCATTGGATTTTTGATCCAATGGCTCTCTATTTAACAGAGAATGTCTTTCTTGTTTAGAGAAATATTTTCCCATGCAGAGTTTAACTTTCCCCAAAGCAAACTGCTTCAACTTTGGGCGCTGACGCTCATGTGCTACTATAGAATTTAATCCTTTCTGAAGCAGACGCCCACATGCTTTGCACACAGGCGCTCACGTGTCTAACACGTGAGGCGCTACCATAGTATTTAATCCTATCAGAAACATGCGTTCATGTACTTTACACGCGGGCGCTCGCATGTTTGAAACGTGAGGCGCTGTCTTAGGGTTTAATCCTATCAGACACAGGCGTTCACGTGCTTTGCACGCGATGGCTCTTGTGCCGAACATGTGAGGCGCTGTCCTATTTTTTATGAGGGAACAAATGCCTCCCACCGTTGTTTTCACGTGATTTGCACGTAAGTGCAACGGTGTCTAGCCTTTAAGCCGTCCGATCTGCCTCGGAATATGGGGAATTTGAACCGATCCCATCTCTTTATAAATAGAGCATTAAGTCTTAGGCGACAGTTGCGTCTCCATTTCTTCTTCTTTGAGAATTTCGTTTTCCATTAGAGCTTAGTTCTGTCGTGAAGCTTAGTTCTTCATTTTTCCATAAATCTGCATTGCAGACCCACTCTGCCCATTTTTTTGGTAAGAGTCTTCTTCAACAGAGCTTAGCTCTTACATTTTGAACATTTTTCTTCAGGAATTTCGGAGTTCACCTCCATTTTGATTACACAGAGCTTGGCTCTAGCATATTTCTTTTGGGGATTTCCTGAAGTTTTGACTACATTTGTTATCATAGAACTTAATTCTGATTTCGATTTTAGATCACATCCCCTTTGGGGATTTTTTCATTTATTTTAATTCAACAGAGCTTTGCTCTGATAATCTTTAATATCAAATTCCCTGTTTTGGGAATTTTTAGGGCTTAACTCCACTTTATTTTGTAGAGCTTGGCTATAATCTCGATCATTTTTCCCCTTTAGGGAAATTTTGCCGTTTTATACCATTTCATAATATTAAACAGAGGTCAACTCTGAAAAACTTTTTTATTAAAATCCACCTTAGAGAATCTTTTTAGATTTCTCTGCTGGGCACATGTTCCAATCATTAATGAACCACCATTTTGATCCTGTGGGGTCCACTAACTTTTGGAGTTAGTGATTCTAGTACCTTTTTTATTGCTAATTTTCCATCCGGTCTCTTTTCAGGTATCATGGCTTTGATTCCCTACTTCCCTTACACTCGTTTAGAAAGTGCTTTTGCTGATGCACCTACTGATCGTGAAGTTCTTGCTCTGATTCGGGACCACGATCTGAAACATAAATCCCTTCATTTACGGGGGACATGATACTGTCACATCATCCTGGAACGTCGCAGCTTTACTTATGAAGCACCGTCTGAGCCAATCCCTCCAATTCCGTATACGAACTTTCCTCAGACTACTTATGCAGTAGTGGAAATTAATTGGACTGCGAATGGCCGTCTTCAATCATCTATAGCATCAATTCCGGTCCAACCACCGATGGCCATAGATATTTTGGGGCGTCGGATATGCCAAGGAGAGACGCGGCCGTGGGGGCAAGTATATACTATAGGAGTGACCTCACAACATCCGACCGGTTATCTTGCTTGGGCTCGTTATGTTCTATCCGTCGAGAAGTCATTCTTGGAACAATGGAATATCCCAACTTATACTTTTCTACTATCAGACCGGAAAGTATCAATCTTTCTAGAAGATTTTCGAGAGATCTCTGGATTACCCATCAGAGGGGAGCATTATGAGAAGATACTTTCTCCCGACGAATACATTTTCGCAACATAATCGGTTGTTAGCGTACTTACGCCCGAGAATATCATTCGACATAAATTCCCTGGTCTCATCAAGGTGCTGAATATCTATGAAAGCTTATACTTAGAATCAGGAGGACATGGGGTCAGCTTTGTAGATTTCATCATCCGTTTCCTTCGTGCGGACGTTTTGTCCAAGAAGACTGCGAAATTCGCGAAGCTTAATGATCTTTTTGGGTTTTGTTTGGACAAACTTCCGACCGCTGATGAGGATCTAAAGCAATTCTATATTTCAGATCCTCCGGTCATTTCTTTTAAAGAAATTGCTGCCCCGAGCATTGACAAAGAGACGTTTCTTGTAGGCTTCATTGGTTTATAACTGAGCTGGTTCACGCTTCCTACGCATCATCGGTTCATGAGACCGTCTGTCTTTTACCTAGCTCACCGCATCGCGAAGGGAACGCGTGTAGTCAGTATTGCAGGATTAGCCCATTTATATAATGGTTTAAGCATGGCAGCTGATAACGTCCAGCCGGGTGTGGAGCCCGTAAACTTCCCTCTTCATTACTTTACATCGTGGATCGAGATGCACGTGCTGGGTGCCTTCGGCGAGTATAAGAGACCTGAATTCTAGGGCGGATATAACTTCCCGCGGGTCATGAAATTAGTTAACGCCTCTTCCCCAGATCCAATGCAATGGGCGGCTCGGCGATTGCTCCTGTGTCCATGCCTTATGGAGGACAGCATGACCTTCATCGACATGGTTCTAACCATTAGCAAAGAACCTTCGAGAGCGGTCCAGCCACTGCATTATGTGGTGAAGGATGGGGTCTCTGTTTTGAAAGCTAGGGAAGTCGCGCACTTGTACTCCGTCAAGTCTGGATTTTTGGTATATAGACGAAATGCTTCTGTACTTTTCATGTGAAACAACCCACATCGCTTTGTCCAGCAATTAGGTTACGATCAGGGTGTTTCCCTTGAGGCTTTTCTCGTCAATCCCACCGCTTCAGAGGAGACCGTTTACAATGTTGTCTATCATTTCATGCGGTTGAACATGAGTTCTCATTTCTTGATGGCCGAGCCGGACCATATTCTGAAGGCCTTATCTGTATATATTTCCTGGTATCAACATGCGATGGGCGCTATTATCAAAGAAGAAAGGCGGATGCTTCTTGATCACAAGAATTCTATTCCAGCCAGCAGTCTTGCAGTTCCGTTGAAACGGTGATCAGTTGTCCACCCTTTCTTAAGAGAGAGCGATGCGGTGGTGCCTCTGTGAATCTTTCTGACAGCGTCGACGATTAGATCGAGGCCCGATATGAGCACTCATGGTGGCATGATGGCTGCAGCGTCATCTGAGTCAGATATTGGCTCTGTAATTGGAACGCGTCGTCCGAAGATACCCGTAAAGAGAAAACACTTATCGTCAAGTGCTGCTCTCGGCTCCTAAAAGAAGAAGATGTTGATGTTTTTAGCTGATGTCGTGTTCGGTCAAGAGGCTCATGCTCTCTATAGCGAGGGTCTGTCTGAATATGGAACAAATGATAATCTTTTTCTCCCTGAGACCTCCACTGATGAGAATGCAGCGATCAATTTTCAAGCAGCCCTCGAAGCTTCCGAACGGTTAGCCCGTGAGCAAACGACACGTGCTGCTCTTGCGGCGTCAGATATATCTCGTTCACATTCTTTACATATCCTAGAGCAAAATGATATTATGCTTTATTTTTTAACACTTTATTTTCTCAACAGGCATCTCTATTGAGGAGGCTCTCTAACCGTCGATAAAGACGTACCAGGAGGAAGAAAGGTTTCGTGCTTCTATGGATCTCGGTATGACTTGTTTTGTGCGTTTTAGAATATATAACTCATTTCATCCATGTCTTGACTCCTTTCCTTTATTATAGGAACTTCCGTGGCTAGCGCTGATTCGAGCGGGGCACGGTCCTTGGGTGTTCATACAGTGGATGTTCCTCCTTCAACAATTGCTGCGGAATCTTCGGAGCTGCCGATTGTTGCTTAGGCCTCCTTTACGCAGCCACGAGAGGCGTTGTTGAAGCAATCGATGGTGGATGTTGCAGCAACTTCTGAGGCTGGCTCCGATTCGGATGAGGACCTTCTTTTATCGGTTGTCCTTGAAAGATTTGTGCGGACAGCTCAAGCGGAAGAGAAGCGTCGGAGATATGCCGAAAGGGAGCGTCGTGCCACCTTGGCCGCAGGTGCTGGCTCCAGCGAGATGCGAACTTCTGATGCTTCTATAGAAGATATCCTTCCTGCGTTATCGACCGCTCATAGGCAAATTGCAAGAGCAGTTCGTGAGGAGGCGGAGCGCCTTGTTCAGGGGAAAGCAGAACATGATGTCTTGGTTAAACCTGGTAAGATTTACTTATTTTCCGGGTTTTCTCATATAACAATTTATTCGAACTTTGACATCCCTTTTTGTATGACATCTGATACCGTAGGGACAAGCTTGGGTGCTGAAGTAGCAAATGAAGCGGCGGCATCTGGAGATTCTAGAACAGAGGATCACAACCCTGAGTCTAATGTTGCTCCAATTGCCACTCCTTTCTCCAGTGGATCTCAGACATTTGCGGGTGATGCCAGTATGGCGACGGCTTTGTCGATTCAGAAGACGAGGGTGTGGATCTTGAATGCGTCTCCTCCGTGGTAATGGAGACTGAAGAAATTGTTGAATCTAGTAACGCTCCGGATATAGTCGTGGTCTCTACCTTGCCGAGTCTCATGGGATCCACTAGTACATTGCGTGGTATCATTCTTACATTCATTTTTATTTCCGCTAAGACATATTTGTTGACGTTTTCTTCATTTCCGGTACAGGTACGACAACTATTATACCGATCGCAACATCTATGAATCCTGAAGATCTACAGGTTGAGGAACCCCTATCGGCCGGCACCATTACCGTCGTCGTTCCTCCTATTTCCTTCGGGCTTCCGCGAATCTTTCCGAGCTTAGGATGGAAGGTAATTTTTCCTTCGATTTCATCACTTCTTCGTCTCCGTATCGACCTTACTCTTTATGTTAATTGCCTGGCGTGTACTATCGCAATCTTACAGGAGTACTCTTTAACCAGTTATGTCAAGCGTTAACCACACGTTTTGCATTCCAATTGGGGCCTGCTCCTCTTTCCGGTGTTGGTCAGTATACCTCTCGTTTCTTACTCCAACTTTCTACAAGTAACCCTCTCATGATGAGAATTTTTCTTGTACTGATTGCAGTCTTACGGCTTGAAGAAGAAGACGAAGAAATGACTGAACCCTTTATGCTTCCAGATTTATCGCTTTCGGCTATTGGTAGGTCGAATCTTATGCATTTCCCCCATTTTAAACAGGGATCTGACCCATCTTTATGTAAGCCTTGTTTTGTAACAGTTCCGTTGGTTTTAGTTCCTTTTGAATCTCGTATATTTATATGCCCATGGGACCCTTCGCTAGACGCCAATCTTCTAGAGGCGTGGAAAACAGTAGGCACATGCTGAGTGAGTTTATCGAAGACCTTGATATCGAGGCCCTCACCTCTGCTAAGGACTTTGCAGATGAAGTCAACCCTATGCTGGCTACCCTTGTGACCTTTCATAATGAAGACTTCGTCCGTGTTTGGATTGGCTACTGCAGACAGATTGAAGCTTGCCTCCACGGGATTGAGCGTAAGCGTCTTACTCCTGAGGCTTTATCTTCAAGGACCCAATTGACCGCACGAATTGAACAGTGCGTCGCCCTCCTTCAATGTTGCAGGAAGAAGCTGGCCAGGAAGCAAGAGGAATATGAGACGACTTCCAGAGAATCATGACAGTTACGAGCTCATATAGAAGCCAACGCTGTGCGGGTCCAAGCCATTTTCCTAAATCTTCAACGCTGCATATTCAGAGGGATGACGTTGAAAAGGGATCTTGATTTTATGGAGTAAGGAATGTGAGGCCATGATGTTGCTAAGCAGGGGCTTTCTGAGAAGCTCAATTCATATCTGCAACAACAAACCCAAACGAAACATTGATGGCCGCACTAGTGGAGCGCGAAAATGAGCTCCAGCAAGAGAATGAACGCATCACCGTCTCGCTGAAAACCCCACCCTCTTAGTAGCTATCATTGTACTTTTTTTTATATAGATTGTATCTTTTAACCATTTTGATTTA
Source organism: Agapanthus africanus (assembly GCA_030015575.1). NCBI lineage: Eukaryota > Viridiplantae > Streptophyta > Magnoliopsida > Asparagales > Amaryllidaceae > Agapanthus > Agapanthus africanus. The sequence continues at coordinate 384,733,150 of JASDDO010000006.1, read as the reverse complement.
TGAATAAAAGATATTTCTTTTCATATTTGCATCTCTCTGTCTCTTGATTGTCCTGAAATGGCGTCGATTCACTCGTTTCGAAGTGTTTAGTTAACCCTTCCTATAGGCATGTGGGCAAACTTGTCTTAACGTTAAATATAGATAACCCCTTTTTATGATAAGAGTCCGTTTGGTCTATGGTACTGGGTTAAGTCCATCGTACCGTCGCATTGACTGATATTTCCTCGATATGCAATCCCTTGAGTCGCGGTTCGAGTAGCCATGAGTTTATTGTCTCTGATCACTTCTGAGGCTGGACAAGACGTTTTCAAGTAGTCTTCTTAGGTTGTATATCCACATTACCATTAGAAGATCTAACGTTAGGTGTTGCCGTGGTGCTTTATTTGAGGTTAGGCTCAATTTGGAGCCTTAAGGAGTCATGACCACACACCCTTCTAAGGTGGGATGACAACCAACTGGCCTTTTGGCTTTTGTATATACCGCCGTTAAGACTCGAAGCTAGAAATATGTTGTCACCTCGATTCATTTTGACCCTTGGGTCTGTTAATGACGCTGCTCTTGCACTTCATCGGAGTTAGTCGGGCGTCCATGTGATCTTTGTGCTATGCCGTCGAGACTCAGTTATCCATGGGGAGACACGTTGCTCTTCTCATATTTGGACTCTCTACAGGAGTCGAGATTCGAACTACCTGCAGGGCAGAAAAGTTTTATTTTTTATCATTTTTATTTTTATTTTCATTTTCCGCGATGCTCTATCATTTCAGCTATTTTTATCGCGAAAGTCGCAATTGCCCAATCATTTTGGCTATTTTTTCGCGGTGCCCAATCATTTCGGTTATGCCATTTTTTATTTTTACCCGCTGCTTTTTATTGCGAATTGCCCTATCATTTCGGATATTTTTCTTTTTCATACTCATAGGTTATTTTGTGAGTCGCATACTGGGTATGATGGTACTTTATTTGGCATCAGTATTGCTACGACTGGTGGAGCAACTCATCATATGCCATTGCCAATTTCGGCCAATGGTAGTTTAGGTAACAGGTTTGGATCCCTGCTAATTAAGGCTTTTTGACTTTACAAGCCGTAAGGGTGTTATAAAAGTATTTCTTCCTATGAGTCGTGAGGATCTCATAAGTGTTTTTCTCCTTAGACGTCGTTAAGGCTCGTAAGTGTGTTTTCCTCTTGTAAGTCGTAAGGATCTTGCAGGAGTATTTTCTTCTTACCAGTCGAGGGAACTCACAAGTGTCGTTCATCATGTCGAGAAATATTTCCCGCTTTTTGGTGGGACTTGGTTGGGAATATATTTATTTACGCCCGTGGATTGTATACGAGAGTCGATATTGGACCACTTGTAGGGTATAAATTTGTGGGGTCATGATGACTTAAGAACAGGTTCAGATCCTTGTAACTTAAGGCTTTTGAATTCCATAAGCCATAAGGGTCTTATAAAGAGTATATTCTCCTTATGAGTCGTGATGATCTCGCAAGTGTATTTTCTTCTTAGGAATCGTATGGATTCCTAAGTGTGCTGCTCCTTTGTGAGTCGTAAGAATCTCACGTAGGTGTTTTCTCCTTACAAAGTCGAGATGACTTTGCAAGTGCATCTTTTTTTAACGAGTTTGCGTCTTTTCGGGTTTTCATAAGCTTGCTGGTAACTCTGCTGTTTTTACTCACGGTGCCCTTTCGGGTTTTCATCCGTGCTGTTTCGCTTGTGGACATACCGTTTGTTTATCCAACATTGCTCAAGGAGACAGATAGCCCATAAGGTAACGTACTGTCAGCAATAGGTCACGACTTTTCGAAGGCTCACATCATTGGTAGAGCTTTCCGGTCAGTGGAGATTTCAGGTGTAGCCTTGCCGATAAAACCTGGGAGAGATGAATTGTTTATGCCCGTGGATTGTATACGGTCGATCATATGACCGGTATCGTAGAGCCAAACATATTAGTTTAGGGACGTTTCAGTCCAACATTAGTTTAGAAACGTTTCGGTTCAATGGAGACATGAAGAACATGGATCGTTTGTGCCCGTGGATTGTGTACAGCTGGTTATATGACCCATATGTAGGGCAACATGCTAGTTTAAGAACATTGCGGTTCATCATCCTTAACGGGCACATATCATTCGATACCACTTTCAGAGTTTTGACTTAGGAAGATAGTGAGCGGACACAAGCGTCGTTATCTATCATTGACCGAAGTTGCGACTTTCAAGCGTAGTGCTTTTTGAGGAATCGGCCGTTTATTGGCCAAAATGGCCTTTCTCCATACATATCCATGAGCAGATATGCTTCACTTTGGTAGACCTTATCTATGATGTACGGGTCTTCATAGTTTGGCTCGAACTTTTCCCGTTTTGCACGATTGGGAATCATTGGCCTTTTGACAACCAGCACAAGTTCACCTTGACGAAATGTTCTCGGCCTGATTAGTTTTTCATATGATTGCGTCATCCTTACCTTATAAGCTTTCAGATTTTGCTGTGCTACATGGCGAGTTTCATCGAGAGCATCGAGCTCCTCGAGCCTAAGATGAGCATTTTCTTCATCCGTTAGCTTGTATTGAACTGCCACTCGTAATGAGAGGAGTTCTATCTCTATTTGGAGTACTGCTTCAGTGCTAAACACTAATGCATATGATGTTGTATTTGTGGCCGTCTTGAACGTTGTTCGGTACGTCCAAAGAGCTTTATGTAGTCTCTCGTGCCAGTCCTTCTTGTTCTTGGCCACCGTCTTCTTTATAATCTTGGTCAAGGTCTTGTTAAATGTTTCAGCTAGACATTGGCCCGAGGATTATAAACTGAGGAGCATCTCCAGTTTATCTTGTATTGCTGTGCGAAGCGGCTTATTTTTTGGTTTCTATAGTCTTGTCCATTATTCGAGATTATCCGTCGCGAAGTTCTGAACCTGTAGATGACATGGATTTTAAAGAAGTGGAGGATGTTCTCCGTCTTCACCTCTCTTAGCGGTATTGCTTCTGCCCACTTAGACAAGTAGTCGGTTGTTGCTAGTATAAACCGATATCTTTTGGATGACGCTGGTTCGATATGGCCGATTATATCCGTTCCTCACATCTCGAACGGCCAATTAGCTACTGTCGGATGCAGCTAATTTGGATGCTAATGTATGAAATCCTTATGAATTTGGCACGAGTGATACCGCTTTGCATATTCGAGTCGGTCCTGAATCATCGCGGGCCAGTAATAGCCTATCCTTTTTATTTTCAGCTTCATTTTTGGTCCTGTTTGATGAGAGCCGCAAAGTCCATCGTGTACTTCTTGGATGACTTTCTTTGCTTCTTTCGGCCCCACGCATCTTAACCATACGAAGTCGAAGAATCTCTTGTATAAAGTATCATTGACGAAGGTGAATGACAGAGCTCGTTTCATGAGCTGATATCTAGATGACGCATTTTCGTGTGCTCGTTAGGACTTAAAGTAGTCTAGGAAGACTCCTTTCCAGTCCTCAACCTCTTCCTCGTTTTCTATTTGGAGAACTTCTTGTGCGGTCGTTTCTTTTCCTTCAGGTAGTTATCAGGGCTTTCGAAGGTATATCTGCTGGCGCTAGGATCCTGCGGTTTTGAACAATGATCCTTACGTCATCGAAGTATTCATCGGCCAATTCTTTAGCTAACTTGGCTAACGCATCTGTCTTGTTGTTTTCCGCTCGCGATATGCTTTCCAGGATATAGGAAGGGATTTGGGTCAGCAGCTGCTGCGCTCTTTTGCCATATCTTATCAGTTCTGGGTTGCATGTCTGATAGTCACATTTACTTGAGTGACGATCAGCTGAGAATTTCTATATATTAGGAGGTACTGGATCCCTATATCGATAGCGATCTCAAGACTGGCTATCAAAACTTCATATTCTGCTTCATTATTAGTCCTGGGTTTCGTTAAGGAGAGTGCATACCGCAATATTCCTCCTTGCAGGGTTACGAAGACAAGACCTACTCCAGCTTTGATTATGGGAGTGACATTCTTCCGCTGCTTCATGGAAGATGCCCCATCGAAGTAGAGCTCCCATTGAGACTCATTTTCTTTCTCCTCCTCGATTGTGTCGAACGCATGTTCATCCGGTAACTCGCAGTTTAGGGGAGAATCGGCTGGTATCGGATGTTCTGCAAGAAAGTCGGCGGTGGCTTGTCCTTTCACCGCTTTGAGGGGTTGATATATTATCGAGAATTCCATCAGCAAGATGGCCCATTTGGCAAGCCTTCCCGTTATCATGACTTTTGACATCAGATACTTCAGAGGATTTACTTTTGATATGAGATGGACCTCATGCGCCAAGACGTAATGTCTGAGCTTTGTTATTGCGAAGATCAACGCCAAGCAGTATTTTTCGATGGGAGAGTAATTGCTTTCTGCCCCGAGAAGAACTCGACTTAGATAGTAAAGAGCTCTCTCCTTTCCTTAATCGTTCTCTTATGCCCACAGCACGTCTAGTGAACTTTCAAGGGCCGTTGTCTATATAATAAGGGGCTTTCCCTTAATCGGAGTGGCTAATACCGGCGGATTTTGCAGGTATTGTTTGATTTCGTCCAATACATTTTGGTATTTCTGATCCCAGATAAACGAGATCCGTTTCTTCATCAGATGGCTGTAGGGATGACATTTTCTGGAAAGGTTGGTTATGAACTACCGGATATACGCGAGCTTTTCTTGGAGAGATCGCAGTTGTTTGAGAGTTCTTGGCGAGAGCATCTCCATAATTGCTTTGATCTTTAAGGGATCAATTTCGATACCTCGGTGGCAGACGATGAAACCCAGGAATTTGCCTGATGAGACTTCAAACGCGCAGTTTAGAGGGTTTATCTTTAGATTATACTTTCGAAGACGCTCGAACACAATCTTTTTAGATGCTCTCGGTGTTCATCATGAGATTTGCTTTTAACCACAAGGTCGTCAATATAGCATTCGACGATCTTGTGTATGAGGTTATCAAATATCTTCGTCATGGCCCTTTGATATGTGGTTCCGGCGTTCTTCAAACCGAAAGGTATTACCTTGTAGCAAAATACGTCCAACGGAGTCCGGAAGACGGCATGCTTCTGGTCTTCAGGATCCATCTTTATCTGGTTGTATCTTGATGATCCATCTATAAAGGAGAAGATTTTATGGGTGGATGTGTTATCGATCATTAGCTCGGTAACGGGCACTGGGAAGTCATCTTTCGGGCATGCCTTGTTGAGGTCCCGAAAGTCCATGCATATGCGAGCCGTCCCATTTTTCTTCATCTCCAGAACAATGTTAGCGATCCAGTCGGGATATTGAATATCTTGGATGAAGCCGGAGTCGATTACTTTCTTGACTTCGGCGTTGGTACTCATTTCGAGTTCAAGCCGCATCTTTCTTGGTGCCTGCTTGACTGGTTTCATCTCGATATGGCCAACTTGTGTACCGCTACTTCCGGATCTAAAACCGGCATTTCGGAATAGTTCCAAGCGAAGCAGTTTTTATACTGCATAAGCACATCTTTTAATGTGGCTACCTGTTTTTCGGACAACAGCTCACTGAAAAACGTCGGTCTCGGATCATTCTCCTTTCCCAAGTCGATTTTCCTTAAGTTGTCTGCCGTGATATGTATCCTATCCTCCAGCTCTTTTGATGCCGGTGGAAATTCTGAGATCTCCTTGTCACCATCTTCGTTTGTGAAGCATCTGAAGAGGTCAATCATAATCTTGTCCCCTCTCTTATGAAAGTGTTATCATATGACATGTACGAGTCTGCTTTCATTTTCGCGGTCGAGCTGGTCCCATCCTGATGGTATATGTATTCTTTGGCTCGTGCTTTTGTGGCGGGCTTATCCTCCAGCTATCGGATAACATAAACCTGCCCTGTTGATATTAGTCCTCTATCCGGTTCTTGAACGTGAACAGTCTTTAAGTGGGTGACCTATTCCTCGGTGATAGGATCAATAATCCGATGATCAACTTCATTTATCCGTTTGGGTGCCGAGACTCCGGAAGCGTCATCATTTGGTGTTTCGTGACAAGGCTGAAGATCTTTCATGTCTTGTCTCGAGAGAATGAATATTTCTGACCCATTTTCTTTATGAGGGTCAGGCTAAGACCGAACTTTCCTCGCTTAGAGGGCGTTTTGGACTTGTTCTGTCGTCCTTGAACGTGACTCATATCATCGCTTTGTTTTTGCCTCCGCTTTGGGATTTTGCTTCTTCGCGAGAACACATAAGGGGCTGTGGATGGAGAGTATCATGATCTACCTCTTCTACTGATTGCTTACTGAAGTGTTGCTTCCTGGCCTTTTCATATATGGCCATTTCTCGACTGTGGTTATCTCGGCTCACCTGACAAACTTCCTTTATCATCTCGTCAATTTGTTCTTCAAGCAACGAACTTAAGGTTCTTAGAGCGAGACTTTTCTCTTGTTCGGAAACATGGCTGCTTGAAGAAACATTTTCTTCTCCATTCGAACTGTTTATGGCGTGGCAGCTGTAGATTTGCTCCCGCTTCTTGGACTGAACATATCTCAGCCCAATTGTTTCTATCTTCCCGTTAGGCTTCTTTCGTTGAGTCCTGAGGTATCCCAAATATCTTTGTAGAATTAGGCTTGCCGAACAATTTGTTCGAGAGGCACACCTTGGCGCTTTAATAACTCCTTTAATCCCCGCATAGTATCTTGGTATACGGATGGGCTGGAACTTGTCAAAAGTCAGATCGGCCTCATGCCAGACTTCTTTCTCCATCTTGGTCTCTATAGATTTATAGATGAGGATCGCCTTTTCATCTCTTCGTGTAGGATGCACGCAGAAGGTTTCCAACTCTTGTACGCTATAAGTATTAAGCGCTTCAAGTTCTCTGTAGTGTCGAGGCGGAGTCATCATAATATGTAGATTTTGATCCGTTTCGGCAAAAGTCTGTGTTGATGGGCGAATGGAGAACACTGCATTAGTCTCGTCCTCAGAGTCGCTGCCAAAGGCCAGGATAGGGGTCGACGGTTCGGATTTATTGTTCTCCCTCTGAGGCTGTTCCGAGTAGACTATTTGTTCGTTTTCTTCGGTATCGCTTTCGAAGATCGGGATAGTGGCCACGGTTTTTGCTTATCTTCCGGCTTGTAGCACCTTTCAGTATTCTCGAAGTCTGGCTGAAAGTATTTTGCATCCTCATACTTTCGCATTTCATTCACCGAGAAAGGATTGAATTTTTCCGTGATGGTGTATTCCAAGCCATCTTTGAAATACTTCATACACTGATATTGTGTAGAAAAGATGACGTTGTACTCATGTAGTCAAGGCCTGCCGAGTAAAGCGTTATAACAGGTCTTGGTGTTATTGATATGGAACTTGATGTCAGTGACGAGCATCCGGAAGCGGAGCGTCAATATTAGGGATCCAAGCGTCTGTGACGACTGCGAGTCGAACCTTGAGATGGTAATTTTGTCTCGGGCAAGATGCTGAACATTCATACATATTTCTTTCAGCACTCTCACGTTGAGAAGATCGACGGAAGATCCATTGTTGACAAGGATTTTCCCTATCTTGATGTCGTGGCAGTATCTGGTAACATACAACGGTCGATTATGCTCCCACGTACTGAGGAGTAGATCTTCGTCGCTGAATGCAATATCAGCCATATGGACCTCTGCCAGTTCATTCTTAATCTTCTCTTCTGCAAGGAAGGCTTGAAATTGATCAGGTTCTTGTAAGGCCTTGATTAAGAAGTCTCGTGCCTCTTTGGATAAGAGTAGAGCATCCAATATACTCAGTTGTAAAGGTATTTTCCTCAAATGCGCAAGGACATTATAGTCCATCTTAGTTTTCTTAGGCAAGTCCTTCGCGGCGAGATCTTTCATTAAGGACGATCTTCTCGGGCATTTTTCCTTTCTTTTTATCCTTTTTATTCGAACCTTTGTTTGCGGGTCCGAGATTCTTTTCAGGCAGAGTGCGGTTGCGCAACTGGATGTTCTCGCAATCCTTTTCCTCTTCTTTTTCCAAGACGAAACTTTCAAAGAGAGGGTTAGAGGCATTTCATCCTCAGAATCACTCCCGAACGAGAGAATCCGAGATTTTTCCTCTTTTGAACTGGTACTAACCATATGACAGCTGCTAGTTGTTTCTTTATGCACTGTCGTCTCGCTGCTCTCATGTCGACGAGTGCGAGCCTCGCGCGTCTCCTTCTTGAAGTGTTTTCTATAGGCAATATATCCTTACCACCCCTTCTTAAAGGTGTTGTATTTCTCGACGGGATGAGCGATCTTTCGGTGATATGCGCAGTATTTTAGGTGTTCATCCCTACCATCGAAATATGGGACCTCAGGAGTGTACATCATGAGTGGTGGTAGCCTTATCCCTATTGATAGGGCCTTAGCAAATCGCTTCTCAGCTTTGATCTTGCACTTATCCTTTGTAGGCATGCTTTGGATTGGTCAAAAAGTTTTATGACTCGTCCTCGCCGCAACTTCTTTGTTCAGATGCTGACGTTTAGCCTTTTCATGTATGACCGTCACGCGTTCCTGATCATCTTTGCTCTTTTGAGAGGTTTCTTTCAGTAGCCTTTCAATCGCGTCTTTTTCTAGCAGTTTCGGGATTTTTGATGCCGATTATGTCCCTAATTCATCCATGTCGCTGTCTGACGCTGGCGGAGCTTCTTCATCATATAGTGATGAATGAGAGATCATGTGGCAATTTGCTACATGTTCTTCCGCTTTCCCTGATGAGTCATTTTCGTCATCATTGCCACTGTTCTTGTCCTCGAGAATATGCCGGAGGAACACTTTAAGTGTGACTGATATTCGTGCTTTCTGATTGTACTCTTCTAGTGCGTTTATATATTTTTGGAGGTCTATGCGCCTGTCGATATACTCAGCTGGTTGCACAGGCTTAGTCTTCTTGTTTTTCTTGGAAGACTTCGAAGGCTTGACTTGGGGGTTTCCCTTTGTCAACGATTTTCGGTGCGGGACGTGCTTTCAACATCCTTTCTATATTCTCGGGCTCAAGCGGGCTGTTCCACTTGATCGCCGGGCATGTTTGTAGATTTTTCAGTATTCTTTTGGTTTTCGCTAAAAGAAACTTTCCACGGAGCTTCTTCCACGAGCGAGCAGGATGCCTCTGCGTATCCACTTTCTTGGGAGCCTGGTTTTGGGGCGGATCTATCCTCCAATTATGTGACAGTGCGAATTTGCCCTGCTGGTATTAGTCTTCTACTCGGTTTTTGAAAACGTAGCAGTCTTCAATTGGATGGCTTACTACCTGGTGATAAGGGCAGTAGCTGGGGTTATTGATATCACCAGCTTGTGCGGGTCTCTGCGGTTCTGGCAATATTATCAGATTATTTCGTAAAGCCAGCTCGAACAATCTTCTCGTTTTATCATGAGGGAAGGAATATGCACGTCCCATCCTTTCTTCTAAGGTCGGGCGTGTCCGGCTGTTGTTTTGGCGGACAGCTGCTTTCGGATCGCTCAGTTGTTGCTGCGTATTGGCAAAAAAGGCTGATTTTTCCTTGCCCTTATTATTTCGGGAATCCTTGTGTTTCCCCAATATTTAACCTAATAAAAGAGCAAAGTTCTGTTTGAATTAAATGAGGCAGCGCCTCACGCGCTCTCCACGAGGGCGTCGGCGCTAGAGCCAATCTTATAGGATTAAATCCTATGGTGGCGCCTCAGGTGTTCCTCACGCGGGCGCCAATGTGCAAAGCACAAAAAATCTATTAAATAAGAGTTAGACTCTTATATGGCGCCGCACGTGCTCATCACGTGGGCGCCAATGTGCAAAGCACAGGAATACCCATCTTAAGAATTAAATTCTTAAGTGGCTCCCACGTGCACAACACGTGAGTGCCAGCGCCCAGGTAGAATTAAATTCTATGATACTCTCTGTTAAACAGAGCCGTTGGATCAAAAGATCCAACAAAGATGATAAATCATCAAAATACAGAATTAAATTCTGTTGGGAGAAAACATTTCCTAAATTTTTCTGAAATAAGAAAGGTACTCTCGGCTGGATCAAAAATCTAATTGTAGAATAAAATTCTATTATGGAATATATTCTCTCAATCTTTCTAAATAAGAAAGATTGATCTCTGTAAAACAGAGAACCGTTGGATTAAAAATCACCGTTTTACAGAATAAATTCTGTATAGGGAAAATATTTTCCCAATCTCGTAAAAAAACCCAAAATCATATTCTGTAAATACAGAAGTCCTTGGATTAAAGATTCAATGGTGGGTAAAAATTTCTCAAATCAATTTTGAAACCAATTAAATCAATTGGAATCTCTCAATGAGAGATTTTCTCAGAACCAATCAACAATTTGCCTTATCTATATAAAGGACCTCAAGTCTCAGGCGGAAGGAGAGAGACCGAGACAGATACATATACCTAGATAGAGAGCGAGAATAACACAGAGAGACGGAGAGAGGAAAACAGAATGAAAAGAGAATCCAATTCTCAAAGAAGAAGAGACCCATTTTCGAAACCCTAGGTAAAGAAAATATCGAGATCAAAACATCTCTTTTACCTAACATATCTAAGGGTTGGACCCTCCTAAAAGAACTAAGTTCTTTCTCTGGATCTGAGATCCACAAGACAAGTCTTCAACAAGTTGAGAATTTAATTCTCATCGGAAAGGTCTTGTTCTGGAGAATCAAAGGTTCAGGAAAGAACAAATTTAAAAGAGAAAGAATATGGAGTCCATAATACTCCAGGAACTCAGTTCCTTCGAATCAAGAATTTAGTTCTTAAAAGAATATGATCCCAGATCCTCAAAATAGTGTTCTTGGTGATCGTTAATGGTTAAAATACCATTAACAGAGATTTAAGTTCTCTAAAAAACATCAACAGAGATTAAATCTCCATATAAAAAAACGAGTGTCTCACGTGCTTCCCACATGGCCGTCCCTCTTTAACAGCACCTAACGCCTCATGTGCTCCTCACGCGGGCGCCACATAAAAAGTGCTTAGCACTTCACATACAGCCAAAACGGCTAAGTGCTTAGCGTTGATTGGGCAGCGCCTAGCGCCCAGCGTGCTCCTCACACGGGCGCCACATAAAAAGTGCTTAGCGTTTCACATATAGCCAAAACGGCTGAGTGCTTAGCACTGATTGGGCAACGCCCCGACGCCTCACGTGCTCCTCATGTGGGCGCCATCAAAAAAGAAAAGAAGAGAGAAAAGTGCCTAGCACTCTATAAACAGCCAAAGTGGCAGAGTGCTCAACGCTCATTGGGCGGCGCCCATAATCAAATGCTTCACATGATACCCGTGTGAGTGTCAAAGCGTCACATAAGTGCTTAGCACTTTTTTATAAAAAGAAAAGGGTTGAATAGATAAAGCCCAAATGAGTGCTTAGCACTTTTTGGGAAAAAAAAGAAAAGAGTAGGCAGACTAAGCCTAAATTGGTTAAGCTTCTGAAGTTTCTTGCAGCTGAGCCCCAAATGCTCTTTTGAGGGATCTTAAGTAAAAATGATCCTTAAAAAATATTATTGAGCCGATCTTAGTCTCAAACATGATTAATGATCTTTTATTGATGATATCCAAAATGATATTCATCCCATACCTCGTAAGGTAATCTTAGTCTCAAATATGACTAACGATTCTTAGGTCCACCACAACCCTTTTCCTTCAAATACGGGATTTGGTTTAAGGGTACATCTCTTCACACCTCTGATATATGTCGTTGTAATTCCTCAACGTCTTCAGAGAGGTGGCGGGTTCTAATGACCAACAACTTTTCTTATCCCATATTGATGCACTTTCAAATTGACGTGCAGGCCTCAAATCGTCTCGTGCCCCAAATTTGGCACATTCCATAGCACTATTGTTCACTTCGTCACGTAATAAATACACGTGCGCGCAAGATGAATAAAGGACCGAAATGTCCCTAAACTAACAGTCGCCTTAAAAACGGCGGCAATGGACTGAAGTGTCCTTAAACTAACATTCGTCCCTAAAACGGGTATGTTGGACCGAAATGTCCTTAAACTAATATCTGCCCCAAACACGGCGGTAATGGATCGTGACGTCCTCAAACTAAAACAAACCGAGCCCCAAATGCTTATATATATTTAAGTCGATCTTAATCTCAAACCAGATTAACGGTCCTTAAATAAACAAGCCCGAATCTAAAAATATACGGATTTGGACTAATCCACTCCCTACAGACGACGACATAAATTAGTCTCCGTATACAATCCACTGGCAACCTAAACAAACAAAAACACACGACACAGTGAACTTCCGGAGCAGGAGAAAGTGGTTATCGCAATACGGTAACGTAATTAACTGCAGAGGCTTGTGCCTGCAGGGAAGAGCGTCCCTATAATCAAAAAACCTCTCACAAACGAGTGGGAATCTGATAAAGTCACGCTACAATGGCCGCATCCGTCTAAACCTCTGATATACGGTGCCATAAATCAACTTGGTATCTTCGGAGAGGTGGACGGATAAATCTAAATAGTATCTGCCCCCAGATTCAGGCAAGACGATCCATCCCAGTTCGTCTCCGTTTCCGTCGGTGAACAGATTCTGGCACGCCCGGTGGGACCTTTTCCTCTTTCCACTCCACACTTTGTGTGTCGTGTTTCGCGAACAAAATCGCAGTTCGCTATGGTTGCCCTTGGATTCGAGGTACTAAGATTTGGTGTCTTGTTCCTGTGCAGAAGAAGAAAAATCAATGACTTTCAACTGCACAACTTGCAACAGCAACTCCCGCTCCGTCCCAACCGGTGGGGCAAGTAACGCAAGCCACTACTGGACTATTCTTCGGGACCATGTTCCCACCAGTGGGTGTCGGTGCTTCAGCGCCGTAGGAAGAAGCTCCCAAGAGATCGGTCTTCGATCGGTTGGCAACCACAACGGCCCCTTTCAACGGGTCGTCCAAATTCGATGTCTCAGTCTTTGACAGGCTGAGCCGAAGCTCAGATGTCTCAGTCTTCAATAGACTATGCAAGAACCAAAATGGGCCCGTAAAGAGACTCGTGATATCTGAAAGGCTGCCCCAAAACGGATAGCCCTCCCAACTCCTCCTGCAGGTGAAGTCGTCAAAGGTGCTTTCCCTACCAGAAAGTCGGTCTTTGAAAGATTGGCCGATCCTCCTCAAACTCCGCCAAGGATGTCAGCCTTCAACAGGCTGACACCAACAGCGGCCCCTCACCAAAGCCGGGGGCACAACGAAGCCGCTTCCAAAACTGAGGCGGTCCCTTTTGTAAGACATGTTCGACGTCGTCACTGGCGCCGAGTGAGGAAAGCTGGGGGCAACTCCCCCTCTGGACTTACCCTACCAGCTCCAATGGTAGAAGTTGATGCTGCTGTTCCAACCGGGAACAACTTTGATCCACTCGGGAGGGTACACAAGAACTCTCCAACGACGGTGCTAAAGAAATCGTCCCCGCCTGTAGAAACCACGGTGCAGGCAAAGCCGAAGCGCCCCCATCAACGACTCTCCTCCCAAATCCACAGGGTCTGGCGGAAAGTCCATGACTCCGTGATCAACAAAGATCACTCTTGTAGACCGAAGAAATCGAAGGCTCGGCAAGAGAAATACCACTTCTCCGTCATACAGCGAGGGGCTTTTTCTACACAGGTGCCTGCTACAATGGCTTCTTCAACTTCGACCCTCCACAAAAGGATGAGGCCGGAAAGTATCCCATCACCGACGGCAAATTCCAAAGGCGATAGACCCAAACGCCCCAAGTCTGGGAGCATGATCGTGCATACGGTCTACATGGCTTCCGGGAAAGAAGAAAGCCGTGTTTCCGTAGGTCATCGGCCGCAAACTCGGTCACTGACAAAAGCTCAGGAGCAACAACAAAAGCTCAGGAGCAACAACAAAAGCTCCAGGAGATGCTGACCAAAATAGCAGTACTTACCGGACAGAAAGAAAGCCCGGACACAACATCCGAACAGCGCCAGGAGCAGGAGACCGGTATAAAGTTCCTGCGAAGGGTGCTTGAAAGAAAGGACAAGAAAGCTGCTGAGTAGGCTGCTAATATAAAGCAGATGGCTCTCTTGTTCCAGAATATGGTTGGAATGATGATCCAGCCAGAACCCGGCCGAGGATCCGCCGATAACTATCGAGGATGACAGAGGGGAAACATCAAACCCTCTTCCGGCTTTATCGGCAGCCAAGGAGGAAACGATTTCCAAGGCTGCTCTTGATGATTATATAGCTCAACAAATACGAGCTCATCAAGCTAGTGAAGCTGCTGACCAAATCGTCAGAACCGGACGACCGTATCCAGGCTTATATGGCCAAATCAAGTACCCGCCGGGATGTACAATCCCCAAGTTCCATGTGTACAAGGGGACAAGCACCCCACATCAGCACGTCGCGTAGTTCAGAGCTCTGTGCGGTAACACTGGAGGCGGCGACAAACTGTTGCTTCGCCAGTTCGTTGGTAGCCTGTCAGAAATGGCCTTTGAAAGGTACTCGGAGCTCCCAAATGACTCCATAAAGACATTCACAGAGATGGAGCTGCTGTTCACACGGCGGTTTGTTAGCGCACCCTGATCACAACATTAATCAATGCCAGGGTGAAGCCAAGAAAGCCTGGGTCTTATATGCGATCCGGTGGCGGAACTTATGGTCAAAGCGCGAACATCGCATTGAAGAATCTCCCACCGGGGGCATGTTCATCGGGACTCTTGATCCTCAAACGACTGTGTCCCAATTCATGACGTTCTTCAAGCCAACCACCTTCCAGGCTTTGATCGATAAACTGGTCCAAATAGACCAGATGGGCCATGGGCCTTCCTATTCAAATAAGGACCCTCGAAACGCCAAGGGTAAAGGAAAAGCGGCCTTCGTCGCCAACACTCAACAACAACCGAGCGACCCAAAATCGGCGGTTCGCCAAAACAATACACGTCCACGCCTATCCCCAGAAGAAAGGTTAGGACGCGCTTACTCGTTTCCCACGATAAGACGAGGAGATTATTTGAGCTGGCAATGCGTAACAAACTCATCACATTGCCAGACCCACGGCGTCCACCGCAACCTGGTGACATCAACAACCCCAACTATTGCTCCAATCACAGAATGGTGAGCCACTCAATTGAGGATTGCGTCTTCAAGAACTGAGTCGAGGATCAGTATCAACAAGAGAAGTTCGCGCTGTCTGAGAACTGGAGGGTGAACCCACCACAGAAGCACACTTCCAAAAAAGTGGATGCACCGGGAACATCATGCTCGCTCGTGGAAGAAACTTCATAGGAAGTCGTTCTTTCAGTTAAAACCAAAAGAATGTTGAAAGATCTATATGCATGTCCGGCAGTCAGGTGGAAAAGCCCACTTGAACATGAAATTATCGAAGGGATGCTAAAACCGCGTCCCATACCGAAAGTTGTTGACAAATGGCAAAATCCCCAAGTCAAGCCTTCAAAGTCTTAAAAGAAAAAGAAGACCAAGAAGCCTGTGCAGCCTGCCGAATATGACGATAGGCGCACATATCTACAAAAGTACATCGACGCGTTGGAGGAGTACAACCAGAAGGCGCGAACACCGGTCACCTTCGAAGAGTTCCTCAAGTATATTTTTGAGAACGAAGATAGTGACAACGATGAGGAAAATGACTCATCAAAAGAAACCGAAGACTATGTAGCAAGTTGCCACATGGTCTTCCATTCGTCGTTAAATGGCGAAGAAGCCCCCTCAGCGTCAGAAACAGCACAGAGGAACTGGGGGCAGGTTCGGCGCTAAAATACCCGGAACTGCCAGAAGACCCGATCGATAGGCTGTTAAACGAAGCCTTTCGAAAAAGCAAAGCTGACCGAGAACGCGAAACAACCATATACGAAAAGGCTAAGCGTCAGCGTCAGGATGAAAAAGCCGCGGTAAGGATGAGTCGTAAAGTACTCTAACCAAACCGAAACGCACCTGCCACAAATAAGAGCAGGATCAAGGCAGAGAAGCGGTTCGCCAAAGCCCTGTCCATGGGAATGAAAGCTGGCACCTCTCGTAAGAAACACTCCCGGGGTCATATGCCTCGATGGAGAGGATTCACATCCAAACTACTGCCTATATCATCGGAGGGTTATCCACCCCACTGAGGAATGCAGTACCTTTAAGAAGTGGTGGTAAGGATATGTTGCCCATCAAAAACATTTCAAGAGAATGAAGCGTGAAGCTCGTCGACAGCAAAAGAGTGCGAATAATGCGCGTGAAAAAACGACTGGCAACTGTCATATGGTTGATACCAGTCCGGAAGGGGAAAAGCCCCAAGTTCTTACTTTCGGTAGCGATTCTGAGAACGAAATAACCCTAAGCCCTCTCCTTAAGGATTCCACCTCCGAAAAAGAAGAGGAGGAGAAGAACTGCGAGAACATTCAGCTGCGTAACTACACCCTGCCTGAGAAGAACCTCGGACCTACAAACAAAGGTTCGAGCAAAAGAGACAAAGGGAAAGAAAAAATCCCTCAGGAAATCACCCTTGATGACGGAGTTGTCAAAGAGCTCGCAGCCAGGGCCCCGCCGAGGAAAAACAAGGTGGATTACAATGTCCTAGCACATCTAAGGAAAATACCCTCACAGTAGAGCATATTGGATGCTCTACTCTTGTCCAAAGAGGCACGAAAGTCTCTGATCAAAGCATTACAAGAGCCCGATCAGTTCCAAGCTTTCCTTGCAGAAGAGAAGATGAAGGACGAGCTGGCAGAGGTTCACACAGCTGACATTACATTCAGCGATGAAGATCTCCTTCTCGGTACGTGCGAACATAACCGCCCATTATACGTCACCGGGTACTTCCATGACATCAAGATAGGGAAAATCCTTGTCGACAATGGATCCTCCGTCAACCTTCTCAATGTGAAAGCGCTGAAGGAGATTTGCATGAACGTTTAGCACTTGGCTCGGGACAAAATTACCATCTCTGGTTCGACTCACAGTCGTCACGGACACTTGGGTCCGTAATTCTGAAGTTACGCCTCGGGTTGCTCGTCACTGACATCAAATTTCACGTCATTGACGCCAAGACTTGCTATAACGCTTTGTTCGGCAGGCCCTGGCTGCATGAGTACAACGTCATTCCTTCTACACAACATCAGTGTATGAAGTATTTCAAGGATGGTTTGGAATGCACCGTTACAGGAGAGCTGAATCCGTTCTCAATAAACGAAGTCCGGAAATATGAAGACGCAAAGTTTTTCCTACCAGACTTCGAAGATACAGAAATGTGTCATAAGCCAGAGAGTAAACGGAAGTCCGTCGCCACCATCCCGATCTTTGGGAGAGATACCGAAGAAGATGAAGAAATAGTCTACTCGGGGCAACCCAAGACAACAGGCCCGAACCATCTACTCCTATTTTGGTATTTGGCAGTGACTCTGAGAACGAGGCCAACGCAGTGTTCTCCATCCGGCCGTCAGTGCAAACCTCGACGAAGCAGATCAGAGTTTGCAAATCACAATGGCCCCGCCTCAGCATTACAAGGAACTTGATGCGCTCCATACATACAACGTACAAGAACTACAGACTTTCTACGTCCTTCCTAGGCGAAGAGGTGAAAAGGTGATCCTCTTCTACCAATCTACGGAGACCAAAGTAGAAAAAGAAGTCTGGCACGATACTGACTTTGCACTCGATAGGCTTCAACCAATCCGTCTGCCAAGATACTACGCGGAGGGATTGAAAAGGTTGTTAAGATGCCAAGGTGTATTCCTCGAACAAACTGTTCAGCAAGCCCAATTCTACAAAAAGATTTGGGATATCCCTGAGACCTAGCGAAAGATGCCCAACGAGAAGATGGAGATAACCGGGCTCGGATACGTTCAGTCCAAGAAACGAGAGCAGTTCCACAGCTGCCGCGTCATAAACAGTTTGAGCGAAGAGGAAAACACTCTTACAAATGGCCCTGACGTTGAAACGGTGCGAAATCCCGCTCTAAGAACGTTAAGTTCGTCGCTCGAAGAACAAATAAACAAGCTAATAGAAGAGGCTTATCAAAGAAGCCGAGGCAATCACAGCCGCGAAATGGCTATTTATGAAAAAGCCAGGACGCAGCGCCTCAATCAGCAACCCGCGGAGAAAGAAAACTACAATGCCCTTTATCCCCAGCTCGCTGTATGTCCTCGCAAAAAGGAAAAATCCCGAAATAAAGACAAAAACAGGACAAAGAGCACAAACAACAGGGCAGATCTAAGAAGCCGCGCTATCAAGAAAAACTTGGTTAAAACTTTTCCTTTATAAAGAAGATGGATCGGGAATACTCCTTCCCCCAAGACAAGACAGGGAAAATATTCAACCTTATCATGAAGCACCAAATGATGACGCTCCCGGAGTTTCGGCACCCCGAACAAATAAACGAGTTCCAGCATCCGGATTATTGCTCCTACCACCGAGCCATAGGTCATCCTTTTGAAGACTGCTTCACCTTCAAAGACTGGGTCAAAAACCAGTATCAATAAAGAAGGTTCGCTTTATCCGACAGCTGGAAAGTAACCCCACCGCAAAAGTATGAGCCAAAGAGGACCTATACCGTGAGGATATGACCAGCTCAACATCAAGGATGGAAGCGAACCCGTACCTGCAATATGATAACACTCTCAAAGGAGAGAGGGCACGAGATGATAGATGACCTTTTCAGGTGCTTCACAAATGAAGACGAGGACGAGATGATCTCAGAGTTTTCACCAGCACCAAAAGAGCTGGAAGACGGGATACACACTACGGCGGACAACCTAAGAAAAATTGACTTAGGGACGGAAAATAAGCCGATGCCAACGTTCGTCAGTGAGATGCTATCTAAAAAATAGGTAACCACTTTAAAAGACATGCTCATGCAATATAAGGATTGCTTCACATGGAACTATTCCGAAATGCCAGGTTTAGATTCAAAGGTGGCAATACATAAACTGACCATATCGCCGGACATAAAGCCAGTCAAACAGGCGCCAAGAAGAATGCGGCTCGAACTTGAGATGAGTATCAATGCTAAAATCAAGAAACTAATCGACTCCGGTTTCATCTAAGAAGTTCAATATCCCGACTGTATCGCTAACATTGTGCTTGTAATGAAGAAAAATAGGACGGTGCTCATCTGCGTGGACTTTCGGGACCTCAACAAAGCTTGCCCGAAAGATGATTTCCCAGTACCTGTTACCGAGCTAATGATCGATAACACGTCTACCCATGAGGTCTTCTTCTTCATGGATGGATCTTCAGGATACAACCAAATAAAAATGCATCCTGAAGAATCAAAGAATAATAAGATGTTTAATTTTTTTTGTTTTTTATATACACAAATTAACCCGAATAATAAGAAAGAAATACGTTACCGTCTCCCTGCAACGACGCTATTTGATTGGTAGGTTTTTGCTATGCGTTCTATATGTTACTATTTACCGCAATCAAGTCGGTTTCGCTTGTAGCTAGCCGGTTGAGTACGAGTCGTCCACTGGGAGATGGATAGTGCTTCGTTCTTATTTTAGACGAGTCAAGTAAAAATGTATAAGTTTGTTCAATTCTATTCCAAGTGTTTGTATTATTATATTCAAGAGAGCTTGTTAGGGTTAGGGTTGGGTAGTAGAGTTGGGAATTAATCTTATGCTTGTCTTGTACATCTTTGAAATGATGTTGGAATAATCAGAAGTAACGGGGATTAGGAGGACATATGAATGGTATTTGCGAGTTTAAGCAAGCTTTTCAACGCCAAATCCATTCCTAGTGTCTCTTGTCCGTCCGTTCCATGCTTTTATTTCTAACTCTAGACCAAACGCATACAATAAGTTTCCAATTAGGTCACAACTACATGTCACGTTGTAGTGCGCCTAAAGGAATTCTCGGCTTAGGTCGCGGCTATATGTCACTTATAGCACGTCTAAGGGAGAGGGTTGTGTTCGTTTGGTCTAAGTTCAATTTCAAGTTGTTTAGCGAAGAGAAGCACACGGGATTTTTCCATCTCTCATACCTTCCTTCCTTAATCCTAACAAGTGAGTAAACTACTCACACATGAAACGAAAATAAAACAAGAAGAGAAGAAAGAATAGAAGAATATGATTAGAACAAAAATAGCAAGCTAATTACTTGGGCCCTCACCTAAGCAAGGGATACCATTGAGTATCATGACTTAAAAATAGAGATTAAAGAGAAGAAAAGAAGAACAATAAAACCAACTACTTCAACAAACAAGTAATAAAATTTATACTAAGAATTAAAATACAATGCAAGAAAATAAAGATACAAGGTAAAAGAAAACTCTCATCTTTATTATTCTTCACTCAAAAGCTCTCCCTGTAGGGTGTTTTTCGTCATCCCATTGAGATGGGAATACGCGCGCGCTTGTCAGGCGTACTACAGATCCCCTACCTAGGGTAGACCGGGGTTTATTGATTGTGGAGATTCGAATCTCCGGCAGCCGCGGACTAAGCTGCCGTTAATTACCCATCGCATTTGGAGCGAGGGAACCTCCGATTGACGGGTTAAACTGGTCATGCGAACTCAATATGCGGTGTGCGTGTGTTGTGTCTTGAAGGGGGGTTTTGGATATATCGGGAGCCACGCAGAGTTTTTACGGGGGTCCCGCTACCCGGATAGCGGGCTGGGGGTCAAGGGGGCTAGCAGCCCCCTTGCGGGGTGCGGAGCAGCGTCCCGTTAGAAATTTTTTTCTAACAGGGACAGTGTTGTGGAGCACGTGTGTGTGCAAATATGTACATACATATACATATACATATGTATATGTATGTATATAAAAAGAGGGGGGAAATGCATCCAAAAGATGCGCGGGGCCAGCGCCGTGCGCTCAGACGCTAGCGTGCCACGTGTCGGCACGTGGGCGCTCTGTGCTTGAGCGCAGGGCACTGTAGCGCAAGCGCGCCACGTGTCGGCACGTGGGCGCTTTGCGCTTCAGCGCAAGCGCGCCACGTGTCGGCACGGGAGCGACTTGCGCTTGAGCGCTGGGCGCTTGAGCGCAAGCGTGCCACGTGTCGGCATGGGGGCGACTTGCGCCTGAGCGCTTACGCTTGAGTGCAAGAGCGCCACGTGTCGGCACGGGGACGACTTGCGCTCGAGCGCCAGCGCGCCACGTGTCGGCACCGAGGCGACTTGCGCTCGAGCGTTTGTGCTCGAGTGCAAATGCGCTACGTGTCGGCGCGTGGGCGCTTTGCGCTTGAGCGCAGGGCGCTGTAGTGCAAACGCGCCACGTGTCGGCACGTTGGCGCTTTGCGCTTGGGCGCAAGCGCGCCATTTGTCGGCACGCGGGCGCTCTGCGCTTGAGCGCCGGCGAGAAAGGGAGGCTTTTAGCCTAGAACCAGAAGCTATACTTCAAAAAAAGGAAATATTTATTATATATATATATATATATATATATATATATATATATATATATATATGGAGTTAAACTTCTAGAATGTTTTGAAGCTGATAAAGGGGTTCTTCTTCCTCATATTGTTTGGCCGGATCTTGAAGATCAAGAAGTAGGAGATTTTAAAAATCACTCCTTTTTGAGATCTGAGTTCCCCTTTGGGGGTTTTGTGGTGGAAAACTACTTAGTTTTGGAAAAGAAAGTAAAACTTTTGATTTAATTCAAAAGAAATGAGAAGGTTTAGAACCTTGGAGAAGGAGCAGGAGGCACAAAGAACCCTAGTTTTTGGGGGAATGAAAAGTGTTACTTTATTCATCATCATGTTGCCTTATATAGGCTTACATATTTACATATAGCCCTTTGGGCTTTACAAAAATGGCGTTTTAGCCATCCCATGGCCCATGTGCCATTTCATTTTTGCACATAAGCCATGGGCTTACAAAATATTGGTTTTATGCCCATTTTGTTTACATTCATGCATAAACAATTACATAAAATTTATTTATTACATGATTTTGTTGTTGGCATGGGGAGGCTGGCTGAGGGCTCGACTTGGGCATAGGCCCGCTTGACCTGGGCTTGGGCCCACCTGCCTTGGAGTTGACTTTGATTTTGACTTGGTCAACCGGGGTGTAAATTTTTACCCCAACACTCCCTACATTTCAATGGAGAAAAGATGAAGAAGAAGAGGAAAATACACTAATCCTGAAAGAAAGTAAAGCCTATTTGGTTTGGCTATGATCTGGAGTATATATAGATAGAGGAGTGAAATCCTAGGGGTATTTTCTGAACCCTTATACAATTACATAAACACCACTCAAAATTGGTCTCGTGACAACATGATAAGGCCGCGGATCCGCCGCCAATAGGGCCAAAATTTCGCTGATCCATGGCCATTTTGTGGAATTGACGCATCGTTTTTCTTGTGTTTCCTCGTGTTGCTTTCTTCTTCTATTTGATAGGTTCAAATTTGCAAAATGGTTCCAAAATATTCTTAGATTTTTAATAGTCCAAAATGGCAACTCTATTGAATTTTTTGCCTTGATATCTCTCGAGCTCCGCATTGCTACCTTGTTTCTTGTGGTGCCTCGCTCGTGCTTTGCGTTTGTCTGAAACACGAATGACTGCTGTTCTCGTCTTGTCTCTTGAACCGGTAGACAGCACGAGACGGATGCGGATGATTGGAATCCAGATTTTATCTATTTTCGGCAGTTCTGAATTTTGTCATAACTATAGAGATTTTGCGTGATTTGCGTTGTTTTGGACTGAGAATCTGTAACCTGTAATCATGTAGCAAATATGGATAAAAAGCACCTACCTATATACAAATGTGCATAAGAATGAGTGATATTAAATGCAATATTCTGGTGTGAACAGAGTCTCTGCAGAATGAGATCCTCTTCAATACCATCGTGGGGGAGTTTTTGCGAACCTTCCCAAACGGGTCGAACCTTTTCCCAGTTGGAACAACATTAATAACCACCACCGGAGTTGGTGGGGTTAGTCCGGAAGGGAGTTGCCCCCAGCCTGTCTCATTCGGTGCCAATGACGACGTCGCGCATGTCGCGCAGTAGGAACTGCCATAGTATTAGAGGCGCCTTCATCATGCCCCGGCGTTGCTTGGGAGGTTCGTCTGGTGTCAGCCTTTAGAACATTCTTAGCGGAGCCGGAGCAAAATCGGTCAGCCTGTCAAAGACCGACCGTCTTGGTGGTGAAGCACTCTTACTGGCTTCTTGTATGGCAGGAGCGGGAAGAGCTAGCTGTTTTGGGGTGACCCTCTCAGAGATCATGGATTTCTTTGCGGGGTCCTTCGAGCTTTCTTTCAGCCTATTGAAGACTGAAACTTCATAGTTGGATGGCCTGTCAGTAGGGGTCGTCACGGTAGCTAGCCGATCAAAGACCGACTTTCGGGGAGCTTTTTTCTTAAGTGTTGAGGCGCCAAAGCTCTAAGATGGGAGCATGGTTCTAAAAAACAATTCGGTGGTCGCTTGCATGACCTGCCCAGCCGGTATAGAGAATATAGAGGCCATATTGGGCCCGTAAATAACTCCTGATGGGATGGAGTGGGAGTTGCTGTTGTATGAAGTGCAGTTGAAGGCCATTGATTCTGTACAGAGATGAAACACCAAATTTTAGTATCTCGAATTCAAAGGCAACCATGAACATAGGGAACCATGATTTTATTTACGAAACACGACACACGAAATGTGGAGTGGAAAGAGAAAGAGGTCCTATCGGGCGTGCCGGAATCTGTTTTCCGCCGAAAATAGAGACGAACCATGATAGGTTGTCTTACCTGAATTTGGGGGCAAATGCTTTTTGGAACATATTCGTCCACCTCTCCGAAAATGTCAAGTTGATTTATGGTATCGTATATCAGAGGTTTGGACAGATGCGACCGATGTAGCATGACTTTATCAGATTCCCCTCATTTGTGAGGTTTTTTTTTGTGGGGACGCTCTTCCCTGTCGTCGCAAGCCTTTGCAATTAATTACGTTATCGCGTTGCGTTAACTTTCACTTGCTCCAGTAGGTCTGTCATGCCCCGCTTCCCAAAATAAATAAAATCGGGAATGTTACAAAGCCAACTGCTACCTAAGGTAAGGAAATATCCTCCTATAGTCATATTATGGTTGTCAATCAGTAATCATGAACAACAATATAACTATCTATCTCTAAACATATCCAAATATTCACAAACGACAACATGAAATAGTAGCGGAAACAATAAATATTCAAGAAATAAGTAACCATCAATAAGAGTTGTATCAGTGAGATGGTCTTTACTGATCGGTAGTCCTGTTGAAATACTCATGTGCTAAGTCAAGTAACTGGGGCATGCAAAACCCAGACGTCAGTGCGTCATAAATGTCATGATATTAGTAATAACAGAACAGTGTGCTATACATGATGTCACATGCAAAATAAGGTATACGTATAAACAAACAATCACAGATGTTATAACAGCATGCTATAGGTATGTCACGTGTATCCTAAAGTCTGTGTTTCTAGGTTATCTATCCTAACGGTATTTGAAACCAATTAATGTAATTCTTCTCGCAACTCAATAGTATCCCATATGTGCCCGGGACCACGGTCATGATTCTCGGGGCTGAATCCGAGACGTGCCGCTAGGCAGTAAAACAATATCATGTACAGATGAATGATGTCAGCATCATCATTCTGGAGCCCAAAGCCCGTATCGACTGACCAGTCTCTAGAAAGTAGTGAACTATTGAGTTACAAGTCGGGTTTCATTTTTGATTTTCCCATTTTCCCTAGATTTCATGTTCAAGTCAGGTATCAATAGAATGTCTACCTAATACCAAAACATGAATAATCGTATACGGTCCTTTTCTAGCAAAACAATAAGTCAGGTCAATCAGGATAACATGTCAATATTGTTGGCATCGGTAAATATTACAGGCAACATGCATTAACATGATAACAAAAATAATACAGTCTGGCAGGTTACAAGCATGTCAAGGATAACGTAATCATATCTTGTACAAGACCAAGATAATAACATTAACAGGGATAGCATATTCAATCCGATTAATAACTATAAAAGTACTGTTGATTAAGCATGCATAAGAAAGTTCCGTTCAGAAATTCAGCGTCACCATGATTTGTAAAATAGCTTAAAAATAACAAACGTTCTCCAAAAGGAACGTGTCGTATACCAAAACAAAGCTAATTCAATAAGATTTTCATTTTTATAAGTTAAAGTATCTTTTTTTATTTCCCATCCCAAGAAGTCATTAAGTCATTGATTGAACAATTAACGGATGATCCGTGGAGTTATATGGTAACTTCGGATTTGGAAAAAGAGTAGAGTAGACCCTGTCCATTTTTCATGCTTAAATTAAATAATTAAATATGAGATGAGTCAAAAAAAGCATAAAAAAAGTTCTAGGAGCCTAAAACAGATTGTTCCTACAAAAAGTTATGAACGTTCGAAATTGAAAGTTTGCTGCTGGAATTTTCCTGGATAGTAGTTTAGAGATACTTTCATTTACAGCTTACGTTATTTAAACAATTTATTTTGTAAATAAATATTTCACAGGGTTATAGTATTCCGAGTTAGTTTCGTAACGAACTAAAAAATATGTGCTAATGATTTTTTTATGATTTATAATGAATTTTATAAGGTAAGGTATAGTAAGGTGTACAGTAAATTCCGGATTTGTCGTATCCGCTTGTCGATGACGTTTCATGTGTAAACTATAATATTTTCAAAATATATTTTGCATAACGTTATAAAATGCAGATTATAAACTAATTAATGATATACGGATTATATAGATATAAACGGTATAATGATAATAATAAGAAATATTACGATAATGTATATATTTATAAATATAATTATAGCATGTCGCAAGTTGTAAACTTGCATATACTGTATATTATAAAACTGATTAACGTTAAATAACTACCGTGTATAAAGTATATATATATATATATAGTTGTATAATAATAATAATAATAGTACGACAATATATAAGTAAATTACGTAAAACATAGTATGTAGCAAGCTGTAAACTTGCTTCGAAACAAACGCGATGAACGGAAGCAACACGACTCTATATAAATCAAAACCAAGTTTTGATGGAATAATCCAATAATATAATACTAAGATCCGGCTTAAACCAAACCTCACTAGTATTATCCGTCCGAACATCATCAGTGTAGCCAGTACACGTATGTGATCGAAATCCTGCCGTAAGACCATATGGCCTCTACATCGTCTCGCCTGAACTAGGAAAACCCTCTTTGTGGGACTCTAAAGACTCGATAGTATGCTGGCAGCGGGTTTAACTACAAGTCTGTCAGCGGCACCAGCTGTACGTAACGACAACCAAGTACATGTCGAAAAGAAGGCCGACGAGCGAACCCATCCGAATCCCTACTGAGCCTGTCCATGACAATCTCCGTGCAGTCTGGTCTGTTCGTCTGAGAGTATCACATGTAAGGTCTAGAAGGGTGGAAAACGTCAGACCCCTAATAACTAGACAAGTCGTGTCGGTGTGGCTCAAGACCATCCGAGAATCTACTGGTCCAACCATCAGTAATTCTCAATCCGCCCTGGCCAGGGACTTGTGGTGTTGACCAACTGATCACTGCGCAGCATCGACTCCATATACCGGGAGAGACGAATCCCCAACAGTCGCTCACTGCCTCCATATGGCTTAGGACTGTACCCAACTAAAACCTGTTTGCACGACTCCTTTGAGCTGTGGTAGGGCAGTAATCAAAGCACAGTGGTAACTCACACGAGACAAATGACGACCCCAGGTTGACAGACTATCTGCACTCATGTCACCAGAGAACTGCTAGGTATAATACAATCTAGTCAGTTCTCGGCGAGTTCTGTCCGGTGTACTCACACCCAGTGAGCACCTGTATATAATCTTCGGTGCACCTCACCAATGATTGCAGGACCAATCTATCGCCCCTCGTCAGGGTCTAGATATGTATACACTAGTCTACTCTGGAGTATCGATGTCCAGTCTCGATACTCCTACGACTAGGGACACTTTTAAGGATGTGCCTATTGACTACCCAGCTCCCACAAGTATGATCGCCATCACAACACAGGTAGTCAGGCAAAGATCCTACTGCTTTATCAACATGTATACTAGATATGAAGTACAAAGTAAAACACATCACATGTTAAGATAAAAACAAACCAAATAGCATACTATCATATCGAGCAAGATTGTCATGTGTATATATATGTATATATATATATATATATATATATATATATATCCCTAGCATCCTAGACAATGAAGGTCTCTAGGGCATACATATCCAACAATCTCCCATTTGCACTAAGGCCTGTAATTGACGCAATAAGTACCCACTGTTTCCTCAAATTCTTCTTCAAACCCTAAAAGAAGAATTAGTCAGGATTAATCGCACGTTACAATACTTGCTTAACCTTTCGGCTAGGCTATTGTCGGTACTTCGAGGGAGGTTTTCCAACGCTTTCGTGAATTTCCTTAATTATATAACATCTTTTCCTTGTAGGCGTAGCCCCGCTAACACCGTTCTAGACACCTATTTGGTTTATAGCATTGATCGTTAAGTGAAATTGTTTCCCAAAGAGTAGCGGATACTCGCAGTAGGATCAGGGCCCAACTATCATTGTGTCATGAATTTGAAGGAAGCCTACCAAAAACAACACACTCAAGAAGGTATGCAGCACTAGCAAGTTTCCTTTATGTTTGAAACTCCCGATGTGATTTTTGCCCCGTGCGCTTATAACCTTGATAAAGTCAAAACATTATAAGTCGCAAGTCAAGTTCAACCCGTCATTATCCAGATTAACCTAGACCCATTCGTACAAGCCTTTGACGAAGGCCAAAACAGTTGTACGCCTATCCTAAATTAATGCATCTATCTATGCCACAGATAAGCACCCACTAGCTACCAAACACTATGCCTTGGCGAAGGTCAAAACACATAGCATGAATACTAGTAGATACCTATCTGAAATGACGGAGGGCTACAGCTGGTTTTTGGCGAAAAAACCGTTAACATAATGAACTTGATATAGTCGAAGGAACTTGATAGCTTTTGAAAAGGAGCGGTTTAAGCTCCGCTTTTAAAAATGCTTTTTGAAGAAAACCGAATGGTTTTGTAATTGTTCCAACGACATCAGATTTTAGGTTTATTTTCTTGCATTAATTAGAATTAACGTGGTCCCATCAATTAACCTTATCATTGCAGCAAAAGAAACGAAAATAAAACGTACGCTTATACCATCCGCATTCGCCACAAGGCCCGTCATACACCGTTAGGTTACTTAACTACCGGCAGAGCGGGGGCTGGACTAGCGCGGGGGTGGTGCAAAACATAAGCAACGTTTATATATATATATATATATATATATATATATATAGCCATTCGTCTCACACAATAATAAGCATTCCAGATCACAGAATCACAAATGAATATATTGGATATATTGGGATTCCGTGTTTCGTTTAAGCCGGTAATGAAACACGGATTCTACGGTTGTGATGAATAGCCAAAACCCCATCCTAGATCCTTACGGGTGAGGCAAACTACCCGCCAAATTCCCGAAGTGAAGCAACCTCTCTCAATAAAATGAATAGGCCACTCAGCACTTTAAGAATCCGGTAGTTAGTGCACCCCACCTTGGGTCTAATCTAAGAGCAAAAACAGTAAAAAAGAATAATACAACGGTGGCTACAACCTCAACCCGGATGTGCCCCGCAAAATAATATTATATCAATTTACAAATTTTACATGAAGGAAAGAAAAGAAATGTAAGTCGATGTCGCGCACCCCGTGGGTTCGCAGGGAGGCGGAATATTCAAAAACGATTTTTCAAAGCCCGCAACACCAACTTGAACTCCAGGATCAATGCTAACCCTAACTAGCTAAACATGTAAGAGGTTAACTACTCGGATGAAAGTTATACCTCACGATACCGAGTTCTTCGGGTCTTCTTTGCTGTCCTCCACCTCGTTATAAGCTCCGAGGATCGTAACGGATCGATGCTTACTCGTCGGCCTCCTCGAGTCAAAGACGATCCACCTGAGAGTCTATAGTCCGAGCTCCTATCTCAAATCCGAGGTAACTAGGACACCTAGTTCGCTAAACTAGATGGCCTAGATGATGTAGAGTGTGAAGATAGATTAGTTTGTCTCTTGGAACCCTAGAATTCTCAACACATGAGAGGTTTAGGGTTTAGAAGAAGATGATGACTTGAGGAAGATGAGAGTGTAGAATGAACTTGGATAAAGCTTGGCTCATTTGTGATGAATAATGAAGCATGTTAATAATTGATGAGATAAAATATCTCATAAATATCAAGCATGCTTCACAAATATCTCTTTTGTCAACATAATGAGTCATGCCTCATACAAGAAATATCTCCACTTCATTAATATTTAATCCAAAAAAGAAATGAAACCCTAATGAGGTGTCATGTTCTAGAAGCTTTCCTGAGGAAATTACGAGAATGCCCCTCATCCGTATATACATACCCGCATCCGTATTCCGAAGAATACGAATACAATGAGACGAAAATAATCCATCAATATAATATTAGGATCCGGCTTAAACCAAAGCACACTAGTATTATCCTCCCGAACATCGTGCATGCATAAGTACACGTACGTGATCGAAGCCCTGCCTTAAAACCATACGGCCTCTACATCTTTTGCCCGATGCAGGAAAACTCTCTGTGTGGAACTCTAAAGACTCGACACTACGCTGGCAGTGGGTTTAACCATAAGCCGCAAGCGGTACTAGCTGCACGTAACGGCTACCCAGGTATCTGTCGATAAGAAGGCCGATGAGCAAACTCATTCGAACTCCTACTGAGCCTATCTGTGACAATCTCCGTACAGTCCGGTCTGTTCGTCTAAAAGTATCGCATATCGGGCCTAGGGGGCGGTAATCGTCAGATCCCAAATAGCGCAATAAGTCGTGTCGTTGTGTAGCCCAAAACACCCTGAGAAACTACTGGAGTACCTACCAGTAAATCTCGCTTGCCTTGGTCAAGGACTTTGTGTAATGGCCTTCCGAACACAGCGCGATATCAACCCCCAATACCGGGAGAGACGAATCCTATCTAACCGTCACTGCCTCCAAGTGCTTCGGGACTGCACCCAACTACTACCTGTTTGCACGACTCCTTTGAGCCGTGGTTGGGTAGTAATCTAAGAACAGTGAGAACACACTCGAGGCGAAGTAGCAGTGTCAAGTCGATAGACTAAGTTGTACTCATGTCACCTGGGAACTGCTATCCGGCGATAGGTATAACACCCACCAACAGCTCCCTACGAGTCCTGTCCAGTACTCATAACCCAATGAGCACCTGCATACTATCTCCAGTACGACGTACTAATGGCTGTGGGACGGACCATCTTTCCTGCTGGGATGAGAAGCGTATACACTAGTCTATTATGGAGTATCGATGCTCCGTCTCGATAATCCTGCGACTAGGAACCTGTATAGGATGTGCTTATAGACTACCCAGCCCCCACTAGTGTGACTGCCATCACAACGCTGGTAATCAAGCAAAAGATCCTAAGGGCTCTACCAATATGTATAACCGATATGCTAAGAAACACATGCACATATTGAGGTAGAAAACAAACCAGGTAGCATACTACCATTTCGAGCAAGACTGTTGCTATATCCGTGTATATCCCAAGCTTCCATTAAGTAATATACAAACCAGTATGATACAATAATAGCCTCTAGGGCATATATCACTAACAATCTCCCACTTGTACTAAGGCCATATATTGGCATATCGCAGACCTAAGATCTCGAATAGCCTCTCGAACTCTGTCGGAGGGATGTCCTCCGTGAGTGGATCTGCAGTGCTGTTCTCCGTATCTACTCTCCTCACTTCGATCTCCCGGGGATCAACGATCTTCCTGATCAGGTGGTACCGTCTCAAGATATGTCTGGATCTCTGATGGGACCTGGGTTCCTTCCCTAAAGCTATAGCGTTTGTTGTCACAATACTAAAGTATTGGATCAACAATGAAAGGAACCACCTGAAGTTCAGTTAAGAACTTCAGGTCCAAACTGCTTCTTTTGCGGCGTTTCATGTAGCGAAATACTCTGTTTCCATCGTCGAGTCTGTAACGGTGTCCTGCTTGGAGCTCTTCCAACAGACCGCCCCTCCATTGAGGGTAAAGACATAACCCGATATGGACTTGAAGTCATTCTTATCACTCTGGAAGCTGGAGTCAGCAAAGGCCTTGATCTGGAGGTCTTTTCCGCCATACACCAAGAACATCTCCTTAGTCCTTCTTAAGTACTTGAGATCGTTCTTTACTGCTATCCAGTGCTTCTCCTCTGGGTTTGACTGATACCGGCTTACCACGCTTAGTGCGCAAGTAACATCTGGTCTGATACATAACATCGCATATATTATAGAGCCTACCGCAGAAGCGTAGGGTATAGACGTGATGCAAGTCCTTTCCAAATTAGTCTTGGGAGATATCTCTTTAGAGAGGGTGATTCCGTGACAAGCCGGTAGATTACTGCGTTTTGAATCTTCCATACTAAATCTTTTTAGTATGGTGTCGATGTACAACGACTGTGAAAGTCCCACCATTCTCTTTGATATATCACGATAGATCTGGATCCCCAGAATGCAGTTGGCATCACCCATGTCTTTCATGGAGAACCTCCGTGACAAGAATCCTTTGACTGATTGTAGCATAGGAATGCCATTTCCTATCAAGAGAATGTCATCCACGTACAAGACGAGAAATACCACAGTTCTCACTACAATCTTACTATAGATGTATGGTTCATCTGGATTTTTGATAAAGTCGAATTCTTTGACCGCCTCATCAAAACAGATGTTCCAACTCCGCGATGCCTGTTTTAGTCCATAAACGGACTTAAGCAACTTGCACACTTTCCCACTGCTCCCACTCTGAATGAAACCCTCTGGCTGATCCATATAGACACACTCTTCCAAATGTCTATTTAGAAAAGCGGTCTTTACGTCCATCTGTCAAATCTCATAATCGTGGAAGGCTCTAATGGCAAGAAAGATCCGAATGGATTTGAGCATATCCACTGGAGAAAAGATTTCATCATAGTCCAAATCAGGTCTTTGACGAAAACCTTTTGCAACAAATTTAGCCTTATAGGTTTCAACCTGTCCATCTACTCCAATCTTCTTTTTGAAGATCCATTTGCAGCCTACGGGTTTTACCTCTTCTGGAGCAATGTTCAAAGTCTATACTTTGTTGGTGTACATGGACTCCATCTCGGTCCGCATTGCATCCAATCATTTTACCGAGTCACCGCTCTGAATGGTTTGCTGGAAGCTAGTTGGCTCATCATTATCAATGATGCAATGATCTGTATCCCCGTTTATGAGAAAACCGTAGTATTTCTCGGGCAGATGAGACTGCCTACTAGTTCTGCGGAGTGGCGTGAGGATGTCCGGTTCTTCTGAAACCTCTAGTTCTACCATGCTTTCGGTAATAACTTGTGGTTCTGGAATTTCTTCCAGTTCTATTGCGCTCCCATTAGTTCCTTTTTCCAAAAAATTGATTTTCCAAAAAGTGGGCATGACGAGAAACAAAAACCTTTTGTTCCTCTGCGTAATAGAATAGATACCCCTAGAGTTCTTTGGGTATCCCACAAACTTACACAGTACTGAGCGTACCTCGAGCTTGTTCGCATGCTGCTTTTTTACGAAAGCTAGATATCCCCATATCTTCAGATACTGAAGATAGGGTTTCTTCCCACTCCACATCTGATATGGTGTGGTAGGCACAGTCTTGGTAGGGACCTTGTTCAAAAAATATGCAGCTGATTCTAGTGCATAACTCCGGAAGGATCGCGGTAACTCAACATTACTCATCATGGAAAGTACCATATCCAATAGGGTTCTGTTCCGCTTTTCCGATACACCGTTGTATTGTGGTCTGTATGGAGGAGTAAGCTGAGAGAGAATTCCATTCTCTTTTAAGCAACCCATGAACTCGGCACTTAAGTATTCACAATCTCCATCAGATCTAAGTGTCTTGATACTTTTGCCGGTTTGTTTTCTCACTTCATTCTTATATTCTCGGAATTTCTCAAAGGCCTCAGATTTATATTCATCAAGAAGATATGTCTATAGCTAGAGAAATCATCCGTAAAAGTAATGAAATAGGAATAAACACTTCGTGTATGTGTAGACAATGGACCACACACGTCGCTGTATATGAGTCCTAAGAGCTCGCTCGCTCTAACTCCGTGTCTAGTGAACAGAGTCTTTGTCATCTTTCTTATGAGACAAGATTGACAAGTTGTATAAGACTGATATTCGAACGGATCCAAATATCCCTCTCTATGTAACTTCGTCAACCGTGTTTCATTGATGTGACCCAGTCTACCATGCTATAAAAAAGCCTTATTTAATTCTGGAGACTTTCTTTTAAATGTGTTCTGGACGTTGAAAACCCGAGCTTGATTTAACACATATATACCGTCTTCTAGTGTACCTGACCCAATCATACCATGATAAGGTGGATGTGGACCACATCGCTTACAAATGTAAAATCATATCCTTCTTTAGAAAGTAAAGATACAGATATGATATTACAAGCTAAACTAGGTACACACAAACAGTTACGTAAAATCAATATCTGCCCACTTGTCAATCCTAGGTGATATTCCCCTACGGATACAGTGTACACGCTCATTCCGTTAGCAACCCTGAAAGTCATATCACCTGCCCTGATAACTCTACGATTTCTCAAAGCCTGTAATGAATTACAGATATGAGATGCTGTTCCGGTATCTAGTACCCAGGAAGTAGAGTTAATTGACAGACAGTTTTCAATCACAAATACACCCGAAGCCGAAGCCATAACATGCTTCGAATTCTGGATTCTGGCTTTCCAAGCCCTGCATTCCTTTTGCCAATGCCTTTTCCCGTGACAATAGGAACATCCCTCCTTCCCTACTGTTAGCCCCGAAACTTTTGCCCTTTCCTGTCCCTCTACCTTACTGACACCGCCTATCGGTTTTGTAGAGGACTTCTTCTCACCCTTGGCTTTCTCCTTGGATCCAGAAGAGCAAGATTCCCCAATAAGCAGAGCGGGTATCACCTGGTTTCCTTCAGGGTGCTCTCAACTGGAAGTATAACTTTCTTTCCCCGGGCATAAGTAGAAGGTAGGGACTGCAAAATCAAGTCAGCATATGACTCGTTCTCCAACGTGATCCCCAGGTTCGTGTGTTGTTTAATACAGCTGATCATTGTAGGGACGTGGTCCCCTACAGATGACCCGACAGCCAACCACGCTTGAAGCAATTCGTTCGAGGTCTCATACCTTGCGATACGAGATTGTTGTCCATATAAATCTTTGTTATTGAGAAAGATGGAAACTAAGTCCATCTTCTCGTGCTGACTCTGGTTTACACCATCTATTGAAGCCAACACAAGGCACTTGGCATTCGCACTGTCTTTTTCCGATGTCTTACGTGTTAGTTATATGTATGCCCTAGAGGCCATTATTGTACATATGATGTATATTATAGTGGATGCTTGGACATATATAGAGAGGACTTTCTTGCTCGGCATGATAGTATGCTGCCTGGTTTCTCTTTGTCTTAACATGTAGACTTGTATTGTGATACTGCCTTGCTCTCACATGTTGATAAAGCCCTTAGGATGCGTACTTGACTACCAGGACTATGATAGAGATCATACTAGTGGGGGCAGGGTAGTCCATAAGTTCATCCTTTAATTGTTTCTAGTCGTGGGTGTATTGAGACGGGGCATCGATATTCCAGATTAGACTAGCGTATACGCTTCTTGACCCATATGATGGGCGATGGATGATCCCACATCCATTGGTGTTTGACATCAAAGATGGTATATGGGTGCTCAGTGGAGACTGGGTACACTGAACAAGACTCGCCGAGAACTCCTAGATGGTATTATACTTAGCGTCATATAGCAGTTCTCTGGTGACACTGGTACATATTAGTCTGTAGACCCGAGATCGTCATAGAGTCTTGTGTGATTCCCACTGTGTTTTAATTTCCACCTTACCACGTTCAAGAGAACGTGCAAAACGGTGGCTTTTAGGTACAGTCCCAAGTCACATGGAGGCAATGAGCGATAGGAGGGGATTCGTCTCTCCCGGTATTAGGGTTGATGTTGCGCTGTGCTCGATTGACCATAACAGGAAGTCCCTGACCAGGGCTGATATGGAGATTTACTGGTAAGTGTTATCAGTAGTTTCTCGACCCGTTATGAGCCTCACATCGGCACGACTCATCAGTTACTGGGGTCTGACGTTTACCACCCTTAGACTAGATATGCAACATATCAGACGAAGAGACCGGACTGTACGGTGTGTTACTGACAGGCTTTGCGGGAGTTTGGACAAGCTTGCTTGTTGATCTTCTGATCGCTCAATACCCGGGTAGCCGTTACGTCCAGCTAGTACAGCTGACGGCTTATGGGTGCTTGATATGATCATCACTTACTGCCGGCGTATTGACGAGTCTTTAGACTCATACACAGAAGTTTCCTATCTCATGCGAAATGAAGTAGGAGCACATATGTGATATGTGCGGGACCGAGATTAATACGAGTATATGATACCGTATTCTATTCTCGTGATATGTGATATCGGTCGGTTATATGTGATATAGTCGGGTTATCGAATCAAGTGTTGATTCGATAAATTGATACATATGATATTAGTCGATTATATGTGATATAGCCGGATTATTAAATCAAGTGTTGATTTAATAATTTAATGTATGATTATATATATTTGATATATTAATTTTACATTAACTAATATTTGCTCACTTAAGCATTTCTTTTTCTCACTTGTGCACATTAAATATATATGTGTTATATATTATTGTGTCATGCTTGTTGCTACGTGCTACATGGGTGTATGAGACTCACACCGTGCTAATGATAATGTGGGGTTTTAATTATTAAGGATAAAACAAAATTAGTTGGAAAATTAGTCGATGGTTGGTTGCTTAGTGGAAGCTTGTAGAACTATTGACTTAGTCCACTAATTTTGTCTTAACCTAGATATTTATTAACCAAACCATCATCTTAAGCCATGGTTAAGTCTCTACATGAGTTATATGAGATATTTCTCACCCATGGTTGCCATAACATTATTGGCTTCATCTTCTTCTTCATCAAGAGTGAGCTCTCTAGGTTTTGATGAGGTGAAGAAAAATTAGTGAGAAAAATATTTCTAAAGTGAGCAAAATTCCTACTTCATCAACCAACACTAGATTAGCCATTTAGTTTAGGTTGTTTTCTTCACTAATTCCAAATTAGTGAAGAGGTAGCTTGAGTTAGTGTCTACTTGACGTAGATCATCTTCGGCCCCGAAAACTTCAAGCAAGCTTGTTCCTTTCATCTTGTGGAGCCTTTCTAGAGTTCGGAAGTTCACTACTTGGAGCGAAGGGACTACTACACGAAGCTATTGAAGTGAAGAGCCGGTCTACAAAGGTTGTATTCCTTGTTCACTTAGATGTAAAGATGTTTACATTCTTGTTTCGTCTAATTCTCTAGTTAAGATTCTAGATTAGGGTTCTTTAGCATGACAAGTTTTGAAAATGGCATGGTCGATGCCTCCCGAAACCCCTTGGTCGTGCTAGGTAACCCTACATTACGAATATCATTATCCGCGACGGTGGAATCTGGACCTAAGACGGCGGGTGCTTGAGTAGTAATGAGGTGGTCCAGCTTGTCATAGGTAATGGATATCTGGACAAACTTTTGCCAGTCAATGTAGTATAACTCAGTCATTTTATTATCTAGCTGTAACCTAATCTTGGTCACCTAGTTGCTGCTGCAATTAGGAGAGAGAAGAATACACTCAAGCATGATACTCTTGCAAGTTTAGATTGATTTTTAGTTTATCTAAACAGCATGGCTCCCACTGTATCTCGAATCCTTCCTCAAACCATAAAAGAAGAATTAGTCAGGATTAATCTCACCATACAATACTTGCTTAATCTTTCAGCTAGGCTGGTGTTGATATTTCGAGGGAGACATTCCAACGCTTTCGCGAAGTTCCTTAATTACATAACCTCTTTTCCCTGGAGGCATAGCCCCGCTAACACCTTTCTAGACACCTACTTGATTTATAGCATTGATTGTATTAATGAAAAAATCTCCCGATGAGTAGCGGATACTCACAGTAGGATCGGGATCCAAATATCATTGTGTGATAATCCTGAAGGAATCCTACCAACATTATCACACTCCAAATGGTATGCAGTACTAGCAAGTTTCAGTTTCCTTAGAAACTCCCGATGTGGATTTTTGTCCCATGCTTTTATGACCTTGACGAAGGCCAACATATCATAAGTCACATGTCAAGTTCTGCCCGTCATTGTCCATATTAATTTGAACCCACCCGTACATACCCTTGACGAAGGCCAAAATAATAATACGACTGTCCCAAACCAACGCATCTATCTATGCAACAGATGAATATCCAGCAGCTACCAATCACTATGCCTTGGCGAAGGTCAAAATATATAGCTTGAATACTACTGAATATTCAACTGAAATGACGGAGGGCTACGGCTGGTTTTGGCGAAACCGTGAACATAATGAACTTGATTTAATCGAAGGAACTTGATAGCTTTTAAAGGAGTGGTTTAGGCTCCGTATTTAAAAGTTTCTATTTTGAAAAAACCCAGTGGTTTTGAAATTGTTCCAACGATTCAGTTTTGGTTTGTTTGCTTTGCATTAATCTAATGCAGTTCTATCATTTACACCTATCATTACAGAGAGAAACGAAAATATGGCGTCCGCTTATGCTATCCGCATTCGCCACTGGGCCCCGTCTAACATCGTTAGGTTACTTAGATAACGCCAGAGCGGGGGCAGGACTAGCGCGGGTGCAAAACATAAGCAACGTCTACTATATAGCATATATATAATAATTATCCGTCTCACGGAATAATAGGCATTCCAGATCACAGATGAACATATTGGATATACTAGGAATTCCGCGTTTCGTTTAAGCATGTAACGAAAGACGGATTCCATGGTCGTGATGAATAGCCAAACCCCACCCTAGACCCCTACAGGTGCGGCAAACTGCCCGCCAAATTCCCGAAGTGAAGCAACCTCTCTCAGCAAAGTGAGTAGGCCACTTGGCATTTCAAAGAATCCGATAGTTTGTGCACCCCACCTTGGGTGTATCATAGAAGCAGAAAACAGTAAAAGAAATAATACAACGGTGGCTACAACCTCAACTCGGATGTGTCCCGCAAAATAATATTACATCACTTTACAATTTACATCGAATGAAAGAAACTCTCATCTCACATCCCTAGCTATTCATTCACGACGATCCAACAAAGTTCATACACAAACCAATATCACAGATCATAGATATGTGCAACCCCCACTAATCGACGTATAGCGATTAGCGGACGTTCAGCACATATATCACAACACAGATAAAACCCGATTAGCAAATAACTTAGAATTTCGATCGAAAACTATTTTCCGTGTCTACCTCAAGTGCAAACCAGCACTCAGAAACATACTGTGCAAAAACCAAATATACTAGAGAATAATACACCCAATAATAAGAATAACAGAGGAACTCTGAGTTGAATCGGCTATGAATCGGCCGCGGAACGACGGTGAAACACACCGTTTTGCCGCGGTTCCGCGGTGTTCCCGGCGATTCGTTGACTCGTTTTTCTGGAGTATTCTTAAAAAACCCTGCATTGAATTTTCATTCTTCTGGAAAAAAAAAATTCTTGCAGTTTAAAAATCGACAGAAACTGTAAGGGTTCGGGTGTATAGTTTTCATGATTTTCCGACGATCGAAGTTCTAACTACTTGTTAACAAGCTAGTAATGGTTTAGTAGGCTCTGATACCGCTGTAAGTCGATGTCGCGCACCCCGTGGGTTCGCGGGGAGGCGGAATATTCAAAAACGATTTTTTAAAGCTCGCAACACCGACTTGAACTCCAGGATCGATGCTAAACCCTAACTAGCTAAACATATAAGAGGTTAACTAGTCGGATGAAAGTTATATTTCATGATACCGAGTCCTTCGGGTCTTCTTTGTTATCATCCACCTCGTCATAAGCTCTGAGGATCGTAACGGATTGATGCTTTCTCGTCGGCCTCCTCGAGTCCAAGACGATCCACCCGAGAGTTTATAGTCTGAGCTCCTACCTCAAATCCGAGGTAACTAGGGCACCTAGTTCGCTAAACTAGATGGCCTAGATGATGTAGAGTGTGAAGATGGATTAGTTTGTCTCTTGGAACCCTAGGATTCTCAACACATGAGAGGTTTAGGGTTTAAAGGAAGAAGAAGATGATTTGAGGAAGATGAGAGTGTAGAATGAACTTGGATAAAGCTTGGCTCATTTGTGATGAATAATGAAGCATGTTAATAATTGATATAAAATTTCTCACAAATATCAAGCATGCTTAAAAAATCTCTTTTGTCAACCTAATGAGTCATTCCTCATACAAGAAATATCTCCACCTCATTTCCTCCACCTCATTAATATTTAATCCAAAAAAGAAATAAAACCCTAATGAGGTGTCATGTTCTAGAAGCTTTCCCGAGAAAATTACGAGAATACCCCTCATCCGTATATACATACCCGCATCCGTATTCCGAAGAATACGAATACAATGATACGAAAATAATCCATTAATATAATATTAGGATCCGGCTTAAACCAAAGCCCACTAGTATTATCCGTCCGAACATCGTACGTGCACAAGTACATGTACGTGATCGAAGACCTGCCGTAAAACCATACGGCATCTATATCTTTTGCCCGATGCAGGGAAACTCTCTGTATGGAACTCTAAAGACTCGACACTACGCTGGCAGTGGGTTTAACCACAAGCCGCGGGTGGTACTAGCTGCACGTAACGGCTACCCAGGTATCTGTCGATAAGAAGGCCGATGAGCAAACTCATCCGAACTCCTACTGAGCCTATCCGTGACAATCTCCGTACAGTCCGGTCTGTTCGTCTAAAAGTATAGCATATCGGGTACAGTAATCGTCAGACCCCTAATAGAGCAATAAGTCGTGTCGGAGTGTAGCCTAAAACATCCTGAGAAACTACCGGAGTACCTACCAGTAAATCTCGCTTGTCTTGGCCAAGGACTTTGTGTAATGGCCTTCCGAACACAGCGCGATATCAACCCCCAATACCGGGAGAGACGAATCCTATCTAACCGCCACTGCCTCCAAGTGCTTCGGGACTGCACCCAACTACTATCTGTTTGCACGACTCCTTTGAGCCGTGGTAGGGTAGTAATCTAAGAACACTGGGAATACACTCGAGGCGAAATAACAGTGTCAAGTCGACGGACTAAGCTCTACTCATGTCACCTGGAAACTGCTACCCGACGATAGGTATAACACCCACCAGCAGCTCCCTACGAGTCCTGTCCAGTGTATTCATAATCCAATGAGTACCTGCATACTATCTCCAGTACGAAGTACTAATGGCTGTGGAACAGACCATCTCCCTTGCTGGGATGAGAAGCATATGCACTAGTCTACTCTGGAGTATCGATGCCCCGTCTCGATAATTCTGTGACTAGGGATTTGTATAGGATGTGTTTATAGACTACCCAACTCCCACTAGTGTGACTGCCATCACAACGCTGGTAATCAAGCAAAAGATCCTAACGGCTCTACCAATATGTATAAGCGATATGCTAAGAAACACATACATATATTGAGGTAAAAAACAAACCAGGCAGTATACTACCATTTCGAGCAAGACTGTTACTATATCCGTGTATATCTCAAGTTTCCATTAAGTAATATACAAACCAGTATGATACAATAATGGTCTCTAGGGCATATATCACTAACAAGAAAAACACTCTTCTCGCAATCCCGACTATTCATTCATGACGATCCAACAATCCATATACACAAACCATCACAGATCACAGATATGTGCAACCCCCACTAATCGACGTATAGCGATTAGCAGACGTTTAACAACACATATACAAACACAGAAAACCTGATTAGCCAAATAACTTAGAATTTCGATCGAATAACAAATTCGTGTCTACCCCATGAGCAATCCAGTACACAAACAATTCTAGGCAGAAACAAAAAATTCTAGAAATCATATTCTAT
The DNA here is from genome assembly GCA_030015575.1 of Agapanthus africanus. Taxonomy (NCBI): domain Eukaryota; kingdom Viridiplantae; phylum Streptophyta; class Magnoliopsida; order Asparagales; family Amaryllidaceae; genus Agapanthus; species Agapanthus africanus. Next base: position 384,692,240 of record JASDDO010000006.1, on the reverse strand, counting down.
AACATAAGACCTACAGAAGAAATTTGTAGTGACTCGGCCCTGACCCGGCCGCGGTTCGGCGGCCAAACATTGAGTTTGGCCACGTTTCCGCGGTGGTGTTGACCGATCACTGCCTGAAATTTCTTCTGTGTTCGTATAAAACCCTGCTTGTATTTTAAAGACCTCTGAAAGTATTTTTTGAACAGTTTAAAAATTCGGCAGCAAGCATGGTCCAGAAATTGATTTCGGGCAAAAATTCTTTCGATCGAAGCTCTAACTATTTGCTAACAAGCTAGTTTAGGTTTAAGTGGCTCTGATACCAGTGTAAGTCTATGTCGCGCGCCTCGCGAGTTCGCGGGGAGTTCGAATACATCAAAAACGATTTTTCTTTGTCAAAAGATCAAGTTTGCTTTGCAACATAAACTTTATCAACTTAGGATCTTGATTAAACCTTAACTAGCTAAGATATACTACAAGAAGGTTCTAACTACTCGGTTAGAGCGTTATACCTTTGTGTCAAGTCCTTCGGGTCTTCTTTTGGTTCTTAGCTTCTTGGATCAAGTTTCAACCTTCTTCTCTTTTCTTTGGCTTCTATGTAGCTAGAATCGAACTCGGTTGCCGGTCCCCTTTATGTAGAAGAAGATCCACCCGAGAGCCTATGGTCAAGCTTCAACCTCAAGTGAAGTAACTTAGTGGCCTAATTTGCTAAAAAAGACTACTAAGTAGATGTAGAGAATGATCAATGGACTAATATGTCTCAAAAGCTCTATAAATCACAACACATGTGAAGGGTTAGAGCTTGAGGGAGGAGGAGGAGAGGAAATTAGGAGAGAGAGAGCGAGGAAGTGAAAATGAACTGGAGATAATGGATAATGATTGAGAGAATGACTATATCTCTACACAATAATTCAAGCATGGATTATTTAACTCACAAAATAATCACCTATACTTGAATAGTAACCACAAATGAATAAACAAATACCAAGCCATGCTTTCAACCATTTCTCAAGTGTCTCCTCAAATCCCACCTCTTTAATCCTTTTCCAAAAAAGGATAAATCATGTAATGAGGTGTCTCCTTCTAGAAGCTAATTCTTGTGAAATTACAAGAATGCCCTCACCGTATATACATACCCTTATTCGTATTCCGAAAAATACGAATACAATGAGACATGAATAATTCAATAATATAATACTAGGATCCGGCTTAAACCAAAACCTATTAGTATTATCCGTCCGAACATCATCCGTGTAGCCAGTACACGTATATGATCGAAACCCTGCCGTAAGACCATACGACCTCTACATCGTCTCGTCTGAACCAGGGAAACCCTTTGTGTGGGACTCTAAAGACTCGACAGTACGCTGGCAGGGGGTTTAACCACAAGTCTGTCAGCGACACTAGCTGTACGTAACGGCAACCCAGGTACATGGCGAAAAGAAGGCGGACGAGCGGACTCATCTGAACCCCTACCGAGCCTGTCCTTGACAATCTCCGTGCAGTCTGGTCTGTTCATCTGAGAGTATCGCATGTAAGGTCTATGGGGGTGGAAAACCTCAGACCCCTAATAACCAGACAAGTCGTGTCGGTATGGCTCAAGACCATCCGAGAATCTATTGGTCCAACCACCAGTAATTCTCAATCCGCTCTGGCCAGGGACTTATGGTGTTGACCAACCGATAACTGCGCGACATCGACTCCCTATACCGGGAGAGATAAATCCCCAACAGTCACTCACTGCCTCCATGTGGCTCGGGAATGTATCCAACTAAAACCTGTTTGCACGACTCTTTTGAGTCGTGGTAGGGTAGTAATCAAAGTACAGCGGGAACTCACACGAGACAAATGATGACCTCAGGTCGACAGACTATCTGCACTCATGTCACCAGAGAACCGCTATCTGACGATAGGTATAATACCATCTAGTCAGTTCTCGGCGAGTCATGTCCGGTGTACTCATACCCAGTGAGCACCTGTATACAATCTTAGGTGCACCTCACCAATGGTTGCGAGACTAATCCATCGCCTCTCGTCAGGATCTAGATATGTATACACTAGTCTACTCTGGAGTATCGATGCCCAGTCTCGATACTCCTACGACTAGGGACACTTTTAAGGATGTGCCTATTAACTACCCAGCCCCCACAAGTATGATCGCCATCACAACGCAGGTAATCAGGCAAAGATCCTACGGGCTTTATCAACATGTATACAAGATATGAAATACAAAGTAAAACACATCACATGTTAAGATAAAGACAAACCAAATAGCATACTATCATATCGAGTAAAATTATCCTGTACATATATATATATATCCCTAGCATCCTATATAACGAAGGCCTCTAGGGCATACATATCCAACATGGGTATTATCCTATCAGTGGTAAGCACTTAGTCATTTAGATTATGGATATAATATCCAGATCATGTTCTGGCGCTCACATGGATATCACGTGGGACACTTAGGTTTTGGCGCTTACGTCAGTATCACGTGAGACGCTCGGGCTTTGGTGCTCACGTGAGACTCTCAGGCTTTGACACTCACGTGAGTATCACGTGAGATGCTCAGGCTCTGGTATTTTTCGAGCGCTCACGTGTATGGCACATGAAGCGCCGAGTCTTTGCTTTTGGGCGCTCATGTGTATGGCACGTGAGGCGCTGTCTTCACATGGGTCTTCTGTGCGCTTACATGGATATCACGTGAGGCGCTGTATCCTTAGAGATTTAATCTTTGCTCGATTTTTTGAGAGAAGTCAAACTTCTGTCAATAGTATTTTGACCATTAATGATCACTAAGATCACTATTTTGAGGATCTGGGATTAGATTCTTTAAGAACTAAGTTCTTGATTATGAAGGAACTAAGTTTCTGGAGTATAAACTCCATCTTTTTCATGTCCTTTCCTCAATTGTTTTTTTCAACCTCGTTCTACCCTGAATCTCTGATTCTCAAGAACAAAAGTTTCCCGGTGAGAATTAAATTCTCAACTTGTGGAAGACTTGTCTTGTGGATCTTAGATCCAGAAAAAGAACTAAGTTCTTTTTTTAGAGAGTTAAACCCTTATATATGTATGATAGGTAAAGGAGATGTTTTGATCTCTCTACTTTCTTTACCTAGAGTTTTTTAAAGGAGGAAGACGATCTTTTTTCAAAAAGAGAATTAAATTTTCTGTTGTAACTTTTTCTTTTACATAATAGGGTTGATTCTGTATCTGAGACTTCAAGTTTCGGATTCTTTATATAGGTGAGGAAAAACTGTTGATTAGTTGAGAGGATCTCTCATTTAGGAGATTTCAACCTTATTTCATAATCAGATGGTGATGTTTAACCACCGTTGGATTTTTAGATCCAAGGCATTCTGTTTAACATAATATATTTTTCTTATTTTTAACAAGATTGAGGGAAATATTTTCCCAAGATAGAGTTTAATTCTATCTTTTGATTTGAACGATGATTTTTAATCATCATTGATTTTTGATCAAACGGTTTTCTGTTTAACAGAGCAACAAAAAAGATATATTTTTCTCCAAATAGAATTTAATTTTATTTTTTGATGATTTTTTTACCATTGTATATTTTGATCCAACGGTTTTCTGTTTAACAGAGAATATCTTTCTTATTTAGGAAAATATTTTCGCATGTAAAGTTTAACTCTACCTGAAGCAAATTGCTTCAATTTTGGACGCTGACGCTCACGTGCTATGCACGTGGACGTTGTCATAGGATTTAATCCTTTCTGAAACAAGTGCATACGTGCTTTGCACGCAGGCGCTCACGTGTCTAACACGTGAGACGCTACCACAAGATTTATTCCTATCAGAAACGGGCGTTCACGTGCTTTGCATGCGGGCGTTCACGTGTTTAAAACGTGAGGCGCTGCCTTAGGATGTAATCTTATCAGACACATGCGTTGACGCGCTTTGCATACGGGGGCTCTTGTATCTAACACGTGAGGCGCTGTCCTATTTTTTATGAGGGAACATTCCTCATATTCAAACTTGGACCTCTATGGTTCGTCAATTCATCATGTTGATCTTTGAAATGAAAAGGCATTAGTTTATCTGAGATATTCTTAATTTTTATTATATGTTGTGAAAACAAAATGATGCTTCATTTTACTTTTCGTTGCTCTTTAAGTTAAAATTATCGACTACCTCTCAAGATACTGTTCCATGTCGTAGCCATGAGGCATCTAATATTTGACCACCCGTCGTTTAATCTTATTAGCCTGTAATTCAGTATGAGTCTATATTACTAATGGCCTAACAGTTCATTCAGATATCAAGAGTTAATTCTTTTGAGTAAATATATATGGTTAATTTAATCCCTCTAGCTTCACTGAATCTCTCATATTTGTGTTGGTTCACTTGGTAGCACTCCTTGAACTTTACCACAATTATCATGTCTTGCCTAAACCTGTCTGTTGGTTAATATCAAGGGTTAACTACATGCAACTCCCTTCATCTATACCACGCCCAACACTTATAATCTATTAACTGTAATACTAGCACTTGACCTGACACCGTCTAGACCTAATCCATCACTCATTACCATTCAACTGACTTATAAGCAAAAGATCACTATCCATCAGCTTTGGAATATTATATTTGCATGACTGCTAACTGATACAGAAATATCAGATACTATTAAGTGTCCAATGAGCTATTGCTGACGTATTGCTGACGGGTGTTGTAAATATTGAGTATCAAATATGCTCTTTCTGTTTGGTTCACTTATGACTATGATGAATATATAAAAGATCATTTTATGTTTTAGCTGCACCACGGCGCTCTCCCGAACCTCCTCCGCTGTTGCCACTAGGGGAGAGGTGTCAGCTGTGCAGGATCGATCTGGCATTCACTGCCCAAGGCATGGACAGTTCCAGAAACGATGACCCTCCATTTGCTGCAGTTTTGCCATGCGGCCATGCATACCATGACTATTGTCTCACAGAGTTTTTCGGTCCTAATGAACCCCCATGCATCAAATGCTTGGCATCCTAAGCACCACAAGGATGCTGAATCCCGCGAGATCCTTGTTGTCGGAGAGTTCTGTGTTCGGCTAATTTTTGTCTAATTCTCTGTACAAAATTTTGGTATATAGGTAATGAGACAGAGGAAGAAAGATATCAGATACAGATGGAGGCAGTAGAGCAATTGATTGGCATTCATTCATTTTTGAATAGATTTTTCAGAAGAGTGCTTATCATCGTTGAAGGCATTAAAGAGGGGATACAATCTTATAACTGGATTTTGTATAGGTTATGAGAATTTTGAAAAGTTACTCAAATTAATGGAGGATGTTTCAGATGTTGTGCATGGTTGTTGCATGTTGGTTAATGGGCCCATTTGTTATTGTAAATGAATTTGTTAGTTTTGGTCACCATCTCCTTGTTAGAGATGTGGCATATGAGTTTGTTAACTTTTGTAAATAAAATGTAAAATATTACAGGTGCCATATATGAGTTTGATAACTAGAAAGGGCCCAAGGTAATGCAGAGCTCAAATAAAATCATATGAATTTAAATGTTTATTATTATATGATTTGTAGGTTGTAATGTCTTATATTTATGACTTTTATATGTAAAATATAGGAAGTATTAACTTGTAAATATTTTTCTTACTATATTGTATGAAAATCCCAAAATTTTAAAAATCTCAAAATTCTCTCTTTTCTTTGATTTTTAATATTTTGCTTGTTATAACACACGAGATTCACAAAATGTATAAAAGTCCCAAAATTTCTTCGTTGTCTTCAAATTTTTCAACACTTCGGATGCTATAACACACGAATGTATATGGTGATTTCTTTTAAAAATCTCAAAATTTCTGTTTTCTTCGGTTTTTTAATATTTTGCTTGCTATAACACAAGAAAATTATGAAATTTTCGGTAATAAAATATTTTTTGTTTTCTATGGTTTTCAATATTTTCTATTATACAACATAGGAAAATTGTTTTAAAAAATTTCAATTTTTGTTTGTTTTCCTACTTTTTCAATATTAAGCATAAAGATATAGACACGAAAATCATAAAATTTTCAAATCTATTTTGTTTTGTGTTTTCTTCGTTTTTTTGTATTTTTGTATTTTGCATGCCGTAAGACTGGAGGATCCTGAAATTTACAAAAAAGATTCTAAAATTATTTATTTTTTCAAATTTGCATTACTTTGCACGTTAACGAAAATTATGCAACTTCCAAAATTCTCAGACTTAAATTTTATATATATATATATATATTTTGCTTGCAATATAGCATACGAAAATCGAGATATTTTTAAAAATCTCAAAAAATGGGGGTTTCTTTGATATTTCAGTATTTTGCATGTTAGCATACGAAAGTTGCGAAAGTTTAATTTCAAAATTTTCTATGATGTTCGATTTTTTAATATTAAGCATATTAGCTATTGGCACGAAAATCATGAAATTTTCAAAATTTTTTTTTTTTTTTGTGTTTTTCGTTTTTTTAATAATTTGCATGTTATAGCACGGGACAATCATGATTTTTTAAACTTTCGCGACTTTCTTGTGATGCTATATCAAAATTCTCGGTTTTCTTCGGTTTTTTTAGTATTATGCTTCTAATTACAAACGAAAATCGGTAAATTTTGAAAAATCTAAGTTTTGCTTGTTTTCTTCGGTTTTATAATTTTTTTGTAAATTGTGAAATTTTCAAAAATTTCAAAATTTCCTTACTCAGTTTTAAAATTATTTTGCTTGCTGTATAGAGCATGAAAATCGCAATATTTTTAAAAATCCAAAATTTCTTCGGTTTTCAACATTTTGTTTACTATATAACAAACGTAAATCACAAAAAATTTAGAAATTGCCATTTTTTTTCCTATTTTCTTCATTCTTTCAATACTTTGAATGACATAATACATGAAAATGACAAAAATTTTAAAAATCTCAAAAATAATTATGTATGCTTTTTCTATTTCATTATTTTGCATGCTATATGGTACAAGAAAATCAAGAAATTTCAAAAATCTATTTTTTTTTTTGTGTTTTCTTCCTTTTTAAATATTTTTAAAGCTATATAGCAAATGAAAATCAAGATTTTTTAAAAATTCAAAAAAATTCCGTCTTTTTTCAAATTTTCAATATTCTGCAGGTTATAATACACAAAAATCGTGAAATTTTAAAATTCTTAATATTTTTGTTTTATTCGTATTTTCAAAATTTTGCTTGTTATATATAGCATATAAAAATTGTGAACTTTAAAAAATATCAAAATTCTCAGTTTTCTTGAGTTTTTTTTAGCATTTTTCTTCTAATAGCAAACAAAATCGGTAGATTTTTAAAAAATCTAAATAATTTTTTGTTTCCTTTGTTTTTATAATTTTTTTGTATGCTATATAACATAAAAAATTCTTGAAATTTTCAAAACTCTCAAAATTACCTTTTTCGTTTTTTTTAAAAATTATTTTGCTTGCTGTACAGAGCATAAAAATCATAATATTTTTACAAATCGCAAATTTTCTTCGGTTTTCATTTTTTTGTTTGCTATAACAAACGAAAATCACAAAAAAAAAAAATAGAAATCCCAAAATTTTCTATTTTCTTAATTCTTTCAATATTTTGCATAACAGATTAAATTAAAATTTCAAAAATCTCAAAAATAATTATGTTTTCTTCCAATTTCAGTATTTTGCATTCTATATAGCACAAGAAAATCAAGAAATTTCAAAAATCTAAATTTTTTGTTTGTTTTCTTCATTCTTTTTAATATGTTGCAAGCTATAGCAAACGAAAACAGTGATTTTTTTAAAAATTAAAAATTATCTTTTTTTTTTCAAATTTTGAATATGCATCATGCTATAATATGTGAAAATCACCAAATTTTAAAATTCTCAATATTTTGCTTGCTACATAACACATAAATATCAAGAACTTTCAAAAATATCAAAAATTTCTGTTTTTTTTTTCATATTTTAGTATTTTGCTTCTAATAGCAAACAAAAATTGGTAAATTTTAAAAAGATGGCAATATTGCCAAACCATTATTTGATAATCCACACCAACGCCAGTGTATGGAAAAAATTAACCCCAACTACATTAGCCATTAATTTCTTTCTTCGAAATCACATCCCATCTCGCCTTTTCGACCTGTGACCCCTTACCCGCTGCGTCGTCGACCTCGACCTCACCTCCTCTGTAACAACCGTCAAATCCAAGTAAACTTTTAATAATCTTTACTTACTGAATATTCTATTTTCCTTTCAATTAACAGTACTTATGTATTTAATTAGGTCTTTTTTCCACATGGACATAAATAGTATATTGGTTGTCCTCTATCATATGTATCCTATAGGTTACAAGGTCAACCCCTCTTAATTTCAAATATCGTATTTAATTTTCGTTTTCGTTTCGTATTTGTTATGTAAAACTTCAAGTGGGAGCTATACCTAACCTGAGATCTAATATATCAAAATGAGATCTTGAAACAAACACGGACCGACGGACCCGAGCCTGAGCCCATTTGTTGAAATGGACCTGCCCAAGATGGTGTTCTGGTTGCTCCACACGGCCAGAGAAGCTCGGAACCACAAAATATTTTTTTGGTATCTCATCTCGTATTGACTAGTCTATTTTAATATTTTAAAATCGATTTTATAAATTGAAGAATATATATCTATATAAACCTAGAAACCCGAAATCTATTTCTTTCTCTGTTAGCCGTCTTCTCTCCAACTCCGAAAATTTTCTCTTTTCCTTTGACCTATCCCTCTTCCTACTGCAAATACCTCAAGTAAAAAAGGATTCTAACGAACGCACGAAAGGCACGAAGAAGGAACCTCATCACCTTTGTAGCCACCGTCTCGATTAAATTGAGGCGAACTTGATCCCGTAGTTAAGGAATCGTTGATTTTCTTGGTTGTAAGTTCTTCTCTCACTTTTTATTTTTTTAACATGTTAAAAGTTTGATATTTAAACAAAAGTAACTATTTTTATCAAACCCTAAATTGTTGTAAATAAATAAAGTGTTTTTATGCATTTGGATTTATAGATCTAGATAAAATATTATTTGATATTGATTTTCAAGAAGTAAGTTCCTCCATCAACATTTTAATTTTGAACATATAAACGATTTAAAGTTTTTATCTTTTCTGTAAATCTGGATCTAGATCTTAACTTCAAATATCGTATTTAATTTTCGTTTTCGTTTTGTTTTTGTTATGTAAAACTTCACGTGCGAGCTATACCTAACCTGAGATCTAATATATCAAAATGAGATCCTGAAACAAACACGGACCGACGGACTTGAACCCGAGCCCATTTGTTGAGATGGACCCGCCCGAGATGATGTTCTGGTTGCTCCACGCGGCCAGAGAAGCTCGGAACTACAAAATATTTTTTTGGGATCTCATCTCGTATTGACTAGCCTATTTTAATATTTTAAAATCGATTTTATAAACTGAAGAATATATATCTATATAAACCTAGTAACCCAAAATCTATTTCTTTCTCTGATAGCTGTCTTCTGTCCAACTCCGAAAATTTTCTCTTTTCCTTTGGCCTATCCCTTTTCCTACTGCAAATACCTCAAGCAAAAAAGGATTCTAACGAACGCACGGACGACACTTGAAGAAGGAACCTCATCACCGTTGTAGCCACTGTCTCGATCAAATCGAGACGAACTTGATCCCGTAGTTAAGGAAATCGTTGATTTTCTTGGTTGTAAGTTCTTCTCTCACTTTTTATTTTTTTTACATGTTAAAAGTTTGATATTTAAACAAAAGTAACTATTTTTATCAAACCCTGAATTGTTGTAAATAAAGAAAGTGTTTTTACGCATTTGGATTTATAGATCTAGATAAAATATTATTTGATATTGATTTTCAAGAAGTTACTTCCTCCATTAACATTTTAATTTTGAACATATAAACGATTTAAAGTTTTTATCTTTTCTGTAAATCTGGATCTAGATCTTAACTTCAAATATCGTATTTAATTTTCGTTTTCGTTTTGTTTTTGTTATGTAAAACTTCACGTGCGAGCTATACCTAACCTGAGATCTAATATATCAAAATGAGATCCTGAAACAAACAAGGACCGACGGACTCGATCCCGAGCCTATTTGTTGAGATGGACCCGCCCGAGATGGTGTTCTGGTTGCTCCACGCGGCCAGAGAAGCTCGGAACCACAAAATATTTTTTTGGGATCTCATCTCGTATTGACTAGCCTATTTTAATATTTTAAAATCGATTTTATAAACTGAAGAATATATATCTATATAAACCTAGTAACCCTGAAATCTATTTCTTTCTCTGTTAGCCGTCTTCTCTCCAACTCTGAAAATTTTCTCTTTTCCTTTGACCTATCCCTTTTCCTACTGCAGATACCTCAATCAAAAAGGGATTCTAATGAACGCACAGAAAGCATTTGAAGAAGTAACCTCATCACCGTTGCAGCCACCATCTCGATCAAATTGAGGCGAACTTGATCCCATCGTTAAGGAAATTGTTGATTTTCTTGGTTGTAAGTTCTTCTCTCACTTTTTATCTTTTCTACATGTTAAAAGTTTGATATTTAAACAAAAGTAACTATTTTTTATCAAACCTTAAATTGTTGTAAATAAAGAAAGTGTTTTTACGCATTTGGATTTATAGATCTAGATAAAATATTATTTGATATTGATTTTCAAGAAGTAAGTTCCTCCATCAACATTTTAATTTTTGAACATATAAACGATTTAATGTTTTTATCTTTTCTGTAAATCTGGATCTAGATCTATCTACTTGTCATTTTCCATAAAAGAGGTTTTTTTATTACTTAAATAATTGGTTTTAGGATCTGATTTGACTTAGAGATCTGTTATATTTTTGCTATGCTTTGTTGTTTGTAACTCAACTAAAAATTATTGATCTCGGTCTTTCATATCATTATATTAGATCATTATTAGGATTCATTCTTAATTAGTGTCACTTATAATGATTTCTAAGTCTTGATTTAATTATGGAAAAGTTATTAATTCATTTAATAGTGTTTACTTTAATCTGGATCTGTAACATGTATGTTTAATTAGCCAATTAAATTACAGATTAAATTTATCTGCATTGGGTGCTATGGTTTGTATTTGGTTTTGTTTAATTGGCAAAATCTGTTTTCATTTATCTGCTGGAATTGTTTTAACATGAGATTCAAAGGGTCATAGTTATTAACTCTGTATTCCAATATGAGCAAACTCAAGTTGCTAGAATATTTACAGAGAGTTAGCTAAATTTTATTTCTAGGTTTATTTACCTGAAAAGTTACAGAAGTTTATGAAAATACGATCCTAATAAAATGTGACGAATCTGGACTGCAGCAAAAACAATCTGCACGGCTGTACTAAAATAGGCATAGCTATCTCCCTACTCACATATCGTAATCTGGATTTCATTATTGGATATCATTCATAACACCAAGAAATTTAATTCTTGTTTGAATTTGAAAACCATAAACAGAACATAGAATACTCTAAAATGTAAAATACCAATGTATGAATTCTGAAATCTGCATTGACCTACTCTGTGCAGCGTTACGGAAACTTCCGTAACTCTCTCATCAGGAACCCGATCCAGGCAAACTTGGTCTCGTTATTTACACGACTCTCTAAAATACAATTTAGTGCTAGTGTAAGATTCCCAGATTCTGAACCAAAACCATAGATTTCTGTGTGCGAACTTATACTTATTTCTGGCCTTAAACTGAACCAGTATTACATGTTTGTTTCATATACATGGAGACTTAGAATTGTATCTAGGATTTGACCTGTATTTTCAGGAGTCTCATGACCAACTCTATAAGTGGGCCCGTGTTTTCTTGCCCCTGGGGCTCTGCTCTTGGATTTGTGGATACTCCTGTAGTTGACTTGACTTCACCTACTCGTGTATTCATGTACTCGTATACTCGTGTATTTCTATATTCCTGTACTCATATTCATGTATTAATGTACATCCTGTACTCATGTATTATACTATTTTGTATTTGAACCATGGTAAATTATAAATAGTTTGATTGATGCTTGCTGGGAGTGTTGGGGGTAGTTAAGGATGAGTAGTTCAGCTCTTTCAGACCCATCATGTAGGTACAATCCATCATGTATGTACTCTCAGTACTCCTGGTGCTCGATGCACTCTTGAAGGGATTGAACACCTAACTTAACTTATGTTAGAAATGGTCATGACCGATCTATATATGGTGGGGGTTGGGAGTTAAGAATGTATCATCTAGTTGATTTACGACTTGGTTGGATGCCATGTCTTATCTTGCGTTAGAATAAGAGACCTAAATACTATTAATACTACCATCTCTACTTATTCATGTCATGTATCTTCATACTTGTATATACATTTCCAGATTTATATCATACTTGTTTACTGTCACGACCCGAAAAGGGCATATAACCGGCACAAGTATTATATAAAGTTAAGTGGACCCCATCGTAACCCAAGTAAGCCAAAACCAGAAATCTAAACCATATATATAAAGATATAGATAGTAATAGGTAGATGTGAAGTTTTAGAAAAGTTTTTATAAAAAGTAAGGCTTGTTTCGAAAGATTGTTTGAAAAACAGACATCACCTCCTTTGTAAATTTTGAACAAAACAAATACAATGATAAGTATACAACAAGCATCGCTTCCCAGTGTACGGAGAACGGACATCACCTCCTTTGTTTCGAAAGATTGTTTGAAAAACGGACATCACCTGCCACGCCCCGCTTCTCAGTGTGCAGAGAAGTAGACGTGACAGACCGCGACGTATTTACTCAGAAGTAAACATGTTGAGCGTAAATAAGCAATATAAAAGAATACATAAGAATAACAAGAGATGTAATAATAACAGCAACTTTTATTAACATTCTTTCTTTACATACAACTGAAAAGAAAAGTACAATGATAGAAAGCGATGTCTAAACAGTGGCATATGAACTGAAAAGAAAATAAGTACAAGTAAAAGATTAGAAGTCTGGCTCCTCTGTGAACTGCTCCAAATCATCCTGACCGGGCTCGGTCTCCTGAGAGTCGGGTCCTCCTGAGGAACATTCCAAAGATAGAAGAGACATGAATTTCGTCAGCGAACTAGCGCTCGGGAAGTTCCAAAAGATAGAATGGAATAGACAAGTAAAGAGAATAGAACTGGTAAATTATCTGTTTGTTATGCTAACGTAGTTGTTTGTAGCTTGGTACAAAATGTATCAGTGTATACGAGAGGAGTCCAACCATCCTGTGGACTATGGTAACATGTAAGTACAAGGCCCCGTCAAAATCCATGGGACAACGGCACATGATGTTCATGTAGGTGTCTTTTAGTGTCCATCATCGTGCCATTTTTAACACATTCCGTACTAGTCTACCCCGTTAAATCTCATAATGTATATTGTAATGATTGGTAATTATCAGACTTGCCGAGACCATGGTATAAGTTATTCATGTAAACAGTTTCAGAATGTATCAAGTAGGCATGTAGTCAAGTCATAGCCATGGTCCGGTCAAGTCAAGTCATGTTTGCATGTTTGGTATTGTTCTGGTATTCAAGTTTATGTTCGGTATAATGGATTCATGTTGAATTGGATTCAGATTGATTTGGATTCAGATTTGAGTCAGACGCTTTAAACAGAATTTAGATCTTGATTAGGTTTAGGAGTTATTGGTAACTGCTGTACATGGACGGCAGGATTTGTGTCTTTTTCCAGGACAATTACCATTGATAACTCCGTTTTAGTTTTCTATCTTAAATAAGCAAGCACCCACTTACTCCGGCTTCCTGAGGCTCAAGAGAATTGGTCCCACTTAAACCTATATTTACTGGGGTTCTTAATGTAATTTTATATATCTCGAGAGGGTTTTATGAAAAATATTTTATATACTTACAAAATAAATCTCGAGTAATTATTTGTGTTCTTTATGGTTTCCATGGATGTGAATTTTAAAGAGTGAGGTATATTAGTGAATAGTAACTTAGCTAGAATAGTTCATGGTATTTTAGTGTAACTTGTCTTGTATTGATACTTGATAGTATTTTAATGAAACCTGTCATTCTTTTATTTTCTAGAAAACAAGGAATTTTATTATATATTAAAAATATATGGTTTAATAATATTTATATAATTATTAAAAATTTATTTTATTTATTAAGTAGAAAATCTCGTTTTTCTTAAAAATCGTATTAAAATTCTTTCGAGATCGTATGCTCCGTGAGGAGGTCTGCATCTCGCTATACTAGTCCTGAGGATGTGCGATAATCCGCACCATCCAATACCGGATTCTCCAAAATGGGTTGTAGATGTATAATTGCAAAGAGTTTGATAATACAATTCAAAGAAAATGTTTTTTTATAGTTCATGGTATTTTGATGAAAAGTCGTATTTTTGCCACAAAAGTTATATCTCAAGAGAATCGTGCTATGTCAATATGTGTGTATGTGAGAGGTAGGTTATTACCTCGTGAAGTTTTCTAAAGGTATGCTAAGCAAAAGTTTAAAAGATAACGTATATAAACTTCATTGTATTTAAACGTAAAAGCTAGGTTAAAATTATTTTACATGGAGTTTTAGAGTGAAAATTATTTCTAAATGTTAGTTTAATGATTAGCAAGTATGATCTAATAATATTCATGAAGAACATAAAAGAAAAAGAGGATTTTATAATGTTTTAAACGAGGTGTCGGTATTAACTCCACTTCCGACATGTTTTATGAAAAGAGATTTTTTAAAATGAAAGAGTAGAATAATAAATGAGACTTAATTTCTAGAAGGAAAGAGGGAAAGTAGAAGAAGATGTGGAAGCTTTCGTGGGGTCGTGCGGTCGCCAGATATTGCGTAGATTCTCGCAGGAAGTCGACCTCTTGCTAACTCCACATGTACTCTTCTTTGACTTAGAAAATTTTGATAATTTTGACTAGAGATTTCAGAATGGGGAGAGGGTAGGGTATGAGGTTGTATTTATAGGGTGAAATTAGGGTTTTGAAATTAAAAAATTGAATTAAAAAGCATTAAAAATGAGATTAAAGATGAATTTTAATTCTCTGTTAAATTGCAGAGAAAACAAACAGATCAGGAGTAGTGGGGTAGGCCAAAGGGTGTTGTGTGCAAAGCACGGGCCTCATCCCCTACGGATGGCCCGCCGTTACCGGCTCCATAGCCGATCTCGCCGGTCCAAAAGAGGAGTTGGGGGTTGGGATTTGTACCACGTGTTCTCGGATGTGTACACAACATTTTACACATGTTTATTTTTTCTGTCTTTTCATTTTTACGTGTATTGCACCTGTAACCTTTTGGGCTTCCAAAAAGTTTGAAAGAAAAATTTAGAAAAAATATATGTGGCTGATGGGATTCAAACACAGGAGCTACGTCACAGCAGTGCAAAGCTTTACCAGTGAGCTACAAGTTGTTTCTTGCTGTTCTTAAACAAAAATAACTTTTAAATTGTAGTCAGGCTTGCAAACTCCATTCTGTACATTAACTTTAAAAATTTTCGTACAGTAAAATTAGAGTCGTTACATTTTACCATCTTTACAAAAATTTCGTCCTCGAAATTTATATTTACATAAGGACTAATTTACAAATAAGAAAGGGTATCTTGCACGCATGTCGTCTTCTCGCTCCCAAGTTGATTCTCCTGACGAATCTTTTCTCCACCTCCTCTACCACCACCACCTACCGTTACAGCTCCCATTAATGAGCAGACGGTATTGCTTGATGCGATCAAGAGCCTCTTGGAGGGTCAGTAGCAGCAGACTGCTATCCTCCTGCACCGCCCAGAAGCTGAAGCACCAGGAGTCAAGCAATTCCAGGCATTGCACCCTAAGCACTTCTCTGGGAAAGAGAGCCCACTAGAGGCAGATGAATGGGTTCAGTTCATTGAAGATGATCTGGCAGCAGCAAAACATGTGTAAAATGTTATGTAAATAGCCGAGGACACGTGGCACAAATTCCAACTCCAACTCCTCTTTTGGACTGGCGAGATCGGCTCTAGGGCCAGCGACGGCATGCCATCCGTAGGGGGATAAGGCCTGTGCTTTGCACACAACACCCTTTGGCCTACCCCACTACCCCTATTCTGTTTGTTTTCTTTGCAATTTAACAGGGAATTATAACCCATCTTTAATCTCATTTTTAATGCTTTTTAGTTCAATTTTTCAATTCCAAAACCCTAATTTCACCCTATAAATACAATTTCATACCCTAGCCCCTCCTCATTCTGAAATCTCTAGTCAAAATTATCAAAATTTTCTAAATCCAAGAAAAGTACAAGTGGAGTTAGTAAGAGGTCGACTTTCGGCGAGGATCTACGTAAGTTCCGGCGACCCCACGACGCCACGAAAACTTCCACATCTTCTTCTACTTTTCCTTCTTTCTTCTAGTAAGTAAATCCCATTTCTTATTCTACTCTTTCATCTTAAAAAGTCTCTTTTCATAAAATATGTCGGAAGTGGAGTTAATACCGACACCTCCTTTAAAACATTATAAAATCCACTTTTTCTTATATGTTCTTCATGAATATTATTACATCATACTTGCTAATCATTAAACTAACATTTAGAAAAAAAATTCACTCTAAAACTTCATGTAAAAATAACTTTAATCTAGCTTTTACGTTTAAATACCATCAAGTATCAATACAAGACAAGTTTCACTAAAATACCATGAACTATTCAAGTTAAGTTACTATTCACTAATATACCTCACTCTTTAAAATTTACATCCATGGAAACCCTAAAGAATATAAATAATCACTCGAGATTTATTTTGAAAGTATATAAAATATTTTTCATGAAACCCCCTCAAGATAAATAAAATTACATAAAGGACCCTAGTAAATATAGGTTTAAGCGGGACCAATTCTCTTGAGCCTCAGGGAGCCGGAGAAAGTGGGTGCTTGCTTATTTAAGGTAGGAAACTAAAATGGGGTTATCAATGGTAATTGTCCTGGAAAAAGACATAAATCCTGCCGTCCATTTGCAGCATTTACCGATAACACCCTAATCTAATTCAGGATCCAAATTCTGTTCTAAGTGTCTGACTTAAGTCTGAGTTCAAATTAATCTAAATCCAATTCAACATGAATCCAATATACCAAACATGAACCTGAATACCAAAACAATACCAAACATGCAAATATGACTTGACTTGACCGAATAATGGCTATGACTTGACTACATGCCTACTTGATACATCCTGAAACTGTTTACATGAACAACTTATACCATGGTCTTGGCAAGTCTGATAATTACCAATCATTACAATATACATTACGGGGTTTAACAGGGTAGACTGGTACGGAATGTGTTAAAAGTGACACGATTATGGACACTAAAAGACACCTACATGAATATCCTGTGCCGTTGTCCCGTAGGTTTTGACGGGGTCTTCTACTTACATGTTACCATAGTCCACGGGATAGTTGGACTCCTCTCGTATACATTGATAAATTATGTACTAAGTTACAAACAACTACGTTAGCATAACAAACAGATAATTTACCAGTTCTATTCTCTTTACTTGTCTATTCCATTCTATCTTTTGGGACTTACTGAGCGCTGGTTCACTGACGACATTCATGTCTCTTCTTTCTTTGGAATGTTTGTCAGGAGGACCCGACTCTCAGGAGACCGAGCCCAGTCAAGATGATTTGGAGCATTCATAGAGGAGCCAGACTTCTAGGCTTTTACTTGTACTTATTTTCTATTCAGTTCATATGCCACTGTTTAGGCATCACTTCTATCATTGTACTTTTCTTTTCAGTTGTATGTAAAAAAGAATATTAATAAAAGTTGCTATTATTATTACATCTCTTGTTATTCTTGTGTATTCTTTTATATTGCTTATTTACGCTTAACGTATTTACTTCTGAGTAAATACGTCGCGGCCCGTCATGTCTACTTCTCCGTACACTGGGAAGCGGGGTGTTCATATCAGATTTTTGCATTATTATATCACCCATTCCTAATCACATTGCATATAAGTAGGTACTTTTGATTCATGTCTTCTAAATAGTTGCAGGTTACAGGTTCTCAGCTCGTTACTGTGAAATTCATGAAAAGTCGCTACAAATGTGAGATTAGGACCAACAACAGATGAATCCGTATGATGCCGCCTACCAGTTCAAGGAACAAATGGAAAATCATTAGACAGTTCAATACACAAAGCACAAGGGCAGCACAAGATCCAAGGCTTCAACGCGAAGCTCAAGGCAAAAGTCCGCATCATTCTGCACTGTTGGAAATCTGGAAGTAAATAGAAGAGATTCTGAGAAACCAAGTAAAGAAAACAGAAGATAAAAGCAACACAGAGAAACCCTGAAGAGATGGGCCTAAGATCCCACCAAATGGCCGCGGAACCGCGGCCAAACAGGCCTTTCTGCCGCGGTTCCGCGGCCGTATGATGCACGTGTCGGTGGGTGTCGGTGCTTTGACCCGGTTTTCTTAGGGTAGTTTGGTAAATTCATGTATGGATCAGAATGTAGCCTAGGGTTTTTTCTATCTATAAATAGGAAAGCCAAAGCCAAATTAGGCATGCCTCTCTTTATTTTTTATGCCTATCTTTATTTTTTATGCCTCTTTTTAATTTCTAGATCTAAAATTTTAATTTCCCTTTGTAATTAATCGTTGAGAGATCATCAATAAAGTAAGTCTTTTTCGTTTCTATCTCGCATTCTTTTTTATCTGCAATTTATTACCTGCAAATTTTTATCTGTTCTTTTATTATCTGCAATTAGGTTATCAATAAAAATACAAAAAGAAAAACTTTGTTTTCCTTTCTTTATAATAAGTGAGTAATTCCTCACTTGTTATGGTAGGAAAGGGAATGTTTGAGAGAAGGAAATCTCTCTCACTCTTTTCTTTGCCCAAATAATTTTAAAATACGGACTCCTTTTAAATCAACCATAATCCGCTCACTACGGCACCCTATCCTACATAATAGCGGTGGTTCCCTAGTTAGACCGGATGTGGTTGAATTAACCGGAGGTTAGGGCTAAGAGCCAAGAACGGACGGACAAGGACCAAAAGGAAGAATCTAAGTTTCTTCCTAGTCGTGCTAATCCCCGTTGTTGACTATTACCCTAACACCTATATTCTTTACTAAGGCATTGAAGGAAGTGAAAAGATCCTTATTTCGAACTAACCTAATACTAACCTTAGCAAGCCTTTATATCAACATATTCTCATTCTTAGATCTTAAAACAAAACCTACAAAAGTTAGGACTTAACTCGTTAGATCATAAAGAAAAGGACACCATTTCCCTGTGGATTGACTCGTACTCAACCGGCTAGCAACCAAGCGACACCGTCTTGATTGTGGTATTTTTTAAATTTAAAACGCATACAAAATCTTCAACAATCAAATGGCGCCGTTACCGGGGAGACGGTAGTTTTATTCTTTGTGTAATTTCGGGTTAATTAGAAAAATATAAAAATTGAAAAAATTATAAAAATATAAAAAAATATTAAAAATATAAAAAAAAATTAAATCATCTTGTTATTTTTGATTGGTTTTTGTGTGAATTGTGCAGGATTGGAAAACGGACTGATTCAGATCTGGAGCAAGCTCAGTGAACAAATCAGAAACAGAGGATCTGAACAGACAGAGGAGAACCAAATCAGCACAGAGAAAAATTTTGGAGATCTAAATCTACTGAACCGCCACGGAAACGCGGCATAAGCAGGCATTTGACCGCGGAACCGCGGTCAAATGGTGACATCAGCATCCCATTTTCTCTGTGAGAATCTTTTCTCTTCCCTCCTATCCCCTGAACTCCACTGAAAAATTTTCCTGCAGGGTTCTTTGCACAGAGTCTTTCTACTATCCAATAAATCGTTTTGTGCAGGATTCTTTGCGCCGCAAATCTAAAAAACTTGGCAAGTTTTTTAGATTTTTGATGTGTTACTGCTTTGCATAATTAATACGGAATCTAAGGGGCTATAACATCAATCAAGATTGGGTGGGGATTTCATTACCCTTCCTAAGACCCCAGAAATCACTAAAAGCATATGCATCACCCTTGTGTTAATTAAAAAATATCTAGACTCGGCCAATTACGGACTGTCGCGCTCATTAGGACAAAAGAAGGTTGTGGGCATTCAGTCGTTTATCTAAACCTGACTTTGTGGTGCCTAGGCTAGATAAGTGAGAAAGGTAACTTTAAAAGGCTCGTCTCACAGTGATTCGTGAGCAGAACCCTTCTTTCTTCATTTGTGCTTACCTGGCCACAATTGGCGGTGAAGAGGCGATTTGAGGGATATCTCACAACTTGTCGCTTTGGAACAGTTAGGAGCAGTCTAGTTGACTTAAGAGACCCTAGCTCTAGATTTGATTGTGTATATTTAAACTGTGGTTGTTTGAAATTGTGCCGTAGTTCCGTACAATTTTTTGCAAAACTCTTTATAAAAATATAAAAAAAAAACAACAAAACAAAATTTTCTATAAAAAATTGCATTTTTGTCGCTAAAATCCCATTTCACCCAACAACACAAAACCGCCTTTCATCCACATTTCCCCATTGACGTTTTCTTACCCTCACATTCTACGTTTTGACTACACTAAAACTCGTTTAGTGTATGTCCGGTTGGACTCGGGACACTAGCGCCCGCCTTGTCCGCGTTTCGTTAGTCGCTACCGACTACGCGATCGACTCCGAAGTCGAAACTCCCTCCACACATTTTTCATCCTTACATTTTCCGGCCAACTCCAATGTTGACCGGAATTCTGTCCATTCACTTTCATCTTCACATTCATCATCTTCTAAAGAGATGTCAGGATTCAATCCTAACAACCCTTTACTTACCTCGGGACTGATTCCACCTCAACTGGGTGCGAATAACCCGCAACAACCTCCTGTTGAAGCGCCACAGCGAATCGCGCTCTAGGATCATTTCTATCCTACCCGCTCTGCACTTCCTACCTGTCTTTCACTCCCGCCGGCAAATGGGGATAATTTCGAAATTAAGCCCCACTTCATCAACATGTTGCCTAAATTTCACGGACTGGAATCCGAAGATGCCTATATCTTCATCAACAAATTCCAGAACGTCTGTGCAATGATGAAGACAACCCAACTGTCCGATGATGCTATAAGGCTACGAGTCATTCCCTTCACTCTATGTGACCTAGCTGAAAAGTGGCTATATAGTACTGCATCGCATTCCATAAACAGTTGGGAAGAGTTTGTTAAAGCATTTCTTAAAAAGTTTTACCCAAATCACAAGATCGCGAGAATACAAAATGAAATTAACCAATTTTCCCAGCTTCCTTCCGAACCTTTTTGGAAGTGTTTCGAACGATACAAAGACCTTCTTGTTCAGTTCCCTCATCACGGTATTGAGAGATGGCAACTTTGCCAAACTTTATATGAAGGACCGAACCCAGCAACTAAGCAGTTGCTGGAAACCATTTGTCAAGGTCACTTCATATCCAAATCTGACGAGGAAGCTTGGCAATTTCTCGACGATCTTGCTGAACAAACACTTCAGTAGGCAAAGCACTGGACCGACCACTTCGTCTACTTCTTCCGGTCCATCTAGGGCAGGCGTTCATCAACTTGATATGTCAATTGCAATGAAAGCCGAAATGGCAACGATTACATGAAAACTGGAAGCAATTGAGAGCAAAATTCTCATCGCCTTCTCCTGCCCCTGTTTTACCCCCTCGTACTATATGCGCTTGTTGTTCGGATCCATCCCATTTGACCGAAGAGTGTCCTTACAACCCACCTGCTCAAGGACAGGATCAAGTCAATGCTGCCTTTCAGCAGAGATAAAGAAATGATCCATACTCTTCAACTTACAATCCTGGTTGGAGGAACCACCCTAATTTCGCTTGGAATCAAAATCAACTACAATTCCAAGGCAACAACTTCCAGAGGCCTCCTCCTCAACAACAAGCTCTTCAACAAACTCAATATCAGCAACCTTTCCAACCTTACCAAAATCAAATGAACAATTTTGCACCCAACAATTCTTTTCCACAAAACAATTTTGTTCCACCAAATAACGATAAGGTTTTTTTGCTAGAATGAAGTCTGGAGGCGTTTTTAAAACAATCAACTCAATCCTCAGCCAACATCCAGTCTTCCATTCAGTCTTTGGTGCAACGCACTGCGTCACATGGGCAATGCATCAAAACCATTGAAGCCCATATTGCACAACTGAATGCAGCTTTAAGCGAGCGAGAGAAAGGGAAGCTTCCATCTCAACCACTCCCAAATCCCGGTCACCCACAAAATGCACATGTTGCTCTTGAACAACAAAACCATAATGTGAGTGTCGTGACTACGTTGAGATCTGGAAGGATGTTGCACAACAATGTTGGCACTAATGATGACACCCCGGCCGCCGATTCTTCTTCTTTTTCTGCTTCTTCTTCTTCTTTGTCTTCAGAGCCCGTTCTCCATTCTTCACAAGGCTCTACTTCTTCTGCTGCTCCGAACGGACCCACATCTCACGCCACAAAAACACCAACACTAGGATCCATTCCAGCTCCACAATCTCCTCCACAAATATTGGACTCAACCAATTTTCAAAATGTTCCATTTCCAAACAGATTGAGATCCAATAAAAAAAATCCACAAATGGAGAAGATTGTGGAGTTGTTTAAACAGCTTAACATTAATATTCCTCTCTTGGATGCAATCCAACAAGTCCCTTTCTACGCAAAAATCTTGAAGGACTTATGCACTAAGAAGAGGAAATCTCAGGTACCTAAGAAAGTTTTCTTAGCTAGTGCCGTGAGTGATGCTCTTACCCAACCTTTACCCTAAAAACGAAAGGACCCTGGCTGTCCTACGATTTCAATAACTATTGGGGATAAGAACATCAATCGCGCACTTTTGGATCTTGGTGCCAGTGTTAACCTACTTCCTTATTCGGTATATGAGTAATTAGGTGTAGGAGAGCTGAAACCTACGCATTGTACTCTCCAAATGGCCGACCGATCTATCACCCATCCTAGAGGTGAGTTAGAGGATGTGTTGATCAAAGTTGGGGACTTCATATTCCCCGTTGATTTTATTGTTCTTGATACAGAGCCTGTAGCTAACCCCCGGAATCAAATTCCGGTGATACTCGGTCGACCATTCCTTGCAACCTCGAATGTTGTGATCAATTGTCGCAATGGTTCGATGAACCTATCTTTTGAAAACATGACAATTGAACTCAATATTTTTAAGTTGGGGAATCAGCCCTCTGAACCTAATGCTAATATACTAGGCGTTTTCTCGATCCAAAAGATCACCCCGGAGGATTGTGAATTAGAAAAAATTTTGTTCGATCACAGCAATCTTAACGCCACTATTGCGTTCCTCCTTGAACCTGATACTGTTTTTTCTCCCGATAATGACTACGAGTGTTTTACTTTCTCGAATGAACTTGACCAGTCACCACCCGAGTTTGAATCCTTTGAGTTTTCGGATAAGTTAGCTGACCCATCCGACTCGGTTGCTTACACTCATTTTGAAGCTCTGCTGGAATCCTTTGAGTTCGAGACAGTTTCATCGATTTTACCTTCAGTTGTTTCACCTCCGACGCTTGAACTCAAGCTGTTGCCGTCTCACCTTAAATACGCTTACTTAGATGAGAATGAGACCCTCCCTGTTATCATCTCGGCTTCTCTAGCATCAAAGCAAGAGAAAGCCCTTCTGACGGTCTTGCATAGCAATCGGCAAGCCTTTGGCTGGACTATGGCGGACATCAAGGGGATTAGTCCCCTGATAGTTGAACATCATATTTATATGATGGATGATGCCAAAGCAGCCAGGGATCCACAGAGACGACTCAACCTAGTCATGAAGAAGGCTGTTAAAAAGGAGATCGTAAAGTGTCTTGATAGTGGTATCATTTACCCTATCTCTGATAGCCAGTGGGTAAGCCTCATTCACGTTGTCCCCAAGAAATCAGGCATAATGGACATAACAAATGAGGCGAACGAGTTAATTCCTACTCGCACCCAAACTGGGTGGCGAGTATGCATCGATTATAGAAAACTCAACGCCACGACATGGAAAGACCACTTTCCTTTACCTTTCATTGACCAAATGCTTGAACGATTGGCTGGGCATGAATATTACTGCTTTTTGGATGGCTACTCCGGCTATAACCAGATTCCCATCGCCGAAAAGGACCAAGACAAAACAACGTTCACTTGTCCTTTCGGCACGTTTGCATATCGTCGCATGCCCTTTGGGTTATGCAATGCGCCCGCTACTTTCCAGCGGTGTATGATGGGAATTTTTTCAGACATGGTGGAAAAATTCTTGGAGATCTTCATGGATGATTTCTCCATTTTCGGCGACTCCTTTTATGAGTGTTTGCTACATCTAGACGCGGTCCTTACCCGGTGTAAGGATAAGAACCTTACTTTAAATTGGGAGAAGTGCCACTTCATGGTACGAGAAGGTATTGTCTTAGGACATATCATCTCGCAAAATGGCATTGAGGTAGATAAAGCGAAGATTGAAGTCATTTCCAATCTCCCTCCTCCCAAATGCGTCCGAGACATTCGAGCCTTCCTTGGCCATGCCGGTTTCTATAGACGGTTCATCAAGGGCTTTAGCAAGATTGCTAGGCCCTTGACTCTTTTGCTGGCCAAGGACACCACATTCGATTTCGACTCGAGCTGTATGAACGCGTTCGAGTCATTAAAAAACTCACTCACTTCTGCTCCCGTTCTTTCTTCTCCTGACTGGACGCATCCATTTGAGATTATGTGCGATGCATCTGATTTTGCCATTGGTGCTGTCCTTGGACAGCACATCGATAAGATACCGCATGTAATTTATTGTGCTAGCCGAACCTTGAACGATGCCTAATTGAATTACACAACAACCGAGAAGGAATTCTTGGCTGTTGTGTTTGCCTTAGAAAAGTTCAGGCTCTACTTGATCGGCTCTCCAGTCATCGTATACACGGACCATTCAGCTCTTCGCCATCTTTTTGCGAAGAAGGACGCAAAATCTCGGCTGATCCGTTGATCCTCTTACTCCAAGAGTTTGACCTTGTCATCAAAGACAAAAGAGGATGCGAAAACGTAGTTGCCGACCATCTTTCACGCCTCCCTTCTTCGCCGACGCTTCAATTTCCGATAAATGACGTTTTTCCGGATGAGCAGCTCTTGACAGTATCATGCGAACCTTGGTTCGCATATATTGTGAACTATTTAGCCACTGGACTACTGCCGAATGAATGGTCAAATCAGGACAGACTCCGATTTCTTTCCCAGGTAAAACACATTTACTGGGACGAACGTTATCTGTTTAAATACTGTCCCGACCAGATTATTCGTTGGTGTGTCCCTGACAATGAATTCAAGAGCGTGCTGTCATTTTCCCACGATTAAGCGTGTGTCGGGCATTTTGGCCCTAGAAAGACAGCCGAAAAGATCTTGCAATGTGGTTTCTACTGGCCATAACTTTTCAAAGACGCACATGATTACTGCAAGACGTACTCCCGGTGCCAACACTTAGGCCGGATATCTAGGAAAAACGAAATGCCGCTCCAATCAATATTGGTTGTGGAAATTTTTGATGTTTGGAGGATTGGTTTTATGGGACCGTTTCCTAATTCTTTTGGGAACTTGTATATTCTCCTCGCTGTTGATTATGTTTCTAAGTGGGTCGAGGCTGTGCCCAGCCGGACTAATGACAACAAGGCTGTCGTTAGATTCCTCAAAGAAAATATTTTCTCCCGGTTTGGACACCCCCGAGGAATCATTGGCGACAATGGAACTCATTTCTGTAATAGGACTTTCGAGTCCTTAATGCGGAAATATTCCATTAATCATAAGCTATCAACACCTTTTCATCCCCAAACGTGTAGGCAAGCCGAGATTTCAAATCGGCAAATCAAACAGATATTGGAGAAAACGGTTTCCAAAAACCGTAAGGATTGGTCTTCAAAACTTACTGATGCCCTTTGGGCATTTCGAACTGCCTATAAGAACGATCTTGGCATGTCTCCTTATCGGCTTGTTTACGGAAAGGCTTTTCACCTTCCAGTAGAAATAGAGTATCGTGCATTTTGGGCGATAAAAGAGCTGAATCCATCTCTCGGAGATGCGGGCAGCCATAGAAAGCTGCAGTTAATTGAATTAAACGAGCTTCGGGATGAAGCTTACGAGAACGCGGTTGTCGTCAAAAACTGAACGAAGGTGTTCCACGATAAACACCTTATGCGCAAAACATTCATACCTGGTCAACAGGTTTTACTTTACGACACCCGGCTACATTTCCATCTCGACAAGCTTAGATCTTGATGGAAATGACCATTTTTGGTACGCACTGTATATCCGCACGGTGCGGTCGATTTAGAAAATCCTGAGGACGGTTCACTATTCAAAGTGAACGGACATAGATTAAAACCGTTCCTCACCACGGACCCTTTGGAGGAGCTCCTAATGTTGCAGGAGCCGGTTTACATCGACTGATCTTCCTCCGCCTACCCCCAAATTTCGGTTATCCAGCCATAAACAGTGGAAACACTATTTCAAATAAGTTTGGGGTATGTCACACTTGTAATTATATAAAAATATAAATATAAAAAAAATTCAAATTTTTGGGGGTATTTTTGTAAATTTTCAGTTTTAATAAATAATAAATAAGTAAAAAATAAAATAAAAAATATTTTTTACAAATAAATTCCTCTTTTTAAGAGGTCCTTTTTGCAAATAACAAAGACACCCCTATAAATACAACCTGACCCCTCTTCTGATTTTACAGAACCCTAATTTCAACTCTCTAAAAACCCTAGCCGCCGCAGCAGAAAGATCAGGGAGATCTCGCCAGAGCGTCGCGCAACCACCGCCGAAAGGGCCATATCGCCGCGTTTCCTCCGCCTCTTAGTGTCTTCTCCCTCTGAAAACTTCAGAGGAGGTTTGCACCTCATTTCCCTCTCTGTTAAATTTAAATATTTTTCAATTTACTCTCTGTGATGGCATCCACTTTGCAATTTGAAAGAGATTTTTCACAACTCTTTGCACACACGATTTATGGTAGTTACTTCGGTGATGAGATCCGAATGCGTGGATGGAACTTTTTACTTTTTAACCATCCGAATGCCTTCGCGCTTCCGGATCTTGTCATCCGTTTTTATGAATGCATGGAGCAGGGTTGCCTTGCACAAAATGGTTACATTAAATTAATATGTGGGGATAAGGAAATAATAATTGATAGGGACTTCATCCATGAAGTCACCTTAATACCTTGACTCCCTATTCACGATCAACCCCTCCGTTTCGAGGACTGCCTACCCTTGATGAGTAACGATTGTTCGAGGGAGCCACGCAAAGGCATCCAGGCTAGAACCCTTTTTGCGAACGTTTTAACTGTGTGCCGTTGGGCACAAAATAATATTTTTGGTAGTTCGCATAACACTACATTTTTCACACCATCCCTTCATATAGTGCACACTTTGATGACACAAAACCCCAGCTATGATATGTGCACTGTATTGCTTTACTCAATTGGCACGGGCAAGAGGGCTGCCAACTATCCATGCCCTATGTTGGTGACACAACTGTGTCGCCATTTCCTCCCTGTTCAGGAATTCGAATTTTATATGCATGGTGGAATTCCAATTCGACCCCTTCTTGAGGGTGTCTCCACGTCCTATACACGCTTACATGATTTATGGTCGCGCACCAAACCGGCCGAGGACGTGTCCGCCAAGACACCCAGCTCGAGCTCAACCGCGAGCGATGAAGAGCTTACCCCCGCTGCGTAAGCGCGCTTGATGCGACGAACAAATAGGGGGATAGAAAGATTGATAGGGATGGTGATTAACCTTAATCAGCGAGTGACGAGTTTGGAGCAGGGCATGACCACCCTGCTGGCAAGAGAGGAACGTTCCCGATCATGATCGAAGGGGGGGTGTGACCAGTAAGGCTGCGTCTAGAAGACGCCGCAGGGAGCAGTGAGGACACTGCTTTCGATAAGTTTGGGGATGGAGGTTGATTGTAAATAGTTATCTTTGTATTGCATCTGCATATTTTTATTTTTTTTGTACATATTTTTTTTCGTTTGCATATTTAATTCCGCATTGCATCTTTATAAAAAAATAAAAAAATATATATAAAAATAAAATCAATAAAAAGTTGAAAATTTTTAAAAATTATAAAAATTGAAAAGTTCAATTTTGGCCATATTTGACTTAAGTTCAACATGACGGTTGACTAGTTAGGAAAAACTAGATCCTAAACTTGGTAAATTAAAAACCTTAAAAATAACCTTTCTTAAACTTTAATTATAGAAAATATATGTCCTTGCAGTTTATTTAGAAATAGGCAAATTTTGAGTTCAGTTCTTGGGCTAAGTCAAAATAAGAGAAGAGTATTGAAATTTTTATTCGAAGTGTGAGTCTGAAAAATAAATTCTGAACCTTTAGTCTAAATTCTGAAAATATATACCCTACGACTTGCACATACACGTACGTTGAAACTTGGGATAGTAGAGGATACCTTGAAATGCTCTTGTCTAAAATCCTTAGTATGAAGAAAAATAAAATAAAAGTATAAATGGTGAATAAAGAGATATAAAAAAAATGAACACTGGTTTTGCAATTGCTTAAGGCAGCATAAATAAAAAAAAATATAGTGAGTGTGCTTTATCACCTAGTGCCTTAGACCAACTGGTTTGGGAGTCACTGCTAAGCCTTAGGTATTACAAGACGAGAAATTACGCCTAAATGCGTAAGCACGTTTTGTAATCGGTCGTTTAGTACCTCAGGAAGTATTAACGGTCGCATGAAGAATGTGTGAGCAATTTCATCACCAACTAAAAAGTACTTTGGACAATGGACAAGAGTATGATAGGTTGAATTGAATTTCCAAGTGTAGGGGTAAAAATTACACATACGTAGGGGTATATAATTAGGGTTTGGATAAGAGTTAGGAATGAAAGATAGGGCTTATATCTTCAGTAGAGATGATAAAAATTCCTGAGTTGAGATTGCACCTTAGAAGGAAAATTCAAAAGATACTGAAACCTTAATAAATTTGTAAAACATATACAATCTTAAGTTAAATGAAAAGAAAGCGTGAAAAATACGGGTTGATGATTTCTAAGTTGAAGATAAAAGAATTTCTTGCTAGAATACTGAATTGAAGAATTAGAGTCAACATGCCAAATTGATCGGATTTTGTGGGTAGTATCCACTGAAAACCCTCAGGAGACAACACTCCTCCTACTAGGGACACCTAGAGGTTTAACGGCTTGTTGCACGAGCTCAGTGCAATCGCGTTCCCTGCGAAAGTGAGGTTAGGATTTTTCGAGAATAAAATTGGCTTTGCTCAGGACGAGCAAAAGATAAGTTTGGGGGTATTTGTTCATATCGGATTTTTGCATTATTATATCGCCCTTTCCTAATCACATTGCATATAAGTAGGTAATTTTGATCCATGTCTGCTAAATAATTGCAGGTTACAGGTTCTCAGCTCGTTACAGTGAAATTCATGAAAAGTCGCTACAAATGTGAGATACGACCAACAACAGATGAATCCGTATGATGCCGCCTACCAGTTCAAGAAACAAATGGAAAATCTTTAGACAGTTCAATACACAAAGCACAAGGGCAGCACAAGATCCAAGACTTCAACGCGAAGCTCAAGGCAAAAGTCCGCATCATTCTGCACTGTTGGAAATCTGGAAGTAAATAGAAGTGATTCTGAGAAACCAAGTAAAGAAAAAAGAAGATAAAAGCAACACAGAGAAAACCTGAAGAGATGGGCCCAAGATCCCACCAAATGGCCGCGGAACCACGGCCAAACAGGCCTTTCTGCCGCGGTTCCGCGGCCGTATGATGCACGCGTCGGTGGGTGTCGGTGCTTTGACCTGGTTTTCTTAGGGTAGTTTGGTAAATTCATGTATGGATCAGAATATAACCTAGGGTTTTTTCTATCTATAAATAGGAAAGCCAAAGCCAAATTAGGCATGCCTCTCTTTATTTTTTATGCCTCTATTTATTTTTTATGCCTTTTTTTAATTTCTAGATCTAAAATTTTAATTTCCCTTTGTAATGAATTGTTGAGAGGTCATCAATAAAGTAAGTCTTTTTCATTTCTATCTCGCATTCTTTTTTATCTGCGATTTATTACCTGCAAATTTTTATCTGTTCTTTTATTATCTGCAATTAGGTTATCAATAAAAATACAAAAAGAAAAACTTTGTTTTCCTTTCTTTATAATGAGTGAGTAATTCCTCACTTGTTAGGGTAGGAAAGGGTAGGTTTGAGAGAAGAAAATCTCTCTCACTCCTTTCTTTGTTCAAATAATTTTAAAATACGGACTCCTTTTAAATCAACCATAATTCGCTCACTACGGTACCCTATCCTACATGATAGCGGTGATTTCCTAGTTAGACCGGATGTGGTTGAATTAACCGGAGGTTAGGGCTAAGAGCCAAGAACGGACGGACAAGGACCAAAAGGAAGAAACTAAGTTTCTTTCTAGTCGTGCTAATCCCCGTTATTGACTATTACCCTAACACCTATATTCTTTACTAAGGCATTGAAGGAAGTGAAAAGATCCTTATTTCGAACTAACCTAATACTAACCCCAGCAAGCCTTTATATCAACTTATTCTCATTCATAGATCTTAAAACAAAACCTACAAAAGTTATGACTTAACTCGTTAGATCATAAAGAAAAGGACACAATTTCCCTGTGGATCGACTCGTACTCAACCGGCTAGCTACCAAGCGACACCATCTTGATTGCGGTATTTTTTAAATTTAAAACGCATACAAAATCTTCAACAATCACGGGGCATGAGACGGACCTGCATGGGCCACTAAAAAAACCTGTCACGCCCCACTTCCCAGTGTACGGAGAAGTAGACGTGAAGGGCCGCGACGTATTTACTCAGAAGTAAACACGTTAAGCGTAAATAAGCAATATAAATGAATACACAAGAATAACAAGAGATGTAATAATAACAGCAATTTTTATTAACATTCTTTTTTTACATACAACTGAAAAGAAAAGTACAATGATAGAAAGCGAAGCCTAAACTGTGGCATATGAAATGAAAAGAAAATAAGTACAAGTAAAAGCCTAGAGTCTGGCTCCTCTTTGAACTGCTCCAAATCGTCCTGACGGGGTTCGGTCTCCTGAGAGTCGGGTCCTCCTGACGAACATTCCAAAGAAAGAAGAGACATGAATGTCATCAGCGAACCAGCATTCGGTAAGTCCCAAAAGATAGAATGGAATAAACAAGTAAAGAGAATAGAACTGGTAAATTATCTGTTTGTTATGCTAACGTAGTTGTTTGTAGCTTGGTACAGAATGTATCAGTGTATACGAGAGGAGTCCAACCATCCCGTGGACTATGGTAACATGTAAGTAAAAGGCCCCGTCAAAACCCACGGGACAACGGTACAGGATGTTCATGTAGGTGACTTTTATTGTCCATCATCGTGCTACTTTTAACACATTCCATACCAGTCTACCTCGTTACACCCCGTAATGTATATTGTATAGATTGGTAATTATCAAACTTGCCGAGACCATGGTATAAGTTGCTCATGTAAATTGTTTTAGGATGTATCAAGTAAGCATGTAGTCAAGTCATAGCCATGGTTCAATCAAGTCAAGTCATGTTTGCATGTTTGGTATTGTTTCGGTATTCAGGTTCATGTTTGGTATATTGGATTTATGTTGAATTGGATTCAGATTGATTTGGACTCAAATTTGAGTCAGACACTTTAAACAGAATTTGGATCCTGAATTAGGTTTATGAGTTATCGGTAACTGCTGCACATGGACGGCAAGATTTGTGTCTTTTTCCAAGACAATTACTATTGATAACACCGTTTTAGTTTTCTACCTTAAATAGGCAAGCACCCACTTTCTCCAGCTCCCTGAGGCTCAAAAGAATTGGTCTCTCTTAAAGCTATATTTACTAGGGTCCTTAATGTATTTTTATATATCTCGAAGGGGTTTTATGAAAAAAATATTTTATATACTTTCAAAATAAACCTTGAGTAATTATTTAAGTTCTTTAGGGTTTCCATGGATGTGAATTTTAAAGAGTGAGGTATATTAGTGAATAGTAACTTAGCTTGAATAGTTCATTGTATTTTAGTGTAACTTGTCTTGTATTGATACTTGATGGTATTTTAATGAAACTTGTCATTCTTTTATTTTCTAGAAAACATGGAATTTTATTATTTATTAAAAATATATGGTTTGATAATATTTATATAATTATTAAAAATTAATTTTATTTATTAAGTAGAAAATCTCGTTTTTTTATCAAAAATCGTATTAAAATTCTTTCGAGATTCTATGCTCCGTGAGGAGGTCTGCACCTCTCTCTACTTACCCGAGAATGTGCGATAATCCGCACCATCCAATTGCGGGTTCCCCAAAATGGGTCGTAGAGACATAATCGCAAAGAATTTGATAACATCATTTAAAGAATACCGAGTTTTTATAATTTAAGGTATTTTGATGAAAAATCGTATTTTGCCACAAAAGTTATGTCTCAAGAGAATCGTGCTATGTCAATATGTGTGTATGTGAGAGGTAGACATCGTGAAGTTTTCTAAAGGTATGCTAAGCAAAATGTTAAAAAGATAACGTATATAAAGTTCATGGTATTTAAACGTAAAAGCTAGGTTAAAGTTATTTTACATGGAGTTTTAGAGTGAAAATTGTTTCTAAATGTTAGTTTAATGATTAGCAAATATGATCTAATAATATTCATGAAGAACATATAAGAAAAAGTGGATTTTATAATGTTTTAAAGGAGGTGTCGGTATTAACTCCACTTCTGACATGTTTTATGAAAAGAGACTTTTTAAGATGAAAGAGTAGAATAAGAAATGAGACTTAATTTCTAGAAGGAAAGAGGGAAAGTATAAGAAGATGTGGAAGCTTTCGTGGCGTCGTGTGGTCGCCGGAACTTGCGTAGATCCTCACAAGAAGTAGACCTCTTGCTAACTCCACTTGTACTCTTCTTTGACTTAGAAAATTTTGATAATTTTGACTAGAGAGATTTCAGAATGAGGAGGGGCTAGGGTATGAGGTTGTATCTTGATTGATTCGAAAAAAGATGTGTTTGTAGTGTAACCGCAATCAGAACGGTGTCGCGTATAGCTAGACTGAGATGAGTACGGGTCGTCCTCTGGGAAACGTGGAACCTTTTACTTTTACTTTAGATGTGTTGAGAAAGAGAGGAGGGATAAAGAATTTTATAGAATGGTTTCTAGATCTACGTTAAACAAGAATGCAAAATATAGATCTAGATTATTTTAAAGATGTAATTAATATAATAAGAGGGCTTGTAGGGTTCGTTAGGATTTAGTAGTTATGGACGATTAATTAAAAGTTACCCTTTTTATCCATTAATAGATCTAGAACTAGAACGACAGTGATGCGTGTAGATTAGGGTTTCTGGAGGGAAAAGGAATCCCACTCTTAACCCTTATCTCGACACGAAACTCCGTTCATATCTAGCCTTTACCCAAACAATCATTAATCTAATCTCTAATCGCGGTCGGAACTAGCAAAGAATTGCTAGCACGCCCGATTAGGATGTTAATGATTTTTTTGATAAAGTTCCTAAACTTTATAGGACTTAAAAAGGGTTTAATTATTTTCATCGTCCATTAGCCTACCCTAATCCTACGAACCCTAACAAGCGGAGAATTACTCGCGCATGTTGGGAAAAGAAGATGAAAAGATAGAGAGGGAAAACATAATGTAAGATGCAAAAACAATTAAATAAAATAACTACCTTTATTAATCGACTTGAACAAACTACACTTTAATCCGTAGAAAATGATTACAAACTAGTTGCTTCTCGATCTTTCCTAAGGAGGTAGTCGAACAGTCGATGATCAGCCTGGATGCGTGAGCGTCTGGGGCTTCGTGATCGCGTCGGCTTGATAACTTTTCCAAGAGGCTCTCGGTGCTCTTTTATAGTGCAAAGCCAGAATCTTCTTGTTGAAAACTTGGTAAAATTTATCATAGATTTATGCCAAAAAATCTCATTCTCTAACTCCCTGGAATTGCGGCGGATCCGCGGCCCAAGGGGGGTTTGGCCGCGGATCCGCGCTTGATGGTCGAGATCTCGTGACTGAAATTTTTGGGCTTGCATCTTTTGACATGTGGCAATCCTAGGCACCTTCAGAATCTGAAAATCTTTTCTCGGTTGCTTCCAGACTTGGTCTCCAAGTTTTGCTTCTTAATTTGGCAAGATTTCTTCAACAACTTGATTTGTTTGATAAATTCTGCATAACAACTTGGAAAATTCTGCACAATAATCTCAAATAATATTTAGTAGACTTAGTTCTACTAGGATTTGGTCAATAGATTTATTTGCATACATTTTTCTACCAAATGCTAATTAAAATATATTAACACATGGAAAATAGTGTTTTTACACATAAACCCTCATATGTATAATATATTATAATAAAGTTCTTTTTTTTAATATGAAAATGGTAGGAAAAATGTAATACAAATGTGCAGTTTTATCAACTGAACAAATACCCCCAAACTTATCTTTGATCATCCCGAGCAAACTAGTTTATTTAAGAGGAGAAAAAGAAAGGAGAAAACTAAGCACACTTTCGTAGGCAGACACGATTGCACTGAGCACGTGCAACAAGCCGTTAAACCTCTAGGTGTCCCTAGTGGAAGGAGTGTTGTCTCCTGAGGGTTTTCAGCGGATTACACCCACAAAATCCTATAACAAAAGAGAGATGGTGAAATTTACATATAAAGATAAGAACCATAAAAGAAAGACTTTGAAAATAAGAGTTTCCAACTATATTAGTTTTTCAGTTGTCATGAGCCCTATCTTAATAGTCATGAAAAAATGTTAGAAATCACATCATCCCTCAATAAAACATCGTCTTTATTCTTCATTCATACCTTTCATCCAAACATTGATTATATAACCCCACGTGTGTGTAAAGAACATCCCTACACTCGGAGAATTCAATTCAAGCTATCATACTCTTGTCCATCTACCTTAGTACTTTTTAATTTAATGAATATTAAGATTTGCTCACACATTTTCATGCGACCGTTAATACTTCTTGAGGTACCAACCGACCGATTACTTATGTGCTTGCTGATTAGGTGATAATATTTTCCTCGTCTTGCACCACCTAAGGCTTAGCAGTGACTCCCAGACCAGTTGGCCTTAGGGCACTAGGTGAAGAGGCGCCCTCGCTATATTTTTTTATTGCTGCCTTGGCGATACAAAAACCAGTGTTCATTTTTTTTTCTTTTCACCATTTTTATATTTTCTTCATTTTTTTCACTTCCTTCATACTTTGGCTTTTAGACAAGAGCATTTCAAGGTATCCTCTACT
Organism: Agapanthus africanus; assembly: GCA_030015575.1. Lineage (NCBI taxonomy): Eukaryota > Viridiplantae > Streptophyta > Magnoliopsida > Asparagales > Amaryllidaceae > Agapanthus > Agapanthus africanus. The sequence goes on along the minus strand of JASDDO010000006.1, from coordinate 384,656,965 downwards.
ATCTCGAGTTTCAAGACGTGTGTAAGTGCATATAGTAGGGTATCAACATTCAAATGTTTGGCTTCCAGAATATAAACTATTTTTCAGACTTATTTTTATTCTCAGATTAGTGACTTCCTTCATCTTACTAACCCTTGGGACAACAGCTCATAACTACTTATTACTAGTTCGTTTAAGAAAACTTCTAATTTTCTTGGTTTTCTTAAACTATTCCTATCTTTTGGATGTAATTTTTCACTTTCTACTCTTTTGTTATCAAATTTTTTTTTTTCTATATTTTTTAAAAGTTGTGCTTATGCAAAATATGATGCAAATTGATGTGTAAATAAGCACAAACTTCCCCCAAACCTGTTTACAGCAGTGTCCTCACTGATGTTATCCGTTAAGCTCAAAAACCTGTAGACTTGGGAGGAAATTATTAATGGGGGCAAGAATATATGAAAGTGAAAATTCTCCCCCAAACTTATTTTAGGCTCATAATTTTGTAAAAATCATTTTCTTTCAAGAGCCAAAATATCCTTCCCAAACATGAGTTAAACAATTTTAATCTTTTTTTTAAAAATCACACGAGGGGGTCAAGGTTATTGGTCAAAGTAAAGCCTTACAAAGACCAAAAGTCAACACCAACCATTCAAAAATTTTATCGATGAAGCACCAAGGTTGGTGGAAGAACATGTCACCTATGGACGTGAAGAAGTGGGGAGGTGACAAGAGGTGTAATGGAAAAAGATTGCGTCTCAATTTGGAGAGACGACACAGTGATGGTAATGATGGATTACTCGCATTATCATGATTGTCCAAAAGAAGGGGTGGAGGTCCAATTTCTTCATCTTGGAGTTGATTCATCTCAACACCCGTGTCTTGTAAAAATACGAGTTCATCAGTGAAAATTTTCTCAAAGCTTTCATCGATACCCCGAAGAATAATATCATCAGAAAAAATGGGGTGATCGTCAGACTCTATAAAAGGTTCCTCATCAGCGTTAGATGTTGACCCGGACAACTCGGTGGAAGATTCCGTGTCAAGCAACAACATATGGAAAGAGTCAGAATTATGAGGTTGATCAAATTCGCTGCTGTCGACATCCATTAATTCGACAGAACACACATGAGCATAGGGTTCGGAGGGTTCACTTCCCAACTTGTAAATGTTAAGCTCAATTGATTTGTTTCCAAAGGATAGGGTCATAGAGCCGTTTCTACAATTGATTACTGCGTTGGAAGTGGCAAAAAAGGGTCGACCGAGTATCACCGGGATTTGATTGCATGGGTTTGCTACAGATTGTGTATCTATAACGATAAAGTCCACAGGGAAGATGAATTCTCCGACTTTGATTAACACATCCTCTAGCTCACCCTTAGGTTGGGTGATAGATCGATCGGCCATCTGAAGAGTGCAATGCGCAGGTTTTAACTCTCCGATCCCTAATTGCTCATAAACAGAATACGGAAGCAAGTTTACACTAGCACCTAGATCGAGTAGAGCACGATTGATATTTTTACCCCCAATGGAAATAGAAATTGTAGGACTTCCGGGGTCCTTTCGTTTCTTGGGTAGTTGTTGTATAAAAGCAGTGCTCACATTACTCGCAAGGAAAACTTTTTTAGGTACTTGAACTTTTCTCTTCCTAGTGCACAAGTCCTTTAGGATTTTCGCATATGACGGAACTTGTTGAATAGCATCTAAGAGAGGAATGTTTATGTTAACTTGCTTAAAAATTTCCACAATCTTCTCCATTTGTGGACTTGGTCTGTTGCTCCTTAACCTGTTTGGATAATGTGCTTGATCAATAAGTTTTGGGTCCAACATTTGTGGAGAAGACTGTGGCGACGGATTCGATCCCAAAATTGGAGTGGGCATCGACCTAGATAGATTTGGCGAAATGGGCGAAGGGTTCGAGCCTTGGGGAAAACGGAGAATAGGCTCGGGTGAAGGTGGGAGACTAGACGAATTAGGGGAAGAAGAAGAAGAAGCTGGGGTATCATTGGTGTCACTATCATCGCATTGCTCACCCACTTGGTTATTCAGCACTTTTCCCGATCTTAACGTGGTAACAGCACTCACATTATAACTTTGTGAGTGGCCAGGATTAGGTATGGGTTGAGATGGGAGTTTCCCTTTCTCTCTCGCACTCATTGCGGCGTTTAACTGTGCGATTTGGTTTTCTAATGATTTAATACTCTCACCATGGGAGGCGGAGTTTTTCGTTATGGTATCAATAGAAGACCTCATCTCAGCCGAAATTTGCATGGATTATTTCATGAACATATCCAAAGTTTGTGCAAGTGAGTTGTCAATACCGGCCACTTGTGGTGTAGAAATGTTGGCCGGATTTTGGAAATTCTGTGACTGAAAGGGGGGCTGATTCTGTGGTTGTGGTTGTTGTGGAGGAGGTCTTTGATAATTGCTTTGTTGGTTTTGGTTCCAAGCAAAGTTAGGATGATTCCTCCATCCTTGATTGTACGTGGAAGAATAAGGGTCGTTTCTAGGTCGCTGCTGAAAAGCAGCATTAGCTTGAAACGATGCATTCATAGGACATTCTTCCGTTAAGTGTGAAGGATCCGAACAACAACCACAGACGGTCTTAGGAAGCGTAACCTGATTTAGGGAGAATGTTGAGAACTTGTTTTCAATAGTATCGAGTTTCTTCTGAATCGCTGCCATTTCGGCTTTTACTGCGATAGAAACATCGAGCTGGTGAATACCTCCCTTAGTTGAAGGTGGTCTTACGCTTTCCCACTGCAACGTGTGTTCAACAAGGTCTTCCAGATATTTCCACGCTTCACCATCATCTTTAGACATGAAATTGCATTGACACATTGTTTCAAGCATCTGCTTTGTCGCTGGATCAATGCCCTCATAAATAATTCGGCATAAATCCCATCTATTGATTCCATGATGAGGACATTGGACAAGCAGATCTTTGAAACGTTCAAAGCACTTCCAAAATGGTTCATTGGGAAGCTGGGTGAACTGGTTGATCTCGCTCCTAACACGTGCAGTCTTATGGTTTGGGTAAAAATTCTTAAGAAATGCTATGACAAATTCATCCTAATTAGTGATAGAGTGTGCGGCAGTATTGTAAAGCCATTTTTCTGCCAAGTCGCACAGTGTGAATGGGAGAAGACGTAAGCGCATAGCATCTAAAGTCAATTGTGAAGTACCCATCATTGCGCATACGTTTTCGAATTTGGTGATGAAAACGTACGCGTCTTCCGACTCAAGCCCGTGAAATTTGGGCAGCAGATTGATATAGTAGGGTTTAATCTCGAAATTATCCCCGTTAGGTGGTGGAAGAGATAGACAAGTAGGAAGAGGACCACGGATAGGATAGCATCTCTCTTAGAGAGAGGTGCGCGGTGGATTCTGCGCACCTTCGGGCGGTGGCAGTGTGGTGTTATAATCTGATGGAGTGCCGTCCATCTCGGTCGTGTGTGGTGGGGGAAAAGAAGATGAAGAAGTACCGACTTCAGCGTCGATAGCAGGAACGCGGACAAGACGGGCACTAGGATCCCGTGTCCAGCCGTGCATGCACTAAGCGGGTTTAGTGCAAGTGGCAGCGTGTGTGTGATTTAAAATTGGCTTGTTTTGAAAAAGTGGACTCAAGACAAATCTCCCTAAGATGCACAAGCAACCCTAGAACTAAGGTCACCTAGGTCCAGTCTCTAGACCGCTCCTAGACTTTCAACGGACAAGCCGCAGGATCAATCCTCTACCGCCTCCGTACTACCCTCGTAGCCAGATAAGTGCCAGGTAAGTGGGAAGGAACCACAGTAGTGGGCCTAATTAAAAACCACTAGCCTTTGACACACTTGCCTAGGCACTACAAAAAGTAATGCGGATAAACGATAGATTACCCACGACCTTCCTCTGTCCTTAATGAGCGCGACAGTCCTTAGAGTCTGGTATAGATATTTTTTAAATTATTGTAGGGTTGATGTAGATGCTCGGTTTGTGATTTGTGGGGCTTAGGAAGGGTGATGAAATCCCCACCTAATCTTGATTTGGTCTTTGCCCCTTAAAGTCCGTATTAAAATATGCAAAATAAAACCAATCACAAAACTTTTGCAAAAAGATTTTTGAGATGCGATATTTTGCAAAGAATCCTGCAGAAAATAGATTTTATTGGATTTTAGAGGAGAGAGAAAGAGTTAAGAAAGATACCAGAGAAATGTGAAACCTTAGATCTCCTGTTTCCTCAAGTCCGTGACTCCAGATTCCCTCGCAAAATTCACACACAAATCGTTAAATATGCAATTTGCAGTTTTGTTTTAATAATGATATGAATCGTCTAAGAATTCAACACAAATAGTAAGAATAAAAAATTACGCACGTATCCCCGGCAACGGCGCCATTTGATTGATTCGAAAAAAGGTGTGTTTGTAGTGTAACCGCAATCAGAATGGTGTCGCGTATAGCTAGACCGAGATGAGTACGGGTCGTCCTCTGGGAAACGTGAAACCTTTTACTTTTACTTTAGATGTGTTGAGAAAGAGAGGAGGGATAAAGAATTTTATAGAATGGTTTCTAGATCTACGTTAAACAAGAATGTAAAATATAGATCTAGATTATTTTAAAGATGTAATTAATATAATAAGAGGGCTTGTAGGGTTCGTTAGGATTTAGTAGTTATGGACGATTAATTAAAAGTTACCCTTTTTATCCATTAATAGATTTAGAACTAGAACGACAGTGATGCGTGTAGATTAGGGTTTCTGGAGGGAAAAGGAATCCCACTCTTAATCTTTATCTCGACACGGAACTCCGTTCATATCTAGCCTTTACCAAAACAATCATTAATCTAATCTCTAATCGCGGTCGGAACTAGCAAAGAATTGCTAGGGCGCCCGATTAGGATGTTAATGATTCTTTTGATAAAGTTCCTAAACTTTATAGGACTTAAAAAGGGTTTAATTATTTTCATCGTCCATTAGCCTACCCTAATCCTACGAACCCTAACAAGCGGAGAATTACTCGCGCATGTTGGGAAAAGAAGATGAAAAGATAGAGAGGGAAAACATAATGTAAGATGCAAAAACAATTAAATAAAATAACTACCTTTATTAATCGACTTGAACAAACTACACTTTAATCCGTAGAAAATGATTACAAACTAGTTGCTTCTCGATCTTTCCTAAGGAGGTAGTCGAACAGTCGATGATCAGCCTGGATGCGTGAGCGTCTGGGGCTTCGTGATCGCGTCGGCTTGATAACTTTTCCAAGAGGCTCTCGGTGCTCTTTTATAGTGCAAAGCCAGAATCTTCTTGTTGAAAACTTGGTAAAATTTATCATAGATTTATGCCAAAAAATCTCATTCTCTAACTCCCTGGAATTGCGGCGGATCCGCGGCCCAAGGGGGGTTTGGCCGCGGATCCGTGCTTGATGGTCGAGATCTCGTGACTGAAATTTTTGGGCTTGCATCTTTTGACATGTGGCAATCCTAGGCACCTTCAGAATCTGAAAATCTTTTCTCGGTTGCTTCCAGACTTGGTCTCCAAGTTTTGCTTCTTAATTTGGCAAGATTTTTTCAACAACTTGATTTGTTTGATAAATTCTGCATAACAACTTGGAAAATTCTGCACAATAATCTCAAATAATATTTAGTAGACTTAGTTCTATTAGGATTTGGTCAATAGATTTATTTGCATACATTTTTCTACCAAATGCTAATTAAAATATATTAACACATGGAAAATAGTGTTTTTACACATAAACCCTCATATGTATAATATATTATAATAAAGTCCTTTTTTTAAATATGAAAATGGTAGGAAAAATGTAATACAAATGTGCAGTTTTATCAACTGAACATATCTATAGGGTGAAATTAGGGTTTTGGAATTGAAAAATTGAATTAAAAATGATTAAAACTGAGATTAAGGATGAATTTTAATTCTCTGTTAAATTGCAGAGAAAACAAACAGATCAGGGATAGTGGGGTAGGCCAAAGAGTGTTGTGTGCAAAGCACGGGCCCATACCCTGCGGATGGCCTGCCGTCGCCAGCCCCAGAGCCGATGTCGCCAGTCCAAAAGAGGAGTTGGGGTTGGGATTTGTGCCATGTGTCCTCATCTGTATACACAACATTTTACACATATTTATTTTTTCTGTCTTTTCAGTTTTACATGTATTGCATGTGTAAACTTTTGGGCTTCCAAAAAGTTTAAAAGAAAAATTCAGAAAAAATATATATGGCTGATGGGATTCGAACACAGGGGCCATGTCACAGCGATGCAAAGCTTTACTAGTTAGCTACAAGTTGTTTCTTGCCGTTCTTAAACAAAAAATAACTTTTAAATTGTAGTCAGGCTTGCAAACTCCATTCTGTACATTTACTTTAAAAATTTTCGTACAGTAAAATTAGAGTCGTTACATTCTACCCTCTTTACAAAAATTTCGTTCTCGAAATTTACATTTACATAAGGACTAATTTACAAATAAGAAAGGGTATCTTGCACGCATGTCGTCTTCTCGCTCCCAAATTGATTCTCCTGGCAAATTTTTTCCCCACATCACTCGGACCAGGTTTACTTCCTTGTTCTTTAGTGACTTTACCTTTCAGTCCAGGATTTCAACGGATTGTTGCTCACAAGATAGATCTGTCTGTACAGTGAACTCGCAGTGATCAAGGATGTGGCTGGGGTCGCTCACATATCTTCGAAGCTGGGATATGTGGAACACGTTGTGCACTCCTTCTAATAAGGGTGGTAGTGCTAAACGATATGTCACTTCTCCGACTCGTTCGAGAATGTCGAACGGTCCAATATATCTCGGACTGAGACCCCTCTTGCCAAAGCGAATTACTCCACGGTTTGGAAAGATCTTTAAGAACACACGATCTCCCGGTTGGAACTCCAGGTGTCGACGCTTTGTATCAGTCCAGTGCTTCTGTCTGTCTTGGGCTATGCGCATTCTTTCCCTGATCATGCGAACTACTTCCACAGTTGCCACGATCATCTTGGGTCCAAGGAGTTCCCTATCTCCGATGTCGTCCCAACTTAGTGGTGAATTACACCTCCTTCCATAGAGCGCTACAAATGGTGCCATACCAATACTCGCTTGGTAGTTGTTGTTGTATGAAAACTCCACAAGATGTATGCGATCTTCTCGCGATCCTCCGAAGTCTAGCATACAATCTCTTAGCATGTCTTTTAGAATCTGCATTGTTCGCTCAGACTGTCCATCTATTTGGGGATGGTAAGCTGTGCTGAAGTTCAGACTCATTCCCAGGCTAGCTTGCAGACTCTGCCAAAACTGCGATCGAAATCCGGTGTCACGATCGGAGACGATGCAAACCGATACTCTATGTAATCTCACGATCTCCTGCATGAGTTCATGGGTATCAGAAATAGTACATCTTAAGGTTAAATCTTATATTAGATTCATGCTTACCTCCATGTACTTCTTTGCTAGTGTCTCAGTAGATTGACCAACTAGAAATGGGATGAAGTGAGCCGACTTGGTGAGTCGATCCATAATAACCCACATTGCATCGTTACGTTTCATGCTGCGAGGAAGTGCAGTCACGAAGTCTATGGTGATGTGTTGCCATTTCTATTCTGGGATAGGTAACGGTTGAAGTAGACCAACAGTTCTGTGATGTTCAGCCTTTACTTGCTGACACACCAAGCACTTGGCTACGCTTCTGGCTACTTCACGCTTCATTCCATGCCACCAGTAATGTTGTCGTAGATCTTTGTACATCTTTGTACCACCAGGGTGTACTGAGTACGGAGAGCTGTGAGCTTCTTTCATCAACTCTTCCCGAACAAAACCTTGTGGCACACAAAACCTGCTTCCATATCTCAAAGATTCGTCTTCGTGGATGATGAAATCTGTTCACAGTCCACTTTCTACTTGTTCTCGGATCTTTTACAGCTTGGCATCACTTGCTTGTGCTGCTTTGATCTGATTGACAATGGTAGACTGAACTTGTAAGTTCATCAAATACGAAGCGTTACCTGACATAACCACTTCTATATCCATCCCGTGCAATTCCTACTGAAGCTTCCACTGTGCGGTGAGATTCATTGATAGTGGTTGGCGACTAAGTGCATCAGGAACTACATTCACCTTCCCTGGATGATATTGTAGGTTGATGTCGAAATCCGACATGAGTTCTAGCCATCTTCTCTGCCCCATATTCAGTTCCTTCTGAGTAAACACATACTTCAGACTTTTGTGGTCCGTGTATATATTCACTCGTTCTCCAAGAAGATAATGGCGCCAAATCTTAAGTGCAAAGATAACGGCTGCCAACTCCAAGTCATATGTTGGATAGTTGCGCTCATGTATCTTCAACTGTCTTGATGCAAATGCTACAACTTTTCCATGCTGGTGTAGAACACATCCTAATCCCTTACCTGATGCATCGCAATGCACAACGAAACCTCCAGATTGATCCGGTATTACGAGAATAGGTGCTGATGTCAATCTTGACTTGAGTTCTACAAAACCTTGTTCACATGCTTCTGACCACACGAATGCTTCATCTTTACGTGTGAGCTTGGTCAGGGGTGTTGCAATCTTTGAGAACCCTTCAATGAATCTTCAGTAGTATCCTGCTAAACCTAAGAAACTTCGAATATTCTTCACCGTCTTTGGTGTCGGCCATTCGCTGACAGCTGATACCTTAGCTGGATCTACTGAGATTCCTTCACCCGAAACAATGTGCCCGAGAAATCTGACTTGATCTACCCAAAATTCGCACTTGCTGTATTTGGCATATAGTTGATACCGTCGCAATGTCTCCAGGACAATCCGCAAATGCTCAACGTGCTCTTTCCGATTCTTTGAATACACCAGGATGTCGTCGATGAAAATAACAACAAACATGTCTAGGTACTCTCGAAAACCAGGTTTATCAGATTCATGAAAATAACAGGTGCATTGGTCATTCCAAATGGAATCACGAGAAACTCTTAATGACCATAGCGAGTCCTGAATGCCGTCTTCAGAATATCAGACTCTTTGACCTTCACCTGATGATAACCTGAACGAAGATTTAGCTTTGAGAAAACACAAGACCCACTTAGCTAATCGAACAGATCGTCGATGCACGGTAGTGGATACTTGTTCTTAATCGTCACTTCGTTCAGGGCTCGGTAGTCTATACACATTCTGTATGATCCTTCTTTCTTCTTCACGAGCTAAACTAAAGATCCCCAACTGGAAGTACTGGGACGAATCCATCCTTTCTTCAAAAGTTCGTCCAATCGAGTACGGATCTCCTTCAATCCTTCAGGGCTTAACTGATATGGTGCTTTGATCACCAGTTGCGCACCAGGTACTAAGTCAATATTGAATTCAAGAGCTCGATCGAGAGGCAAACCTGAGATGTCTTCAGGGAATACATTCTCAAACTCTCGAACTACCACTGGCTTGTCTTCTTCCGCTTGTATTGTTGAAATCACTGCCTTCCTTGGTTTAGCCTTGTAAGTGCTAGGTTCCAGGGTATGGTCTCCACTCTTGAAATAAAAGACCGGATGATCTGGTATCTCGAACACTACCCTCCTTTGATGACAGTCGATGGTAGCGATGAAAGTTCCTAGCCAGTCCATTTCCAAGACTACGTCGAAGTTCGGTATGTCCAGCACCTTGAAGTCCACATAAAATTCTTTGCTATAGACAACTACTGGACACAGATCGTATCTCATAATTGCCTTCAGAACGCCGTTCCCCGAACTGACATTCCAGCTGGATACGAACGGTTTAACTAGAATCGCATGAGTTTGGACGAACCGTTGCGACATAAAGCAACGTGATGCTCCAGTATCGAAGAGTGCTAAAGCGGGTAGAGATGCTACTAAGATTGTACCTAAGTTGTGTGGGATATGTTTAGCTATAGAAAGAAAAATATACTGATGTATAAGGGTTGAAAGTATACGTGACGGGCTGCGACGTATTTACTCAGAAGTAAACACGTTAAGCGTAAATAAGCAATATAAAAGAATACACAAGAATAAAAAGAGATGTAATAATAACAGCAACTTTTATTAACATTCTTTCTTTATATATAACTGAAAAGAAAAGTACAATGATAGAAAGCGATGCCTAAACAGTGGCATATGAACTGAAAAGAAAATAAGTACAAGTAAAATCCTGGAAGTCGACTCCTCTGTGAACTGCTCTAAATCGTCTTGACTGGGCTCGGTCTCCTGAGAGTCGGGTCCTCCTGACGAACATTCCAAAGAAAGAAGAGACAGGAATGTCGTCAGCGAACTAGCGCTCGGTAAGTCCCAAAAGATAGAATGGAATAGACAAGTAAAGAGAATAGAACTGATAAATTATCTGTTTGTTATGCTAACGTAGTTGTTTGTAGCTTGGTACAGAATGTATCAGTGTATATGAGAGTAGTCCAACTATCCCGTGGACTTTGGTAACATGTAAGTATAAGGCCCCATCAAAACCCACGGGACAACGGCACAGGATGTTCATGTAGGTGTCTTTTAGTGTCCATCATCGTGCCACTTTTAACATATTCCGTACCAGTCTACCCCTGTTCCCTTCCGAACGACGGCGCGACTGGCGTCTAGCCTGAAATTCGGGGCAGATGCTAATTGGTGCTATCCGTCCACCTCTCCGAAGATTCCAAGTTGATTTATGGCACCGTATATCGAAGGTTTGACCGGATGCGTCCGATGTAACAGACTTCGTCAGATTCCCCCTCGCTTGAGAGGTTTTTGATTGTGGGGACACTCTTCCCTGCAGGCACAAGCCCCTGCAGTTAATTACGCTACCGCATCGCGGTAACAACTTTCTCCTTCTCCAGATGGTCACTTCGTGTCGTGTGTGTTTGTTTTGTGTTTTGTTGCCCGTGGATTGTATACAGAGACTGAGTTATGTCGTCGCCCGTAGGGCGTGGACTAGTCCAAATCCGTATTATCTTAGATTTGGGTTTGGTGGTTTGGGTTTAAGGATACGTTAGCCTCATTTGAGACTAAGATCGACTTAAACGTTTGTTAATGATACGTTAGTCTAGCTTTTAGACTAAGATCAACTTAACGGGATCGTTTAGATCCAACAAGAGAGCAATGAAAGGGGGGCTCTGTTGTTTAGTTTAGTGGCGTTACGGTCGGTAGGTAGTTTAAGGACATTGCGGTCCATGGGTAGTTTAAGGACATTGCGGTCCAATGTTAGTTTTAAGACATCGTGGTCAAGGTTAAGGACCTCATAGTCCGTGGATTTAGGGACTCCACAGTCCGTAGTTAGTTTTAAGACATCCCGGTCAAGGTTAAGGACCTCAGAGTCCGTGGATTTAGAGACTCCACAGTCCGATATTAGTTTTAAGACATCACGGTCAAGGTTAAGGACCTCATAGTCCATGGATTTAGGGACTCCACAGTCCGATGTTAGTTTTAAGACATCACGGTCAAGGTTAAGGACCTCATAGTCCATGAGTTTAAGGACCCCACAGTCCGTGTCAATGTGTGGTCGTCGGGATCCGTCACCTCTTTGAAGACGTTGAGGAATTACAACGCCAAGTATCAAAGGAGTGAAGAGATGTACCCTTGAACCGGGGTGGATTAAATAGTCTTTGGCCCAATTTTGGATCAAGACCAATTAATTATGTTATGAGCCCATTAGCCCAGTTAAGTCTGAATTGAGGACTTACGGCCATCTTGGGCTAAGTCCAATCATGTTTGGGATATTGGCCCTCTGTTGGTCCATTAGAGGAGAGGCTTTGCCTCTGGCCATTAGCCAATTGGGCTAACGTTAATTCAGCAGTGTTGAACACTGGGATCAAATTAGTGTTTTAACACTAAAAGACAGTTGGTGTTAAACACCAGCAATAGGGGGTTCAAATTAGTGTTAAACACTAGAGCAAATCAGTGTCAAACACTAGCAGCAGAGGCTTCAAATTAGTGTTAAACACTAAGAAATTCAGTGTTAAACACTGCAAATAAAGTTCTTTGATTAGTGTTGAACACTAAGGCCAAACAGTGTTTTAACACTGGATAGGTTCCAATTTTAGTGTTAAACACTGAGGCAAGAGGGGTCACGTGGTAGCACGTGAGGGTGCCCTCCCTTCATTTGTTCTGCTGAGAATATCGCATCTTTTGGAGCATCACGTGCCATCACGTGACGGGCATTTAAATGCTTGTATGTTAAAGCTTCTGCCAAAGGTCACGTGGGTCACGTGGGGCACTGCCTCAAAGGGCCTTTTCTGTGGATATTTTCGGGGGTCACGTGGTGGCACGTGACCCTGCCTCTTTGTATGTTTTTTTAGAAGATCTGTTAATCCTCTTTTAAGAATTAAATTCTTCGTAGGGTTGAACCCTAACGATAAATTTAAGAGGAATTAAATTCCTATTCCCTTCTAAAGATTTATATTCTGGGGTAGAGTTGAACTCTGAATTTTCTGTAGGAATTAAATTCCTCATATATGTGAAGAACTGAATTCCATCATATGGTTAAACCCTAATAAAAGCTTTAAAGGAATTAAATTCCCACTCTCTTTTAGAGAGGTATTCTGAGGAATGAGATTCTGTCATAGGGTGAAACCCTAATTTCTTCTTTCTTAAGGGAATTAAATTCCTGTTATTTTGCTAGGGTTGAACCCTGATTCTGTTCATTCTGAAGGAATTAAATTCCCATAACATAGGGTTAAACCCTAATTTTATTTTAAAGGAATTAAATTCCTATAGTTCTGTGAGAATTAAATTCTCAAGCTTTCATTCCCTCTTTATGCCTGGGATCTGTATGGCAGGATCTCAACCCAATGAGAATTAAATTCTCAATTCAAGGGGAGATGTGCACTTTACAGATCCTCCACCAAAGAGAGAACTATGTTCTTCTGTTTTATATCAGAGTTAAACTCTATTGAGAATTAAATTCTCTCTTTCTTTCAAAAAGCCTTTCCTTTCTTACCTAGGGTTTTCTTTTTGCAGAAGATCCAAATTCCTCCAAAGTATCAAGGCTCTCTTTCTTTTTTCTCCCTCTGCATCTATCTCCCCCTCTGTGTGTCTCTTGGCTCCTATTTATAGGAGAAGCAACCGAATCAATTAGTTTTTTGATGAATCTTTCATCGAGAGATTTGATTTGTATTCACCATTCGTTTGGGCCTTTGGATTATTAGGTGAATTTTATTCACCATTGGATTTTAAATCCAGAGATTTTCCTTTGTTATTTCGGTTAGATTTTAAGGGGAGATCTTTCCGAATTCAAGATTTTTCCATAGATAGGTGATATTTAAGAATCTTTAAATTTTTAATTCGATCGGTTCCAAATAATCATTTTCCTTTGGAAAGATTTGAGAGATATTTTCTCAGAATTTAATTCTGTTAACAGATAGGCTTTGAAAGCCGGTTACGTGTGGCCACGTGACCCCTGGTCACGTGTGGGCACGTGACCCCTTGGAACGAGCCCTCTTCTTTCTTTTTGCTCTCTGCCTTCTGGTCGCTGCTTAGCTGTCACGTGCCACCATGTGACCCCTGGTCACGTGTGAGCACGTGACCCTCGTCTGGAGCCTTTTTCTTGATTTAATCAGAGAACTGTTGTGCCTTTGCCGCTGCTTTTAAATGTCACGTGCCGACACGTGACCCTGGTCACGTAGGAGCACGTGGCCCTTTCTGAAGCTCTTTTCTTTGATGTAGTCGGGAAACTGAATCTGCCTTGCCGATGCTTTTAGATGTCACGTGCCAACACGTGACTGCTGGTCACGTGTGAGCACGTGACCCTTTTCTGAAGCCTCTTCCGTAGGCTTTCCTGATTTTAAATCAGGAAACAAATGCCCCCACAGCGTTGTTCTCACGTGTCTGCACGTGAGTGCAACGCTGTCATCTTTTGTGACCGTTGGATTCCTCTAGGGATTTGGGGAGATGAAACGTTTCTATCACCTCCTATAAATATTGGGGTCATTTCAGAGAAGCCTCCACTTTGTTCATCTTCTTCCTTGCAAACTTTCTTCTTTTGAGAATTTAATTCTCTTTTCCTAGAGCTTAGTTCTCTGCCTTGAAAATCTTTCAGAGTTTAACTCTGTTCGAAGAGACTTTTCTCTTTAGGTAATGCTCTCATACGAACGAAGAACTCTCACATTACTCTGGATTTTAAATCCAAAACAGAGGTTTTTACCCTTTTTTAACAAAGAACCCATTTTTCTTCGAGTTTCTTAACCAAAATACGAAACCATTTAACCTGCAACAGTAGATTTCTTAGGGTTCATATGATGATCCATGGAGTTTAACTCCGTTCACAGAAAAGGCTTTTGTGGAATTTAATTCCCTTTTCTTAATAAGGAATTTAATTCCTGTGAAGAACTCGGTTTCTTCCCATGGGGGCTCCTTAGGGTCTCCTTACCCTAGGTTGTCCTTCTGTAATCAATGCAACAGAAGCTTTATAACAATTCTCATGGCCTTTATTTCAGGTATTATGGATGCTCATATGTATGGTCTTGACGAAATCATTTCCTATGGGAACATTCGTGCACTGGGCCGCAGTCAGAACCAGGAGTTCACCAATGCTCAATGCGCCGAGATCATGAGCCGCTTTGGCGAGTACAACCATCGGCTACTCCCCCGTCGCTCTTCTCTTTTGAGACTCATCGTGCTGGCAATTTGGGAGGCGCTTCCTCTCTTCTGCGCCGGTGTACCGCTCAGGGCATTGGACGCTGCCGAGGACAAGATACATTCGGTGTACTTGATGAGCTTGATCTCAAAGAGGAGGCGAGATCACCTCATTGATCTCTTGCACCAAGCCTTTCAGCAGTCAGCCATACTTGCCGCCTATCGGAGGGTGGAGGACATTCGCGAGGACCCCGACGCTTGTGATCGTGAGAGAAAACATACTCGGGAGGTTCGAAATGCTTGGAGGATCTTGGACAAAGTTAAGCTTGAGTTTCTCAATCCGTGCCCCGCGTCTGAAGTCTTACCATTGCAAATGTGTTCTCTTTATTTTGTATGACCTTCTTGAAGTATGAATGATAAGTTCTATTACGTCTTTGTTTGTTTGCATGCCTTTCTGTGGGATTTTATCATTTCACTATTGTTGTTGCTGATGCTTTTAATATGCATGGTGCTATTCCATTTTTAGTGCACGTCAAGTTTGGGGCTCACGTGTTCTGCACGTGGGGTCCTTTGGTGGGACTGTTCAAAATTTTTCCATGCCACATTTTTAGTGCACAATATCAGATGTAGAAAAGGAGCCTTGGAAATAGTTCCACTCCCCTGATTTTCGATGCCTTTCCTTTTTTTTTTTGGCCTTGGAAATAGCTTCATCATGCAAGATTTTCCGCGCTCAACACTTAATGCGCTTCTTTATATCTGAGGCTATAGCCTTCTTTTCCCTTCACAGAGAGACTTATATTTTTCTTTCTTATTTTGGTGTAATTTGTCTTGAGAAACAACCAAGCGCCATGGCCTGCAATCGCCCTCATGCTCGTCGGCAGCCATGGGAAGTTCCTATCGAGGAGATGATCGCCCACTTTGCTGCCCGGTTGGTGGATCCACTCCTTACTGACGACGAATGCGACTCGACAATGTATGAACTCTCGATCCGTAGGGGATCCCCCCTTCCGATAGGGTCCCTCTGGCTCCGGATGATTCTCGCAGCCGTGCTTGCCGACATCCCTCCTCACCCGGCGGAGATGACCCTGGCGATGCTTGACGCGGCTGAAGAAAAGCTCGATGGCTTTCACGAAGCGTGCCTGATTACTTAGGCTTTGAAGGATTGCTCAATTCATCTGCTGAGCCAGATAAAGGCCCGGCGAGCTATTATGTCTGCTTTCGCAGACGAACATGGCGCCAATCGATGGGTAGCGACTCCTCGCGAGAACCGTCGCTTTGATGTGCTGGAGAAAGCAGAGAGAGAGATGGAGAATTTTGTCCTCTGCTTTGTTAACCCTTGTGCCATTGATCCCGTGTTTGGTGACCTTTTCCCGTTAGCGTAGCATTTTTAAATTAGTCCTTCTTTTTGTATGCTTTATGTTGAACTTCCATGTAGGCTCGGTACTCGTATGTATGTTTTCGCTTGCATGAATAAACTTTGTGTTCTTTTTATGAAAACTTCCTTTAATTATCAACACTGTCATCATGTCGCATGCACATTAAAGCTTCGAATTTTATTTCTTTTTCGGATGTTCATATGATTGCGAACACATGCTCGATAAGATAAACATCGGAAATTTTCTTGTTGCTTTTCATACCAGGTGATGTGAGCGCATTTTAGACCGATTATTGCTGTCGACCAGAAGCCCATTTATATGGCCTTGAGCGTGCATGTCCCGTTTCCAAGGTTGCGGTCGCGAAAGTGAGCTTACATGGCCTGATAGGGCGACACGTGGCGAACATATTGTTGTGCGAGAAAAGGGGCTCGGCCGTAAATTCTCGGAGAGGGAGCTGGCTTTTAAGGCGCTGAGCGAGCTTCGCACTACTCTTACCGCCAAGGCCAACAAAGCATATGAACTCTGGCAGGTGCTTCAGGAGTCCATCAAAGAGGTGGTGGCTCTCGATAAAGCTGCCACGTTCACTCGTGAAAGGGTCGAGGCTCATAAAGCCACCGAGAAAAAGCTTGAAGCTCGGCTTGCTTCGTATCGGGCTCAGCAAGCTCAGGCGGAGGCTCGTCTTCTGGAGATCTTGCATCATGAAGCCATGGCTCAGCAACAAAACGATGAGCTGGTAAAATTACTGCACCGCCCGCCGGCTTGAGGACTTGTATCTTTTCCCTTTTTTTTGTACATACTCATGGATGGGAGTATCTTCTTTTTGTTACTTTCTTGAATTGTACTTTGTATCCATTTTGGTTTATGAATAAAAGATACGTTTTTCTTCTCAATGATGCGTCTCCTTTTTGTTGAATGTGTTCTGCGGACAATTTATCTTGATCTCCTTGCAGGGCAGCGATGGCTTAGGATTCAGGGTTAAGGTCTGCTTCCTAAGACTTTTGCACTTTATGAGCCACGAGGGTCTCATAAAGAGTTTTTTCTCCCCATGGGTCGAGAGGACCCCATAGGTGTAAGTTCTTCTTAAGAATCATGAGGATTCTTAAGCGGGTTGTCCCTTGAGAGTCGTAAGGATCTCACAAGAGAGTTTTTTCTTCCTTACAGGTCGTGAGGACCTGCAAGTGCTGGATGTGGTCACCCTTATTCGTGTTTCACGGAGTCAGGGGTTTCTCGAGGCATCGTAGTTTAAAGACGTCGCGGTCAAGGTTAAGGACCTCATAGTCCGTGGATTTAAGGACTCCACAGTCCGATGTTAGTTTTAAGACATCACGGTCAAGGTTAAGGACCTCATAGTCCGTGGATTTAGGGACTCTACAGTCCGATGTTAGTTTTAAGACATCACGGTCAAGGTTAAGGACCTCATAGTCCGTGGATTTAGGGACTCCACAGTCCGATGTTAGTTTTAAGACATCACGGTCAAGGTTAAGGACCTCATAGTCCGTGGATTTAGGGACTCCACAGTCCGATGTTAGTTTTAAGACATCTCGGTCAAGGTTAAGGACCTCATAGTCCGTGGATTTAGGGACTCCACAGTCCGATGTTAGTTTTAAGACATCACGGTCAAGGTTAAGGACCTCATAGTCCGTGGATTTAGGGACTCCACAATCTGACGTTAGTTTTAAGACATCACGGTCAAGGTTAAGGACCTCATAGTCCGTGGATTTAGGGACTCCACAGTCCGACGTTAGTTTTAAGACATCACGGTCAAGGTTAAGGACCTCATAGTCCGTGGATTTAGGGACTCCACAGTCCGACGTTAGTTTTAAGACATCACGGTCAAGGTTAAGGACCTCATAGTCCGTGGATTTAGGTGTTAGTTTTAAGACATCACGGTCAAGGTTAAGGACCTCATAGTCCGTGGATTTAGGGACTCCACAGTCCGATGTTAGTTTTAAGACATCACGGTCAAGGTTAAGGACCTCATAGTCCGTGGATTTAGGGACTCCACAGTCCGATGTTAGTTTTAAGACATCACGGTCAAGGTGAAGGACCTCATAGTCCGTGGATTTAGGGACTCCACAGTCCGATGTTAGTTTTAAAACATCACGGTCAAGGTTAAGGACCTCATAGTCCGTAGATTTAGGGACTCCACAGTCCGATGTTAGTTTTAAGACATCACGGTCAAGGTTAAGGACCTCATAGTCCGTGGATTTAGGGACTCCACAGTCCGACGTTAGTTTTAAGACATCACGGTCAAGGTTAAGGAACTCATAGTCCGTGGATTTAAGGACTCCACAGTCCGATGTTTGGTTGCAGGGACCCGTCACCTCTTTGAAGACGTTGAGGAATTACAACGCCAGGTATCAAAGGAGTGAAGAGATGTACCCTTAAACCAAGGTAGAATCAGTACAGAATCAGGGTGGTTGATTGTTAGTTTTAAGACATTACGGTCGAGGTTAAGGACATCATAGTCCGTGGATTTTAAGGACTCCACAGTCCGGTATTTGCTCTGGATACTTCACACGGGTTCATTGCCGTGCTTGGCGAGGACCAGGCTCCGCTCTGGGCGTTTTCCGCGGGGTCAAAGAGTGACGTTATTCGCGTTCCACGTAACCAGGAATTTTGCACTAGATGCTTCACACGGGTTCACTGCCATGCTCGGCGAGGACCAGGCTCCGCTCTGGATTCTTCATACGGGTTCATTGCCGTGCTCTGCGAGGACCAGGATCCGCTCTGGACGTTTTCCACGGGGTCAAAGAGTGACGTTATCCGCGTTCCACATGACCAGGAATTTTGCACTAGATGCTTCACACGGGTTCACTGCCGTGTTCGGCGAGGACTAGGCTCCGCTCTGGATGCTTCACACGGGTTCACTGCCGTGCTCTGCGAGGACCAGGATCCGCTCTGGACGTTTTCCACGGGGTCAAAGAGTGACGTTATCTGCGTTCCACGTAGCCAGGAATTTTGCACTAGATGCTTCACACGGGTTCACTGCAGTGCTCGGCGAGGACTAGGCTCCACTCTGGATGCTTCACATGGGTTCACTACCGTGCTCTGCGAGGACCAGGATCCATTCTGGATGTTTTCCACGGGGTCAAAGAGTGACGTTATCCGCGTTCCACGTAACCAGGAATTTTGCACTAGATGCTTCACACGGGTTCACTGCCGTGCTCAGCGAGGACTAGGCTCCGCTCTGGATGCTTCACACGGGTTCACTGCCGTGCTCTGTGAGGACCAGGATCCGCTCTGGACGTTTTCCATGGGGTCAAAGAGTGACGTTATCCGCGTTCCACGTAACCAGGAATTTTGCACTAGATGCTTCACACGGGTTCACTGCCGTGCTCGGCGAGGACTAGGCTCCGCTCCGGATGCTTCACACGGGTTCACTGCCGTGCTCTGTGAGGAAAAGGATCCACTCTGGACGTTTTCCACGGGGTCAAAGAGTGACGTTATCCGCGTTCCACGTAACCAGGAATTTTGCACTAGATGCTTCACACGGGTTCACTGCCGTGCTCGGCGAGGACTAGGCTCCGCTCTGGATACTTCACACGGGTTCACTGCCGTGCTCTGCGAGGACCAGGATCCGCTCTGGACGTTTTCCATGGGGTCAAAAATTGACGTTATCCGCGTTCCACGTAACCAGGAATTTTGCTGATTGTATTCGCATTTCACGGAGTTGGGATTTGACTTTTCGGTGGTCAGGATATCGCCGAGCCATGGACTTGGGAGTTGCCGCTGTTCCATTTCGCTTGAAGTCGTGTTCGTTGTTACGAGACGAATGCTGAGATGATCTCTAAGTCATTCACGGCCTGTCGAGATTTTGCTTCTTCTTATGATGAAACTTGGAGGAGAGGTATGATCCTCTTTTTGTTTACGCCCTTGGATTGTATACAGCGTGTGATGGAACATCACCTGTAGGGCATAAATTGAAACTTTTCTTTTATATTTTATTTCTTTTTCCGCGATGCTCTATCATTTCAGCTTTTATATCGCGGAGGTCGCGATTGCCCTATCATTTCGGCTATTTTTCGCGGTGCCCAATCATTTCGGCTATTATTTTATTTTTACTCGCTGCTTTTTATTGCGAGTCGCCCCATCATTTCGGCTATTTTTCATGCATACATTTTTACTTGCTGCTTTTTATTGCAAGTTGCCCCATCATTTCGGCTATTTCGTATGCATGTGTGGCTCGCTAGCTTTTTCGCTGCAAGTTTGGATTTTAGACACCGATTTCGGCATCAGCACCGCTACAACTGGGATGTTGCCAGGAGCGAATCATCATTTGCCTCTATCGATGTTGAACAAAGGTGGCTTAGTAAACAGGGTTAAGGGTCCTGTCGACCAAGGCATTTGACTTCATAAGCCGTAAGGGTCTCACGAAGGTATTTCTCCCTACAAGTCGTGAGGATCTCGTAGGTGTATTTTCTCCCTAGGAATCGTGAGGATTCCTAAGTGTATGTTCCTCTGCAAGTCGTAAGGATCCTACAAGAGGGCTTTCTCCTTCTAGGTCGAGTGGACCTACAAGAGTTGCTCACTATATGGACATATCCTTAGCCACGGATGGGACTTTGTTAGGGAAATATTTATGCGTGCCTGTGGATTGTATACAAGGGTCAATATGAGCCGCTTGTAGGGCAGTGTCGAAGGTTGTGGGGGTTTGCTTAAGCACAGGTTCAGGTCTCTGTAACTTAAGGCTTTCAAATCTTACGAGCCGTGAGGGTCCCATAAGTGAGTTCTCCTTACGAGTCGTGAGGATCTCGCAAGTGTAATTTCTCCTTAGGAATCGTGAGGACTCCTAAGTGTGTTGCTCCCTTATGAGTCGTAAGGATCTCACGCGGGTGGTTTCTCCTTGCAAGATCGTGAGGATCTCGCAAGTGTCCTTTAACGAGGTTGCGCCCTTTCAAGTTTTCACAAACACTCGCCGGTAGTCCTGCTGTTTTTACCCACGGAGCCCTTTCGGGTTTTCATCCGTGCCCCTTTTGCTTATGGACATACCGTTTTTTTAATTCTTTTTCTCTTATTTTTTACAAGATCGCGCCCTTTCGGGTTTTCACGAACACTTGCCGGTAGTCCTGCTGTTTTTACTCACGGAGCCCTTTCGGGTTTTCATCCGTGCCCATTTTGCTTATGGACGTACCGTTTTTTTTGTTTTTTTTTAATTTATATTTTTTTCTCTTTTTTTTTATTCATCTTGTCAGCCTAAGGATGCTGCGGTAGTAGTTTAAGGACGTTTCGGTCCATCGTTAGTTTAAGAACGTTTCGGTCCATCGTTAGTTTAAGGACGTTTCGGTCCATTCAGGGGAAGGCCGGCTACTGCTTATAAAGTCTGATCTTAGGAAGATAGCGAGCGGACATAGTCGTCGTCATCTATCATTGACCTAGGCTGTGGCTCATTAAGCGTAGTATTTCTTTAGGAAGCGGCCGTTTATTGGCCTGAAGGGCCTTTCACCGTGCATGTCCATGAGTAGATAGGCTCCACCCTGATAGACTTTGTCTATGATGTACGGGCCTTCATAGTTCGGCTCAAATTTTCCCCGCTTGGCACGATTGGGGATCATAGGTCTTTTGACCACTAGTACGAGTTCGCCTTGGCGGAATGTCCTCGGCCTGGTCAATCTTTCGTATGAGCGCGTCATCTTTGCTTTGTAGGCCTCTAGATTTTGTTGCGCCATGAGCCGGGTTTCATCGAGGGCATCAAGCTCCTCAAGCCGAAGGTGAGCATTTTCTTCGTCCGTCAGCTCGTAGTGGACTGCCACTCGTAGAGAGGGTAACTCTATCTCGAGGGGGAGCACTGCTTCCGTCCCAAATACCAACGCGTACGGCGTTGTGTTTGTGGCCGTCTTGAACGTAGTTCGATAGGCCCAAAAGGCCTCTTGCAGCCTCTCGTGCCAGTCTTTCTTATTTCGGGACATCGTCTTTTTTATGATCTTCGTCAGGGTCTTGTTGAAGGCTTCAGCTAGACCATTAGCTCGCGGATTGTAAACTGAAGAATATCTCCAGTCTATATTGTGCTGCTGCGCGAAGCGGCTAATCTTATGGCTTCTGTAGGCTGGCCCGTTATCGGAGATAATCCGCCGTGGAGTTCCAAACCGATAAATGACGTGCGTCTTGAAAAAGTGGAGGATATTCTTCGTCCTCACTTCCCTCAGCGGTACTGCTTCTGCCCATTTGGAGAAGTAATCAGTTGTTGCCAGGATGAAACGATGTCCCCGGGACGATGCTAGTTCGATGGGGCCGACTATGTCAGTCCCCCACATTTCGAATGGCCAGCTAGCCACCGTCGGATGTAGTGGATTCGGATGCTGGTGGATGAAATCCCCGTGAATTTGGCATGAGTGGCATTGCTTCGCATATTCGAGGTAGTCCTGGATCATCGTGGGCTAGTAGTAACCCATCCGTTTAATTTTTAACTTCATCTTCGGGCCTGCTTGATGAGAACCACAGATTCCGTCATGAACCTCTTGAACGACTCTTTCTGCTTCGTCAGGTCCTAAACATCTCAGCCATAGAGAATCAAACGACCTCTTATACAGAGTATCATTGACGAAAGCGGAAGATAGGGCTCGTTTCATGAGCTGATGTCTTGAGGACGCTTCTTCGGGGATTCGGTGGGACTTAAACTAGTCTATGAAGACTTCCCTCCAGTCCTCAGCCTTCTCACGGTCTTTTATTTGTAGGTTGTCTGCTCAGTCGCTCCTTTTTCTTTGTATGACTCGGGAGATATTTCTGCCGGGGCGAGCACTCGACGACTTTGTACCATGATTTTGACGTCATCGAGGTTCTCGTCAGCCAGTTCTTTAGCGAGCTTAGCTAACGCGTCTGCTTTGCTATTTTCCACACGTGGTATGCTTTCTAAAGTGTAGGAGGGAATTTGGGTCAATAGTTGTTGCACCTTTTCGCCGTACTTCACCAACTCTGGTTTGCACGTTTGGTAGTCACCATGTCACGCCCCGCTTCCCAGAGTACGCAAGATTTGGGCACGTGACATAGCCAACCATGCTACCTGTGGGTAGGAAGTATCCATCCACAGTCACATTACGGTTGTAAAGATATCAAGAACAGTAAAATAAACTAAACTAATACATGTCCAAATCCATAATAACAAGAATCAATAAACAATAAGTGCGGAAGCTAATGATCCAATACAATGAATAAACAGTATGTCCCATAATGCGGGCTCACATCTGGAAATGAAATGACATAAATAAACTAAACTCTAAAGAACTCACAGTTCAGCCTGCTGGCTGAAGTACTCCTGCTCGGTCGACGTCAAGGGCACGGAATCTGGGCCATGCAAAACCCAGACGTCAGCGCGTCATGATATCAAGTATATAGCATAAACATGGTAATAAACAATGCAAGCATGAACATGAATAAAGCAGCAATAAGAAGTAACAAGCAGGGTAACGTGCAGTAGTGACTAAACTGTCCTATCAGGTTTTCTACTCTATAGTCTTTGAAACCAATTGATTAATCGTCGATGTAACTCAATAGTATCCCGTGCGTGCCCGGGACCACGGTCATGATTCTCGGGGCTGAATCCGAGACGTGCCGCTAAGCAGTAAAAGGTAGTAGGATAGATGAGTGATGTCAGCATCAACACTCCGGAGCTGGCCAAGCCCGTAAGACTGATCAGAACAATGTATCGAACTGTTGAGTTACAAGTCGGTTTCACCTTTGATTTCCCCATACCCCCAAACTATGTATGTCAGTCAGGTATTCAGTAGTCAAGGACTAATGCCAACACAAGTCAAGTAAAGGTAGGTCTGTCTGGATCGACAGCAGGAATGGTTAGGTCTGTCGACATTAGGCACGAGATCAGGAACAAGTAATGTCGTGGTACAACGGGATGAGTCGGTAAGTATGTATATGTCAGGTGTAGCAGGGTCAGGCCAATATGTCGTGCAATCGGTAAGTGCTCACAACAGGTACACAATCAATAATGAACAGTAGCAGGAAACAGTAAATAACAATATTAATCTAGGTAAACACAGTGATGTTTCGTATTCTCTTATTAATCCGGTTCACGCACCCTTGAGGTGCAAAAGCCACAAGACGAACAATATCGATAATATACGTAATGGAGTTACATGAATCTGAACTAAGCACAATAATTGTCTCATGAATGATTTTAACAAATGAATTAGGAATGATCTACTTGGTTTGATTAGTTAAGTATGAATTAATAGCAGACCGGTTAAAGCGAGCAATGATTTCATTGATTTAAGGTTACGGATAATCGTGGCTAGCAATTCTAAGTTATAAAAGGTATCGATGTTATATTAGTTGTGTGGTTATAGTATGATGATTAAGTTGTAGCATGTTAAGCAAGTATTCGGATACTTGCTTCGGCGGTTCCGCAAACCGAAACACGGATGCGATGTCGGCAGAAACTGCGATATGGAAGCACGGGCCACAGATCGAGTCCCAACAGAGGTCAACGGGATCACACGGACCAGGGGACTTCGCTGGAGCGTCGGGTTCGTCAGACGGCACGGTCGGATCCGGCAGCAAACAGAACAACAAAGTTAGCAAACAAAACTACGCATTCACGATACGGACCAGCGGGGGGTGTTGTACCAAAAGGAAGGAGAAGGAAACTTACAGGGAAGAAACAGGGTGCAAACACGATGGCTCGACGGCACTGGATCGCCGGCGAAACGACGGCGGCGGCTGCAGCAAGGGGAAAGGCCTCGGGTGTGCAGGGTAGTGTGCTGCGGCGAGTTGGAGAGGAGTGTGGTCGGCTCTGGTGGTCGTGGGAGAGAGGGAGGTGGTCGGAGGTGGCGTCGACGAGGTCGCCGGCACGTTCCTCCGGCGAACAGCGGGGTAGGCGATGGGTTAGGGCTCGGGTTTACTGTTTCGGCGAGGGGAGGAGGGAAACGACGACGAGGTCTCGACGAGGGGTGTGAGAGGGAGTCGTGGGAGGCGTCGACGGTGGGAGGCGACGTCGACGGCGACGTCTGCGAGGGTGGAGGCGAGGTCGGGGTTGGGTGCAGGCGCGGGTGTTGTCGGGAGAACAGGAGGAAGAGGGTAGGTGGGTGCGGTGGAGGTCGGGGTGGTGAGGGCGGCGACGGCGAGGTCTCGAGGAGGCCGGCGGTGGGATCGCGAGGCTAGGGTTAGGGTTTGCGTGGGGGTTTCTCGCGATGGGAGGCGGCTGCATGCAGGGATGGAGGCTTCGTAATATATAAGAAGAGGGAGAGAGAGTTGTTGAGATAGAGAGAGAGTGAGAAAGAGGAGAGAGGCAGAGATAGGGAATGGGAGCGGGGCCCACGCGGGGGAAATCCAAGCCCAGGATTGGCTGGCGAGGAAAATTGCGTAGGATTTTGGGGATTTACTGTTACGAATTTTTAGATTAGAGTATATATATATATATTAGATATTAAATTTAAATGGGCCCTTTTTGGCGTGAAATGAAACATTTCCAAATCGCGCCCGGGTTGCGCCCAAAGGTTCCAAATTCAAATTATATGATTTTAAGTGGGTTCCAAATTTTGAAAAGAGGTGTTTAATGATTAAAATGCATGCCCCCAAGTCGGACACTTGCACGCACGCGTAGTCGTCCAAACTTGCCTGTTTAGCCAAACGGAACGGAATCTCGACACGCGGACGCTACCACGCGACTAGTGGCGACGAGTAGGCCAACATGGACATCTTAAATTTCATTTTAGGAGTTAAAATTTGTTATGTGCCAAAATGACTTAACCGGGTAAAATTTAGCAATAAACACCAGAAAATCAGGAAAATTGGAATGAGCAATAAATAACCCTCAACTAGTAATATACATAGCATTATTGGGCTCGGGTGTTACATCATACCCAACTACAAAAGAATTTCGTCCTCGAAATTCCAAGAATACAAGATAACTAACTACTGGAAAAGGTGAGGGAATTTCTGCCGGATCTCGTCTTCTCGCTCCCAAATAGATTCTCCATGCGATCGGTTACCCCAAGAAACTAGCACAAGAGGGATAACCTTGTTCTTAAGAACCTTTTCTCTTCGATCCTTGATCTCGACTGGTCGCTCCTCAAAAGTCAGGTCCCCCCGAACGGTCAACTCCGAGTGATCCAAAACATGAGTCTCATCACGAACATACCTCCGTAGTTGAGACACATGAAATACATCATGAACTCCTGCTAATGACGATGGTAACGCCAACCGGTACGATACCTCTCTGACACGCTCTAATATCTCGAAGGGTCCAACGAATCGGGGACTAAGCTTTCCCCGATTTCCAAAGCGAATCACCCCTCTAGTCGGTGATATCTTCAGGAATACCAAATCGCCCACGGCGAACTCTAGAGGTCTTCTTGACGTGTCGGCCCAACTCTTCTGTCTGTCTTGAGCTGCCTTCATATGCTTTCTGATTGTATTCACCTTCTCGACTGTCTGCACCACCAAATCTGGTCCTAGTAACCTTCGTTCACCAACATCATCCCAACAAACAGGTGAACGGCACTTACGACCATACAGCGCCTCAAACGGAGCCATCTGAATAGTTGCTTGGAAGCTGTTGTTGTACGAAAACTCCACCAGGTGTAGATGATCTTCCCAAGAACCTTTGAAGTCTAACATGCAAGCCCTCAACATATCTTCAAGGGTCTGGATCGTTCTCTCTGATTGTCCATCAGTCTGGGGATGATAAGCTGTGTTGAACTTCAATCGAGTCCCCAAACTTTCTTGTAAACTCCTCCAAAAGTGTGACAAGAACCGAGTGTCCCGGTCGGACACGATGCTTACCGGTACTCCATGCAATCTGACAATCTCCTGCATGTATCGCTCTGCTAAGGTCTCTGTCGATTGACCAACCCGAAAAGGAATAAAGTGAGCTGCCTTGGTCAACCGATCGACAATCACCCATACTGCATTGTTGCCCTTTGGACTCCGCGGTAAAGCCGTCACGAAATCCATGGTTATATGTTCCCACTTCCATTGAGGAATCGGAAGTGGTTGCAACAAACCAGCAACCCTTTGGTGTTCAGCCTTGACTTGCTGACACACCAAGCACTTAGCCACGAAGCGAGCAATTTCCCGTTTCATACCTTCCTACCAGAAATGCTGTCGAAAATCTCGGTACCTCTTTGTCCCTCCTGGATGTACAGGGTAAGCTGAACTGTGTGCCTCCTTCATAAGCTCTTCACGCACATCTCCTTTTGGCACACACACACGGCTACCATACCTCAACGAACCATCTTCATGGATCAGTAGATCGGTTCGTAGTCCGGCTCCAACCTGCTCTCGAAACTTTTGCAGTCTAGGATCCTGCGATTGCGCCGCTTTAATCTTCTCAACTAAGGACGATTGTACTTGTAACTGCATCAACTGTCCTGTAGCACGCGGTAGCACAACCTCCAAGTCAAATTTCCGAAACTCCTCAATGATCTCTCTCTGTGCCGTCAATAACTGAATTGCTGGTAACCGACTCAGTGCATCTGGCACGACATTAACTTTTCCCGGATGGTACTTAAGATCAAGGTCGTAGTCGGCCATCAGCTCCAACCATCTGCGTTGCCTCATGTTCAACTCCTTCTGAGTGAACACATACTTCAAACTCTTATGATCCGTAAAGACTTCAACTCTCTCGCCCAAAAGGTAGTGTCTCCAAATCTTCAGGGCGAAGATCACGGCTGCAAGCTCCAAGTCATGAGTCGGATAGTTCTGCTCATGAGTCTTCAGCTGTCTCGATGCGTAAGCGACGACTTTCCCATTCTGCATCAAACACATCCCAATCCTTTTCCAGATGCGTCGCTGTGAATCCTCAGTCCTTCGGAATTGTCCGGTACGGTTAGGATAGGGGCGGTTATCAACTCCTGCTTCAACGTCTCGAAGGCCAATGCACATCCATCTGTCCACACAAACGGTACCTCCTTACGCGTAAGCTTGGTTAACGGCTCAGCTAAACGAGCGAAGTTCTCCACAAATCTTCTGTAGTATCCGGCGAGTCCAAGAAAACTCCTTATCTCCGCAACATTCTTTGGAACAGGCCAATCCCGAACTGCTGCAATCTTCTCGGGATCAACGGCGATTCCATCGCCCGACACGACGTGCCCCAGAAACTTCACTTCTTCCAGCCAGAATTCGCACTTACTCGTCTTCGCGAATAATTTCTCTCGTCTCAGCGTCGGCAGTGCGATCCTTCTTCTTCACTAAAAGAACTGGAGCTTTCCAAGGTGAGTTGCTGCTTCGAATCATCCCTTCTCGAGTAATTCGCCAACTTGTTTCTTAACTTCATCCAATTCCACCGGTGCCATCGGATAATAAGATTTTGATACTGGCGCTGCACCAGGAATGAGGTCGATCGCAAACTCCACATCTCGCTTCGGCGGTAGGCCTGAAATATCTTCAAACACATCCATAAAGTCGCGAACAACTGCCGGCTCTTCATTTCTATCCGCAACCATAGCCGCAAGAACATTGTTCGTCGGCCTAGCTCTAAACTCGACTGGCCCGACAGAACTGCTTCCTCCGATGAAAGTAAACTCAGGGTGTCCGGGAATCTGGAAAATTACTTTCCTTGCCCTACAATCAATGTATGCGTGGAAAGTGCCAAGAAAATCCATTCCCAAGACGACTTCATAACTGCCCGTATCTACCCCCAAGAAGTCTGCAAAAAGCTCCCGTCCGCAAACAACAACTGTACAATCTCTACCTTCCTTACTAGCTATAATTTTCCCATTCCCAGTGTGTATGTCCCAGAACTAGACAGGGTCGTGCAGGTGATCGAGTGTGTAGTTATAAATTTGGATGACATAAACAATGGGATGCTCCGAAAATTAAGTAATGCCAAAGCGGGAAAACCATGAACGAGTAAATTACCTGAAACCAATTCTCCCGATGCCTTAGCTTCTTCAGCCGTCAACGTGAACGCTCGAGCCTGCTGTGGTCCTTGAGTAAGCGGTTCCTGTCCTTGGAACGGTCCCTGCGGAGGCTTCTGTGTATCATCCTTTGTGCGAGGCTTCGACGGACAAGCATCAACGGTGTGATCTGCCGCTCCACATCTAAAACAGAGTCCCAGCCTCAAACGACACTCCCTTCGCACATGTCCGGGTTTATGGCAGTGGCTACAGATCACGCTCCCCTTCCGATCACCCATACTTGTTTTCTTCATTGGTGCCACGCTGCGCCTGTTCACTGGAATACTTCTACGTACGGACGTGGGGTCCAGTGCAAAAGCCGGTTCCAGCTCGATCTGTTCCTTTAGACTCTCCAGCAATCCCCTTATCACTCTACGCCTGGCGGCTAAGACCGCACTTCTTTGGTCCATCTTCAAATTCGTACCTGCCATGAATCCTGGAAATCAAAGTACCCAACATTAGCATGATGATAGATTCTGAGTATAGATCAAGGCTAGAACTCCAAGATACTTAAATAGAGTACTGCATTGTAGCTATGCCGCGGTATCATAACCGCAATTACTTAACTCCACCCAAGTCGCCCAAGTCCTAGAGATAACAAGAAATTAGGTTTTCGAATTGACAATGCAAAGTAAGTTTGCATGTCGACATGATCCGGAAGAATGATTCAAGGACGGTAAAACGGTCAAGGTGGCAGGACATGTTTCCTAATCACGGGTATTATGATTCGTGTATCGGGTGCAATACCCAACTACAAAAGAATCAACCCAATAAACCTATGGCTCTGATACCATAAAACCATGTCACGCCCCGCTTCCCAGAGTACGCAAGATTTGGGCACGTGACATAGCCAACCATGCTACCTGTGGGTAGGAAGTATCCATCCACAGTCACATTACGGTTGTAAAGATATCAAGAACAGTAAAATAAACTAAACTAATACATGTCCAAATCCATAATAACAAGAATCAATAAACAATAAGTGCGGAAGCTAATGATCCAATACAATGAATAAACAGTATGTCCCATAATGCGGGCTCACATCTGGAAATGAAATGACATAAATAAACTAAACTCTAAAGAACTCACAGTTCAGCCTGCTGGCTGAAGTACTCCTGCTCGGTCGATGTCAAGGGCACGGAATCTGGGCCATGCAAAACCCAGACGTCAGCGCGTCATGATATCAAGTATATAGCATAAACATGGTAATAAACAATGCAAGCATGAACATGAATAAAGCAGCAATAAGAAGTAACAAGCAGGGTAACGTGCAGTAGTGACTAAACTGTCCTATCAGGTTTTCTACTCTATATTCTTTGAAACCAATTGATGAATCGTCGATGTAACTCAATAGTATCCCGTGCGTGCCCGGGACCACGGTCATGATTCTCGGGGCTGAATCCGAGACGTGCCGCTAAGCAGTAAAAGGTAGTAGGATAGATGAGTGATGTCAGCATCAACACTCCGGAGCTGGCCAAGCCCGTAAGACTGATCAGAACAATGTATCGAACTGTTGAGTTACAAGTCGGTTTCACCTTTGATTTCCCCATACCCCCAAACTATGTATGTCAGTCAGGTATTCAGTAGTCAAGGACTAATGCCAACACAAGTCAAGTAAAGGTAGGTCTGTCTGGATCGACAGCAGGAATGGTTAGGTCTGTCGGCATTAGGCACGAGATCAGGAACAAGTAATGTCGTGGTACAACGGGATGAGTCGGTAAGTATGTATATGTCAGGTGTAGCAGGGTCAGGCCAATATGTCGTGCAATCGGTAAGTGCTCACAACAGGTACACAATCAATAATGAACAGTAGCAGGAAACAGTAAATAACAATATTAATCTAGGTAAACACAGTGATGTTTCGTATTCTCTTATTAATCCGGTTCACGCACCCTTGAGGTGCAAAAGCCACAAGACGAACAATATCGATAATATACGTAATGGAGTTACATGAATCTGAACTAAGCACAATAATTGTCTCATGAATGATTTTAACAAATGAATTAGGAATGATCTACTTGGTTTGATTAGTTAAGTATGAATTAATAGCAGACCGGTTAAAGCGAGCAATGATTTCATTGATTTAAGGTTACGGATAATCGTGGCTAGCAATTCTAAGTTATAAAAGGTATCGATGTTATATTAGTTGTGTGGTTATAGTATGATGATTAAGTTGTAGCATGTTAAGCAAGTATTCGGATACTTGCCTCGGCGGTTCCGCAAACCGAAACACGGATGCGATGTCGGCAGAAACTGCGATATGGAAGCACGGGCCACGGATCGAGTCCCAACAGAGGTCAACGGGATCACACGGACCAGGGGACTTCGCTGGAGCGTCGGGTTCGTCAGACGGCACGGTCGGATCCGGCAGCAAACAGAACAACAAAGTTAGCAAACAAAACTACGCATTCACGATACGGACCAGTGGGGGGTGTTGTACCAAAAGGAAGGAGAAGGAAACTTACAGGGAAGAAACAGGGTGCAAACACGATGGCTCGACGGCACTGGATCGCCGGCGAAACGACGGCGGCGGCTGCAGCAAGGGGAAAGGCCTCGGGTGTGCAGGGTAGTGTGCTGCGGCGAGTTGGAGAGGAGTGTGGTCGGCTCTGGTGGTCGTGGGAGAGAGGGAGGTGGTCGGAGGTGGCGTCGACGAGGTCGCCGGCACGTTCCTCCGGCGAACAGCGGGGTAGGCGATGGGTTAGGGCTCGGGTTTACTGTTCCGGCGAGGGGAGGAGGGAAACGACGACGAGGTCTCGACGAGGGGTGTGAGAGGGAGTCGTGGGAGGCGTCGACGGTGGGAGGCGACGTCGACGGCGACGTCTGCGAGGGTGGAGGCGAGGTCGGGGTTGGGTGCAGGCGTGGGTGTTGTCGGGAGAACAGGAGGAAGAGGGTAGGTGGGTGCGGTGGAGGTCGTGGTGGTGAGGGCGGTGACGGCGAGGTCTCGAGGAGGCCGGCGGTGGGATCGCGAGGCTAGGGTTAGGGTTTGCGTGGGGGTTTCTCGCGATGGGAGGCGGCTGCATGCAGGGATGGAGGCTTCGTAATATATAAGAAGAGGGAGAGAGAGTTGTTGAGATAGAGAGAGAGTGAGAAAGAGGAGAGAGGCAGAGATAGGGAATGGGAGCGGGGCCCACGCGGGGGAAATCCAAGCCCAGGATTGGCTGGCGAGGAAAATTGCGTAGGATTTTGGGGATTTACTATTACGAATTTTTAGATTAGAGTATATATATATATATTAGATATTAAATTTAAATGGGCCCTTTTTGGCGTGAAATGAAACATTTCCAAATCGCGCCCGGGTTGCGCCCAAAGGTTCCAAATTCAAATTATATGATTTTAAGCGGGTTCCAAATTTTGAAAAGAGGTGTTTAATGATTAAAATGCATGCCCCCAAGTCGGACATTTGCACGCGCGCGTAGTCGTCCAAACTTGCCTGTTTAGCCAAACGGAACGGAATCTCGACACGCGGACGCTACCACGCGACTAGTGGCGACGAGTAGGCCAACATGGACATCTTAAATTTCATTTTAGGAGTTAAAATTTAGTATGTGCCAAAATGACTTAACCGGGTAAAATTTAGCAATAAACACCAGAAAATCAGGAAAATTGGAATGAGCAATAAATAACCCTCAACTAGTAATATACATAGCATTATTGGGCTCGGGTGTTACACACCATTTACTTGACTAACGACCAGTTGAGAATCCCCGTATATAAGGAGGTCTTCAATTCCCATGTCAATGGCGATCTCGAGGCCCGCTATCAAAGCTTCGTATTCAGCTTCATTGTTCGTCCTCGATTCCGTTAAGGAGAAAGCAAAACGCATTATCCCTCCTTGTGGGGTTACGAAGATGAGGCCTACTCCCGATTTGATTATGGGGGTAAATTGTTTGCTCTTCTTCATGGAAGATGCCCCATCAAAGTAGAGTTCCCATCGGGTATCACCGCCGTTGATTGCATCAAATGCATGTTCGTCCGGCAAATCGCAGTTCAGAGGAGAACCGGCAGGTACTGGATGCTCAGCAAGGAAGTCGGCAATGGCCTGGCCTTTCACTGCCTTGAGAGGTCGATACGTTATCGAGAACTCCATCAAGAGTAAAGCCCATTTAGCAAATCGACCCGTCAATATAGCCTTTGACATCAAATATTTAAGAGGGTCCACCTTCGAGATGAGACGGACTTCATGCGCCAATGCATAATGCCTGAGCTTTGTTATCGCAAAGATCAACGCCAGTCAGTGTTTTTCAGTGGGAGAGTAATTGCTTTCTGCCCCCAGCAGAACTCGACTTAAGTAGTAGAGTGCCCTTTCTTTTTCCTGGTCATTCTCTTGAGCCCATAATGCGCCTAAAGAGCCTTCTAGGGCAGTTGTATAAAGAATGAGAGGCTTTCCCTTAACCGGCGCAGCCAACACTGGAGGGTTCTGCAGGTACTGCTTGATCTCGTCCAGTGCGCCTTGGCATCTGTGATCCCAGACGAATGGAGTTCCCTTCTTCATCAGGTGGCTGTAAGGACGGCACTTGCCTGAAAGATTGGCGATAAACCGCCGGATGTATGCGAGCTTCCCTTGGAGAGACCGCAACTGTTTGAGGGTTCTTGGCGGAGGCATTTCCATGATCGCCTTGATCTTAGATGGATCTATTTCGATACCTCGGTGTCGGATGATGAATCCCAGGAATTTACCCGAGGAGACTCCGAACGCGCATTTGAGGGGATTCATCTTCAAATTATATTGCCGAAGACGTTGAAATACAGTCTTCAGATGCTCTAAATGCTCTTCGTATGACATGCTCTTCACTACGAGGTCATCAATATAGCACTCGACGATGTCATGTATGAGATCATCGAAGATCTTTGTCATGGCCCTTTGATAGGTAGCACCGGCGTTCTTTAGACCAAAGGGCATAACCTTGTAGCAGAATATACCCAAAGGGGTCCGGAAAGCGGTGTGCTTTTGGTCTTCGGGGTGCATCTTTATCTGATTGTACCCTGATGAACCGTCCATAAAGGAGAAAACCTCATGAGTGGACGTGTTATCTATCATTAGCTCGGTTACTGGTACTGGGAAATCATCCTTCGGGCAGGCTTTATTGAGATCCCGGAAGTCCACGCATATGCGCACCGTCCCATTTTTCTTCATTACAGGAACGATGTTGGCAATCCAGTCAGGATATTGGACTTCTTGGATAAATCCAGAATCAATCAGCTTCTTGACTTCGGCGTTGATGCTCATCTCAAGCTCGAGCCGCATCCTTCTCGACGCCTGCTTGACTGGCTTGATATCCGGGGATATTGCTAATTTATGCACAGCAATCTCCGGATCTAATCCCGGCATCTCGGAATAGTTCCACGCGAAGCAATCTTTATGCTGTAGAAGCACGTCCTTTAATGCAGCCACCCTTTCTTCAGATAGCCGCTCACTGACGAATATCGGTCGCGGATCGTCTGCCGATCCCAACTCAATCTTCTTGAGGTTATCTGCAGTAGTATGTATGCCATCTTCCAGTTCTTTCGGAGCCGGTGGAAATTCTGAGATCGCCTCGTCATTGCTGTTCTCAAAGCACCAGGGGATGTCATCCATGTTCTCGGGCTCTTCTTTTAATATTGTAATCATGTGACAAGTGCGAATCCGCTTCCAAGACCGATGTGGATCTGGCTCTGCTCTTGCGGCTTTGGGTTCGTGCTTTTGTGGCGGCGTTACCCTCCAGCTGCTGGATAAAGCAAATCTGCCTCGCTGGTACTGGTCTTCGACCCAGTTCTTGAAGGTGAAGCAGTTTTTGATAGGGTGTCCTACGGCTCGGTGATAAGAGCAATAATCCGGATGAGGAACTTTGTTAGCTTGCTCAGGGTGCTTAGACTCCGGAAGCGCGATCATTTGATGTTTTATAGCGAGCTCGAGTAACTTCTTCTTCTTGTCTCGGGGGAAGGAATACGCTCGACTCATCTTCTTCGTGAGGGACAAATCCGGACCGCGCAATGCCCGCTCACGTGACTCTCTAATCCTGCGTCGTTGTTGTCGGCTCCTTTTTCCGCTCCTTGACTTACTTCTGCTTCTGCGTCGGGCCTTTTGTACAACGGGTTGACAGGGAGGAGCATCTTTGTCTTTTGTAGCCTGTTGAAACAGACGTTGCGTCCGGACCTTCTCGTAGATGGCTATCTCGCGGTTGTGGTCTTCCCGAGCCTTTTGACCTGCTTTCCTGATAAGCTTGTCCACTTGTTCTTCAAATGACGGACTCGGCACTTCGATTGCGGGATCTAGTTTTGATGAAGGGTTGGCATTGGTGGACAGGGCGTTTTCCTCCTCATCGAAGTTATATATGGCGTAGCTGCCGTGGACTCGTGTTTAGTTGATAAAACTGCACATTTGTATTACATTTTTCCTACCATTTTCATATTAAAAAAGGACTTTATTATAATATATTATACATATGAGGGTTTATGTGTAAAAACACTATTTTCCATGTGTTAATATATTTTAATTAGCATTTGGTAGGAAAATGTATGCAAATAAATTCATTGACCTAATCCTAGTAGAACTAAGTCTACTAAATATTATTTAAGATTATTGTGCAGAATTTTCCAAGTTGTTATGCAGAATATATCAAAGAAATCAAGCTGTTGAAGAAGACTTGCCTAATTAAGAAGCAAAACTTGGAGACCAAGTCTGGAAGCAACCGAGAGAAGATTTCTGAATTCTGAAGGT